>CM017464.2:36253537-37553798 GCA_007827005.2 Populus simonii
TGGTTTGCATTCCCCTTCAACTAATGTGGTTTCTAAGGGTGCTATTCTCAAACCCTGTGATGGTTTAATGGCGTTTTGTCTTGCAACATTTGCTATAATGGCACACTGAACCTGGTGGTTCCAAAAAACACAAATGGGTCTTTGTACTATCATAATCGTGACAAGTTGTCTACCATCCATTTCCACCAAGATTTGAATTTGGGCTATTTTGTGGACCTACTTGATTCTAATCATCACATGTTCTAATTTGATTGGGTGTTGAGAGGACTAGCTGCAGCATCAGTACCCGCTAACAAAAACAATGTGTAAAATTAACTAAAGGTTCATTAAGAATTAAAGAAAAACACATTCAAAATTGAAGAAAAAAAGAAAAAAAACTAAAAGTCAAAATCAAACAACAACAAATGAAGCTCATAACTACTGTATCAAATTTGTCCTCTGACGCCCTCCACAAGCAAAACACAAACCTAAATCTAGTACTGCGAACAACTACATCAAATTAGGTTTCAAATTGAACCCCTATTTAACACAATTGAAAAACAAAACATTAAAAAAAAAAACTGTTGGGATTCAACTAACAATGCAGCAAGACATAAAACTTCTTAAGTGGCCCATGCTATGAGATTCCGCAAGCACAACAGTTGCAGTTAAGCCATGTGATTACTAACAGTTTTTTGTACTCACTGTGTTTAACTTGTGAGACATTGTTGGAGTGTTTGATGGTGGTTTCTCTGTTCCTCCATTTTTCCCCATGGCTATATTTTGTTCAGCAATTTTGCCATACAGTTTGGTGGTGGAGGGTAGAAATTGAAGAGAAGCTAGATTTGGGAATGGAGGAACTCTTTAAATCGTCAAAATTTGAACAAGTTAGTTGGCTTTTGGGTCAGATTCTTGTAGGAATGTATGTGTGGGAACAAGATATACAGCTTTAGCGGATCGTTGTCACTTGAAAGAAGAAACTGAAAGTCAGTCATGCCTGGTGAAGACATTCCTTTGAAGTGTTCAAGGAGGAGGGGGAGTTGGTTTAGAGGAAGTGAAGTCGATGATGGCCTTTTCATTTCTAATTTATTTATACTTATAATTTAAGGTTTAGACTTTGAGTTGATATTTTCAATTTTCTTTTTACAATTTAGATTTTAGATTTTATATTTGACAAATCCATTTATTACTTAATATAATTTTAATTCTTTTAGAGTATTTGACAATCAGGTTTAGGTATTTATCAGTGGGTGCTAGTGTGGCAATGGTTCCTAAAGGTACCCAATAAAATTGGAACATGAGTGTTGTCTGCTTCCATAAAATATCTCAAATTCAAATGTTCATAGGAATTTTTAATGGATGTGGATGGAAGGATGAAAGTCGCCATGTTACAATAGCACAAGGACTTGCTGCCACACCATCGCCCACCAGTAAAATATCTCACATTAAACCTGACAGTTTCAAAAACACAATTGGACAAAATATTGCATTTTTCGAAGCCACCAGATGTAATGTGCTAAAATTATAATAGTCAGGGGATGAAAAATGCCATTAAAGCACAGGTTCTTATTTTCGTTGACATCATGGTTTAACCCTTTTAATTCTATTGGAGGACATCAATTTTGTGTGATCCACTTTTCAGACGTTAAATGTAGTCTCGTTTGCCTTAGTTTATTTTCCGTACTCTCCAAATCATTGTAGTTTGTATATTCTAAATGAAGTGACTCCTGCTCTTTCTCCCCGCTCTTTTAAGCCTTTTTTATTTCTTGAGACCACTTTGAAGGGCTTGGATCAATGAATGAATTCTCCCTATGGCTAACTTGTCTTAATATACAGTTACTCTTTATTTCGCTCTTGACATACAAAGTTTATAATTTATGAATGATTACATGTTTTATAGAAACAAAGAATTAGGAGTTCAGCATCCCAATCTTCTTAATTTAGAGTATAAGCAATGGAGACACCTTCCAGTTTATTTACCCTCTCATTTTATGTATGTTTACATTCTAACAACCATTCTTTGTAGTCCATTCAAACTAGTAATAAATGAAGTATAAGAATCAGCTTCCATTGCAAGAAAATCCTCTGTAGTGAGAATAATCTTCTACCACGAATACACTCTTTTTTGTTGCCACTATGAAACCCAAAAAACCTAGCTTTATGAAGCCCCAAAATGTGCTTTTGTTCATCAGCTGAATCTGCTAGTCATGGCTTTGTTTTCTGGGAAAAAAAGTGGACCCCAAGTTAAGGGACTTTCTCCAATAGTTAAGTGGGGTAACCATGCTGTTAATGAGCTGGTCCTGCGATAAAAAAAACTTTAAACTACCCCATGATAGGTGATGGATGTGAATTATTGTCTTATATGCACCAAGACCCCAGGATTAAGTTGTTAGTGAAGTTATTTTGCTGCATACTTGAACTGTGCTAACTTTCTTTCCTTGGGTTGATGTACTTTTTGTTGAACTTTCGGCATGACCCAAAAATGTTGAAAACTTTGAACCTCAATTTTCTACTTTTTGTATGTGTAATAGGCAAATTGCCAACCAAACGTGGCATTTCAAATTTGGTGATCTTACCAACTGTTTTTTGTGGATGCTACAACAATACATTTTCTTAGAGAGGAAAATGTTACATTTTCCTTTCTGAACATATTATATGCTCCCAGTTTCCAAGCTTAGCCCCTCTACTCCCCACATTCTTTCTTCCATAAGGCATAAACTAAACATAGGAACTTATTGAGTCTTGTATCTCTGTTACTGCAATTGTTTTCTAGGGAGGAGCAACATTGTCACTGGTGTTGCAAAAACAATAAAGGCCCACTTTCAGAGGCATCCTTTTGCTATTGTACATGTCAAAGGCAGAGCCAAAGGAACTTCTGTCCAGGAGGTGGTTTCCAAGTTGGAGGTCTGAACCCTAATTTCATGTTCATTTGGTTACTTTAAACCTGAATAAATTAATTGGTTAGAATCTTCTGCTTCTGTTTAATCCACAGGAAGCAACAGGTGCAGTTCTAGTCTCTCAGGAGCCCAGCAAGGTCATACTTTACCGGGGTTGGGGTGCAGGTGAACCAGGCCACAAGGGCAAGGAAAATAAGCAAAATGCCGGGGAGGCATCTAGAGCAAAGGGCAGGAGTCGGCATGCTGTGTCTCTTGAGCTCATGGAAGCAATCAGACTTGAATGTGGGCTGCAGCACAACCACCAAGCTAACAGACCAACTTCATCTGTATAAATTCGAGCATGTGCCTGAAGAATTGCATCCATTGCCATGATCAGTGCTTGTACTAAAAAATGCATGTTAATACCTTGGTGAAAGGTCATCCCTCTTCACGCTGTCTGTGTAGTGGAAAGTACACGTTCTCAGATGATTTTGGATAGTTCAGCAAAGAGCAACAATGATTTTGCTCGTGTAAGATACTTGACAGAAACCTGGTTTCCATCTTCAAGAACGAGCCGCATGTTCGGAGTCCTTTGGATCAAGAAAAAAATCAAGGCATTCGTGTTTCTACTGCATCAACTTTTGCTGCAAGAATAAGATGGGAAGGAAAAACAAACGATAAAGTCTCGTTCCAGATGACATTAATATATATATATATGCAGACAGATTTTTATATGATGTTCATATATAAGAATTACAATTAAAATCAGGAATTTTGAGTATTTGTGTTTTCGTTCAAGTCTAGGGGACATTTTACAATTTAATCTTAAAATCTAAACAGCTAGAGAAGAAAGTTATTTTTCCCCCTCGATTCCCTTGCATCTGTTTCCTTCACTCAAAGGCTTAGAATTGAACCTTTATTCCACTTTATTGAGCGTATCCCATGCTATATGTTACTCGTTTAGTATTTTCACAGGCAGTTTTGCGGTAAAATCTATCTATTCTTAATTTAAATAAACTATCACTCTTCTGTTATCTAAAATCTATCTTTATATATATATTGAAAATGAAAAAAAGTAATTTTATAATTCATGGATGGTGTGTGTATATATTAAACTTCCATTTTATTTTTATAAAATTAATTTTAAAAAATAAGACTCAAATAGAGTAAGTACTCCACTTGATTCAATCCAACTAGATTGGAGCGAAGACAATTGATGGATTTGTTAGAGGAGGGTGGAGAAAATCGACTTCAGCTTTATCTACTGTCATCCCTACTCTTCACTAATCTATCAGATAATTTTCTAATAAATTATGCTACTAGTTAATTGTTTCTCCCTTGTATTGAGAAGAAACTACAAGATAAAAACTCAATCCCAATAGGAGACATGTAACAATTTCATAAAATGAAGTTATTTAAGATCATCTTTGTATGCTTGTGTACCCACTGTTTTAAGTAATCATGTTTTTCTATTTGATTGACTATTTTGAGTTTACTATGATGAATCAAATTTAGATAAGAATTTTAATCATAATTTGATCTTCTGATATTTTCTTGTAAATTGATAACTCCTCCTATTAATTTGAAAAATATCGCTTAGTTCTCTTAATGAGCTATAATCCCATTTAATTTATCCAACCTTGAGTGACTCAACAAATCAAAATAAAATAAATAAAATAGATAACATAACTTATCAATCATATTTCCACGTAACTTTTAGATCAATTAGTTGACAACTCTTTATCTAAATATATTATATATAATTTGCTTAACTACTGTATCTAATCTTATATAATCATGAGTGGTCATTCCAAATCTTATAGGTTTAGTTAAGTAGAATCCAATTATATAACATTAAACATTTTCAATTAACGGTAATCTTAAATGACTTAACAAGTTATAATGAATAATATTAATCTCCTCTTTAACATCTTAACAACCACTTACACATTTAAAGTGACTACTATAAACACTACATATGTAAACAAACATGGAAATCATCTTCACATCTCCATTTTTCAATTTTTTACTTATAACCTTTACTTGAAAGTATACTAATAGTTTTAATTCAATGAATAATATTAGTCAATACTCTTCCAAATATTATCACATCAATAATATATAAAAACTAATCACAATTCATAAAAATTACCATCAATTAATCTAATTACCTAAGACCTCCTCTATGGTCGGCCTTAAAATGTCAAAATTTTTATGTTCTTTCCTTTAATTTGTTTCATCTCATTCATTCACACATAACCAACTCATAGATCCATTTGGTTTACAACATTTTCACATATCAACATTATGACCTACAATTTCATTTCCTAGTTATCATCTTCTATCATATACAAAACATATATTTTTCATATTTAGCTTAAAGCTTATTTCATTGCAATTTCTCATACTTACTTATTGGATAACCACACATTTCTATAAGGTTTAGCACATATCTTAAATTTCATGCATGTAACTCTTATTCGCCAACAAAAATTCTATATCAACACATTATATTAGGCTTTCCCATTAGTTTCTAACCACCAATATCACAAAATTAAGAAAACTTTCATCTCCCACCATTTTTCTCATATAGCTGGCCAAGTATCATAAAAAATTCATAGTTTCTATCCATCCAAGTATCATAAAAAATTCATAGTTTCTATTCAAATCTATCGTTTTATTTATTGTTATCCTAACCATTGTAATGCAAATAAGGAAAAAATGCAAAAAAAAAATAAAAATCATTCCCTTAAAATTTTTACATCAATCCTAGACATGCATATTAGAGATTTTCATCCTCCCATCCATAACACAAGAAAAACAAGATAATACAACATAAAAATCAACTTACCCATGAAATTTGAACTCAAGTTGTGAGTTACTTTGTAAATCTTCCCTCAAGTCTTTTTCTTCCCTCAACTTGTGCTTGCTTCTCTCTCTAAGTTATAATCCCCTATTGTTCTTCTAATCTTACTCCTTTTTTTTGGTTTAAATTTCTCTATAAAACTTTACTTTTTATGTTCCTAACACAAATTCTCATCTATGTTAGATAAAAGAAGGGACAAGAAAAAACATGCAAGAAGTTTTGAGGCTTTTCTTTATCTTTTCTAGCACTATACATTTGGCTAGATCATAAAAAGAAGGGGTTGTTTGCATTTATTTATAAAAATGCCACTTCTTAGTCCATGTGTCATATTCTATATTTTTGTCATATAATCAATATTTTTACAAAGCCTTATTAAATTCTGATTAACATGAAAGCTTAACCTAAGATATAAATATATATCAGAAGACTCCTCGTAAAAGTTTAGCCTAATTCAAGGTCGGATTGAGAGATATACTCAAAATTATAAGACTATACAATTAATAAATTTACACAAAAAATCTTAATTTTTGCATACTATTTTATTTACTCAAATCATCAGGATTTTCAAAGTAACTAATTGAGGAATTGCATCTCTATTCATAATAAAAAATTTCCTTTTAGATTTCCTTCATTTTCGATTAAAAACTATACGATTGTACGTGAGCTTATATTAGCAGTTAGCGTTATTTGCATATAAAGTCACCCATTAATTTATTTGGAATTCCTTTTTATCTTTCCTCTAAATATTTTCACTCTAAATTTATAAAAAAATCTTTCTTTAAAATAATTATTTTACCAAATTAGAAAGTTTACATAATTTATCACTAATTAACATGTCATGTATCGTTTTTATTACTTTATTTCATCCAAAATTTGGGTTAAAGTATTAATTTTTTTCATCATTATTTGTAACAACTTTTCTTCTTATTTATCATTTCTCAATTGAAATTTACCATTTCTAGTATTGATTTACCAGTTTTAGGTCAGGGGTTTATAATATAACAAAAAATAATTTGAACCAATGTTGCGGTGTTTGTTTTCTATATTCAAGCTCTTTAGGCATTGGCTTATCACATTCGACAAGCTTATTCCATTTTTATTGGACCTCTAGTCATATCTTGGTATCTAGCCTAGTTCTTACTTCTATGGCTCTTGGATTGTTGCTTTATATACTTTTTTATTATCATAACAATAACTTTAATTAATTCTCAATATTCTCAATGATTTATCTTTTTATTAGGTCATGGTCTCTTACAACATTCTAAGATATATATTGTATAAATATGAGAACTCTCTACATCTTTTCTATTAAGTTTTTTAGTTGTTATATCACTTTACTTTTATATAAATCGATCTATAATTAACACTAATATTTATTTGTACAAACAAAGATACATCCTATATAAAGTTGATTGATTTAGGTGCTTTTTGTTAGTAGCTTGAATGATGCTTGAGATTGTTTGTTACTAACCACTTTATTGGTCAATTCATCTTTTAAAACTTGTTTCTTTGACATAATGTATAGTTTTGCATCAATTTCCCTTACCAAAGTATTTAGGCTCTGTATTCTCCTGAACTAGGTTTTGAACAACTGTCATAGTTTCTATTTCTTTTTAAAATATAGGAGATGTTGGTGATTATTATATCATCATCCTCCTTATCATTGGGTTTAAAAGATTTATATTGTGGTTGATGTTTATCCTAATCATTATTAGTTGGTTTTTTAAGGCTAAATATTGGTTTGTTACTGAGCTACTACTTGCTCACCTTTTCCCCTCAAGTCTTCACCCTTTTAGAAGAATTGTATGGTATCTAAAGTATCTATACAGCTTATTACAAGGAATATCTTGTGCCTATCATGCCATCCTTTTGGCTTTTCCATGTTTTATGTATCTCTTCTTAGTACTAACATTTATGACTAACTAATATTTATCATGATCGACTAACCATAGCCTTTTAAAGCTCTTTTTTGCCAAGAAGCCCATCAAACTTGGGGGTAACAATTACTAATATGAATTTAGAGAATGATTTATCATATACTTTCATATTCTTATCTAGATCATGAATATATATAGATTCAATAATATTCTAGATTTGGTTTTTGAAGACTATACAGTTGTTAGTGTCACCTTTCTAGAAGTCATACCATTTAAAACACTTATTCTCCTTAAAATTATCAACAATGAGGATGGTGTGATTGTTAATGAGATTAACCCTCCTTTCATGTATCAACTGGTCGAAGGGTTTTTTTTTTGTTTTAACTCTTTTAATATCAAAAGAGTATTATTTTCTTACTACTTTAGTAACCTTTGTATCTTTGCCACCATATTTAGTACCATAATCTGGCTTTCTTAATACGATGATCTTAAATGGTTTTTTATTTTTTATGAGAAACTTGAGCTGTTATTGAACCTCCTCAAACTCTTCATTAGAGTTACTTCTGTTTTTATAAAAGTGGCTTCTAAAGGCTTAGGCACACCTTCAACTTGGAGAATGAGGTACTCTAGGAGGCTCTATAACTAAGAGAAGCTCTTAATAGTGATTGGAAACATGAGAGGTTTCCTCCAATACTTTAGTAGGATCACCTTGATATGTAAAATCAACTTGAGATGGTTGCATTTTACAAGTATGGAGAAAACACAGCAGCTTTGATGTATAAGATTTTTTAGTTTTTTTACAGCAACAAATGGTATAGTTTTTAGAGATGGTGAAATCACTGGTTTCCACAATAAAAAATAAAAAAAGGGGTAAGCTTAATTTTATAAATGACATGTAAAAAACCAAACATAGTGATTAATAGAACTTACTTGGTCATTAAATTAGTAATCTATGCCTTCTTTTTCTTTATTAGATATGGAAGGCTATTAAGACTTGACATGATTGACAATTGATCCAAAATCAATCTTAGACTATGACATTGCATGGTGAAGTGTTATGAGAACATAAACAAATGATAATAAAAATCAATTCATAACAAATGTTTTTACACGAACCTTTAAAAGCATGCCTTTTGCTCAATCTAGCGGGAAGGCTGATAAGGGTTTTTCTTTTTCTCTTTTTTTTGAATTACTTATTATCAAATAAAAACATCTCTCTTATGTCTTTCAAAGGAGCATTGTATAAGAGTTATAGGTTTTCGTTGACACATAGAAAAACCCTAATTAATGACCCATATTGAGTGAAAAGCCCAATACTTAAAAATAATTGAGTTAATGTCTCAGTTGTGTTCCATACTTGGTTAAAACAATCAAATATTATTCTACATGAACTATCTTTGTTCATATGCTTTGAAGAAATCTCAATTATATAATCATCAGATATGGCTTATATGGTTCAGAAGATCAATAATTGTTCTTTAGAATTGTGTTAATTACTAACCTATAGTGCAAGTCAAGGATAACCCTTTGTAAAAATTCTCTTCTCTCTCCTTTTTTTTTCTTTGAATAATATTGTTCATTTAACATTTATTGAGCTCTTGTCTTTTATGGTGTTATAGAACTAATAGCATGTTACTCTTATTTGTGAAATTGAGGGAGGTCTTTACAAACTCTTTGAAATTCAAGCCTTGAAAGGAAGAAAAAAGATTGAGGTTTGTTAAATGAGAAGTAAAAGCACCTAATTAAAAAAAAAAAACTTGAATAAAAAAAATATATAATAAAAAAGGACTTGAATGAAAAAAATAGAGTTGGGATTGTTGAAAAAAAAACAATAAAAAAGAGAAATTAAATGAAAAAAAAAAAGAATTAAGATGGTTTACGTTTTATACCTCAAATAGTATTGATAATAATAATTGATAAAGATTACAGGATATGGCTTTGTGATGCTTGGTTGGGTGAAATCTTTTTTTTTTTTTAGAAAAAAAAAAAAAAACCTGAGGCGGCCCAGCTGAAAGGGGTGTGGTTGGTGTAATTTGCTAGCCGATATTTACAACGAGTGGCGGGCACGTAATGAGAAATCAAAACAAAAAACAAAACATATATAATATATATCCTCAGACTCACTGGATCAGGATTCGGGAAATAAAGGTTCAAACCAGAGGTGAGGAGAGTAATTAAAAAAAGAAGAAGAGGGAAATAGGAGGCGTAAGAAAGTAATAGATTAAATCAAAGATGAATTGGAGCTGCTCCACCGCCACCACTTGTGGCATTTCTTCTTCCTCCTCCTGCTTTTCTTGCCCGCCCAAAACCACTTCTTTCCGCGCCGTAATCCGAGCATCTAAAGGTACCTGCCTCTCTTTTCTGCTGCCGCTGCTGCTGGTGCTAATTTGATTCATTGTTTATGTATATACAGTGGAACCGTCGGATAAGTCGGTGGAGATAATGAGGAAGTTCTCGGAGCAGTATGCTCGTAAATCCGGAACTTATTTCTGCGTCGATAAAGGAGTCACTTCTGTTGTCATTAAGGTAACAACGATTATCAATATTCCTCTCTTCTTTATTACACTACCACTTACTTAATTTGTTCCCTAATTATGTTTTTCCCTCTTCTTTTTTACCTATTAATTATATGGGCGTTAAAAGTGCTTTTCCACTAGAATCACTAGAATAAAATCCTCCTCTCATCCCTCCAATGCTTAAGTCAATTCTAACTCCTATGTTGTGGCTTTGGAAAATGGTTTGCTTGGGATTTGGAACTGATTATTCGTGACTCTCTATTGATCATGTTTGTGGTCCGCATTTAAAATGAATCGCTTCCCTGTGGTGCACTTGTCTGAGTGCTCTTCTGATATGGCTGAGCCATTTTGGTGAACGTCTGAAATCTAGTTGTGCATTATTGAAATATTGTAAGTTGATTTTCTTTGGTTATGTTTTCTCTGTTGAGTTTTGATTTTTGAATGAACTATGCTCGTGAAAAGCGGATGCTGGAATTTGACCTTTTGTGTTATGATTTCTCTGCTGACTTTTGATTCTCCACCCTACTGTTTTATTAGTTGAATAAGATTAAACGGACAATTTGCAAAACCATTTTGATATGTAAACAGGGGTTGGCTGACCATAAGGATTCACTGGGTGCACCTCTTTGCCCTTGCAGGTAATATTTTCTACATCATGCTATTTGGTTCAGAATTATCAGCATTTAATTTGTACTTCTAGTGATCTCACGGGGTTGATTATGTCCTGTCATAACTGTCCAAGCTTGATTTTATGGTGAACAGGCATTATGATGACAAAGCTGCAGAGGCTGGGCAGGGCTTTTGGAACTGTCCATGTGTTCCCATGAGAGAGAGGTAGATATACCTGTATCTATGTGTACTAGTATCTGTCTTATAGTTAGCTTATGAGTAGTTTGGAGGATAGATTGGAGCTATATAAGGCACATCTTAATATAGATATATGTTTGGAGTTATCTGTGAAGCATGTTTTCAATATTCTGCGTATATTGGGTTAGACCCATTAAGTTGCACACTTGTGACTGCTAATTTTGCTTGTAATTAGAGAATTTAGTAACCATGATTGTTTTGATTTTAATAATAGTAGTGAATATCTTTAAATAGATGACTGTTGGTAATTGCAATGCTTCCAAGATCATTTTAGGAAACAACTGTGCATGAATGTCTTTTTTCTCCATCTAGTGGGTGCCTGACAATTGGCATGAGAGCATTTAAACCTTTTCCCTCTGGTGATTTATTGAGGTGAACAGTTTTTCTTTTTTGTTTTTGGTAAATCACCATTTTTATTAGAAGGAAAAAAAAATTGCACCCATGGCCAGTCTAGATTCAACTACAAAGACAGTAGCACATACCATGAATCCACTTCATTATAGCAGCAGCAATGATGGTTATGCCAGGCATCTAGAGCATGCTTACCACAAGTCACTATCCTTGAAATCAAATATTAGTTTGTAGAAACTCAAGAAAATGCTCGCCTAAAAAACAAGCATACTAATCTCCCATCACAATAGGCAACACGTGGGAAGGATAGTACCATAGCAGGATAGCAAGAACAACCAACTGCACCTGCATAGCACCTCTACATCTGCTAAAATTAATTGATTGCCCCATCACAACCATGCTACCAAGTCAGATACTCTCCTAATGCCCTGTTTCGCCAAATCATCTGCTGCTATAGAATTTGCAGCTCTTGGGGTATGCTTAAAGACCATCTCTCTAAAGAACTTAGACAGAACATCTATCTTATTAGCAACCATTTTGGAGGATGAGAATGACAGAAAGAACTTCTACCTTCCCCACAATCCAAGCAAAAGGATTACTGGAGTCAATTTTGTAAACATAGGAGCCTGGAAGTTGAGTATCTTTATAGTGGGAAGATAGTTTCTGAACCAAGATAAGTATTAGTGAATGACAACTATTTATGCAGCAGAAATTATTTTGTTAGTATTGAATTAGAGGAAGTATGCCCCTGGGTTATTGGGGAGATACTATGGGAGGTAACATGGTTGCTTGGTTGGTATCCTCATAGTTAAGGAAAATTAAGTGGTCTAAGGGATCTGCAAGAAATAGTGAGATGGTTTTGTATCTTCTTGCTTTTGGTTTTGATCTGGTACCCTTTACGTTAAGGTCTTGCAGAGATCCCCAACCCAAGAGCCACACAGGTATGAGCTTGATTCCACTACTCTTTCTCATTTATGATGAGGTTGAGGAGGAGTACAAAAACTGGATTAGGGTGGATGACAAGGATACACCCATCTCCTGTCATGTTGAGTGGATGATTATTGGCGGAAACTTTGCTTAAGATAGTTATTAGGCAATGTATTACTCATAATAAAGAATGCTCAGTCTAGCAAATGTAGTATCAATAACAGATTTTTAAACTAATTTGAGTGGAATTTTGTGATACACTGATTGGAATCACATACTGGAAGTTTGGTTGGATTGTATTTGCAATCAAGAGCATTAATGGGTCCTAACTAGTGATATGGTTGAAATTGACAATAATTGGCATTTACCAACAACTTTCCTTAAAACTATGTATTCTTGGATAGATCAGAGAGTAAAAGAGGATACATGTTGTTAAACAGCCTTGAGATGCTACTGTCAATTTAAGCCAAGCACTGATCATAGCTTTTAAAGGATGTACCGGATTATATATGTTGCAATTTTTCATCTTTGTACTTTGGTCAAGGTATTAACCAAATGAAAGGGATGAAGGAAAAGGTTTCAATCAAGTGAATTGAATGCTTAGCTGACACTTCATGTTTGCAGGACTGCTCCTTTCCATGATTTAATTAGGTACTGAGTGTAGCAGCCTCTATATAATCACCATCATGTTTTGGTGATATTAATAGCACTGTGGAAAATGTGTAGATCTTCGCCCTTGAAACTTCTTGTGGCCTAGAACTTACAAGAAGAAAACCCTGAAAAACAGTTGAATTTCAACATGTAATATGCTTATACAAATAACTCCATTCATAAACATAACTGCTTAAGATATCAAAATGCATTCTAGGGTTAAAGTGCTGATCTTTTGTCTTGGCTAAAGAAAAACTCCATTGTGCCCTTCTTTGACATGTTATCCATATGCATAAAGGACATCTAAATTCTTGCAAGACATAATTTTGAACTCTATACTAGCCTGAACTTTGCTTGAGAGAGGTAATGTCTTCTTTGTTCTTATATAGTTTGAGCTTCTACAAATTGGCATTCATCTATTTGTCCAATGCATGAATTTTTTTACTGTTAACCAGTTCTTCATGCTGCAGGAAGGAGTGCCACTGCATGCTCTTTCTCACTCCAGATAATGATTTTGCTGGAAAGGATCAGGTAATTCTAAATACCTTATTTTGGTATATTACTAATTAGCCTCTCAAATATAATGTTTTGAAAATTTTGAAGTGGCTGTTGTAATCCTTATGAAGTGAATGGAGTTTCTTTGTTTTTCTTATTTGTGAGTCATCATAAGAATCTCAAAATTGAGGAACATTTCAGGCGTACATAACACCCACAGTTTTTTGCATGCACCATAAAATAGCCGACACCATAATAACAATTTGTTATAAGGGACTTTTAACCACTTCCATTGTGTTTGTTTTGTTGGATTGGAAGATGTCTTATGTTTCAATAATTTTTTTGTACACTTTTCTTTCTAGTAGGATTTCTTTTTTCATCAAAAAAATGACTTGAGTTTTTCATTTTCCCACTTCTAATGCAATTTGATGGTTTTCTTGGTTTGCAGACAATCTCATTGGAAGAAATCAGGGAAACCACAGCAAATATGTGACGTCTTGTGTATTGAATTGCTCACTTAATGAGTTATCGCTTTGCATTTTGCATAAACATTCTGTACTTATCATGTGTATGTATATCATATGCTATACTTGCTAATTGAAAGGGAAAAAAAAAAGAGAGCAAAAAAGACATCTGAGTTCTGAATCTGTACCCCCTGACATATTCCACAAAAGCTTTTGCATGGCAATGACTTGTTGACATATATCCGAATAGAGGATGTTCATAGGAAAGTTACATGCCTATAATAGGAGATGAGCCCTAAATTACTGGCCTCGTCACAGCTAAAGAAATCGTTGAGGCTGCATTCAGTATGGGGTCTGTCAAAGCTCCAGGTATGGCATCCCGGGTTTATTCTTCCATAAATTTTGGGACATTGTGGGTAGGTGATGAAGGTAGTCAGATGATTTTGCTATTTGAAAGAGTAGTCCTATTAAAGGACCTAAACCACATCCAGATAGCTTCAATCCCCGAGGTAAAAACCCAGAAACCATACAGTAGTATAGACCAGCCAGTCTGTGAGTTTGTTTACAACATGATTTCTAAAACCTTGTCAAGCTGTTTCAAGTAAGGTTGTAGATGGCGTTTAGGCTTTCTCAATTCGCACCAAATATTATTAATTATTAAAAGAAATTAAAACGTGTAGTTTCAATGCGATTATTTTCAGTGTGTTTTTTCTCAGTGATTTTTTTTAAAATTTGATTATCAATTTTTTTTATTTTTTGTATTTTTTCTGTTGATAATTTCTATTATTTATATTTCCTTGAGATATTAAAGTTTTAATAAGATTTTAGAGTTTAATTGCAGGTCAATTTAATGAGATGTGGTTTTAATTTGTGCTGTTAGGATATAATTAAAAAAAATAAGGATCATACTGAGATAAGAAAAATAAAAAAAATTGGATGGCTTATCTAAAAATCACCTGCAAAAGTTATATTTAGTTTTTATATTCTACGTTGACTTTGTTTTACATTCCTTATCCCTTAAGTGTTTTTGAATTTTAGTTTTTGTCTAAATTTTTATGTTGTTATTTTTTTTATTTGAAAGAGAAGAGAGAAACACATTAGAAAATGAAAAATAAAAGAAAAAGTTGTTAGTTTACACATTTTGACAATAAAAAAAAAGTTATTCTTGGTGTCAACATATTGAATTTGATAATAAAAGTTTTATTGAGGTGTTTTTTTTTTAATTATTTATCTTGTTGAAAAAAATAAATTGAAGTTAAGAAAGATTTTATTTTCTGGTTTGATTTTGTATTTTTGAAAAAAAATTGAAGTGTTTTGAGTTGTGGTTTAGTGGTTATAAGCTGGTAAGTGAAGTTTTAAGATATGATTTATATTATTCTCTAACACTCTCCTTCAAGTGAAAGCCTTTTAAGTTTGAAACTTGCACAGACTCAAAATTACCTTGTGCTTAATTTTTATCAAATAAATAAAATAAATGAGGATGGTGAAATTTAAACTCGTGACTGCTTGATCATCAAGGATTTGATATTATGTCAAAGAACTATCTCAACCCAATAGCTTAAGCTATCCAATAGTTTAAGCTGTTAGGTGAGATTCTAAAATATAATTTATATTATTCTTTAACATAATACGAGCTATTATTAGCTTTTTTAAAAAAAGAAATAAAAGGGGTACAACATATATTTGCTCTTTTGGCAAAAAAAATAAAAAAAAATGCAAACTTGGGCGTGCAATCCTAAACATGTGATTTTTTTATTTTTTTATTTTTATGGTTGGGTATGCTAAGCCATGCAAGCCTAGGCACTTGACATTTGTTTATAAAGCCCATTATGGATTTTTTTCTCATTTTTATTTAATTTCATTTGATTAAGTGTTATTCAATTTATATTTGGTTTTTTAAATAAGATTATAGTGTTTTTTTTTAATTACCACTCATTTATTTTGTGCATCCTATCGTGATATGTCTTTGTTTTTTCTTAGATTTTATCTATTTTTTATGTGCAATATTTTTTAATTATCAATCACTTATTTTGTGCATCCCTTCGTGATTTGTCTTTGATTTTATCCTTTTGTCTTTTATGTGCAATTTTTATTTATTATCACATGATTACATATAAAAACGGACTTAAAAAAAGTTGTGTATTATTTTTATATTTCTTAATACTTCCAGACATAATAATGAAAACAAAAACTTTTTTATTAAAATTTTCTTCCATGATTCTGAAAATATTTTGCTTCAAAAAATAAATATTCTAATAAATAAATTATCAATAAATGAATCATTTTAATAAGTTAATGAAGTTTTAATTAAAAAGATGCATTTTTTTATCCTTATTCTAGATTGTCTCTTTTGATTTTTATTAGACGAAGTACATTGCTAAAAAAAATTATATTTTTTGGTTGAGAAAAATAATTTAATAAGAGAAAAAAGGATTATAATAGCAAAATGATACCTTTATAGAATTGTTTCGCTTTAATATTACAAAAAATTTATCTATAAACACTCATTTTTGTTTATGATTGAAAATTATCTTTCTACTTCACATGCTAGTTTTTGGGTATTGAATATAAAATATGATTTTCATATTTGTAATACTGTGGAATAACTAAAAAAAATAAATGATTGTGTAAAAATGAAGCAGACCTATGTGTTGGCATTTAGCAAGAGTTACTGCATTAATTATAGGAACTTATTGTTTAACTTTTTCAAGTGGGTTGATATTATAACTTGATAATTATTATTTTGTTCTAGTACTTTCTATAATTATCATATCCATTTCTTACTTAACTTTGGATGTATTTAAATTTATTATCGATAGAAAATGTTGCTCTTTATATAATAATAATGTTTATTAAAGATTTGGTATTTATACAAATTATTTGTATGTACTTGATTTAAAAATATCTATGTTCAATATAAACAATAACAAAAAATAAATTAGATAATCAATATTCATGTTATTTATGACATTGTAGATTAAGTCATATCAATAAAATAAGAATCATCAAGTTACATAGAAAATAATATTTTGATCATATTAATTATGAATCATGTGAAACTTGTAAAGTTTGTTTATTAAGTAAGATGACCAAAATACTTTTTACTGAAAAAGGTGAAAGACTTAATGAATTGTTAGGTCTAATACATATGTATATGGACTAATAATGATTTTGCTATATATATATATATATATATATATATATATATATATATTTCATCACATTTACTAATGACCATTCTAGATATGAGTATATGTATTTGGTGAAACACAAGTCATAATCATTTAAAATGTTTAAAGAATTCAAAAGGGAAGTTAAAAAATAAATTAGAAAAAATATCAAGATAATTCGACTAGATCAAAATGGTAAATATTTAAGCCAATAATTTCAAAATTATCTAAACAAAGTTAGGATTATTTCACAATGTACCTCTCTTGGAGCAATACAACATAATGAAGTTATTGAAAGGAGAAATTGCATTCTATTGGATATGGTACGGTCCGTGATGAGCTATTTAGACATTTCATCTTCTTTTTTTTTGGTTATGCCCTATAACTTATCGCTTACCTTTAAATTAGGTTTCTAATAAAATATATTGATGAGATTCTATATGAGATATGAAAAGGTATGAGATTGAACTTATCATGCTTAAAGATTAGGGAATTTGATACAATATGAAGCGTATTGTATCTAAAAAGTTAGGAGCTAAGTCAGATACATGTAAGTTTGTGAGACATTAAAAAGAAACTATTGGACCAAGTGCTAGACTTAGCCCTTTGCTCTCGTTTTCTCTTTCTTTTTAGTTTTTTTTTTTCCTTTTCTCTTTGTTTTTTTTTAGCCTCCAAAAAATATTTACTAGAATCACTTACTCTTCATTTTTGACATAATTCTTAAATACTATTATAAATTTTTATTTGAATTCTAATAATTTTTTTCCAATTATTAACTATCTAATATGAAAATACTACTACTACTACTACAAATAATAATATTATCTACTACTAATAATAATAATAATAATAAAATGTAGAAATAAAATAAAATAAAATAAATGTTGAAAATTTGATTAAAATGGGTTTTTTATTATTATAATTTTTAAATATATTTTAAACATATTTTTATCACATTTATAATTTTTTAAGTTTTCAAAATATGAACATACTATTTTGATAGTTACTTTAACAATCATAAAATGTTTATTTCTCAACATAAACAATGATTTTAGTTAAATTGGTTAAGATAGACAAGACATATATCAAATAAAAAAATTTATCATGATGAAAAAATTTCAAAACAAATGTATTTTGTAGGTTAATTGATCATAAAATGTATTTCAAAAAATTTTGACCTCCAAAAAGTTTTCAAAGGAATTTTATTTTCAAGGTTAACAACAATGAACTATATTTTTTTTACTAGGTCCCCCACAGCATAGTGGGGGCATACAATTTAATTTCATGCTAAAAAAAAACCATATAGCCAACTAGCAATCAAATAGATATAGCATCAAATAAATAAACCTTGGTCTAAGATTATTACCAAACAACACAATCTAGAGACAAGAAAGCCTATTATTAAAAGGATACAAGAAAAAGAAAAAGAAAAAGAAAAAGAAAAGGAAAATAAAAAAGAACATGTAAAAAGTGGAATGTAGAACTTGGCAATCAGGAAGTGAAGTGGACGAGGGGGAGAGAGAGGGAGGTCACTCTGGGTTTATAGAATCTGGTCTGAAACGAAGCAATTATTTTATAGATTAATTTATTTTTTATTTGGACAAAATTTAATGAGAAGATTGAGATCTTATCATGCCATGATGTTTATTAAATCTAAATCTTTGAATTCAACTTGAATAGATATGATTTAATGCACAATAACATCTTCACTACTCATTATTTTATTTCTTTCACAGTTCAAATTATTGAATTAAACTTGAAATATGACAGACAGATGAAGTCCCTAAAAGAAGCAGATCGAGAGAAAGAGCACGGCGGATATGCCAATAGCAGTTCCCTTATTATTAACCAGAGAGGGCTTCCGGGCACCATGCCGGGGCTTAAATCCGTCAGCATTCAAAGGACTTAAGAATTGCAGGGGGGCGGGGGCAGAAATATTGGCCAGACCATCCATCAAAACTGCTCAAATTAGTTTAGCTTGAGAAGGAATAATGGCAGGAAACAACTCTAGCCACTCTCATGTTGGAATGCAAAGATGAAGCAGAACCCAAAGCACAAGCAATTTTCACACAGACTGAAATAATATATAATAAAGCTTTGATATCATATAAATTATCATGCTCCTCCAACTGGTGCAAACATTGGTATACATAGATTATCAAGAAAAAGAAAGAATTGTAATAGGAAAAACAAAACACCATGCATCATCTAAAATCACTCTCTTCTCAATCACAATCAACAATTAAAAATATGGAAAAGAGGGGGCTGAGTTAATTAATGGCATCACACCTGCGCCTAATCTCGCCTCTCCTCCCAGTCTTGATCCCATAAACACTTAGCTTCTCCATGGCTCTTGCAAAATCCTGAAAGAATTTCTTCTCATCCTTGGCATAAATCTCCACAAAAGGATTTGTCATTGGGTTGTTATACAACCCATGATCTGACTCTAATAGCCCCAACCCTTTACCCAAATTATCAAAATACTTATTATCAAAGTTATTTGGTGTCATTATATCATTGAACACCGACAGAGTTGGGTTCTTTGGATAATCCGCACAAGCATTTCGCAACGCCTGAACAAATCTCTGATTATAATGCGTGTCGTTATACAAATAACTCTTGAACTCCTTGCAATGAGAGAAACCAATTGTATGAGCACCGCTCAGTGCCACCATTTCTTGGACACTGAAACCTTTAGCAGCAAACAAGCTGATAATTTTAGACATAGGCATGGTGGGTCTTGGCAGATTTCCTTCAACATACGAAGATTTACTGATGCGGTAATCTTTGCGCCCGAGGAGGACATTGTAGTAAGGGCCACCGACCATGGTTACGAGATCGCGGGTGGCGGTGGCGAGGATGTCAGCGCAGGAGACGGTGTTGGGGCAGGAGAGCTCGAGGGCGGTCTTGGCGCGAGTGACAAGGTCGAAGGCGTCGCCGGGTAAGGAAAGGTTGATGTCAGCATCACGCTCGGCGGAGTTGAAAGGCGTGGAGGAGATGAGGATGGAGGCATCGCAGCCATTGGGTAAGCAGTCATGGAAGAAGAGGCGGAGAGTGCCAGCTGCGGTGCTGGGGCTGGTGATCTGCTTGCTGGTTACTGTTTCTTGAATGATTTTGTTGAAGTTTGGACAGGATTTGGAGTAGTAGTTGTAGGAGAGTCTGGACTGGGAGGGGTATATGAGAGAAGAGAAGGAAATGAGAATAAGGAAAAATCGCTCCTTTGGCATTGCCATGCTGCTAATTACTCCTTCTCCAGAGAGGAAGGGGGCCTGGTGGTGTTGAGGCGGCGCTTTTTAGCTGCAAAATGAGCAAGCAGCTAAGTGTTATTCTGAATGGGAAAGGACTCAAGGGACTGGGGTAGATGGCAGTATTTTACTAAACCTTTTACTTCTTTGCTTTTGAGTGAGAGAGAGAAGAGGGAGCACGCGCCACTCTCTTCACCACCAATCACGGGATGCATGCTCCAAGGAACGCCAACTGAGATGAGTAAATTGCGTGCCTCCCTCTCATTAAATAAAAATAAAAGAGAGATTTAACTGAGATGAGTAAAGATATTTGTTTTTGTTTTTAAAAACTATTTAATTTTTAAATTATTTTAATATGTTAATATAAAAAATAATTTTTTAAAAATAAAATAATTTTATTTTAATACATTTTCAAATAAAAAATATTTTAAAAAATAATCACAACTATATTTTAAAACACCTATTTAATGGTACTGGATTAGTGACCTATTAATTATTTTTAATATTTATTTTTTATGAATAATGTATTTTATATTTTTATATCAATTTTTTAAAATAAATTACAAAAAATTAATTAATAAAACATCATTAATTATTCTTTAAACACCATATAACTTTTCATCACTGTAATGACATATGTAATGACATATGGTATATATTTTTATATATATAAAAATATATGGATGTGTTTTAATTTCAGTAAAAGGATGCATGCATGTGGGGTTTGGTTCATTAAAAACAGGAATTCCTTTATTTTTTGTCAAATTAATTTTCCTCATGATTCTAATTTCATTTAAATAAAATTGATTACAAATTCTAAAAACTAATAAAAAATCATTTACTATTTTTTATTTACTTATCATTGGATTGTTTTTCAGATTAGTTATCTATGTAGGAAATTTTTTTACGTTATTTTATAAAGTAAAAAAAAAATTAGAGAATCGAGCAAGAAATTTTTTTCCCGAATATTTCTATTTTTATTGTATTCTTTTAATCTTTTCTAGCCCATCTTATAATTATTTACCAGTTGATGTTTTCTATTTAGGAAAAATATTTTGTTTTATAAAGTCAAAAAATAAGAAAACAATTATGAATTATTGCTGGATTTTTGTATCTTTTGAGATTTTTTAATTTTTTTATAAATAAACCTTAATAAATAAATAAAATTTATGAAAAAATAAGAAAAAAAAATATAAAACACGTTTATAAAAGAAGAGGAAAGATCACAATAAAGGGTAATTCAGCCATTTCAACCTTCCATCCAATCTTACTAGCTGTTATACCCTATGATTGGGCCAAGCCCAGGAGACTAGTTAGAGTTGTGTTGATGGGTTTGTCTCACAAAGCCCAAACAATTATTTGCTAATGGAGGATTGATTTGAGGCCCTTAAGTGGAGAGGAACCGTGACAGTCAGAAGAGAGAGAAGCACGTGACTATTCTCTTAATAATTGGGAAAGAGGTTGATATCGGAGCGTGAAAAGAGCAAGATGTCGGCGCTGGAGGAGCATGGCGGTGGGCATTTACAAGGCGGCACGGAGCAGAGGAAACAATCAACATAATTTGCAAACTGTAAGAAGCTTTCCTACCTCTTTCTCCCATGTTTCTGTACACTTGAAGTTCGTGAAGCGCTCTATCTATACCAACATTGGATTCCACTCCGGGTATCCTCTGCCATTGAATCTCTACGTGAACACACGCATCAATGGATTGGAGATCACGTTTTGCACTGTAATTTTGTAAATTTTTAATTCTTTTATATTTTTAATTATTTTTTTATTTTTGAATATATTAATCTTAAGAATAAATTTAAAAAAATATTATTTTAATTTATTTCTAAAAATAACACTTTAAAAACAATCTCTGTTACGGATTATTTGAAATTATAGTTGCGGTTCAAAATATTTTTTATTTATAAATGCATTAAAATAATTTTTTTTTTATTTTTAAAAAATTATTTTTGAAATCAGCACATCAAAACAATCCAAAAACATTAAAAATTTATTTTTTAATAAAAAAATTAATTTTTCTAAAAACACGAGTTAAAGTCCCCACATCTCATACTTCTCAAGCCCATTCAATCTATTCAAATTTGTAAATCACCAAGGAATATGAGTTGCCCTTTTAACCTTGAGTAATTAACGTTGAAGTATTGCTTTCATTAATTGCATGTTGTTTAATTCTATAGAAGTAGTAGCACAAACATACATGTAGGTTGCAATAAAGCTTGAAAAGAATAGATTATCAATTTGATTCTCAGACATGTGGTAGGGTTGGGTTTGTTTCAAAGCCAAGTTGTTGATTTCATGCAATTTTATACCTTATAATTCAATTTGCATACATGTCATTCATGTATACTACAATTATTATAACTAGATTAAATACTAAAAGGTTATTATTTTATTATACTTTTCATACACAAGTTAAAAGGTAATTGTTTTATTATTATAATAAATACTAAAATGTGTGGGAAATACATTCTCGATGGTCCATAATATTTTTCTCATTCTATCCCTCTCAAAAACACCTAATTAAATAGCTTTTGGGATATTTTTATCATTTCACATGGATTTATTTATGATTAGCATATTTATACGGAATAAATCAGCCTTTTTACATGACTTCACCACACTTGGAATAATTTTTTAAAAAATTGGTGCCAAGGGACATTTTTATCCTTTTGATTTTATATACACAATAAAATAACTAAATTACCCATAAAATGTTCAGTCTTATTTCACTAATAATCAGAGGTATTTTGGTATTTTTAGAATGGTGTTTCACCCGGTGGAGGAGCTTCATTGAAATTTCAATTTTTAATGTAAAATAAAGTTACTTAACTACCCTTGAGATAAAAAAAAATAAATTAAAGCTTTTTTGCAGTGATGTTTTTGTCTTTTGATCTCGATATATTTTTTTTGTTATTCTCAAGAGGGCTAAAGAGCCTTTTGGACTTTTAGTAAAATAGAAAATATTAAAAAGAAAAAGAAAAAAAGGTTGATGGCATGTGCGTTGCATGCACCAGGGAGTAGACGATGCGTGCGACAGTGTCCTGTGGACAAACACTGCCATCAAAGGTGGCATTGAAAGCGTGTCAAAGTCCTCTATGTGGTGGTGTGACATGTATGGGCGACAGAGCTCTGTTTGGGCTCTAATAAACTTTTTCTCCTCCTCCTTTTTTCTCTCTTCTCTTTGCTAGAGTATTGGTGTGTCATATCATTTATTTTTTATATCAAAATAAACTTTTAGGTCTTTTTTATAATTTTTTTTATTTTCAATATTTAATTTTTTTTGAATTGGTATTTATGTGTGATTGCGGTTGCTTTTTAAAGTACTTTTCACTCAGAAATATATCAAAATAATATTTTTTTATTTTTTAAAAATCATTTTTGATATCAGCGTTTGTTTTATAAAAAGTACTTTTAGTTGAGGTTGGTTTGAAAAAATAGGTGTTTGGTTAAAACTGTGGTTGGAATTGAGGTTGAAGAAAAAGTAGTTTAATGTGTTTGGTTAAAAATGCTTTTGAAATTGAGGTTATAAAATAATTTAAAAAATATATATATTAATATTGATGGTTTTAAATTTAAATATTGTAGAATTAATTACTCCTATTACATCATGAAATAAATAATACTTTATATAAAATATTATTTATTATTCCATTAAACTATTTATAATTCCATTACGTACAAAATTCATCCGATAAGGACTATAGGTTCCATGGTTTTTTGAGCGTGCAACAAAATCAGGTAAAATATCATCAGAAACAAAATTAGAATTGCGATTAAATTCCACAAATGCTACATCATCATGCGATGTTCTTTTAATTTATGTAGTGTTATTAAATAATATTAAACATTAGTTTTTTTGAGTAAAACATAATTTTAAAAAAATTAAATTTTTTTTACTGGCTCGGACGCAATCCAATGAATTCTGCTAATGTGAATAGTGAAAAAAAATAATTCACCTGGCACTGTTCACGTGAACAGTGCCATGTGAATGCTTCTCGCATTGCAGGTGAATTATAATTCACCTGGCATCACCTGGCATGGGCACTGTTATGAACAGTGCCCAGGTAAATAAAGAGAAGCAGCTTCCAACTGCTTTTGCAAAACCCTGGTTTGATGGAAAAAATTATGGGGCCCACCAAATAAAAAACTGCTTTTCTTATGTTACCACACGTTTAGTTTACGCGGTTTGCTTTAAAAGCTAAAGCTACCGCGTAAACAAACACCCTCAAAATGATCTAAAAGCACCAAAAATATATTAATTTGAAGCAAAGAAAAAAATAAAAAATTTTCAAATTTTTTCAAAAGCGCTTTTGAAACGCAAAAACAAACAGGAATAATTAATCTCAACCCAGGTTAACTTGGTTTTTTTTACATAGCTTTTTTTTTTTTTAAATAATATTTTTAGTTTCATCACTATACTTTTTTTTATTGATAATTTTATTTCATTATTATTTGGTTTTTGGTTTTGCCTTTTATGTGGTCAGACCTTGCTTCATGATTATGATCACGAGTTTAAAAAATTAACACGAGTTGACTTTATCTTTGTTAATTGAGTGCATGACCATGTTGCGAGATATTCATTATCTTTATTGGTATATTTTATTTGTTTTAAGAATAAAATAATTATTTTATTCATGACTTCATAAGTCATGGATAAAAAAATAATTAAATTATTTATTTTATAAGCTAAGTGTTGTAAATTAAGTTTTATTTATTTTAAAAAATAAATAAATACATAATTTTAATTTATCTCAGAAATATAATACAATATTTTATTGTTAAAAAAAGATTTTATAGACCTTTTGAAATAATTATTTTTTGTTTTATAAAAATAATTAATTATTTGTTTTATTCAATTTTGTTCTTAAATTGCTAGAGATATCATGGGATTTAAAGGAAATAATAAAGGTGGTTTGGAAAGAATAGTTGAATAAGTCCTTACCAATGGAATGGAATAGGACAAGTTTTGGCATCCTTTGCGCCGCGCCCTCTCTCTCTTTTCTTTCCTCCAGAATATCTATTGTTTTTTTTTTTAAAATAAAACAAAAATAAAACGGCTTTGTTTATAAAAATGTCGGTGAAAGATGTCTGGTTGTTCTTTTGCCGCAACAAAAACAAGGCATAGGACACCGGTCTTTAATTTTATTTAATATTGATCTGATGAATTAAGAAGAATAAATTAATCTAAATATTAATTTCAAAATTCAAATCTAAAAAAATAATAATCAGAAAATGAATAAATTTTCTTGAACCCTTGAATTCCACAAATTAACAACTATCATGTGGCCAGATCAGAAAGAAGACTAGCACCGCAAAGAAAATATGCAAGAAAAGCGTTCTAAAGTCTACACCGCAAAGATTTGGGGGCATGTGCATGTGCACAGGCGGTCCCACCTAAAGCATTCATGTGGGGTTCCTAGAAGTTTCCAAATTAACAGCTAACTCGGCATCCAGCCATGCAACACAGCTAGGAAATTGGATGAACCAGGGTTAAGGCCCACGGTTTCCTGCTACCTGCAGCTGTGAATTGGTGGCGTTTCTCAGTCGTCGTCTCCTCCTTTTTTTCGATGGTAGGCTGGGATGGATCTAGAAAAACTATATATATATATATATATATATATATATATATATATATATATATATATATATAAAAGTAAAAAAACAAAAACAAAAACAAAATCAAATTTTATTTTAATAAGTTAAATAATTATAATAAAACAAATTCTTAATTTTCATATATAGTATTTTATTACATTCTAATAATGACCAAAAGTTAAAAATATTTAATATAGATTTCGCATGTGTGCGGCGTCGCTGATAAATATTCCATTTCAATCAATGTAGCTATCAAGCAAATATAGAAAGACAAGAAATTCTTATCTTTTATCAGTGGAAAGCGGGAAAGAAAGTCGCCATCTAGTATTTTGGTCACTAGGAATCCTAGCTGGTCTCAGAGATTGGGTACGGGGATTGGTTGCGTAAATGGAAGGTATTAGCACCTCAAATACGTTCTACCTAAGATAAGCTGCATTGTTTAATTGTCTAAAAACAAAACTAAGGTCTTGTCGTGTTTTCTAAATGGTGGTCTATCTAAGGTTTAAGAAAAGTTCTTCTCCGTAAGAAAATCCTTATATTATCGGGTAAAAGTCTATTCGTTCTAATATCTATAAAAGAAACTACCTTTTTAATATCAGGAATACATTTTACGTATAAATTCGTAATCCCAAATACTAAAAGAAAAAAAAATATATTTTTTGGGTATTTTTGAAATATTGGCTTCGTTCTTATGGCTTTAATAAACTTGTTATTAAAGCCAAAATGCATGCTAAGACATATATTTTTTTTTTGTTGTATGAAAATACGATGTGATGATTTTTTTTTTATCTTTGAGAGACTGGGCCGTATGCATGAAAACAAAATGTATTTTTTTTGTTTTATAATTTTTTTTGCAATGTTTTGACAAAAACCAGGTATTTTAATATTTGATTTGTATCTTTAAGGTATAAAAATACAAACCAATATTACTCAAAATAGATAGAAAAATACAGGAGAAAATCATAAAAAATTTTAGAAAGATTTTTGGAATTTGATTTTTTAAAAAAATGAACAGTAAATTACTCTTCACTGTTCACATGCAACGTGAATAGTGGAGACTATCGAAGAAGAAGAAGAAGAAAGGGAAGCGGAAGGAGACTGACATGTGGTGGAAGCTTGGCTGTGACGAGGAGGTTCGGCCGGTGGCTCAGTAGGCTTCGGTAGAGGGAATGGTGGCCGGTGGCAGTTGCTGGTGATGGAAGAAGAAAAGTTGCAGAGGAGAGAGGCTCGGCGGTGTGCTCACTATATGAGGTGAACGCCGCGGTGGGGAGGGAGGGAGAGAGAGAGAGGGGGGGGGTTCTGTTGGCAGCAGAAACCGGGTTAGAGAGGCTAGTTTTTTTGCTGTCTTTGGACCCAAATTTCTCCACCCATGGAGCATGAAGATCAAATCTATATATAAGCGGTGGAAGAGGGGCACTTTGTCTCTTCTGGTGCAAAATCTTAGCCCTTGGTTCGACCCGAAAGCATCCCAACCATTGGCTCAAAGTAGCAATGATAAACTGTCAGTTTTGTGCAGGAAAAATGGTTGGTCAGGTTGGCCATTTTAGGGCGGTGCCACTGCCTCTACAACCTCAATCAGCTCAAACGATTTATACTAGCATCTAGTTAGGTGTCAGGGGATCGTTTTCATGGAGGTTTCATTTAATTTGGGGAAGAAACGAGGCGTCAAACGCCTTGGAAAGGAGGCCCCTCGGGCAGCCTTGCTGGAGAAAAAGATGAATAGTAACTTTTTTGCCAATTACGCTTTAGTCTTTCAATTTGTGACTTATTTCTAATTACATCCCTGATGAACTTCAACTCAAACCCTAGATTTCAGCGCCCTTTTCCCTTTGGTCCTTGGTTCTTAATTTATTTAATTAAGTCCCTAATTGGCCATCAAACTTCAATATTTATGTAATTAAGCCCCTGATTTGACAAAATTAACTCTCAAAAATTCTAATTTGACCCCAGAACTTTAATCTATTTCAATTAAAGCCCAAATTGACTTTAAAAACAAAATTTCTTGCAATCAAACCCTCCATAAATTCAATTAAACCTCCAATAAAATTTGTTTTTGGACCTTTCTTCTTCAATTTGAATTTTCCTTGTCAACGGAGCTCTTCATCTGTAAAAAATATATTGTCAAATTTTAATCTTTGAATTTTTGAGCCTCCTCAACCAATTTCTAGCCATTTTCTGGCGCTCCGACATCCTCTTCTCACTATTATTATTTTTTGGTTTTTTGTTTTTGTTTTTAGTCCGAATATATATATTTTTTATTTTTGGAAGAGAGAAAGTGAATTTTGGAGAATAAACCAACAATGGGTTATGACAATAGACATAAAAAAAATTGATCTAAATTAAGTCATCCTTGATGATTTTTTATTGAGTGAAACTCATCCATAGTCATATATATTGTGAAGTTTATAGTAATCTCTTTTTCTACATAGACAAATAAATTGCAAGAAAAACATCATTTATTTTGCTACGAAGCCCTGTTTTCATCAACTTCATTGTAGAAAAAACTCGTTTTGCATTTGTCATAAATACATGAAGAGTTAGGATTAATCGAATTAATATATCAAATAAATGATAGTTTTTTTTTTGATCTTCTAGAAGTTGTCATTGCTCTATACAACTCAGAAATAGTAGTCAATTTCTAAAACTTTAGATATTTTAGTACATCAAACTCATAATGTTGGAATTAAAACCTCAAATGAGGTTTCTCTTGCCCACTAGAATCTTTGAGATAAAAGTTTTCATCCAAAATGCATGCATCATTAACATTGAATGAGCTACAAGAATCTTAAGGATATAACGTCAAACTAGCTCAACTATTTGATAACAAAATCTGTTATTTAACTCTTATAATTGAAAATCAATAACAACTATAAATATATCAACTTTGAAATGATGTTCTAAAATTGTGAGAACTTCAGTTTGATAATGAGACCTGCCACGAGCTCTTATATATTATGTTTTCAAATTAGGAATATCAATATCATTTTGTGCGCGAAATGCTTTAACATTTTGAAGTAAAGGTTCTTAACCATCATCCAGTAACTCTTGAATCAATGACTTCATAGTTGAAACTAAACTTATGGCATTGGCAAAATCTTGATCTTGTTGCTGCAAAGATCGGTATAAAACATTAGTAATTCCTATAATTTGTTTCATCATATGCAATATGAAAAACAATTCAAAATATGTTAATGCGAAATAAGCTGTTTTCACATCTCCTCTTTGAGAATAATTTGCTCCATATTTAGAGACAATATTAATAAATTTACAAGTTGCACTAAACATCCTTAACAAGCTACCAAATGATTGAAAATGAGAACCTCATCGAGTATCACCAGGTTGTTGTAAGGTACCAATATTGTTTACTCATTTTCCTGTCTCTATTTCATCTTGACCATTCTTATTGTTGGTTTTAATTGTTTGAGCAAGTTGTAACTCGTCATTCTCTAGATGTAATAATAAGAGCTAATTATAACCTATGAGCTAGGCAATGTATATAATAAGCAAAATGACAATCTTTATGAAACAAAGCTTGTAGTCCATCCCACTTACCCCATATATTGTTTATATCATCATATCCTTGACCCTGAATACAAAAGCATTTAATCCTGACCTTCTTGTTGACTTTCCAAAAAGGTAGTAAGGTACACAAAATATAGCATTCACTGTATTTGAGTACTTTAGCCAATTTAGATATGCTTTAAACCAAGAAGCTCGAAATCAACAATGATGATTCTCATATTTTGAAAAAGAATACTAAGAAAGGATAGGTTGAAATGGACCAACTTTAAGATAAACACGATGGATTTTTGTTATTTGGTTAACAGGAAAATTCAACATCATTGGACATAGTCTTGGACTATGTTCCAAAAAAATAACATTCATTTCTTCATGCTAATGTTTTGGCTTTTAGAAGGATGTTCACTGAGTTCCTCAAATTCATGAGTTATTTTGTCAAGATCTCGAGAAGAAGTTGCCATGTTTCAATAGTAACTATAACAAATGCATTATTTTCTAGGAGATTGGCATATTATTTACTAAAAAAAAAGAGTTTAGAGTTCTTTGTTTCCACATCTCTACCCTTAAAACTTAATTCAAGATGGAGTAAACCTAAAAATATCATCACTATTATTTCAAGAAATCAAAATCAAAATAAAACTAATACATTATAATTATTTATATAACTGATTTCATCATACAATTCTTCACTTGACAATAGCGACAATGCAACATCCCTTTCAATACTTGGTGGTGGTATTGATTCTAAACTAGAATAACTGTTTTTTAAAAGGTTTGTTTTGGCTGATTATGGAAAGAAATTGTAGTTGGGGAAAGAAACTTTGATGTATTATTTTCTTTGTTCAGTAGGCCCAGAGAGAGAATGGAAATTAAATATAGATTTAGGTTATATTATTTATAAGGGTGCTTTTATATTTTAATCAAAATTAAAATTTTATATTGACCCATGTATAGTGAAATGTTTTAAAACAAGAGGAAATATATTATCATATTCAAGATTTTAGAAGGTTAGAGTAATTTTTAAAAGAAGAAATTGGAATATATAAAAAAAGGTAAAGTATATGTCTTTTGACTCAAAACTCAAAATATATATATATATATATATATATATATATATATATATATATATATATATATATATATCAATTTTAAGACTTAAAGAAAATCTGAAGGAACTAATTTAACTGCATTATAAATATTTAAGACATATGCTTTGCATGAGTGATGATACTTTTCCATGTTATATTTAAGATATTTTTAGAAGTCGATCCCTTAACACAAACTCTATTATTATATGTCATTTTACCCTGACCATACTCTTTAGTATGAAAAACATGTTCATTGATGAAATACTCGTTATACCACTTTACCTTTCTTTCAGGACTTATACATTGTAAATTCAAAGTAACACTAGTATTCCCTCCCAATTAATAAACCTGATACATAAATTCAATTAATAGTTAACGAGAAATATGTAATGAAATTAAGTATTTCTAGAGATAAGAATGATTAAACAATCCTTATATGTGTTCTGAACCATGTGAAAAATTGTTCATCTTGTGATTGAAAGATTTGAGATTTAGTGAGCTGTGAGTTTTGGAATAGTAAAAATTGACGATGTTGCATATGAGGAATTATTCAATCTATTAGTTTATTATAGTATAAGAGATAATTTTTTCAAAAGTAACAACATTGTTGATTATTATACTTACTTAATAAAAGGTTTTAATTCATCAAAGTTAAATAACACATAATTATATGCATGTCTGAATTTAATTTTTTTTATCAAATATCTTCCCCTCACAACATTTTTTTTACAGGTCGTCTAGGATGAGAGAATATTGATAAGTTCTCACTTAAAGGCACGTCCCCACAATCTTTATGCCTTGAAACACAGTTGATTTTTATTCTCAAATGAGGTTCGAAATAGTACAAGATAAATATTGAAATCTCTTCAACAATATAAGCCTCGCATATCGAAACCTCAACATGCACTTTGTTTTTTACTTTTCTCTTAAGGTTGAACAAGTACCTTCATGAAATTAGATGAATGTTTTGAATTAAAAAAAATACAATAGAAATTTAATTATTATGCATGTATAATCCCTAACAATTTGAATGAATACATCCATCCATACTGGATTGGGCTCTTAACTTTTTCATCAAAAAATAAATGTATGGTAAGCTAGTGGAATGAATATTTGTATAAACACGTAGCAGTCATGACTTTTCATTACATGCACTATATAATTCTCCAAATTCACCAATTTAGATATGTTCGAAGCCTTTCCATCATGAAAACACAAACTCTTAAGCCATTGGTAGACAAGTAACTGTGCATTCTTATTTAAGGCAAAACTGGCTTTGGGTTTTTGCAACTCATGACCCATCATATACCAACTCTATATTTTTATGGTGAAAAAAAAAATGTATATCCATTATAGCCTTCATGTTGTCCTTTGTTTTTCCTTTCAAGTCCATAACTGTGTTAAAAATATTTTCAAACATGTTCTTTTCAATGTGCATGAAATCAAGGTTATGACAAATGAGATTGATTTTCCAATAAGAAAGCTCTTAGAAAATACTTTATTTTACCTAATTGTGGGTCACACTCAAACCAGGAAACTTCTGCTTACCGGATTGAAAATCAAACATGATATTATCGTACTGCGACACCACATCATAAAATTCTTCACCTGACGGTAGTGACGATGCAATATCCCTTTCAACTCTACCAACAAAGAAGTCATTTCTATTTTTTTGTACTTGTGTTCCATTATCAAGAACTGCTGGTGGAAATAAAAAAAAAGATGTTTTACCACAATTTATTAATGTGAAGGCCTTGTTATTTTCATACAGGATGAACATGTTAATTTTCCATGCATGCTTTTAATCAGATTCTCATAGTGTTAAAAAAAAGTTTCAAGCATTAAGTTTATACTTGATTTGGAAAGATAAAATTCAATTTTATTGCTTAAAATAAATTGAAACTTCAAGGACTAAATTTGAATGTGAAACAAATATGCAACCTTTTTTAACTATTCATGAGGCATATTTTTTTTAAAAAGTTTTGGTCCCCAAAGTTTTTTTTTATATGTATATATACTTGACCTCTCTTTGTTAAGGCTTTTATGTTTTTGGTTCAATACTTCGTTTTGTTCACGTTTCCATCCCTAAGCTTGAAAGAGAAGAGATAAATTTGCTGGAAAAAAAGACAGGAAAGAGAAAGTGGTTGGCTGACCATATTCCAACAATAAAAAAACCGCTTTTAGTATCAATAGGTTCTATTTGACAAGAGAAGCTCTATTATAGTGTTTCTTACTACTCATCTTGCCAGAAAAAGTATATTAGGGCTCAAGATTAGTTTTTGAACTGGGGTAAATGTTTGGTTTTCAAATTGATTAAAAGTTGTTTTGAAGATAAATATGAGTTTATCGAGATCTGTAGGGGTTTCTCAAGATTTTTAGGTAAAAAAAGGTTGAGAACAAGTTTTTTGAGTCCAAAGAGTTGCTACCCGATTTTCAGCTACTTTTTGGCCTCTTAAGGTGGCCAAAATGCAACCAGTTGACAAACATGTCATCGACCACTATAGACGACGTGTTGTATACCATTATAGACCATACATCGTTTGTTTTGTTTTTCTTTTTAAAACAAAAATGGGTGAATGATGTGTCGTACTCTTATTTTAATAAAAATAAAATAAGAAGGACAAGTGTATGGACCTCGACTTGCAGCCCATGCACTTAACCTTTGTATAATGGTCCAAGCGCATATGCCCATCCAAGCCTAGTTGCTAACCCTGTTTTAGCCTTTATTTTTTAATATGTTTTTTTTATTGTTTTTAATAAAAACTTATTAAAATATATTTAGAATGTTATTTTATTTAATACCATTTAATTTTTATTTTAGTTTTAAATAAGTTTGTAACATTTTTTTTTATAATATTAGAAAGCCCTATTTTAGTACAACCCTTTATGAATATTATTTTTAAATTTAGTTTGGTGGCTTTCCTTTGCATGCCTTTTGTTATTATTGTATAATTAAATAAAAAATAAGTTTTTTAATTATTAAACTCAACTATTCTATGACCTGAGTTGTTAGTTTGGTGGGTTAACTTTGGCTAACCCAGATCGATTCAAAATATTATTGTCTTGATATTTTTTTTTAAAAAAAATCAAAATGATAACATCTTTAAGACCTAGGTTAATCTAAAATATCATTGTCTTAATACATGTTTTTTTAAAAAATAAAATTATTTTGTCTTGATTTTTTTTCAAGTCAAACAAAGTTTTGACTGGATGTAGCTTTTGAGCTTGCCAATTCATTTGAATCAACTTTTACATTGTTTAATTTGAAATCTAAGTCAATCAAGATGTTGGACTTAGGTTAATAATACTTCCAAATAGTCACCGACAACAACGCGTGAGTGATTAACTATTCTTATGTCTTTTATACATTCACATCGAAATTCATAATATTATTTTTGTAATTTTTTTTAATGATTACCATAAGATGTTGTCTAAAAAACATATATTCCAGTAAAGAAATGCAAAAAAAGAAAAGAAAAAGAGAGCATGTTAATATGATAAATAGGTTTTAATTAGAAAAATATCTTTTTTTATCCTTATTTTAAATTGTCCATTTTTTTTTGATGTGTTTTTTTTATTAAATGAATGACATAGAAATTTTGTTTTTTTTCCCAGAGACAAAAAGTATTAATAAGAAAATAAGGAATTATACTAGATTATTTTTTTAATAAAATTTAAACTATTACTCTTTATATATATATATATATATATATATATATAAGTATTTCCATATAAATAAATAAATAAATAAATAAATAACTAAAAAATTAAAAACCTCCCCGAGATACAATATTAAATATTTTAATTAGCATCTACAACTTATTTTTAACATTTATTAATGTATAACATGGATCTATTTTGTTAAATAGAATTGTATTATACTAGAAAATGCTTTAACAATAAATGCAGATTCATTTTTTGTGTTTAATTTTTACCCGACCTGAGCACTTGCCAACAGGCTATTGATATACTATTTAGTTGGCTGACGGATCCTCTTTCAAAAATTAAACAAATAAAAATGGAGATGCGGGGTATCGATCCCCGTACCTCTCGCATGCTAAGCGAGCGCTCTACCATCTGAGCTACATCCCCACAATATGCTTCAATTTCCATATATACATATTAATATGATATTGGAGTACGCAGATGAACGCTCTATGGTTATTCTTGTTCATCAATTAAACAAAACCCAAAATCCTGCGAAAAAAAAAAAAATCAAAGAAAGAAAGGTCAACAGAAAATGCTTGCATGACAGTCACCAAAGCAAGCTTGAACCTGCCGTCTTTTCCTCTCCTATACCGATAAAACAAGAACAACATTAACAAGTTCAACTCTTTTCTTTAGCCAAATGTCTTCTTTTCTCTTCTTCTCCAGAATCACAAAGCACTTAGGAGTACTTTCATCGAACACTTGAAGGGCAGGAATACCGACCAAACTCCTACTTGCACCTCCATCTCCATTGACCGTTCCGCCCTCTATAATCCACCTGGTCCCATTAAAATTTTGCGGTGTTTTTTGAATTAGTTTTCTTTTTTACTCATGGGTTATTGTTGTTTTGTAGGACATTCTCATGAACCCACATCGGAGTCTGAGCTTGTCTAGCACCTTAAAGGCATTAGCAAGGTGGCCCTCTAATTTATTTTTATTGTTTTTGAAATGGAGATACTCTGTTTGATTCAGATTTTACAATTAAATAGAGTTACGTTGATGAATTTATTAAAGACGTCCAGTTTCAAGATCTAACAATATCAGGAAATGCTGTAGTTGGAACTTAGATACATGTGATTTTGAAACTCTTGGCAGAAACGGATGCTAAATTTCATAATGTTGTCAATGAAACTATGTTTTTGTGCTGGTGCTTGAAAAAACCTTGATTGTAAGTTATGGATGGTTTTTCAGTTCCGAGGTGGCTCAATCTCAGTGGCAGAGTATATGTTAGAAGTTTTGATGAATCCTAAATTTGGGTTCTATATTAATCGAGATGTGTTTGGAGTAGAAAGAGATTTCATTACATGCATCTCCTGAAGTAAGCCAGATGTTTGGTGAGGTAAAAGAGTTATCGTTAAACTTTTGAATCTTGTCTGATTGAGTTCCATGGAACTTGGAAACCATGGGTCATTTTTAAGGTCATCAAGGCGGCAAGGGAGCTATTGCATTGGAACAGCATTTGTACTTGTTAGATATTGGATTCTGGTCACCTCAATTGTCATTTTTTGGTGGATTGCTGCCTGACAAAATAATTTCACTTTGACCGTTTCAATGTAATGCCAGATGGTTGGTGTGTGGGCAATGTGCCTTTGGTAGCAAATGGGACAACCATAAAAAGTTAACCTAGTTGAGCTGGGTCCAGGACGAGGAGCTCTGATGGCTGATCTTCTGCGTTTATGTTACCACAATTCTGATGATGCTAGTAAAATAAGATAGTGCTTTGAACTTTATTTAGTTGGTTTTCATTGAATAAGCGTGCCTTTTCCTTACAGGGTGCATCAAAGTTTAAGAGCTTCACAGAATCGTTGCATGTACACATGGCAGAATGTAGTTCCATGTTACAGAAAACTCAGTAACACAACTTGTGTGGATGAAGATGATACCAGTGATGGTGTTGAGAAAAGGACTATCAGCATATTGGCAGCAACACCTGTTTTGTGGCATGCTTTGTTAGAGTAGGTTCCATCAGGATTTATGGAGTTGTCTTTTAAATTGCTTTTCCATGAAACCATATGTATCGGACCTGTATTGTTCAAATGGAATGAGTTCTCAATTTTAGTTCAGTTTCATATTTTATGGGATAATAGTTTATCTTCGTTTTCCAAGGTTGTAAAGCTTACAGCGACAATTTGCTTTTTCCCGGGTTACCATTGATGTTTGTTTGCGATGTTTCAGTGCCCACCACTATAATTGCCCATAAGTTTTCCTTGTTCGGTTTTCTAAAACATATGCACGGAATAGGAATGATAAATTTAAAATTTTTTAGAATTGTTTAAGATTTATATAAAAATTACTTAAAGATTATATGTTTTTTAAATTTTGAATAATTATTTCAAGGCTATGTTGTTACAAATTATAAGTCGTCTAAATATTCAGTCTCTAATAATAATTCATATAAATCACCAGTGAAAAGTCTATTATATCTTTTTAGGAAAGAGAGATAACATACCTTTTAGTGCTACACCTTTTTATTTGTGTTTAGATGTTTTTGTACCGTTGTCTATCATCTAATGTATAAAAAAGGCATAGCATTATATTTATAGAAAAACCTAAAAACCTTATAGATAGTAAAATATCAATTTATTCCTTAAATAATATCACATATATTATTTTAAGATAATTTTAGAAATTTATTCAATCAAATCTCTACTTAATTTTTTATAGATCTAGAATTGTAATCTCATGTATTAATTACATTCTAGTTTTCAATTTCTAAAATTTATTTACAATTAACTCATACTTGATTAATCATCATATTTTAATTTTTGACCAATAGTTGTGTAACCTATTAAGTTTCTTAATAAGGTGACCCAAATATAAAACATAATTCAAAATAAAATAAGATTAAATAAATTAAACAATTTAATTTATTATCAATTCAATAAATGATTGATTTATATTTAAAGATCAAGTACAATATGTAGCAACCTGTTATGATTCTTCAAATATTAAAAAAGTCAATTTGAAACCATTTAGAGTAAGAACATATTCTGACTGAGATTTTCTATCATCAACGCCTGATTAAATACTAGTATATGAATAACCATGAACTTCCAGTTCATGTCCCAGATAGATCAGAAAAACATTCTTAGTTCTTTTAAAGTACCTAAAAATACTTTTAAATATATTTTAATGACTTTTACTTGGATTAGATTGGTATCTACTCGTTATGCTTAAAGCATAAGATACATTTGATCTTGTACATTATCGCACGTGGGCGAGAGGCGTCAAGGGGGTTTGAAGGAGTCGCCACCTAGTTGTTCGGTTTAGGGTCGCTAGGAAACCTATGTATATTGGTTTTATTAGAGATTCAAAAGGCAAGCGACTGATTGTAGCTAGAGAAGGTACTAGCACTCCTAGCGCACCCTACTTGATGTAAGCTGTTATGTGTTGTTTAATGTGGTTTATATGTTTTGATGATTTTCTAATTAATGGTCTATTTGTGGCTTAAGATTGAGATTTATTTGTGTGAATAAATCTGGTGTTAAGAATTTATTATGGGCTCGTATACCCAAATAAATTCTTATGAAAAAGGTTTTCAATAATTTGTATATTACGGTGAAAAATACTCTCAATTAAAATTGATGAATATATTTTAGAATAACTCTGAGAATTTTCTGGTCAACTCCTGATATTTAAATATCAGCTTCGCTTGGAGGTTCAACATTTATACCAAAATATTTAACCATTAATCCTTATAAATTAAAAATTTGGTGATTATTGGAATATTAGTCAAATTCTAATAGATTTAATATATATATATATAGACTTTGTGGAATAAAAACTACACAAAAATTAAATAGGTCTTGCCAAACACATCCTTAAACAAAAAATTCAATAAAAAAAATCCAAAAGAAGCCTAAAGACAAATCTGAAATTTTTTTTACTTGGTCGGGTGGACCCGACGAGGTTAACTCGATTGGGTTGACTCAAAAACAAACCAAAAAGAAAAACCAAAACTAAAACAAATCAAACTTCACAAAAATATAAAAAACTTAAAAATATTTAGACAAAACAGATCAAACACATAAAAGACAAAAAAAATGAAGAACATCCATTGTCATTTCGTAAACGTAAACCTCAATCTAGACCAGCTCTCAAACAAAGAGGGGTATGGTTTTGTTCAAAATCATGCATGGAACAAGAATCAAGGGTTTGTTTGCTTCAATGGTCAACAAATCAACACGATTTTACAAAAATAGGTTTCGATTCAAAACCAAAACCTAAGGATTAAAACCTATTATAACTGGTTATTGATGTATGAAACTCTTAGATTACTTATCAACAATGATAGACGAACTTGTATGAACTAGAATTTAAACCAAACAAGCTCTAAAACTCATACATAAGGCAAGATTCAACAAATGAATCTTCCGAAACCTAGAAAAATCAACCTAGAATGTCCAAAAGGACAAAACAAGCCTAGAAGGACCATTTTGAGCCTCTAAGGCATGTTTTACTTATTTCCACAGACTACATTATCAACGATGAATATAATTGGAACCAAAGAAACAAAAAAACATAAATAAAACTCAAAAAATGTATTGATTTTCAATCTAAAAAACTAACAACTCAAAAACAAAAGACATGCTTGAACAAAATGATCAAAATCCAACTTTTGTCATTACCAAGGACCAAACCAGCAATTTAGAACCCAAAACTATCTTTCCATTAACAAAAAATAACCCTATCTTGTTGCCACTTTTGGCATTCATTTAATCAAAAAAACATATAATATAATGTGTAAAGGCAATCAATAACATGTTACAACATTAAAAACTTTGCATTGAACATCAGAGATCAATCTAGCAGGCCTCGTGGACTTCACTTTTAAGGTTTGAAAGTGTTACCTTTTAGCTTAGAAATCTTCAAATCTGAATGAAGTTTTTTAATATTGCCTTCCTTCTTCTTTATCTTCAGACCTCACCAGACAGAGCTGAAGCTTCAAAGTCCTTCTGGATTGAATTACTTGCACCTTAGCCAAAGTTTCTCCTCTTTTTTTTTTGCTCTCCTCTTCCCTATTTGCTTTCTTCTTCGTTTGCTTTTGGATGCCCCTCCTTTTATAAACGGATTTAGGTCTTCTAGATGAGTTTGTTAGGGTTTTAACAAACTAAAATCTAGCTGGTTTTTCCACAAAACCAATGGTTTTGGGTTTAGGTGGTTTTGTAAGAAACTTGGAGACCAAGGTGAGGTGTTGTGGTCTTTAGATCTAGGGAAAAAGATTTTAGACTCTTGATAGGAATCCTCTGGGGTTTTTAAAAGGGAAAACATGAAAGAGTTAAGTGGTTTTCTGTAAATGAGTGTCTCAGTCAAGGTTGGATTGGTTGATTACTTTCGTGGTTTTGCTGAGCAACTCCGACATCAACGTTACCTGAGACCACCTAGACTTAGTAGAGGGGGTGCACACCTTTCGATCGAATCCATTCTTGTTTGATTTGGAGGTATGTAACTCCATATTCAAACATTTGAAAGTGTTCACTCAATCAACTTGATAACTGAAACTGTGGTGCTAATTGATTAGGGACAAGATGTTATAGAGATCAATGAAGAATATGGGACATAAACGTTTGATTTTAAAGACATGAGGTTGTAGAGAGAGTGTTCTCAGTTAAATGGTGGTGGTTGCAGCCTTTAGAGTGGTCATAAACGTTGCATTCATTCGCCTGAAAGTGCATACCTGATCAACCAAAAATTGAAGAAAAAGATGCATAGTATCTTGAACGACGCCGTTTTGGCTAATCCTTATAAATTAGGTTTTCTTTATTTAAGATTTGGCAATTTTCAATTTGATCCCTATTCTTCCAATTTCATTTAATTTTACCTTTAATTTCCTTTTAAACTCCTAATTTCATGCAATTGTACCCTTGCTAGATTCAATTGTTAGCCCTAAATTTGAGCGCCTTTTACAAGTTGATCCTTGGTCTCTGATTTGTTCAATTGGACCCGTAGATGACCATAAAACTTTCAATTTTGGTTGATTTGACCCCTGATTTCACCTGATTCAGTCCCTGAAGTTGTGAATGTTTTTGCAAGTTGATCCTTGGTTCATGAATTATTCAATTAAGTCCCCAATTGCTCACCAGACTTTGAATTTGATGCAATTAAGCCCTTAATTTGACCAATTAAACTTTTCAAAATCCAATTTCGGTCCCCAAACTTGATTTGTTTCAATTAACATCAAAATTGACTTCTAAAAGTTGATTTTTCTTACGATTAAGAACTCAATAAATTTATTTAAACCTTTCAAAATTTCAATTAGGTCCTTAAACACCTAAATTTGGCATTTTCACTAATGGACTCCTTTGTCAATCAAAATTTTTGGTTGCTAATTTGGACATTTTGGTCTACTAACTCTCACTTGGCGTTCCGGTCTTTCACGAATAAACTTGGGCAATCCTTTTAGGCTTTCTTTATATGTATTTTCTTGTATATATTTTTATTTTTTTCTCTATTTTTTGTTAAAATAAATAGCAGCATACATAGCATCACATATATAATGGATCCTATAGATGAAGCATAGAGAATTCTCTTTCAATTTGTGTCCTAGGACTCATATTTAGAAGCATGTTTAATTCTATTAATTTTAACATTAATGAAAAATAATTTTTATGGCTTCTTTATTAAATATGGAATCAAATCTATTTATAAGTATTGGTTTTAAATATTTGTAAGTTGGATCAATTTTTGATGATGTGACATTATATTTACTGTGTTTCTTATTTTTTTTTTTGGTGAAAAATAAAAAAAGACAAATATATTGAGTATAATTTTGACTGATGAGCAACCCAACGAAAAAGAATGATTCAAGCCCCACCTCCCATAAACGTTGAAGAATCCCTTTCTCCCGTCCTCGTGAGCCACTGGCTGAGTCGATGAAAGTGTGAGACAATGGAGTATAATTGCATCCCACTAAATAAAAAAGAGAGAGAACCCATAAGTTTCGTCCATTGATAAAAACTTCAGAGGGTTTAGTCCATTGACAATGGAGTATAATTGAGTCAATGAAAGTGTGAGACATTGGAGTATAATTGCATCCCAATAATTAATCCCATTCTCTCATCTTTACGAGCCACTAGCTGAGTCTATGAATCAAATGTTTGTCTGGGATTTATGTTATAAAAAAAAATAAACGAGAGGGAGAGAACAAGCTATCTATCATAAAGATAAAGGGGATAAACATAAAGTTCTGGGCCAACCTCCAAACAACTAAAGATAAAGAAATTAAAAAAAAAGAGAAATTAAAAAAGAAGGGGACTTTCAGGATTAAAAAAACAAGAAGATAACGTGCAGTAGGCCCTCCCTCTCCTAAATGACCAACCTCTCTCTAGCCCTCTCAATTCAGAGCTTTTTCAACCAATAACCATGCCTGTAACAACACTTTCAAAGCACAATATAAAAAAGGAGAGAGAGAGAGAGAGAGAGAGAGAGAGAGAGAGAGAGAGATGAAGTTAAGCCGAAATCTTTCATGATAGCGGCGGTGTACTCCACCACCTTTATAGGAAAGAAGAGGAGAGGGAGAAGCTCCTGATCTTCCAAAATACACGTGAGCCCTACGTACCGGCAAAAATAGTGGCAGGTGGAGCCTATAAGCCTCCAATATTGTAGTCACGTCCAGTAGCTTTCAAGGGTTGTTTTTGGATCTTTAATACATTTTATAGCTTATTTTTATTGATTTTTAAAATTCTACTGATATTTATGAGCTTTGTGATGAAATATTTGAAGTGTTGTGGTCTATCGTTACAATTTTGAGGACATGAAGCCACCACAAAATTTATTTTAAGGCGAAGCAAGATTTATATAAATATCCCATGATGGGGTTAGGATGAGTTGCAGTAAGTTATCCGAGATATAATTGTTTATGTAAACATTATGTATGCTGACTGTGTATACATGTTTATTTGGTCTTGAAATTTATTTGATTTTGGTTGCATATTAAGTGCTTTTCCTATCCAAAAATCAACATGGTATAAATAAACACTATTATACATACTTAGATCTCGGAGAATGGACAATAGAACCATTTACCATTTAATACTTGTCTTTTTATTTTTGATGTGAACAAAATATTTTCAAGTTATAATTCATGTTATATATTAATGGTTTTATTATTTATAAATTAATCAAGAATAAATTAACCATCACATGGTATTATCCTTGAATGTTGCCAAAAGGATAGTAAAATTGTTTAACACATGATTTTATTGTATTTTCAAGATATTATATATTTTCTCTAATTTGTATATTATATAAAAATCAACCTAAGATAAATGAATAGTCACTGATCATTATCTTTAGATCCCGTTGAATGAATAATAAAATCATTTAATACATGATTTTATTTTTAACATGTATAAAATATTTTGAAGTTATGATATTTTTCATTGTAATTTATGTTGCATATTAATTATATTTATTTATAAAATCTCAACCTATGTTATCCTAAGATGTTGCCTAATAGATAATAGGAGTGATTAATTTGTGACTCTTTATTTTGTAAATAAATATATATAACAAAGGGTTCTTTTTTGTGAAGATGAACATGTAGGTTTTAGAATGTCTTTGGAAATAATCTTTTGAGCTTTTATTCCAGCTATCCAGTTAATCACCTTCAATAAGAGAAGTCATATATGGTGAGAACATTGTTTTTAAAATTATAAAAGTAATTATTTGTAAAATCTTAAAATTATTTTTTCTAATCATAAATATTATTTGTAAATATTTATTTTTTATTTGATTTGAATTTTCTATGTTTATATTGATGTGTGAGTGAATTTATTCATGTATTCTTGTTTTTCGAACAATCTTTTTTGATACTACGTTTGAATTTGGGTTGGATATGATCCTATATAGGTCCATTAAGTGTGAATGAGAGTCTTTAGACCCATTTTAACCAATATAATCTTGAACATTTTTATACCTATTAATGGCTCACCACCCTTGCTGGTCTAATGCATGTCTTTTTTTAAGGTGGAGATTAGACTATTTCCAGGTCCAAGTTTAAAACCACTCCCTTAGTTTAGTTTAAAATTAACACATATACTAGTTTAAGCAAACTCTTAATATTTATGCACATTAGATATTTTTATCATTAAAAACAAATATGAAGCTGATTATCTTAGATAAGATGTATAATATGATTGTTATATTCTCTATTACATAACTAACTTATTATCTAGAATCTCTGATGACCGATTAGAGTTTTCTAGTAATCATAAAATTAGATGATGACTCATTTTTCTAATATTATCTTTTTAATATATGGTTCGCTGAGATGTCCCTACAACATTACTATTAAATAAATCTTAGTTATTGCTTTATTTTATCTTTTTATTTTTATTTTTTTATAAGTAGATAAATATGTTGTTGATTACCAATCTTTGAACCTAGGTTTAATTATTCCATTGAGAGTTCCAAATTAATAATTAGAATTATAAAATATACTAAAGTTAAATCATTATCACAATTCAATTCCGAAGACAGTAACTAAAAGGTGTTGATAATGCTAAGACTTTTTTTTTAAGGGAAAAAATGTTTTTGCGTGAATGAATACTCTAAATATTATTTTATATGGCTAAGTGGATCCTACCATTAATAATAATATTCCAAAGAAAAAAAAATAACAATATCACATATCTTAAATGGATTTATTATAAGGATCTAAAAGAACATCACAACACACCAAGTAGAATTTCTCATATATGATATTTAAAATACGAGGATCCATACAAATAGAAATATTCTACTGGTTGTGTATAGATTTGGTATTTCTTTTGGTTATTGTATAATAGAGAAAGACTTCAAGTGAGATGTGTATATGAATAATGTTAGAAATTTGTTTTAAAATATGATTAATGGATAAATTTGAGATCAAATTAAATATAGAGTTCACTTACTTTTAAAACTTCATTGGAAATTATTCTCTAACAAATAATTTAACATGCAATAACATAATTAAAATAATTTTTTAATGTATGAATGAGAAATTGATCTTAAAAAGCTCTTGGTTGTCATATTTTATAAAACCCAAAACCCTTTATTCCTCATTAAAGGAATATAAGATTGTTTTAATAACTTTTATAGTAGAAAGCTAAAAATAAGCTTATAGAACACTAAAGTTTTTAGAAGAGAGAGACCTTAGGTAAAGTGGGCTTTGGGCTTAAACCTTACACACTAGTAGGCATTGAAGGCAAAATGAAAACAATTATGATTATTATAAGAATTAATTCAGCATAAATTTTGGTTTCAAAACTCAGTTTAAAAAGATGTTGAAGGAAAGGTGTTCAGAACATCTTGCAACAACTCATTTGATTTCTTCTTTACTTTTTTGTCAGCTTTTTTGACCTCTAGTTTTGCTTAGTTTGTAACCTTATTTTTTCTTTGTTCTAGAGTTTAGGTTCTAGTCATTTGTAGAGAGATTGAGTTTATTATATTAGGTTTTTTGAAACATATAAACATATCAAAAACAATAATTTTAATTTTTTTTTCAAAGTCCAAAGGAACCTGTTAGATAATCTATGTAATTATCTTGGAACAAACATTTTGAATAATGTCTGGATTTAATCATTTTGATTATAGGATCAAAATGCCATTTGGATTATATGATCAAACATTTTGAATTTGCCATTATTTATCTTGGAATCTTAAATTACTTTATTTACATTGAAATGGTTCCAACCTCTCAATGTAAACATGTTGTTGAACTCTTAGAAAAGGCGCACATGCATAACTATAAACTAGTGCAAATGCTTTTCTCTAGTAGCAACAAGCTTTCCAAGAGTTTAGCTTCATTGTTGGCTGATAATACTTTATCTCTTCAAATTATTGATGCACTTTGTCATGACATGCACAATATCGAATGGTGAGTCTACCTCTTGGGTTGAAGGGAGTTTTATGCAAAATTCCTAAAAAACATACAACAAACCAAAAAATAATTTCAAAATGGTCCCTGAATTTTCTTATATTTTTTGGGATTTTTAAAGGTTGTTTGGCTAAACATTAAAATGAGGATAAACTAAAACTAAAGGAAAGACACTAGGGTGTGTTTGGCAGAAAGACACTTAGTCTAAAGGTTGAGATTGTTGGGACCGAGGCCCAAGCTCAGCCTGGTTTGGTTGGGCCTATAGACAACCCAACAATTTCTTCTTCTTCTTTTTTAAGTGGTCTGGACTCAGCCCAACCATACGGTTGGGTTGAAATGAAAGTCTAAGCCATCTTATTTTCTTTGCAGAACATGAATTAATTCATGTTTTGCATGCATTAAAAGCACACCATGTTGAAAGGAGGAAGAAGAAAGAAAGAGGGTTATTTGGCCGAAATGGAAGGGTTGCTTGGCTGGTAGCATTGTGAGGATGTGGCCCTCGATGGAGATGCTAATATGAACTAAGTCAGGTTCGAATTTGATATTAAAATATCTGATATGATCCAAGTCAGAGAATGACGTGTTTGAATTAAGGACTAAATATCATATTTTGGAATGAAGACTTTGTTTTTATTATCATATTTTATTTATTTATTTAATGTTGAATAATTAATTTTTAATTTGGGTTTCTTCTAGCCCATTAAACATTATTTAGGGGTTTATTTTATTATTGGACTTATGTTAGTTGATTACTAGTTTAGACCCATTAGCTTGCAATCCAAAAAGGATCAATTAAGGTCAATTAGAGGAGACTATATTATGTTTTTTAGCTACAAATTTAAGTAGCAAGTTGGAGAATAAACATAAGTTTTCCTTTTGTTTGTTTGTGGCAAAACACCCTTTCTTCATAGGGACAAAGATCGTACACTAACTCATTGAAGATTAACTGGCTTAGTGACATCATTCGCATACTTAGAGTTTTTAGATACAAGGTTATCTTTGGGTTCAAGTCTTTTTTCAACACCTTTAGTTCTTAGTTACAAGATTACCTCTGGGTCAAAGTTCTATCAAACCTGATTTTCAGCTTTTCGAGTTGTTATCTACTTCGTTAGGGGTTGCTTGACCACGTAATCAAGTGGTTCATATAACATAGGATCAGATCTAGGCTCTAAAAATTAGGTTATATCCTTTATTTTCTTCTGGTTAGTTTCAGCTTCCTTATGTTTAGTTATCTTTGATTTGGTTTTTGATTATTTCATGTCTAGAGCTTAGTAGTTTGCTTCTAGGGTTCTGGCTTCATTTTAATTTGTTACTGCATCAAAATATATTAGTGGCATAAAGAGTAAAAAAAACAAAGAAAAAAAGGTCAAAAAGTCAATTTTATCGAATCTACCATAGTACACAACAAAGGAGAATTTGGCCCAAACCAATTCAGAAAATTCTTAAGTTTTATATAATTGCACCCCGTATACAACTTGAGCTCATTTGGAGCTCTTTTTATATAGGAACTAAATTTAAGATTATAACTTGTCGTAACAGGTCTAATTTGCATTAGTAATTCAAACTTGTTTTGCTACTGCTATTTTTCAATTATGATAGTGTAATAACATTAGAATCGATATATATAGGTTTCATTTAAATTTTTTAAAAATAATCTTTGCATCTTTTTTCTTTACGTCTTCAAAAACATCCATTTTTCATACAAATTTGTTTGTTACTCGTGAAATTGTAATCGTAGTTCATCTTTGCTTGTTTTCATATTTTTCTTGCCTTTTGAGTCATATACATATATTTGGATACACTGCTACAACTGTTATATTTGGTGTTGATTTCAGTTTTGTAGGAGTTGAAGAAAGGTGAGACAAGAGGAAAAAGGTATAGCAAGCATATTTGAGTGAAACATGAGAGGAGTGAAAAAAAGCAACCTTGCTTGGTTGTCAGGGATGAAAGGAAAGAGATCAGACCTAGCCATCCCATCGTGTTCTAACTCTTAATATCATAAGAGAAGAAAGCTACAAGGTAATCTTGGGTTACTGAAAAGTCATCCGACTGCTCGGTGATCAAATCAGAGAGATTTTGACCGCTTTCTCTTCTCTCCAACCCTCTCGGACTGATCATCTTTCTGGAACAAAGCAAGCTTAGGAATGAATCAGATCACTTTTTGTGGGCCATTACAACTTCAATAGATGAGCGAATACTACTATTTTTGGGGTTATAAGAAAACAAAGAAATATCCGATTTCATAAAATAAATTTTTTTTTTAGTTCTTTAAAAGAAAATCTGCTCAAATCACCATATCCTGACAACCATTGCTCAGTTACTTCGTTTAGAAATATATTACTGTTTAGGCTCACTTTATTGGGATTCTTTTCTATGTCAGAGCGGGGGCACTAACTTTGAACAAGGTAAGATGAGGAGGCTCTAACTCAATAATCATTGTTTTAGGATTTTAATTTAAAAGTTACAAACCATGAGGGAGTGAGTGAGGAATATATATTTGAAATTTTTGGGCTTCAGATAATTATGACACCGAAAAATCCACTCCACCTTCTTTTCCATTCTAAATAAATTTCAAGAACATTCTTTCCCTGAAAAGTCGGTATTTTCAGCTTAATTGTACCCAAATCTCAACCTAACTTAGAATTATGGTTACAGTACCTATAATTACCCCTCTAGCCAAAATTATCACTATATCTTTCCCCATGTCCAAAACATTCTTCATGTTTCACAGACACATCTTTAAAATCAACACTAATCATGTCTGTGTTATTAGCCACAAACTCATCCACATTAATGTTCACTCACCTAACAAGCCTCTTAACATTAAATTCTCTCTACTTAGGCCTAATTTGAACATTATCATAATCATTAACATGTTGCTTCTCCAACTTATCCAACTTATCTCCAAATTTATTGGCCATTCGATTCATCCTATGATTCATAATGCATAATTGAGTTATGATTTCATTGTCTCCTTTTTTGTAGTACCATGTTGTTGTTATGTTAGATTGAGATTTGAGTATAGTTAAGCTGAAAATACCAACTTTTCACAGGAAGAATGTTCCTGAAATTTATTTAGAATGAAAGAAGAAGGTGGAGTGGATATTTAGGTGTCACAATTATCTGAAGCCCAAGAATGTCAAACTTGTTATGATTGCTTTTATTGATTATGCCATTATATGGTTGGATCAGTTAGTGACAAATTACAGGAGAAATTATAAGAGGCAAGTTGATACTTGAGATAAGATGAAATCCCTTATAAGGAGGAGATTTGTGCCTAGCCATTATTATAAAGAATTGTATTGAAGGTTGCAGAGTTTGAGTCAAGGTGAAAGAGTGTTGATGAGTATTTCAAGGAGATGAAACTTGCTATGATTAGAGCTAATGTTGAGGAGGATATGAAGGCTACTATGGCTAGATTCATGAATGACTTTAATCATGATATAACTTATATTATGGAGTTGCATTATTATATTAAGTTAGGGGAGATGGTGTATATGGCTGTGAAAATGGAGAAACAACTTAAACGAAATGGTACCATTCAACAAATCCAACCATTAAGCCCTTTGAAACCTTGGAAACCCAATCGGAAGGATAACACTAAGGGTGATCCTCTCAACAGAAAGAGTAGTGTAAGACTAAATACCCTAGAGAGAAAAAAAAACACATTGACCATTCTTAAAGGTAACAATGTTACTCTTACTTCTCATAACTGTGACATTAAATGCTTTTATTATCTGGGTTTTGGTCATGTTGCTTCACAATGTTCAAATAAAAAAAGTCATGGTTATGAAAACTAATAATGAGGTTGAGATTGCTAGGAGGATGAAGAGGAGAAGATGCCACCATTAAAGGATGTTAATGATGTTTGTGTTTAGTATTTGGTTGAGGGAGAGGCACTTGTGGTAAGGAGAGCACTAATTATGCATGTCAAGGTGGATGATTCAGAAGGTTAGAGAGAGAATATATTTCACATGAGATACCATGTTCATAATAAGGCATGAGCTTAATTATAGATGGTGGTAATTGCATTATTGTAGCTAGTACTGGATAAGTGAGAAAGTTGAACTTGAACGCTACCAAAGATCTCTGAACTTGCATACTACTAAACATCCCTTACTGTAGAAATTACAGTGGTTAAATGATGGTGGTGAAAGTGAATAAGTAGGTTTTGGTTGCTTTTTCTATTGATAAATATTGTGATGAGGTGTTATATGATGTTGTGCCAATGTAAGCTAGTCACTTGTTACTTGGTAAATAATTATAGTATGATAGGAGAGTTATGCATGATGGAGTGACAAATAGGTATTCCTTTAAGATGAATGGAAGACCTATAACTCTTTTATCTTTGACATCTAATTGAAATTGAAGAAGAAGAAGAAGATGGTTGAAAATGATAGCTTGTATATTAGGAGGACCTTATTTGCTATTAAGGTTCTTCTTGGTTTTGCTAAAAAGATGTACTTTTTAGGACATATATGGAGCTACAGGTGACCTTTTGCTGCAATTCAAGCTGGGATGGAAACTTGACATCTCAAGCTTTTCAGTCATATATGCTAAGCTCAGTAATTCATCTAGATTAGAGAGAATAATATGTTTGAATTCAGGTCTGAAAATTCACCAAGAATGTGCGAAAATTAGAGATTAAGGCTACATTAAGGAATTTTGGCATTAAAACTTTATTTTTATTATCCTATTTATTTATTTATTTATTTATTTATTTTTAAATAATTTTTTTTTAATTTGGGTTTGTTTTGGCCTGTTAGACATTGTTTAAGAGTTTATTTTATTATTGGACTTATGTTAGTTGATTAGTAGTTTAGGCCTATAGCTTGCAATCCGAATGGAGTCCATTAGGATTAGTTAGAGGAGATTATATTATGTTCTTTTAGCTTCAAATTTGAGCAACAAGTTAGAGAAAAAATGAGAGTTTTTCTTTTGTATGTTTATTGCAAAACAACCTTTCTTTATAGAGACAAAGATCGTACATTGACTTATCAAAGATTAACTGGCTATAGGGCGTCACTAACATACTTAGGGCTTTTAGATACATCATTTTCTATAGGTCCAAGTCTTTTTCCAAGACCTTTGGGTTACCTCTTGATTAAGGTTCTATCAAACCTAATTTTTAGCTTTTCGGGCCGTTATTTACTTTGTTGGTGTTTGCTTGACCACGTGGTTAAGAGGTTCACATCAGATGTTGGTGGAGTTCGCTAGTCTGGGAGGAAGTTCCTCTGTTGTTGCTGTTGTTCACGGCTAAAATGGAGGAGAGGAGTTGGTTGTCGTGGGTGCTTCGACCAAGAGGGGGAAGCTGCTGGTGTGGTGTTCGTTGCTGCTGCTCATGAGGATTGGCTTTGCTGTTTTTTTTTTTTATGGCTATTGGATGTTATAGAAGGAGATGTGGAGGTTGTGGACAACTCATAATGCACCTAAAAAAGAAAGGAGGCTGTCTTTCGTTGATGACTAAAGGCGGTGATGATGCAGAACATGGTGTAAAGAGATGACATTACTGGGAAGAGGAGCTTCCACCATTGCTATCAAGAGAAGCTGAGAGATTATGCTAAGAAAGGTTGAGTTGCTGTGTGAATCCAAAAATAGTTGGTCTGTTTTAATGTTTTTTTTAAGGAGATGGGGGTTGGTTAGTTTGTTGTTTCTGTTGGTAATAAGAAAATAGAAGAGATGAGGTTGCACTATCTTTGAAAAATGAACAATCTATTCCTCTTTTTTTTTTTTTGAAAATGAGTGAGTGAAAAAGGGGGGAGAGAGTTGTTGTCTTATGGGTTTTTGGTTCAAATTTTATATGTGTGTGGTGAGTTAGGGAGAGAATGGCCATGAGTGAGTATAGGGCTGGTAATAGTGATGAGGATGGGTGTATGTGGGTGATTTTTTGCTCCAACTAATTCTCCCCTAAAATTCCTTCCCCTTGTGTGTGTGTATTTCTCTTTTGTGTGTGTATAACCATCTATTTATAGGTAAAAAGATTATCGTTTTCCTCTCAATTGCTTGGTCTCAAAGCAAATTTTGTGATCAAGCAACCTAAAATCACTTTGGTCCTTCATTTTTCTTCTTTTGCATTTTTAGTCCTCTCATCCATATATTTTTTATTTTCCTTATTTTTTATATTTTGATATTTTTGAAAAAAGCAACGTTAACTCGATGAGAAAAATAAATAAATGATTTTGAAATGAACATGTTAATAGCTGTAAGCATTGAAAATAAATTTTTGAATTCTTTTGAAAAGATATTAAAATATTGAAAATAATACAAGCATGTTAAAATATATTTTTTGGATTTTTTTGTTGTTTTTTCATTGTTTTTTTGGATTTGTTTAAAAAACTATTAATATAATGAGGTTAAAAATCGGGTGATGACATACTCAATCTCATTTTGACTAGATTTGACCTAGCTTTTGTTGTGAACAAGTATTGGTAATTTATGTATGGCCCAACAAAGGATATTAGATGGTGGTGAAGGGTATTTTATAACATGTTAAACATACTGCAAGTCATGATTGCATTTGTAGAAACACTTTCATTTGTTTATACAAGTTTATATTGACTCTGAATGGATAAGAAAGTTGGATGGTAGAATATCCATAGGAAGTTATGCTATTTAATTAGAAGACAACTTAGTTTCCTAAAGGTCAAATTAGTGCAGACTAGCTAAATTCTTTGGTGGATGCAATTGTTTGATTAATATGTACAAACTGTCTCATGTAAAAGTTAAGGGTTTCTCTTTCAAAAGCTCCATTTCTTTGGGTGACAATATTGATGCTACCTATCGCAGGGAGTGAGTGGGGTCGTCGAGTGACAATGATATCTACCTCCTGAGATTGTGTTGGAAAGGAAATGATTTTGAGTTTAATAATAAAATTATGATTATAAGGTTCAGGAGTCGCCACCTAGTATTATGGTTACTTGGAAACCTATGGTCTGTAAAAGTCTGAGTAAGGGACTGGTTGTGCAAGGGGAAGACACACCACCCCAGTGCACCCTACCTGAGGTAAGCTACATTGTTGTTTGATTGTTTTTCTATATCAAGTTTCTATTCATTAGCCTCGTCTAAGGTTCAAGGTAGATCTCCCTTCATGATGAAGTCTCTACCTTATCGAGTTAAATCCTAACCGTTCTAAAGTCTAATTTTAGCATCACCTTTATTTTGCGCTCTGTATTTTTAATACCTCAGGGTATTAAATATTATATCCTTAAATATTAAAGTCTACAACTAAATCCTAACGCTTTAAATATAAAGTGAAAAAATGATAAGTGTAGGATTTTTGATATTTTGACCAAATCCTAATGAATAATTATAAAATGATTATGATATTCATTTTACATTTTAAAACATGAGAAAGATGCATTTTTTTATAAAAAAATATGCTTGAAAAACTTTTAGGATTTTACCGTATGCACGAAAACGAAACATTTTTTTTTCTTTTTTTAAGAGGAAATTAATTTAATTTTTTTTGCAACAGTTGTAGAAGCAACAAGAATAATAATAATAATAATAATAATAATAAGAATAAAGAAGAAAAGAGTTACTTGGGTTAGGGAGTGTTGCTGGTGGTTTGGTTGGTCGTCATGGGAGGCCAACGTGAGGTTAGTGGAGGAGTTGATGGCGCAGAAGAAAACCATGGTTGAGAGGAAGAAGGAAAGATTGACAGTGGTGGTTTCTATCATTGATAAGGAGATGTGTTGGTGGAGGAGGTTGTGTTGTAGTTGTTCACGATGGTTTTGAGGTTGTAGTGGCTGAAGAGACGACGAAAAGAGAGAAAAAGAGAGAGAATTGACGACAGAGAGCAAATAAACTAGGGAGGGAGGTTGGTTTTTCATCAACTTTACACCTAAATTGCTTCTTCTTCTGGCCATGGAATCCACCCCTATTTATATTGAGTGGATGATGATATTTTATCTTTAATTGTGCTAAATCTTGGCCCTTGATTCGACCTAAAAGGATCCCAATCGTTGGCACAAAGTTACCATCATGGCTTGAAATCGTTGCTGCAGAAAGGCTCGTTGGGTTGACTTCTTTCAGGCAACGCCAAGGCCATTGTGGTGTCAATAAGCTAGAAATGACCATATTAGGGTGTAGTTAGAAGTCAAGCTATCGTTTGCGGTCAAGTTTTGTTAAATTTGGTGGAGAGATATAACATCAAAATGCCCTGAAAAGGAGGCCATCTGACTAGCTTTCGGGCGAAACCAATGATGAAGAAGATGAATAGTTCTAGACGACGCATTATCTGGTCTGTCCTTTTTGTTTTTTACTGTTCGATCAAAACGACTTTGTTTTGGTCAAAACACGTCATTTCATTTAAATGAAATGATGTCATTTTGGCTTTTACAGTTTTAATTTAGGGATTTGGTAAAAACTCAATTTGGTCCTCTGTCTTTTAATTTCTTTCAATTGCACCTTTAATTGACCATAAACTTTCAATTTTATGCAATTTCCCCCCCCACCAAACTTCAATGTAAGCCTCGAATTTCAGCGCCTTTTTCGTTGTGGTTTTTGGTTTTGGATTTACGCAACTCGACCCTTAATTGACCATTGAACTTTCAATTCTCTTTAATTTCACCCTTAATTTCAATCAATTGGGTCCCTGAAGTTCGAATTTTTTTGCAAAATGGTCCTCGACTATGAATTTCTTCAATTTAGCCCTTAATGGACCACAAACTTTTGATTTTATTGCAATTTTACTCCTGATTTGAATCAATTGACTTGGTAAAAATTAAATTTGGTATCCTAAACTAATAATTGTGTTAGGTTTATGCAATATTTGTCTAATCTTTCTTCTTCATAAAGCCATAAGACAATTACTGTAGCATTCATGGTAGCTCCATTTTTTATATAACAATATAGAACCTAGTAAAGTTCATGTTCGACTTGCCTATTTCTTGAAAAAGGATTCTAGTAAGAGTAGTGATAGTTATTGAAATTTAAGCTTTTTTTTTTTTGTATCCATAATTAGTAGGGATGTTCACGGTTCGGTTCGGACTACAAAAACCAACAGAACCAAGTAACTTACATTTTGAAAAATTTAAATCGAACCGGATTGAAAACTGGTTCAAACCGAACCGGTTCGGTTTGGTGAAATTCAGTTTTTTTGCTATAAAACCAGGAAATCTAATCCTATCCTATAAGAATAGAAAACTCTTCATATCTTCTTGCTATACAGACGATCACAATTGTTATCTATATTTTAGAATTATTAGGACGATTGCATGCAATTATATTTCGGTTTAGCCAGAATCTTGTTGTTCAAATCTTGCAAATATAGCAAAGCCCCAAAAGTTTTAGCATCCTGATTAATAAGAATATTTATTGGTAAAGAAATTTATAAAATGAAAGAAAAAGACAAACCAGATTGAGGAGGCCAACCTTCTCCCATAGGCACTAGTTGTAATAGCACTTGACACTAGGCCACCAATCAAAGTTGCACATATAAAATTTTCATCAGTTTTTGCTATGGAAGTTACCTTTTAACAAAAAGACAAACTAGATCTTCCCGACAGCTTGCGCAGAAATAAATAGAGAAGCTAAGGAGGCTTACGCAGGAGAGATGCAGATGTTGCGCAGTAATAAAAAGACAAGCCAAGGAGATGGAGATGTGAGTTTTTTGATCGGGACTTATTTATGGGTTGATGACTTAGCTTTTGAGTTGTGAGATGGAGAGTGAAGTGCAGCGGCTTTTTGTGTTATCAGTTATGTTATTTGTGGATGGTTTGTGTTTTGCAACAACCCAACCTTGAAGCGATTATTCAAAGCAAAAAAGAGCATTTGATTTTCAAGTAATCTTTGCATAAACCCTAAATAATTCTAGATCTGTCTAATGGGATTTTTAGGACTTTTGAAAAAATTTTAAATCTATAGTTTTCGCTGCATGTATGCGTTTTGAGAAACCCAATAAAAGCAAGCCTTATATGTGTGGTTATGCTCTTAAACAATAAACCTCATACTCTTTTAATACTCATGAGCTTGGGGGATGCTAAGGAAATTGAGAGAAAATTGGATTCCCTTCACAATTGGATATGGAAACTAGCTATTGCAATACATTTTTTGTTTGCTATAACATGTATAAACTTATTGTATATGTGTGTGTATAATAGAAGTGGTTAACCTTAAAAAAAAAATTCACAATTATTTTCTAATATTTGTTCAGTGATGACAATGTAAATAATCATCTTGTTAGAGCCATACAATAATTATTGTAGCATTCATGGTAGTTTCATGTTTGATATAATGATAGAAAACCTAATCATTGGGTCAATTGGCTAGCAATTATGCTTTCTCTTTAGACTAGGGATTCACTATTTTCATTTTATTTTTAATATCTATTTTTTCTATTATTCAAGAAGATATGTATGAGATTAGTTTTATATGATATTTTTTTAGTGATGCAGACATAAGCAAAATGACAATAAATCAATCATAGAAAAAACAGATTTGATGAGCGCAAATAGTTACAAGCTTAAACTCTAAATTCACAATTTGATTCTATAGAAATAAAGAAAATGAAGTTTGCCTCTTAAAGATATTCATAATGCCTTTAAATAGGCTAGAAAACCAACTTATAATAGGTTATTGAATCAAGATCCCAAACCATAAAGGAGAAAATAATACAAAATCCAAAATAACACAAGAAATCAATAAACATAAACAAAAATTGGCCAAACATGTTCTTTCGAGCCCAATTCCAAGGAATTTGTGTAGTGGATGAACCAATGAAGTGGTTTTTTGTTAAACAAATCCTCGAGAATCTTTTATAAAAATTTGAACCCATTCTAACAATCTAATAAAAAGTTATGGTATTTTTAGCCACTATACTAATCTAACTTGATCAAACCTTATGTTTGACCTAACTCTATCCCACTAATATACAAAAATATTTGTTATGTCATTCATGTTTAGGTTAAATTTCCATTTAGTTGTGACAAATCTTCACATGGTTGCTTTGGTGACTTAGTTGCATCATTTAGTTTCTTTTTGTTATTGGCTTCTTTGCTCCCCTTCCAATAAAGAAAATATGACGATAGTTAGAGTTTTATTTTTTATTTATTTATTTATTTGTACTATATGTGAATAATTAGAATTATTAACATGTATACTAGTTTTATTCACGGTTAAAATTCTCTAAAAAAGCATATCAATAACACATTTATTATTGTAAAACCCTTAACATTATATATTTCAATTTCAAATAGAATCAAATATTTATAACGTTTTTGAACAAGGCTATTTAATCTTTATAGAGTCTCTCCATAAAATTTTCTCTCGTGATATAATATAAAACATAGTAGATATGAATCATGTCCAATCAAATTTTTTTCTCTCTTGAAAGATTACTTTATTCTGCAATATATCATTATCTCTTTCTTTCTATTATTTATTTATGAAAGAAAATTTTTTGCAGCGACATGCTGGTTCATTTCCTTATAATAAAAATGATGATTTACCAACACACACACACACACACACGTGGGTTTCACTGTTATTCGGTGGCGTTTTGTTTTCAATGTTTATAGTCATCACAACCATATTTTCTAGTTCTATGGTGTACATAAATTATAGGTGTGGATGACGATACTATGGTTGATTGACCATTTTGCTTTCAATCTCAACCACATTTGGTGATATCATATATATATATATATATATATATATATATATATATATATATAGAGAGAGAGAGAGAGAGAGAGAGAGAGTTAAGGATTTATTGGTAAAGAATATCGATATGAGCATAACCACATAGTTATGGGGTCTCTACAAGTGAGTTAATGTGCCTACACCGACAAGGCCAAGAGAAAATAGTTGACCAGAAGAGGTTTTAAAATGTGCTCAGAAAATTATCTAAAACCAATACAATTACAAATGAAATTTTTTTTCATTGGTGATTGCTGATGATTATAGCGACAAAATGTTTCGGCTGAAAATTATTGATTATAATAACAAAGAAATCATTTTTGTTGATATATACTAATAGAATAACCAACATAATAAAATAATTAAAAAATAAAAAGATTTTATATCAATGTATTCGTTGCCAAAATTACACGTCATCAATAACCAACGGAATTACCGACAATATATTCCATCAGTAAATATAAAAGTGTTTTAACTGGCCAGATCCCTTTTATCCCCTCTTTCTTTTTCTTCTTCCTCTTTTTCTTTCTCTGCAAATCAAAACAACACTCTTTTCTCTTATTTTGGCACAAATATATAATTTTCTCTAAATATTTCCTACACTAAGTAAACAAACCTACTTATTTATGTTTTAAGTTATTTTTTTTTAGTATTTGTAGTGTAGTTTCCTTGTATGTTGTAGTGTTTTAATACCTTTTCATAATTTGATTTCTATTTTATGATTTGTTTGTGATTTGGGCAAATTTAAAGCTTGTTTATAATTTGATATCATTAATTTTGATTTTATAAATTAGGTGCATTATAATGAAAGAAATTATGGGTTATTTAAGGGATAACAATAATATTTTGTCAATTTTATTGTTAAGTTGAAAATCTTTGAGAAATTGATTTTTTTTGAGGAATTAATAACAATTAAATGATATTAATTTAGATTGAATAAGTTTGAATTGAACAAATAATAAATTATTAGTTGGGTTATCGATTAATTGCCAATAATTGGATTTATATAGTTGATATTTTTTCATATCATTACATTTTGTATAAAAATAATAATTCGTTACTAGATAATGAATGAATTTTTAATTATCAAAGTTAAATTTTGAACTAATTGTTAAATGTTGTCATCATTACTCTATATAGGTTCCTAAGTAATGAGTGATCATTCATGTATGTATCTAGATTCATCTCAAGGCTTGTATAAGAAAGATTATTGTAGAAGGTTTAAGGGTTTTTATTAATTTTGCACTTTCAAATATAAAGAATAGTAGATGAGGTAGAATTAGATGTCTATCTGAATAGTAGAAAAAACAATTCCCTCAACCAGACATTGCAATGATGCATCGCATAAAAAAATGATTCGTTGAGAAATACTTGTGTTATCTTCCATATAGAGAACCATATGTTCCTTATGAGACCATGTTACAAAGGAGTGTTGGCTCAACATCTACTTCTAGTAACATAGATGAAGTTATCGATGATAATCATAATCGTTATAAGAGTATGGTGATGGAGGCAATGAAAATAAATTATGGTTATTCAGGTGAAGGTTCATGTGTACATGAAGAACCAAATGTAGATGTAACCAGATTTTTTTAATCTTTTAAAAGATTTTGATGAACTATTATGGGGATGGGTACACAAATCATTATAAATTATTGATCATTGCACAAGTATTTACAATATAGTCAGATTATGGTATGAATGAAACTGATTTTGATAGTATAATTGAATGGCCAAAAAGTATTTTATCTTAAGGGAATAGGTTGAAAGAGAATTTGTATATTATAAAATCTTTGATGAAACCCCTTGGCCTAAGATATCAAAGAAAATATGAAGTGCCTAAAGTTTTACATGTTGTAGTATAATGAAGATGTAAATTTAACCGATTGCAAAACTTGTGGGCATGATTGATGTAAAACCAATATAGGTAGGGGAAAGACACTTATGACATATAAAAAATTGAGATACTTTTCAATCACTCTTAGGTTGCAAAGGTTATTTACAAGTTCGAAAACAGTCGAGCACATAACATGACATCATTCTCATGATGTAGAGGATAGAGTAATGACACATCATTTTGATGGTAAAGCTTGGAAGTAGTTTAACAGGGTGCATCCTTAGTTTTCAATGGAACCATATAATGTGTTTCATGGTTTGTGTACATATGAGTTCAATCCATTTAGGTCCTTTATTACACCCTATTCTTATTGGTTGGTCACGCTAACAGTTTACAACTTGCTCCTGAGGATGTACATGAGCCTAGAATTCATGTTTTTATAAACAGTAATACCTGATCTTTACAGTATAGGTAGGAATATAGATTTTTATCTTTAACCATTGATTGATAAGTTAAAGTAGTTATAGTCATCTAGGGCTTTGATGTATGATGTCTTAAAGAAACATAATTTTTAAATGAAGACAACTTTGATATTGACTATAAATGATTTATGGCATATGAGATGGTTTCGGGATGGAGCACATATGTAAAATTATTTTGTCAATATTTAATGAAAAGCAATAAGTCCTTCAACTTAACGAACGATGGTAAAGTTTTATTTATTTATTTATTTCCATTGGAGGCTCTTGTTAAGTCATTATAGATATATATAAAAAAAACAAAAAGCACTTCTTGGAAGGTAAATCTAAAAGGGATGTTGTACTGCTGGTAGTATCAGATGAAGAATTATATGATGTAGTATCACAATATGAGAACATTGTATTTGGTTTTCAATCCGGCAAGCAGAAGTTTCCTAGTTTTTGTGTAACCCAACATTAGGTAAAACAAAGTATTTTTTAGAAGCTGCCTTATTGGAAGATTAATGTCCTTCTCTATAATTTAGATGTCATGCATATCAAGAAAAATATACTTAAAAATATTTTTAACATGATTATGAACGTCAAAGGAAAAATAAAGGATAACTTAAAAGCTAGAATAGATATAGCTTTGTTTTGTGAACGTCGAAATATGAAGTTGTTTAATGATGGAGTATGTATTGCAAAGCCTAAGCCATATATTCGTTAGAAAAAAAATTCAACGAATAAAAATTCATAATTTCTTATATATAAATGGCTTAAAAGTCTGTGATTTCCTTAGATTAGTGAATTCAGAGGAATGCAGATTGTATGGAATGAAAAGTCATAATTGCCATGTGTTTATACAAATACTCATTCCAATTATATATAGGGATTTATTACCCAAAGAGATATGAGATGCACTAATAATGGTTATTTATTTTTTTAGAGATGTTTGCTCGAACAAGTTGCATTCACAATAAATAAAACAACTTGAAAGGAACATTATTGAGACAATAAGTAAACTTGAAATGATATTCCCTCCCTCCTTCTTCGATTCAATGAAGAACTTGCCTATACACTTAGTCTATGAAACAAAAATTGGAGGGCTTGTGTTGTACAGATGGATGTATCCTTTTGAGAAATTAGGAATAACATTCATTCCTAGTGTGTAATGTGGTTTTTTAAACTCATTTATATCCATTTAATTAATATATATTTATGTTTAACTACATGCAGATGCTTGTTCAACGTCAAGAAAAAAGTTAAAAACAAAGCATATGTTGAGACGTTTATATATGAAGCTTATATTGTTGAAGAGATTTCAACATTTATCTTATATTAGTTTGCGCCTTATATGTGAACAAGAATCAATCGCGTTCTAAAACATGATGATTGTGGTGAACTGTCTTCTTATGGATATTTGTTAATGTTTTCTCATGTTAGATGACCATTGTAAAAAATATAGCTTCAAAAAGATATTTGACAAACTTCAAATTTAGACAAGCACATAATTATATGTTATTTAACTATGATGGATTGATGCCTTTTATTTAGTAAGTCAATTTTACAATCTTAAATCATTTTCTCTTGTATTCTCATTTATGCTAAATTCGCTTAAGTTTATTGTCGGCAACATCATCAATTCTTAATATTTCGAAGAAACTTAAATTTTCCAAATAAAATCCAAATCTTACTGAAACTCAAATTTTCCAAATACAAGATTAACAATTCCTAACGTGGTTTAAAACACAAGGAAATTTATAATTATTTGTAGCTGTAATAAGAATACATTTATTTAAATCTTTTTTTTCATCGTTAATGATTGTTATCTTTAACTAGGTGTATAACATAAGAGGCAATAATAAAAGTTTAAAATTACTTTATTTGGGTTAAGAATGAAAGATTCAGAGTTTTAACGGGTATTTTATCAATGGATATATCTTCCATATTGAAGATTATGGTGAGGGTAGAAATACCTATAATAATAGGGTTTGTGTTGAGAGATGCCCTTTCAATGAATTTGAAGTTGATTATTATGACAAGTTAGAAAAGATTATTGAATTGCAATATCATAGATCGCAATATATAGTATTTTTATTCAAATATTATTAGTATGATATCAATAGAGGAATTAGAGTGGATCCTCACTATGATTTGGTCAAAATTAGTAAATGAGGTAGACTTAGCAACATCAAGTATGTTTTTGTATTTGCCAAACAATATCAATAAGTATATTACATATACACTCCTTTTTTTTAGAAAGGATCATACGAGAGGTGATTTTTTATCCATTGTTAAAACCAAACTTAGAAGTCGTGTACAAGTTGTGAACGATGGTAAGGATGAAGTAAGTAAAGGAAAAGATGTATTTCAAATAGATAAGTTAGTTGATCCATATTAAGTTGCTATATTTACCAAGTTAGAAGAGAATACTTATGTTCATGTTAATATTAATGAGTTAAATGAAGTATTAAGTACCGGTGGACATACCAATATTGATAAGGATGAAAGGATCAAACAATTTTAGTTTAACGAATGACATGAAGATAGACTTAAAGATGATGAAAATGAACATGATGATGATTCAAATTAAACATTGTTATACAATTAAGATATATTTATTATAGTTCAATAATGCATTGAGTTTTGTATATTTATCAAGTGTTTATTATTAAAAAATATGGTTTTAAATGAGTTGTTATTTTTTAAGTTATGAATACAGGTGTTGGTGTTTAATTTGGTTGCATAAAGAACATATAAAATGGAAAAAAAATTTATTACTTCTCCGATGGCTTTACCAATAGACCTAATAAATTATAATTTATTGCATACATATGTCGATGTTGTTGTCGGTGTGGGTAATAACACCAATGGATTCATTGAGGGACATAAATCCATTAGAGAGTTCTAGAGAGTTTGGGAAAAAATTAAGGTATTGAAAAACATTGATGCGTCACCAACATACTTAAATCCATTGGAGATTTTGAAAAAGCTTGGGTAAAAAATAAGGGTGTTGAGAAATGTTGATGGATTCATCGATGGACTTACTTTGTTAGAGAGTTCCAGGGAGCTTAGTTAGAAATAAGGGTATTGAGAAATGCTGATAGATTCACCGACAAATATAAATCCATCAGAGATTTCCAAAGACCTTGGGTAAAAAATAAAGGTGTAAATAAAGGTGTTGAGAAATACCAATGGAATCACCAATTGACTTAACTCTATTAGTGACTTCCAAAGAGCTAGGGTAAAAAATAAGGGTATTAAAAAATGCCAATGGATTCACTGATAAACTGAAATCCATTGGAGAGTTCCAAAAAGCTTGGGTAGAAAATGGAGGTGTTGAGAAACACTGATGGTTTCACTGATGGACTTAACTTTGTCGGTGAGTTTCAAAGAGTTTAGGGAGATTTAGTGTAATTTACTGATTGCTGAATTTAAGGGTTTGACATGAGATTTCTAAAAATAATAAATCACTGATGGATTATAAACAATTTATCGATGGTTTTAAAAAAATTAATCAGTAAAACCATCGGTTGCTATAATAACATGGACATAAACAAACATATTGTTGATGAATTTAAACCAGATATATTGATGCAATCCCTAGCTTTCTCTCCTCTTTCTCTTAGTTTATTCTCTCTTTATCTCTACCATTTAACTCATTGGTGATCTCTTTATCCTTCATTGGGTGTCAACGCTCCCTCTCTCCTTTTTCGTGATGGTGTTTTCTCTTTCTACAAACTCTTGTCTAAGGTATGTCTTTTTTTTTCTTTCAAGGAATAGAGATTTTTATTCTTTTATTTAGGATTATTGTTTTTGGTTTTGTGTTATTGAATTGCTTGGTTGTGAAATTTGATTGTAAAATGACAGTGCAAAATTCAATGAATGGTTATGGTAGTTTTGGGTGATTTCAGTTAGAGATAAGAGTTGTTGACGAGGAAGGAGGTAATGATAGTGTTGATACTAGTATGGGTTCCTAGTTGTTTCGGTGAATGTTGTTGAATCAAGGTTGGAGGAATTTTTATTATATAGTTATTTCCTTCCTAAAGGTTTTGTAATTTTTTTTAACCAAATTTTTCTTTCTAATTAGTAAGTGAATTCAATGTGAAAGGACGTATAAGGATAAAATTAGATTATTGTTCATGGTTTCAAATTGTGGGTTTTACTAGATATGTAATGTGTTTTCTCAATTAGATTGAAATCCCATTTGGTGGGTTTTAGTTTGTTATAATATAAAATAACATATTAAACTATAAAATAGGAAACTTAAACATAGAAACAAACATAAATTTGTGATTTTTAAGGAAGTAGTAGTTTGAGTTCTAACTTGTAATCTAGCAGGATTATTAACTACATGTGATTTTTATTTTGCAATGAACTTGTCGTGTATTGTTTTGTCATATAGCCCAATGTGTTCTTTATGGGTTGTGTATTTGAACTTTAAAGTTACTTTTTTTTATTATTTTTATGATAATGGACTTTGCTGATAGTGATGGTAAGTGATTAAGATGTGAGATTACAATATAATACATGTTTAATGTTTAGATAGGAGCACAAATATATTATGAAATGAATATGTTTGTAATGATATGGAAAAAGATTGCAATGATGTGGCACTAGTTTGCAATGACATGTTTAACTGTATTTTTCACAATGTGTTAGGTTGAGTCCCATATAAGGGAAGTGCTAATGGAATTTTGTTAAAAAAGAATAGATGCACTGAAACTAAAAAAACATAAATCATTAATTAAGATCTTAATAGAGTATTCTTAGCTATTTAGTTATATTATTTAGATGTCGCAGAAAAGTACAGGGTCAAAATGGAGCGGTACTGCATTGTTAAGCAGTAGTGTTCATAATAACCCTTAAATTCATTTAGGTGTCAGTCATAAAGAGGAACTTGATGTATCATCTAATGATGTTGGCTCATCGACTAATGGTCGTAGATTTGGGTCCCATCTGTTAGGGATCCATATTATGGTAGGTTAATTGCGTAATAGAAGCCAAATTTAAACATGTAAGAAAATCTAATTTTGTTTAAACAATTGTACTAAATTAATGTTAAAGTGTTTATATAGCTTTGAGATAATTATATCATTTTCTAGTTTGAAAGCTACTAGAACAATAACATCAATGATGAAAGCATTGCTAGAGGAGCCTCTTTTTAAGTGGAGCCAACTTAAAGATCCAGAATGGAGGCACGTAGTTGTTGCTTGGTAGGGGAAGTTTGGGATTAGTACGTAATCAATACCTTTAATGGATAAAAGATGTTTTTAAAATTTGAGAACTAATTATTTTACAAAAATGATTTCAAGAAAAAAATTTTGTGGGATAAGACAAACTTAAGGATGAAAAAACAAGGCTAGGAAAATCACAACATCACCAGGTAAGTTTTAATGTGTGAAGTAATTTTTCTTATAAAATTTTAATCTTTTATTTCATTATATCTTTTTTAGTTTAACGAATTTCTGAACCAAATTATGTGATTTTTAGTATGAAGCATACACCTATGCTAAAACAAAAAGCTAAGTCAGATAACTTTGGGGTGTGAAAGAATTGTAAACCTCCTCATATCGCTAAGAGCAACTAGGAGAGATATTTAGAGTTTTATACATCACAATAGAGGGTTTTAAGAGGTGTTCATGAAGTGGGTCCTCGAACATAAACAATGAGACTTATGGTTTCATTAGAAAGCATACCAGTGGGTCACTTCCTTTTACAAACCATGCAAAGCGCCTGGTAAGAGAGCCTGCTTTAATTTCAAGTATTTTTCTAAAAATGATACCTATAATTTGTGTTTAACTAATAATCGACAGATTTATTTTGTAGGCTACAAAGCTTGGACACGAGCCTACTCTTAAGAAGTTGTATACAAGAACAAATATATGTAGGGAGGATAAATGAAAAAGGGTGCAATTGTTTGTCGATAACCGAGCTAAGGTGTTTATTGTAAGTAGACTTTGAAGCCTTTTTGTATATTGCTTGGACAAATGTTTTTTTTATCCACATCTCTAACTTGTTTTTCTGTGGTATAGGAACAATATAACACCACCATGCATGCAAAACATGAAGAGGACCCTTCATCTCATTTGGAATACGATTCAGATTTGTTGTTGGAGGTTGAAGCAACTAGTAGACTCGATAGGAATCGAGTTTATGGTATCTATATGACTACAGGTCTACAACTCAAGATATAAGATCGAGTTGTAGCTTCTTAAAAATAAGCACCATAATCTGGCACGAGTAAACTATCACTAGCCATTAAGCATACTTCTTCAATCATTATCCTCCCCCCTACGAATCCCCGTGAGAATTTTCTCCCCCTCCCCTTTCATTTGTAGCTGGAGCTTGTAATTGATTTGTATATACATTTGCAATTGATTTTTACATTATGAAAATTTTGTTCTTCAATTTAATTGATTTTTATAGGCATTTGTAATTGCTTTTTTCTTCAATTAATTAATTGTTTGATTTTGTTTAATGCCATTGAGAAATTGTTTTATAGCATTTTTTTCAAATAATTTGTTTATAGATCAAAAAAAATTATGTCGGTAAATGATCAATATTTTCATCAGATAATTACAAAGAGTTATAAATTGTATTGATCCACCCTGACAGAACACCGATGACATATTCTACAATAGAATATGTCATCGGTGTTCTATCGGTTAAACCGTCAATGACACAAAAATATTGCTAACGAAATTATCAATCTAAATTCTATCGGTTATATTCACCAACAAGTTTGGCGACAGACATTGGTTAACCTCGTTTTTAAGAATCAATTACAATAATTCATCACTACATATATTAGTATAAAAATTTTCGATGAAAATATCAACAGATAAAACAAAATACTTTCTAATGACAAGATTTCATCAATAAATCCATCCGTGTTTTGAAATTTTCTGGGTGTGAAGTGTGAACCGAAACAACCACTATATATATATAATTCATTTTACACTTGTGGTGAGCTGTGTAAGGCTGGTAGATTTAGTAGTGTCCAAAATGTCTCTATATTGACTCTTAGGTCTTACTTTTCACATCATATATATCATTCATGCATGCATTTATAGCATGTGTTCGGTGTTGAAAGCGTGACATGTCCATCAATTATTGCTTCTTACGCGTTTACTAGACCCTTTGCCTTTTCGCAACTGGAATGTATTTGGTATTTATGGCCATAAAAGGAAAAAGAGTCAACTTTGGTGCTGTCGAAATCTAGATTATTCAGTTTGAAAAAAATATTTTCAGGCAGTCTGCAGCCGCAAGAAAAAAAGCAAATTTTGCATTAGGGGCATCAGACATGCACAAGTTAATAAACAATCACTTGAAGAACTTGTTGAAGACATGGCTAATAAAATAAGAGGACGTGAAAGAAAACAAATGGCAACTTTCTATAATTAGAATTTGTTTGATCACATTACCTAATAAACTAAAGCTTATAGAGCTTCCGTGTTCATCCTGATTTATTTTTTTTTATCCTTTTCATTAATTTTTTTCTCACTTTAATTACATCATTCAAATTAGATGGCTTAGTATTACAATTATGGTAAAATTACCAAATTAAAAGAAATAGGATTGGATTGTAAGGAAAAAAAAATATATGCCTAACACCAAATTCATGATAATTTTTATTTTGGTTCAAAAGTTAAGTTCTTTAATTTTTCAGTCTCAAAATTACACTATTATTAAACTAGGACCGGCCTGGTGGGTCAATCTGGTGTCTGGCTGGTCTGGGTTTGTTAAAAGACCAGCTGATGCAACAACTCGGCAAAACCCGGTCGACTCAGCGGGTCGACCCATGACCCGGGCGAGACCCGGTGTTTTGTTTTTCTTTTCAAATGTGGTTTTTCTCCTATACCCTTTTTTTTAATATTTTTTAGTTGGTTATTAACTATATAAATATTAGAAAAATATTTTATTTTTTCAATGTGAGATTTAAAACCTTTTGGTATATATATTCTATGTTCCCAAGAAAAAAATTATTTTTTCATTATGAGATTTGAAACCTTGTCGTATATATACTCGTGTTCATAAGAAAAAAAGTTATATTTTTTAATGTGGGATTTAAAACCCTTTAGTATATATATTTTATGTTCCCAAGAAAAAAATTATTTTTTCAATATGTGATTTGAAACCCTTTCGTATATATACTCTATGTTCATAAGAAAAAAATTATGTTTTTTCAATATAGGATAAAAAACTTTTTGATTTAAATACTTCAACTGAAAAGGATAACATAATATCTTTTCAATGTGGGATTTAAAGCTTTTTAATATATATATATATTATATGTTCACAAGAAAGAAGTTATTTTTTTAATGTGGGATTTGAAGCCCTTTAGTATATATACTCTATGTTCACAAGAAAAAAGTTATATTTTTTTAATGTGGGATTAAAAAAATTTTTGGTTTAAATACTTCAACTTAAAAGGATAATATAATATCTTTTCAACGTGGGATAAATTTTTTTAAAAAATATTCTTTTAAACTTCATTATTTATAACATATATAGCCTATATTCACATGAATTTTTTCTTTATTTTTTCATATGAAATATTAAAACTTTAAATATATTTTTTAATTTTTCCGGGTTGATACGGGTTGACCCATGAATCCCGGGATCTGGCCACTTGTCAGGTCAACCCTCGGGCCGAGTTTGATAACTATGCTAAATTATAAAGAGGAGAGAGAAAGTCACTGAAAATTATAAGGTGAGAGAAAATTATTGGTTTAACTACTTTTCAATAATGAAACTCGTCATTCTTAGTGTTAATGGGCTTCATATGATGAAAGGAATGTGATTGTTGTGGGATTTTTTCTACAAGCATGCCTAAAAAAAGAGATCATATTCTGTTTTAATTTTTTTTTTCTAGATGATTTCAGTTTCTATAGGTGATTTTGGGGAGTTTTGAGATTGGTAAATGGTTTAGAAAGACTTTTGGTGTTTTAGAGGTATGTGTAAATTATATTTTGAGATTTTATCTAATAACTTAACTTATTTAGTTGGGATGATTTTTTTAATATAATATCAAAACCTTGTAAATCAAATTTTTTATTTAAGATTAATTAACCGCACAAACTTGAATCTCATTGTCTCATTTTTTTCCAATTAAAATTAATTAATAATACAAGATATCATGAGTTTATACAAATTTTAAATTTAAAAAGTTTACATGAAATAATGTGTTAAATAATAATATAAATCATTTACTGGAACTTTATTGTTTAAATTTTTTAGTTGAAATTGATTTTTAATATCATTGCAGTTTATTCCCATAGATAAATCTCGGATCAAATAAATGTTTTATTTTCTTTGAGAACTGAAATTTAATTGTCATAGCACAAGGTAGGAATTTGAGGTTAAAATTGAAATAGACTTGGAGAACTTGTAGGGGTATTTATTATAGGTTCTAACTAACCAGGAACGTTAGTTGGAAATGTTAGTTATGTAGACACAAGTCTTAGAATGTTTGTTGGGAAGGATGTGTTCAAAGTTATTTTCTCAACCAAAACCGCACAAAAAAACGAAGATAGTTTGGTGCCGTGGATTCCTCATCCTCTCGAGGATTGTCTCGTATCGGCACCAGGAATGTAATTAGCTATCAACAAGATACGTGGCTGTAGTTATGTCGTGCATTGTATCAAAAAAGATTTTATATTAAAAAAAATATTTAGATAATAATAATTCTACACAACTCGAATTAAATTAATTAAAAATATAATTTGGGATATAAAATCAAAAGAACCCGCGAAAAAAAATCCGAAAACAAATTGTAACATTCAAGACCTAATAATTTAATGTCAAAGATAAAAAAACAAACATAAAAAATATAACATTGACGAAGAAAACTTGAGTCAATTCGGGATAACTTGACGAACCAACAACCCGTGATATGAGACCGGAATAAAAAAAAATCAAAAGGATGACCTCGTAAAAAAATCAAAGTTCAATAAAAAAAACATCAAAAAAATTCTGAGCCAAAATGTTCAATAAAAAAAACACCAAAAGAATTTTGAGACAACCCGGGTTAACTTTACCAACCTGCTCTTAGAATAACCAAACAAGAAAAAAACGTGAGAAAATAACTAAGCTCAAGGGCTAATAATTTATTGCAAAATGATGAAATTGAATAAAAAAAGATCATAAAAATGGACGAAAAAAAATTTAATTCAACCTAGGTTAACTCGATTAACCTGCCACCCATGACATGAGATCGAGATTAAAAAAATAGACTTTCAAAATAAGGACTCAACCAAAAAATCCCAAGTTAAATAAAAAAATATTGTGAATGAAAACTCAAGCTGACCTGAGTTAGCTTGATCAACCCGCTCTCGAAATAACAAAGCAGAAAGAGAAGCAAAAAATGACAAAGCTCAAGGACAAATAATTTTATCAAAAATAATTAAATTAAAAAAAAAATTAAAGTCATAGAAAAAATTGAGGAAAAAAAACCGAGTTAACTCAGATTAACTCGACTAACCCACCACTCACGACATGAGATCGAGATAAAAAAAATAGACTTTCAAAAGATAGACCTAACAAAAAAGACTGAAGTTAAGTAAAAACAATAATGAGTAAGAAAATACAAGCTGACCCGGGTTAACTTGATTAACACGCACCCGAGATAACTCAAAAGAAAGAAAGTAAAAAAATAACATGGCTCAAGGGCCAATAATTTAATGTCAAAGTATGAAATTGTAAAAAAAAGAGTTTCATAAAACAAATTGAGAAAAAAAAATCTAAGGCAATCATGGTTAACTTGACCAAGCTATTACTTGGAATAGAGCAATTAAAAGTAGAGGGACCATATTATATAAAAAAAAATTAAATTGAATAAAATACCCAAAGATAAAATTAAAAAAAAAATCCAAACTTCAAAAAGGTTGAAAAGCCAAATAAACAGTAATTAAAAGGAGTTTCAAAATCGATAATATTACAAACCGAAAGACACAATTGTTTTTTTGAAAGTTCATGCATGATTTTCTAAGGAATGGAAGAGAAAAAAAAAAGAAATAAAAAACTTCAATCACAGCTCAATTAAACCATCTCCGTGAGAATGCGCCACACTACTAGAAAGAAGACGATGCGCCGCTTCTAATGCCGCAATGGAAAGAGAATTTTGGTTGTTGTACAGGCTCTCACACGCAATAATTTTCTTGGTAAGGAAAATATTATTTATACACTGCTTCAATAATTTGCATCTTGTTAACTTTAGATTTGCCATTTTCTTTGCTTGTTGCAGCTGCTCAAGGTCAAAACTTTTGTACCTTATTGATCACATGATAGATTTCATAGTTTAGGACAAACAATGAATCCGTTCACCCAGCTTGGCATCTACATTCTCACAACTTGGCATCCTATTAAACAATAATTAATAATATACACATCGCAGCATGACACCTATATATATATATATATATTAATTAATGAGGGATTTAATGTCTAAATTAAAATCTAAAGTCTAAAACTAGGGACGATCTACGATATCATGAAAAGGACAAAAAATGAACCTACCAAGAATAGGATATTTACAAATTGATCTAAACATGCAAGTAATCTGATCGTGGAACACTCGTTACTAAGTTTCCCCTCCAATAACATGAATCTTTTGTCTCAACAACTTGCATGTTTTCATGAAATAAATGAAAGAAAAACCTTCTCAAACATTAGAATGAAAGAATTGGAGGGGAAACTAGCTATGACCAGCCACTATTTTGAACAGATCATGGGAATGCTGAACACCGGCTGCGTAGACAACAAGAGTCGACCACAAGACATTTGGAATCTTTGAGGTTACCATATCCTTTATTTGTATACGTGTTAACGTATCATTGGGTGTTGTTATTAGGTTTTCTTACAATGATTTCAAATTTACAAATACAAATCGTCGGAATAAATTGTGAGAGTAAATATCATAAAAAATTATGTGAATAAAACCAATAAATTTGATAGTGTTTATTTTATTTAAAGACATTGGACCATTTGTGTTTTGGCTGACTTACCGACGCTTGTATTTAAAGGCAGCAACATTTACAATAAAAGTTTCACGTATCAACCAACATTCTCACATCTTTAATTCTATCTTCATAAGAAAGAGGGTGTTACAAAATTGATATCATTTTTGCGACATGGGGGATGAGGAAAAGCAGGCACCTGCAACCCTTGAGATCTCCATGGAGAACGGAAATTTAAAGGAGGAGAAAACCACTTCAGATGATGAGCCAGAGATTAAATACGGAGGAATTAAAGCCATGCCCTTTGTCATAGGTAGGTTCACACATAACTTTATATATATATATGATCCTATTCTTCATGATCTATACATATATAAAACATATATATTCGTGCAGGAAATGAGACCTTTGAGAAGCTTGGTACAGTTGGCTCTTCAACAAATCTTGCTGTGTATCTGACTACAGTTTTCAACATGAAGAGTGTCACAGCCACCACACTTCTTAATGTCTTTAATGGCACGACAAACCTGGCACCTCTGATTGGAGCTTACCTCTCTGATACTTACTTTGGACGTTACTGGACCTTGGGTTTTGCTTCTGTCTTTTCTTTCCTGGTAATTCTTTGCCTTTTAACTCACCTTCTTCAATTGTTTGAAAGGTTTTTTTTCTTTAAGGTGTTCAATAATGAAGTAAGTGTCGGAGACTGATACTACTAGTTTTGACCCTGCAAAAAAACCATAGAGATGGCTTTAAGTATACAGCTGCTACCGAACGGTTTCAAGAATGAAACAAATTAAGAGTCTATACTTTTCTTTATGACATTTTCTCAACATGGTCTCAAGTTGATGATGAGTCTTACAGCACAGGTATATCTTGTTTTCACATAATATGGAATAAAAATGCATTTTTCGCTTAATATAATTTCATGGAAATTTGGAATATATAGCTGTCACCTCTAAAGTAAAAGGAAAAAATTGTCCTAGTTTTATGTTTTATTCATCGAATTACAGTGATTTATGTTACTTTAGTATCTATAGGTGTCATCTCTAAAGAAAAAAAAAATATTCCTGTCTACGTGGAGTTCTTGGCAGTAATGCAGTCATGATAGATTTCTTTTATTTATGTATTACTGTGGCTGTTCTTTTGTTTTGTTTTGTTTTTGTAGCTGTTTTTTTTTTAAAAAAAAAAAAAACTATGCTCCTGCTGTGGATTACTGCTTATCATAATAATTATTTTTGTGTTTAGGGGATGGTGGTATTGATGCTAACAGCAGCAATCTCCACCATGCACCCTCCAAAGTGCGCCCCAGGTGCTGTGTGTGCTGGGCCAACAAGCTGGCAACTAGCCTTTTTATTAAGTGGGTTTGCTTTTTTGGTAATCGGAGCTGGTGGCATCAGGCCTTGCAACCTAGCCTTTGGAGCTGATCAATTCAATCCCAACACTGAATCTGGCAAGAGGGGTATCACTAGCTTCTTCAATTGGTACTACTTTACCTTCACTTTCGCGATGATGATCTCGGTAACTGGCATTGTCTATGTGCAATCAAATGTTAGCTGGGCCATTGGTTTGGGGATTCCTGCATTTCTAATGCTCCTTTCATGTGTAACGTTCTTCGTGGGAACGAGAATTTATGTTATAGTGAAACCTCAAGGCAGCCCCATAACTAGTATAGTACAAGTACTTGTTGCTGCTACCAAGAAACGAGGCCTCAAGGTTCCTGATAATTCAGCTATGTCTCTTTTCAACTATATTCCAGCCAAATCTATCAACTCTAAGCTTCCTCGCACAGAACAATTTAGGTTAGAAGGATCAATTTCTAAACACCATCTAATCATGACTATCATTTTATACAACAACATGATCGATATGTTTTCTTTCATAATTACCCCTGCAGGTGTCTTGACAAAGCTGCAATCATTACAGATGAAAATCAGATTAACTTGGATGGTACAGCTACCAACCCATGGAAACTTTGTAGCGTCCAACAACTTGAGGAGGTGAAATGCTTGTTGAGGATAATCCCCATATGGTCAACATCCATACTTTATCATATTCCCTTGCTCCAGCAACAGACTTACGCAGTGTTCCAGGCCCTTCAGATGGATAGACGTCTAGGCAGTACCAGTTTCAAGGTGCCCGCCGCAACATATATAATCTTTACAATGTTAACCCTCACCATTTGGATTCCCCTCTACGACCGAATCATCGTTCCATTTCTTCAAAGGCTTACCGGCAAAGACGGTGGGATAACATTGCTTCAAAGAATGGGGATTGGAATGATTCTAGCGATTCTTTGCACAGTTGTTTCTGGATTGGTGGAAGAAAATAGAAGGCACATTGCTTTAACAAGGCCACCGTTAGGCCAGACGAACAAAGGTGGCTCTATATCATCAATGTCTGGTATGTGGCTGATACCACAACTTGCACTTTCTGGACTCTCTGAGGGTTTCAATTATATTGCACAGATTGAATTCTACTATAAGCAATTCCCAGAAAATATGAGGAGTATTGCCGGATCAGCCTTCTTCGCGGGTGGCGCTCTCGCTAATTATCTCAGTGGTGTCCTTGTTTCTATAGTCCACCAAATTACTTCAGGGAGTAAAACTGGAGATTGGTTGGATGATGATCTTAACAAAGGGAAATTGGATTACTTCTATTACGTGATTGCTGGTTTGGGGATCCTCAACTTTGGATATTTTCTTTTGTGTGCCAAATGGTATAGATACAAAGATGCAGATGATAGCACAGTGGGGATGGCTACAAAAGGAATCTGAGAAGCATGTTGCATGAAGAGGAAATTAAGCTTGATGGCCCTGGAATGGAACTATACTACCAGTTGTTTCCCTTCCCGGCATCAACACGTCAAGGAGTTCATTAGAAAGAAGAGCAAGCAAAACGCAAGAACTATTAGAACCATAATATCATGGAATGTGACAGATTTCTTGTCACGTTTCAAGGATCCCTGGCTATAAAACCTGTCATCAATAAAAAAATTTACTGCTCCTAAATGTATATTCTTGGAGTGACATTGCTAGCTTTATTCCTATAATGTTTGGTTTCTAATATTTTACTCGCGAAGTGAAAATAATAAAATAAAATTATTTAGAAATCTATAAAATTTTATTAGACAAATTTAAAGTTATATAAGAATTTATTATATGAAGATTTGATTTTTAATTTGAAACAATTCTTGAAAAGCTGGATTGTTGTAAACTAGAAAGAGTTCAATTGTCCGGTCTCCAACGGTAATTTATATGAATCACCTATGAGAAATCTCTTAAATCCCTATTTAGAAGAGATGGATTGATATGCCTAGAGTATTAACTCTCTATTTATTTTGTGACTTGCATAGTTTTTTTTATCTAACAAACAACCCTTAAAAAATAAGGGGTATAACTTACTATTTATAAGGAAATTTGAAAAACCCTATAGATTGATAAAATATCAATTTGCCCCCTGAATAATATTCATATATTAATTTAGAAAAATTTTAGAAATTAACTTAATCAAGTCCTTACTTGATTATTCTAGATCTAGAAATATAATAATCCTTGTATTAATTATATTCTAATCCTTAATTTCCATATTTTAATTAAGTCACCCTTAATTAAACCATCCCAATTTAATTTCTTACTAATGGTTCTTAATTTGTGTAACCCATTAGATTTCTAATATGTTGGCCCAAATATAAATTATAATTCTAATTAAATAAATTAAACAATTTAATTTATTATCAATTCAACAATCGATTAATTTATATTTGAAGATCAAGTTTATTGTTTAGCAACGTTTCATGATGCTCCAAATATTAGAAAAGTCATTAGAAGTTTGACTTAATCTTTCATTGATCGATTTCTCGGTGTAATTAATATTTTTTCATCAATAATATTCTGATTTAACATTATAGCATGAAAGATGTCTACTATATTAAATCATGTTTGTTTTCTATATAATAGTTATTAATCATTTGAATAAGATTTGAAATCAATCTCATTCCATCCTGGTCTAGTAGCAAATCTATTAGACAATAGATGGAATATTTTTCCTAATTCACCTAGAGTGATGAATACTCTTTTGATTTCAAGTACCTTCATATAGTTCATGTTATACCCAATGCATGTCCTTTTGTTTTCTCAATTAAGATAACATATAATAGGATCAATGCATAACATTCTATATATAAGATAACTTAGTGATCTCAAGTTTAATGATCATTTATATAACTATCATGTGACCCTTTCCATAGACATAGTTGGTCTCTCCATACGGAAATCTCATGCAAGTCAATTCAGTATTCATTTCTTATGACAAGCACCTACATATTAGTTCTAGATATCTCTTATATCTCAACTTATGAGAACAACTGCTTCCTTTTATAAAGAAAAGAACATAACATATATCAGTCTTTGTGGCTCTAATGAATGTCTAGTATTTAAGAGAGCATCGACTATAGGAACATTTTAGGAACAATGCTTTGATTTAATAGGAATCTCATAATTATAACAACTTTATAATTTCCTTTGCAAAGTATTTTTGTTTCATAAACCTTATCTTTACTCTAAATTCATAAATCAAATATTAGATTCATGAATATGATAATATATAAATATTAAAGATATATTAAGCCTTTATTAATAATAAATATGTATTTACATTAATATAATAATGTCACGTGTAATTAATTGATTGGCTACATGACATATTAAACTAACATACAAAGTATTTGATTGTTTATATATCCATTACAAAATCTTGATTATAATCTATAATATCATAAATTTTTGGAGACCTTCAAAATATCAATATCAACTTAAGTTATCTTATCCCAATAAAAGATCAAAGAAAGCAAGCATGCGCCCATATTAGAAAGGAACTCATGCAAACCCAAGCCTTTCAGGTAAAGGTTCATGAGCGCAATTACCAACCATCAGGGAGGTACACCTACTAGCAGTAATAGTAAGTGTGCACAACTTCTTGTTCTCACTTCATGCACACTAGCTCCCCTATAAACTTAGTACACTTCTCTCTCTTGCTTATGTGATTTTCACCACAATCTTATCTTTTTCAATACATTTCATTACCCTTTCACACTACCATTTAAGAGTACTTTATTTAAAAGTGCTTATTATTAACCTTATATACAAGAGTCATGACGCATCTTACCGTAGAGCATATAGGAAGCCTTTGCTTATAACTGACAAAATAGAAGAATGAAAAAAGTATTTTTGTATTACTTTGAAAACAATTATGTGTGTGCGTGTGTGTGTGTGTGTGTGTACACACACACAATTGTTTTCAAAGTAATACAAAAATACTCTTTTCATTCTTCTATACACACACACACACACACCAAATCTGAGACATATTATAAATATAAATATACCATCGTAATGACCTTCCACTAATATAAAATTATAATATGAAAACTAAATATAACTAATATTATCTAATATTCCCCCTTGAACTTAAGGTAGTAAGGTTGACACGACCTTAAGCTTGAAAACTAAATCTTGAAAGGTATCAATAGATAAGAATTTTGTGAAAATATCTATAAGGATGATAAATTAATGCAATAAAGGATAACACATAGTACCATGTATAATATGTTGTTGGACAATTGATAATCATTTTCTATGTATTTAGTATACTCATGAAAAACATAATTGTGAGCAGTTTTGGATAGCACTTTGATTATTATAATGTTGCATCATATAGTTGCATTTCTATACCTTTAAAAAGCTAATGCAACCAAAGAAGTTATTTTATAGTATCTTATATAATTCTTCATGGATGAGTTATCGCAAATCACAAATCATTCAATTATTCAATTTATAATAATATTTCATATCAACTACAAGATAAAAAATTTCAGAAAACAATTTTAGGATAGAGATGTTGTTATGCCTTAAGTGCTAACTTTTTTTTCTAGTTGTTTTTGTATCGTATATTCTAAACAAAAAAAAAAGACATAACATTCTTTTTATAGGAAAAACCTGACAACTCTATGAATGAAAAAATGTCACTTTGCCCTCTAAATAATATCACATATATTATTTTAGGATAATTTTAGAAATTTATGCAATGAAGTCTCTATCGATTTTTCTAGATCTAATCATCTCATCTTAATTATTTTTCAATGATTTTTAATATGTGTGAACCATTAGGTTCCATAAAATGTTGACCCAAATATAACTGACAATTCTAAATAAAATAAGATTTAATAAATTAAATAATTTAATTTATTATAAATTGAGTAATTGATTTATTTATATTTAAAGAACAAGAACACCCTTTAGCAATGTCTCATGATCCCTAAATATTAGAAAATTCATAAGTGGTTTGACTTAACTTTTCTGTATCAGTTTTTAGTGTAATTATTATCTCTTCATCAAGAAGTTTTTTATTTGAATATTTGAGCATGGAGTGTATTTTCTCTTTCAAATCATATTTGTTCTCAACTTCATAATCATTGATTACTTGAACGAGATTTGAAACTCTTTTCAAATATCATTATACCTTATGCAAGGATTTCACAATCATTACTATTTAAGAACATGTGGATCATTTTTTTTCTAATTCATCAAGGGTGATAATCCTCTCTTAATCAATCAAATGCATTTATATAATTTATGTTATACCTAATAACAACTTGTTATTACATTTGATTAAGTCAATGTGTAGTCAAGATCAAGGCATAACATTTTCTATATAAGATAACTTAAAAATTTTAATTTTAAGGATTGCTTACATAACTATCATGTGAGCCTTTCCATAGACACAAGTGATCTCTCCATATGAAATTATCATATGGGATAGTTCAATGTACATATCATTTGATAAGAACCTACATACTAGTTTTAGGTATCCCTCACACCTAAGGTTATAATAACCACTTTATAATTTCCTTGCATAACATTTTTATCTTAAAAAATTTATCTTTACTCTAGATTTATTAATCAAACATAAAGAAATATTAAATACAAATCATTTATTATTAATAAATATGTTTTACATGAACAAAGTTAGCGTCATGTGTTTCACTGATTGATTATAGGACATATACACTAACAAAATCATTGAATAAATCTCTAGAAAGGTGGATAAAGATATCATGAACTTATATTTCTTCAGTACGTTTGCTTGAGACTACAAAAATCTCATAAAAAGCAAACCAAAACAAATTATAAACACCAATTCAAAATCAACCAAATATTCAAGGATAAAATTGGAAAAAAAATCAATAAAAACCTAATGTTAAAAGATGAAAATAGATAAAAATAATCAAAGTAAAAAAAAAGGCTAGGCATGCCTTAAGTGGCCTAGCATGCCTAGGCCTTAAAAAAAAATACACATGCTCTTGGACCTACCTGCCCTAACCTGTGCCTAGTTTTTTTATTTTTTCCTTATAGCGGATGAAAAATCATTCGTTTCTTTTTAAAAAAATGAGTGATAGGTCACCTTTTAGGTTACTACCTAGAATTCGATCACCACTATGGTACTTGAAAAATTAAGGCAAGGGGTTTGTACTAAAAATCTATTTTTCAACCCATTTTCACTAAAACAAAAACCCTAAAAAGGCCATAAAATCCTTTATAAACCATGCAATAAGCCCAAAACACTCTAAAATCACTCTAAAAAATAAAAATAAATTGAATCTCAAAAATCAAAATCAAACCCAATATGCCTTACCCGCTATGTTTAGAGATAAAAACCATATTCAATGAACTTCTCTTGGGGATAAGAATTTATTGGCATAAAGATTCTTTTTTTTGTGGTCAGATTATGGTTAACCGATAATTTCATCATTTTTCAACGAGTGTCTCTCTCCTCTCTCAAACTCATGGACTGAAAAACAAACAAAATAAACCTTTGGAAGAAAATTAAAATTCTAAAAACTTTGACTGGCTATGCATTTTCACCATGTTTTAGATTGTGATCCTCTCACTTTTAATTTTATCTTTCTAGAATATTTTAAAGCTTTATCTCATGGAATTAGGCCCAACAGTGATCAAATCAAAGGAAAAGAAATATCAGGATGAAATTCTAAAAAGATGGATGAAAACATTAAAAAAAATAAAAGGTTACATCACAAGTAGAAAGTAAAAACCACTAGTTCTTTTAGTGTATTACTAGCATATTCATTCGCGCTCTGCTGCAGGTCGAATTATTTTTCTTCTAAACTTAAAAGAAATATTAAGAGTATGGAAATTTTTTTGGCAGTATCATTAAATCCAATCAAATAGTTTGATCTTGAAACATGTCAACCCAGCTCCTTATCTATCTTGAGATTTGGATTAAACCGCATAGGAGCTGATCCAAAGTGAATTACTCAATTTAATGGGTCCAAAGACAACTTGGATGACTGGTAAAAACATGTCATAGCTTAAAAAAAAAACTTTAAGACAATAATTTTTTTTATATTAAGATGATGTCAGATTGGATCGACCTTGGTCACCCTACGACCTAGGTTATGGACTTCAATAGGTTTAATAACTTCGTTGTTTTTGTAAATTATTTTTGTTTAATTTTATAATAACATTTGATACTTTCAAAATCAAGCATCAACTTAAAAAAAAAATATTTATTTGAGATCGTGATAACCCTATAGAAAGTAGAAAAAAATAAACCATGAATTCTATTTCTCAACTAATCTAATATTGAATAAGATTGAAATAAAAAGATAATTAGAAAAATTAAAGGACCAAAAACTAAAAAAAAAACATATCAAGTTTGATGGGTAAACCTGTTAAACCTGTGAATTGGATAACCCAAGTCAACACGTGAAACCCGCAAACCGGGTAATGGACTCCATTGGGATTATTGACTTGTTTTTTTTTTTTTCTAAACCATTGTTTATTTAATTATATGATAAAAAAATAGACGATCGCAAAATCGAGCATTAAACTAATATTGAGACTTTTTTTTAAGACTATGATAACATTATAAAAAGAAAAATAAAACAAATTATGAAACTCAATTCTCAATCAGTCCAATATCAAAGGATGAAATTGAAAAAAATAAATTTATAAAAAAAGAAAAAAAAAAGTTAAACTCGCCATACCCGTCAAAAGGCCTATGGACTTTCTAAAATTTTATAACATGTTATTTTTCTGAAATTATTTTTTTAGGTGTATGATAAAAAGAAAAATAGGCAATCACATAATCAAATTCAATTGGAAAAAAAAAGAGTACCCTGTTAAATCCACAAACTAGGACAACCAGGGTTACTTTATCAAACTCGTAAATCGGGTCATTGAGTCCACAAAGTTTATTAACCTAGTTTTTTTTAAATAATTTTTTATTTAACTAAACATTTTTTTAAAAAATAGATTATATCGCGATGTTGAGATATTTTTCTGATACAAACCCGATGTTGGGATTTTTTTTTATACTAGAAGAACAATATAAAAGGAAAATTAAAATAAATTGTCAACTCTAAACCCCTATAAATATATCATATAAGAACTAAATTAAAAAAAAATCAATAACCAAAGTAAAAAAAGAGGGGGGGGGGGGGGGGGGGGGGGGTCAAAATGCAAAAAAAATAAAAATCAACCAATACTATATATTATTATTATAATAGTTTACAGTGCTAATAGACGTGGAAAAAAAATTAATTTTCACACACCTTTTAACTTTATTTATAATATAATAAGGTAACCTAGCAATTATCTTTCAATTGGGTACATACGTAAAAGAGTATATAATGTAAAGCATATGTACCATCATGTCATCAATTGAAGGACAATGACATTGAAATTAAACTTATAGCAAAGGCATCGTAGGGTTTTCCTATTACATATTATGTAAGAAGAAACTTAAAGATTTTAGTGTATATTTGGTAATATAATATATGATATTTTTGCATAAGTTTTTTTAATTAAAAATATATTAAAATAATATTTATTATTTTTTTAACATCAACAAATCAAAACTATTAAAAAATACATAAAAAATTTGATTTTTTTCAAGTAAAATATATTTTAAAAAACACTTTAAACCAATTACCAAACAAAACTTTATGCTTGATTTGGTAAACTAGCTCTTAAACCATATTTTCATTAGTTACTTTAATGAGTTGGCTTATCGCAATTGCACTAGATAATTAAATAGTGTTTTGGATTGTGGTAGGATCGTGTTTTTAAGAAAAATTAATTTTTTTTAGTTTTAAATTAATTTTTTATGTGTTTTTGGATAGTTTTGATGTGCTAATATCAAAAATAAATATTATTTTAATGTATTTTCAAATAAAAAACACTTTGAAAAATATATCAATCATAATTTCAAACACGCTCTAAGAGTGAGAATCAGACCTAGGACAGTTGTAAGAGTCTGTTTGAAATTATAATAGCGGTTGTTTTTTAAAGTAATGTTTGCTCGAAAATACATCGAAATAATGTTTTTTATTTTAAAAAAATTATTTTTGATATCAGCACATCAAAACAATCTAAAATCATAAAAAAATAAAAGTTAAAAAAATTAAGATTTTTCAAAAGTACTTTTGCGTCGCAAAAACAAACGGTGCCTAAAGTGTTACTGCTAATTTAGTCTTCGGTCACTCGCTAGTTTGCCATAATTACAATAACAACATTATAAGGGGTGTTTGAGAGTGTAATAACAGTTATTTTTCAAAATACTTTTCGCTCAGAAATATATTAAAATAATATTTTTTAATTTTTTTAAAATTTATTTTTGATATCAACATATCAAAACAATTTAAAAATAAAAATAAAAATAAATAAATTTTAACCAAACTCCATTTATGCTACAGTTCCAAACGGACATATCATCATCGTCACGAGAACAAGTATAGCTTAAAGATTGAGATAAGAAACAAAGTAAAACGACACCACCACACTCGATATATAAGAAACCAAAACCCACGCTGGTTCACAGGCAGTAGTTACGTGTTGTCTCTGACCCAGTTTGCACACTCCTCAATAACTCATCGAAGATTTCTTGTGGTCTATCTGATAGTAGAAGTAGAAGAAAGAAAGAAAGAGAGATGAAGGATCAAAAGAGTGAAAGTGGTGGTGGGTATGTGAGAGCAGATCAAATAGATCTCAAGAGCTTGGACGAACAACTGCAAAGGCATCTAAGTAGAGCATGGACGGTGGAAAAGAACAAAAGCAAGAACGATGGAGATCAAGGCGAAGGAGAAGGAGAAAGAGAAACGCAAAGACTCACACAGAATAATAACAGTACAACCATAACTAGTCATGAATGGGAGATTGACCCCTCCAAGCTCATCATCAAAAGTGTTATAGCTCGTGGCACCTTTGGCACCGTTCACCGTGGCATTTATGATGGCCAGGATGTTGCTGGTACGTATATCTATATATATGCATTCCCTTTTTTGTACCTTCAAATGTCTTACCGATCCTCCTCCTCCGGTGCATTGATATAATTTCCAATGTGTAGGTTGACTAACACAAGAAATTATCTATCTGCGTTTGCGAAATTAATGTCCTCTATATATCTTGCTCTAATTTGGCATGCGCGCAATTGTGTTAGAAGCTAGGGAGGGGGTGTTCTCAGGCTCCATTACAGAAAATTATATATTTTTTATCAAGTTTACGATAAGGAATTCTAGCAAAGAATATACATAAATATTGATTATTAGGAATTCCCTGCTTGGTTTGCTGGGGAAAGCTTCGTAAAGATGGCAGATTCAGACCGTTAATTTTTATTAGCCATCTCCTTATTTGTGTTTAAAACCAGCAGTTTGCCGAGGAGAAGTGTTCTGCTTTCTCTAACTTTCGTGTAACTCTTAATAATCCTGGATCCTTGTAGATCCATGTTTGCAAAAATCCGTGATTTCACGAGATTGTATGAGTTGGCAGTTGGCTGCTGCACAAAATATTGCCTTTTCTTCTGTTTATCTTTAACTTTCATGTGTCCAAACTTATTATTATTTAATTTTTTTGTTGTCGTCTTTTACTTTACTCTCGGGAAATAAAAGAAAAATGTTTGAGATTACTCAGTATATATTTTTCCCTCTCTTGTATAAAAAACAGAATTCATAAATAATTTCAATAATAGATTTCATGTTTACGTGGAAGAGAAATACAACATCGAACAACTTAAGTGATAGAACTTAGTTATAAAGCCGCCACGTGCATGTTCCACCTAAACACCAAAGAAAATCCTTGCCCGGCTATCAGGCAAGCTACTGCCTACTAATTTATTTATTTACTTACTTATTATTTCCCTCTATTTTCTCATGTAAATTACATTGTGAGGAAAAAAAAAAAGCAGCCTTGCATAAGAGGCTGCCGACAATATATAGCTCTCCAGTCATGAGCTATATTCCTAAATTAGTAGTTAGTATGTTAAGTTTTTTATTCTTCCTCTGGCCCAGTTAAACTTCTTGATTGGGGGGAGGAAGGACACCGATCAGAGGCCGAGGTAGCTTCTCTGAAAGCTGCTTTTACACAAGAAGTTGCCGTTTGGCACAAGCTTGATCATCCTAACGTGACTAAGGTACGATTTCATTTCATGTATGACGTTCTCCTCTTTCTCAAGATAATACAAACCTAACAAAAAGTTTGAAAACATGCAACCTTTCTTTGGTCTATAATTTTTAAATTTAAATCAGTAACGTGGTATCCTTTCTAATGCGTCCCTCGTTTGGTTACTTGTGACACGGTTGTAATGTTTAATTTGGTTCATTCTATGGAGTTTTTCTTTTATAGTATCCCACGCGATTTATATCCTTGTCTTTCTTTCATGTTTGATGGAGTTTGAATCCTTGCAAATAATCAAGGTCTAGGTGATGTTGGAATTCGTCCTATCCTCAAGCTACCATTCCAACTATGTGAGATTTTATTTTATTTTATTTTTTTCAGAATTCTTGTTCAAGACTTGATAGCAAATTTCAATGGAGAATTGGATAAAACGTATAAATATGATATGCTAAGGAGAGAATGTTGGAGATGTAGTGACAATAGTGGTTGACGTTGTTGTTAATTTTTATTTTTATTTTTATTTTTGACATTTCTTAATGTATTCAATATGTTTATAGCTTAATGTTTTCGAACATAGCACTTCCGGAGCATTTCAATTTGTACTTTCTTCAAGTATATTGTTAACATCTTCGATATGGACTACTTGAGGTTTCAGTGTTTAGCTCCTGTTCATATCTTCTTGCTTTGAATCAAGCCAAATCCCTTCTGCAGTTTATTGGGGCTGCAATTGGCTCATCAGAGTTAAACATACAAACAGAGAATGGTCTCATTGGCATGCCAAGTAACATTTGCTGTGTTGTTGTCGAATATTGCCCTGGGGGTGCTTTGAAATCTTACCTCATAAAGAATAGGAGAAGGAAGCTTGCTTTTAAAGTGGTTGTTCAATTGGCACTAGATCTTGCACGAGGGTCAGATACTCACGTCCATCTGTGTTTATTTTGACTTTCAAATCATTTGGATTGAAAGCTTATATTTTGGATGCTTTCAGTCTTTGATATTGTAGCAAACTATGCAATTCGAAATTATTAAAGCTGCCATTTGGAATTACTTACAGGTTGAGCTATCTCCATTCTAAGAAGATTGTCCATAGAGATGTCAAAACTGAAAATATGCTTCTGGACAAGACACGTACAGTGAAATTAGCTGACTTTGGGGTTGCTCGCATCGAGGCATCAAATCCTAATGACATGACTGGCGAGACTGGAACGCTTGGGTACATGGCACCAGAGGTATAAATTTACAAGGCATACAAGCCTCTGCTTTTCCGAGCCTTCAATATTAAGGTGCTTTGTCAATAAAACAACAGTCTTAGAGTCTTGAATGTCGATTTCTGACTGAAGTTCTGACATGAAGAACAGTAATATCTTTTAGTTTTAATTGCATGCTCCACATATTCTAATGGTTGATTGTCAATGAATCGCAACTCCTCAAGTTACTCGTCAAATTTCCAAGCATTCATTTCAGTTTTGATAACATTTTTATCCTATCTATCATCCAAGTATTGTGATCGGGCAGGTTCTCAATGGCAATCCGTACAACAGAAAGTGTGATGTGTACAGTTTTGGTATCTGCCTGTGGGAGATATACTGCTGTGACATGCCATATCCCGATCTTAGCTTCTCAGAAGTGACATCTGCTGTTGTGCGACAGGTAGATGAAGTGTTTTAAACGTTTTTTCTTTCTTTTACAGGAAAATATGTGGTAATGGCAATACATGGTTTTCTGCAAAATTTGAACATCACCTACTAGCATAGAAACTAACATCCAAGCCTTTTGGCTGTTTTTATCTAGCTCATCTCACAACCAAAGCTTTTATGTCAAATTACCACCCTTTCCTCTTTCTTTTACTCTGGTAACATATCTCCTTTACTCCCTCTCTCTGTCTCTCCAGATGCTTAGAAGTTTTTCTTACCAGTTATTGGAAGCAGTAATAATACAGTGTTCATAATAATTTTAACAATCACTACTATTATAACAGAATCTGAGGCCAGAAATTCCTCGTTGCTGCCCGAGCTCTCTTGCTAATATAATGAAGAGATGCTGGGATGCTAATCCAGACAGACGGCCGGAGATGGAGGTGGTTGTTTTCATGTTAGAGGCAATTGACACGTCCATGGGTGGAGGTATGATCCCTCTTGATCAGCCTCAAGGTTGTCTCTGTTTTCGCAGGTACCGAGGGCCGTGAAAAACTTCGTCCTTGAAGTAAACTTCGTCCAATTCGTTTCATGTTCTGTTCAAGACACTGGCTTAAAGAGCTGAGGGTAGAGTCTGCGGACACTATAGGCTAAGAAGAGCCTTGCGATACCGGTTTCTTTACTGGACAATGGATTCTGTAAAGCTTTATTTATGAAACTTGAACATTAGTTCTTGCTCTGTTTTTATGTTTCTTGATCGATTGAACGTTAATATGATGGATGGGCGGGCCCTATACACCCTTTCTGGTTGAGTTTTTGATACCCAATTAATATGCATTAATCATAGTAGGCACATGATAGATTTTTGTTTCTGGGTATATCTATAATCATCGATCCTATCTTTTCATGTTTCTCAAAAAGAAAATATTTTTTATTTGGTATAAACTGCCTGTGTTTTTGTTGCAGGTTGGAACAAGATTTTTTTGGAATATAAAAATAAAATTCAAACTTCAAAATTTCAGTATTGTTATTAAATTTAATATAATAGTTCAAACTTAAAACCCTTTCATCATAATTTTTATTTAACTTGAGTTTTAAATTAAATAGCGGGATGTACAGAAAAAAATTTGTTATCCAGGAGACCTGGATTTGATTCCTGGCAATGGAATTATTTATATTAAAACTCTAAACAGGTTTTGGGATTTTTATAAATTTTTATCTTTCATTCTGTTTTATGAGATTATATAGAAGGACCTACACAATATACATGGTAACTATAATATTACAGGGGTGTGTATTTAGAAGTACGGTTAAAGTGTATTTTTAAAAAAATTTAATTTTTTTAAAATTAATTTTTATATTTTTAAATCGTTATGTTAATATCAAAAATAAATTTTAAAACATATTATTTTAATATATTTTTAATAAAAAATACTTTAAAACACAATATATGAAATACTCTCCTACAAACCCAGCGGTATTGTTATTAAAAAAAACTTATAACCAAACAATTAAAAAATATATATTAAGCCGGTTAACAATTCATATAAATAATTACATTGACCCACGTCTTTTAATTGTTTTAGTAACTAGTAAATTTCGTTCGTGTTTTTGTCAATTATTCATTCCTATCCTTGTATTTTTAATTCATTCAATTAACTTTTGTGTTTTGTTAATTCGTTCAATTAACACTTACTGTTAGTATATCTAGATATCGCGGGTGAGAAAAAAAAACTGAAAAACCGATTAAATCGAGAAAACTGGAAAAAAAACAATTGAAAAAACCAAACCGTGAAAAAAAACCGATTAAAATTTTGAAAAAAACGACTGGTTCAGTTCGGTTTTGGTTTTATAAACCTGAAACCGAAAAAACCGAACCGAACTGAACCCAAACAGAAAAAAATAGAAAAAAACCGAGCCAAATCGAAAAAAAACCGAGCCAAACCGGGAAAAACCGAGCCAAACCGAAAAAACTGAGTCAAACTGATTTGAACCATTTTTTATCCAAAAAACTAAACCGAACCGAAACCAGTAGGTTTGAACCGATTTCAGTTTAAAAAAAAAATTCAATTTGGTTATTTTTTTTTTGTAAAAACCGAACCGAACCGAAAATAATTATCCTGATAGATACCACAAAACTCCACTGAAACTCATTACTATTATATGGTTTTGCTTTGTACTTTAAAATCATTACAGATAGACCTTTTGTAATTCAAACAATAAAGGAAGGTTTTTGTAGAGCAAAGTGTGAGGATGTTATTTGCAGGATTGAAAGGAAGCTTAGGGTTCTTGGTTAGTTTCTTTTTCAAGAAGTTTAGGTTTCTACCAGAGAAGATTGGGGATTTTATGGAGAAGATGAGAAGAATTAGTGCATTAATTGTAGCTTAAATGTTTCGGTTCATGGAATCCGAAACGTCACACCTAACAGCCAAAGAACACACACACACATATAACAATGCTTGTGGTCGAGGACGCAATGCGAAGAATAAATAAATTCTCAGCTGGAAAGCTACGACTCACTAGAGATGAAAGGTTGTAGTCATATAATGAAATCAACAGAAAACAAGCTTAAAATCTGCTCAGGGACGTCATTGCAAGTTGTCACCGAACTCCCGGAGGCAATATCAGGTACTGAATGGACTAACGGGCAATTTTATAGCTTGGGTTAACCAGATTATCGAGGCCAGAAACCACTTGAATGGACTCTATGACGTCTCCAACCTTGAGATCTGCTAAATAATCTTCATTTTCCGTAACATAACCAAAGACAGCATATCGACCATCCAGTATATTTGCATTGCTGGGAGTTAGCTCACTTTCTTTTAGTAGCCAAAATACTTGGCTTGAAGCTGAGTTGTTCTCAAACTCCTGTAAGAAAAAAAAAACCCAACTTCCGGTTAATCTTTCAGAATATTGGAATCACCGGAGAGCACACACGTGAGAGAGTTCAAAAATCAAGTTCTCACATCTCTGGCCATGGCCATTGTTCCAAATGCATTGAATGGAAGCCTCGTCTGAGCCTTGTATAAACCAAGCTCCTGTCAAGAAACATAGCAATAATATCAGAAAATCTTACAAAATCACATATTTTCAGAAACAAGGGGGGAAAATAAAATAAACAACCAATATATGCCTTCATGGAAAATACAAGGAAATACCCAAAACTAATGAAAATTGCAATTTTTTATGCTAAATTGAGATGAGTAAGAAGAATTTGAACATTGTGGCACCACACAAATTAAGGCACTTATTCAGAAGAATCTATCACCGGTACTAGGAATACTTATTTTTCATCAGCTGCAATGAGTGTTAAAGAGTAATAAAAACCATTTTTAGAGCTCCCCTTAATAGCTTTAGGTTTTTGAGTTAGGATGGTTACTTCATATAGTATTAGAGAGTGATCAAACGATTACAAGTTCAAATCTCACCACATTCATCTAACTAAAGGACTTTCACTTGAAAACATGTTGAAAAGTAATATAAATTATTTTTAGAGTTTTGCTTCACAGCTTATACTTTTAGGTTAAGATGATTATTTAATAATGACCACTACGAATTTCAATCTACCAGAGTCGATTTCACACAGTTAAAGTGAGCTGCATGTATTTCCTAAAATTATAAATTGATTGACCAAATTCAAATAATTGTTTAGTTCAAGGTCCATGGTAAAAGGCTAAAACCTTTTAACCGGAAAAGAAAAAAAAAAGGTATGACCATGCCATGTGAGGGGTTAAAGATTTCTTAGAACTGCTAATTCAAGTGAGATGAACACAAAGTCAAGTGACAGTCAACTGAACCATTGGGTAAAGAGAGCCGAAATCAGACAATAGATTCAGTACAATTATAACATGAAACTGGATAAAATATACACCATATTGGAGACAAAATGTGATGAAATTAAGACATCTTTCTTCATGATCATTGTATTCTTAGTCCAAGATATACGAGTGCTTGTGTGGGAGTGGGCATTACCTCCAAAGTTGCCCCATAGAATGGTGATTTCTCTCCATTGACCATGATTTCCAACGGTATTGTCCGAGTTTTCTCTGTACTAGGATCAATAAAACCCTCCGCGGGACCTTCAGGATCCCCGGTTTGAACAACAAAGCCATCCGCTGCAGTAAGTCCAAGGAAATCTCAAAGGTATTTACATAAACAAAATCTCAAACTAATGGAAACACTTCCAATTTATGTATGATAGTGATATTACATTGAAGTTTAGCAATTTTAGCACCATTTTGAGAGTACAAATGAACACCCCTTAATATTCAGTAATGCAAATTTAAAGTCTGATCCTGCTAGTGTGAAAATAATTGTAGTAAAAGACAATCCAAAGGCAGAGTGATTTATAGTTGAGCTCAACTTTTTTCTTATACGATGTTTTAAGGCATTTTACCTCTTTGAATTTCCATTCCATCATAGAAGTGCCGTTGCACCAAGTCCAAAAAGTTCCCGGCAGTTACTGGTGCATTGTAACCATCTAGAACAATCCTGAACATAAATTCGTCTGTATTGGGATTGTCTTTGACCTTGACCTTCATATCCACAGTTGCTCTTCCCTTCAATAGAGGCATACTCTGGTATTCCTCAGGCACCTCATATGGGAAGCCATCCACCATATCCTCTTCAACACTGCAGAAACCCAATGCCCCAGGAAGATCTCAGCTGCAGGTCAATGACAACGGTATATATGAGAATAGTTTTTATCTTAAGAGGATTAACTTTTTCAAGTCCTCAATTTTTTCGTGATATGCAGGAGGCAGATATAAAAGAGATACCATACATGGACACATTCTCGTTAGTGATCCATAGCAACATGAGAGTGGGAAAAACAGTGGTCACAGTAAGAGCTTCAGCCAAGTGGGGTATTGTTTTTGTACCGGGTGTAATGGAAGAGTTAATTCCGTTCAATTTATTTGAATATCATATGGTTGTATTGGAGACCAAATTGATATCGGTGCAGCTAGATGTAAAATGTAAAGGGAAAGTAAAGGTTTGCAATTAAGAGAGAAGGGAAGATGCTAACAAGCACAATCACGGGGAGAATGTTTTGTGAATTTATTGGCTTTTGACCTCAAATCATGCTTTGCAGATTATCCAGATTTTTAACCAACATGGCATATGCTAATATCAGCTTGCAAGACCTCACGGAGAAACATCTAACATTCCAGAAGCTCTATTCAGTATTCTTCATGGCTGTTCTTTTAGATCAAAATCTATTACTAGACTAAAGGTATTGTGAGAAGCCAACTTGGAAACGTCACAAATTCTTCATGCCAGTTATTCAAGATCAGATTCAGTAACATGACTGATGTTGTTATCACCAGGTCGCAAACTTCACAACGTTTCTCCATTGCTGCTATTCAACATTAGATTCAACATGGTATAATGAACCACACACTCCCGCGATTGACAAACACTTTGTTGTTTATAACTTCATCACAGCTTCATATTCTGTACATCCAAAGGTATAGTGCTATTTCATTTTACAATTAAATGCCAGTAGCTTTTTTGAACCAACTATATTTCAATTTTCAATACTTATATTTAGGAACACGGTAACACTTCAGAATCAATCATATTGATTTGAAATACAGTGGCATCCATCTCAAACCATTAGATGCGACTGTAATATCACAGCAACAACAAAATAAAAATTGTTATGCACTAAAAAAGAAAACATATGTCATTGAAGTCCAACTGGAGAAACGTTTGTCCCTAAGTTCAAATCAGGTCTTCATGCACTTTACTCATTTCGAAGTAATCAAAAAGCTCAATCCTTAGCAAAATGATTCTACTACAAAATTTACCTGCCAACATAACTAAGCAACTCCTTCTGCTTAGGTGCTACTGCATCTCTGTTCCGATCCACCACAATCTGTTGAAGTTCATCCATTCCAGTTTCAAGCTTATCAAGCAGCTCCACTCCATGGTCCTTCTTTGATTCAGCTAAGCCTGAGATAATCAAACTCTTTCCCTGCTTAAGGGCTTGAGATGATTGCCTGAGATTCTATATTACTCAAAAAGAAAATTCACAGCTACCATTAAACCATCATATCTCCGAAACAAGCATAGAAAAGGAGGGGGAAAGGGAAAACTCGAGTTTTCTTACTCTCTCCACAGAATCAAGTGCCTTGACTCCAGCGACCTTGAGACTATCTGTGATATCTTCAAGTGGCTTTTGTACTTCCCTTATAGCTTTATTGTCAATTGGCAGAGCATATCTTAATAATGCACCCGGGTCTTTGATTGGTGGTCCAGATATTAACACTGAAAGATCAGGCATCGCTGGATTAGCTGCATAAGCATTTGGAGACCAATCTACAAAAGGCATTCCTGTTAGCAATCCAACAGCCAAAGCAATAGAGATTGCACACTCCTTCAAGGAAAATAACTTCACTTTCTGCACAAACGATAAAATAAACTCTTATCATTGTAAGGCATTGTTTGTTTCCATCAGGAAAAGTTGGTCAAATCAATTGGTTTCCAAGTCATCAAATAAGCTATGCGTTCTTTAGGGAAGTTTTCTCCTCTTCTCCCAGAGGACTCACATGCCTCTATTGTAATATATATAAAACATTTGCAATGCAAACAAATCACCAAACACTCTATTTAAAACATAAAAGCTAGACTTCATCAAACCGCAATAATTGAGAGGCATCATAAATTTTCAACTCTTTAAAATCAACACCTTATTCAAAGCAAAAACAGCAAATACCTACCAGTTTATTACGGAGCTGAGCCTTCTGGGAGGCTTTGAGAGAACATCTGAGTGAGAGCTGCCGACCCCACCAAGCAGCATTGACGTGGTTAATGTTCCCCAAAGGAATATGGCTTCTGGGTAGTTTGGAGATGGCCATGGAAGAACAATAGTGGCACGGGATTATGGCTGCCATGGCACCGTATCTAGTATTCTAAAAAGATATCAATCCAATATAGATACTTAAGACATATAACATCGCAAACTTGATGTCTGGTCTGGTTTGCAAGTGAAAGAGAGGAGAGTTCAATAGATAAGGTTTAGGGTGAGATGGGAATACAATAATGTAGATGCCATCCTCACGATACGGATAAGATGCCTATTATTATTTAAATGAATTTATTTCAATCTATTTATTATTGAAAAAATCAAACATTTATGGACAAATAAATAAATGATATTTATTATAAACATTAAATAAGTCTTTAATTGTTAATAAATAAGAACAAATCTAAAGGATATGTAATTTTCACTATTGAGTTACTCCAACAGGTGAAAGGATTTACCGTATATTGTAATAGTTTTGTTCTGTTTTGTCTCTTTTCTTCGACTTCAATCATTAAATTTGTTTTTCCAGATTCGTCCTCCATGTATTTTATAATTTGTTTTGTTTTATATTATTATTTTAATGTTAAAAATTATTTTCATATTAGGTTGATACTCAAATTTATAAAAAAACATTTGGTTACAGTGATTGAAAGAAAAAATTAGAGATCAAATTTGAGAATGAGACAGAATGATTTTTTTTTCTTAAACCATTTTTGCCTTAAGAATTTTGCCAGAACAAATTTGGTCCCTGTTGTTTCCTACTTTTTCTGCTTTTATTCAAAATTTTATTTTTTTCATTATTTAGCTCTTATGTTTAGAGATAAGAAAGAAACTCGTAAAAAAAATAAAAATAATAGAAAAAATCATTGGTTAACCATATTATATTGATAAAAAAAAACTCGTTTTTAATATCATAAATTGCTTGCAACAAGAAAAATTTTATTGAAATGTTTTGTGGCCTTTATTTTGCCATAAAAATTAAATTGGGAATAAAAAATCGAGTTAATTTTTCATTTTTCTCAACAAAATAAATGCTTTTTTAAGACCCTTAATGGTTTATTGATATTTCTAAAGATTTTTTATATATATTTTTAGTTGAGAATAGAGTTTTAGAATCATTGTAATAAAAAAAAACCCGACTTTCTAACCACATGAGGTGGCTCGAATCGAACTAGAGACAATGCATCATCTACCAATGCAGATGATGCGTAGTCTAGTTGTTTTTTAAAGGAAAAAAAAAATAGATAAACGATATGTTGTTCACCCAACTTAAAAAAAAAAACTAAAAAATTGGCTCATGAGTATAGGCATTAGCGTATCGAACTCTTTAAAATGGCCCTTGTTTATTTTTTATATAAATTTTAAAAAATAAATGAAATTATCATTTTGAAAATTATTTCATTACCATTCATAAGAGTCATTGTTTATTTTATTTTTAGATGAGATTATGACATTTTTTTAAATATTAATAAGTGTTTTTTTACAACCTTTTATGATTTTTTAAAATTCTTTTCTTAAAGTTAGATAAAAAAAAATTAATTATAGTTGAATAAATTAAATTATACTTGATATATTATTTTATTAGATATCAGTCAATTTAATATTAATTTTTGAATGAGATTCTTGGCCTTTTTCTTATAATGTTAGCAATTATCTCATTAATTATCTTAGTTGAACCTACTATGCGGTTTTTATTTTATATTTGTGATCGTAAAAATTCTATGAAAATGATGCCCAAGTTCTTATAGTTATAACAAATATTCTTCTTTGAATTTCTTTTACTTTTTGTTCAACGAATTATGAATCTTATAAAAAAAAATGTATTTCTTGGTAGAAAAAAAAGAAAAAAAAAAGGAAATATTACATGAATCATTTTGAAAAATAAAATACATTTTACTTCATGATTGTATTCATTTTTTTTCTTATGAATACTTTTTTTATTAATTAAAAAATTAATTCTGGGAATTTTCCTGTTATAGCATACATGCAGTGTATCATTCTTTTCTTTTTTAATATATTCACATAAAAATATCAAAAAATATATATTTTTTTAAATTATCATTTATGATTATGATAAGTTGTTGTTTATAAAAGAATTATTTTGGTGAAAAAAAAAGCAAAAAAAAAACAAAAAAATTGTTCGACAACATATTTTCATCAAATAATATTGATAACACGACATGGCACGTTGACCTTGCTGAGAAATATGCCTTGTTTGTGAGAATGTGAGTTCTCCTCGAGTCATCAACACTTGACATTTCTCGCTGTCCATTTCCTGTAAAAATGGTACTGTTGAAATTTTGCAGAGGTTTGAGGTTTGTGACCCTTCTTCAGAAACATCTGGATTGAGATTTGTTGGCAGTGATATTGATTTTTTTTTTTTGTTATTTTTTTCTTGTCTTGAAATAGACTGGAAGTTTCTTTATATACTTGAATTTTTAATTTGTTAAATAATATTTATGAAGTTTTATTTATAAAGAATAGAATATTACTTTCAGTTTATATATATATATATATATATATATAGGTTAAGAGTCAAGACTAATTACTTATCAGATCATTCAGAATTTTAGTTTTTTTTTATATTTGATATTAATTATTTTAACATGATTTTCAATACGATGAGGTTGATTTAAGCTAGACTCCTAAGCATCAAACCCCACCATTCCTCGTCCTCCCCCTTTCTTCTTCGACAGAAGTATCACCAGGTATTCCACCAAACCAGCACAAAAGGAGAAACACTTTTACTATTAGGATGTTGTACGAGTAATCGAGGCATGGATTTAAGGCATGTTTCAATGTTGTAGAATGCATGCTTCATATCTCGATGATCACAGTGAAGAGAAAGAGACTGGTGATGTTGACAAAGAGATTTGGAAAAAAAAAAAAAAAACAGAGGAAATCACAGTGAAGAGAGATGCATGGACAGAGAGAGATGATGAGAGGTGTTCATAACGAGTTAAAAGAAAAAAAAATGATTTTGATGCAAGTATTTCATATTTTACTTTTATTTTTTCTCACCCCTCTAATCTTCAATGGCAATTTTAGCAGGTATTACAGATGTTATGGTGTTTTCTTCTTTTTTGGTGTTTCCTGTGTTGTTTGCTTGGATGTTAAAGTATTGCAGGTATTTGGTTCTATTTCTAATATTTATTCCTCTTTATCTATCCAAGTATTCCCCCTTCCCTGATATTTTTTTAGGCTTAAAATCTTTGTGATTCCTAAGTTCATTTTGATATTATTTGTGAAATTAAAATAGTTTTTTTAAAAGAATCTCTGTGATCATCTTTGTTTTCTTCTTCATTTTCTCTAAAATTAGGTGGCTTGGTTGCCTTCAAATGACCTCTGATTTGCCAAAATTAATTTATGAAAAGTACTTAACCATTTTCAGCCAAATTTTAGTTACGAAGTTCCAAACTTTTTTGTAGAAACTCCAAGAGCTTATTATATATTTAAAGAGAAAACAAAAAAATAAGAGAGAAGAATCATTTCTTTACAAAAGAAAAAAAAAAGAAGCGAGAAATGAGGAAGAATCTCCTATAATTTAGTTTTGAAAAACCCACTTTCAAACTCATAAATGGTTTAGAACTACCTATCATTTGAGGCTATAAAGGAAAAGGAAAGAAAAAGGAGAGAAAGAGACAAAAAAAAAAAAAGTTGGTGAATTCACTATTTTTTTACTGAAAAAATAATAATTTTTTATTCTTTCCACCCAAACCATGAAAATCCCAATCTAGAAAAATAATCATCACGACTCGCACAAATACAAAATCTTTTAATGCAACATTGTAAATAAGGTTTAAGATCCTTATTATACAAAGAAAATAACCCTAATTAATGGGTCATCATTAATAAGAAGTCCCTAGTTTGAAAGCAAATAAAATGAAACTTTGTTGCTTCATTTATTTTTTCTAATTTTATCCAAGCTGTTAAAAGTTATTTTATCTAGATCAATTTTATTTACAACATTGAGTATATAAAACAAAATACACTAAAATAACCTTAGATATGCAACCACCAAGTAACGGTTATAGGATTCACAAGAACAATAATTTTTTTTTGGATTGGGATCAAACACCAATCCAAAATGTAGATCCTTCCCGGTCATATACTTCAGGGAAGCAATATCCATCGAGGTCATAACCTTGTTGATGTTAGAAGGGATATCATAATAATAAATATTATTTTTAAAAACATGTCCCTTGTACTTTTTATTATATCATAATAATAAATATTATCTCTAGAGACATGTTTTTTTTATATTTTTTATTTTAAAAATACAAAAATTTACTCTAAAATTATGTTAGTGAATATGTTATGCAGCTAATCGGTTGGTTACATATGACACTAATTTTATTAATATAAAACATATTTATTATTAATAAAAAAAATTATCTTTAATATTTATTTATATTTAATTAATGAATTTGATATTTAATTAATTACTCTAAAGTAAAGATAAAATCCATGGGAAATTGCAAAGAAAATTATAGTTATAATTATGACATTCATATTGCATCAAAGCATTGTTTCTAATCAATATTTTATTAAAATTATATTAATTAAAGTTGTTAAGACCAATTAAAGTTGTTAAGACTAACACATATTATATTCCTTCCTTTATGAAAAGAAACAATTACACTCATAAGTTGAGGATGAGAGACACTTATAACTAAAATGTAAGTGCTTGTTAGATAACACGTTTATTGAACTGATTTGCATAAGAACTTCATATAAAAAGATCACATATTTTATAGAAAGGTTCACATGATATTTATGTAAAAAATTCATAGATTTAATATCACTAAGTTATTTTACATAAGAAGTGTTATGTTTTGATATTGACTACACGTTATCCTAATCAAGGGTAATAAATAAACAAATATCAAGCATATCATAAACTATATGAAGATATTTAAATACTCAAGAGAGAATTCATCATCCTAAGTGAATTAAAAAAATATATTTCTTGTGTTATCAAATTGTATTTATTGTAAAATCCTTAGCCAATATAGAATAAGATTTGAAAAGAGTTTCAAATTCTATTTATATAATCAATGATTATAATGTTGAGAACAAAATGATTTAACAAAACATATATATTTCATGTTATAATATCTAAATCAAATATTCATAATGAATGAATGATAAGGGATTACACTAAAAAAATAATTACTAAAAAGTTAAGTCAAACTACTTAAAACTTTTCTAATATATATGGGATCAAAACATGTTACTAGATATTGTAAAACATAAATCAATTATTAAATTAATAATAAATTAAACAATTTATTTATTTAATCCTATTTTATTTAATTATGATTTAATTTGAGTCAACTTATTATAAAACTTAATAGGTCACACATATAAGAATACTATTGGCCAAAAATTAAAATGAGATGATCAATCAAGTGTAATTTAATTGTAAATAAGTTTTAAAAATTAAAAAATATAATGTGATTAATATAAAGGATTACAATTCTAAATCTAAAAAAACAAATCAAGTAGAAATTTATTAACTTGATTGAATAAATTTCTAGAATTATCCTAAAATAATATATGTAATATTATTTAAAGAGCAAATTGATATTTTGTTATTTATAGAATTTTCAAGTTTTCCTATAAATAAAATGTTATACCTCTTATTTTCTGCATACAAAGAAAAACTATATTAATTACAAAAACAACTAAAAACACAAAAGAAAATAGAAAGTGTAGCAATCTCTCTTTCGGAAAAGAGTTTTAAAAGATTTATCACTTGTAATTTATATAAATTATTGTTAGAGATCGGATACTTGGACGACTTGTTGTTTGCAACAACCCAACCTTAAAATAATTATTCAAAATAAAAATAAAAACATTTAATCTTCAACTAATCTTTATATAAATCTTAAAAAATTCTAGATTTGTCTAATAAAACCCTTGAGATTCCTAATAAAATCCTTGGAATTCCTAATAAAATTTTAAATTTATCGTTTCTGTTTTGAATGTATCAGTAATAGATTTATTATTTATGTCTTCATCTGTCTCTTCAGCTTATCTCTACTATCTTCTTCTTCTTTTTTCTTTTTTTTTTTTTTATCTTGAGATAGTAACTAAATGCTACATGGGCGTTAACTCTTTTTATACCATGAGTTTTGGAGTCGGGTTGCCCATCATAAAGATAAATTTTAATTCTATTGAATTGCAGTCTAATAAATGGAAGAACAATGATTTACAAATAAACTTTTTATACAAACTGATGTGTCTGACATGTGTGTTTGTATGAAGAATTTTGTATTAAAAGTTCGTATAGCATTACGAGAATGGAAATGTTTTCAACATAAAAGTGAATTCCAGTCCATTGCATAAGAATTACAGGCGTGTTGCTAATATGCTCAAAAACACAAAATAAGCAAGTATGTAACTTTCAGTATAGGGCTGGGGAAATCGTAACCATTTATACATATATCCTCCTCATAAATGCAAAAAGCACTTGGAATCAAATTTCTACTTACAAGCAGATGAGCAGAACACCAACAACCAGAACCAGTCATCAGAATATTTTTTTATTTCATTTAGCATCCAGCAAAATTTTTTTTATCAAAATCAAAATGAAAAGCACAACAAGCTTTGATCAATGGCTAATGAGTAGACAAGAAAATACCTTAAGAATTAGCATCCTACAAGAGAAAGTGCCTTCAATTGTTACAGCGTTCCATCCATCCATGGCAAATCCAAATTAAGTTAAGAAGGCATACCCATCGGTGCATCTGAGGAGCTTGAGAATTTTCCCTTCTTATTACGCCAAAGCCATATTTTGGATACAGAGAAGCTCTCACCCTGGCTCAAGCTACTAATCTTGTTTTCCTCCAAATCTCCATCAACTGAAAGATTCACCTTCTGTTCGGTCCCTCTGGCAGGCTTGATATCACGACTTTGCCGCTCATTGCTTAAGCCAACCCTGAGGTCTGTATCACCAAGCACATACTGATACGAACCCATTGAAAAACATCTTCTAGCATCTAAATTACTGCTACTAGTTTCTCCTCCTGCCTCCCCTACACCACCATTTAGCTTCCTGAATTTACCGAGTCTCACAGGTAAAACCCCCTTTTCAACAACAGTTCCTTCAATTTCCCCAGTCTTTTGACTAGGAATGAAAACATTATCTCCATCACCGGGACACCCATCATCCTCCCTTAAGTCATCGAAATCAAACATTGGGTTTTCCATTGAAAACCCAGCTGTATTGAAAAGGGTTCCCCTGCAAAGAGGACATGTTGAGTTGGATAGCAGCCAAGTGTCGATGCAGTTGATATGGAAAGCATGGCTGCACATAGGAAGCAATCTCAGCTTGTCTTTCTCAGAAAATTCACACAGGCAAACAGGACAATCAAATGGCTCTTTTGGACCCACAATCTCTTTGTACTGAAAAACAGGAAGGGCATCTATAAAAGCTTGATCCAGACCAGAATCATGGAGATGGAAGAGCTGCTGTAACTGTCTTTGAAGCGCATCTGAACCAGATATTTCAGGGTACCTATTAGATTGGGAGGCAGCTGAAGAAGTTGGATGTTTTATGAGGAATCTAATAAGCAAATGGAGCAAACCAGAGATGAAAAATAGTACAGCAAGAATCACTATAACGAAAAGAACAGCAGGGCTAATTCTAGAACCAGAAGATGAAGGATTTGAATCTTTATGGAAAACAGTATTAGTTGTAGATGGGGAAGACAACGAGGAAGGAGAAAGGGGAGGTGGATAATCGTTTGGAACCCATGACGACATCTTCAAATGGCTATGTTCTTCCATCAACCATCTTTTCTTCTTGCTTCTGACATCCCTCCCAAAGATCATTTTCTCTCTTACCTATAAAATTCAAAAACAAACCCAACTCATCTTTCAGACAAAAGTAGTGTTCCTCAAATATCTCGCTATCTGTTTCACTTTCGCTCGCTCGAAGATAATAGAAGCAGCTAGAAGGAGGGTGCTGGAAGTAAATTTTGAAAAGGAAAAGAAAAAATTGAAAGCTTCTTTGTTTGTATCGTACATCATCAAGTAAAACCCTCGGATAGTATTAACATAGAGAACAGAAGGTTGAAAACTTACCAAGCTTGATTCTCTCAGTCATAGCAGTAGATAATTAAAAACCCTGAAGGGAATGTGAAGTGAAATGAAATGTGGGAAGCATCTGCTTCTCGCTTCCTCTTTCTCGAGAATCGCTCTCTGACCAAATTTATTAGAAATAACCAACAGCGAAGCAAAGACGCAACAGTGAGGCTGATGGTGGTGATGGCAGTGGCTTTTAATTTCAAAGTGCGAGTTAAAGGATGCCAAAAAGAACTGGTCGGGACCCACGTGCCTTTCAAGGCGCGTGAGATCTTAGCAGGTCAACCAGATGCGATAATTAATTGTCCTATATGGGCTTCTTAGCGGGCCTCTAAGCCGAGGCTTCAAAGTCTTCGCTTCTGGATTGTTACACCCCCCCATGTGTCATCGTAAAAAATTCATTATAAAACTATTGCTTATTTTTATGTTTTTGTTTTTGTTAGTTCTTTATAATCAAACTCCGCAGGAAGGAATGATTATTGGATGTATAGTTTAATCTTAATAAATTAATATTCTCAATTAAATAATATTTTTGACCTGTTATAAATTAATAATTTATTAAATTTATAAAAAAAATACATAAATTATACTTAATATATAAATTAATAATACCCTTCCTAGTCATACAAAATAAAGGAGGTAAAAGAAGAGCCATGAAACCACCATTATGATTAGTTAAAGATAGATGGTTTAAAATGTTTTTTATTTAGAGATATATTTAAATAATTTTTTTATTTTTAAAAATTTATTTTTAATATTAGTATTTTAAAATAATATGAGAAAATATAAATAATTAATTTAAAATAAAAAAATTTAAATTCTTAAACAACACTCGAACCCTGCTTTATTCAACCGTATTATCTTGCTTGAGTCTGAAGATAGCAGTTCGAGAATATGAAAATCATATGATTGGTGGAAGCCTTCATCTCGTCTATGAAGAAATCTAAGTGGAAACGCCATTTCTTTGAATTGATTAGAAATCCTGGGATCCGCGGGTGCAAGAGAAGCATCAGCGAGACTTTGTCGTTGATCCGTCCGCTAAATAAGCTTCGTTGTCTGAAAGACTCTTTTGTTTAGGTTCCTTCATATCACATCTTTGTTTCTTTTTTCTGTTTGTTTTCTAGTGAAGTGTGGTAGGGATAAGCTAGTGAGGGTGATGCCAATTGATGTAGCCAATGCCGACAAAAAAGAATAGATATTGGAAGGGAATGATGCTAGTCTTTCAGATTGTTAGCCAACGGATCAGCACCGTCTTTGGTTGGATCAGCAACCTCTTCGGGTGGTATTTTCTCTCATGCCTCCTTTTATGATTACAGGCTTCGAGAAGTGGAAGTCAGCCCCCTATCATCTTATGCTAAATCATAGATATTTTGGAATGGACCAACCTTCCTTATTGGTTAGCTTAACCACTTTCCTTTACTATTATGATCAATCTTAGCTAGACCCATTATAAGGGAGGTTTTGACCAAGTCAGAGCAAGCTTGCGAAAAGCTAAGCAAAGGTGATGGGTTGGATATGGATAGAACCGAGAGTATTTCTTGATCATTCTCTCATAAAGATGGCTATTGTACAAGGAAGCTATATACACATTTTCAAATTGAAAACAAGATCTTGCAACCAAACACACCCACAATGTCACTTGATTAAGATGTTGCTTTAAGTCCATCTCTGCATAAGACATGTTCTAGTATAGAACTATTGTCTCTAACTTCATCCTCTTTGTTAATCCCCATGATTTTCTTAATAATTTGCTTGCCACTCAACAACTATAAAGTTGCCTTGTTTTCTATTAGGTAATTCAAAAGTTCTAAACACTCATTATATTATAATACTTCAGCTTTTTAATTAGAATATGTAATTGTTGAAAACCTTCACATATGAGTTTTCATTCAAATTGTCAAAAGTTATGTTATCCATAAACCTATTTTGACAATATGAAAAACAATTTACAATTATATGAACATATGATGTCCCAGTCAAAATTGTAAGATTCATTACATCTAAATATTTTTATCTTCCCAAGATTGAGATTCCAATTTCCTAGCCCTCCAAAAGAAATTATTCTCAAAGAAATTTTGAATGACAAGACTTTCAAATCCAAAATAGTTTATGGATTGGATAGTAGGCTTATAAGTTCATGAGTTTGGACTTAAATTTGGTTAATGAAAAGTATTTTTTCCCCTTTTATTAAGTCCTTATTTTATCAATAATTTTTAGTCCCTAAAATATCTTAGTACATGAACCAATAAATTAATTATGATGTGATAAGAATGAATGTATTCATGAATTTTCATGAATTATGAACATTCATGAATATTTATTAATAGATATTCATTAATTATGAAAATTAAACATGATTAATAAACATTCATGAATTATGAATATTTATGAATTTTGAGTAATTAATGTTTTGGTTCCTGAATCCTATAAATAGGTGTTTGGATATGTGGAAAGAAAATCTTAGAGATTTCTTGAGTTCTTCTTTTTTTTTTTTGTTGGTTTTTCTAAGTCTTGTTCTTTTATTCATTTTTTCTACACTAGATCTTACGAATCCATTTTTGTATAGAGAAAACCGAGTCCATACTATTAAGTTCACAAACCTTTAAAAAGTGCATGTTTTCAAAGTGATTTTATTGGAATCCTAAGAGAATTATTGAAGAAAATTCTTTTGCATCAAGTGATGAGGAATAAAATCTTAAGAAAAAAAAATAATCATTGACAACAACAAGAATTTCATCTTAGATATATTATAAAGACTTTAACAAGTAAGTACCCTAAATTAGTTTTGTTTAAGTACAAACTCTATATTTGTTTAGAGCCTGTTTAGGATTGTAATTGCGGTTCAAAATGCTTTTCGCTTAGAAATGCATCAAAATGATTTTTTTTTATTTTTAAAAAATTATTTTTGAGATCAGCACATCAAAATGATTTAAAAATATAAAAAAACTTAATTTTTAGCAAAATACAAAATTTAAAATTTTTTGGAAACACGGGCTGGACCGCGTTTCCAAACGATCCTTTAGTATGCATATTAGTTTTAGTCTTTTATGACACACACACACACATATTTATTTAGTAAACATACTAGCCTTTTTAATGATTGCAAGTTTACCATTTTCTTATTACATTGCATGACTATTTTCATAACCCAATTTTTGACCATTTAATTTCTAAATATTATCAAAATACAAAAAAAATAAAAAAATATTCTTGATATATTTGCATTATTTTAAATATTTTCAGCATCTTCTCAAAAGAATTCAGAATTCAAAAATTTCTTTTTAATGCGTTCAATTTTAACGCGTTATTTAAAAAAAAATCAAAATACAAATAAAAATAACAAATAAAAAATATAATAAATGGACAAGGAGACCAAAAGTGAAAAGAAAAAATGAGGGACTAAAGTAAATTTAGGTTGCTTGGAGACTAAGCAATTGAGAGGAAGAAAACAATTTTTTTTTACCTATAAATAGTAAAGGAATCTCTCACAAAAAAGGGGAGGCCATTAAAAAAACCAAAACTAAAAGAAAAATACCAAACTCTCTCCAGCTCACACACTCCCCCAAAATAAAAACCCTAGTCTCATTGTTTCTAAACCCAACCACCAACCAATAAAAGGTTATTACTCCTACCCGAACAACTAGTAGACTTAAAAAATCATCATTTCAAAACTACCTTCCCATTAAAAGCTCATATAACAACAACCCTCTCCATCATCTTCCCTAGCTCTCAGCAAAGATAACCATTTCACACTTAGTGTGTCTTTCATCAGCCACTACACAAAAAAGGACACCCACAACCTTTTTCTCCCCCACGACCATAAGCAACCACCTACTACCATCCATCGCTGACCCTAGCTCTCCCTCACAACTCATCTCAAAACAAAAACACCACCATGAACAACAACCCAAATACCATTAACCAAACATCACTGACTAGTTCTCACCGTGACACTCCTTTCACTTCCACTATCAAACCCACAATAGCAACTCATTACATAAGCTAACACTTAGCAGCATTACGCCACTAACAACCCAACCTCAAACCGAAACACATTTCTATGTCTTTTTTTGAACAATCTTGCACCATCCACCAACCAAGGTTGACCATCCAAGATAGCCTCGTCTCCCTTTCTTACCAGAAAAGAAAAGGACCAATACCAGTTGCTCCATCCACTGTGACAGCCTTGTGTTCTTCTCTCGGCCACAACACCACTAGTGGTGGTGAGTTCCTCCAAGAAAGGTTCTCTTCCATTTGTTCCCACACTGCCTTCTCTTATTCTCCCTCAACCTCGGTGAATTATAACAGCTTAAGCATTTCTACTACAAGAGAAGTTAAACTAAGAAAGGAGAGAGATAAGAGGATTAAAGCTTTAGAAAGCCAGATTTCCTCCCTCGAGCAGCGGTGAGCGTCACCGTCAGTATAGGAGCAAAGAGGAGATAGAGGAGCATTAGATCTACCATCCCACTTCCCTCCAGCAACAACAACGCATGGATACACACGCCAACACTATTCCTACACTTCTAGCCTTAATTTTGATAGTTCCTAGATACGAAAAGCACCTTGAAAGGTCAATTTAAAACCTCAAATCTTTTTTTTTTTGGAAAACTATAAAATTTATGAAATCTAGGAAAAGTTTTATTGTTGTGTATAATTTTTGGAATGTTTGGACACTATTAATTTGGTTTGATGTGTGTTTTTAATTTCAAAATGATATGATTATTTGTGTTGAATTATGGTTAAATTTTTAGACCGTGATTGCTTTTTGGACATTAAATGTTGACACATGAATTATGTTTGAGTTTGTGTTGATCAACTTGAATTAGTATGCGATTTGAATATAATTCATGAAATTTACAAGATTGGATGTTTGATTGTTTGTTTTGTTAGATTATTAAGTTTGTGAATGGTGAAAGAATAACTTATTTTGAATTAGTGTCTAGCTTGATTTAAAATGTATTTTTATGCTTTTGCTACACAAGCCTCAAATGGTTTTTAAAATTCTGGAAAAAAAAATTAGGGATCATTTTAAAATTATTTGTGGGTCCCTCGCTTGTTCTTCCATTAATTTTGCCTAATGTTGAGCTGTAGACTTATATTGTAAGATACAGACTCGATATTCAAAATACCTGGTTTTTCTTAAAACTTCAAGAAAACTCAAAAGGATTCAGAAAAAAATTCTATTCCAAAAACACAAAAATAGAAACATAAAATCTTCCTTATGAAGAGAGATCTACCTTGAATCTTGGATGAGACCAATAAATAGAAACACAATTTTGAACAACAATCAATTAGAATGCATCGTACCATATGTAAGGTGCACTAGGAGTGATGTGTCTCCCTCTTGCACAACTAGTCTCATTACCCAAACTCTCGCGGACTATAGGTTTCGTAGTGACCATGATATTAGGTGGCGACTTCCTTAAATCATAACTTTATGATTAAACCCTAAAATTCTTCATTCCAGGAGGTAGCTCCACCATTTGACATGGTGCACGCCATGATAGGATGACGACTTTACTAGGAGCTTGTCTGGTCAGATTGAGTTTTGCTTGTCTATTTTTGTTAGTCTATGCAATTTAATTTTAGCATGCATTCTTTTTACATACTGCCCATGCATAAGTACATCATATATGATTTAATGCCTTAATGCATTTGAATTCTTGGTTAGATGAGGAGTTGCGATCTGCCTCATGACTTTCAGTTAGGGTTCAGATTTGTGAAACATCCAATTATAAGCTGAGTGTTTACTTAGTAATAACGGTTATACCGTGCCCATACCATTCTTTATAGACCTTTATATTGCTTTCATGAAAGGTGGTCACTGGGCAGATTATAAACCCTTTTGAGACTAGGTAGTCAACCTAACCCTCATGTAACAGCTAGAACTTACCCTTAGGATATGGACTCTATAATAATTCATTTTGCATCAAGGTGGTCCTGATCAATAATCCTAAATTCTATAGGATTTTCTGAGCTAAGACCATGACCTTTTCTAAATACAAGCAAGAATATAAATAATGTAACTAGCTAGAGGGAATTGTCTAAAGACCAAAGCCGGGAAATTATTGCATATAAAAACCATTTTGTTTTTTTTTAATGAAAGGAGATCGGACTGTTTTGTACTCTCCAATATGTATAAGATTTAATTGAGATGAGGGTTTGGGAAAGATCTTTTCAGATTAATCAGACTATATATTTTTGCTCCTATTCAACAAAGAAGTCATGAATTAGCCATTTGAATAAGTTAATTTATATTTGAGATACGTATGCATACACTTATATTTATAAACATACATGTATTAATGTTTAAATTTCATGTGTGCATACACATGTTGAAATATAGGTCCCTAGAAAGCCTCAATCCACAAAGTTTACAACACCCGATTGCGACAAAGAAGTATAGAGGATGAAAAATGTGCTCGCTATGATGCCCACTTTTAAGAGGACTTGGACTTTATGAAGGCTAACATAGCTCGAATCATAAACTTGCTTAAGCAGACACTTAGATAACTCTCTGCTGAAGGCCCATCTAATTAGCCAGTTACTTTTACAACAATTCAGCCCGAAGAAAGAACGAAAGGATAAGTTTAGAACCTTAGTGTAACACAATCTTTGTGTAGGCCATAATACCTGTACCGGCTCTAGCAGTTGTTTATTCATTTTCCAGTAAGTCTCAAAAAATGAAGTATGTTGAGGATATTAATTATGGTAAGATAGCAGCGCTGGAAGCAAGAGTGAATGCTATTGAAATAGCAAACTTGTATGATCCCGTACAAACAGTTAAAATGTGTCTAGTCCCAAATGTGATTTTACCAAAGAATTCTCATAACCTGAGTTTATAAAGTACACCAAAACTTAGTGTCCTGCCACTCACCTCAAGTTCTATTGCAACAAGGTGGTAGAAGTTATGCACAATGAAAAATTATTAATGCACTCTTTCAAGATAGCCTGAATGGGGCTACACTAAGCAAATACATAAGGCTAGATAACTTCAAGATCTGAAGATGGAAATATCTTGTGGATGTCTTTATCAAGCGATACAAATACAACATGGACAAGGCTTTAAATTAATCCAATCTATTAATGTTAGAGAAAGGAAGCCATGAATCAGTATGAGAATATGCTTAACGGTGGAGAGAGAAGGTTGTTCAATTTGATCCACCTATGCTTGAGAAAGAAATGATCAATCTATTCTCTAATACTCTCAAAGACCCTTATCCTAACCATCTGATTGGTGCCACAACCCAACACTTCACTAATATAGTGGTTGAGAGAATCAAGCAAGCCATAAGAGTAGGTAGAATTGATGTCAGGAAAAATAAAGAAGACAACGAGGTCAACCGACTACGGTTCAACCAAAATCAACCAAGAAAGCAATGGAATAATAGGAGGACTCCAATGCAACCACATGGACATCCACAATATATCAAAAAGGCCTTACCACCTCTTCCCTTGCCTTTGAAAGAGATGTTTGAGAAATTGGTCAGTATGGGACAAATCACTCTAATTTCACATAAACTATTTCTATCACCATACCCGAAGTGGTATGAGCCTAACCATACATGTGAGTATCATGATGGAACAATAGGGCACAACATTGAAAATTACCGTTATTCCAAGGACAAGCTTTTTCAGCTTATTAAGGCCAGGCAAATAACATTTAAGGGCTAGAAAATCTCTAAAAGTAATGTAGAAGAAGAATGATTGTGAAAGCTTTAAGTGTTGAAGAAATGAAAAGAAGCCAAAATGATGTAGTTAACATGTTTTGTCATTTTAGCTTCGTAAACAAGGTTTTCAATACTTTATTTTATTTTTAAATGTTTTGCAAAAACTGAGTTGTATCTTTTAATGGATTGTGCCTTTTAATAGTCTAATATCCACATTGAAATCAATATATATTTTCCTATAAAAATGGTTTTGGGCAAATGATCGAACCCCAAAATGTGTCTTGTAAAACACTAAAAGGAAAAAACCCTTTGAAACTCATAAAATGTACCCTCATAACTAACTCCTTGGCTTTATTTAAAATATTTTGGCCACGTTAATTTTGTAAAAACCCTTTTCATCAAAATAATCCTGAAAAAATTGGACTTGCCTTTTTATTTTAGAAATAAGTCAATGTTTGCTTAAAACAATGTTGAATAGGAATCATTCAAGCAACTCATATTCTGAGGTGATCAAACAATTTTGAACCAAGACATAAAAAATAAAAAATGCATAAAAAGCTCTGGGGCCATATTTTATTTTTATGCATAATTGTATTTAGTTCAATTTGCTAGTTATTGATTCATAAAAGCATAAGTCTTTATGTAAAAGTTCCAAACAATTACACTAAACAAGGATAAAATTTATTAGTTATAACTGCTTGTGCTTGAAAATGATGAAAGGCCATTTTTGTTATCCCTTCACTTTATAAAATATATCCTTTATGGTCCTTATTTGAGTCTAAATAAGTTTTTTCTTGTAAAAATCCTAACTAGGATCACACCTCACATTAGGGCAAATGAAATTCCAAACATCAAGATTTGATCTTGACTAGGATCACACCCTATACTAGGGGGGAATAAAAATTCGAAGATCAAAGACCAAGAAGATGCCGTGAAAAATCTAAAAAGCCCAAGAAATTCAAATGCTGGGGGTATGCCCAAATAAAAAGCCAAAAATGACCAAGTCTAGGTCAAAATAAAATAAAAATGCCCCACCAAAGCAATCAAATAGAGTGAATTATGCCTTTTGCTTTGTGTTAGGTTGGAAACCTCTTAATAGTGGTCCCTCTCATAACCATTGTTTACTAATTTTTAGTTTGTTAACTTCTATTTGATGGTTTGATGTAAAGTTCTTTAAGGGAGTTTGTTCACTTTTTTGTTAATCATTGTAAATGAACTTGCTAGTTTATCAGCATTATAAATTTTTTATCTTTCAAATATACTTACATTTTGATAAAAAAGAAAGAAAGAAGAGGTGAATCAAAGAAACATGATGAAAGAAAAAAAATACACAATTGTAGTGATCCTAAGTTTTCGAAACCTTGAAACACTCCTTGAGCCTACGAATGCCTTTCTTTCATAGCCAAAATTCATTATCTTATCATATGCTTTTAAAAGTCCTTTGTAATCAAGTAAGTAACTTGGACCAATAAATAACGTTCTTAAAATGCAGAAGACCCTTTTCACAAGAATCATAACATCATGAACAAGCTACTTGTTATTCAAGCTAAAAAAATAAATGCGAAAAAAAGAGAGACAAATGTTTATTAACAAAACCTTAAGTTTTACTTGAGCCTCTTGCCTTGAAACCTATAATAGAATATCACCTCATAATGTACCTTCACCATACCAAATCATCTTTTTCTTAAAGAAAGATTAAAGCCTCTAGGAATTATAAAAAATTCAAAACAAAATTGTTTTAAACTTACATCAAGTAGATTTTTATTTTCAAAATGCAAAAAGCAAAATTCCTTTGATTCATGGATAACACAACTTTGAGCTAACACTTCTCTCTTAACCATTACCATGTCAATTCTCAACCAAAAATGCAAAAAAGAAGAAGAAGAAGATACATCTTAGTGATGAATGACATGTCTTGGGGTTACGATCAAATAAACACTTTTAAAATGACATCTCATGATTTCTTTGCAATAATTAGACTTGAATGAGTATGATTTTTTAATTTCATGAGTTGATTCCAAAACAAAAAAGTGATTTTCAAACAAAAGAGGTCATTAAACTAGTTTGCAAAGTTCTTAATAGAAATGACATTGACACTTCTTATAAGTCGTCCTTGAAAAGTTAAGCAACTGAAAGGGTAATACAGTGGACCTTAAGAGGGATAACAAAGAACATTCAAATCAGCTAGGGGCAAAGAAGCACATAATCAAATGATGATTTAACAAAATCCTTTAAGGCTATGAATAAAGTCTGACAATGACAAATGCCTAAATTAGCTGAGAGTAATGTTATTTAAAGACAATCTATGATTTAATGAACTTCATCAGCGGTTGAGAGTAATGCTACATTTAGAGGGCATTTTCCATGACTAAAAAGTCTATTTTGCCCTTTAAAATATGGTTATGATGCTTGGAAAATGTTATTTAATGAGTGTATTTAATAAATGATGCACACGACCAGATCAGTCGGGGGGCAATTTAAAATCGACATTGGCAATAAATGATTTGATAAACTCCTTTAGAGAAGTGAGAATAAGGGAACATCGCTTCTCCCTCAAAATAAAATGGTATGCAATAGTGCAAGAATGCCATAAATTAGGGTGCATCATCCGGTCAGGGGGCAACATCATGGCTAAAAAAGTTTGTCACTTCTCAAAGAATAATTAATTGAGCAAAGCTTCATTTATTGCCTAAAGGTCTTGGTTGTGCAACAAAAAAGCAATAAATCATATTGATCATATGGGCAAAACCCAAGCAGGCTAATAAGATGAAGAGGCAATTAAACACATTGATCATATGGGCGAGACCCGGATGGGTTGAAAAGTTAAGTTGAGCAACTGATTAGTACTTAAAAGTGCATTCTCATTAAGGCTTTATATCATCATATTGCACTAAAGTATCATTAAATTTCCTAACTAAAGCATGTTTTATAATAACAAGTCTAATAATATAATATATCTTTAATTTATGGTAAATGCTTGTTTTTAATGCAGGTATATCTCACAATTCAAAGGATTGATTGATATGATTAACTATTAAAATTAAAAAGACAAAGAAAGGGCTAAGAGAAGAGATGTTGGTTCAAACTGGAACACCATTCGGTTATTGGATCATAATTGGAGTTGTAGACCTTGGATTTAGGTTTGCTTTATATGTATGGAAAGCTAAGACATAGACCTAAAACTTTCATGCGGAGTCCAAGACTTAATTCTGTCGTTTTCAAGTTCAAATCTTAGCATCAACGGAGAAGTCAGAATCTATCCTGCAACTCAGACACTGTTCGGTTTTTAGCTCATATCTCGAGTTCTAGAAGTCCAAATGAGCTCAGGTTTTTTTTTGTTGGAAAGCTGAGACAATTGCCCACAACTTTCATGGTACAATGGGTTCAAATTCTGATGTTAGCTATGACGTTTTGGTCAACCAACAATATCAATAACCAGCCAACAATATCAATAACCAGCAGCCAACAATGTCAAAAACCAACCACCAAATCAATGGTTGGCCACCAACTATTTTCTTAGTCAACCAATCAATAGTTCTAAATTTTATCCTATAAAAGGAGGCATTTGCCATGTATTTAGTCATCTTATTTTTCAGATCAAAATTATCTTCTTGCTTTCTCTCTTTATATCTTTGTAATGTTCAAGTTTTCTTTCATGCTATATTAATCTCTTGTTTATGCTTTTTCATTTCCTTTCATATACTTAGTTAACTTATATCATAATCATGTTCTTATCTTGTTTATTCATGTTTCTTTTTTTTTTTAATGTTTAGCTAAGTTATTTATGTCAAGGTGAAAAGGTTTCACTAGTGGTGTTAGAATATGTATAATATAAACTCAACATGGACTTTAATATTTATATCTAAGAAATATTGTTATTAACATGTTTTATCTTTTTATCTTACTAATTCTTAATACTTTGCTTGTTAAATGATTAATCTAGATTTATGTTGTATAACACTTGGTACAATAAATGTTTGATCCTTCATAGTCTTCAGCCGACATCGTTATTATGATAGGAACTTGATTTGTTGTTAACATTAGTTAGCATCATGAATACCTGAAAATATTTACAAGTATGGTGTTACTTAGATAAGATGATTAATATGATCATGTTAATAATTTATAATGAGCTAATAACGATAAATCATCTTATTGGAACCTCCTTTGTGTGTGGTTTTCAGTTGAGTAATAAAAAGAGTTTATATTATATTTATTTGAAATACTATTAGTGGATCCTCTAACCTTGACATCTGTTTTATCATTGTTTAATCCTTACATCAATATTACATCTCAAAGTTCTCTTCAACATTAATATCATTTTATTATTTGTAATTTATATAATTCACCTCTCTGTGGTTCGACCCCGGTCTTGCCGGGTTATTTATTACTTTGACACTCCTGCACTTAGGATAAGACATCAACTCTTTGATCGTGTCAGCAACCAAGAGGCTAAATCAATAACAACAAACCTTTACACCAATCAAAAGATTATTTGTAAGAAGGGGGGCCTATATTTCAAAAGTATGTAAAAATGCATGAATAACGCTTAAAAGCATTGTACAAGTTTTTACATAAGAATAGCACAAGAAAGAACCTTTAGTAAAGTCTAGTAAAACTTCAGCTAACATGAACCGATCAAGGTTTTGAGCGTAGCAAGGCTCAATTTCATTTTTGAAATCCAATAAGGTTTTAAAGAAAAAGTCCAGCATAACTCTGGTAAAAAGAACCTAGTAAGGTTCTGAGCCTAGCAAAGCTCTAGTGATTAAAAACCTAGCAAGGTTTTGACAAAGAAAGAGTCACTCCAGCAAATTAGAACCCAACAAGGTTTTAAGCCCAGCAAAGCTTTAATGATTAAAAGCCAATAAATTTTTGACAAAGAAAGAGTCCACGAAGATCCTAGCAAATTAGAACTCGACAAGGTTCTGAACCTAACAAGGCTTCCATCGATTAAAAACCCAATAAAGTTTTGACAAAGAAAGAGTCCAATAAGACTCCATAGAAAAAATTCAGCATGGTTTTGAGCCCGACAAGGCTTCCAATGATTAAAAAATCCAGCAAATGTGTTATAAAAAAAGAGTTCGGTAAGACTCCAGCAAAAGGACCCAGTAAGGTTTTAAGCCCAACAAGGCTCCCGCTGATTAAAAACCTAGCAAGGTTTTTAGGCAACATATTTGAAATTATGTTTTAGGTTGTGATTGCTTTTTGGACATTAAATGTTGACGCATAAATTATGTTTTGGGTTTGTGTTGACTAGCTTGAATTAGCATGCAATTTGAATATAATTCGTGAAATTTACAAGATTAGATGTTTGAATGTTTGTTTGTTGGATTATTAAGTTCATGAATGGTGAAAGAATAACTTATTTTGAATTAGTGTCTTGCTTGATTTAAAATGCATTTTTTTGCTTTTGCTAGACAAGCCTCAAATAGTTTTTAAAATTCTGGAAAAAAAAAATAGGGATCATTTTAAAATTATTTATGGGTCCCTCGCATGTTCTTCCTGTCGCACCCTCGCAAGAGCTCGACGTTGCGGCAACCCTTCTCGAAACGGGGGGTTGATTTCAGGGTCTTTATTTTGTGAAAAAGGGAGTCGCCATGTAAGATTATGGTCACTAGGAACCCTAATTGGTCTTTAGAGATTCTAAGGCAAAGTATTGGTTGCGTAGAGGGAAGCTTTTAACACCCCTAGTACGCCCTACCTAAGGTAAGATGCTTGGTGTTTGGCTTGCCTCATGACTGCTATGGTGTTGATGTTTTCTAATCTTATCAGTTTTCCTAGGGTAAGTTTGTTACGATGAACAAACTCGGGCTCAAAGTTTACAAAGAAAGAACCCTTGGTCAATATGGATCATACCGTAAATATGTCTACAAAGTACCAAGGAGAACCAATGCCGATCTCTTGAAATATGTGTTTGATTTATATTTTCACGGCTCGTAAACCGGGGAGCCAAAAATTAAAATGTCCCTAATTATAATTGAGGCTTCTTTCAAAGTTGTGTGATGACTTATTATCCTTAGAAAAATATTTTGAATATTAACCACATGATTTTTTTATCCAAACATTAATAGTGAATAATAGCAAATTATTCTTAATAATATTTTGGATATTAACCCTTTTGAGATTTCTTTATCCAAATATTAATAGTGAATAATAACAAATTATTCCTAATAATATTTTAGATATTATCCTCTTTGGGATTTCTTTATCCAAATATTAATTGTGAATAATAGATGAATTCTCCAAAAATAAGATTTTTGTATTTTTGGAATATTGACCAACACCCTTTGGAATTTACAAATATGTTGTAAAATCCAAAATGTAAGAAAATAATTTTTGTGTTTAAGAAATCTATGCTAAAACACATTTTCTTTTAAACTTGGAATATTTGTTTAAAAAAAACGTTCAAAACATGTTAGGGTATTGGTCGCATGCATGAAAACAAAGCGTTTTTATTTTTGTTTTGATAACAGGTATTTTAATACAAGATTTGTATTTTTGCAATATATAAAAAAACACAAATCATAAAATAAATACATAAAAAAAAATCTCACTCCTTTAGGCTGGATCCAGCTCAGCCCATGTGGCTGGAGTGGACCTAGTAGGACTAACCCAGCTGGGCAAACAAGAGGCACACGTGAGTTTTCCCTACGCGTGCCTGCTTGGTTACTGTTCAAGTGAATTATAATTCACTTAAACAGTAAAACAAACAAAAGAAAATGCATGCACAGAGACGAAAAGAACAAACCTAGAGACAAAATCGAGGGGATGAAGGTGAGTTGAAGGCGTGCTAGTTAGTCTGTGAGTGCTCTCGTCTGTTTAGCTCTTCCCCTTTTTTTTGTTGCTCTGATGGCGTTTATCTCTTGAGTTTATTTCTATGTCTTTGTCCCTTTTTTCTCTCTACGGGTTTTCGTCTCCTTTTTCCCTCTACCTCTCTGTTACTCTCTCCTCTCCCTTTTTTTTTCCTTCTTTTCTTTTAGGTTAGCCTAGGAGGTTTATATATAGCCTCTATGCAGCTTTATTTAGGAAACAACTCATTACACTAATCTAGGATACAAGCTCGGGTGATTTACAATTAAATCAAGCAAATTAGGAAACTAAAATATTTTGATTCTTGTTATGTGATCTCAGTCTCCACGTGTAGGATCCTAGCCATTAAATAAGGGGGTCGTTCCTCTCTGTGTCCTTCCACAGTTGGCACCGTTAGACACAATTGTTTCCTTTGGATTGCCACGTTTCTTCCCTACTTGTAGCAAGTTTACTGCATGCAGAAAGCCATTTAATTAACCCCGCTTAGGTTGTCCTCGACCAGGTTCCCAAGGGGGCGAGTCATGACCCGACTTCATCTTGGGGTCGATCTTGATCCATTTTCTCATGGGTCACGACTCAGTCCTTCTCCTCCTAATTGCCGGCAGTTTAGGTCCAGTCAAGACCCCAAAATTGCCTTTAGGGTCGGCCAATACCCACTTCTTTAGGGCTGGCAGGACCCCTTTTTCTTTAGGTCTAGGTTTGCCTAATTGCTTTTGAGGTCGACCAAGACCCACTTCTTTGGGCGGCAGGACCCAAATTTGGTTGGGTTTAGGCTTGACCCAATTGCCTTTGGGGCTGACCAAGACCCACTTCTTTGAGGTGGTAGGACCCGTTTCTTCTTGGGTATAGCTGTGACCCCATTGCCTTTGGGAACATCCAAGACCCACTTTTTTTGGGTGGCAGGACCTAATTCTTCTTGGGTCGAGCCTTGGCCCAATTGCCTTTTGGCCCGGTCGAAACCCACTTCTTTGGGGCTGGTAGGACTTATTTCTACTTGGGTCCAGCCACAGCGTGGCCCCTTTTGGGATCGGTCAAAACCCCCCTTCTCGTTGGGTTTGACCATGGCTTGGCCCCTTTTGGGGTCGGCTAGGACCCCTTTTTCTTTTGGGTCCAGCCACAGCTTAGACTTTTTTGGGGCCAGCTATGACCCCTCTTTTCTTTGGGTCCGGCCACGGCTTGACCCCTTTTCTTTAGGCTGGACCCAAATATGGATAACAACACTTCCAATTTTTTTTTCTAATATTGAGTTGTAGACTTATATTGTAAGATACAGACTCGGTATTAAAAATACTTGGTTTTTCTTGAAACTTAAAGAAAATTCAAAAGGATTCAAAAAACATTTTCTATTCCAAAAACACAAAAATATGTTTTGTTTCCGTGCATATGATCAAATTCTAAATGTTTTTCATGCATATTTTCTTAATAAAAAAATTTGCATTCTCATCATGTTTTAAAAAGACAAAATGGATACGTAACTAGTTTATCCATTAGAATTTGTCCAAAATCTTAAAAATACCACAAAAATTAATTTGTTTAATTAATATCCAGGGTATGAATTTTACAACATAATGTATACTCCCAGTATTAAATTAAATGAATTAATAACAATAAACCTTAGGAATTACTTGTAAACTTTATTATTTGAGGGTATGAAATTACATTGTAACGTATATCCTCATAAATTAAATATACAACAGAGAAAATAAAAGCAATGCTAAAATTTAGGTTTTAGAATGGTTGTGATTTAACGCAATAAGGTAGAGACTTTCCTACGAAGGGAGATTTGCCATGAACCTTAAATGAGACCAACAAATATAAACAAGACTTATAATAACAATCAATCAATAATGCAACTTACCTTAGGTAGGGTGCATTAGAGGTGATATGTCTTTCCCTGACACAACTAGTCTCATTACCCAAACTTTCGCAGACCATATGTTTCTTAATAACCATGATATTAGGTGGCAACTCCTTAAATCATAACTATATGATTAAACCCAAAACTCTTTCATTCTAGAAGGTAACTCCATCATTCGACGTCGTGTATGCCAAGACAATTATAAACTAAACAAATATGCTAACTTGTTTAATCATCTAATCATTTTGTGATTTTAGGCAACAAAAGATATCAAAATATAGTTTTTCCTATTAATTGTAGAATTGTTTTTAGTTTATATCCATAGATATAAATTATATAAAACTATATTATCATTTATTTTAGTTAAAAGAAATTAACATTAGTTTGGTGACAATGATAGAATAAGATATATAACATCGTTTTATGTATATATAAGATAAATATAAAAAAATAAAATTTAAAGTAGAAAACTATTACCTATTTGTAGTTTTTTCTTAAATCAACAACAAGCCTTCAACAAAGAGCAATTTCTCCAAATATATATATATAAACATATCATTTTGTTTCTTTACTTAAATCCAGGTAGGAAGGCCTTGTAATTTTTATCATTAACTATTCCAACTCGTCAAATACTAAACACAGGCTTACAAGACTTTTATAAATTTGTAGTTTTTTTTTATTGAAATGTGAACTTAAAAATAGCAAATGCAATTTTTGTTCAATATTTCATTTTTTTTAATTTAAATCTTTTGATAAAAATTATATGAAACTCTATATGGTATGAAAATATTTCTAGTAGCCAATTCTAATGTGATTTTGACCTAATCAACTCTATTTTTGTTTTTGTTTTTATTTTTATTTTTACATTTTTACCATACTTTTTTCATCTTAAAATTATATCTTGAAATTCATACATATATTTTAATGTATGGTCCCTAGCTTTTTAAAGAATGTGAAGTTTGATTCCTAATCTCTTTATTTCGATAACAAGTCCCTATTTCTTATTTTTGCTTGCTAATATGCCCAATTCACTTGCTTGATTAAACTTGTTTGCGAGGACTGTTAATTATGTTGGTTGATTTAGTTGTAGATATGAGGCATATGAGGTGGATAGTTGATGAATATACGTTGAAGGGTTAAATTAATAGTTTTAATTGATTGAATATCTCTTTTACTCTTTTAATGTTGGATGAGTACTCTTTATTTCCACTAGTCGTTTCAGTCTTTTTTACTTCTTTACTGATTGGCTTGGTAGCTTTTTTTTAGCATTCTTAATGCAACAATCTCAACTAGTTTTCCTTCTTTGATTTATGTGACTAACATAAATTATTGTTGAACTTCTTCAAACTCCTAATCAAAATCTAAATTAGTCATTGAATGGGTGATCACAACCTCATTCAATTAGCTAACTAGGTATATTCCTCTAGTGTTTTTTTTTTTTTTTTTGCATACATAGCCATCATATATTCATATTGCGTAACATCATTCATAAAGGTGTAGATATCTAAGTACTTGTTTCCTAAAAGCCATTATATATATATATATATATATATATATATATATATATATATATATATATATATATTGTTGCATCCTAAATAAAATGCATAACTCTTTATATACTCTTTTAGGTCCTAACTATGAAGTTTGATTCTTAATCTCTTTATTTCGATAACAAGTCCCTATCTGTCATTTTTGCTTGCTAATATGGCCAATTCACTTGCTTGATTAAACTTGTTTATAATGACTATTAATTTTTTTTTTTATCAAATGTAAGAAATTATATATATTAAAAGTGAAACAAAGCTGGAAACCAGCAAGTCAGAATATACCCGCGAACAAAGGGAACAAGCTCCCTTGAACAAGCGAATACAACCAAAGTGAGGGAACAAAAGATCATGCTCCCTAAACAAAAATACCAAGCTAACAGGCTATACAAAACCAGCAAACATGCATCAAAACTAGACTAAACAGCAGTTAGACGCAGCCAACTTCAAATTAGCAGCAATAGGCTATCCGACCAATAGACCCGCAGACAGCAGAGCCTGCAAGCATATAAAATAGCAGATCCAAACAAAAGACACCAAAGCATAAAACACCCTAAGCCAGAGAGCAAAGCAAACTCCAACAAACCATAGTAGCTAAAAGCAGCTCAACCAACTAGCAGAACCAAAACCAACCTCTACCAGGACCACAATAGCTAAAAGAGCAAGCAGGCAATGCACCAGCACAATGACCAGCAACATTGCAACAGGATACTTCAAAGCAGGAGCAAACAGGCATGAACACTACACCATCGACATGCCAAAAAATAGGCATTGCTGAAGCATATGAAAAGGAACCAGGGCAACAAAGCCTCAGACAGCAAATCACTAAAAACCAACAACTTTGCAATATGCTAACCTCAACAACAAGACTAGAGGAAAGCAGGCAAAAACAACTAAGAAGATAGGCATGCAAAAGGTAACAACACAACAAAGCAGCATAGCTAGCAAATAGGCATAACAATCCTACGATAAATATTCACATGAGATGCAAATTAAGAAAAACATAGAGAACAAGCTCCCTTGCCAATTAAAAGATCCACGAAAATAGATAATATCATAAAGAGGAGGAGGCAACATAAGTTTTGCTGCTCTGATGCCTAGAGTCAGCCGTAGATGAACTATTGGTGGGATAATAACCTACTCCATCTGGCCTTCCCTGCTTGCCAAAGTTCGTGGAAATCGCAACTCGACTGCGAGTTAAATATTGCCTCTTAGGAGGCGCTGCATTTGCGACAGCAGTCTGGAGAGGTTCATTAGAGACATGCACAACATTTGGAGAAGCAGAGGGTTTATCACTTCCAAGCCCTGCTTCAGCTAGTTTAGTCCTTTTGCTCCTAGAAGCAGCAGGCCTCTCCTTCATAGCCACTGTAACTTCAGCTGACATGGGATCTACTCCGACCTCACCTTAAGGTTCTGCACTATGTAGGTGCTGCTTCTTAACAGCAACAGTTTCAGTAGAGGAATTAGAACAACCAGAGCGGGAATGAGCTTCTTGGGAGCGTTTTCTTACGCTTGTGATTAGAACCTTTGGTGCATATGGAAATTGTATATCCAAGAACTCGGCACTGCTTGAAAAATAGGGTAAAGATTTCTACATCACCTGCTGGGATATGGGCAAACCATTGGGCAGGACAAGGTTTATAGAGGTGCGCAAATCAGCTAGCAAGTTAACCTCTATAAGCACCCTGGCATATGAAAGTCGAGTCATAGAAGCAATAGGTACATCACAGTGAATGGGTTTTCCAAGCACACTTGCAAGCTTAGATATACAGATTAAAGACCAGTATTTAAGAGGCAGGTTAGGGAAATGTACCCAGACCAACATCTTAACCATATCAGAGGTTGTGAAATCAAAGTATTCTGGCAATATAGAGGTGGATTGAAGACTATTAATTATTTTGGTTGATTTAGTCGTGGATATAAGACGTATGGAGGTGGATAGTTGATGAATATACAATTGAAGGGTTAAATTAACAATTTTAATTGATTGAATATCTCTTTTACTCTTTTAATGTTAAATGAGTACTTTTTATTCCCACTAGTCATTTTGTTATTTTTTGTTTCTTTACTGATAGGCTTGGTAGCTTTTTTTTAGCATTCTTAATGCAACAATCTCAACTGGTTTTCCTTTTTTGAGTTTTATGACTAATATAAATTATTGTTGAACTTCTTCAAACTCCTAATCAAAATCAAAATTAGTCATTGAATGGACTATCATAACCTCGTTGAAGTAGCTAACTAGGTATATTCCCTTAGTTGTATTTTTTTTTTGTTTTGCACACTTAGCCATCATCTTTTCATTTTGAGCAACATCATTCATAAAGGTGTAGATATCTAAGTACTTGATTCCTAAAAACTATTTTTTCATATATTTTGTTGCATCATAAATGAAGAGCATAACTCTTTATATACTCTTTTAGGTCCTACACTCCCCTATGCAAGTCAACCAATATTACTTCTAGTTTTATTCTATATAATTACTTATAAAATAGGCCTTTATCTTCTTTCAATTATTGATGGATATGGGTGACAATATAGAGAATTTGTAAAATGTTGTTATGGTTAATGATGAATGACTTGAGTTTCATAAAGGGATTAATAACATCATCACCACATTGATCAATAAATTTGGTGATGTCTTTCATTATTAATTGGTTATCTTTTCTAAGAAACTATTTAAAATCATTTATCTTTATTCCTTTAGGAATTGGATGCAACTTATCAATCCATTTAGAATATGGATGATTATTAACACGATCAAAAGATTGATATTTTATCCCAAGTACAGGAGTGTCGAAGTAATAAATAACCTGGCAAAACCGGGGTCGAACTACAGGGAGGTGAATTATATAAATTACAAATAATAAAATGATATTGATGTTGAAGAGAACTTTGAGATGTGATAATGATGAAAAGATTAAACAAGGATAAAACAATTGTTAATGTTAGATGATCCACTAATGATATTTCAAATAAGTATAGTATAAACTCTTTTTATTACTCAACTAGAAACCACACACAAAGGAGGTTCCAATCGGATTATAAATTGTTAACATGATTACATTAGTTATCTTATTCGAATAATGCTAATACTTGTAAATGTTGTCATATATTCATGATGTTAATTTATGTTAACAACAAATCAAGTTCCTTTCATAACACAGGTGTCGGTTATACCATACAGTTGGTTATGAAAGGATCAAGTATTTGTTATACTAAGGGTTATACAACATAAATCTAGATTAACCATTTAACAAGCAAAGTATTAAGAGTGAATAAGATAACAAATACAAAACATGTTAGTATCAAACATTAAAGTCCATGTTAAGTTTACACTATACTTATTCTTACACCATTAGTGTAACCTTTTCACCTAGACATTATAAACTTAGCTAAACATAATGAAGAAGAGAAACATAAATAAATAATATAAGAACATAAGTATAGTAAAGGAAATGAAAAGCATAAACAAGAGATTAAGGAAAATATAACATGAAATAAAACTTAAACATTACAATAATATAAAGAAAGTAATAAAGAACATGATCTTGATCTGAAACCAAGATGCTTAAATGCATGGCAAATGCCTTCTTTTATAGGCTAAAATTCGAAACTATTAATTTGATGACTAATTGTTGAGTGGGTGGCCACATCTTGACTTGGTGACAATCTTTATCTTCTTGTCTGAACAAAACGTCATTGATAACATTAGAATTTGAACCGATAGTCTGCATGAAAGTTCTGGAAAATTATCTCGGCTTTTCAACAAAACAAGAATCGGTGCATTTGGACTTCTAGAATGCAATATATGGGCTGAACACTGAACAGTATATGGGCTGTAGGACAGATTCCGACTTCTCCGTTGTTACTACCATTTGAACTCGAAAATGACACTTTTAAATCTTGGACTCTCATGAAAGTTTTAGGCCTATGTCTTCGCTTTCCATACATATAAACCAGACCTAAATCTAAGATCTACAGCTCCAGTTATGATCCAATAATCGAATGGTGTTCCAGTTTGGACTGAACCAACATCTCTTTTCTAAACTTAGCCCTTTCTTTATCTTCTCAGTTTCAATAGTTAAACTCATCAATCAATCCTTTGATTTATGTGATAAGCCTATATTTAAGATGAACATTTACCATAAATTAAAGGTATCTTATATTATTAGACATGTTATTATAAAACATGTTCTAGTTAATGAGATATTGATACTTCAAGTGCAAAATGATGATATAAAACCTTGATAAAAATGCACTTTTAAGTACTAATCAATTATATGTAGGCTTGATTGTACATCTAACTTTTAAACACATCTTCTAAAAGTGCTAGGCTAATTTAACCCTATCAATCATTCTCTTTACTTGTTAATCGATAAAAGGTGCCTAAAGTATAGGAGGAATGAGATTACCTTGTTGAAAAACAACCTATGGGAAATTAAATAGCCTAGTCACAAGTTGTTATTATACAATGTCATTCCTAAGATTACCTATACATTTATAGTATAAGTTATATCTCATGATAAATCATGTCTAAATTAGATAAGGTTGTTGTGGTGTCTAGTAAATGGGCATATGCTATCTAGTATGAGGTTGAGAAGCTCCAAACATTTTTATTAGAATGCTTGTTAATGTAGAATATCATGATACTTGCCATTAGGTGCCTAGATAAAGGAGTGTCTAATCTCCTTTATTTAATCTCATTCTATTTGATTGAATTGATATGTCATGGCTTACATGGTTTTATTTACTATTATAATATTATTATAATAAGTTGTATTGGCTTTATTTTCCATCTCTAATTGAGTAGCTCTCAACTAGACATTAGATAAGTTTAGATTATAGTGAAAATATATTCCTTTAAGAAGAGTCATTACTAGTTAACTGGAGTTTGTAAAAGTTGGTCGTGATAACCTAATCACGCTACAAGATCCCTAAACAAAATAAGCATAGGGTTGTGTTGAAGAAGTAAAGCACAAATATATAAGCTATAAGTCAATAGAGGTAATGACATTATAAGAGGTAGGATTATGAGAGACTGTATAGGAACATTAAGATTTTATCTAAACATAGTCTTTAGCTATTATAAGGATTTAAATAAGAAAGACTCATCATGTCACACATCTATTATATATTGTTCTATTTGAATGTGTATTGGTGGATGATTATCAGATTTTTTATGCATAGGAGAATGAAATTTATTAGTTGTGTGAATTGACTAGTCATTAGTCATTACAACAACATTCTTGATAATTTGTTTTATCATGATTACTAATTTGTTAGTGGTGTTAACAAACTAGTTTCATAAGATGTGTTAATCTATTGATCTAATAGATAATTTGACGATTGATCATCATCAAACTATTGATCGATTGTTGATTCCTTAATAGATATGATACGTGCTCTTTGTTTTTTCCTTTCAATGAGGAAAAACTATAATTAGAAACCTAATCTTAAACGAAGGTAGATAACATCCTTATTAATCAAATGAAATATAGAGTTCTTAACTTGAATTTAATAAGTTAATAAGAAAATAAAGGTAATGTGAAAACTAAAAACCTAAAAAAATATTAAAGAAAAGCAAGCAATCATATAAAGCTTTTAAATAAGAGAAATAAACTATGATAAGCAAAAGAAAAGCAACAAGTAGCAAAAAATATGAATAAATTGTAAAATAAATTATGTATATAGGGATGACCACAATTTTAAGTAGTTGAAAGGCCTATTTATATTATTAAAGAGATAGAATTTTATGTAAACATAAAATCTCAATCTTATACAAAATGTCTATAACATATAAAGACTGTATAACCTTAATTCAAGCACAATTTGTATTATGTTATTTGCATATAAGCATCTAAAAGTCGTATCATTATGTAATATCTATAAGTTATTATGCTAAAGACTCATTCTTTATATAAAACTTGATCAATCAATTACTTAATGTGAATCATAATATCCTAATTGATGGTTGATTTTACCCTTTCTTTTATATTACTAAAAAATTGATATGAATAATTACTATTCTTAATCAATCAACATGTGGATGTGAAGGATTTTTTTATATATTAACAAATTTTCATTTTATCTAAACTATTCTTAAGAAGTTGTATTGATAAATGAATATTGTATGAATTTGATTTGCATTATATGTCACAAAGAGTAGTTAATTATCAAGCCTTGATTGATTTCTTAGTTGTTCTTTTGCTTATCGTAGTCGTATTGATAAAGCCTTACTTTGATACTGACCATGAACTTGAACAAGATTTGAAAATTGTTATTGCACATATTCCATTGGCAATTCAAAAACCAAGAATAAAACTGGTACAAGGGAGATAATAATTTCTCCAGTAAATCATAAAATAACCTTATCATTTTGACTTGATTTTTCCTATAATAATAATAATAATAATAAATTTGAATATAAAACCTTAATTATAGGCCTAAAAATACTAGATATAAGACATAAACAATTAGAGCAACAAAAGATTCATTACTTACTATAAATCAATTAGTTGGTGAATATAAATATAAGCATCCCATTTTAACTTAATACTATTTGTGGTAAAAAACCTTACATATGGGCTTTCTATTTTAATCTTTCTTTAGTAAGAGAAAACAACATAAAAGCAAATAACTTGGCTCAACATAGATCAAGATATAAAATGACCGTCGATTATCTCATCATTATCCTTATGGTTTATTCATATGGATTTGTAAAACCAATATCCATATTTTTAAGATAGAAGTTTAGAGAGTTGAGAAGTACCTCTATTTTTATAAAGAGAGATGGAAACAAAAATAAAAGAAGTTCATTTATATTCTTTTTAAAAGGTGTTTTTTGAGTTTTAAAAGCAAAAATAAACTTTCTTGGTCTTAAAGAGTAATCACAATTTTCTAAACCTAAGGTGCAAAATGTAATTATATTCATAATATAGGGTATAATTGGCTCTTTATCTTTTTGAAAAACTTATTCACTTATAAGTTATAATAAATCAAGATCCCTCTCACTAGAATTTATAAAGATTATCATTTGATCAACTATTGCTCATGTATAATAAAGATGTAATGATGAGAAAAATAGTACAAACTTTATAGTTGAAAACATACAAAATAGTGAAGACAAAATTGTTGTTGAAATTTTCTACCAAGTACAAGTAGAGGGTAATCAAGTGTTTTTTTTTTAATCTATAAAAGGATTGGAGAGAAGAAATCAAAGCCTATTTACAAAACCCTTCATATAAAGTTTTAAGAGCATCAAACTAAAAGCGACCAACTATGTTCTCTTAACAAATGTACAATATAGAAAGCATAAGACTAGAATTTTACTTATATTCTTGGGGTCCAAATAAACATTGTTAGTCATGATTGAGATTCATGAATAACATTATAAAGCCCATCAATCTAGAATTAAGATGAGATGATTAATCATGGATAGTCATGATTGAACCAAACCGAACTAGACCGGTTCTGTTTCAAGTTTCAATCCTAATTCAATCCTAGGTATAAAAGGCTTTTTTTTTTACTGAAACCCTATTCCTCTAATTTTCTTTTCTCTCGTAGCCAACTCTCCCCTCTCTTTTTAGTCTGCTTACCTTTCCTCCACCTCCCCTCCCCTCCCCCCTTTCTTCCCTCTTCTCTCTATCTCTGATTTCTTAGTTTTGTATGGTTAGAGATGGGAAAACCCAAGTATTTTTTCATCGCTTACTTGCTTGTATTCACTGAGAAAATCGATTTGGGTTTTAAATGTGTTTTTTTAAACGGGTTTCTTAAAATGTTTGTAAATAGATAGAAGAGTACTTTCTCCTAAAAATTTGTTTTGGCTTCCACAACTTGGCTTAATGTTGAATTTCTCATTAGCTTTTTGTGTCTAAAGGTTGTTGGTTCATTTGACTCACAAAGGAGGAACAACTTGGTTTTAGAGTAGGGAAAGCATTTTCTTGTTGCCTTTTGTCCTCTTCTACTGGTTTTCTAGCTGAAGTTTCACTTGAAAATTATTTCTTTGTTATAGTATGGTAGTAAACTCTTGTTTGAAATTCTCATTTGATTATTGATAATTACCTGCAACTATCACTTCCTTGCTAGAAAAATATCTTATTTTTCTAACAGAACCAACAACATAATCTTGTTTTATAGTCTTGAATTTTGCCTTTAACTTACCAAAATCCTCCATCAGCTTTCTTTTATAGTTTGCTTCAGCTTCTTCAAGTGAGTGCATGATAAATGAAGCAATAATATCAATAATCATAAAGTGGTCGACTTGAACCCAAAACATGTTAAGAAAAGCCTAAGCCTAGTAAAAAAAGCCCAATTAAATGGAAACAAGTCCAATCAGTTTTGAAAGGAAACAAATTGAACCAAATCGAACTGAAATGGTTAGTTTGAACCGGTTAGTCAGTTTAGTTCGGTTCAGTTCGGTTTATAATTTAAAAAAAATATAATTTTTGGTTTGGTTAGTTTTTTTAGTTTAAAACCGAATCAAACCGAAAATAATCACCCCTACTAGTAGTTTGGCCCAATTCAACATATGTCATTGATTGAAATCAATATAATAGTCAAATCATGGCCTTTCCTTATCATTTAAGGACTATAAATGATTTGGGGCTTATTTTCTCTAACGCATAGTTTTATGCTAACAAGTATGACTTTTAATCCGACCATTGGATCATGCCAAAACTTTACTAGAATATTTCAAAAGGTCTTGTTGTATCTTGAGTTAAATGTTTAGGGTAATTAAACATTGGAAAGGTTTAAAGATAAGCTTCAGAATCTACTATGCAAGAATTGTATTAGTTTCCTAGTTGATTTAGAATTCTTTTTTCTATTTTATTTAGAACTCTTTTATTATTTTTTCAATATTTTTTTAAGATGTTCTAACTAGTATAAATATGGTTATTTAGTTTGTATTTAGATTTAAAAAAAATTAATAAGAGATTGATTGGTTATTCAAAAATAAAACTTGTGTGTGAGAGTTTGTTCTTACTCTTAGTTCCTCATGAAATTGCTATGACTTATTAAAGAATTAACTAAGCTTTGTAGTGTCTTCTATACTACTCATTTGTGTCTCTTCACAGGCGATGAGTGAAGGTTCGAGTTCTATAATTATAGTGCCTCAGTATATATTATCATTGTGTCAAACTCAATCACAAGCTTGAGTTTAACTTTATTGGGAAGGGTTGATTTCACTCTGAGTTTCTGGATCTTTATATTTACGGGGTTCACATTAGACTTTTTCTCCTTTCCATAGCTAGAAAAGTCTCTAAGTATCTTTTGAAAGGAAAGTTGTGGAAATAGGTCCTCATCAAACTCTCCTCTATACAAGTTAACTAGGGGTCTAAGGTTGATTACCTAGTACTATACTCGTGGAGATTGACAATTTCTTATACAAGAACACATCATAAAACTCCATATATATTTTCTTTCGTTATGAAATGGTGTTGCTCACTTCTTAAATGACATTCTCTTAATGCATTATATATGTGGCTTGGTATAAATATTCATAGGGTAATAGTCTTACCTTTAACAAAGGCCATTACTATCTTTAAATTAGTCTTGATTGGTCACTTAGATCTAAAACAAATTAAATATATACATACTAAGTAAAGAAGAAAACTCTCATTTTCTATCTTAAATGGAAAATTTCTTTCTTTCTTCTCCATCTTTAACAAAATACTATATTTAAAAAGACCTACCCATAGGTCTTCAAATTGACCCGTGACCATTTATATAGAGGCATAAAGCTTTTCACCTTCTATGTATAAGTCTCATATTAAAGCCAAATCATATAGGTTAATAGTTTATATCCTATACTTGAATATGAAAATGTTTTTTGACTTTTACTAAAAGAGAGATAAGGCTGCTAGTAGTTTTATAATAGGTTTGATGGTAATCCTAGATAGTTGGATTGCATTAAATATCCTCTAAACTTTCCATTTTTCACTAAGATGTTATTGTGTTTTATCCAACCACTTGATGTAATCTATAGTGAGAACTCTAAGCGATGTTGGGATGAACTTCTTTTATATGTTAATGTTCACATGATCATCCTAGAATGGAAGTCTCTCTCTCTCTCTCTTTACATCTAGGATGAACATATTATCTTTTTCTTATGGATTTGTTCTAAGCATGGACTAAGACATTATTCAATCATGTTTTCTAGAGCATTCATGATGATAGACCAATGTACATTAAAGACATAATCTGTGTAGTTCTAAACATGGGTAATAAGATAGGTTTTTATTGTGTAGAGCTTGAAAATGTTATTTTTATGTTTGAATTGAGAAGTTTAGCAAGATAACTTATAGAAAAAGAAAACTCTAACAAGATAGCTTATGGATATTACTTATTGATACAAATACATAGGATTAATACAAATAATAGAGCACAAATTGCTCTAGGAATAAGATATTACAATCCTTATCAACTATAGATAATTTGTATAAGATTAAGATTTGATGTTTACATGAAATTTAATCTCTGTAACAATATAAATATGCCATCCACCAACTTGAAATGATGCCCCATCCCTATATACATAATTTATTTTTCAATTTATTCATAGTTTTCAGCTATTTATTACTTTCCTTTGCTGATCTTTCTTTTATTTATAAGTTCTTTTTTATTTTTTTTTTCTTTTATGCTTTTCTTTGACTTTACCTTTCTTTTCTTCTTAATAAGTTAAAGTCAAATTAAGAACTCCATATTATGTTTGACTAGTGAGGCTATTATATATCTCAATTTAGAATTAAGTTTCTAATTATAGTTTTATTGAAAGGAAAAAAAAAAACAATAACAAGTAGCATATTGATCAAATAATTAACGATGGATTAATAGATTGACAATGATCAAACATTAAACTATTTGTCAAATTAACACACACCAACATTTCGAATAATGAAAGCATAACCCCTCATAAAATAGTAGAAGAAAACACAACATGTTAAGATAAGAGAAAGTAACATATAGAGAGGATAGAGTAGTATCTTCACAAACAAAGATATTTGTGTTTTGTTTTTGGTGGAAAAAAGAGAGATGATGAAAAGTTTGGGTAATTGGTTGCGTTAAAAAGGAAACTTTATAAATGTAAATAAATTTTATATTGAATAAGCGTGTTTGGAAGTGTGATTGCAGTTGTTTCTTTTCATTTAAAAATATATTAAAATAATATTTTTTTTATTTTTTAAAAATTATTTTTGATATTAACGTATCAAAATGATATAAAAAACACCAAAAACATATTAATTTAAAAAAAATAAAAATTTTAAAACTTTTTCAAAAACATTTTTTAAATATAAAAACAATCAGTTTTTTAACATAAGTATTCATAGAATATCGAACTAATTTGAATTGCGTTTGGGTGAGTATTCATTGATTTCAAGTACACTATCATCCCTGCAACACAGCTGGTAATTAAACAAATGGAACATGAAAGAAGAAAAAGAATACAAGAAGTGTAGGGGCCAATTCACAAATTACAAACCATCAGAGAAAGTACATAATTTGTTCAAATTTGTTGGGACCAAAACATAATTCCACCTTCTTGTTTCATCCTCGCATCATTTTCTAAATTCCTTTTAGGTACATAATATCAATACCATCATCTCTCTATTAAAAAAAAAAAAAAAATCTTGTTTGATTTTCTTTCTCTTGTTCGATTCTCTCTCTCTCACACACAGCTTCAACCAACAAAAAAAACTCACTTCTGCTCTTGGTCATCACTCAATTACGATCCTGCCCCTCCGCTCTCCAACTTCCCCCTCTTTCCGAAATGCCCTTCCATGGCCGGGTTATGACCTTCTTTCCTCTATAACACGACAAGATGGAATCGGTGGTTTCTAATCTCTGAAACGGTTTTCGTTTCTTCGCTCAATTTCTTCTAGAAGATTCTGTAAGACAATATTCTTAACGCCTTTTATTTGATTTGATTTGAATTGAATATTTATTTATTTCTAATTGTTGTTGGTTTATTGTGACTGCATGCTATCTCTATTTCATAATTGTGAAAATTAATATAATTCTTCAGAATTTTTTTTAAATTTTTTTTAATGGTATGAGTGCATACGTTTTTTTTGGGTGGATTACGTTATTTATTTTTAAGAAAATTGTCAATTTCTTTTATTGAGGCATCACTTTTTTTTTGTCCTGGATAATGTTTCCCTTTTTTTTTTTCATAAATGTAGTGTTTTTGAGTATGTTTAGCTTGATGTTAGTCTATGAATTTAATTTATTTCAGTAATTAGAGACCGTATTTTAACCTCACCATGTAGTATTTAGAAGTGCTGTGCAGTTTTTATGCTTCTGGTGTGAATTAATCTGGCGTGTACTATGAAGAGCTTTTGCGTGTTTATGTCTGGCTTAAATAGCTCTTTTTAGTATATGCACAACCATGTTTTGGTGTCGATTCGTAGTAGTTCAGTAGTTTGATCTATGAGAAGGAGTATCTGATGATCCTGTCTGATCAAACATAATAACTGTCTGTTATTAACATTAGCTACACAATAAAAACTGTTTTATAGGCTTTTTTCTTGTCTTGTATTAGTATTTCAGCACTTCGTTATTAGGCATTTGAATATAATAGTTTTTTCTGTACTCTTCATCATGTTCATTGGCAAAAGCTTGAGGGTCAGTTGTTTGGATGTCTGGAGAAGCACACTGTTAATAAAAGATTCTTCTAATGCATGTGTAATGGTCCACACAGTAAGAATGAAGGGGTTCTAACTACAATGTTATCGTGTGCCCTTAGGGAACTTTTAAAAAACCTAAAGACACTTTTAGAAAAGCCTTTTTTTCATCTATCTATGAACACACACACACATCCATATATATCAATTGTTCAAATAGAAGCACAAATGAGATGGATTCTAGAAAAAAAAGGGAGTTTTGGGGTTAATGAGAGTGGTATAAAATTAAAATGAGTTGTATTTCAATCTTGTTTCCTGGAAATTTTAGATTTTTTAAAGTCACTTCTGTGCAACCTGGCAAAGTTTTGGGTTGAATAGTTCTTCATTAGGTTATTTTGTGAAGCAACCTGTTTGTGGATGTTATGTAAATCAAATGGAAAGTTGTTAGCCATCCAGTGTCTTTTTAAGGTTCTAATCCAAGTTATTTGGTAATTTGTACTACATTTTCTGGGCTCTGTGGCAACAGAATTTGCAATGCTTCTTCTTTTCCCAAGTTTGGCATTAGGATTCTTAAGCTATTGATGCGTTTATATGTTATATGATTAGTTTCTTGGGGTGAAATATATAGGTTATAGGAAAAGCTCATTCATGCATCATGATGTTTGAAACAGGTATCCATTTTGAAGATTGGCCTGTTTTGTGATGCCTATTTTATTGTTGCATTCTAGCACAGGAGGCTCCAAGGGCCTAACTGTTTTTTCTTTCTTTCTGCTTTCACTAAATGCTACCTTTTGATTTTGCTTAGTTTTCTTCTTCATCTCACTAGTGCAACTCGAGGTACCAATTACTTCGCACTATAATTGAGATAAAATGTAGTAAAAGGCTTGCATGTAGGGAAAAGTAATTTGGCCTTTGCTAGAAAATTGGAAAGTAGAAGCTGTGTAGTTAATCCCATATAGGACTTCTTGCTTTAGTTGCATTAACTGTTGATCTTAATGTAGATCTGTAACTAAATCACTGGTAGCAGTGAAATTTTAACTCTTAGCATAAGCTGTCAGATTATGGGAATCTGTTGCATGTCTTATAAGAGACATAATCCCAAAATAATTGCTGATGCCTCTATTCAATCTTTATGTGTGCCACTGGTGGTGTCACACCCATTTAAGCTCAATTGTTTACTTGAAGCTGAAGGCTAACATTTAAGGCTGGATGATCACTTATTAAAGAATAGTTATTTTTTGTTTGAGTTTTGTGCCGGTTCACCTTCAATTTTGTGAAGATATGTATTGACAATTGTTTTACATATGTGAAAGCATGGTATTCTAAGTTGTTGATGTGATAGAAAACTTCTATCTATTTTCTTTCTTGACTTTTTTGGTGGGTTATATTTTTAATCTTTTTATTGACGGTAATCACAGACTTCATGGATTTTTCTTTATCATATCATTTGTTATCATACTTCTTGTTGTTCTGATAAGGAAAAATAAGGTAAAGATTTCCTTGTTCAATCAAATTGGCTAGTAGTGCACCTAATTTCCTATACGTGAGCTTCATCTTGAGTGTGACAATGAGTCTTACCCAACTGCATTTGCTCTGCTTAGTAGCTTTGAGATTCCTAAATTAATCGAGGAGAATAGAAGTGAAAGATTATATTAGAAGGGAAATGGTTTGACTCATCAAGTTATTATATGTTGCTATGCTCTGGAATTTCTCATGGTGGTAGTCTCACTAATTATTCAAGACTTCCTATGCCAGGAGATTTTGGCATATTATGACTAAAGGAGCTTAACCCCTTTATGAAATGAAACCTCAGCTTCCATAGACCCTTAGCAGATAAAAATCAATTAGAAATAGTGAAATTTATGTTGGAAGTAGCTTCTGAACCTCTGGAACCCAGACTTTAGTAACCTTGTTTTCCCCCTCATAATAAAATTTGTTGAAAAAGATACTGTTGACTAATTTGATTCCTGTCAAACAACTTATTGGATAGGAGCCTTATGAATACAGGTTACTGCTTAACTCACACAAACACATTGATGTAAATGAGAATTACAACTGCTAATCTTTGTTTCTTTCTATGGTAGGGTTCATCTGTGTTTCTTTTTCATTCTTGTTGCTTACCTCTTTCCTGATTCCAGGTTGCCATTCAGTTGTTGAAGAAATCCCAGCAATCAAACTGTTTTGATTGCTACATCTAGAGAGTTTGGGAATTTGATGCCACAAAACAACCATCTACTTTTCATAAGTGTTGTAAATGGAGCTGAAAGTTTCGCCACTAAAGACAGGTGGTCTTTCTCCTGCTGAATGCATTAGTGATCCCGAGGAGAAGGAAGTCAGTGATGAGGAAGATGATGATCGCAACCATAAGCATCGTAGACGAGAGACGCGTTCTCAATCTTTGGAGAGAGATTCTCTGGAACCAGTTTCTACAAGGCCATACAGGAAGCATAACAAACACTTTGAAAATGGGCATCCTTTCCGGGAAAATGAATCTCAAGCTCGTGAAACCTGGAAAAATTATAACTCTGTTTCTCTTGAGAAGGACTTTGCCACAAAGTTTGAAAGAATACGACCTGACCAAATGTCATTACCTCGAATGCCTGTGGATTTGAATCAAAGAATCCGGTTAAATCAAACATTTTCTGGAGATCCTGGTCCTAGCAGGGGAAGAGGAAGGGAGTCTGGTTCTTGGAGCCAACGTGATTCTAGGTTCAGCTCAGTAGGCATTGCTTCTCAAATGGCTCACCTGGGGCCAAGCCTCTTTGCCGGGAGGGGGTTAGCAAATGTTTCAAATGTGCAGAGTGCATCCTGGAATGCTTTTGGTTTAATGCCAAGAATGTCAAATGGTGGCCTGGATACACTCCATCCCATTGGGTTGCAAGGAACACTCAGACCAGCAGTAAATTCTTCATTGAACATGGGCATTCCTCACCAGAGGTGTAGAGATTTTGAGGAGCGTGGATTTTGTTTAAGAGGGGACATGTGTCCATTGGAGCATGGTGTCAATCGCATCGTGGTTGAAGATGTTCAGGTATGTATTTTGAATATGTATATTATGTTACTGATCATGGATATCCATTTCTCATCTGACTTAGCATCTGAGGCAGGAAGAGATGAATCCATGCCCTAAATTGTTCTGGTTGTATGTTGCCATCATTTTGTGTTTTTTGATTAACTGCCTCTCATTTGTGTTTGCAACTGTTGAAATATCTCTGACCTTGATTTCCAAGATCTAAGAAATGCTGATTGCAGAGTTTAATGTGACTTGACATCTATTATTATGGATGAAACCATAGAATAAGTCATGCTTTTTTTATTTTTATTTTATTTTTAACCTGGACTATTTCGTTTCTAACATTCGCTAGATGCTTGGTTGCTGGAAAACCTGAATGTATGACTGACTCCTCTGAATACCTGATTCAGATTGTTTTATTAATTAATGTGTTGTGTGTGTTTTTGTTACAATTTGTTTTGCCCATCAATGACTCTTTTTTAAGTTCATTTAACACATTCATGTGTCTTGTCTTATGACAAATTTATCATTCATTTCTGTGTGTGACATCTACCAATTATTTATAGCTTGTCTAGTTATTTTTAGCCATCTAACTTAGAGAAGCCTTAGATGTGGGAGCAGAGCTACACTTTTAGGCCACCAAGATCCTCTTGCACATGAATCAATTTTGTTGTAGCCTTCAAATGTGCTGAAACAATGGAGTTGGCATTAATTTCTTTGCACTGCATGGTCAGCCAGTAATTGTATTTGACCTTTTTTTTTTCACCTATGCTAGATGATCAAAGCATTCAGTGAAATTGTCGGAAGAGGAATCATATTTTAGTGTTTTTTTATTACCTAATTATTCCATTATAGATTGTTTACACAAACTCAAGGGAAGAGACTCAAAATAAGAAAAAGCTCAGAACTTCCTGGCAGAATTACATGCTGGGATCACTCCTGGGATTTGATATTGCATTTACTGATACTATTTGATGAATTGTGTTTTTATTGTCATGATTATTGGGGTTATTTTTAATTTGCCACAAGTAATTTATTCTTTCACCACTTGCAGAGCCTTTCACAGTTTAATCTCCCTGTTTCACTTCCACGTGCCCAACTACCTGGAACAACTTCTGGACTGGGGGCTGTGCCAACAGTTGGTGCCCCTCCAGCCACATTGATGAATAGCAAAGGAATGCATGGAAAAAGTAACAAGCCTGGAATAGTTGATGATGGCTTGGGTCTGAACAGTGCGTATACTGGTTCTGTTAGTGTGAGTGGAGGAGACTTGTATGACCCAGATCAGCCCCTGTGGAATGACAATGGTCCCGAAACTTCTAGTACACTCTTAGCACCACATTCACCTAAATTTGATGAAACTGAATCCATGATAAGTGTGGATCCTTCTGATCACAATCATGCCAGGTTACATGATGGTGCTGATAATGAATGCCCAATTAGAAGCACTGGGATTGCTGTGGGTTTTCAAGGCATGAATTCTTCTGTTTGGGGTAGAATTGGGGCTTTGAACAATAGATTAGATGTGAAAGAGAAAATCGATTCCACAGTAAGTATGTCAAGTTATATGGAGAGTGAATCCAAGGAAGATCAGGGTGCATTAGACAATGTTCATGGTACTTCCCGTCAAGGAAAGCGCACTAATTTTGACGATTGTGGCACAAAAACCATGGATTCACCTGCCAAGATACATAGCGATACCATGCGTCACACGCGGAAACCATCTCAAAAGGCACTGCGAACACTATTTGTGAATGGCATTCCGCATAAAAGCAACAAAAGAGATGCTCTACTTTCTCATTTTCAAAAATTTGGAGAGGTAATTGACATTTATATTCCATTGAACAGTGAGCGAGCATTTATTCAGTTTTCTAAAAGGGAAGAGGCAGAAGCTGCTCTAAGGGCACCTGATGCTGTAATGGGAAATCGTTTTATCAGACTGTGGTGGGCTAATCGTGATAGCATACCTGATGATGCTACTTCCCGGGGTGTTCCTGCTACTTCAGGTCTACCCCACCTGTCTATTGGTAACAGTGGAAAGGATAATCTTCAGTTGGCTATTTCAAAAACTACTGTAGTCCCTACCTCTGATACTTCCATGCCCGCCACTGACCACCCTAAGGCCGACATCACAAATGGTCCAGAGGTTTCTCCTCCTATGCAGAAGAAGCTAGAGAATTTAGAACAATTGAAGGAGGAACTTCGCAAGAAACAGGAGCTGCTGGATCAGAAGCGAAATGACTTTCGGCGTCAGTTGCACAAACTTGAGAAACAAGTAATGCGAACATTACTTCTGAATATTGTTTACCAAGCATATATGATCATATAGAGTCAAAATTAGGCTACTACTTTTGGAGCCAAAATTCTACAATGCTTGTGTATGCGGTGGCACTGAAACTCACCTTTTGAATCCTGAATATAGAGCAAAGCATGGATGACACTTACGTGCATCTTAGATCATATAGAATCTGTATATTAATCTTGAGCCTGTGAGGCAGTCCTGGTTTGCGTCAGTTGTTATTTATGGAACAATGCTGGGAGGAGTGAGAGAAACAATTATGTTGTAGAGAATGCATGCCTTTCTCACAAGTAAACAGATTCATGATAGGTGTAGTTATCTTTTCAGCGCACATGCATACACACAACCAATATAACATGTGAAGCTGACTGTACGCTTCTATCTCCTGCTCTCAAATTTTGCGCTTTGCAGGCTACAGGAGTCAAGGGTGAGGTAGCAACAGAGCCTGCTTCTAAGAGACAAAAAACTGGAATAGCATCTGATGTTGCCAAAGCTACTACTACGAGGTCTGCTGATCCAGGTGCTGGTGTCGCATCACCACATGGTGGGATAGTGGATAAGAACAAAAGAATGGAGAATATTGTGTCTTCTAGTACCAAAACAAGTACAGTGATGGCTCTGCAGGAGTCTGCTGGTTCAAAGCAATCAATTCATCCATTAGCACCTGTTGGGCCTCCTTTTTTGATGAATAAATACAAGTTGGACAACCGACCCACAGCGTTTAAAATCATTTCACCTTTACCAGCTGGTTTGGCAAATGTCTCTCCCTCCCTCCCTCCCTCTCTCTTTATATATATATATATATATATATATATATATATATATATATATATATATATATATATATCCTTTGTGTGTGTGTTGCCACCAGCCCATGTATAATAGTGTAATAGTAGTGGATGCATATCTTTTCTTGTTGTTTGTCTCGTGTTCCTTCTCAGTCATGTCATGATAAAATGCTTAAGGTTCCATGTGAAATAACAGGGTAAACTGATGTATTGTTGCCTTGCAGGTTGCTGCTTTGAAGGAACACTTCTCATCATATGGTTATCTTTCTTCCGTGGAACTAGAAGATGAGCCTGGTGATTATGATGGTGATGGCAATGGTGATGGATCAGATACAGTAAAAAGTTGTTCAGCTCATGTGACTTTCACAACTCGCCGATCCGCTGAGAGAGCATTCCTTAATGGTAAATGTTGGCAAGGCAAGAATTTGAAGTTTAAGTGGCTGATGTCTAGCACTTCTAGCGTTGGAGAAAATTCATCTGCTCCCAAGTGTCTTGTACATGCTGATGTCGAGCCTGTTAAAAAACTAGCTCGTTTGGATTCCCAGGAAGTTTCTGCATCAGGAAATGGAGAACCTGAAAACCCAGAGAGAAATAATGGTGCTGGCCCAACAGAGTTGGATAAAGCTTCGCAGTGCTGTTCAGCCTCAATTTCAGGTGAGGTAGAGTCACCAAAATGTGAGCCTAGTCCAAAGTCAATATCTCCTGAGAAAGAGTCGACAAAAACGGACCCTAGTCAAACTGCAATGTCAGAGAAAGAGACCCCCGAAGGCATTTTCTGTTTGACGATGGGTTGATCGACAGACTTGTACAGTGAGGTAAAATGCTAAATCTTTTGGACCCTAGTTTTCTGGAGTCTCCCTGACATTTTGATATCTCAATAGTGTTATTTCATGCATGGGACCTGTTAAAAAAAAAAAATTTGAAAAAAGAAGAAGGGAATTTTGAGATTTTTTATGCCACCTTGGATAGTGGTTGTCTAATCGTTAACTGGCAAATTATGTTGTCTTTTAGCTTAGAATGCTTAGGACTAAGGGATTAAATCAAAACTTCTGTTTGGAATTAATTAAATGCTTACGCAAATGATATTGGGGATCACATTCCCATTCAGTTGGGATCTGTTGCTCTTGGAATTTTTGTGTGATTGTTTCTGAAATGGAGGACGGCACCGATTCTTTTGAGAAATTCATTTCTTCCTGTTTTCTACGGGAAGGGCACTTATTTTATAAGCCTTTTCTTTTCTTTTCTTTTCGCCTGCCCTCATACGTCATTTCGAAAGACTAGTAGAACTATAATATAAGACGCTCATACGAGCTCTTCAGTGCATTTAAACAGGCCAACATTCAGTTTGGTCCTTTAATTATAAAATTGTTTACTTGCATTCTTAGTTAATCAAACTGGAAAAAACAAGTGGATATTTCTAATAGTAAAGTTGTAACAACAAATAATAGTCATAACAAGTTATTTGGCTCTTGATTTGTTGTGTTATAGATATATTTTTTTCTACAAAAAAAAATTTGCATACACGGTTTTTTTAATGCTTTTTGTAGTTAAAAGAATTCCAAGTGAAAATAAAAAAAGTGTATGGATATATGTAATCAAATAAATAGAAAATTGTGTTAATAAATAAAAAAAGTCATAAACAATAATTTAAAATAAAACTTGAAAAAACAAGAGGTAAATGTAGATCAACATATTTAATCTTGCAAGATAGAGTATTTACTTGGTTATGTTTGCTAAATTTATTTATTAAAATAATTTTTTATTCAATCAAACGATAATAGAAATAGACATACACATAAAATTGATTAAATAAAATAAAATAAAATAAAATACTATGCAAGACTACACATATTTAAAAAGTGTAATTATGCAAAAAAAATAAAAATAAATTAAGGACCAAATTGAAAAAAAAACATTTTGAACAATACATCCATAATAAAATGTGAGAATGAACAGTGTGGTGTATACACAGTAAAAACACCATGTCTTTTTAATTTTTAGTAATATTTCTTGTATTTCATCCAAATTTGAATACACCACAACAAAATTATAATATAAATTTACTAATTGAAGTATTAAATAAAATTGTTAGCTTAAAAATAGTAAGTGCGAAACAAGGATATCCTCAAGCTGGCTTTTTTGTTTGTCAAGATTAGAGACTATTTGGTATTATGATAATTTTTGTTTTTTGTCTAAGCATAGAGAAAAAATTGTTTGGTTAGTCAAATAGTTTCTAGCTTTTGCACTATACTCATATATAATTGCGTTTTAAATCTTATTTTTGTAAAAGCTAAAATAGTCTGCTTTTCATTCATGAAAACCTGCTTTTTATTTATTTTGCATACAAATATTCATCTTACAACAATTTCAACCAAACATATTTTTTTAAAACCTATTTTTTTAAAAAAATCATAACTAAAAGTGTTTTTCTTAAATCTATTTTTTTTTTAAACTGCAACCACAAAAACTATTACAATGCCAAACACATATTAAATCTACCATTTTAAAGGTTAAGTTAGTTATAGATCACATCTAATGGACTACAATGGTCAAACTTTCACCAACAACTCATGTCTAGTGATACTAAGATGGTAGAAAAAAGGTATTAAAAAGTCACATACAATACTCATATAAATAGTTTATACTCATCATTCTAAGACAAAAAATTAATGAGATATAGATGTAAATAACCCGCCTCTCTCTCTCTCTCTCTCTCTCTCTCTCTCTCTCTCTCTATATATATATATATATATATATATATATATATATTAAATAACAACTTTAGAGATACAAAATTATGAGATAATAGTTTAGTACTCAAGAAGATACATAACTAAATAAAGTGTAAAAAATGCCAAAGTTAAACACTTTTAATTCAATCTCAACATGCTATGCAAAATGCAAGGCTAAATTATCAATATATACTTGGAATACTCAGTTAAGTATAGAAAATAACCAAAATGTTATTATCCAAGCCAAATAAATGATTTTGATAGAAAACTAGACTCATAATAACTAAACATGTTTTTTTTTTAACCTATAAAGAATACAACAAACACCTAAAAACTAAATTTACAATCTGAATAGTAAAACTAAAATGACCATAGCTTCTAATACGTAACTCCAAACCATGAATGGTTAGATAACTTGGAAAAATCATATTATGAACTTTAAAACCTCATATGATAAGTAAAATTTACCATGCAACAAAGAAACAAAAATTCAATTTCAAAGTTGGTTCAAAAATCGGTAGTAGATAGCATCTAAAATTCCACACATTTTCCTTGCTAACCCAAACTCAACTAACCTAATATCTTTGGGATGATTTGATGACACTTCTATTTTATGATCCCTTGGTCATAAAAGACTCATCCATGAATCATATGTACTATCATCACTAAAATAAGGGGATAAATCACCCACATTAAAAGTGTTTGAAATCTCTAAGTATGATTGACTCAATCATGTATGCATTTTCACCAATCTACTTTATAACCTTAAATGGACGATCAAGATCTTATCAAACTTACATTATAAAAACATCTTCTTGAGAAGGTTAAACCCAAGCTAGATCATGATGTTTGTTAGCTTGATATTTTTTATTTTACATTTCAATCTTTTCTCAAAGTTGTTCATGCAACTTATTTATAATTGCTAACTCTTTCATCATCATGCCTACTGAAATTTTGACCTGTAGGAAGAGGAACCAAATCCAAAGGACTTAAAGGTTTTTAACCATACACAACACCCCCTCGATCCTTCATGTTTAGTCTTCATATCTCTAAAAGTGTAATTTCTTCTAATCTATCCTTTACTTTATTAACAAAGAGAAAGTAGAAAAAATATATTATACAAATACAATTTCTTTGCATATTAGTACGAGTTTAAGGAATTACATGTATTTTTAAGAGACCAATTTCTCCGTTCTTTTTGCACATTTTCGGTTGTTTAGAGGGGGCTGGAATTTGGTATTTAATGTGAAACAAACAACACTAAAAAACCAGTTCATTTTGTAGTAAAAACTTTGTCCACTTTGCCATAAAATGTTTGGTCATGATATTGTTTTCTTGAATAAAAATGAAAAAGAAAAGGATGAAATAGAGATTCACTTTTTTACATGTCAATTCTTGAATTGGTACTTGTCCTTCGAGACAACTTGTTGAATTATAACATGATGTGAATGATGTCTTCCTTTTTCAGTATGGAAGACCTATTCTTAAATACATTTCTTCTAAGTAAATTCTTTTAGTGCATAATTGTTCTGAATCCATGATTAGTCTGTAAGAATGTGAAATAAAAAACAATATGATATGTTCTAACTGGCTTCAATGTTTTAAGTAATTTCGTTTGGATTTAAGTGTTTAAGTTATTTTTATGTGAATAAATATGAGATTGTGTGTTTGGTCACTTTAGCATATTGCTTGTATAAATAAACTTAGAGCTGAAAGTGTTGATACGTGATACATGTGTGTTTCAAAATTGGATGCTCTCATTATAGAATGTGGTTTAATTGTGGAATAATGTCTTTCTTTTTCAGTATGGAAGACCTAATCTCAAGTACATTTCTTCTAAGTAAATTCTTTTAGTGCATAATTGTTCTGAATCCATGATTAGTCTGTAAGAATGTGAAATAAAAAACAATATGATATGTTCTAACTGGCTTCAATTTTTTAAGTAATTTCGTTTGGATTTAAGTGTTTAAGTTATTTTTATGTGAATAAATATGAGATTATGTGTTTGGTCACTTTAGCATATTGCTTGTATAAATAAACTTATAGCTGAAATTGTTGATACGTGATACATGTGTGTTTCAAAATTGGATGCTCTCATTATAGAATGTGGTTTAATTGTGGAAATAAACTGTATAAACAAGAAGAATATGAAGGATAATGTTAATATGATGTGTGATATTTCTAAAATTGAATTTTATGGATTGTAAAGTTGGGAAATTATGACCTAAAAAATGGGTTGTAAATTCTATATTAATTTATTCTCATTGATCCTATTGTAATTATATAAAATGTCTTTTTATCATGATAGTACTCCAAATAGTGATCCTTTAATGACCCAATCATCTCAACCATTAATTTCTACATTAAAGGGTATAAGAGGAAAAATAGATATGACATTGTGTTATTATAGAGAAGCTCTTGAACTAAGTGTGGGATGTAAAAAAAAATTAGTATGCTTATTGTGGTAAAGTTTTTGCTAGTTATGTAATTAATTGATTCAAGAAACATCTAGATAAAACTAAAAGAGAAGTGGAACAATGCCACAAATGTCCTCTAGATGTTTGTCATTGAATGCCTTTTAAACTTTAGGGGAATTTTGAGATGAAAAAAAAACCTAGAAAAATAAAAGCAGATTTCAATCCATATAATGCACGATAGATAGAGAATGAAGAGAGGATGGTTACATAATTAGAAGATGATGATACTCATAATAAGGATGATATTGCTAATACTGATGCTAATAGTAAAAAGAAGATGCTACCACCAAACAATGTTAGAAAAAGAAAACAATTGACTACAAGTTCTGAAAAATAGAAAGAAGTTGCAACAGTAAAGAAATGTTTCATGTCAAGAACAATTCATGATGATCAAAAGTCTCTCCAAAGTTGCTGGTAGAACAGAGCAGCAGTTGAACAATGTGATCTTGTTATAGCAAAATGGATGATTGATGTAAGTATACCATTTAATGTTATTAACTTTGTGTATTACTAGCATGCTATAGAAGTTGTAACAATTAGTAGATATTTCTGTGCAAATTAAAAAAATAACCATGAAATGGAATGAATTTTGACATCATATTTCAATTTGTTTTTTAATAAATTAGGTAGGTGTTTGAATTTCTCACTTGATAATATTTTCATTAGTTTGTATGGACATATGTTCTAGAAAGATAGATGTGAAGAAATTAAACTTGTCGGAACATATTGGAGACTAGATTGGAAATATAAGGACATGTTGAACTAATTTCTCTAAAAGAATTGCTAAACTTCTATTGATAAATTGTGTTTGATAGGTTGAGGATGGAAGTAGTATCGGATTGAAGATGAGTTCCAAATTTCCTTTAAAGTGTATGTTAAAAATGACTTATGAGATTGAAATCTTGATATGAAGTGATTGTTTTATGAATGCCATAAAGTTTAACAATCTTCTTGAAGTATAATTCAACATACTAGCATTAACACATTCATCAGATCAAGATCAATGCTTTTTTTTTCTTTGTATTTTTTTAATATTCAAGTTTTATTTCATGTTATATTATCATTAATCTCTTGTTTATGCTTATTGTTTTCTTTGTTATACTTAGTTAATTTATATCATAGCTATGTTCTTATCTTGTTTATTTATGTTTTTATTTTTAATTATGTTTAGTTAAGTTTATTTTTGCCAAGGTGAAAAGATTACACTAATGGTATAAGAATAAGTATAATAAAAACTCAACATGGACTTTAATGTTTAAATTCAAGAAAGTTTTCCATTAACATATGTTATAATTGTTATCTTAATCAATCTCAATACCCTTTTTGTTAAGTGGTGAGTCTCAATTTGTGGTGTACAATCGTTGGCATAACAAATACTTGATTATTTCATAGCCTACTGCATAGGGATCCGACACTTGTGTTATGAAAAGATGTTGATTTGTTGTTTTCATAAGTTAGCACCATGAATACTTGACAACATTTACAAATGTTGGAGTTATTCAAATAAGGTAATTAAAGATAATTAATATGATTATGTTAATAACTTAAAATGAATCATTAATAATAAATCATCTGATTGGGACCTCCTTTGTGTGTGGCTTCTAGTTGAGCAATAAAAAGAGTTTGGACTATACTAATTTCAAATATTATTAGTGGATCCTCTAACTTTGACAATTGTTTTATCTCTGTTAATCTTTATATAATATCACATCTTTTAGATCTCTTTAAATATGTTTCTTTTATTATTAATGGTTTTGTATTCTTAACCTCTCTGTGGATCAACCTCGGTCTTGCTGGATTATTTATTACTTTGACACTCCTGCACTTGAGAAAAAACATTAATTATTTGATTGTGTCAAGTTTTTGGTGTCATTCCTGGAAAGGTAAGTTAGTCTACAAACTATAAATTTTATTCTTGTTTTTCTTTTCCCTTTTTTTTTTTGCACTTGCATGGAAGTTTGGTTGTGCACATTAGGTTACATATTTTTAGTAAGTCTTCATCTTCTTTAGAAAACATCATAAAAAAAAATAACTAATCAATTCACAACGATAATAACCATCTTAGAACACTTAGAGACCATATGAATCTAACAAGAACAGGTGCACCATCATGTATAGTTTTCCCTCCTGATGCATCCCACTTCAATTTTAAGTCATGTATCATTCAACTTTTACCAAACTTCCATGACTTAGATTTAAAAAATCTGTACTTGTATTTGAGGGAATTTTAAAAGGTTTGTAACATTTAAAATGACTTAAATTGTAGTATGAACACCATTAGACTAAAGTTTTTTTCTTTTTCCTAAAAGATAAAGCTAAAACATTGCTACAAAATATTAGATCAGGATCTATTTATGTTTAAGATGAAATGCAACAACAATTTTTTTTAAAATTTTTCTCTCTCACTAAACAAACTTCTTTTTGGACAATTGAATGAAGTGGTGAATGTCTAAGTTTAATTGAATCAAATATTTATGCAAACTAGAGATGGACAAAAGTATCACATTACTTTTATAAATGATTGCACAAGGTATTGTTATACCTATTTGCTTAAAAGCAAATATATCTTGAAATGTTTAAACATTACAAGAATGAAGTTAAAAATTTAAATTTATAAGGTACTAAAGTGATAGAGGTGGAGAATACATAGCATTTTTGGTGAATTTTATTCATAAAATGGTATTATCCACCAAAATACTGTTCATTATTTACCTTAATAAAATAACATTGTGGAACATAAAAATAAATTTTAAAAGAAATATTAAATGTCATGTTGATATGCTCAGAAGCACTTTAGAACTTGTAAGGGAAGACAATTCTAACTGCAATTTATATGCTTTGCAAAGTACCCCATAAAAAAATAAAAAAATACAAAATATGAATTGTAAAAAGGTAGAAGACCTTCCTATAATTACATTAAAGTGTATGCTTGTCATGCAAAGATGGAAGTACCTAATCCCAAAAACTCCAGATAAGACCTAAAACTATGAATGATAATTTTATCATATATCCTTACAATAGTAGTGCGTATTGATTTTTTATACACAAGTCAAGTAGTGAGGACATTCATCGTAATACTAGTATAGAATTAAGGAATGTCACATTTTTTAAAGACATGTTTCCATTTAAAGAAGCATAAAAAAATCATTCACTTAAGAGAATGATTAACGTAAGCTCAAGTAGTCATCATCAATTCAAAGATGATGAAGTTGAGACTAAAAAGAGTAAAAGGGTCAAAATGATCAAAATATTTGGTAAAAAATAAACCTTAAACATACTTAGAGGCAATGTTCTATCCTGAAAAGTTTTATTAGAAGGAGGTAGTATTTAAATCTATTATGAACAATCATGCATGAGAACATCTGGAAGTAAACTATTAGGCCATAAATGGATGCTCAAAAGGAAATTTGAAAACTTATGGAACTATTAACAAATATAAAGCAAGACTTATTATTAAAGGATTTAAACAATAATAATATGTGAAATATTTTTATACATATTTACCTATGTCAAGAATAACTTCCTTATGAATGTTAATAGTCATCATAGTTATTAACAAGCTTTAAATACATCAAATAGATGTAAAAATAACTTTATTAAATGGTGACCTTGATGAAAAGATTCACATGGAACAACTCGAGGGATTTGTCATTAACTCGAGGGAGTCTGTAAGCTTGTTAAATCATTATATGGTTTGAAACAAGCACCTAAACAATGATATTAAAAAATTAACTATGAGTACAACATTAATAAAGTTGATAAATGTGTTTATGTCAAAAACATGGATAAATGTTATGTCATTGTATTTCTCTAAGTGGAAGATATGTTAATTTTAGGCAGCAATGAGTGTATGATAAAGGATAGTAAGAAAATGCTAACTAATAAATTTAACATTAAAGACTTAGATGTTACCGATATTATGCTAGGAATAAAAATTACTAGGACATCTAATGGATTATTATTGTGTAAATCTCATTAAATTGAGAAAGTTCTTGAGAAATTTTTTAAAGGTGAAAATAGTACTATGATAAAACCAATAAACATAAGCATATAATTGTCCAAATATAAAGGTAAGTGAATAGATCAATTGGAATATTCTCAAATAACTGAGGGCTTTAATGTATATTATGAACTACACAAGGTATAATATTGCATATTTGATTAGCAAAATGAGTAGATTTACTAATGATTTGAGTATGGATAACTAGAAAGCAATAAATAAAGTTCTAAAATATTTGAGATACACTTTGAAATATGAGTTACAACTATACTAGTTACCTAGCAGTACTATAAGGGTATTGTTCTACCAATTAGATATCTAACACTATGGATTTGAAATCCACTAGTGGATATGTTTTCATACTAAATGTAGTAGTTGTTGCATGAAAATTCTTTAAACAAATGTATATTACAAGATCCATAATTGAATCAAGTTTTATTGCTCTTGATAAAGTTGAAGAGAAAGCCCAGTGGCTTTGAAGTTTCTTAAAGGATATTCCCTGTTGGCCAAAACCAATGCTAGCAATTTGTGTCTATTACGATAGTCAATCAGTAATTAGGAGGGCACAAAGTAGTATATATAAAGGTAAATCTAGGCATATATGTCGTAGACATTATACCATTAAACATTTATTCTCAAATGAAATTATTTTTATTAACTATGTAAATTTAAAGAAAAATATCATGGATCTGGTAATCAAAGGTTTGTTGAGAGATATTGTATATAATTCATCGAGGAGAATGGACTTAAAGGTTTCAAAAGATAAAAGAGTGTAATAATGGTAATCATACCTATTTAACTGGAGATAATAAGATCTAGGTTTAGATGGAAAACTAAGTGCTATAACATTCTCAATAACATAAAAAATTGTCATTTCTTGCTTATTTTTATTATAAAAAAGGTGTTAGCTTTAGCATGATAAAGGGTGGGTTATTCTCTAAATGATTTTCTTATCTTGGTATACCAAGTGGAGTTAAATATAATATTGTGAATGAAAGATCACTTATATTTGTAAAACATATGGGTGATTTTCTCAAGAATTTCAATAAAGACTGATTTCTCTAAAACATTCAAGAATCTAGAAGTTGTTTAGAGACAAAATAAACAAAACTGTGAGAACCATAGATACCCATATAATAATTATGCAACTAATAAAAATGAGAGGTATGAGACTTCTACTGAATTATTTCATTGCAAGATGATAGAGGGTTTCTCGATGAACACCCATATGTTGAGGATGATTGGATATTTTAAAAATTAATCCAATTGGGCTTTGTCAAGGACAATGAGTTAAGCTTTGACTTTGTATTACAATCTAAGCATGAAATCCTACTTTGAGCATCAAGAAAGACAAGGGTATTTGTTATTATTGTGTGTGGCAAAGAAAACACTAAAGAAGGATTTTACAAAGATTATCTTGCAACCATAGAGGCTAAAAAGCTTATTAAAGCTTCTGCTTCATGTGTGTTTATGATTGAATAAAGGTAAAATGAACTTACAAGTTGATAATGAAGCAAGAGTTGCCATACTAACTTTGTCAAGTTGGTTGACACTGGAACATGTTAATTGTTATTTTATTCTAGTATTTTCTAGAAACATCATATCCATTTCTAAATGGATTTGAATTTATTATTAAGAGAAAATGTTTTTTCTTATATAATAATGATATTTATTATAAATATGGTACATATACAAATAGTTTGTATATATCAAATCTTGAATTGTCTAGGTTCAATATAAATATCCATATTATTTATGACATTAAAAAGAGAAATCACACCCTATTGGATATGATGCAATCCATGATGAGCTATACAAACCTTCAGCCTTTTTTTTTTAGCTATGCTTTACAAAATACTACTTACCTTTTAAAAAAGGTTCCATCAAAATCTATTAATAAGATTTTATATGAGATATGGAATGGTAAGAGATTAATCTTATCATACTTAAAGATTTGAGATGTGCTTTTTATGTGAAGCGTATTGTATTCAAAAAGCCAAGATCTAAGTCAAATATATTTAAGTTTATAAGATATCCAAAAAAAACTAATAGATATTATTTATATCATCTTGTTGAGCAAAAGTGTGTCTCAAAACATGCTACCTTTCTAAAAAAAAAAATTTGTTCTTGAAATGAGTAGTGAAAGGCAAATAGAACTTCAAAAAGTTTAAGAACCCCAAACTAACATCTAAATAGAACCTAAGTCTAAGGCTATAGCATTGGATGTTTAGCTTAAAACTTAGGAAATATAAGAACTCCATAGATATAGTAGGACACGTCATACACCAATGAGATATGAACTTTTCATGAAAGCTGAAAATGATGAGTTGCTCATGTTTGATGAGTCTATTGACTACATCGAACCAATATCCGATATTGATTCTAAAAAATGGGTTAAGGCCATAAAATCTGAAATAGATTCCATGTACACCAATAAGGTATGAACCTTGGTTGATCGGCCTAAAAGGATAAAACCCATTGTATATAAGTGTGTCTTTAAGATTAAAACTGACATGGATAGCAATGTACAAACATACACAGCTAGACTAGTTATCAATGGTTACAGAAAAGATAAAGAGGTTGACTTTATTGAAACCTTTTTACCGATAACTATGTTAAAATCCATAAGGATTTTACTTGCTATAACTACATACTATGATTATAATATTTGGAAAATGGATGTCAAAATTGAATTCCTGAATGGGAATCTTCAAGAACATATATATGTGATATAACCTAAAAGTTTTGAATCTAAGAAATTTATCAATAAAGTAAACAATTTATAAAAATCCATTTGTGGACTTAATTAAACTTCAAGGAGTTGAAATACTTAGTTTGATGAGATAATCAAACAGTTTGATTTCATAAAAAATATAGATAAGCCTTGTGTTTATAAAAATATTAGTTGGGGTGGAGTTGTTTTCCAAATCTTATATATAGATGACATATTATTAATAGGAAATGATATTTCATTACTCTAGTTAGTAAATATTCAGTTGTCCAAGAGTTTCTCTATGAAAGATATAAGAGAGGCAACCTATATACTAGGAATAAAGATATAGAGGTAAATTTAAAAGGCTGCTTGGATTATCCTAATTCATGTATATAGATAAGATGTTAGAACACTTTAGCATAAAAGAATGCAATAGATTATACTTACTGATTTTATATAAGATACGTCTCTTCAAGGATATGTTTCTTAAAACATAAATTGAGAGAGAGATAATAAAAATGATTCTATATATTTTGGATATAAGATCTATAATTTATGCGGTGCTATGTGCAATACTAGATGTATCTTATATTTTGAGCATAGTGAGTAAATACCGATCTAATCTAGGTGAAGGTCACTAAAATATAGTTAAAAAACATTCTTAAGTACTTGAAAAGAACTGGGTTTTTCTGATTTTGGCTGGAGATGAACTAGTAATTCATGGTTATTTGAATGTTAGTTTTCAATAAGATATTGAAAATAGAAAATTTAGTCTGGTTATATTTTACTCTAAATAATGATGTCGAGTTAGAAGAGTTCCAAATAAGAGATCAAAGTAGATTCTACAACTAAAGTTAAGTACATCTTTATGTTTAAGGGGATAAAAAAGGTTATTTAGATAAAGAAATTCATCACTGAACTAGGTATAATTCCTACCATTGTTGATTTAGTAAAATGGTATTGTGATAACAATGAAGCAATTGCACAAGCAAAGAAACCAAGGTCTCATCAATTATCTAAAAATGTATTTAGACAATTCCATTTGATTAGAGAATCATAGAAATGAAAGATGTAAAAATAGAGCAAATACCCACTAAAAAGAATCTTATAGATCCTCTTACTAAGTTATTGCCTCAGTAAAAACATTATTATCAAATAGAGTGATATGGTATTTGATGCATGAGTGATTGATTTTAGTGCAAATGAAAGATTGTTGGTATATATGCCTTGTAGCCAATTGGTTGGTTACACGTAGAATTGACTTGTTCATGTAAACATATTTAATTTTTAATAAAGGCTTATTTATCTTTAATATTCATCAAATGTTTGATTAATAAATCTAAAGTGAAGATAAAGTCATTGAGATAAAAGTGTTCCGCAAAAGAAATTATAAAGTTGTTATAATTATAAGATTTTTATTACATCAAATCATTGTTCCTAGATATTCTTAGTCAATGCTCTATTAAGAGTGGACATCCATTAGAGTTTTTTTTTTTTTTAGGTGCTTGTCAGATGACATATACACTAATCTGACTCGCATGATAATTCCATATGGAGAGATCACATATGTCTATCAAAAGGCTCACATGACAGTTGTGTAATTGATTCTTAGACTTGAAATTACTCAGTTATCGTACATAGGGAATTTTATATTTTGATCTTGCTACTTGTTATCCTAATCAAAGGTAACAAACGAGCAAATATTGGGTATATCATGAACTATATGAAGGTATTTGAGTGATCAATAGAGGTTTCATCATCCTATATGAATTAAGGAAAATGTTCCTTATGATCTTAAATAGTATTGATTATTAATACTTATCCTATGTGAATTAGGAAAAATATTCATTATGATCTTAAATACCATTGATTATAAATTCTTACGTAAGGTGGAATGAAATTTAAAAAGAATTTGAAATCTCATTTAAATAATCAATGACTATGATATGAAAACAAACATAATTTGATAAAATAGACACGTTTCATACAATAATATCTAAGTTGGAACATTATTGATGAAAAGATAATGATTACACTAAAAAACTAGTCATTAAAATATTAAGTTAAATCACTTATGACTTTCTCAATATTTGGGGGATCATGATAGGTTGCTAGACATTATATTTGATCTTCAAATATAAATTAATCAATTGTTGAATTGATAAAAAATTAATTTATTTAATCCTATTTTATTTAGAATTATGATTTATATTTAGGCCAACTTATTAGAGAATTTAATGGGTTACACACATAAACATCATTGCTCAAAAATTAAATTAGGATGATTAATCAAGTATGACTTGATTGTAAATAAATTTTAGAAATTGAAGACTATAATGTAATTTATACAGGGAATTACAATTCTAGACCTAGAAAAATCAAGGACATTATTGAATAAATTTCTAAAATTATCATAAAATAATATACATGATATAATTCAGAGGGCAAATTGATATTCTGCTATTTATAGGGTTTTCAAGTTTCCCTATAAATAGAATGTTATACCTCTTATTTTCTTGACAATATAATAGTACATAATACATAACACTTGAAAAAAAAAAGAGTTAGGACTCAAAGGCATAACAATCCCTCTCTTTTAAAAGGGTTTAGGAGATTTCTCACTGGTGATTTGTGATTAGTACTTAAAAGTGCATTTTTATCAAGGTTCTATATCATCATTTTGCACTTGAAGTATCAATAACTCCTTAACTAAAGCACGTTTTATAATAACATATCTAATAATATAAGATACCTTTAATTTATGGTAAATGTTCATCTTAAATTCAGGTCTATCACATAAATGAAAGAATTGATTGATGAGTTGAAGTACTGAAATTGAAAGGACAAAGAGATGGCCAAACTTAGAAAAGAGATGTTGGTGCAGTCCAAACTGGAACATTGTTCGGTAATCGGGTCATATCTGGAGCTGTAGATCTTGGATTTAGGTATACTTTATATGGATGGAAAGGTAAGACATAGGCCTACAACTTTCATGGGAGCCCAAGATTTAACAAGGCCGTTTTCAAGTCCAAATTGTAGCAACAAAGAAGAAGTCCGAATCTGTCCTACAGCCCAGACACTGTTCAGTGTTCAGACCATATCTCGAGTTCTAGAAGTCCAAATGATCTCAATTTTTTACCCTGGAAAGATGAGACAATTTCCTAGAACTTTCATGATTGAAGTCTGTTCAAATTATGACGTTATCAATGACCTTTTTGGCAGACAAGAAGATAAGAATTGTCACCAAGTCAAGATATGGCCACCCATTCATCAATTAGTCAACAAATCAATAGTTCCGAATTTTGGCCTATAAAAGGAGGCATTTGCCATGTATTTAGGCATCTTGGTGTTCAGATCAAGATCATGCTCTTGCTTTCTCTCTTTGTATTGCTTATGCTTTGCTTTCATTAATATCAAGTTTATGCCTTTCATTTCCTTTTCTTTACTTAGTTAACTTTTATCTTACTTATGTTCTTATCTTGTTTATTTATGTTTCTTTTTTTCATTATGTCTAGCTAAGTTAATTATGTCAAGGTGAAAAGGTTACACTAATGGTGTAAGGATAAGTATAATATAAACTCAACATGGACTTTAATGTTGGATACTAACATGCTTTATATTTGTTATCTTGTTCTCTTTTAATACTTTGCTTGTTAAATAGTTAATCTAGATTTATGTTGTATAACACTTGGTACAACAAATACTTGGCACTTTCATAGCCCATACTGTATGGTATAACCGACACCTGAGCTATGAAAGGAAGTTGATTTGTTGTTAACATAAGTTATAATCATGAATACCTGAAAAACATTTACAAGTATTAGCATTATTCGAATAAGATAACTAATGTAATCATGTTAACAATTTATAATCTGATTAGAACCTCCTTTGTGTGTGGTTTCCAATTGAATAAAAAGAGTTTATACTATACTTGTTTGAAATACCATTAGTGGATCCTCTAACCTTGACATTTGTTGTTATCATTGTTTAATCCTTACATTAATCTTCCATCTCAAAGTTCTCATCAACTTCTTCTTCTTCTTCTTCCTTATTATTATTATTATTAATAGTATTATTGGTGTTATTACTACTACTACCACTACTACTACTACTACTACTACTACTACTATTACTATTACTATTACTACTATTATTATTGGTGTTGTTGTTGTTGTTGTTGTTGTTGTTACTATTGTTGTTGTAGTATTGTTGCTTATAATTTATACAAGTAACCTCCCTGTGGTTCGACCCCGGTCTTGCCGGGTTATTTATTACTTCGACACTCCTGCACTTGGGAAAAGACATCAATCTTTTGGTCGTGTCAAGTTTTTGGCGCCGTTGGCGGGGAGGTAAATTCTTGTACAAATTATAGTATTTATTCTATTTTCTCTTTTCTTGTATCTAATTTTGTTTATTTTTGTTGTTGTTTTGTTTCCTTTTGTTTTGTTTTCTTCTTTTTTTATTCTCTTTTTACACGTGCATGAGAGTCTGGTCACGTACATTAAGTGGTAGACTTTGTAGCGTATCCTCATTATTTTCAGAAAATATGGCCGAAGAAGATAACCAATCGCTTCATAATGAGAATAATGAGAATATTCGAGTTAGAACACTTAGAGACCACATGAATCCCACAAGAACAAGTGCACCCTTATGCATAGTTTTTCCACCTGATGCATCTCATTTTAATTTTAAGACAGGCATTATTCAACTTTTACCATCTTTTCATGGCTTAGATTTAGAAAATCCATACTTGCATTTGAGGGAATTTGAGGAGGTTTGCAACACGTATAATGACTCAAATTGTAGCATGAACACCATTAGATTGAAGCTTTTTCCTTTTTCATTAAAAGATAAAGCTAAAACATGGCTATAAAATTTGAGACCTGGATCCATTCGTGCTTGGGATGAAATGCAACAAGAATTTTTAAAGAAGTTTTTTCCGTCCCACAGAACAAACTCTTTCAAAAGACAAATCATTACTTTCTCTCAAAAACCAGGAGAAACATTTTATCAATGTTGGGATAGGTATCGAGACTTGCTTAATACTTGTCCTCATCATGGTTTTGAAACATGGAGATTAGTTTCACATTTTTATGAAGGATTAACACCTAGAGATAGGCAAATGGTTGAATTGATGTGCAATGGAACTTTTGAAGATAAAGACCCTAATAAAGCAATGGAGTACTTAGATTTGCTAGCTGAAAATGCACAAAATTGGGACACCACAGGTACTTATGAGGCACCAAGTAAAACCCAACCTCATACATCTAGTGGGGGTATGTACAACCTTAGGGAAGATCATGACCTCCAAGCCAAGTTTGCATCTTTAGCTAAAAAAGTCGAAGCACTAGAATTGAAAAAGAGTGGTCAATTAAAATCTGTTCAAGACATTGCGTGTCAAATCTGTGAAACCAACGAACATTCAACTAATGACTGTCCAACCTTGCCTTCTTTTAAAGAATGTCTCCATGAACAAGCCCATGCATTAAACAGTTTTCAAAGGCCCAACCATAACCCATATTCACAAACATACAACCCTGGTTGGAGAAATCACCCAAATTTCAATTGGAAGAGTGATAACAATAATGCTCAAACTTCATAGCCACCGTTTCAAGCACACCATAATTTCCAAAATTTTCATGGATATGCACCTCCTTATGCTCCACCTCTTAGAAGAAATCTTGAGGAAACATTGCATGCATTTATAGAAAAGCAAGAGACAATTAACACTCAACTTGCTCAAAGCATGACAGATTTTAAAGATACTCTTGCAAAGTTCACATCTGCTCTCAGTTTCCAGGAGAAAGGTAAGTTTCCATCTCAACCACAACAAAATCCCAAGGGGCAATACAATACGAGTGCAAGTAGTTCGGGAAACCAACACATGAATCACGTAAAATCAGTCATCACTCTTCGCAGTGGTAAGGTTATTGAAAAAACCATTCTTGAACCTTGTGAGAATGATGATGAGTCAATCTCTGAGGGTAAGGAAAGGGTTGAATCTGATCATTGCGAAGAAAAGACTGATTCCCCGCCAGCACTTCCATTTCCTCATGCCATGACCAAACAAAGGAAAGTCAATCACAACTCTGAAATCTTTGAAACTTTCAAACAGGTAAGGATCAATATACCTTTGTTGGATGCTATTAAACAGGTTCCTTCTTATGCTAAAGTTTTGAAAGATCTGTGCACTGTGAAGAGAAAACTGAATGTGAAAAAGAAAGCCTTTTTAGCCGAACAAGTAAGTGCCATTCTTCAGAACAATAATGCATTGAAATATAAAGACCCTGGTTGTCCTATAATTTCTTACTTTATTGGAGAACATAAAATTGAAAGAGCTTTACTTGATCGTGGAGCTAGTGTGAATTTACTTCCATATTTAGTTTTTCAAAGTCTCAATCTAGGTGAGTTAAAACCAACTTCTGTAACTCTTTTACTTGCCGATAGATCTGTAAAAATGCCTAGAGGAATAGTTAAAGATGTGTTAGTACAAGTCGATAAGTTCATTTATCCTATGGATTTTATTGTCTTGGACACACAACCTGTTGAAGCATGTAATTCATTTCCTGTTATTTTAGGATGCCTGTTTCTTGCAACTTCTAATGCATTGATTAATTGTAGGAATGGACTGATGAAGCTATCTTTTGGAAACATGACATTGGAGATGAATATTTTCAACATTTGCAAGCAACCTGGAGATGATAATGATTTACAAGAAGTAGATTTTATTGAAGAATTGGTTTATGATCAATTTGAATCTACTTTGAGTAATACTAAGTTTGATGAATCTGGAGATTTGCAAATAATTCATTCTCAGGAAGAAATCACGGATGAAAAAGGCATTGAAAATATTGATGCGAATCTTTTGTCAAGAGTGACAACAGATTCGATATCTGACATCACACCAACCGACAATTACTTTCCTGACAAATCCTTACTTTCTCTTAGTTCAATGCCTTGGTTTGCTAAAAATATCAATTTCCTTGCCTCGGGAGATTTGCCAACTCACTGGAGTACCGAAGACAAAGGTAAGTTTTTGAACGAAGTGAGAAAATTTTATTGGGATGACCCTTACTTATTCGAATATTGTCCTGATCAAATATTTCAAAGATGCATTCCTGACAATGAGGTAAGTAATGTCATTAAACTTTGTCATTCTGAAGCATGTGGAAGTCATTTCTCGTCAAAAAAGACAACTGTAAAAATCTTAAAAAATGGATTTTATTGGCCCACCATGTTCAAGGACACACATGCATTCTGCAAAACTTGTGAAAATTGTCAAAAGGTTGATACTGGTCAAAAAGTTTTGCTTTATAATTCTCAACTCCATATATTTCCTAGAAAGCTAAGATCAAGATGGAACGATCCATTTATTGAGAAACATGTGTATCCTTATGGGGCCTTTGATATTGAGAATCCAAAGAATGACAATGTTTCTAAGGTAAATGGACATCATTTGAAAGCTTACTTTGATAATTTTCCTAGTGAAAATGAATCCATTGGTTTGAATGATCCTGTAGATAAAGGTTGATTATTTTGTTTTTCTCACATTGTTTTTGTGTTTCCTTTTGGTGTGACTCTTTGTTTTGCTAGTCTCTCTCACCCCGGTCAAATGGCGGATAACGGTACTCCGTGACTTCAGTCGGTTCTTTTAGTTTCCCATAATAACTTATATCTGTATATATTTGTGCAATACTTTTCTATTTCTCCCTTCTTTGACTCTCTTCTCCAATTCTCATTTGAAAATGGACACCACTCTTGAAAAATTGAAAAAGTACTTTCCCGCTCTGCCTCAGAATGCGATTACAAAAATTTACCGTGCTAGGTGTGCAAGATTGAAGTTGTTAATGAATCATGGAATTCCTGAAGATATTCGCTGGCTGATTGAAGCAAAGGTCCGATTATTAGGTGAGTCCTCCAATTCTTTCATTTCACACATGCCTGGAACAGGTAAAAGCACTTTTGCAAAGAAACGTCGTGCAAAACTACTGAAAGTCTGTCACCGATGTGCCAGATGGACTTGTAATGCAACATGTCGTTCTTTAGGAATGGTATCTATAAACCGTGAAGATAAAATACAATTCATTAAGGATGGCCTAAGTAAGGGGTCTTTAGATAATCTTTTGTTGACCCTTGAGACGCATCCTAGTGGAGATGTGCATCGTGCAATTCATGATTTATGGCCCCATTTTCATAAAGAACATGATAGACTTAGTCTTGGGAATCTGACTAAAAAAGACCCTGTTTGCTAGTTTTTAGGAAAACTGGATGGGAAGCCTATCCCCAACCCATAGAGAGCGTTTAAGCCGTTCTTGGACGTAAAACCAAGGGAAGATGTGAGCCACAATCACAACTACGTGTACATACACATACTTTTTCAAAATAAATAAATAAATAAAGAGAGAAAGAGAGAGAGTGTGTGTGAGACTCCAGCTGGCCTACATATAGGTGATATGATTGCATTTTCAATTCCGCATCTATAAAATCTTCTCTTCCTTCCCCTCATTTCTACTCAATCCTTATATTAGACAGATATAGAAGTGTGTAGAAATGGCAGGTCCCTCAAGTTATCACATAAAAAATATTTGTGTTTTCGGTGGATCTAGTCTTGGGAAGGAAATAGCTTTTTTAGAAGCAGCAAATCATCTTGGTCAGGTACTAGCTGAGAGAAAGATTCATTTAGTGTATGGGGGAGGCAGCCTTGGGTTAATGGGGGGTGTGGCAATAGCTGCATTTTTAAGAGGTAGTCAAGTTTTAGGGGTCGTCCTTGAAGCTTTAACAAAAGGGGACATCATTAGAAGAACAATTGGAGAGGAACTACTGGTCTCCACAATGTTTGATCGAATGAATACAATGTTTAACCATGCTGATGCCTTCATTGCCTTACCAGGTGGTCTAGGCACATTGGAAGAGATCTTTCATATTTCCTCTTGGGCCCAACTTCACATTCACCATAAACCTATCGGTTTGCTCAATGTTAATGGTTTTTATGATAATTTGTTGTCTTTTCTTGATCAAGCTGTGGAACAGGAATTTCTAACATCTTCGGCACGACAAATCATAATCTCTGCTGCTACTGCTGAACAGTTGATCGACAAACTACCATCTTTCACCCTGTAATTGATCCTTCCATGAGTCGCATAAATTGGTCAACTACAGAAAGCCGTAAAAAGCTTAGATTGGATTTGAGCCTTCGTTTGTGAATCCTTGTGTCTTTTGGTTTTATTTCTAGCATAGTATTTTGTTCTGTTATTTCTTATATTTGTTTAAGTGTGTTTCAGGTTTGTCAGTGTTCGTTGTTTCAGGTAATGTCTTCTATAATCTATCTTTCTACCTTAGGACATTGAGGACAATGTCTCGTTTTGATTGGGGGGAGAGGGTAGTAGTATTTAAAAAAAAAACTAACCAACTAACTGTTTTTGTTTTAAAAACTATTTGGCAAAACTGTTATTACTAGGATGGCAGAGTAAGGGGGAATTTTATTGACTCTTGAGACGCATCTTAGTAAACATTTTCTAATGGTTATTTGCAATATTCATAACAAGGCCTATTAGAATACTTCTTGAAATATTCAGGTTTACAAACTCTCGCATGGTTATCACTTAATTCTGCTCATATACTCATTTAACAAGTATTCTTAAACCTTCATTTTCACACACACACTTTAACATATGATTGTGGGTTGCGTATTGGATTATTACATTATTTATGTTCTTTTGTTAAAGGTAACAACTAAGGGATAGTGATAGCATATAATTTTCAAAAAAAAAAAAAATGATGATGATAAAAACGTAGATAAGTTTGATTTCGTAGCCTCCCTAACCTAAACAATTAAGCCCGAAGGGGTGTTTTAACACCTAATACCCTAAAGTCAACTGACTTGGGAGCTATTGGCCCAAAGCTTGTTACATGGGTTAAGGAGAAAAGCTTAAGGGAATCAAACATTGCACTATCTACGTATTAGTATCTGCAACCCGAGTTACTAAGCTCGTAGGGGTGTCTCAACACCTAATGCCCTAAGATCAACTGGTCTGGGAGTCATTAGCTGAAAGCTCGTTACATGGGTTAAAGATGCATTGTGTTTTAAGTTATATGTATAAAAAAGAAAAAAAAAGAAAAAGAAAAAAAAGAGAGAAAAAAATAATAAAATAAAATAAAATAATCCCAACCCAAGGAAGTTAACCTTAAACATTAGAACAAAATATTGTTTTCTTCCAATAAAAGCCCCATCATCTATGTTTCATACATTGAGCACATAACAAGGAAGGTTTATTAATATTTTGTTTAAGAGATATTGAGCAAATATATAAAATTTAATGAGAGTTTGTTTATCTGGATAGATTAATGGAAGTTGAATGATGAATGCCTTGCTTTGTGGAATTTGCAAATTGTTTCTCTATTTTAACGCTTTGATTACTAGGGACTAGTAATAAGCTGGTTGGGGGGTGTGATTAGTACTTAAAAGTGCATTTTTATCAAGGTTTTATATCATCATTTTGCACTTGAAGTATCAATAACTCCTTAACTAAAGCACGTTTTATAATAACATATCTAATAATATAAGATACCTTTAATTTATGGTAAATGTTCATCTTAAATTCAGGCCTATCACATAAATGAAAGAATTGATTGATGAGTTGAAGTACTGAAATTGAAAGGACAAAGAGATGGCCAAACTTAGAAAAGAGATGTTGGTGCAGTCCAAACTGGAACATTGTTCGGTAATCGGGTCATATCTGGAGCTGTAGATCTTGGATTTAGGTATACTTTATATGGATGGAAAGGTAAGACATAGGCCTACAACTTTCATGGGAGCCCAAGATTTAACAAGGCCGTTTTCAAGTCCAAATTGTAGCAACAAAGAAGAAGTCCGAATCTGTCCTACAGCCCAGACACTGTTCAGTGTTCAGACCATATCTCGAGTTCAAGAAGTCCAAATGATCTCAATTGTTTACCCTGGAAAGATGAGACAATTTCCTAGAACTTTCATGATTGAAGTCTGTTCAAATTATGACGTTATCAATGATGTTTTTGGCAGACAAGAAGATAAGAATTGTCACCAAGTCAAGATATGGCCACCCATTCATCAATTAGTCAACAAATCAATAGTTCCGAATTTTGGCCTATAAAAGGAGGCATTTGCCATGTAATTAGGCATCTTGGTGTTCAGATCAAGATCATGCTCTTGCTTTCTCTCTTTGTATTGCTTATGCTTTGCTTTCATTAATATCAAGTTTATGCCTTTCATTTCCTTTTCTTTACTTAGTTAACTTTTATCTTACTTATGTTCTTATCTTGTTTATTTATGTTTCTTTTTTTCATTATGTCTAGCTAAGTTAATTATGTCAAGGTGAAAAGGTTACACTAATGGTGTAAGGATAAGTATAATATAAACTCAACATGGACTTTAATGTTGGATACTAACATGCTTTATATTTGTTATCTTGTTCACTTTTAATACTTTGCTTGTTAAATAGTTAATCTAGATTTATGTTGTATAACACTTGGTACAACAAATACTTGGCACTTTCATAGCCCATACTGTATGGTATAACCGACACCTGAGCTATGAAAGGAAGTTGATTTGTTGTTAACATAAGTTATAATCATGAATACCTGAAAACATTTACAAGTATTAGCATTATTCGAATAAGATAACTAATGTAATCATGTTAACAATTTATAATCTGATTGGAACCTTCTTTGTGTGTGGTTTTCAATTGAATAAAAAGAGTTTATACTATACTTGTTTGAAATACCATTAGTGGATCCTCTAACCTTGACATTTGTTGTTATCATTGTTTAATCCTTACATTAATCTTCCATCTCAAAGTTCTCATCAACTTCTTCTTCTTCTTCTTCTTCCTTATTATTATTATTATTATTAATAGTATTATTGGTGTTACTACTACTACTACTACTACTACTAGTACTATTACTATTACTATTATTATTATTGTTGTTGTTGTTGTTGTTGTTGTTGTTGTTACTATTGTTGTTGTAGTATTGTTGCTTATAATTTATACAAGTAACCTCCCTGTGGTTCGACCCCGGTCTTGCCGGGTTATTTATTACTTCGACACTCCTGCACTTGGGAAAAGATATCAATCTTTTGGTCGTGTCAATTTATATGGATGATCGTTAGAGGTCCGACACTTAATGACTTGTGGTTTGCCACAACTCAGCCTTGAAACAAATCTTCAAAGCTGAAAAGAACATTTGATCTTTAGGTAATCTTCGTATAAACTCTAAACAACTCTAGATATGTCTAACATAACCTTAGAACTTCTGGAAAAAAAAATTAAATTTATCATAATCGCTGTGTATATTTATTTTCCGATATTCCTTACGTCTAGTTTCAACATAAATTACTTAGTTTTAAGATAACTGTTTCTTATTCTATTTCCTCATACAATAAAGCTTAAATATGATCTTTATAGAGAGATAATTTAACTATATTTTCTTGAGTTTATTAAACCTTGTTTAAAAGTTCATTTAAATAAGGTGATGTTGTTGGAATTATTAAAGGCATATTGAAATCTTTTAAATTTTGGTACCAAGAGAAGATCAATCAAGCTTTAAAGATAAATGATCGATTGATCTTTGACAACAATAATTTTTCAGCTTGGTTGTATTTTAAGTGCTTCAACAAGTAAGAATCAAATACTAGGTTTATTTAAGTATAAATTCTATAGATATGATTATAAAGCATGATAGGATTGTGTTTCAATCTTTCAGAAGAGAACTGATTTGATCAATTAGAGACATCCAACATAAATAAAAAGAAGATTAGGTCCACAACTTGATCTTAGAGAGAATCCACTCCATTAAATGAATATGATCAGTGTGTATCAGTCTGGTAATATTAATGAAACACCCAAGTGCCTGACCCACAGAGAACCCATCCTAAAATCCAAAATAATTCATGCTTGAAATCCAACTTGAAACCTTTATATGATATATATATTTTACAGCTTATAAGCTAAACTTGTATGAACACTAATCTAATTTTGAACAAAAATACAGGTAGTGATAATTACCTAAAAAAACTGAGAGGTTGTTCGGCGTTAGATGTACGCAGGAGCCAGCAGATCAAATGATGTTGGATCCCCCAAAGGGAAATTTACAAGCCAACAACTCTCATGCTATTATCTTTCATATTCCAACCAGGAAAGTTCAGTGTTAACATTAATGTATTCTCAATTGTATTAAAACACTTTCTTTCACTAGAAGGGACTGGCATGATTAGGACACGAAATTTCCTGTAAGAGGTATAAGGTTCAGATTGTAAAATTGGGAGCGGTGAGATGGTTAGAATTTGTAATGGAGTATCTCAACTGTCTAGCCGAAAGTCCACTGAGCCTCTCACCGGAGAGTAAAAAAGAAGCTCGACAATAACTCCTTTCCTTGGCAATTCTTAAATTTACTGTTATGTCATTCAATATTGTCAATTCTCAAATTTACTGTTATATCATTCACTAAAACAGAAAATAATTCAATATCAGAATCTATTCAATGTCCAATTTACTCTTCCATAGGCACCATGCACTGCCTATGAGCAACACGTAATTAACTTTCGGTCATGAAATGTTAGTGTGTGGGATCAGTGTATTAAAGGTGAGATTAACTCAATCAGGCAAAATACCATTTAATGAATTCCTTTTTCTATACATGAACAAAATCCATCTTTGCTAAACATTCAAAGAGATGCCCAATGTGCAAAAAACTACTGTGGAACTTCAAGACTGGCACTTTCATAATTGTTAAAGCAAACCAGAGTCTGTATAATTATGGAAAGGTTTCTTTTTTGTAATGTGAGACTTGATGCCATGTTCAGTCCAAACCACCTCATGACAAGCCAAGTTAATTCACAACCTCCAAAGGTTTTTTCAGCCAGCAAAAGTGCTCGCATCAATAATTTCACATCAAATTTCCCAAGGTATATATTTTTTAAGTCTTGGACATGAAACTATGTGGATAAACAAATTCAACAGTTTCTTTTTCTTTTTCTTTTTCTTGTACATTTTTAGAGGTAATGTTACCATTCTTAGTTTAATATGATCTATAACCAATCAGTTGGATAAATATGGTATTACATTTAAATACATATTTATTATTAACAAAGGTTTAATTTATCTTTAATATTATATTAATTAATTTAATATTTGATTTATAAATCTAGAGTAAAAATAATATTCATATGACAAAAATGTTTTGCAAAGAAAATTATAAAGTTGTTATAATTATGTGATTTTTATTACATCAAAATGTTGTTCTTAAAATGCTCTTGGTTGATGCTCTCTTAAATATTGGACATTTATTAGAGCTGTAGAGATTGATACATATCATGTTCTTTTTTTTTTGTGAAAGGAAACAGTTGTTCTCATAACTTAAGGTAAAATAGATACCTAGAACGAATATGTAGGTGTTTTATCATAAGACATGTACACTAAACTGACCCACATGAGAATTCTATATAGAGAAATCACTTATGTCTATAGAAATGCTCACGTGATGGTTGTGTAAGTGATTTTTAGACTTAAGATCACTAAATTATCTTATATAGAGAATGTTATGCTTTGATCTTATTACATATTATTTTAATCGAGATAATAAAGGGGCAGGCATTGGGTATATCATGAACTATATGAAGATACTTAAGTGATCAAGAGATGATTCATCATCCTAGGTGAATTAGAGAAAATATTTCATTTGTTCTCAAGTAGTATTGACTGAGAAATCCTTAACCAAGATAGAATGAAATTTGTAAAGAATTTCAAATCTTATTCAAACAATCAATGACTATTATGTAGAGAACAAACATGATTTAACATAGCAAATATACTTCATGCTTTAATGTCAAATCAGAACATTATTGATGAAATGATATTAATTACACTGAGAAATTGGCCACTGAAAGGTTAAGTCAAACCACTAATGACTTTTCTAATATTTAAGGGATCATGATACGTTGTTAAATGATGCACCTGATCTTCAAATATAAATTAATCAATTATTTAATTGATAATAAATTAAATTGTTTAATTTATTTAATTCTATTTAATGATAATTATAATTTATATTTGAGCCAACATCTTAAGAATCTAATGGGTCATACATATTAAGAACTATTAGTCAGATATTAAACTGTGATAACTTAATTAAGTATAACTTGATTAAAATATATTTTAGAAATTAAGGACTAGAATATAATTAATACAAGGACTTGATTGAGTTAATTTCTAAAATTGTCTTGAATCAATATATGAATATACTAAAGGGGTTGAATCAAAATTTTGTCAATTTATAGGGTTTTTCAAATTTCTCTATAAATAGTAAGTTATGCTTCATATTTTTGGGTGATTGTCCGTTAGACAAAAAAACTAAATAAGTCACAGAATAGAGTTATCACTCTACGCATAGCAATCTCTCTCTTTTAAATATGGATTAAAATAATTGTTTTTATTTTAAAAAAATTATTTTTAACATCAGCACATCAAAATGATCTAAAAATACTAAAAAAAAAATTCAAAATTTTTCAAAAACATTTTTGAAACGCAAAAACAAACAATGTCAAAATTTTGTCAATTTATAGGGTTTTTTAAATTTCTATATAAATAGTAAGTTATACTTCTTATTTTTTGGTGATTGTCTGTTAGACAAAAAAAACTACATAAATCACAGAATAAAGAGCTAGCACTCTAGGCATAGCAATCTCTTTCTTTTAAATATGGATTTAAGAGATTTCTCATTGGTGGTTCGTGTGGATTACTATTAGAGGATGAACAATTCAATAGCTTGTAATTTACAACAATTCAATTTTTAAAGAATTATTCATAGCTGAAAAAGATCAAATTTTTAGATAATAAATTTTTAAACAACTCTAGATCTACCTAATGAGATCTTAAAAACTCTTAAATAATTTTATTTTATTGTTTTCGTTGTTTGTTTGCATTTAGAAACCAGCAAGCCTCTAGCTATATGGCATTGTCTATTCTGTCCAGGTAGTAATTTTTTTCGTTCTGGCAATACCCGTCTATGTCCTATATATTTGAACGCCGCCCCCATTTCATCATTCACATAAAGACTGGAAACTATTTTCACTGTCTTCTGTTTTCTTCAATTTTCCTGCGTAAACAAAGCCATGGCTGGAACAACATTCTCTCTTCCCATTCTCCCCTTCGTGCTGATGGTTTTGCTCTGCAATGCTGGTATATGTATCTTGTCTCTTATAATCCCATTTAATTTTCAAGCTTCACACCTGTAAATTTCTTGCATTTATATCTGCCTTGTATCTTTTGGTTCAGTATCACTACTACCATATGTTCGAAATATCACTTCTTGAACTGCAAATATAGAATTCCAATAATTTTTCTTCCATTTTTTAAATGCTTCTGTATCAGAATGCTCGTTTATGATTTTCTTGTTTAAATGTGTGCAGGAGGGATGATCAGAACGGCTAACGCACAGGTATAATGAACACTGAAATCTCTATAACCTTTCATCCAGAAGTCTAGACTGGACCTTTAATAGTCAAAAATTAATTTCTTGTGTTGATGCAGGATAAAACCTGGTGTGTTGCAAAGCCATCATCAACTGATGCTGAACTGTCTGCAAATCTTGAATTTGCTTGTGGTCATGTTGATTGCACGACCATACAACCAAATGGACCCTGCTTCAACCCCAATACCTTCATAAATCGTGCATCAGTTGCTATGAATCTTTACTACAGTTTCCATGGCAGAAACCTTTGGAATTGTGACTACCAGAAGACTGGTCTCATTACTAAAACTGATCCAAGTAAGATCTTTTTTATTTGATTTGTATGAAGAATTCCTATATATGTTTGATAATTAATGTAAAGATATATTGTGTTTTCTAAGATGATAGATTGTACTGGGAATTTTATATTCCCACTTGGTGTAATCATGTGTTGTTGGTATTTGTCAGGTTATGGGACCTGCCAATATGCTTAGTGTGTGCACAAGGTTCTGAAGAATTTATGAGCATGGTTGTATGATAAGCTGGAGGAGTCTCCTTGCTACACTTTCCATGAACTTCAGCTTTATCTATAATAATAATAATAAGAAGAAGAAGAAGAAGAATGTTCAACGTATTTGGCATAGGCTTCTTTAGTCTCAGGATTAACATAATTCTATTCAATTTTCTTTCAAACATTATTGCATCATAAACAGAGTTCCAAATCAAAAATAAAATTAACTACCAATTCAATAATGAAACATAAGCAGTGTGGTAATTCGATGCTTTCTGAGAAGGCAACTATGTAACAAGATTTTCAAGAGAATGGATGCACTCATGCACAATTGAAAGATAAATAATGATCTTATTAAAGAACTTCTATAGATGATCTCAGATGTGAACTTAATTCTTTCTCGTGCTTCAGAAGACAAAATCTGACTAAGCATCATCTGCCTTAGCTCCTCAGCATCTCTGCATCAAACGCATTATTAGTCAACTAATCCAGCTTCAGAATACTGTTTGGAATGAACCTTAATTTCTGGCTTTCTATTAATTGCTTTAAAAACAACAACCCATGAACAACCCTGCTTTCAAACATCTGAAAAGCTTTTGCGATTCCTTTACTCAGAAACTAGAAAACACCATCTCAAAAAAATAATTCTCGCGCGTATAGTTTATGCTCTCATTTTGAAAGCAAGTTTCCAGAAACCAAAACAGGCCCTAAAAAGTATCGAGTAATAATGCAAAAGTAGAATTTCAGAAACCAACCTCTTTGTGTCTTCCTGGGCCTTCTACTGTTCAGAATTTTGCTGATTTCCATGTTTAATTAGCAGTAAACTTTCAACAATGCAATCATCATAAAAGCAAATAATATTTCTAAATGCCAAAAATACTTTATGCATCCAAATTAAAAGAAAACTAAGGTAATAACAATGATAATAAAAATCATTTATGTCTATAAAAAAATTCATGTGATAGTTATGTAAGTAATTTTTAAATTTGATAAAAATAAAATAAATTAATTTAAAAAAAACCCAAAAAAATTAAAATCAACCTATTGTACACATAATTTTGAGTACTTGAAATTAAACAAATACACGTGTATAAATATTTTATTTTATTAAAATATATAATTGGATACAATCTGTATTTAAAATATTCTTACAAAATAAATAAACAATCCTCTTTTTCTTCCTTTGGATTTAATATGTGATAACTTGATTTACTTGTGAAATCAAGCCAAGATTTATTTTTTGCTAGAACACAAATTTAGTGGTGTATTAGAGAGCAAGATTTGATGATTTTATGTTTTGAAAGGTATCTTTGATTTGTCTTCAATGTATTGTTAAACTACTTTTATGGGAAATTTAGGCTTGATTCAACATGGTTTTGTTTCTTATAGACTTCAAGCGTAAATAAAGACAGCTTAAAAGCTTTTGAGATAACTTTTTTTCTTGAAAAGCTTGTTTTAAAGAAGATTTTTTATAGCCCCAAGAATTCTTCCCTCCTTTTATATCTAAGGTGAGGCCCTCAATTTATAGAGATTTGTAGGGGCTCTAGGGTTCTTTTTCAATGTTATATGATATTATTTTATTGGTTATTTTTATTTGTTAGGTTTTATATTTATGACAAGATATTTTAAATATCTTATCTCACATGTCAATCTTTTATTAGCTCAAAAAATATAAAAATTATTCATGTCATTTATTTTAATTTTATTTCATCTCTTTATGTAAAAATAAAATAAAAATGACACATAATGTAATTTGATTGCTATAAAAATTTTATTTCTATAAATATCCTTTTGAGACAAGTTTATTTACACTTAATAATAAGTGGATATATCTCAAAAATATAGTTGAGAAAACTTTATAAAATTGATTTGGATTATATTAAATTTTCATAATAAATTAATATAGATATATTTTATCATGAAAATAAAATATAATTGTTTAAATTAAAAATATAAAGATCAATTTTGATTGATTTTTATTTCACTGAAGTGGTTACTATGATATCTTGTTTTGCAGTTCTCATCATACTGAATACACTAACTCAATTCGTTTATGATTCTGACTAAAATATATTAATTTTTTCTCTCTTGTTTTGGTTTGCGTTCCTCCATCCTTGTTAATTTCATTCTTTCCTGAAAGAATTGCCGGGGGGGGGGGGGGGGGGGGGGGGTGGGGGGATTTGGTGCTAGTAAAATATAATTCCTTCCTTAACACGTAGAAATAGGAAATCCTTGTAAAAAAAACATAAAAAATCAATAACCCGTCAAACTAGTTTTGGATTTAATGTTATATTGGGGAATACAAGGCCACGACGGTATTAATTGATACAAGATTCCAATGGCAGCTGGCCATATTAATTCATACTTCTCAAGCTACATAAGCATTACGCAAACTGCCAACCTCCGCGTGAGTCACGAATGCACGTCCACTTTGATTGACAGCAGCTAAAGCTTAATTTCAAACTTTGCATTCATTGTTGTGCTTGGATAATGACCTTTTTTTAAGACCTACTGTGGGACTTTATTTTGCATGGATGTTATTGAACGATCAAGGTCTTTTTGGCATGGATATTGTGTACCTCACCTCTTTTCTTTTTTATCTGAGGTTCCAAATAAGTTGTCTTGCTGATTGGGATTTTCCATAGTGTTTAGTGATAACTGTTTCTCAACAACTGATAACTGTTTCTCAACAACTGCTGCTTTCTCATCGGATTGGATGCGTGAACCGTTTCTCAAAGATTACGGCCTTTGATGAACTATTAATCAATAGTTATGAAGCTCGAAGAGCTGTTTCTCAACAGTTATGGAGCTTGAAGGTTGTCTATCAACAGTTGTGGTGATTGACAATCATCAGCTACTATTTGTGATGAACCATCAGATTTGGATGTTTCATAACCTCTTTTCAAACGCTAGAGCACCACTCTTCTTTGGCTCTTGATCAATGTATGTTCTAGAAAAAAAAAAAGAATTTGTAAACATCATTGGAAACGTTATCTTATTCTATATCTATTATTTCAATTATGCCCTTAATATTCACTCTTTTTTTTTAGATGGTGACTTTTAGGAATTCATTTTCTTCTTCTAAAAGATTCTTAGTAATTGAAGACAAGTATCGTCAAACAAGCCTTTGTATACATGAACCCGCCGATGTTTTATTCGCTAAGAAGTGGTCATTTGAAAGCATTAAGCATTTATCTTTTTTTGTCATTGGAGACTTCTTGTAAGCTTTATGGTCATCGTAGTTCACATCAGGAAGTTTTACAACTTCAGTCCTTCGACATCCTTTCTGGTTGATCTATCACCACTAGACTAGCATAAACATGTTCGTGATGCTCCTTGTAAGGATTACTTCCCAATCTCTGGTGCACTTGAGTATACTCCCAAGTATTAGGAATGGATATAACATGTTTTGAAACACTCCCAAGTATTAGGAATGGATATAACATGTTTTGAAACACTATGAGCTGATCCTTGAGAGGGCATATATTTAAGACACCATTTTTGCATCCTTTTTTATATATGAATGACAGATGAATGTTATCTGTTCTTTCTATAACCATTGGAATCTTTCTACTAACACGATATCTACCTCGAGTGGAGAGGAGTTTGTGTCACTTTGGCAATTAAAATAATCTAGTGGTCATCCTATTTTTTAGCACCTTTCATGATAAAGTCATCCCTTTTGCTAATGAACTTATTAAAGCTAATAAAAAAAGAGGTTATTTTCTTCCAAAAAGCTGCGAGTATCTATTATTTGTCTTTCGTAAGGAATGTGAGACTGTTAATGGTGATTATGTGATTGCTCTTCAAGATTGGATAGATTTCTGGTTCCGAAATGACCTAAGATACAAGGTGCTTTTCTCTATGAATCAAAATGGTTAGTCTAGTAAATCCAATAATATTACTTATCCATCAGGCTCATTTGACAAGTCTTGTGTTCGCTATAGCAAATTCATGCATCTTCTCAAAGAGTTTAATGTCCCTTGTCATATTTAAGATGAATTCTTTTGGCATCTTTTGTTTCATATTGGCTATGCAAATTTGTATTTTTTAGCAAAGATGTTGGTTCTATTCATCCTAGTACTTTTCAAGTAATATCTATGATGGCGACTAGAAGGCAATTCTCTCCTACGATACCAGTTCTGACAAGTATTTTCAAGGGTCTAAGGGAGATCTAATCCATATTAGGTGAGACTACACAATACATCCCTTTTCCTATTCATTTTTTAGTTGTTGGCTTACAAAAAAAAATAGCACCCATCGATGGCCATGTCAACATAGTTGGGATGAACAAATATGCTGATAAAGAGTTAAGAAAACATTTTAATGAATCTCAGGCCAATGCTCTTTTCAGGAATCCCAAAAGAATTATATCTCATGTATTATTTTTTATGGCTAGAGTTACTATCTTGCAAGCTTCCCTTTTCCTCCAAGTGCGAGACTTCTTTTGGTGACTAAATACTACATGGATTTGTGGGATCTAAAGTGGTTCAAAGTTTGTCCTCAATAGATGAAAAACATTCCTAAAGGTCTTACAAATGTTGTTATAGTATCTAAAAAGGGAAAAAGAGAAGAATGGATTTATCTTGATGAAGAAAAAAATAATTTCTCCTACCCATATAAAAGACAAACAAGTAGTTGATGTTGATTTTGGCAAAGATACTGGTGCCCAAACAAATTCTCATATAAAGAAAACAACACTTGTGATTTCTAATATGAAGGGAATGAGTGTTTCAAAAGATTCTCTCAAGAAAAAGACATTATAGCTACTTTGGGGGCAAAGAAAATGAGTGCACAATCCTTTTCTTCACAATTGGTAAATGAACATTATTTTTTTCCGCACCTTCCATCAATTTTTCTTTTTTAAGAAAATGCTCACAATGATATGTGTGTAGGAAAAGGAGGAAAACAATGATGAAGCAATTTTAATTGTCGAGAATAGTGAACATGAAGATAGTGATTATCATTATAAGTGTTTAAAACATACCAAGAAGGTGTTCAATTCTTGCGAACTGAGTTTTTTTACGGTGTCCCTAATGCATCAATCATGTCAGATAATGTTGATGAATTGATTAGATATTTTTTTTGTTCTTCAATTTATGTTACTTATCATATGTTAACCTTCCTTTTTTATTGTTCTTTGTTTTAGCTTGGTCAACAGGACCTAGGGAATGAATTTGACATATATATATATATATATATATATATATATATATATATATATATATATATATATATATTAGGCCAGAGACGAGTGTAACTTCTATTGGGATCGAAAATTTTCAACCTTTTTAAAGTTTGCCACATGAGTAGTCTAATCACTGATCTATGGCACCACCTCTATTAGTACTCAATAATACAGGGACTAACTTGCATACCCCTAGAGCTATTACTGCATTTGAGCCTTCAGGAATAACTAAGTATTATGTTGATGATATAATGGCCAAGATAAGATTTGAATTTGTGTTAAGTGGTGGGAGAGCATAAAAAATAAGATCATCCATACACTAATCCATTACTTTCTTAACTTAGCTAATAAAGTAGAGAGCATATTTCGGTCCATCAAAGATATAAAGGTTGATTACTCCTCTATCAGAAGAATGGTGACTAAAGTGATTGAAGATGCTAAATAGATTAATGATTTAAAGTCTTCACTATCTTCTGTGATGACATCATAGTAACGAGGCTTAGAAATCAAAAAGCTTTAAGGGCAATTGAAAAACTCTGAAGCTCTTATAGAAAAGGCCTCTAGATCTTTTTCCACCACCAATGCTAAGATAACAAAAATGACGAACAACTCAAGGAGCTGCAATGTAAGAAGATTGAGTTAGAGTCATCTTTTAAGGTGTATAAGGAAGATTTTTTTAAGAGAAAATTCATAACCTCTTGTATTCAAGTAGAGATCACCACAATATCTATTTTCCCTATAATAAATGAAGCTAGTGTAGTCATTCTTCAAAAATTAAAAAGACTGTTAAAGACTAAACAAAGAGAATTGAAAGAACATAACTGGAAATCATGGTATGTCATTAGTTTCTCATATTTGGAATCCCTTTATTTATTTATTTTTCTATTATTTCTTTTCTTTTGGAATGCTTTTAAGTTTTGGTAACACTAACTTATGACTTTATATTGAGAATACACAATTAATGTTGTAGAATTCTTATTTATCAATAAAGCCTATATTTTGCCCTTGTTTGAGTCTTGTTACCTGTGTACGTTAGTGGATAAAAGATCAATTCATAACGTAGTTTGATTTTTTTTCATGTCATTCACATTTTTAGCTTGTGTAGGCCAGAAGCTACATCAAATCTCAAGTATAGTATTCCTTTAAAAATTTATCATTGATGGGCCTAATCCTCAATCCATTATCTTTTACAGTTTTGTAAGCTCTATTGGTGTAAACTTCTTAAACCACATAAGGTCCATCCTATTTAAAGAGGAACTTGTTGCCCATATGTTTTAACATGATTATCAGACGTCATACTATCATGACAAGATCTCTTACTTGGAATGTGTGTGGTTGCACCTTTGTGTTGAAAGCCCTACAAAGTTTAAGCATTTTTGTGCTTCAAGATATTTTTCATCTAAGGCTTCAAGTTTGTTGAGGTGTAAATAGATAGTGTCTTCATTGAAAAGTCCTTGGATTGTAATCCTTAGAGATAGAATTTGACATTCTAGTGGAAGAACATCTTCAACACCATATACCAAGGAATATAGAGTAGCTTGAGTTGGCATTTATAATATAGTATAATAAGCATATGGTGCTTCTTCGATTTTATCATGTCAATCCTTCTTCGAGCGATTCATCACCTTCTTGAGAATATTGCATAAGTTTTTGTTAAAAGCTTCTGCTAAGCCATTAGTTGGAGCATTATACATAAAAGAGTTATGTTGTTTGAAACCAAGTTGTGCACATAACTTGTTCATGATTGTATTGTAGAACTCTTGATATGGACCTCTTGATCACGTAGTCAAGTAACCCCCCAATAAAGTTGAAATACAACCCGAAAAGCCAAAAACCAAGTTCGATAAAAACTTTGACCCAAAGGTAACTATATACTTAAAAACCAAAGGTATTGGAATAAAATTGAACCCAGAAATAACCTTATACCTAAGATCCTGAAGTATGCAAATGACAACACGAAGTTAGTTAATCTTCAATAAATTAGATGTACAATCTTTGTCTTTTCAAAGAAATGATGTTTTACTACAAACAATCAAAAGGAAGAAACTCACGTTTACTATGACCTAGCTATTGGAATTTACAGTTCCAGAAACATTATATAATCTCCTCTAAATAACCATAATGGATTCCTTTTGGGTTGCAAGCTAATGGGTTTAAACCAAGAATCAACTAACATAAGTCTAACAATGAAATAAACTCCAAAACAATGTCTAATAAGTCAAATCAAACCTAAATTAAAAATAATTGTTCAACATAAAATCAATAAAATAGGATAATAAAAACAAATTCTTCAACTATGAAACTTTTAGTGTAGTAATTCCTTCATTTAGCAGAAATCTTAAGCTCTCGTGAGTGGTGTTTTGGCCAAAACGTTTAGGATAGGAATTCAACTAGAAAACTTTGTTTTTATTTCTTAGGATTTCCTTCCTTATATTGTCTCCTCTTATTCTCCTTGAAGTGTTAAGAATACCAACAAAATATGAAAAAGAAACCTAAGAGAAAAATCCCCTTAGATGGCACCACATCAAGTCCATGTGGGACTTGTAATCCTTACAACGTATGGACTCCAATTCTTCAATGAATCCAAGCCATATTAGGAACCCTTGTAGCCTAAGCTCATTCACAAGTTTAAAGCCTAAATAAGCCTTATTTAATCTCTCTTTTTTTGTCCAAAATTAACTCATTACGGGTTTGGACTGGTTAAGTTGAAAATAGCCAAAAAACAACATTTTTTGTCGATGAATCTGCCAAAACAGTAACAAAAATTTCAAACAGTTTAAATAATATGTTTCCAAAATCAAATTGACCTGAGATTTTACCACAATATATTTTCATGTGTCTAGTATTTCTCTATAAAATTTTAGCTTGATCCAATATACAGTTTGAGAGATAAATCTAATCTTGCAAAACTGGTCAGTAGGCATTTTAAAGCAAAATTCAGACTTAACTTGGTTCATATCTTGTCTGAATAAAGCTTACAATTTTCTCTTTCTTGAACTCATTTAATGTTGCAGCTTCAGCCCACTTCGAGAAGTAATCAGTTGTGACTAAAATGTAAAGATGCCCCTCTAAACTTTTTGATAATGACCTTATCACATCAAGTCCCGAGCATTAAAGGGCCAAGAAGAAATTTTCAAATATAAAGGCTCAGGTGGCTGGTGGATCAAATTAGCATAAAATTGATAAGTTTGACATTTTCTAGCATAGTCTATATAGTTTTTCACCATTGTAGGCTAGTAGTATCCTATTCTTTTTATTAAAATTGATAGATCTCCGAGCATGTTTCTTTTAGATCTTTTATAGCTTCTTCTTCTCCAAGACAACACAAAAGACTCCATCAAAATAATATTGATAAAGAGTGTCTTGGAAGTATATTAAGCAAGAAGCTTTACACCTCATATATATCGATAAGTGGTTGACGTTAGTCTTCTTTCTCAATCTCATAAATAGAAACCACGCCCACTTGTTCTTTCACTTCTCAATCACTAGTTATCGATGGAAGCACCCATCTTTGACATATAGGGACTTTTACTTTCTCACTACATGATGCTAATATTGACACTAGATTTTCTAAGGCATCGACTTGCTTATTCTCTTTTTTACATGCCTTAAAGTGATGCAATCAAATGATGTCATTAGTTTTAATACATACTTGTGATATAGGACAAGTTCTGGCTTTTTTACTTTATAAAGTTAGAGGAGTTATTTGATGACTAATTGAGAATATCCAAATACTTTAAGGTGAGGCATCTTTATATTCACAGTCATCTTCAGCCTAAGAATCAAGGCTTGATATTCAGCCATGTTATTAGAACAACATTTAGTAAATGAGAAGAAATATGTCAAGACCTCTCCTTCATGTGTTATAAAGATTACCCCAACATTGACTCTATTTTGTCGCGCTACACTATCAAATAATATGATGATCTACAAGAAAATCAATTAGTGCTTACTCCAAGAAAATCAAATTCTTCGAGCAATAACACTTATTTTGCCAATCTTTCCGATAGTACTGGCCTTTATATTATGTAGTTAAGAGGTTCAGCTCAAGAGATTAGTCATATTGAATGTGCTTGGAAGTAATGTTTAACTTCTTTGTTGCAAATATTAATGCTAGACATGTCTTTTCTATTAGAAAATAATTCAGTTCGACCTCATTTAACTTTCTACTAAGGTAGTAGAGAGCACTCTTATTGCCTTTATCATTTTGTTATGCCAGCAACACTTCTAATGAACACATTTAAGCTACAATATAGAGGATAAATGGTTGTTCTGGTACTAGTTCTTGTAGGACATGTAGATCAAGCAAATGCTTTTTAATCTTATTGAAAGCATTAGTATAAGCTTCATCCTAAAAAAATGGTGTATCCTTTTTCATCGAATGAGTGAACGGTTGACACCAACCATCTAAGTCAGAAATGAATCTATGTATATAAGCCAACTTTCCTAGGAGATTTTTCAATTCATGGATGTTTTATGGCTCCAACATCTTTATGATGGTATCGATCTTAGATTGATCAATCTCAATTTCTTGATGTTCAACAATAAATTTGCTAGAGGATACACCAAACATGCATTTTAATGGGTTCATCTTTTGTTAGAATCGCTTGAACACCAGACGAAGATCTAGCAAATGACTTTCTTTTTCCTTTAACTTCACCACAAGATCATCAACATAACATTCAATGTGTTGATGAAGCATGTCATTAAAAATCTTTTGCATCGTTCTTTGATAAGAAGCACCCGTATTCTTCAACCTAAAAGGCATGACCTTATAGCAGTATATTCTTTTAGAGTTCAAAAGGTTATCTTCTCCTCATTTGAGAATACCATCCAAATTTAATTATAGCTAAATGAACCATCATGAAGGTTAACCTCTCATGGCTTGTGGTAGCATCCACCATGATCTCAATGATTGAAAGTGAAAAGTCATCTTTGAGATAAGCATTGTTATGGTCTTGAAAAGTCATACAAACATTGCTTTGACCATTCTTCTTTTTCACCGGAATGATATTTGAAATCCATATAGGATATTTGACCTCATAAATGAAACCTGCTTAGATAAGTTTGTTGACTTTAACCTTAATTTGTGAGATGAGTTTAGAATGAAAGCGATGTTGAGCTTATTTTACAAGTCTGACCCCATTTTTTATTGCTAAATGATAGACTATAACCCTCAAGTCTAAACATAGCATTTCATCATAGGGCCAAGTGAAGATATCTCGACACTCCATAAAAAGTTCCATGTAATCCCCTTTTCCTTTAGATGATAAGTTTGCATTATGAAGTTCATACATGGGTTTTTAACGGTGCCTAAGTTTACCTCTTTAATTTCATCCATCATAAACTTATTTTTTTATTCAAAGAAAAGCAAAGCCTCCTCAACATCTTCTTCGATGAAAAACTTATCATTATCATCCTCTTTAATTGTGATGTGATTTAAAGTAAGATGTATCATTTACTCTTCTTTCTCTTCATTAGAGGGTTTTGTGATTACTACCATGCATATTTTTTTCCTCTTAGTATCATCTCAAGACTTACCACCCATTCACATTCCCTTAAACGAAGTTGGTTGATGATCGAGTACGTGTTTATCATCTTTTAACTTAGATGATCCAAGTCTTATGAATATTGATGTCTGTTTTAGAGCCCTTCCACTCTTTTGGGTCCCAATCCTTTCAAGACTGAAGCATAAGAAATGGTCATACCAAGACAATCCTAAACTGAAGCTCTAAAAGGTGTAGGTTAACTTTGCAATTTGTCATTCACTTTTTTCACACTTATATGTCATGAAGCCTTATTTTAATCTTAAAATGAAATGGTGTAGAAGATTCGTATCCAATACCAGCCCTTGAAGTTTTTCTAGAAGTTTTTTTCTCTCTTTGAGCCTTTTCTAGTCTTTGTTAGAACTTGTTTATCTTCGACTCGAGTCATATAACCATTCTTTGCTAATTTATTGATATCTTTACAACTATAACCAGCCTTGAATAAAATTTTATAAGCATTGAAATCCAAGTTATTCGCTCATTTATTGGAGAGTCCTTCGAGATTCACAACTACTGACTCAGTTTGATGAACAAACCCTTCCAATAAAAGTTTTGAGACCTTAGTCAATGCGAGATTAGTAGTTGGCATGGTCATGTTTTTTAAGCTCCTTTATAATCCTCTCTTCATCTTTAGTAAGAGAAGATTGACCCTTATTTCTTGTTGAACTGTGATATATCATAGTATCATGGCTTTACATGATACCTTATTATCGACAAAGTTTTATACTACCTTTTCTTTTCTTTTCTTTTTTGATCAAATGTAAGAAATTTATAGATCAAATGTAACAAAGCTGGCGAACCCGCAAGTCAAATATATACAGATATGAATAGAAAAAAGGGAACAGACTCCCTTAGACGCAAATGAGGCTAGGGGAACAACCTCTCACAGAAGTCAAAGCAGACCTAACTGAAAAAAACTAGAACTAGACTAACAGCAACTGCCTAGCCAAAGGCAACAACAGATGAGACAAACAGGTAAATCACCATCAGCCAGCAACCAGCAGAAAAGCCAGGAGCAGGAATGAACACAGCAAGACTGAACAACAGATGGCAATGCACCAGCACAACCAACCAACAACAAGCAGGAGAAGTACCAACACACCCATCAACAACAAGCAAAACTTGACCTCAAAAACCACGAGAAAACAAGCAGGAAACCTCGATTACAAAACCAGTAGCAGGCATGGACACAACAACATGGCACCCAACCATTATCCACGAAAATACAATTCACCATCTTTTTTACGAAGTAACCTTTGATAAAAAGAAAAAGGGGGCAACTATAGAGTTTTAATTTGAGCAAAAGGTCTTCATCATCAAAGGATATCTTTGTTGTGCATACAATATGATGAAACTTTAGAAAGTCATCATGGCTTTTCTTCATAACTTATTTAGTAGGAATTCTCTCTTCATCAACTTAATAGCAAGCAACGAATACATTTTCCATCTTTTTTAACTCATTTAACATGTACTCATTTAGAGTTATAGGATTTCTTAAGCTTTAAGTTGGCAAAACCTCCTCTCTAACTTGTATGGACTTTCATCACATCTTTCAATGCATCGACTCATCAATTACCTTTTTCTCCATCGATATTTTTATTATAATTAGCTTTATCATTTGCATGTACATCTTCCTTCCTCTTCTATGGGTAACTAAAGTCCATCCTTCATTATCACAATTCTTATAATAATTAGGCTTCAAGTCGCTAACATGAGGTACAAGGGTTATACATGAAGATTGACTTGATATGGTGAAGCTCATAGGTCAAAGGACACCAAGTTTCATAGGTTGAAGAAACCAAAACTTATTGTAGGGAGCGATTGGTGTGAACCCAAATTCACCATAGTCATGCTATTGGAAGTTGTTATTTCTTCATAAAAGATGATGTCCCTATTCTCATATAGCCTCATGATCTTATCTTTTAACACAAAACATTTCTCTACAGGGCAAAACATTTCTTTATAGGGTAACTGATTAAACGATGGTATTTATAATAATTTAGGTTGTTTACTTGGTTTGCCTTTTGGAGACATTTCATCTCTGGCAACTTGATGAAATTTGGTGCTAGCAAATCTTCTAACATCCTATATATATCTGAGTCAGGGAATGGATACTCTTTTTTATATAAGCACATCATTACTAAAAACAATTTTATTTTTTTCTTCTTTTCTGTCTTGTCTTCTCTATTTCTATTGTTTTCATCTCTTATATTCTGGGACAATAACCAGACACTACCATAGAAACATTTAATAGTTCGATAATTTAAATCATCACTCTAAACCTAAACTTGAAGGTTGAATTTGTGACACTTACAAATCCAAATATAAACATAATAGCATGAGCCAAGTCTTCTCTCATTTAGACGAGCCTATTTAAAATTTCAACATGTATATATCTATTTAGAAATTCACATTTCAATTCCAATATTGACTCACACCCTATCATGTCATACCTAACCCTTTCACCTTATGCTTGATTAACCAACACCACTTCTTTAACTATTAAAAAAAAAATTAGATGTAAATAATTTTTTTCAAAATAATTTTTAAAATCTATTGGTCTCCTCTACTCATATTCCAATAAATTTCATAAACAAAAGCTTTATAAAACAAAATTTTTGGCCAACTTAGGATTATGATTTATATCTGAGCCAACTTATTATAAGTGGTCAAAAATTAAAATATGATGATTAATCAAGTATAACTTGATTGTAAATAAATTTTAGAAATTGAGGACTAGAATATAATTAATACAGAGGATTACAATTCTAAACCTAGAAACAATCAATGACTTGATTGAATAAATTTCTAAAATTAGCCTAAAATAATATATGTGATATTATTTAAGAAAATTGATATTTTATCATTTATAGGGTTTTAGGTTTTCTTATAAATAGAAAGTTATGTCTTTTATTTCTGAAGGTGAGAAAAGCACAGTATATAAACATTTAAAACACAAAAGAAAAGAGTTCAGCACTCTAAGGTATATCAATCTCTCTCTCATAAAAGGATTTAGGAGATTTCTCACTGATGGTTCATGTAAATTACTGTTAGAGGTCGGATACTTGGACGGCTTGTGATTTGCGACAGTCCAGAAGCAAATATTCAAAGCCAAAAAGAATATATGATATTCAGGTAATCTTTACATAAACTCTAAACAACTCTAAATTTGTCTAACAGGTTCCTTGAAACTCCCAGGAAAAAAAAATTAAATTTATAGTTTATACTATATGTATGTGTTTAAGAAGAACCTACATTATGTTCATTTGTGATTTCTTTAAAAATCGGTAATTCAATTGTTCTTTCTCTTTACCGTTATGTGCTCATTTTGTGATTTCTTTAATCATTTGTGAGTACAGAGTGAATTCATTTAGTCAGTTTATAAGTAATTCAGTTAGTTTCGAGCAATTATGCTTTTTCATTATAAAATAATTTGTGATTATTATTCACTGTACTAACGTGATGTTCTCTGATTCCACATACACTTTCTTTGTTCTAGTGGATTATTGTTGATTTCAAGAAAACCGGAAAGAATTCTATTAATAAAAGTCTATTCGAAGAATTGTACAAATATTCTATTGGCATATTTTGTTGGAAGAATTTAATGTGAAATTGAGAAATCATTAGTTTTTCATTTTATTGTTAAATGTTTTTTTATAACATTTTATTGTTAAATGTTTTTTTATAACATTTTATCTGTTCAATTGTTCAATGTAGATTATTATAAAAATCCAACTCGCTGTTAATCAGTTATAAAATTATGTTATTCAAGTTTAGGTTCGGTTTTAATTCGAGTCAAGTTGAAATTAGGTTATGAATATCCAAAACCTGATGAGGACAGATTCGAGTATTAAAACCGGGTCAGGTTTGGGTTCAGGTATTCGTTTTATGTTTGGATTCAGGTATGAAAGTATTTGATTCATGGGTATTCGTTGTCTTGTAAGCTGCACACCCAAAAACCATTTCTCCCACTTTTTAGCTGAAAGTGCATCAAAGCTGTCGACCACATCAGCATTGTGGGCAGCAATGTGTCACCTAATCCTTTCCCGTGTGGCCATGGTTACCGGAAAGGGACCATTAAAGAACTTGGCCTACCACCTTGCTGATCCCGTCAACAACTTCGGCCCGGAAAACGAGCTAACAAAGAGAGTCTTTGTGTTCGGATTGTCGGCTTGTAATGTAAAGAGACCATGATTTGAATCTTGGATGCCAAGAGTGCATAATAATCTGCATGGTCGTTTCAAAAAAGGAAGTCGTTTTCCTCCTAATTTTCTGCTTCATTGTTTTGGCTACCACCTTTTCTACTGTGAAACTTATACATTTTAGGATCAAGCAGGAGCAAGGCACAGGAATTAACGAGATAATTATGCAAAATGAACAACCATGGACAACCAGAGCAACATTTACAAATTTTCTTAAAGATAAAACCAGAGCAACGGTGAATTTTCTGATGTGTAGTGTCATATCTCCTATGGTATTGAAGTACAAAGTACAATGAGGGCATATAAGAAAGCCAATTTGATACAGGAACTCAACTTGTATCAACTATAATAGAGGATTATTTTAAGAACATATGAATGTTCTAATCTATATTTTTTTTAAAAAAAGGAAAAAAAAAAACCCCTTGTGTTAGCATCGGAAACTCTCAAGATGTACGTGCTTGTTAGCTGGGTTGCCTCAATTGTAACTCTATAAATCCACACCCCTGAATGAAACTTGACTGAATTGCATCTCCACAGAACTCGTAAATTAGGACTGCCTGTTCTTACAATCCTTGAGCTCGATTTGCTGCCACCCTTGCTCTGGCCACTGACTTCAAGTAAAGTTCTTCATATTGCGATGTTGACAATTCCCAACTGAAATCCATGTTCATGTCCTTCTGAACAAGCTGCTGCCAGACCTCGGTATTGTTTCTATAGTAGTTAAATGCACGATCTAAAGCACTGTTTACTCCCTGAGAAATTATGAAATGCATTAGGAAGCATTATAATAAGAACAGCCTAAATGAAAGCTTTTACTAAGAGTTGGATGAAAATCCAGAGCGGGGATGGAAAATAAAAAGGTTCATAATGAATTCTAGTTTCATAGAGGCCGGTGAAGCAATGTGGTAGCTGGTGGGAGCATTGAATTGATAGCTCAAAGCCTCACACAGATGCCACATGGAAAGCATGGATGATATACAACTAAACCTGCAGCTCTAGTTATTTACATGTTCATCAGGAGTCGAGAATGTAAAGCCATTCCGAAATTGAGGCGGCACGGTATCATCATCAACATCAAAAACACTGCAGAATTAAAACCAAACGTCAATGCAGTGATGCTCTAACAACCATAATAACATCAGATCGCTGGAATTATGTCAGAAATCAAGTACCCTACCTGTCATTTAGACCACCAGTTTTTCTTACAATTGGTATGGAACCATATCTCATTGCTATCATCTGCAAAAGGAAAAAAAAAAGTACATGAAGAAAAAGTTCAGGTGTCAGCAATTAGATATGATAGTAATATGACCAAAGGGCTCTGTTATGTAGCCAGAAGCCTACTCAACCAAAAAAAAAACATATCAACATTTTGGTTTACATACATATATACCTTTATGAAAGAAAAGGTGAAGCCATTTTGTTGTAAAATTAATAATTAGTCGTCCACAGTCCAAAGCACAAAATTTACAAATTAGCTCATGTTTGCCAGATTTGAGACATTTTTTATAGGTTATATTGATATTTTCATGAAGTATCATTCAATTAAAAATGTAAACAAATGCACTCTGGCTCTTCGCCTTCCCTAAAAAATTAAGGGAAAGGGTGTTGATCATACCTGTGTGAGGCCACAAGGCTCAAAAATCGATGGAATGATAAAAATGTCAGATGCCGCAAAAATGGAATGGGAGAGAGATTCATCATACTTCAATATCAGCCGAATGTGATGATGACTCTCAAAATGGTTAGCAATACCCTCAAATTCCCTCTACAAAATAAAAGAGAGAAATAAAATGTTAATTAGTAAATAGAATAAGAGAACGTAGAATAGAGAAAGGATATAGAAAGAATGATCAAAACTAATGTTTCAGTGTCCATAAAGGGCATTGTAATCCCAAAATTCTCAAAAGCCCAGCTAGATAAAGACATTTATCTTTATAGCATTATGTTTTGAGGATGCATTGCAGATGTGTCAAATATAACGTGCAAAATTTTGGATGGTACCAGTGAATTCATAGCAAAAAGGAAAAACAGAGCATTACCTGAATATGTGCAACTGGGCTTGAACCAAGAAGTACAAATTGTCCTCCCAGCTCCAGTGTTCGGTATATTGCATGTCTAATAAGATGCACACCTTTCTGTGGCACCAATCTAGTTATGCAGCCTACCTATTCAAAGAATAATGGAAGAATTTTAACAAGGTAAGTTGCATCATTATAAAGTAATGATAAAAGTATTCAGAATGTTCCCACGTGCAATATGATGGCATTATGAACTATGTCATTCCCTCAATATGCTAGACTAAGAATATCCCTCCCAAATCTACTCCCATATGATCTCGGGTACTCTGGAGATAAAAGAATGCTCATGATATTCCAATGCAGACTACTTCACACAAGATAACGAATGTGGAGCCCATTTGATACAAGATCAAACTTGACTTTACTTCCAATATACATTGAGATGAAATGCCAGGAGGTAAAATTACAGGCTAATCCTAAAGTTTATAGTTAAAGATGGCACTGCTCATCATAGTATGATCAACTACCCTAAATAAAACAATATAAATGGGAGGAAAAAAAAACTGGAGTTCCATGCAGAGTGTTAAGTGAAGGATATAATAAAGAAACTAAGATGTTTCTCAAAAAGGAAAAATAATGAAATCTTCCAACCCAAAGGGGTTTAATTAGCCATCCTGGTCATCTTTCACCAGAGATAATCTGATTTTTCATAGTTGCTAACCCACTAAAAAAATAACCTTGGGATAGAACATCTTTAGAGGAAGTTTGTGGTTGTCAAAATTTACTCTCAAACATATAGCCCATGTTCCATGTACCCTAGGTGATACACAGTACACTAACAGTACCAACAAGGGAGGCGATCCATATAACCTGGTCATACATTGAGGTAATATCAATGGAAAAGTGTTGAAATCTTATAGGAATAGGGGGATTGAAATCAAATACTTTCAAAAGAAAAGGAAAGGCAATGCAATGCTTCTACAGTAAGATTACCATTGGTTGCCTGACATCTGCATTAGAGAGCCCAAGAAATTTTCTTAAAGCTATTTTGTTTTCAGTTTTCCCTTGAAGATCATTAACATTGTACTGGACTTTGAGAGAAGTATCAGTAGCAGGATTCCATGCATCAGTATCAATTCCGTTAAGAATTCCAACAAACTTCTTGGAGTGAAAACTAAGAGTCGAATGGAGACCTTTCCCACCCTGTACAAGACAAGTTAGAGTTGCAAGTAAAGCCTTCAATGAAACACAACAACTGTGAGAAATTTTCAATAATAAAAAAATAAAACATTAAAACATTTGATTACTTATCCAGGAAAAAGAATAGAAACATTTGCTTCAAACAGACTGGCAGACCATATTATACCCCATATCATTAGGCTTTATTCCAAAATAGAAACCATGGTGAGAAACAAGCTCATTAATTTATGTCTTCACACACTCATTAGGCTTTATTCCAAAATAGAAACCATGGTGAGAAAAACAAACTCATTAATTTATGTCTTCACACAGCTCAGATGAAGCAGCTTAGGCAGATCTGAAAATAAATTGGGAAGATGCTAGAAACTGGGATATTGTATTTCACAACAATATGGATATTTTTCATCAGAAAGACAGTAACTCATGATGATTTCCATTTCCCTCCTTGTACCCCATCAGTTTAAAAATTCCTTTTATACATGCATGGATGCATGTGTAAAATAAGTAAATTCTTATCAGCAAAAATTAAGACCAAAAACAATACTTTTCTTTTTTATCTTTTAGTGTCCAGAATTAGAAGAATTTCCAGTTTCTGAGCTATGAAAGAACAATAAGGCTATTGAAGCACAAAAATTTTATGATTGTCAAAAAAAGCATGGTTTTGGCTGGTTCCAGAAAGCACTACCACATTACCTTGCACCCATTATTCTGCTTAAAAAGCTTAAGATATGTAACATAACTTGTGTTGTGATTTTATAGGGAAAGCTTCGACTGGGTGTATAAAGACTCCCTCCCCCTCTCTCCCTTCCACGCCTCGCTCCTCTCCTAAATACTCCCTCCTTTCCCTTCCACCTGCTCCCAAGTCTGAAGTGAGAAGTTCAAGGCTCCATCTTGTCTTATTTTCTCCAATGGGAGATAGCTTGGCAAAGGATTCTAATTGACGATAATTTACAATAGAGATGAGAGGTCATGATCAATAGGTACTTCAGTGTCAAGTTGTCACTGAACCTATGAAACCATTTAGTTCACATTGTGAATGGGCTTAAAGCTCTATGGAAGTTTTTTATGGAGAAGTGGCCTTCTATGCATAATAATAGATTCAGAAATTGCATGTGTTTTATGAAGGGTAAGGATATAAATCAGATTCTTTCCATTAGTATTTTTGGTTCCTTTTGAAAGGAAAAAAGAATTTGAGAAAACAATCCTCTCTCACCTCTTTGAATTAGAAGTCAAGTCGTTGTTGGTATATGGGCAGTCGGAAAAGGACTTGTAAATGTTGTTTATTATTTATTTTTTGTACTTAGTGCCCAAATAGGTAAAGTGAACTTAGGAGGCAATCTATGTTCAAGTGAGCGTTTAATTTGTATCAAGAAGATCGTAAGCACCCTGCTTTTCAAGATGTCTTGCCCAATCTTATCAGGCCATCCAGCACAAATGCAAATCTACTGAAAAAGATCTTTTTGAAAGAAAAGAAAAGAAATGAAAGAAAGTTTCAATATAGTTAGAAAAGCTCCATCAAGTGAACATGGCAAAATGTGTAATCTCATTTTTATAAAGTTTGTTATTAGAAAGTTTTCCTTCCAACAGAAAATCAGGACATGGACTATGGAAAACAGATTATCCCAAATATACTTGAACTAAGAAAGTTTGGAGAAAATGTATGAATCCATAATTATATATAAAAGCAAAAAGGCTATAATAACTTGTGCTTGACGATACCATAATATAATACTAATATTGTAACATACTACAGTAAAAATATGTAAATCCAATCCCACTCTAATTAAGAAAAGGACTGTTTAAAATGAAATTGAAATTCAATTTCTCTTTTTATTTTTTAAAAAACATGAAACTTTTTCATAATGATATAAAAAATGTCATTTCAATTTCTAACTATACTAACAATAAATTATTGCAATTTTTTTAATGATTATTATTTCTAAGAGTTGTTATTCTAACCATCAAGGATTAAAAGTAATTCAATTTTGTGTTTTAAGAATCCAACAAACTAATTCAATTATACCTTATCAAACTTGATATGAAAATCAAACATATATACAACTATTCAAACTTATTTAGTTATAAAAATTCAAAATACTCTATTAGAGACTATAAAAAATTTGCTATAAAATAGTTGAATAATACATGTGCGAAGCACATGCCAAAAAAAATAGTTCCACTAAAATAGCATGACAAGTCATTTCACATTGCACGCAGCATTATGAAGATTCAGCTCCATAAGATTTGGGACACCACTATAATAAACATAATAAAAAAAAAGGCTGTTCAGTTCTATGAAATAAAGCACATACCATTGACAATGGCATAAATGAAAAGAACATGCAATTGATTTTTCATTAGTAATGGTAAACCCTAGAGAACTTGTTGAGGTTGTGGGTGACAAAAAGATGGTGATGGTGGTGTGTAGATGGAGGAGAAAATACACAAAGCCAAACAATGTTCTACCCTTATTTTTCTTTAAAGGAATCTCATATCCACGTGAAAAATAATTGCCATGCTGGATCAAAACAATACTAAGAAATTCCAAATTATCCATTCCTCATGTTCATTGTAGCGCTTCTTAAATAAGGACCAAATTGAACCCAATTTTGATTGAGTTTGGATGAAACTGACAAAATAGGGGTGGTGTCTGTATACTTCACTATAAGCTGGTAGGATAAACATGTATCTGCTTTTTAGCAGATTATATAATTCTTTCTAAGCTTTACAGCCACATGCTACTTGGATCAATTGCAAATAAACCAAAAAACACATCCAGACATCCTTCAAAAATTTCTTGTGAATATTGCCACACCTATAGGAATTTGGAACTTTTCTTGCTAAAACATAATAACCAAAATATTTTAACTTAAATTGTACACTGCAAAATAACTTGCAAGATTATTTATGTACTTGTTTAAGAGTCTAATATAACTTGCAAGTTTATTTATGTACCTTTTAAGAACTCTAATCAAATGTATGAAACAGAATATAACAGATCACAATGCCCATACCTCAGCAGTCCGCACCTCTTGTGCATAGGTAGGTGATACTGTTGTCACAATGTTTGAGAATACCACTGCACCCTGAACAAGAGAAAAATGTGAGAATAGAAGGGTGATAGCTTAACAGGATTGACCCTGTAATGTGCAGAGTAAAATAAATTAAACTTGAATAAAGAATTGTGATACCTTGACAGGATTGACCCTATCATGTGCAGAGTTGTCTTGCATTCGATCTGGTCTATTCAGCTGATGGACATCAAGTCCACAAGATGCCAATTCTGATGCAGGTGCAGTCCCTTGGTACTCAAAGTTGTGGCATGTAAAACATATTCTGGCTGAATTCAACCCTTTTGGGGCATATAAATCCCAATAGAGTGGTGCCTGAAATGGCAGTAAGAGAGAGATTATTGTTTGAATTCTGATCAGGTGCTGTAAAAGAACAGTAATCTGTGATGAAAAAATTGGATTGATCATACAACAAAAGCTGTCTGCCAGTCATGACAATGAATTATATCTGGTTTTTTGCCAGATTGAAGAAGTAACTCAAGTGCTGCACGGCTGAAAAATGAAAAACGTCTGAAATCATCATGCTCTCCATAAAATTGTCCTCTCCAAAAGAACTTTTCAGGGTGCTGAGGCTCAATAAAGTAAACTGGGAGACCTGCACGATCAAAACTGATATTGAAATGCAACACTAAAGTTCATGCCACAACACAAACCAAACCAATATAATCCAAACCTTCGACTGTTCCAACCCATATTTTATTTTTGTATAATTTGCCATCAAAATATGATTCCACCACCACATCTAGGGCCTGCACAGGCAATCAATTATCAAAACGATTGTAAACATTATTAAGATATACCAGTTACTTAAGCAAATATTTTTAACATACCCTCAAGTTGTGAATCCGATCATATTGCATGCAATCATATTTAGGCAGAACAATCTCCACAAGGTGTCCTCTCTTTTGTAGTGCTTTACATAGACCAGTCACGACGTCTCCCAAACCACCAACCTGTAAAACATAAGTAAATGAATGTAAATGAAGCAAGAAAATAACAGTAATAACAAGACTACAACAAGAAGCATACCAACATAAGAGAAGAAAAGCAAAGGCGACCACAACAAGAAAAACTAATAACCTTCAATAATCTAGAACCAATATCCAATTTTGTGCAGGATAATGTTATGGTACAACTGCATCATTTGAAGGAAACTGCATATTACATAAAAAAAATACCAAAAAGGTGAAAATCATCACCACAGAAACACGTCTTTTTAATTGAGTGCTCAGAAATCATGTCGCAGCTATTTGAGACTTCGAGGGAGTATTGATGAGATATTGATACCAAGACACAGAAGAAGTCTATGAAGTGTCTTGCAGGTATCAGGTATGTAAGATTCATTTGATCATTAAAAGTGAAATAGAAAAAAGGGAAAATTAATTAGAGGACCTCCTCACAAGATTTTCTCCCCTTTTCTTTCCAAGCCAAAAAAACTTGTCCAGGAAACTCTACCAATCAGTACCAACTATCTAACTTATCAGGTGATCTAATGATATGAAAACTGAAGACCTTAATTTAGCATGTTATAGTTATTGATTCATACAATAGATATGAAACTATCCATGTGATAATAAATACTTCAAAGGTTGATCACCTTGCCAACCCTCACATGACCTGTAAATGAAAACTGGAGTCAATTTCCGTGAGAAGGTCATGCTATCAATCAGAATTGTGAAATTTTTCCCAGCTTGTCAGAAACAAGCATGTTTTTTTACTTTGAATGGCCAGTTGAAATAAATGATCACAAACAACCTGATTGGAATTTGCAGCTAAAAGGGACAACACAACATGGCCAATATTACATGGGAATATACAAAAAACATAAACTGAAAGAGGTCATCTAAGTTATATTTCCATGAAAGACATATCATGTAATGTATAGCATATTCATCTGAGACAAATATATATATATATATATATATATATATATATATATATATATGTACATGTATTTCTGAAGGTGTCCAGAATACATCACATGAGATTGACAAGCTGCTAAGAAATTAGCAATCCTAAAACAAGTGACTGAGTGAAACATATATGTTAAGCTCACCTTGGCAACTGGTGCCATCTCTGCTGCAATATGAATGATAGATAATCCAGAACTGAAGATCAAGGAAAGGGAAAATCAGATAGTAAAGAGATAATCGGATAGTAACGGGTAATTCCCAAAAACATTCCTACTTAAAAATTGTTACCTTTTGGGTGATGATGTCAGCTTGAGAAACCTAGACACAGCTTCGCGTTCATTCTTTTCTCTGCTTTCCATGTATGCCTCGCAAATACGCCCATCTCTCTTCCATACCATTTCTCTCAAAAGCTTTGCATCATCTGTAGATAGTTTCTTCTCAAGCAGCCAACCATCAATTATGAGCAGTAAATGACTCCAAAATTCCCAGGGCATATCATCTATAGGTTCATCCAGTGCCCTTTTTTTGCTTTCCTCTTTCAAACTCTTGAGTGTATCTTGAAATTCTTGTACAGAATCTTGATACAATCGGACATAAGAATGTATCTCTTCATCAGACCTCTGGAGGTGCTCCTCCAATAGTTTCATCTTTTGCTGCATTAGTTCATTATATTGCTGCAACTTTTCTGATGATAGCTTATAAACAACGGCTTCTTCCAGGGATTCTTCCAATTTATCTACCTTCTTTCGGAGATCCTGGTTTTGCTGCAACACAAGAATAGCCTGATCTGCTCGCTTGGTTGCTTTATCTAGCAAAGCTTGCAAAGTATCCACCTTCTCCCATAAGTCCTTGCATTCAACTTTTAGACTAGATAATTTTGAAACATCTTCCTCAGAAGCTATTAGTTTGGACTCCAGGTCTTGCAGAGAAGACTTCATCAAAGAGTGTTGCTTCACCAGTATTGCAACACGTTCATCGGTATTCTTGACATTACTAAGCTCTTCCCTGAGTGCTTCTATATCATTTTTCAGAGACATATTCTCCGACCTCAATAAACTAAGCTCCTCACTAAGAGAATGGACACTGCTATTCTGAAGTAGAGTGTTATTCTGAAGTAGAGGGGCTTCCTTATTAAAAACATTGTTTTGGCTCTCATACAGATCAAACACACTTCTCTCTGTAGCACCCCTCTGAGCTAGTTCATTCCTTAGTTTCTCCAACTGGGCTTCCAGGAGTTCCACACGTATCTTTTCTTGAGCGGCAACCTTCATCTTAGCATCATTTTCTGCCAATCTCATCTCCAAAACATTAATTTCTCCTTGCAACTTGTCCTTCTCATGAAAAATTCTTTCAAGATCATCAAGCGCAAAAACCCGAGCTTTGTTGAGAAGAAGAGTATCTAACATACACATGTTACCAATGAATATAAACGCATGCCCTCCTTACTTGGAAGTGTTGAAACTACAAGCATTGAGGAAGACAAATCAAGAATAGAAGAGAGTCATCCTACTTTTCTCAGCATTTCTTATCATGCCTATCAAATCTTCAATTTGAATACTTGAAAGTTGCTCTCCGCCACCCATGTTTACGGCCTGGGGGGTAGAAGATAGATTATTTAATTTTTTTGAAACAAGCCATTGTCTCTCATTCAAGTAAATCCAAAACAAGAAAAGTAAAACTAAATTGAGGAACAAATTTGAAATCATAGACTTAATGTGAATTCGACACTTGAATAATCATCCAGACAGTAATGGACCAAAACTCAAGCAACAGAGTTCCAGCATGGATATCCTAAAGTGCATGGAAGCCCCAGTCACTAAAAAAATATAAACTACATAGCCTAAGAACAGATTGTGAAATGCTTTATTTTTTTAAGGAGCATGGTAAAAAGGAATACCAATTGTTTCATTTCATCAGATGCACTTGAATGCTTCTCATCCTCCTCTATGTTAACATCAATAGCCTGAGAGAAACCAAATTTAAAAAAAAAAAAAATTAAACTATATTACACCGAAGCAGCGATCAAAAACAAATTTGCTAATACGATTGCATAAGTAGAGAAAGAAGACCAAAGATTTGGCTTCTTGGGACACGGTAAGACGTTGTGGATTTTGTGCATCAGTGAGTTGCTCAATCCGCTCCACATCTACACTGGTACTAGTTTCCGAATCTACGAGTACGCTAGCGCCAGTAACATCATTTGGTACAGCACTAAACACCGTAGGAGGGGGTTGAGGTTGTGGTTGTGGTTGTGGTTGATGACTCTCGGAATCCTCTGTAGAAGAAGATTTCTTCATTTGTCCACGCTTATACTGCGAGCTTCTATCATTCAGCCATGCATCAAATTATTGAAATCAAATTAATAATAAAAACCTAATAGTAAAATTAAAAACCTAATTGAGAAGCGTAGTACGTACCTCGAGTTGCGATTCCGTATTCTGAAAGAGGAGGATGAGAGTAATCGATGACAAGGCAACAAGAATCGAACATTTGTGTGCTTGGGATCATTAGTGGTGGTAGTTATAGCATTGCAATTTAAAGCAGTAGCAAGGCGATGGCTCAGAAAACAAGTTGATAGTTTCGTTGCCATTCTGTGCAGAAGAAATTAACAAGGTTATTTATTTATTATTACTACTATTAGCAGCAGAGTTTTTAGTTTAGTGTACGGACTCTACTCATTATCCGTTGCTTGCCTGGGCTGGTTTCTGGAGTTTTCGAATCTTTTTTGGTTTGTTGTTGAAGGAAAGGAGGAAGATGGATGCGTCAAGGTGACTGGAAGTGTTGCAAGATGCTTGTGATTTCCCACCAAAGGGAAGGGAAGCTGTGCATTTTTTTTCTTTTTCTTTTTTACTATTTTTATTTTTATTATGGGGATTATCTTCATCGAACGGTGGAGGTTGTGGGTCCTTTGAGTGACAGTGGGGCTACCATTTTTTATCCTCTTTTTCAGGTGGTGGTCTTCGCTTCTTGCATTCATTTCATGAATTTAAATACGATATTTTAGTTCGGGGCGGTGTTTCGGATTCCGGTCCGTTTATATTTTTTAGATTTTTTTAAAATTTTCTTTTTAATTTTAAATTAAATTTTTTTGTATTTATAGGTAGTTTTGATGTGTTTTTATTAAAAATAAATTTAAAAAAATAAAAATATATTATTTTAATATACTTTCAATCAAAACTGATAACCTCCCTAATCCATGTTTCATCTCCGTTGTCAAATTATTTACATTCAAAATAAATAAATTTGACATTCCAGGAAACAGTAAAGATAGAAGAAGGTAAAAACAAATTATTTTTCTAATAAAAACAAGTTATCAAGGCAGCCATTTTCTTGAAATGTTAATTTGTAGTATAATATAAACATTAACTACCTAAAAAAAATAAGCAATACCATCTGATTCATTACATATATTTATTGGATGAATTATAAGGATAAGAATTAAAAGGATCAAAGACGTATTCAATTGGTTGGGTCGAGCAAGTTTCAAGAATTCTTTTTAAGATGACGTCAAGCATGAAATTGAGTTTAAAGGAGAATCAAGTGTTGATCAATATGATTCAAGTAAGAGATGTAGATGTTTAACATGTATGTATTAGAGCTTTGATGCACAATTATATATTAATGGTTATAACTTTCAATCCGACTAAAAATTTGGATCGGACTAAATTTTAACCATAATGTTTTAAAGACCTTGTTTTTCTATAAAGTTAAAATTTCATAGCAATTAGAAATCAAAAAGGTATTAGGTTTAAAAGTTACTATGCGGATTGGACTTTGTTTTTTAAAGTGCTCTTGAGTTAGTTTAAATTTGGGTTTTAGTTTCAACTCAGTTTTCCACTAGAGTTTATTTTGTTAAACTATAGATACTTATTTTAGTTTGCAAGCTGTCATAACTCGTTGATTATTTAAAAATAAACTTGTGTGAGATAGATTACTCTTACTTTTAGCTTTTTATAGAACTTTCGGAAGTTATCAAGATTTCTTCTTTGTAACATTCATCCTTATTCCTTTGGTTCTTTGTTCATTATAATCAACAAGTCAGGGTTTTCATCCAATAACTAGGGTTTTTAGTTCAAGTAATCATTGGGTCAAGTTCTTTTTAACTTAATTTTAGCTTTTTTGGATTGTGTTCAATCTTGATTATAGGTTATAGGGTTCTTACCCTTTAAATTCGCATCAGTTGGTATTAGAGCTATGCTCTAAAACCAAGTTCACTATCTTTAATTTCTTGTTTTGTTCTTGTTTTTTGTTATCATTTTCTTTTTATTTCAAGATTACAGCTTAGATAACTATTCATTACATCAAGATCGATATTTCTGTTTGGTAATCAATTCTTATTCTTATTCTTATCCTTTAAAGTCAGCATGTTCTTAAATTAGGGATTTTCTACATTACTAATTTGTGATCTCTTTAAAAAAAATGTGAGATTTAATATACAAGATTTACGATTTGCCATGTATATTTTTTTTTTAAAAAAAAGTCTTCTAGTTAACTGCATCTTGCTTTGAAAATAAAAAAATAAAAAAGAAATCACAAAAGCAAGTCAAAAGGTTCGATCTTGAAAATGTTTTGTTGAATTATTCCTTAAGAAAGTCTTTGTAATATTTTGAAATAAAAAAAACAAATGTTTAATAGGAAATGACAACAATATCCTTAGAAGAGTAAGTTTTTATGTATAGATGGATGAATGACTGTTTAGTAATTAAACAAAGAGTTGGTAAGTATAAAATGAAGAAGGAAAAAAAGAAAAAAAGAAGGAAAGAGAGGACTCAAATTTGAAGAGAGAGAACTATAAGAAGAAGAAGAGAAAAGGATAAGATAAATGAAGGAGAAAACAGTTAGAGAAAATAAGTTTAAAAAGTAAAATTTATGTTTTGATATGTATAATTGTTGGTATTAATTAAGATTATGAATTTTTTTAAGATTAGGATTTTGAAGATTATGTTTTGTGTTCGATTGATGAGCTAATCAGAATATTATAGGTTAATTTTTATGGGTAATGGTTTAACTAGTTGATTTTGAAAGATTTTAGGTAAGGAAGATGATTTTGAGTTATGACTTGTTATATGATGATTTTGAGTTAGATATTTTCGTAGATCAGTAGTTGATTTGTGAAAAAATCTAGGTATAAGGTTGAAGATGATGAAACTTCACTTTGGTCCATTAATTTGTGAAAATTATAATTTAATCCCTGAACTTTGAAAAATCACACTTTGGTCCCTAGAGCAAAATTTGATATTTTAGAAAGAATTAAGGATGAATTATGGGCAGAATTTTAGTATAGTTATGAATTTATGACATTTTCAGTTTGGTCCTCTAATTTGGCAAAATACAATGTAACCCCTAAAAATATAAGGAAATTCCATATTAGTCCCTAGCTTTAATTTCAGTTTTTCAGATTGGTTTTTGACGAATAATTAAGGTTTATTGAATTATTACCAAGTTTTATGTTGTTTATTCCTTATAAATTAGATTTCGAGAAACTGTTTGGTTTTTGGGAAAAATAATTAGTTTTGTTCATAAACATATAAAGTTATAAGTTAGACCCTACGTTAAGTGTATTAAATAGATTTTACATTCATTTTCTGTATGTCTTCTTTTGTATTCAGATAATTCTAATATTCTACCTACGAGACATTAGTAGGATTGCCTTCGTATTTACTTCTATGTTATTTATACTTTTGAGTCAAGTGAGTGAGTAATTTTTCATATGCTAGAGGATTAGTATAAACACTTGAATTATTAATATGGAATTGATTGTGCTTCTTGGTAATTCTTATATTGTTATTTATTCCTTTTTTGTGATTAAGTATGGTCACTTATTGAAATTGAATCTTTGATATGAACCATTATGTACTTTTGAATTGATAGCTCCTCATTTGATTGATGTCACGAGTTGAGTCTTGAGATATGAATCTATTTGTATGATTATGATATGAACCTATGGTATACTAGTCAAAATACCCTTACTAACAGGGTAGTGATAGTCTTTTTGCACATTGTAAATAAACGCTAGTTGGTCGGGGAGTCTCCAACCTGTGACGACTGATCATTCCATAGTACGGAGCATCATACTCATTGCATTTTAATTTTCTAACAAGTCTTATCTTATGATATACTACTTGTTATGGCTTATTTGTGAAACTTTCTTGTAGAAGCCTAAAGCCAAATTCATATATGTTTCTCTTTATCTTATTACCTTGTATATGTATATTGAAAGTTATCTACTCACAAAGTTATTGAACTCATTCCCTCGTTATTTGTTTTTTTTCAAACTTATATCTTTATTAGCATGTCACTTTTGTTGAACTTCAGCACCTGCTCTTTTGGTTGTAATGAGTACTTTTCCTTTATGTTTAGTTGTGCTCCACAATTATGATATTTATATTAACTCTTGTATTAAGATAATCCATTTATATTATGGAGTTAGTTATGCTATCATGTTGTGTAGAACTCTATTTTGTTCATGTAAGGAATAAGTTTGTATGTAAGTTTGAGTTCGCATAGGTATGTAGTCTAGGAGGAGGACCTTGTCTATGTGCCGATCATAAATCCGAAGATCAGGTCTTGACAATCTTTCTTTATTGATATTTAGAGCTTTATTTTCTTAACACAAGTCAAGAAGTTCAATATTAAATATGTTTTGTTGAGTTTTTCCTAAATTCCTTTTTGTTTCTTGTTGTCTTTTTTATTTTAAATTCATTTTGTTGGTATTGATTTGAGCTTATTTGTTGAGTTTTCCTTATTCCTAGTTTCCTTATTTATTTTTTTTATTGTTGTGTCTTTTTGAATCCATTGGTTGAACATTATAAACTAAAATGTTTTTATTGTTTTTGCTTAGTTCTTTAAAGAACTAAATAGATGAGCTAAAGGGGTAAAAGGCAAAAAAAAGAGAGAATATTATCACGAAAAGCTAAATTATAAGTGAAATTGGTGTGGTGCGTCATATCCTTAAGTATGAACACATAAGGGAATATATGAGGATATTAACTAATATGTTTTTTAGATTTAACGATGTCTTTTAAAAGAGAATCTTCACCTAAGAAGAAGAGAAAAACACTTTTTTTTTTATTATTTCAAAGGTTATGCAATAACAATTTGAAAGGATAAATGTGTTGTTTAGCGAGGCAAAAGATCAAATAAATGGATAGGATATTGTGATTGCTAGTTTGCAAGAGAGGTTATTCTAAAAGGTTCCTGATACTAGAAAGCCAGAAAAACATACTACCAAACATATAGATGAGTTTGTTAAGGAGAATGAGGATGATAATTTGGATCAAGCTTCATTTGAGAAATGAGGAATAATTTGGCAACATGGTATTTTTGGTAATAGGAGATTTCAACATTATGAGGATGTTTAACATAGAGGATCTAGGAGAGGTATTGCATTTAAAGATGGTTTGGAGAGGAACCTCAGGAGTATTAAGATGAAGATTCTTTGTTTTGTTTTTCAATGGAAGAATGATCCATAAGATTACTTAGAGTAGACAAATAAAGTGGAGTTGATTTTTTATTTTTACAATTATTCGGAGGAGAAAATGTAAAATTAGTTGTGATTAATTTACTAATTATGCTATTATTTGGTGGGATTATCTTGTTTTGAGCATAAAAAGGAATCATGAGAGGCTTATTGATACCTAAGAGAAGATGAAGGCGATGTACTATCAAAAGATGAAGGTAGCTATAATTTAGGCGAATATAGTGGAGGATGTGGAATCTATTATGACTAGATTATTAAATGGTTTGAACTGTGAGATAAAGAATATTGTAGAGTTACAACATTATGTAGAGTTAGGAAAACGAAAAATGAGAAAGGGAGTTATTGGTTGGCCAATATTTTAGCCACAGAAAAAATTCTTTCTTGGTGTCAATGGGTCCCTTTTTATGAGAAGAGTTTCACTAAGGTATTCTTTAGGCTTCATCTTGCCTGAAAAAGTAAATCAAATCACGAAACGTTTTTTGAAATCAAGTTTATTTTGTGTTTTGGGACCAATTTTTTCCAAATTGATGACATTGAATGGATTTTTGAAGGCCTCTAGAGTATTATTTTTTAAAAGTATTTTCAAGTGAAATATTAGTTTTAGGGTAGAAAAAGTTAGACTCTAAAATTTCAACCATCACTGTGGTGGTCAGAATCTAGGTTCTTGAATGATATATCATCTATTATTGCAAACTACATGACAGGTAATTTGTTTATTAAAAAAAAAAGATATGAACAATACGTCATCCATCCTTATGAAAAAAAATTACACGGGCTCATGAGCTTGTGTTTTTAGGCCAAGACGCGTTTGGGCTAGAGTTTCTTCTTAATTTCTGCGTGTGACCATTTTTTAATTTTTTCTTTTAAATTTTTATTCAACTCGTCCTTCTTTTATATGTATTTTTGTAGTTTTTATTATTTATTTTAATTTTTTATTAAGACCCTCCCTCTTATTTTTTAGATTGTTAATCGTTCAATTAAACAAAAAATATATTTTAAAAGACAAGATGATTAAACCCGGTAAGTGTTATGATCTAAGTAAAGGATTGGGCGAGTTGACCCAGATTTGTCAAGAATTCCATCATACTTGTATTTTTTATAAAGAAAATGTTGGATCGAAGTCTTTAATTTTTTTTTTAAATAAGAAAATTGGGTTTTGACCCAATTGACAATTGGGTCATACCTTAAGACCCGGATCCACCCAAAACATTATCATGTTAATATTTATAATAAGAATTAAAATGACAACATCTATATATTTTTTTAGTCAAACTTGGTTTTGACCAGTTTGATTAGCTCGCGGTTGAACCTGTTAAATCGACGAGATCATATTAGTTTAAATCTCACACTATTTAATTTGAATTTCATATCAAACAAATAATTGGGTTGAGGGGCCTTGAGGTTGACCCACATAATTTAATGTGATAAAAAAAATCTAATTGGATAGATACTTTTTTTAATCATTATTTTGAAGTGTCCAGGTTTTTTTTTTTTTATGTTAGTAGTAATTCCTTTTAATTTTTATTAAATGAATGGGATAGAAAAAATAAAATTGTAGAGGTAATAGATATTAATAAGAGTGAAAGGAGTTATACTGGAAAATTATTTTGTTTTAATTAAATTTAAATTATTAGTCTTTTTATATAAAAACTTATTTCCATTTAAGTAAATAAAAAATCTTTGATGACATGGTCAGATGTTTTGATATATTTTTATCTCTCATATTCCTGTTTTGATATTTAACTCAAAAAATAGTATTTTGATAACATTAATATTTATTAGCACATAGAAATCTTTGTAAATTTTATTAAACATATGTTACAAATCTTGAATTCATTAATAATTTATATATATATTTAAATTAAATAGTAATTGTTGTTTTTTTAAATATCATATTTTAATTTCCTCACAAAAGATATCAAGACAAGAATTCATTTGCATAAAAATAATTGAAAAGGGAATGAATATTTTTAAAAACCAAAACAATAATTTTTTGAAATTAAATTGATAAATTGTTATAAAATAGAAAATGTTACTTTATCTTGAAAGATAGAAAATGTTATTTAATTTAGCAAAAAAACATTTAAAACTATTTATAGAAATATATCAGCATAGCTAATTCAAAATAATGATTTTCTTTTAGGGTTAATGACTCAACTTGTTCTTATTATATAAGGTTTTTCAATGTATCCTCATACCTCTTAGTCAATTTTATCTATCAATATAAGTTAATTTTTAATCATTTTTTTAGTACGATTTTTCGGTCAAACTACCAGAATTAGTTACATAATTTGTGCATGATATTATTTATAAAATATCCTTTTAAGCCAAATAAATGAAGGGTTTTTTTAATGCAAATCACATAACTAATTCTAGTGGTTTATTTTAGAAACTTATAAGAAGAATACATTAGAAAAACATAAATTTAAGAATACATTAGCTTAATTATATAAGGATAGATTAGAGAATGATCCTTATATAAATATATTAAACCATGAACCATTTATTTTAGAGATAGATCACTTGTGTTTTGATTAACGATACAAGTAAAAAAAAATTTGTTGTTCTATTACGAGAGAAGTCCTTGAGTTGTTTAACAAGTTATAGATGCATGTCTACGTTATGGTTATGGTTATGTTTATGTTTGTATTATTGTTTTATAAGAAAATATATTTAGGAATTGCAAGTATATTTTTTTATAAAAAAACTCCATGACTCAGGTTATAGCATTGACTAGTTATATAAGTTAGTTTTATTTTAATCAGATAAAAAAAAAAAAAGGTATACATATAAAGAGATTGGTAAAAAAAGAGTTCACAGCAACTTGAGAAATAATTTTTTTTCTAGGAGCGGAAAAACAATGTAGTTCAATTTTCAACAAACTAAATATGGAAGGATGAAATTGGATTAAAAAAAACAAAACAATCAGCCTGCGTCAACTTGGGTTAGCATAATAAACATGTAATTTGGGCAATAAGGGCCAAGTCAGTCCAAGTTAACCCTCCAAACTTGTGTCTCAGGTTGTAAGATTGGAATAACTCGATAAAAAAATCAAAGAAAATCATAAAGCTATTTAAAAAAAAATAATGTCAAACAATGAAATCAAAAAAGAAAATAAGCAAAAAACAAAAAAAAGATGTCTACCCCCATCAATTTTTCAAATTCATGACTTAGATCATTAGACCAGAAGCACTATACATGGAAAAACCACAAAGCCTAATCTCCAACAACTCAAATGTTGAATGAAGAAATCAGGAAAAACAAATTACATAAAAAAAACCAAAATAAAATATAGCAATTAAAATAATGAGAATAAAAATTAAAATAAAAAATAAATTAGAAAGAAAGTACAAGTTTTTGATTGGAGGGAGAACTTTAACAGGAAAATAAATTTAACAAAAAGACAAGAAAAAATCAATAAAATGAGGACCAAGTTGGAAAATATAATATACCATAAATTTGGATTGAAGGATGAAATTGGGAACAAATAAAAACTTTACAAAAAGGCCAAGAAAAAAATAAAAAAAATAAGGACTAAATTGAAATATATATATATATATATATAATATTAAGATTGAATGATGAAATTAAAATAAATAAAACTTTTACTAAAAGGTGAAGAACAATAATTAGAAATCAAAAGAATAAAGACTGAAGTTGAAATACCAACAATAAAGAGGATCAAATTGTGAATTTTAAGGGAGAAGAGAGAAAAGAAGATAAAAAAAAAAAGCCCTATTAACAACAAACCACCCCATCACCATTGATATGCCGCACCAATAGGAAAAGAGCATGGCGACGCTTCCATTGACATTGTGGAAGGGTATTTTTGGTTGATGAGAGGTGTCATACGCGCCACCTAAAGTGTGTGGACACCTCCTATGTGCTAGTGTATGCCCCACATACGATGACAACTTTTTTCATTAAAATAACAACTAATTTATATAAAAGGACCAAATTTCCTTCCATGAAACTAGAATATAACAAAAAAAAGTAGTGAAAAGACCGAAAGTCCTATGGATGCATGTTTTAAGTTTTTTTTTTTTATTTCAAGTGTAAAGTTGTCATTTTACTGTGTTTTAAAAAGTGAAAAAGTAGAAATATCCTTGTCTATTAATTTTAAAAATTTTAACTTTGAGGGTAATTGAATTAATTTACCGTACATAAAAAAATTATAAGAGACATATATAGCCCCGATTAATCATTTAATGACTAATGGGCTATCCAAAAAAAAAAAAAAAAACTGAAATACTGCCAACACAAAGGCATTTGAATTTTTTTGGAAGACAAATAAATAATTACACTATCATAATGAAAAAAAAATGTTTCTATATACACAGTGGATTTGCTTTCCCTTTTAATATTTTTTATAGTCTTAAATAGTTAAGTATCACCATATAGAAACGAGATTAGCTCTAATGATGAAAAACATTGAAATTTTTATCATGTAAAATTTTGAATTAAATGTGCATTGTCATGGTATAATGTAGTTTTTTTTGGTACAATAAGGAAAATAAATAAAACTAGACTACTATATGGAAATAGGTCTTTAGTTGACCTATTAATAAAAGACTGGCAATTCCTTCTAGAGGTACATCCCAAACAATAAATCCCTGATCATTACTAGTTGCTAGTTTGGCCATGAAATCTGCACACACATTTGCTTCCATGTAAGTATGTTGGATCCTCACATCCCAATTCCAAGCCATCAACCTTCTGATATCCCAAATAATAAGTCCCAAGTGCTATCTTTTCATATATCCCTAACCTGCTTATCAACATCTATTATATTGGCAAAAAGAACATAAGAAGCCAAAGGATCCCCTTCCAACCAACAATCATACCAAGTATAAGAACCTGTAAGAAGCTGATCCGAAAGATGAAAAGATCATGCATTCTCGTATTCTTATGTGTGAGAACCCTCACTCATAGCTTCTTAGGGTTGTTTATAAAATGTCATATTAGCTTACCCAATAAAGCTATGTTCCCAAGCCTAATTTATCTCACCCCCAATCCTCCATATCTTTTAGGACAAGTAACAATACTTCATTGCACTAAATGCCACCCCTGTTTACCCTTCTTGTTACCCCCATATAAATCTTCTAACTGTTTTATCAATTATGAGGCAACTGGTCTCAAGGAGCCAAAAATAGTTATGATGAATTGAATCATAATATAAAGGTTAGCATTGCAAGTATAAAGTTGATGGTGGTAGCTAACTTAGTGCGTGCAATGTTGATGTTTATAACTATTATAATGTTCATATCGAACAAATGAAATTAATGCATGAAACAAATTCAAATAGTAATATTTCATGAATATTCTTATAATATAAAACATAATATTAATACATAAATAATGCAATATATTTCAAAAGATGTATGTATCATTTTAAATGTTTATAGACTGCATCATAAACACACATAATAGTTTGGCGCTAATAAAAAAAATCTCTATATTTTTCACTCATTGCAACTTTTATATGTTGAATGTTAAGATGATGTACATTGAACAATATGCAAATTAAAAGAAAAGGATATATCTATTAAAGATGAAGAGGATGATGTACTAACACCCTTCTAACAGCTCTACCAATTCAACCAATATTGGTTAATCCTTTGGATCCTTTAGTAGCACCAATAAATCCCCTCATAACACCTTTGATTCCTCTCATAGCACCACTAGATCCCTTGAATCCCTTTATAATACCCATAAATCCTCTCACACCTCTAGATACTCTACGAAGACTACTAGCACTGCCTCTTTGGTATATCTTGAAATTATAGCCATACTATTTGCGTTTATTACACCTTAGTGTAACAACCTTTTTTCTAACATTACTAGGTCCTTCTTCTTTTTCTTTCTTTCTTTTATTCTTCTTTGGTCGTCCCATATTTTTTTTTTAGGTTCAGGGGTGGTACAATTATATTCTCATCTTTAAGATCCAATAAAATCTCTGGTAATAAGTGAACAACCTCAGACTATGTTTTTATAATGTAATACATATGATATAAATCTTCAATTTCAATTTTTTTTGTACTTCAACAAGGTACCATATGCCTTTATGGTATTCTAGTCATCTTTCATTCACCACAAAAATAGTTTTTCTTATCCAAATCAATGCAAAGCTTTATTTGACCATCATATACTTGATAGTCAACATTACTAACTAAAATCATTCTCATGTTTTTCCCATTCTTAATAGACTTGTCTATTAACTTCCTCATATATGGTGTATTTTTTGTTTCCTATCCTGTAGACTATACAAATCTACCATGAAACCTATCCATTAGTTTCAATCTAATTTTTTTTAGTAGCATCATAATTGGAATAGCCTTGTATTTCCCAACCTTAATATTGAAAGCTTTTGACAAGTTGTTAGTGATATTTTCTACCTTAATTGTATTGTCAAATAAATGTCTAGCCTATGTCTCACCATGTATTTTTTTAAACCAATTCTATGCTCCATTATATACAATTTCAATATCCTTCATATGACTTTTGTATTCCATATTTGTATAAGCTTTTGAGGCACCTAAATCCTTTTTTTATATTGGTATAGATATGTCTGCAACAATATATGTGGGTTGCCTTTGAGAAAATCTTCATCATAACTTCAAACATACTTTATTAACAAACAAAATATAAAAATATATGAAAACATCGAATGAGTTATAAAAAATACAAATAAAATATTTGTTGTAAAAGAGGTATATACCATTTCTCTATCATATATGATGCAGAAAGGTCTCTGATGTATCCTATGCTTGATTCATCCATAAAGTGCATATAAAAACAATCTCTATGCATCATTGCTTTCATATTCAACAACAATATAAATAAGAGAAAATAGTTCATTATTGTCATCCAAACCAACCACAGATAATAATACTCCTCTATAAGAACTCTTTAGATGGCAGTTATTAATCCTAATAAAGGGTCTACATCCATTAACGAATCTTTCATTTATCACCTTCAAACATACGTACACCATTTGAAATTTCCTTGGTGAATATATTTCATAGTTTTAGTTAAGTTTAAATCTTATAAACACATTAGACCCTGGGTTATATTATTTTAAAATTTGAATATATCTAGGAAGTCTCTTGTAAAACTTCTTTGGACTTCCTTCTATAAAGTCTTTAACCTTAGTCCTAACTCTTCATAGATGTATTAGGTATGACTTAATCCCAAACTTATCATCCAATATTGTATCAAATGCTTCACTGGATATGTTTGGGTCATTAATAATTGGAAGCAACTTCTTTGTTATCCAAGTAGAATTAATTGTTTATTTATTTCCAAACCTAATACAACTATACTAGTCTCACAAAGATTTAACCATGAAATTCTTGCTACTAGGAACTAAAAAAACATATATCTTCCACACACAACAATCACCTATACTTGTAGCTCCAACCTTTTTCCTTTTGATTAATGTATCTTTTTATATGATATCCATGTTTCACTTTATATTCTCTAAGAACATCTTTGAAATGAGTGATATTAGTGAAAACCTAACATTCAACAAACTTAATCAATCCATTAACACCCACCTTAACGTTTGTTTAGGGATTAAGGCAATTTAACACCTATGAGGGGGTGAATTTGATGTATCACTAAATTTTTCATTTAATACATATTACTTCAAGTAAATGCAATAACCAATAATTTAATTAAAGTACCTAGAGTAAAGAGTTAAGGGAGATAATTTGTATATTCATTTTTTAACGTGGTTTGATAATCATACATCCATACCTCAAGTAGCAAATTGTACTTGAGTATTGTATTCCTTAACTTATCCAAACTTTAAAGTATAATTTCCACTTGATGAGTCCATACCAAGCTTTTTACACCATTTAAAGAAATCTCTCTTAAAATATTTTTTTTTAGTGAGATTCCCTCACCAATAACAAGAGTTTTTACCTAACTCTCAAAGATTTACAAAGAAGATTTTGTTTTCACAATAAACTTTCTTAATAGAGTGGATAACACAATTAAAATTCTAATATCTTTATACCTCGCTAGATAGCACTTATAGAATATGAAAGTGTTTAAGTGTAGTGAGAATGAGATTAAATACTCTTCGTACTATAATATCAAGGTTTAATAGCATAAATTAGAGTATGATCAAAGATTGATAATTTTATAGTAGTTTTAATCTTAGAATGACTTGCATAATATATATGTTCAGATTCTTTTACTAATTTTATAATTAGACAAGCAATATATATGTTTCTAAGAAAAATTAGTCGTTTATAGCCATTATTGTTACTTTAACAGCTAAAACAATTGATCTATTTAAATTGGTCAAGCTAATCAATCAACTAGTTAACCCTAAATGGTCGACCGGTTCATGCAGAATTCAAGATTTGAAAGTTTAATCTAGGTGAATTTTCAGAACCATCTAACTTAGATTTTATCTTATTATTATCATTCCTTTAATGTATACAAAGTGAAATGTGTGAGTTCATTTTAATTGTATTATCAAGTAAGATATAAATATTTATGTTTAAGCACTAAAATGAACACTTATTCTAAGCCTTCATTTTCCTCTCTTCTTGGACTTTTGAATTGAGTTCTTCATGTAATTTGTCATACTTGTTGATATGTATTTGTATAAAACTTGTTGAAAGTTTTTTCTCAACCAAGCATAATATTAGTTCATTTTTTATTTTATTGTTATCATCAAAATATATAAAACACATGAATGTGTAACTCGATCAACACTTAAAGCCATCTATGCCACTTATATCCCTAACATTACTACTAGTAGTTTCACTGCCTTCAACATCAACATTATCTTCATCACTGTTTAACTTCTATTCATTCTCTAAATCTGTTGTATCATCCAATGTTTGACCAAAACAAGCATCTCGTAAATTATCAATCCATTCATCTTCATTTGCATTCTAAAATTCAAATCATTCTTTACATAATGGAATATAATCCTTGTCATCTTTACTAGAATCATCATCCTTGTAATATTTCTCACATTTAATACCACCCTCTACACTAAAACCAACCATATTACTTAATATATTATAATTTAAACTACCTATACCAGCACTTACACCTTTACTAGAATTACTAACATCCACTTGAAAATCAACACCATAACTTCTATTATCACTACCAATATCCACAGTGGTAGTTGTACCCTCTTCAGAACCCATATTGACACTATCATCATCTTCATTGAAATCTAAAACTCATTCTTCAATAATTATTGTGACTTCATTACCATTATTGTTTATAAAATATTTTATTATATTAAACCTACCAATAACATTTGGTTTAACTGTATAACATTTAAGCATTTTTATTATTAATAAAACAACATTAGGATCAACATTAACATAAATATGGATTTTTTTCATCTCCTTATACTTTATGCATGTTCATAATTTACAATGTCAAAACATCATCAACTATTTTATTACTTCTGCCATCCCTTATATTAAACTCACGCAAGTCTATTTTATTACCTCTATCATCCCTTATATTAAACCTATACAAGTCTACATCGTAAATGATTATGCATAAAAAATGTCATTAAATCTCTTATTTTACATATGTATTTATTGTTTTTATTTGGGTTTTGCATAATAATTGGTGTGCCTTTTCGTAATGAAGTTTGGTTTAATGTTTCGATAGATTTTTAAAGCTTAAATGAATTATTTCAAATATTTTTAAGGTTAGAATTTGGAATGAAGAATTGAAGAGAAATTTAGTGAAGATTGAAGCAAATTTTAGTTCAAAGAAATGCTCCATATTTTCCCTAAAACAAAATTTCATTCCAATCCTAGAAAAGGTTAACACATGATCTAATTCAAGCCTAAACTTGCTTCATGTCATGTGCAAACTTCAACCACCAAACATTCAAGATTTCAATGACAATTGCAGCCCAAATAATAGGTACATTTGTAACCTTGTTTGATGCCTAAATTCAACCCCCAAGACATCCTAAATTCAGCCCCTAAAGAATCCTATAACAACCCCTAAATTAGCCCAAACTCAACCTATGATCTTACAAGCCCACATAACAATAACATTTGACATGTTTTGAGTAATTTATTGATAAAAAAGGACAAGCACATGGATAGAAAGTTGGAGGGGACAATATAACATCATTTTAGGTCAAACAAATGAAGAAGAAAACACATGCATCAAAGTCTTCTCCAAGATGGTCTAATTTGACTTTCCAAAATAACCTTTGGTGTGTTGCCTTTAACTTTTGACTAAGATGTCCAAATGAGTTATTCTTTAATGATTTCAAAATATAACAGAACTATCTATAATAATGTTCCCAATAGACAACTCCAAAAACATATTAAAAAAAGGTCGAATTACTGTCCAAAGTTAGAGTTAGATTTGTGATAAAATTCCTACCAAAATTGTATTGTGTTCTTCTGTATAGAATTTGATTTTTTAATTAGTAAAAATTCTTATTTAAATTGGATTTAAGTTATTTCATATCTATTCAAGTGTTTATATATACATAATGATGGTTGGTTAATCTCTAGTTCCAAATCAGGAATGATGGTGGTTGAGGTGAGTTTTTAAGGTATGAATAAACCTTAATGTTTTATCTTCTCACTTTCTTCATGAATGATTGATTATTATAAAGAAATTTTAGAAATCATTTAGGTAATGTTATAATCTTGGATTTCTATGCATTAACTTTAGTTTTGATATAAAGATGCTTGATTCAATGTTATACTTAATGTGAAACTATTTATCCATTCTTAAGCAAGAATTCATCGTCATCTTTTTGAACTTTATTGTAATATCTTCCGATCTAATATCATCATCGTTGATGCTAGGTTGATTTATCTTAAATATATTGAATGAATCAACAATACATCATCATTAAAATTGATTTGAAACTAAGACTTGCATTTTTTTTTTCATTTAAAATCTATTCATATTCATTCACTTCAAGAACAATTTCATTAATCATTTTCAACCAAGTTATTTTTAATTTAATCTCTTTTGAGTCTTTTTTTGTTACCTAGCTTAATTTCTAGATCTAGCTCTCCATTGATATGACCTTGATCTTACCGAGTTAATTGTTATATTGCAAACTCATGCATTTACAAGTTAAAACAAGCCAATCATAAATAACAGTCAAGCAATTTTGGTGTCATTGTCGAAGAGCTAGAAAGTGAAGGTAACAAATTTAGGATTGATTATTGGAAAACAATGTGTGTTTGTGTGTGTGTGTGTGTGTGTGTGTGTGTGTTCTAACATTTATTTATTTATTCTTTGCTTGGTCGATATTACCACCTTTTATTTATGTTTGTTATAATTATCTTCTAATGATTATTATATATGATTGTTTTAATTATCTTTTAACATTTATTGTTGTTAATATTGCTTACTAGTTGGAGTGTGGATTTTCTAATTTGTTGTGTTTTTATTTTTTAGCTATTAGTTTATCTTTTACTTTTATTTGTATTTTTTTTTATTCATATAGTCATTATATAATTTGTTTTCATCATGGCTAGTGTTGGAGATGTAGAGGGTAAATGGAGTGTCTAAGGAAATGGAACTCCACCATTAAATGACCAACCTAATTTTCAAACTCTTAGAGAGTATCTTCACCCAACAAGACAAAGTACATCTTTATGTATTATTTTTCCCTTTAACCAACAAGCTTTTAATTTGAAATCGAGCATGATTCAACTTGTTCCCACATTTCATGGTATACATACACATTAAAGATGTTGAAGATGTATGTAACATTTTTATTGATAGAACATGCACTAAGGAAACTATTCGGCTTAAATTGTTCCTCTTCTCTCTAAATGATAAAACCAAGCTTTAGATCCTTGCATCCTAGGTCCATAAGCATATAAAAAGAAATACAAACTGAGTTTTTGATAACAAATACTTCCTCACTTATAAGACTATAACCTTATAACGTTAAATGATAAATTTTTCTTATAGTCCAAATAAGTCATTTTATCAAGCTTGGGAAAAGATTAAAGATTTTTAAATGCTTGCCCTCACTATGCTTTTGAAATGTGAAGGTTTGTGAGTTTTTGCTATAACTCTTTTATTGTAGATTTTAGAAAGTTAATGCCAATCATGTGTAATGGTGAGTTTTATAACGAAAAACCAAGTGAAGCCTTTGATTTTCTTGAACAATTGGTTGATAATATAAAGCAATATTGGGAGACCTTTCTCCCACTTCATGTTAAGTCTAGAAACACCATTTCTCATTCAGGTGGGAAGTTCCAATTGAAATAGATTGATGACCTCAACGCTAAACTAGCCTTATTAGTTAAGAAAATAGAGTTTATTGAGCTTAAAAAAGTTCATGTTGTGAGTGAACAACAAGAGGAAAGTTGTGTAATGTGTGAGAGCAAAGGGCATAGGATAACTATGTTGCGTGATTAATACTTAAAAGTGCATTCTAAGAAGGTTTTATATTATCATTTTGCACTTGAAGTATCAATAACTCCTTAACTAGAGCATGCTTTATAATAACAAGTCTGATAATATAAGATACCTTTAATTTATGGTAAATGTTCATTTTAAATGCAAGCCTATCACATAAATTAAAGGATTGATTGATGAGTTTAACTACTGAAATTGAGAAAACAAAGAGAGGGCTAAGCTTAGAAAAGATATGCTGGTTGAATTCAAATTGGAACACCATTCGGTTATTGGATCATAATTGGAGTTGTAGAACTTGGATTTATGTCTGGTTTATATGGATAGAAAGCTAAGACATAGGCCTAAAACTTTCATGAAGAGTCTAAGATTCAAAAGGACCGTCTTCAAGTTCAAATTATAGCAACAACAGAGAAGTCAGAATCTATCATGCAACCCAAACACTGTTCAGTTTTCAGCCCATGTCTTGAGTTCTAGAAGTCCACATGGCCTCATTCTTGTTTTGTTGGAAAGCTGAGACAATTTATCAGAACTTTCATGAGGACTATCTATTCAAATTCTGATGTTAGCAATGACATTTTCTGCAGACAAGAAGATTAGGATTGTTATCAAGTCAAGAGGTGGCCACCCACTCAACAATTAGTCATCAAATCAATAGTTTTGAATTTTGGCCTATTAAAGAAGGCATTTGCTATGCATTTAGGCATCTTGTTTTTCAGATCAAGATCTTGCCCTTGCTCTCTTTCTTTGTATTTTATAATGTTCAAGTTTTATTCCATGTTATATTTTTCTTAATCTATTGTTTATGCTTTTCATTTTCTTTACTATACTTATATAATTATGTTATTATCTTGTTTATCTATGTTTCTCTTATTCATAATGTTCAGCTAAGTTTATTATGTCAAGGTGAAAAGGTTACACTAATGGTGTAAGAATAAGTATAGTATAAGCTCAACATGGACTTTAATGTTTGATACTAACATGTTTTATATTTATTATCTTACTCACTCTTAATACCTTGCTTGTTAAATGGTTAATCTAGATTTATGTTAAACAACCCTTGGTACAATAAATACTTGGCACTTTCATAGCCCAACTATATAGTATAACTGACACTTGTGCTATGAAAGAAACTTGATTTGTTGTTAATATAAGTTATCACCATGAATACCTGACAACATTTACAAGTATTGACATTACTCAAATAAGATAATTAATATAATCATGTTAATAAATTATAATCCGATTGGAACCTCTTTTGTGTGTAGTTTCTAGTTGAATAATAAAAAGAGTTTATATTATACTTATTTGAAATACCGTTAGTGGATCCTTTAACCTTGACATTTGTTTTATATTTGTTTAAATCCTTACATCAATATCACATCTCAAAGCTCTCTTCAACTCCTTTTCTGTTATTATCCATTTCTATATTTGTAGTTTATACAGTTAACCTCCCTGTGGTTCGACCTCGGTCTTGCTGGGTTTTTTATTACTTCGACACTTCTACACTTGGGAGAAGACATCAACTCTTTGATCATGTCATTGCGTTTCCCGAAACATATGGACGTAATGGAAATAATAAATTTAAATTTTTTTGGAGAGTCTAAAAAATCTCGTTAGACATATTTAGAGTTGTTTTAAAGTTTTATGCAAAAATTACCTAAAGATCAGATGTTGTTGTTGGCTTTGAATATTTGCTTCAAAAGTCAAGTTGTCATAAATAACAAGTCGTCCAATTGTCTGGCCTCTAACGATAATCCATAGAATCACTAGTTAGAAATCTCTTAAATCATTTTAGAAGAGAGGAATTGTTATACCTTAGGGTGCTAGCTCTTTTCTTTTGTATTTTAAGTATTTCAGTATTATACTCTACTCACTTTTTTTTTTTTACCATCCACTGGAAATAAGAGGCATAACTTTCTATTTATATGGAAACCTAAAAACCCTATAAATGACAAAATATCAATTTGCCCTTTAAATAATATCATATATATTATTTTAGGCTAACTTTAAAAATTTATTCAATCAACTTTCCTCTTGATTTTTCTAAGTTTAGAATTATAATTCTCTGTATAAATTACACTCCAGTCCTTAATTTTTAAAACTTATTTATAATCAAGTCACACTTGATTAAGCATCCCATTTTAATTTCTAATCAATAACTCTTATGTGTGTGGTCCATTAGGTTCCCTAATAAGTTAGCTCAAATATAAATCACAATCCTATATAAAATAGGATTAAATAAATTAAACAGATTAACTTATTATCAATTAAACAATTAATTGATTTATATTTGAAGATCATATATAATGTTTAGTAACCTGTCATAATCCTTCTAATATTAGAAAAGTCATAAATGATTTGACTTAACCTTTCAATGACCAGTTTCTCAGTGTAATTATTATCACTTCATTAACAATGTTATAATCTAGACATTATAGTATAAAATGTGCATATTATGTTAAATCATGTTTATTCTCAGCATTATAGTTATTGATTCTTTGAATACGACTTAAAACTCTTCATAAATCTCATTCCACCTTGCGTAACGATATACAACAATACTATTTGAGAACTGATGAAACATTTTCTCTAATTCACCTAGGGTGATGAATGCTTTTTTGATTACTTAAATACTTTTATATAGTTCATGTTATACCCAATATCTGTCTGTTTGTTACCCTTGATTGGGACAACATATAGTAGGATCAAAACATAAAACTTCATATATAAGATAACTTGGTGATCTAAAGTCTAAAGATCACTTACATAATCATCACGTGAACCTTTCCATAAACACATGTGATCTCTCCATATGGAATCCTTATGGAGTCAATTCAATGAACATGTTATCTGACACACCTACATATTAGTTCTCAATATCTATCATACCTTAGTTTATAAGAACAACAACTTCCTTTCACAAAGAAAAGAACATACTATATATTAGTCTGAACAACTCTAATTAATATCTGGTCTTAATATAACATTGCTAGGAATATTTTAAGAACAATTCTTTAATGTAATAGGAATCTCATAATTATAATAACTTTATAATTTTCTTTGTAAAATATTTTTATCCCAAGAACTTTATCTTCACTCTAGATTCATTAATCAAATATTTAATTCATTAATCAAATATTTGATGAATATTAAAGATAAATAAGCCTTTATTAATAAATTAATTATATTTATATAAATAAAATCAATGTCACGTGTAACTAACTGATTGACTACAAGGCATATATACTAACAAACTACATGTCCTACTATTCTAATCTTCAAGGAAGTGTTATATGGCTAAACTTCTTATTCAAATAATGTTAGAAAGCCCTTCTTAAACCAAGTAGGCAATCCTTACTTTGATACCTATATGATGATCTAGTGGATATTGATGATACAATCAAAGAATGACTAAAAGTTAAACTTTAAGATAAATGAGCGCTTTTATATGATTCTAGTGGTTGTTGTTATGGCAATATGATAATGAATTTGTCAAAGTTCTTAATAATGTTTTGAGTAGTATTTGTGGCTTGCCTATAATGGTTATAATGTAGATGACCATTTTAGGTGTAATAAATATTTTATAGAGCAAAGAGTCAAAGTTAAAGAAATTTTAAGTCGTGGTGTATTGTGACCTCCAAACATCCTAGTTAAATTACTTGCTAATATGGCAACTTTTAGAACACGTATGACAAATCTATTTGATCTTGCAATGGATTTATTCCAGTCTAAGACACCCCTAATAGATGGCGATATAAGAAGAGTCCAAAAAACAATTAACATCAATGAAGTAACTTGTACTTGTAGTAAATGACAATTGCATTATCGACCATGTTTACGCCTTATCACATGTTACATTTTATGAAATATTGACTATGTACAATTTGTTAATAATTTCTTCTCCAACGTTTCATACAAAAATACATATACTCATTTTCAACCCTTGCTTAACACGCCATTATGCCCTTCATATATTGGTCTAGATTTATATGGATGTCCAACTAAATGACGAACAAATAAGGATTAGAGAAAATCCACTCATTAGCATAGGGAAATAAATGCTAAAGAGGGCACTCACATAATAAATATGACATATGCGGTCAAATAGGTCATAATAGAAAAACTTATGAAACTTGACAATATATGTTAATATTTGAATTTGTTTCAAATTATTAGAATTATTGTTTTTAATTCAACTAATTTAATGTTTAATTATATTCTAATGTCAACAACTTATTGTGATAGAACTACAGAGGAGCCATGGTTCGAACTAGAGGAGGTTCATCTACTTCCAACAGTGTTGACAAACATGACCACTTGGTTGTAGAGCCAGGTCTATATGACATATTGGTTCTATAAATGCAGGAACAACATCATTCCGATGATATCTAGAATGAAGAGGTCAGTTCATTGGATTTAAAACTACTTTAATTGATATTTAAATAGCAAAATTTTAAACTATTATAATTGTTTAGATATTTTTACATAAATAGCTTGATTTTCAGGGCAGTGATCTCATGACACCTCGATAACATGCAATTATATAGTTGCATGAGCATGCCACCCATTTATTATTAAGGTAAGTTAGTTGCGTGGCATATATCTTAACCACATATTGATTATAACTTTAGTGGAGCAATGGAGGCACAAGATATACATGGTCCATCTACATGTTAGTGAAATGACACCCACACTACAAGATGTCATTATATTGATTGGCCTCTTGATAGATGGAGCCCTAGTGACATGATATAGAGGGTCATCCTAGGCTCGATTATGAGCTATGTTGATATTAATGCTAACTCTTACAAGGGTGCTACAAACCTGTCTTTGAATTGAACAAGTTGAGATGGTGGTGCAGGTTCATTCATGAATTGAGATGATTTTAGAAATTATTAGATTATATGATATAATATTATAAGAATTATAAATAAATAATTTTATATAATTATTTTAATTTTAATAAAATATTATGTTATGTGAATCATTATATTTAATTATGAGTTGGACAGTGAATTGTAATTAAGTAAGTTGGACGTATTGATAAAATTGTAAAACAAGTGAGTAAAAAAAAAAATGATTGGAATGAATATATATATCGTTTGGGTTATAAGTTATAATACACAATTATAAACGTGAAACGACTAGCAGCTCATTGTCTCCTTTGTTTTCCCACGTCCGACTCTCTGCCCTCACTCCCTGGCGTCTCAATCTCTTTGTTCTTTTCGCTAAATTCCGGTCTGAGTTACATCGATCGGCCAGGCGGCCACCCCCAGCAGCCATCCAGCCAGCAACTGCGCGCGAATCTTTCTTTAGTAGCAAGGAATCGAGGCAATTCTTAGTGAGGGTTTGTAAGTACCCATTATGGTATTTTTTCTTTTCACTTTCATTCTCTCTCCACATTCCTCCCAAACACATGTCTGTCTGTAAACAACAAATTTTAATTTCCAGGGTTTATTTGTCTCTCAATTTCAGTTTGTAACTTTTAATGCCGTTTGAATCAACTTTCATGTGTGCCAATTACAAAGTAGTAGAACAATGACAAATATATATTTGTATGACTGAATGCTATGACTTTTGTTAAGATGATGCAAGCTGTAGAATGAACAATCCATTGGCAGCAATAGAGTTGACGAAAAAGCTGCTACCTGTAAAAGATAATCTGCTCTGCTGCTTAAATCGGTGAAATTTATCCAAAAACTAATTTGTGTTCTTCATTGAGTGACTTTTAGAGAGAAACCCAATTCTTATTTCTGTTTATTTTTTAAACCCATTTGTAGATTTGTTGAATGAAGTTTTGGGTAATTCTTGGTTGTTCATTTTGGCTGTGATTTTGGGATTCTTGAGATCAGATTTGAGTTGAAAAAAGAAAAGGGGGATCAGGCTTGAGTTCTTGTTGTTGGTTGATCTTGATTTTGTCTTTTTTTTTTTCAGAAATAATTCATAAGCAGTTTGGTAAAAGATATTCTTGGAGTTCAATCAATATTCCATCCTCGGCAACATTTAGAAGTTGTATTTGGAAAATGGAGAACCAACACGATGACAATTGTTGTCTCTTCACTCCTTCCATCATCACCGTCACAGTCAGCGTTGTTTTGATTGCAATTACCCGTGTTCTCTACATTCTATGTCAATCAGGAAAGCCCTTGCGTCCCTCAAAATCCCCAAAACCACTGAGCACTTTAATTGTTTTGGGATCAGGTAACTCAAATAAATTCTTTTAACTGTAATATTTTTCAGCTATGTTAATTAATTATTATTGCTGTCAATTATAGGAGGACATACGGCGGAGATGATTAATGTGTTGAATGTGCTGCTGCAAAAAGATAGGTTTTGTCCTAGGTTTTATGTGGCTGCTGCTACTGATAATATGAGTTTACAAAAAGCTCATCTTTTGGAGGAAAATGTTTTTAATCTGGTAGGTTCATCAAATTATTCTCTTTTTAACTTTTCTCATTTTGGTTTTCTCGGTATAAAATGTGGAACTTAGGTCGAATTGAATTCTTGGCTTTATGAGTTAGGCTTAATGTTGCTTTTATCTTTCATTTTAATTGTGAGTGGTTTTAACTGAAAAGGAAAAAATAATTGTGAATTGTATATTTTGGATTTATACTAATTTGAAGTGGTTTTTAACTTGTTATTGCAGAATGGGGGTAAGGGAGGCTCTACTCAATTCCTGCAAATTTACAGAAGTAGGGAAGTTGGTCAGTCTTACATAACCTCTATTGGAACAACTTTCCTAGCTTTGGTTCATGCATTATGGCTAATGATTCGAATCAGACCTCAAGTGGTAAAATTTCTGTTCTTTTTCTAGTCGTTTCTGTTACTAAGAAATTCCTAAATTAAGTGCCACTGACATTCCTCAGGTTCTATGCAATGGCCCTGGTACTTGTGTTCCTCTTTGTGTAATTGCATTCTTGTTTAAGGTATATGTCTTCTCTCTCAGCCCTTAGTCTTTGTGTCCTGTTTCTCTAATATTGTGTTGGAGTTAATTGTAATACCATATCCATTTGACCTGCAGATGGTGGGGGTTAGGTGGTCATCTGTTTTTTATGTTGAGAGCATAGCGAGAGTGAGGAAGCTCTCTTTAAGTGGTTTGCTTCTTTACAAGTTGCGGATAGCTGATCAGTTTTTTGTACAATGGCCACAACTACAGAGAAAATATCCACGAGCTCATTATGTTGGCTGTCTCATGTAGTTCATTGATTTTACCAGTTACATGAGTACATATTAAGCCTCCATATTTTTGCACTGCAATCTACATTTTGAAGTTTTCTTTTGAGTGGTATTCAACCTGTAGTTCTTAGTCTCCAGCTTGAATTACATGTGAGAAGGAGATCTATTTGTTTTATGGATGTCCATAACAGAGAGAGCAAGGGAGGGGAAGAGTGTTGCTTTTGTGAAGCTCTGATTGCATAGATATATAATACATATACATATACAAATTCATATGCGAGAGTGATGTAAGGTATGAACATGATTTGCCAGCATGTAAAGAGCATCTCTTCGCCACTATGCCATGAGCTGGTCATTTTACTGCCTAAACATCTCTTCGTCACTTGTTTGGTACAATTCTAACGTTCTTTTGATGTACTTTTTTAGCACAATAATTGTTTGGAATATACATTTGCTAGCTGTTTCTCATGCCTTATTTATGAAATGGAGGAGATAGTGACTAGGAGATCAGAATTTGTTATAGGAGTGAATGTTTGAGAATGGAGGACTCGGAAAAAAAAAATTGAGGAGCTTCTGGAATGTGCAGAGTATTGTGTAGATACAGGAGGATACAAGAGCCCAATCCAGCACTTCATAGTGCTTGCAGCTAAGAATAGATCAAAAGAGGCATATACAAACAATCGGAGGTAGATTGATGGCTGTTTCTTTTTTCTTTGGTGGATACTGTTTATTGTGGGATTTTCCAGTTGGGAGCAGGAGCGAGGAATGAGGATAGAAAAGCCTTTAAGTTGTGCTGGAGCTGCCATCTATATACTCTTTGTGCCCTTGCTGGAGTACATTCTTTCCAATAGTATAGCTGCTGACAAAAACTGTATGCATCACCAGCTGGAGACAACACAAGTGATCTTATGTTTTTAAGGGAAATGTTTTGGACGGGAGAAGCTGTCCTGAGGCAGCTTTAGATGCAAGATGCATGTCAAATATTGCCATGTCATATAACCATGCAATTTTATTTTTTATTTATTTACGTGGGGTGTCCGGGCCAGCTTGCGCGCACCACGACTATTCCCCACGGCCCACTGAACATCCTGCAAGCCCAGGAGCAGATAAGGCACCGCGAGGGTGACAGGCGTGCACATAGAGGGTCGAACCCGGGACGGGGACGTAACAAGTCACACGATTAACCACAGCAGCTAGACCCTCAAGTGCAATTTTAGAGTTAGCGGTTGGGCTGTTGGACGTCAGCCTACATTTAATTATTATATAATTATATATTGTTATTGTTAAATAAACTACAACTCCTCACTGTGCGCAAATTACTGTGAATATTTTTTTCCCATTCCTAACACCCAGTGGTTTGCACAATTTTCAATTTAGTTAATTAACTTTATATTTTTGTGGTTTTATACTCTGAAATATGTTTTGATTTGTCATTAAAACGTTTTAACACTTTATTTGTTATTAACTGTTTCAACATTAAATAAAGAATCAATTTTATGAAATAGAGTTTGTTTTTTTTTTGTCAAAAATAAATTGAGAGATGAATGACCAAAATTGAAGAAACAACTCTTTTTCACAAAAGGTATGGGAAAGTTCTATTTGATCTCTTAAATTTATTATTATTTTTTTTATATTTTGTCACTTTTCTTTTAGGTTGTTATGTGCTGGTTTTAAATTTTATTTTTATCATGTTTTAATTTGTGGAGGTCAAGAGTAAAGAAAAAGTTTTTGAAAAAATTAGAAAAAAATAAAGCTTTTGGGTGACCGAGTTTCGATTATCAATAAATTCAATTTTAGTGTGAAAAATAAAAATGGTTTTTACTTTAATAATACCAGAAAAAGTAGATCAAGTCTCATTTTTTTTAAAAAAAAAATTATTTGATTTTGAGTTTTTTGATTGATTAATTTTTTTTCTTTGAAAATGAGGTTTTAGGGGTCCATAGATTTGTTTTCTTTTTAATGTATCGGTGAAAAATGATTGAAATTTGGTTATTTAGAGGCTAAGATCTTGGACCCTGGTTTTTCAGTTATCAAAGACAAGTCTAGTGATCGAGAAAGGTTGCAGAGAAATGACGTGTTATTTCTCTAGACAGGCGTTGTCTGCTTATGTTTTTTTTAAAAAAAACTAGTTTGGGCTTCGAAGCCCAGACATATGGGCTTGGATTTCAGGCCCAAACATGCATCATTGCAAGCTAAAGCTCACAAGACCATCCTTTGAGGCCTAAGTGCACCTTGGGTTGAATGTTTAGGGAAAATTTTATGATGCTTAGAGAGTAATTAATGACATTCTATTAGTTATTTTTTGGGTCTACCTTAAAGAAAACGACAAACACAAAGAGATGAGAGAAAATAAAACTCATGATCCAACATAAAAGGTAAATTGTGTTGTAAAACTAGGAAGATGTTCGTTACTTGCAAAGTAAATGTGCTATCGCAATAGGAAGAGTAAATTCATCCCATCTTTGAAAGATTTGATTTGGGATAACGTATCCATCCTTATTGCTAATGCAATGTCCATCCCATCCTTGAAGAAAGGTGCGATCACATTAGGAAGAATATGTTAATTCCTTCCAAGGTAAACTGCGTCGTAGGATTAGGGAGATGATCATTACTTTCAAAGTAAACGTGTTATCGCACTAGGGATAATAAATTCATCTCATCTTTGAAAAATTTGATGGGGAGAGCATATCCATCCCCATTATTGATGCAGTGTCTATCCCATCATTGGAGAAATGAGCGATCGTACTATAAAGAACATGTTAATCCCTTCCAAGATAAACTATATCGTTGCACTAGGGAGACAATCGTTACTTACAAAGTAAATGTACTATCACACTAGGAAGAGTAAATTCATCATATCTCTGGAATTTGTCCTTATAGTCGACGCTAATGATGAGGTCCTGTTTTATCCAGTGGGCTTGAAGGTTGGGTCTGGCTCAGGATAAAGTCATTAATTTTCTGATTCTGGCTATTTGACCCACCCTTCTACGGTGAAAGCAAAAGTAGATTATCATTGTTACCTACAAAAGGTCTCTTTTTATCTATTTTGGGACTCTACAATGATTAAATTAGAATCGATTCAAGAAAAATCAATTATCCCTTTGACTAAGGGTTTTTCTATTAAGATAGAATTGCTATTGTTAAAGCAAAGAGAAAAATTTAAACTTAGCATGATCATCTTTGTTTCCTCTTATAACCCCTCATGTTCTTCTCTTTCTTGTAAGGGAAATATTGACCTGTCCCATCAGGATAAAATATATATGATCTACAGTCCCATCTAGGGTCAGCACTTGGCTGCATCCAGGGATAATGAGTTTGACGACTCACTAGTTTCATAGGCGTTTAGGCTCAGCGCTTGGCTGTGTTCATAGACGATGGGTCTGATAATTTGCTAGATTCATAGGTGTCTGAGCTCAATGCTTGGCTGAGCCCAAGAATTGTGGGTCTTAACCTTCTCATGGCTAGCTCATTGGAGAGTAGTTTCAAACAAATAAAAAAACAAAAAGCAATAAATACCAATCTATCAGAATATATCTTATTTTCAATTTGATATCAAATATAAAGATTAACCATGTTTTGAAACAAAATTTTCTAACACGTAATGAGCTTGCAGAGCTATGATTAAAAAAACAGGTGGATTGATCATGCAATAGCTTGAATGTAAATGGAAAAAACATTGAGGTCATTCGGGATATTCATGAACAAGGAGAAGTTTAGATAAGATAAGGGCACACACATTAAAGCACTGTTCAGCTATAAATGTTGGAAGGGTTGTCAATCAAGCACAAAATAAAACTCACCTCTTTGAACTTTGAGAAGCAAAATCAAATTCAAGGATAACAAAGTTTCAGTTCATCTTATGAATTTATACACTCGATCATTCTCTCAAATATCCATGGGCCGAATTCCCATGTCAGAAAAGCATCTACTTCCACGTAGTCCAAAAGCTATGTAGTTTATTAACTACATACTTTTACTCTAGCACATCTTATGGCCAATCTATGTCCAGATTCGAATGGTAAGCCTTAATGAGAGAAGTGGAAGGTTCAAATTCTAACAGAATGGACCAACTGGTCAGCAGGGATGGCTAAGCATTAATGATAATTCATACACAGCACCACTTGCAGTTTTAAATTGCTATGAGAGATTGAGAGGTCATCCACATCCACATGCAAATGCAATCCTGATAAGTGATTAGTCTCCTGAGATTCGGTGATAGATCTTTTAGTCCCTGCTACTCAATTAACATGTTACATTGTTTCCAGCAGATAGACCTAAACCAATTCATACTCAGCAATCCTTCCAATATGCTCGTATAATTTGATCATCGATGTTCTTTTACAGCGCTCCTAGCTTAACTGTTTTACAGGTCTGCTACACGGAAGAAAACTACATTTTAGGACATGACAGAGGCACCCGAATTGTATGTAACCATGGAAATCTGTCACCGATCAATTTCCAGGCTCCCATATATCGTAGAAATCAGTTAGCTTGCCAGCATGGGAGCTTTAGAAACCTCATCGGCATTTCTTTTTTCATCCTTGCAATTACGGTCGTCTAGATAGTGGTGATAGGCAAAGGAAATGAAACCCCAGATAGCCAACACCATTGAAATTGCCTTCACACCACCCATTTTGTCATTGAATACGAACACAGCTACGACTGGAACAATAGGCAATCCCAAAACACTTACGGCATTGGAAAACAAGGAAGAAACATCAAAAATCAATCCAACGCAGCCAATCGCGAAAACCTGCCAAGATATGGCAGTCCCAACTAAGTTCATCACATAAGAAACCTTTCCCATTTTATACCCATCCATTTCTCTTGTTAGACCCTTCCAGTCTCCACTAGCAAAAAGTCCAACTACAATAACAGAAGTCGCTACTATTTGTTGATAGATTATCATGTCCAGGACTACCTTAAATGTCTGCCTCCTTATAACCTTGTTGAAGCAGAACTGTGTCAAAGAGAGCACCAGTCCAAACCCCGCGGAAGCAGCAACAGTGCATGTGAAACCAATAGCATATTTTGCTTTGGAGACTCCAGAAGTGCCGTCTGAAGACTCATTATTAAAGACAAGTAGGATAGAGGAGATGGTAAGGAGGACTAGAGAATTGATTATAAATGGTGTGAACTTCTGTGCATTGAGAAAAAAGGAGAAGACAGAATTGAAGGCCAACTGAGATGCACAGATGAGGGTGAAAGTAGACACAGGAAGGTACTGCTGTCCAATACTGTATAGATAGCAGCCTGCTGCTACAAGTAGTCCAATCGATACGTAAATCAATGCAAGTGTTGTGACAGATGGTGATTTTATTTGGCTATCATTCGTGCTGGGTTTACTGGTAGTTGAGATGAGATAGAAGGGAATAAGAACCGGAAAGCCTGCAAGTTGCACTAGTGTTGCCATCCATTTGCTGTTTCCACCTTTAACAAAGTACAATCTTCCCAAAAGCATAGCCACTGACTGTCCAACTAGGAGAAAGACTGTATAGATTGACATACGGATCCACCGCCTGTAGTTTCTTGTTTGTGGAGCCGTTGAGCACTGATCGGTGATACTTGTATATTGAGGTAAGTTTGTTTGATCTTTAGCTTCTTGGTCTGATAATAAGAACAGATATCGGACAAGTCAGCTACTGTACAAGAATACATGATTGTATTTGAAAATAATATATTTGAGCGTGTCGATATCTCCCAAGTTGGGAGCTTAAAAAACTAAAACCTTGTTGCAAGGCCAAAAACATGATTCATAGGAACTTATAAAATAGATCTCCAAGACAAAGACCCTGAAAAGCCTCCTCCATGGAAAGTGAATTTACAACGACTACCTAGGAGACGAGCTTTCGCCAGCAGAATTTCACCTGGAGATTTGCAGGGAAAACCAGTATAGCTGCCTAGCTGTATAACAAAAAATGTAAAAGAATCCTACTTTCCTTTTGCTTTGCTGTATCTCTTTGAAGAAATTTGATGCGTATTTCTTTCATCATAAATAACCTATGATTCCATGGTGACTATGTACTCTTAATAGTACTACTGCTAAATGTAGGCTTATTGCAGACCTCATGACCTTTCCACCTAATTAATTCCCATACATACACTTGTGAAAGAAGTTAAAACAGAGGAACATTGATGAAATTGCGATATATATATTCTCTTTGATAAAAAGTGCTACACATCAAGAATTAGAGAGAGCTGACTCACCCATGATGTGAAGTTGAACTTCCTGAGCTTCTCCCATGTCAAAGGTAGTGCAGAAGCCCCGAAAGATAAAGCTTAGAAGAGAGGGGGAGGGGGAGAGAGAGAGAGAGAGAGGTTTCAAATGAAATGAAATGAAGATGCAGCATGCAAATGTATTTATGCCATTTAAATTAATCTTTGGTTGCTTTTGTTTTGATCGTAACAGTATATGGTAAATAAATCTGTCATCCCATGTTTTTCTTGGAATTAGTGACTTACAGAGACGAAAGTAGATGCAAGGTGCTTCTGCCTGTTTTTTTTTTTTAGGCATCCTAGTCAAGGTTTGGCATGGCAGGCCCCATGATCGTATAATAAATGCTTCTTTTATGGATTGATTGATAATCTCCGAATGGTGGATGCATGATCTGTAATCAGTCTGGATGCTTGACGGCCTTTCGTTTGCTTTCATTCATCTCAGAACAAAGTGGCTTTTTCCCCATATTATAGAAAAAAAGATTAGGTTAATAATGCATTTTGCAGAACGGCTTCTTTTTTTTTTCTTTTTTAACTGGGACTAAATTTTTTTTTTCTTTACCAAAGTATCGGTATATTTTTTTTAAAGTGCGAGATTAGTTTCAATTTAAAATTTGTGGCTGTTCCTTTTAATAAATATGTTTTCTCGAGATTGAATTTGTGTTTTTATCTTTACAGGAATATAACAATATCTTAACCACTAAACCAACACTTTATTAATATTTAAAATAATTATTTACATCACATGCGTATATAATATAATTTTTATTTTCTACAAAATAAAAATATAGAGAAAGATATTAAATGATGCATAGATAGCTGGATAAGGAGATTTATTAATTTTTATTTTAATCTTTAAAATAAACAACCCGACATGGCTATAAGAAACTTTCAAAACTATAAATATTTTTATTATTTTAATGTTTCTTCAAAAATCTATTATAATTTTTATTTATAAAGATCTTAAAAATATAATTTTACCAAATATGGTAACTAAATAAAATAAAATATTAAAATTGCTAATAAAGCCCTTGTCAAATTTTAAAAAATTAACTAAATCTTAAAATAAATATTACAATCAAAATAAATAAATTAAAAATAATAAAATTTGTCTTCTACATTACTAAATAATTTGATTATGTGAGACACTCACAAACAAGCACGGGGTTGTTAACCTCCTCAAAAAATTATAAAATTGAGGGATAATTCTTGTCACATTATAAGGCAGGCACAATATATATATATACATATATAAAATTTAATCGAAGTATTATATATGTGATATAGTTATAATATTTATGGGATAATTTTTGTCTCATTAAAAGTGATCAAAATGATATGGCATTTTGTGTGTTTATTGAACCTGCTAGCTGTTCTAATGGGGTCGATAGACTTTATGATAGTTTCAATTTCTTTAACGGTGTTCAATGTCACAACCTAATTTGATTCTTTAATTTTATAATTTTTTTCAAAAAATAAAAATAAAATTGCATTTATGTGATTTTTCTCATGTTTTTTGAATTTTTAACAATTTTTATATGTTTTCATAATTTTTGATATTTTTGTAAGCCTTGAGTATAAAAAAAATTGTGAGAGAATAGAAAAGAGATTAAAGGAAGAAAAAAAAAGAAGAAAAAAAGAGTCGCATAAGTAGAGTGAAAAATAAAAGAAAAAAACAAAAATATTCTTAATGTGCAAGTTGATATCCCAATATTATTTTAGGTTATGTTTGTTTCATGAAAAGTAGTTTTTAAAAATTAATTTTCAAATTTTCTTGTGCTTGTTTGTTATTAGAAAAGTTGATCAACGAAAAATATTTTCTAGTTAAAGAAAAATTTAGCTTGGTTTCCAGTAAAGTGTTTTTCTTTTATTTTAGGCAGAAAATACTTTTTAGAAATTGCAAATAATTCAAAAAATATCTTGTTATTTATTTATTATATCAAACAAGGCCTTAATTTTCCTTATCATAACTTTCTTGGATAATTTAATCCTATTTAGAAATTAATCCATTTATTTAAACCAAACACAAAATGTTGTTTCTAGATAACCAAGAACCTAGTTAAAAAATCTAGTGACATACAGACCATATATATATATGCATGCCTGCGCTCCACCGTGACATTTTTTCTGTCATGGCGCTAGTTGCCAGACCTAGGTTGTTTGGGTCTGGCTTGGTTCCAAACCCATGGCACTTGGGTCTGGAATGCACGGTTGCCAGACTCAAGGTACTTGGGTCTGACGTGATTATAGATTATGTGAGGATCAAATTAAAACATCAAATAGAGGTAAAATATCAAAACTATGAAAATCAAGAAAAATTCTAAAAGGTGTTGGCTTTTTTGCCCTCGACCAATAATACCCACAAAAAATATATGTATTATGGATATACTATGCAATTCCTATTGATTCATTTTGGCTATTAAAGTTTTATCACGGGTTATCTAATCCTAATTCAAGGCTTTTTTATTTTGATTTCATAGTCAAGAATGGATTCAGAAGAATAGGTACTAAAATGAAAATGGCTCCAATATGGATGATGTGTTAGAAGTTTAGGGAAAGTTACACCATGACCCTTCAGCTTTTAAACGCAAATTGCTAGACCCAAGCGCCTTGGATCTAGGACGACTTAGACCCATGGCGTGTAGGTCTAACAACCATGCCAGACCCATGATGCTTGAGACATGTTAGAAGTTTAAGGAAAGTTACACTATAGTCCTCCAACTTTTAAATAAACATAAATTATACAATTCTTATACGTCAACAATTTTCCATTTCAATATAGCAAAAATATTTGGGTAAATATTCTGGTTTGTGAGACATCGACATATGCCTCTTGTTTTTTGAATACAACGTGGTTGGAACTTAAAGATTTTTTAAAACTTATTATGAAAGCGTAGATCAAACCTCTAGTTTGAAATCATAAAAAAAAAAACACAACAAAATATAAAAGGATAAAACAAAGGGGAATAGTTGAAAATATAGGTAAGAAACAAACCTAGAACACAACAGTAGAAAAGCAATGAGCTAAAAAGATGAGAAAACCACATGAAAATGCTTCTATTAACAGGAAAAGCCTTGGCAACAGCCTCATAGTAAGAACTCCTCTTGCAAAGCAATTGAGTAGGCATGCAAATAAAATCACATGTAAATATGTTGACATAACAAAAGAAATGCTCATTGTGTGTGTCAATGAGCTAAAGCTAGATGATTAATTATCCAAAATATGAAATATGTAATGTTATGTTGTTTGTTACAAGGTTATCATGCAAAAGAAATGTGCCACACATGGAAAAAAAAGAGCATAAAAAGAACCAACCGAAGAGAGAAGGCCTAAAAATTTATAGAGCAAGCAAATTTAAGACAACAAAAGCTTTCATAATGTAGTTGATTAATATATTAAGGGAACCAAATAATTATAACTAGGCAATTTTGAAGCTATCTAAAGTCTCGAATAATGTTGGGTTTTTTTTAAGTTGTTACAGCAATACCTCAAGAAAAGAACCAGCACGGCAGGTCACAAAACTAGAATTTTTCCAGCTTAAACACAATGAGCAGAAGCCAAACCTGATAAGCCATCAAGAGGAAAAGAAAAAACAAAGTAGTTAAAATGACAATAAAAAAGACTAACATTGAAACCAAGTAAACTAAAAAAAGAAATAGAAGGCTGATAAAATAAAAAAGGCAAAAGAATGCCATAAGACCTAACAAATTTTTTTAAAAAAAGACCTTAAAAAGAAGATGCAAATGATGAAGGACGCCAAATCCAAACCACTACACCTACTACCTAGCAGAAGAAAAGACATCAAAACAATAGCTTGCCACTCCCCCCAAAGACAAAGAAACATGACATGAAGTGACATAACACAAGAAAAACCAACCATAATTTTTTAAAATGAGCTATACTAGAACATTAGAAGAAAAAGCAGAGGCTAAGAAATAAAAAATCCACAAACCAAACACAGAGAAAATAAAGGAAAAGAAACTAAAAATCCAGAAACCAAACCTCCATACCCAAATCAACGTCCAATCCACCAAAATAATAACCGAGCCCCCCGAGATCACGAGAAGGACAAAGAACGAAGACAATCACACCTTACATTTAATGCATGATAATGACTGCACTCCATCCCCTACAAGAGAACCCTCACACCACTCAACAACCTAGCCAAGCCATATGAAAACCAATGGCTTCCTGAAACCTTCGAAAAGGGTCGAACACCAAGCCTGCATGCCCACATAAAGCCCTAACCCATAGCAGGAAAAAGTGGTTGACTCATATTTGCCTCACCCTGCCCCTAAGAAAGGAAGCAACCAAAAACCAAGATAGCCCCTACCCAACAACACCCAGCCATGAATTCACCAAGGGCAAAACTAGCATCACACTACAACAATCCACAATGAAAATGTCTTAGCATCCATAGTAAAAGAGCAACACGATTTAGATTATACTAGTCACATAACCTACGCGATGCCGCGGGTTAATTTTTTTTTGTATAAAAAATACAAAAAAAAGCTAAGATCTAAAAGTGTTAGGTCTTTCTGTAAAGCTATATCCAACAATCTTGGGTTTGGTTATAACGTCTGACCCAAAAGTAATATTTATAATAATAATAATAATAATAATAATATTAAACCTAGTAGGTCTAGGTCTAGCTCTAATACCAGACCCAATAGCCTTGGATGTGGATCTGGCTGCAAGGTCATGTCATAAAAGTATGATAATTAAATAAATTAATTAAAAAGAAAAAAACCAATAGAAAGAAAAAAACTGATGAAGAAAAAGAAAAAAAATCTGAATTAACTGGGTTAACCCGTCAAACCTTGGATTCGTGTCGTGAAAGTTTGATAATTAAATAGAAAAAAAATTGACGGGTTAACCCAGAATTAATCGAGCTAACCCGTCAAACCAGGTTACCTGTCAAACCCGAGATCCATGTCATGAAAGTTTGATAACTAAATAGAAAAAAATTGAACATTAACAACCTAAACTAATTGAAAAAAATTAATTAAAAATAATAAAAAAACAAAAACAAACAAAAGACATAAGCCTGTTACTAATGAGGAAAAAGAAAAAAAATCTGAATCAACTGAGTTAACCCGTCAAATCAGGTTAACCCGTCAAACCTGGGATTCGCGTCATGAAAGTTTGATAACTAAATAGAAAAAAAAAATTGATGGGTCAAACGAAAAAAAATTAACAAACTAAACTAAACGAAAAAAAAATGATTAAAAAGGAAAAAAACAAAAAAAAATAGGTTAACCCGTTAAACCAAGTTAACCCGTCAAACCCGAGATCCGTGTCATGAAAGTATGATAACTAAATAAATTTTTTTTTCACATTAACAAACTAAATTAAACAAAAAAAAAATCAGTAAAAGAAATAGAAAAAAAATGAACATTAACAATCTAAACAAAACGAAAAAAATTAATTAAAAAAAAACAAAAACAAACAAAAGACATAAGCATATTACCAATGAGGAAAAAGAAAAAAAAATCTAAATCAATTGAGTTAACCCGTCAAATAAAAAAAAAACCATAGGCGAAACAAAAAAAAATTCATTAAAGGAAAAAAAATACAAAGAAAAAAGCAAAAAAAAAACCCATAGGCGAAACAAAAAAAAAAAGGAAAACAAAAACGAAAAAAAAAGAAAAGAATTAACCGGGTTAACCCATCAAACCAAGTTAACCCGTCAAGCCCAAGATACGTGTCATGAAAGTATGAAAGTCTGATAATTAAATAGAAAGAAAATGAACTTTAACAAACTAAACTAAATGAAAAAAATAACTCGTAAAAAATTAAAAAGAAAAAACAAAAGAAAAAAACAGTTATCTAATATAATATAATATAATATAATAATACTTATAATTATAATTATAATGAAAAAACATGGGGAAAATTTAAAAAAAAGAAAAAAAAATGTGGGGAAAGCTAAAGCTAAAGCTAAATTCTCAACCAACTCAATATTGAAAAAATAAATTTAACAAAGATAATTTAAAAAAAAAAAACATGTGGGGAAAATATTGTAGCCAAACAAAAACCATGTAAGGGAAACACTGTAGTAATCCATAGTGTTTTTTTTTTTTTTTTAAAAAAAAAGCTACAAAGCTAAGTTCTCAACTAGCTCAATATATAAAAAAAAACCGGAAAATGCTATTTAAAAAAAACAAAAAGTCAATTTTGGGTAAAAGAAATGAAAAAAAAAATGTAAAAAAAAGGAAACAAAAGCGGAAAAAAAAAACACGTGGGGGAATCTATAGTGTTTTAAAAAAAAGACAAAAAAACTAAATTTTCAACCAGCTTAATAGTAAAAAAATAAAATCAACAAAAATAATTCTCAAAAAAACAAAACAAAAAAAAGAAAATATGTAAAAAATGACAATTTTGGGAAAAAAGAAAAACAAATAAAAAAATAAAAAAAACATGTGGGGAAAGCTAAAGCTAGATTATCAGCCAACTTAATATTGAAAAAATAAATTCGATAAAGATAATTTTTTAAAAAAATATATGGAAAAACACTACAGCAAAATAAAAATTATGTAGGGGAAACACTGTAGCAATCCATATTGTTTTTTTTAAAAAAAAAAACTACAAAGCTAAATTCTCAACCAACTTAATATAAAAAAAATAAAATCTACAAAGACCATTTTGAAAAAAAAAGGAATAAAGAAATCATAAAAAAAAGAAAACAATGTATGAGAATATTATAGCAATCCACAATGTTTTTTTTAAAAAAACTACATAGTTAAATTTTGAACCAGCTTAATATTTTAAAAAATTAGCAAAGATAATTTTGAAACAAAAAATTAAAAAAAAAAACAACAAAAAAAAAGAAGAAATCAATTTTGGGTAAATAAAAAGGAAAAAAAACATGTTAAAAAAAGAACTCCTGCTACAGTGAAAAACCTACGCATTTTAGAGTTTTTATTAATATATATAATCTAAAAAGATGAAAGGGCTGGACCGTACAAGAAAGCAATAAAAATAAAAACATCTCTCTCTTTTTCCATTTCTATATCTACTTCTCTCCCTTACTTAACTTTGTCAAAATAGTGTTCATTTCGACTAAAATTAATTGAACTCAATCACATTGGTCCCATCCATGATAGTGTTCATTCCGACTAAAATTCATTGAACTCAATCACATTGGTCCCTCTCCTCAAAATTTTCTTCTTTTATAGTGATGAATATAACATCCTACATTGAGGACTATATTTATAGCAATTTTTTAGCTCTCAAAAGCTCTTAAAGAACCATCAAGTAACATTAACAACTCAGTAAAAAATTAAAGAATAGAAAACCATCATTTGAGTTCAGATATATGCTTACAGGTTATCGATGGCCTGCACCATCAAATCTTGGGCTGCAAGGTAGAGTCCATGCATTCATGGAAAGAGCTACTAGGAACTAGTTATTGAGTAGAAAGAGCAATAGTGTGTAGCATACACATGCTAGTGATATATTTGGTATTTTTTCTATCTTTTCCTAGTATTTTCATCCTTTACCTATATGTTTACTAATTATGAGGATTTTTAATCTTTGAGCATTTATTTGAAAAACATCAAAGTGTTAGGGTCATAATAATATGTGATACTATGAGAGTATATATGATTCTATCATAGAAATTTTAAAGTGTAATCACTACAACATTATCCAGTTTTACCGACGGAATAATTCCATCGGTGACAGTAATGAAATCCGTCGGTGAAAATAATACCTACGGACTCACCGACGGAACACGTCCGTCGGTAAAACAGTCGTCGGTAAATCCCATTTTCATCGCTAATTCTGTCGCAAATAAAAAAAACCACCCACCGACAGTTTACAGACGGATAAGCGTGCGCCAAAATGTTTTTTCCCACGGGAACATTACCGACGGAATAAATCCGTCGGTAATTTCAAGGGTAATTACCGACGGCCTTACCAACGGAACATCCGTCAGTAATGATGGCATGGCTGGTAATTTTGTTGCAACTCTCTGTGTAATACCGACGGATATTATCCGTTGGTAATGCCGTCGGTAATGATGGCATGGATGGTAATTGTTCGGCAACTCTCTGTTAAATACCGACGGATACTATCCGTCGGTATATCCGTCGGTAGGTATTTAAAATATATATAAAAAAATAATTTATTAATTGTAAAAAACCTTAATAAACAAATAGAAATGCATTAAACATTAATAATGTAAAAGTAATGTTAAATAATATTCATTACAAATTTAATGTGTTTAAAAAACAAAATTAAACTAGAATAGCGGCGGAGCTAGAGGAGGAGGCGGAGGAGGAGGAGGAGGCTGGTTGTTCCCGGGACCATACGACCAAAAAGAAGCTGCACAAGTATCGTCACCCATCTTTGATCTCATCTCCATGACTATTTGACGGAGCTCATCATAATTCGTCGAGAGTTGTTGATATTGTTGTTTCAACGCAATGAACTCCTCAGACTGGGTGTTCGATACTGATGGAGAGCTTCCAACAGTTGAGACACTACGAGTCGAACGCAAGTTGTCAGCCGTAGTGTTGGAGAGCCCGTAGACCCTATTTTTATCGGGTCCACCAGACGATCCCGCCTCCATCCACAAATCTGGATCGAAATCTGGATGGGTCGACGGATTGTCCCCATATCTCTCCCTCAACCGGCTATTATAGGTCTCCTGAAAATTCCATCGGTAAAAAAATTATCAAATGCAATTCAAGATGCAATTCAAGAAAATAATAACTTACAAAATAAAATGAAAGAACGAACATACCACGAAGTGCTGAGCATGGTTGTCCACGAACTGCTGCACCCCCTTTTGGCGGTCTTGACTCCGCACATGCGTCTCTAGAAACAGCTCCATTGGACTCGGTTCACGTCCAAGAGACGCAGCTTGTAAGGAAAAAATAGGTTGAAAGTTAAATATATTATAAGGAACGACAAATTAATTAACGATATATTTCATTAAAATTAATCTTACCATCCGCTTTGCATGTGCGCTGAATGGGACGGATCCGCCAGTGTGCGTGGTCACCGAACCATGAATTTGCCTGTTCCGGTTGTCGGCGCTGGACTGTGAGCGTCGTGAGAACCGCTCTGAGGTCACGTGCTCAATATATGCCGTCCATATTTCCCCCGAGATGAATGGCGGTTTGAATTCCTGCCAAACCGCCACCTCATTCCATCCTTCAAGACCGTTATCCCTCGCATGTCTTCTTGATTTTTTTTGGGTGTCATACCAAAAATCACGCAACCTATTTCCATAGTAACAAATTAGAATTTAAAACATAAAATTATAAAACAAAAATAAATATTATTTTCGATGTTACCTAGTTGCCGCGTGATTCTCTCATACCCTCTTCACAACATTGTTGTCCGCCCTATCCCACTCAAATTTGTTCTGTGTATATAAATAATTCATATAAAATAAAAATAGTACAAGATATAAAATTATAAAAATCATTTATTAAAAATTAACACCGACCTGAAATCGCTTAAACCATGCATCGATATTAAGTTTCCACTCAGGATGTTTGGAAACCCGGCTCCATTGAAACAATGGAATCTCCATCGACGATTTAAACGCCAATGTTATAGTCCTTGCAGCCTTAATGTTTGTGAACCTGAAATTAAATAAAAGTAGTAATTAATATTAATTAGTTGTTCATAAATTATGTTATAAGTATATAAAAAAAAACTAAAACCTAAACAAACTTACATTGAGAGGTCATCCTTCCATTGTGCCTGGTACTTGCGGGTGAATTGACCCCGCTGTGAAGGCACACCGCTTCTGCGCTGTGAAACCGCGCTAGAAGAGGCAGCATCACAAGTTGGCGTAGATTCCTCGCCGTGATCAGCACCTAAGGATACGTCCTCCTCGCTGCTAGAAGAACTAGCTGCAACCGCCTTCTGACGACGTGCTGTAGATTTCATTCTACGCATCTACACAAATGTATACGAATAATTACATAATTAACTTTGATTATTTTAAAAAAAATTCGACAGAGTCTCCCCTGTACTGGGGGGGTCCCAAGTTGTCGACAAAATCATATTACACTTCTAATTTTATTTCACATCCCGATCCAATCATCCTGGATCTCAACCCAACTCATCATCATCAACACAACATTTTATTCAATAACATCATATAGAATTACAACTATGAACGTTCAAATTTACGGATTAATATTACATTTTTAACATAAATTCAACAATAACAATTATAGCAATACAAACAATAATATCCTAAATTAAGATAAACTAATTAAATGCAATTCTATATATATAAATTAACATTTTTAAAATAAATCAACAATAACAATTATATTTATAAATTAACATGTTTAACATAAATTCAACAATAACAATTATAGCAATACAAACAATAATATCAAAACTAAAATTAATAAATAAAATTAAAAAACTAAAAAACACTACACAACACACAACATAAACACAAAACAAACAATACTCAAAACTAAAAAACATTATATCAATTCAAAATAAATTTGGGAATAAAAAATGCTTACCTTATAATGTGTTGAATTTAAGATTTTATCTACAAACAATATACAAAACAAAGAACATAAAAAAAAATAATCATAATTAAAATAAAAAAAAATACAAAGATAAAGAAAAAAAAATACATACCTTTTAAAACTACCACCAAAACAATAAAATCCTTTTAAAAGCTAAATATAAATGAGAGAAGAATAGCAAGGGAGAAGAGAAACGGAGAAGAGGAGAAGAGGAGAAAATGAACGAAGTGGGGGGGGATGGGCGGTATATAAAGCAATATTTCCAACGGAATTACCGACGGAAATTAATTGCACCGACAGCAATTAATTTCCGTCGGTAATTCCGTCGGAAATTAATTGAAATTCGCACCAAAAAAGTTTGGAAATCCCGCCAAACTTTTCGATCCATCGGTAAATCCGTCGGCATTCCGTTGGTAATGGTGCAGACGGACACGTGTCAGACATGCGTGTCCGTCGGTAATGCCGTCGGTATTGGACGTCGGAAAGTCCGTCGGTAATCGTGCAGACGAACACGTGTCCGACATGCGTGCGACAACCCGTCGGTGATTCCGTCGGTATGGGACGTCGAAAATGCCGTCGGAAATCCGTCGGTGAATGTGGCAAAATCCCGTAATTTTTTTGCAACTCTCTGTGAAATACCGACGGTTTATATTCCGTCGGTATATCCGTCGGTGAAGTTTCTTATTTTTTTATGTAACCCTCTCAAAAAATCTTGAATTGCAATCTTACAGCACACACAACACAATAACAAAGGCTGACCCTTAAAGAAGAATAAATATTTCATGTTTCAAATTATTACATTATAAAAATAAGGCTTTATAACATGTTTAGTTAGTCGGAATTTTCATCTTCGTCCTCTATTGAATTGTTATCATCAGCTTTATCGCACTTTTTAATTTTGTTATCATCTTCTTCAACAACATTCTTTTTTCCACTAGTAGAGCTCAGAACAACATTCAACTCCTCTACGTCAACATCAACAAGACTATCGTTGAAAACACGAAAATTTGAATTTTCTTCTAAATCAATCGACGGAGCAACTCGGTATGGTTCAACCAACTCACTAGCTTGAAAGACTTCATCTATCACACTTGTGTCTTTGTTCTCATCCTGAACAACCTCGACACGACCCTTGGGTTTTGTTTTTAAAACGGATAACCAATCAACTCTTGATCGGTCCTTTCTAAAGGAAGGGGTGTATGTGTAATAAACTTGTTGGCATTGCTTTGCGAAAACAAAGACGTCGTTTACGTTGCGGTGTCTAGCTTTTGAATTGATTTCAACGAGACCATAATGATGATCTACTCTGATTCCTCTGTCAGTTGTGTCATACCAATAACATTTGAATAAAAACACTCTATTTTGCTCGCTATGATATTGCGTTTCGATGACCTCTTCCAATCTACCGTAGTAGTCAACTTCAAACTCACTAGAAGTCGATCCCTTAATATAAACACCGCTGTTGTATGTCTTTCTTCCATGCCCGTATTCTTCAGTATGAAAGACATATCCATTGACAAAATATCCATTATAGCACTTGACTTTTCTTTTAGGGCCCAGACATAGTAAAGACAGTGAAATAGCAGCACTACCTCCCATTTGATAAACCTAGCTTGTAAATTAAATACAACAATAATCAATAAACGGATATTATGTAACATTGACTACAATTAATTACATTGCAAGAGATAATGAGTTTGTGATAGGACTTACATGTGTTCTAAACCATGTGGCAAATTGTTCATCTTGTAATTGAAAGATCTGGGATTCGGTCAGCTGTGAGTTATTGGACAGTAAGTATCGTCGATGTTGCCTGCAAGGTTGTTCCAAAGTATATGAGTGTATGGTATCACAAAACATAAATAGTACACTCTTGACAAAGTTTAAGTCAAACATCCACTTACTTAATAAAAGGTCTCAGCTCATCACAGTTAAATAGGACATAATTGTGTGCTTTTCTGAACTCTATTTCAGACAAATATCTTCCCCTCACGGCATTTTTAGGTGTGGGTCATCCAGGATTGGAGAATATTGACAAGTTCCCACTTGAATGCACTTCACCACCATCATCATGCCGTGGAACACGGTTTATCCTCGTTCTCAAATGAGGTTCGAAATAGTATGAGATAAATATTGAGATCTCCTCAACAATATACGCCTCACATATTGACGCCTCAACATGCGCCTTGTTCTTAACCTTTTTTTTAAGATTGAACAAGTACCTGCATATATATTAATAAAAAAATTATCAATTAAAAACATTAAAATAAAAATAAAAACATTTAATTATAAATGTCATAGCAACTGTAATATCTAACCTCTCGAATGGATACATCCATCTGTACTGGACCGGTCCTCCAACTTTTACCTCAAACGGTAAATGTATGGGTAGATGCTCCATTGAGTCAAAAAATGATGGAGGGAATATCATCTCAAGTTTGCATATTGTCTCGACGATATTCTTTTCAAGCCTTTCAATGTGATCAACATTCAACTTGCTGGAGCATATGTCTCTGAAGAAATGACTAATCTCCGTTAGTGCATCCCATATCCCCTTTGGCAACAAATCACGAAAAGCTAATGGGATGAGTGTTTGCATAAACACATGGCAGTCATGACTCTTCATTCCATATAATCTGCATTCCTCCGTATTAACCAGCCTTGATATGTTCGAGGCATGTCCATCGGGGAAACGCAGACTCTTAAGCCATTTGTAGACTAGTAGTTGTGCGTTTTTCTCTAGCACGAAGCTTGCTCTTGGTTTTGCGACCCGTGACCCATCACAAACCAACTCCATATTTTTACGATTACAGAACAGCGCTACATCCAATCTAGCCTTGATGTTGTCCTTTGTCTTCCCCTTCACATCCATGACAGTGTTGAAAATGTTCTCAAACACGTTCTTTTCAATGTGCATGACGTCAAGGTTATGGTGGAGAAGATTGGTCTTCCAATAAGGAAGCTCCCAAAATATACTTCGCTTCACCCAATTATGGGTCAAACCAAAACCAGGAAACTTCTGCTTACCTGATTGGAGACCAAACACAATTTCACCGTACTCTGACACAACATCAAACAATTCTTCACCGGAAAGACGCGGGGGTGCAACATCATTTTCAACTCTGCCAACAAAGAAATCCTTTCTGTTCTTTCTTTACCTGTGGTTATGTGGCAAGAAACGACAGTGACAGTCAAAAAAAGAAGCTTTACCCCCGTTTGTTAGCGTGAATGCCTTGTTGTTCTCCATATAATATGGACATGCTAGCTTTCCATGCGTGCTCCAACCAGAAACCATTTCATAAGCTGGGAAATCATTGATAGTCCACATCAAAGCCGCTCTCATAACAAAATTTTGTTTCCTCGAGATGTCATAAGTCAAAGCTCCAGAGGACCACAACTGCGTCAACTCATCAATCAACGGACGAAGAAAAACATCTATATTCCGCCCCGGACTGCTTGGACCTGGTATGACCATAGATAAAAACATGAACTCCGGCCTCATACACATCCCCGGTGGCAAGTTATAAACCGTCAGTATGACCGGCCAACAAGAATAAGGAGCAGCAAATGACCTGAATGGGTTGAATCCGTCTGTACACAACCCAAGATGCACGTTCCTTGATTCAGCTGAAAAGGGAGGATGCATACTGTTAAAGTGTTTCCAGGCTTCACCGTCAGAAGGATGAACCATCACTCCATCAACCGCATGGTGTGATTGGTGCCATATCATGTGCTCAGCAGTCCTTGGTGACATGAATAACCTCTGCAGTCTAGGTGTGATTGAAAAGTATCTAAGTTTTTTATATGCCACGAAAGTCTTCCCTCTACCAGTTCTGGGTTTGTAACGGGAATGCTCGCATGTCATGCACTCGGTCATCTCAGCATTTTCAAGGTAGTATAACATGCAGAAGTTAGGGCATATATCAATTTTCTGGTATCCTAAACCGAGGGGTTTCATCATGGACTTGGCAGCATAGAAGTTCTCTTTCAACCTGTTCCCTTCAGGTAAAATGCTTCTCGCCCATTCAATAATCTTGTCATAACCGGCCTCACTCAACCCGTGATCTGACTTGATGGTGAACACCTGTGCTACGGCTGATAATTTACTGTGGTTCGTGCAGCCATCCCATAATGGTTCGTCAGAATCTCTCAACAGATCAAAAAACCTTGTTGCATCTGCATTAGGTTCTTCTTCTACGATTGGACATTCCCTGACATTACCTTCACTCATTCTCATTGCATCCATAACCATATTCCTGTAAGGATTACTGTTCTCATTTCCAACTTCATGCATGTTGCTAGCACTAGAAGTTGACCCAACCACCTATTCTTCCATGCTCTCATCAGGAACAAATAGTTCTCCGTGAGCATACCAACATAGGTAATCTTCCATGAACCCTTTGGTTAGAAGATGCATCGTTACAACATCTTGATGCAGAAACTTTAAATTTTTACACTTCCTACATGGACACCTAATACCGCCATCAGTAAAATTCCTCGGAATAGATGTTGCGAAATTAATAAAACCCTGGACACCGTTACAATAATCCATCCTCCGCAATCCTTGGGGTGAGTCCCGATACATCTATGAACGATCATCTATGACTTCTATTGAACCTCTATAAAACATAAAAAAAATATTGGTTTTCCCCGACATTATCCAACAAACTAAAACAACACTTATGTTAAATATTCATTATCAATTATCAACTATCAACGTTCATACATACAAATTTATACATATATAAATTTACAGAAATCACAACTTCGAAATATAATTGATAACAATTAAACAAGACACTTAAACAAGCTATTAATTATTTATTTCATCACAACGACACATTTAATTCGGTGTAATTCAAACAAAATTTCAACAATTTACAAACAAATATAATTTGACAAAATCTAAAACAAACTATAACAACTACAAAATTATACATTCATACTACAAGTTTCTTTGACAAATAACAATTAAACAAGTACAAACATTAACAAAATACATATACTAAAACAATAAAATTCACAATTAAATATTAAAACTAAAAAGGATAGATTTACTTACAAAAAAATGATAAAATCTACAAGAAACGGATATTGTGACCACGTACAAGATATAAGAAACTTGAGTGCTCGTGTTGAGAATAGTGGAGAGTTTGGGATGGGTGTTTGGCTGCAGTTTGGGAGGGGAGCTGCAGTTTGGGAGGGGAGAGGTGGGATGGGAAAGAAGAAGAAGGAGAAACAGAGGAAGAGAGTGTCGGCAGATGGGTGCATATAATGGTTTTTTCCGACGGAATCACCGACGGAAGGAATCCGTCAGTGATTCCGTCGGTGATAGCGCCATGTCACTGTATGGCTATCTCAGTTTGAATCCCTCGGTACTTTCCGTTGGTAAAATCGCGTGACGTCACCACGCCGTTGCATATTTCCAGACGAACTGTATACCCCGTCGGCGAAACCGTCGATATATACCGACGAAATAAATCCGTCGATATATACTGACAGATTTGGAGACAGAATTATTTCCGTCGGTATAAATTACCGACGAAAATATTCCGTCGGTAATTCCTTTGCTTTTCTCCGGTTTTCTGGTAGTGAATAAGGTTGATGTTCAATTCTCTATCATGAGGTTGAGAGGGCAAAATTGTGAACTTAATTGATTGGTTTATTTAGAATGTAATGGTTTGGTTTTGTTTTTTTTTTTTTGATGATCAATATTAGATAGCATAATTGATTAGAAGATTAGTGATTGATTAGTTATTAGCCAATAATTGATTTCACGATCATCTATCATATCAACATTGGATCTTTTAGAATTATATCATAGATAAATAAATTGAATATGCCTTTATATAAGCTATTTGATTATTGCTATTATCTTTCTTCTCTATCTTTTGATGCGAAATGCTTGCCTAAATTTGCTGGATCAATGGTGCTCCAACCATAACCTTTCGAGTTATATTTCTAGTTTGTTGGGTTGTTTATCGTCTTGCATAAATATATTTTTTTGTGTTCAGATTTTCAGTAAACAAAAATATCTGAGTATATGTAAAAGCATTTCTCTTATATCTCATTTTTATATTATTTTTTTATTTGGAAATAATGTTTATTATCATGCAAGTTATATATATGTTACCGTCTTTTGCATGCATGTATATTTAATCCACGTATAACATGTACATAAAAAAACACTTGAGTGACTCCCTTTCCTTTTCTTTCTTACTATCTTACCCTACAGGTTTTGACTTATACGCAATGCAATGTATTAGATAATTGTTATCTTCGTTTTGTATAGCCAACCCTCCATTCTTAGCCTTAGATTTCTGAGCAAACCAGTTATTTAAATTTCTCAATTACCTCAATATTAGTATTAGATGGTACTCTTTTTCTTCATTTTTCCTCTTAAAACTCGCCGTGGATGCCCCCCCAGCAGCATCCCAATGCAATTTAATTATTTTTCAAATCCATTTTTCTCACGGCAAGGTCTACTCTGCATCTCCGCGGATTGATTGCTTCAACAAATTCACACTTTTCAAGAGTTGTTCTGACGAGCCCTCTTGACACCCAAAATGCGTGAAATATATAAATCAACCACGACAAGCATATTTCTTGTCCCAAATAAATTAAGTATAGGAAAGATACTAATTTGGGCATTTATATTAGGCTCAGCTGGAAAAACCAAATCAGTGGCAACTTGAGCATGCACTTATCATTTTTGCTGCAGATATATATGGCTTTCACTTGCTTCAACATATATAGCAACCTTCACTTATTTTTCCTACGTACAATATGTTCTTTTCTTCTCTTTTTTTTTTTCCTGTTTCAAATCCCTTTAAAATTCAAATTACATATTATCAGTATGCATTGATCTTCTTAATCAGTGTTTTACAAGGGAGAATGATGCGCTTTTAGATTAATGGGAAGCTCAGTGGTATTCTTGCAAAACAAATGAAAAATAAATAAATATAAACGGTCCACTTGTTTACTTTGGTAAGAAATTGAACTGAATATAACAAATAGAATTTGGAAATAAAATGGAATCTGGTTTTTGTTCTTTACCGAAGCAAGCCATAATCTTCAGACACCAACTATTTGCGTAAAAGTTGGAGTTCTGACAAGATTTACCTCGAGTATTTGTCAGATTAATTTAACGTGCTGGAAGACAGGAAGACAGCCAATTAAGAAGATGCAAAAGACAACCATCTATGTGTTGGTTAAATGATAAAAATGGAATCAAAAAGTTTTTTTTTCTGTAATTTTAGGTTTGATTTATGTGATTACTTATATAATAATTATTAATATAATTATTAATTTTAGAATCTGTAAAATTAATTAAGGTACGCATAAGCTGATCCGAATACTAACATTAAACTAAAAACAAATAAATCCACAAGAGAGATGGGTTTTGTGGGAAGCGAGACTGAGACGTGTATAAATCTCTGTTTAGCATTCTTATATTATGTGATGATGCTTGTTCTTTGATGTTAGCTGCTGATGGGACTCACGAGCCTTTCTAGTTTTCTTTTTCAGTTCTGTATTGCATTCTGAATGGAAGCGGGATAAAATTTGATTTTTTATTTAAAATTATTTTAAAAAATAACCCCATTAAGAATTCTAACTATACAATCTAAAGATTAGTTAGTCTAGTTTGTTTTTATATTTCAAAAATATTTTTAAAAAAATTTAATTTTTTTTATTTTAAATTAATATTTTTAATGTTTTAAATTAATTTAATATACTAATTCTATAAATAAATTTTATAAAATAACTACAACCATACTTCTATGAGTTATAAGCCTTAATAATTAAACACTGGAAGAGAAGCATTAACATGCATGCATGTAAGCACTATAAGCAAATGATACTTGTCAAGTTGTGGCTGAAGATGAGTTTCCAGTCTCCATGCTGACAGACAGGCCTGAGGATGCGATTATTTTGGAACTGATCCTCTATGATAGGAAATGATCGCCTTCTACTACCACCTACGACCAGATCAACTGCTTGTTTTGTTAGACATTCAGGCCGAACTTAATGGTCCCGATGTGGATGCATGCATGCATGCTTTTAATTTGATTTGAAAGAAGAAGAAAAAAATAATACCCACCCGGCCACTTGTTGATCTGTAGTGTCCCATCGTCGACGAATACTAGTCAAGGATGCTTAGTTAGGCCGCCAGTTTTGGTAATGATTGTTAGGCCGCCAGTTTTGGTAATGATTTTTTTAAAGATTCTTTTGTTAAAAAAATATATTAAAATAATATATATTTTTTAAAATATTAATACATTAAAATTATTTAAAAATATCAAAAATTTAATTTAAAAAAATATATAAAAATTTTATATAAAAAAATTTCCAACCACAAAACCAAACAGTTGGCATCAAATGAATTTCAAAGCTATCCTTTTTTTTAATTGATTACGGTTAGGCTCATTGTCAAAGCAAAAGGTCATAAATACAAATCAAATGAATTTCTTGGCATGAGTACAGTGAAGTGATAGCGTTGAAATTAATACTGATTGTGATTGAGAAGAATTATAGTACCGTATAAGAGTAGATTAATTAATAAAAGAGTTGGTCTATGTGTGGCTCTAACTGTATTTCATTTTGTATTTTAACAATTAATAATAAAGAACCCGTATTCCACAGGACGATGTTGTTCGGTATTAGGTTCTGTTTGATTTCATGTTTTTTATTTTTTTTTAATTAATATTTTTTTAGTATTTTCAAAGTATTTTAATATGTTAATATCAAAATTAATTTTTTAAAAATAAAAAATATTATTGGCTATTACCTTTTACATAAAACCACACATTTAGTTTTAAGTATAACTAGTGGTTCTCATGTGTTTTATGATGTATTATATTGAATTTCTCACTCTTAAATTATTTTTTATTTTTTATTTTATCTATATTTAGAGAAAAATTAGTAAAATAACCTAGAAATATGATTTGCTTGCAATTTGCAATGTTGATGTATAATATTATAGATGAAGTGATCAATTTGTATGCAACTGTAAAAAAAATTACATAGATAATGATATGCAAATGATTGAGAAAACTTAACAAGCACCATTTTATTTTTCTAAATTTAGTCACTTATGTCTCTGTGAATTAAAAAACAAGATAACTATTTCCTATTTAAAACACTAAAATAATTGGAGGCTTTACATTATTATTTTTTTGGATATTGTGGATACATTCCTAAACGCGATCCACGAGTGAATGATCACTTTCAAGAACCAAATCATGGAAGAGAGTCCACCAATTCAAAATTCTTAGTGATCACACACTTACATGTTGTTAGAGAATAATATAAATCATATCTTGGGACCTCACCTAAAAGCTTAAGTTATTGGGTTGAGATGGTTCTTTGACATGGTATCAGAGCCTTGATGACCAAACGGTCACGAGTTCGAATCTCACCATCCCCGTTTATTTGATAAAAAATAAAAACACAAGGCAATGTGAGCCAGTGCAAGTTTCAAGCCCAAAGGGCTTTCACTTGAGGGGGTATGTTAGAGAATAATATAAATCATATCCTGGGACCTCACCTAAAAGCTTAAGTTATTGGGTTGAGATGGTTCTTTGACACATGTGAGTTGAGAAAAATAATGGTAGAAGTCGAACTAGAGATCTCTTCTTCTCCTAGTTGACTCCTTACCACTTGATTATTGTCAGTTGAGCTATTAATTCACTTGTTAGAGGCTTAACATTTCTCATTATCAATAATGCACCCCCAACCAAGCAGAATGATACCGTTTTGCAAAACAAATATTTAAACAATTATATATATATATATATAAACACAAAATAACATATTTTTGATGGCTTTATTTTAAATATCTATTTTTGAACGGTTCATAGCTACTAGGAACACACAAGCCCTCTTTTTTTTTTTTAATTTAATCTTTAAAAGATTTATTAAATTCTATTGAATTTTTTAAAAGATTAACTCTTTCATAATCTAGATAATGTATAATACAATATACATAAACCATGAAAACATTTTATTCTTACCATAAACTTGTTCCTACAATAAAATTAAATCAAATTGTGAGAATTAAAAAATATAATAAAGTATTTTGATTGGATTTGTGACTAAATAAAAAGCTTAGGAGATTATAAAATTCTCTTTTTTTTGGGGGGTTAATAATAAGGATGTCCTTAGACGAAAATCCATATCAATGGAGACTAAATTTTTTCTTAAACAATGTCAGTATATGGTGTATGTAGATGAATTTAATATATTTGTTTTCAAGTACTATTATTAAGGTATGAATCCAAGAAATCAAGCAAGAGAGCGAATCTTATGAGCCACCATGCCAACCTTCTGAGGTTATAAAATTCCTTAATATTCTTTATTTTTAGGGGTGTTCAAAATAACCGAGCAATTAAAAAATCTAAGAAAACTAAGAAAACCAAAGAGAAAAAAACCAAGAAAATTGAACAAGAAAAAGAAAAAACATATTAAAAAACAAATAAAAAAATTCAATTTGATTTGGTTTCAATTTCAAAAATCTGAAACCGATTGAATCATACCAGTTTAACCAACACTGATTGAACCAATTATAGAAAAAAGATATAAAATGCAGATTTTATAAAAACCCTAAATCATTTTTGGTAAACACAACATCACCCATACCTCCCCACCCCTTACTCTTTGAGGGTGTTTTGTTTTGATAGGAGACTTGAGTTGTAGGAAACATCAAGCCAAAAGAGTCAATTCTCTGATCAAGTACAAATGATTAATGATGATGTTATAGTTATCCAACAACATTTTCACACTCTTCCACTCCTTCAATAGGAAATACAACACGTAGATCCATTACAAGTACACCAGAATACATAGGACAACTCCCCTACTAAGTGCAAATGCTTAATGATGATTTTATAGTTATCCAACAATAGCTTTACACTCTTCCACTCTCTTAATAGAAAATACAAATACTAAAAAGAACATACAAAATGCGAGAAACATTCTAAATTTTATAATGCAAAAGAATGATGCTATATGCAAAATTTTTCCAAAAGCATTATGTAGATTTACTCGGGTGTGGTATCATGACTTTTAATTTGGCTCTATTCTTGGCCTTTATAATCTCTATGTTATGTTAAGCTCATCTCTTGTTTTATTATAAGCATACTAGCTAAAAAGAACACTACTTGTTCTTCACCATCACATAACAGGAAGAAGAGAACACTATAGCATATCCCTAAAGGTTTAACAAGGAAATACTCAATATAGAGAACTCTTCTCAACGTGAAATAGAAAATGAAGAACCATTTAAGTAGAATAACCAAACATGACTAGACATGATGTTTTTGTTTCCATATAATAGAATCTTTAATGCCATAAATATCCTACCAAGACATCTAAAAAGAGCATAAATGGATCCATTCATGATCACCTGACTTTCTCTAAGTTCATGACCACCCATCTTACTACTACATATGTTGAGGTATAGGCTGCCGTTCAGGAAAATGATTTTTTACAATATGCACCACTTTTAAAAAGTGGCATGAACACAAAAAACCCTAACAAGTTATGTTATTTTTATTATTATAACAATCATGATATTGAGGAACGACATGCCCTGAAAAAAAAAGGATAGAAAGATTGATCTTCGAAGGATACCTCCTATGATTTATAAGGAAATACATGCAACCCAAACTAGGAAAATATCCCTACAATGCTTTACTCGAGATCAGATAATTTTAAAAATTATATCTTCACTATCTTTTGAACTTTATAAATAAAAGCAGTAGTATTTCTCTATTTCTCCATTGAATTCTTCATGTATCAAATAAAATATCTACGGGGAGATTTCCATTGAAAAATCCAAGCCTCCAAACATGTTTCTTTGTCTCCAATAAAATCTTCATGCAAGACCTTCATGTCTCTAAACAAAATTTTCATATCTCCACGACTCCGTGCAATATCTCCCTATACAATTCTTTAACACTTATTTCATGATCACAAAGCGTTATCGACTTTCTAAATAATAAATAATAATATTCTCTATTCTAAGAGAAATAGACAAACTGATCAAACTATCATATCTCTTACAAACACATTAACAAAATCACAAGAAGGTACCATGACATGCATATTTTTCTCTCCCTCTGTTTATGCTGGTTAAGGCTTTGAAACATGATTGTTTAAAAGATCGGAAAAATGATGGAGCACAAAAAACATAAAAAAATGGCTATTTGGGCGAGCCCAAACAGCTAGCCATTTAGGCCAGACAGATAAGTTGTACTATTTCTTTTATCTCCTCCCTCTTCCTTTCCCGATCCCTATCCCTCTCCCTCTCTCTATCTATACATCTCCTTTCTCTCACACATACCTTCTCTTCCCCACACATTTTCTCCTCTCTTACACATATACATTCTTTGTCATACGCACATTCCCTCTTCCACACACTTTTCCTCTCTCTGACACATATCCTCTCTTTCTTTCTTTACCCTCACACAATGCACATACCTTAATATATTTATTCCCAAGATATTAGTGTTGCACTATGCACATAAAATTTTCAATACATGGCTAGCAACAACCTCTACCACTCTATTCTCTACATGCTTGTGACTTTATACATTGAGGTACACTACTCTCCATGCTTTAGAGTTAAGTTGACGTGATCTAGGTTTATAAGTACCTTGTTTACCATGTAAGAAATCATATACCATTCAAAGTAGAATTTAAAAATTGAACAAGTTTTAGATAGAAACACACAACATTCACCATATAAAAAGTCCCTACAACTTTAATCTATTTTATATTCATTTATATTACTTTTCCTTTCTATTAAATTAAGTATCAAAGGACCTGTTCCAACAAGGAACTTATGTTTTGGGAAACACCAACCCCAACAAGATCACCATAGTCTAAGACGCAACCCTTGATAAACCCAATACAGCTTAAAATGCTCTTAACTTCATCCGAGGAAATCACAAAAAAAAAAATATTTTTTATCATTGAAATTTGTGATTGAAAGTTATTTGGCCATTCTGTCGCAATTTTTGTTCAACTCTTTTATTGTTTTTAACCGATTTGTGACCATATAGTAAGTAGCAAATCATTCCATCACAAAATTCAATAATGAATGTTTTTTTTTTTTTGAGTTTATTTTTCATTTGAGACATTTTGTGACTAAAACATTAGGTCACAAATTTATCATAAACTATGTAAATTTTTTTAAAAAACCAACTTTCCTCTTTTTTCTTCTATCAAATTTACACCATTTTTTTAAACTTTATTTCTTTCATTTATAATCTATTCACAGCCCTCTATTCCTTTTATTAATTTTATGAATATTAATAATTTCCAGCAAATTAAATTTTATCATTTTTTGACCTGGTTGTGAGTGGCCAGAATTCAATCATTAGTTCCTGTCAAGAAATAAAAAAACAAAATAATTGGTGATTGCAAACTCGATCACAATTGTTTTTTTTACCAAATTTGATCACAAACGCACCACATGATTTTTTAGGCCGATTGTTTTTCAGTCACAAAGTCATGATTTTATGACGGATTCCGGGTAGATTGTCACCGAAATGAAAATTCGATGACAAAATGATTTTTTTTTTGGTGAATTCCCTAAAACGAGGAGGAAATTGTTTAATTAAAAAAGTACTTTTGGTGAAAAATTACTAAATGAACGGGAGGATCATCGTTTTTTCTCCTAATTGAATACATTAATTTTGGTGACATGATTTCTTATGGAAGAAGGGATAAGGTTATTTAATCAAATTTATATCATGAAAAGAAATGCACATCTTTTCATTTGCATTATTATATTTTTAAATTGCATTCCGTTCATTCCGTTCATTGTTACCATATACTTCAATTAATTATTTTTTATTTAATTGTAAATTACAAAATGACCACGAGCAATATGCTAGACCTGCCATATCTTTGTCAGTTTAAATAGAACTACAAGCAGCGTGCTAATAATTTTGTACCTTAAACGACACTATGATCCTGGCCTCTCAGGGTCGTTTTAGGTTAAAATCTCTTTTTGTGAAAAAAAGAAAGAGAGAGAGGAAGCAGTATCCCTGCATTTAAACATTTTCAGAACAAGATAAGATATTTAATGTCAGTAGAAACTCCATTAACATTTCTTGAATGCAAGACAAGACAAGACAAGATATCTTATGGACTGGTCGGCGTACAGTTTTAAATATCATTGATTGCAAGACAAGATATATATATATATTATTGGCCTAGTGTTAAAATGAATACAGAAAAAATTAATTTATATCGCACATTAGAGAAAAAAAAATTTCCTAAATGTTTATAAATATGAATTTTTATCATGTATTATATGAAGTGAAAATCCATAATGAATTAAATATTTTTTAATGAGCTTTTTAATGATATAATATGGATATTTATCACGTTAAAAGATGAAACTTAAAATTTAATATTTTAGTGAGATTAATTTTTTTTAATTTTTATAATTAATTTTGACTTTTATAATTATTAAAATAAAATAAAATAACAGCCATTCAATCATATAATTTCATAATAATATTTCAAAATTTATATAAACATGTTATTACATAGAAAAAAAACACATATAAAAACAGTATTCTTTTCTAGTCTTTTTATTATTATTTTAAAGGTTTAAAAAACTTAATTATATTTTAAAAATATTATCTCTCTGTGTGACTTAAAACAATATTTTTATGTATCTAAACCACCTTTTTATTTGTTTCTTTACTAACATATATGTATGTAATGTCACTCGAACCTACATTTCTTCCGTGCCTGCTATTTATATCTACTATGGCAATTTTCAATATTATTATTATTATAAAACACATTCTGTCACTTCCATCCATCTGCCATGCACACAAAAGTATAATATAAATAATTTTGAGAGGTGTATTTTATTTAAAATTACTTTTTAAAAGTTATTAATTTGAATTTTATAAATTTTAGGACTGCTAGAAGCTTATATAGTCGTTAATTTTAGAATCCGTGAGATTAATTAAGGTATACGTAAATTAATCCGGACACCAACATTAATAAAATTAAAAAAAAAAGTAAAATACAAACATCTTATTTTAACTTATTTCTATCTGTTTCAGCCATCTTTGACACAGTTCAATTGGTCGGGTATAGCTGCAACTAAAACAAGTCCAAGTCCTACGATGAATCATTTCATGTACTCGTGTGGTTGGTTTGACAAGAATGCTTCGTCCTTCTTGGCGGAATTGGGTAATGGAAGGGCTAACATGTCGATCGCAGCTTTTTCAGTGTGCATTTAATATTATAGTAGCTTTTATTTTTATTATTTTAAAAGATAATTTTTTAAAAAATTATAAATTATATTTTTTTAATTAAGATTTCAAAAAAAAAAAAAAAAAGAGTTCATATAAAATTATAGTGTATATTAATTAATCAGCTTTAACCATACTGTATTACACTCCTAAACCAGCTCTTAATGCAGGGTTTGGTTTGTACTAGAGTTGGATAGGGGTTGAAATAACAAAAAAAAAAATTATGGTGTGAGGGCTGAAGTGATCTTCACTCCTTATTGATAGAAGAAACGGCATACAAGGAGTGTAAATTCAATTATGAATTGACAATCACTCTTGGAGGATTATTATTAAAAAAAAATTCAATTCTTCCAATTATTTATTAACCCCTTCAATCTGAGAAATAGGAATTTCCTTCACTGTATATGAAACATAAGTGTGCATGGAAATCCTCATCCAGTGATTAACATTTCAGTAGCGGCGGCATTGCTATTTTGTTTCTTGAGCTTGCAGTCATCAAGATAGTGCTGATAGACATATGAAAGAAAGCCCCATATAGCCAACACCATGGCAATAGCCTTGATAACATCCATTTTGTCACCAAAACAGAAAACGGCCAGCACAGGAACTACAGGCAAACCAAAAGTACTGATGACATTGGAGAAGACTGAGGACACCTCGAAAATCAATCCTACACAACCAATAGAGAAAAGCTGCCAGGATATTGCTGTCCAAATTAAAGTCATGCAGTAGGATACTTCTCCAAGTTTAAAACCTTCCATCTCTTTCCCTAATCCCTTCCATTCTCCGCTAGCAAAAAGTCCCACTAGGACAGCAATGGTAGAAGCTAGTGATGGATAGATTGTCATGTCCAAAACCACCTTGAAGGTTTCCTGCTTTAGAACCTTCTTAAAGGCAAATTGGGTTAAAGAAAGCAGCAATCCATATCCAGCAGAAGCACCAACAGTGCATATAAATCCGAGTGCGTACTTTCTTCTGTAGACTTGTTTAGATTCTGCGGAGTCGTCTTGGAATACAAGGAGGATGGAGGAGATGGTGAGAAGTACTAAAGAATTGATTATGAAAGGAGTGAGCTTAAGGGAGTTGAGGAAGAAAGAGAACAAAGCATTGAAGCCCAATTGGGATGCACAAACAAGAGAATAAGTAGACACTGGAAGGTATTTGAGACCAAGTGAATGCAACATACTAACTATGGCTAGAAATAAGCCACTTGAAATATAAATTGAAGCAAGGACTAAATTAGAAGGCAAGTTTGTTTCGAAGTTGCTTGTGGAAGGACTTTTTGGTTGTGACAAGTAAAAGGGAAGGAGAATGGGAAATCCAGCAGGCTGCACAAGTGCTCCCATCCAGCTACTATTCCCACCCTTTTCGAAATATAGTCTTCCCAAGAGAACGGCCACTGACTGGCCAGCAAGAAGAAGAAGTGAATACAAGGCCATTAGGAGCCACCACTTAGAGTTTCTCTTTTGAGGTATTGCTGGCTGGTTGGTCTCATTTTCATGCCTAGGTGGGCTTGCCTCTTTGGCTTCTTTCCCTGGAAAGGATACATAAATGTAGAGTAATTCAGCATATTTACGTTCTAGTCTACTAGTAAATTGGTTTAGTACAGAGCATTATCAATTATAAACTCATCATCCAATAATGGGCCACTTGAGTTTCTAATATCCTGAGGAATCCATGAGGACGCGGAGTACACAAACCAGTATTTGAAGCTGTTTTCTTCCCACTTCAGTTTGCTCTTTCAGACTGAAAAGCATAGATTGTATGTATATATGCTTTGGAATGAATTGGAAATGGTACAGAATTTCCATTCCTGTTTATCAAATTTTTGAATGTACTAGAGCTAATAACATCTCGAGAAATGAAAATCGTGTACTTGGAATCCTAAATATCAAACCCTTTTCAATCTAAACAAAATATTCAAATAATATATCCTAGCTATCTTTAGGTGATGAGGGATGAGGATAAAAACTATGTTCAATAACCATTTGTACTGAATTCATACAAGCAATCAGCAGTGTTTCTTTCTGTAAAGTTTAGGACTGGAAGGAAGGAGAATAGGAGTCAGGTAAAAGCTTCCTTACCCATGACTTGGAGCTGCACTTCCTGAGCTTCTCCCATGGCAAAACTAAATTCCCAATTGAGCAAGCTAAGAAGAAAGGCTTGTTGAGATTTAAAGCGAGAAGAGTTCTCATTTTTTTAGTCGATAATAAGGATATGCAATAAAAAATAAAAATATTTTCGAGCCTATGCAAATTTGTATTTTTGTTGCTTGTCTTTGATGCTACTAGGCAGTTTAAGCAGAGTATTGTTAAAACCTCTGTTTCAGAGGTGATTCCAGGCTGCCGGCAAGTGTCGAATTATAATTGCGTAGATGATAAAAATAACAATACTCCTGCTGCTGCTGCTATACGTGGAACTACGTAGCCACACAGGATTGGGGTGCTTCATTTGTGTCACAGGAAAATAAATAAGAATGTGTCGTTCAGATAGTATCCAAGTCGAGGAAGAGTTGTTTTATATATAAAAGTAATTGTATTAAAAGTAAAAAAAAAAAATGTATAAAAGTATGATGGATATATTTCAAGAAGTACAAAGACTTGTTACTCGGTCAAAATTATCAAAAGAGCATCCTGAAAAAAAAGGCAAAAGCCAAATGAAGCAAAAGCATCCTGAAAAAAAAGAAGCAAAAGCATCCTGAAAAAAAAGGCAAAAGCCAAATGAAGCTAAAGAGTGCGCAAGTAAATTGCCAAGATAAACAGCTGGTTAACTAGACTGATTCCTGAAAATCACAAAACGAGTTGACCGATTCTATATATCAATATAAGTGGAAAGCAAAACTCAAAAAGCAATAAGAGCAATGATACCTCATTACTATAGAAAGTGCCAAATGGACTTGAGAAATATGATACCTTGGTTCTAGCTTAATCAACCGGGACCAAACCAGTTCAAAAATCTCATTTCAAACATTCTAATGAGATTGATAAAACTAATGAAAGACTCAATTATTCCTCTCATATCAGATGAAGTAAATTGTGATTAAGAGGGCTAATTGAGCAAGAAGATGCATGGACTCTTTTTTCTTTTCTCAAGTTTGTGTATGCCCATTGAAGCAGAGGTCACCATGTCATAGAAGACCAGCCTAGAAGGGTCTTGCTCATGATAGCACCCTAAATTGTTGCAAAAATAGGGCACTAACAAAACAAATAGTCTTGCGTCTCAACCTGTGACCCACAAAGAATACATATCGAAGAAGGAATGATTTGAAAAGCATGTAGTCTGTCCATGGTATGAAGACAACCCATAGAAACAAGCCAAATGATAAATGAATGCCTCGAGATGAATCCTCGAAACCAAAGTAGATGGTGCATAGAACCTGTAGGTCTGGATTCTCTAGGAACCCCCCATACCGAGTCAATGGAGAACCTCCTTAGAGAATGACCTTTCCAAACATAATGGTTTGGTAAAGCACTCTTAAGGTGAATGTGAAATGAGTCTCAAATAAGCTGAAGCTCCGAACTACCTAATGGAAAGGCTCAAGTACCCTCTTCAATGATGTTTGAGAACTTAACATTCTAGGGGAGCCTAATAGATGTTAGCAACTTGAAAGGCAAGAGGTCACAAAACCATTGCCCATGTAGAAATTAATAGTCTAACCACATAGAAGTAATAGTCTCATCACAAATATATGAAACAAACTTTCCTTTACACCAATCTCTGTTGTGAAGAATCTTTCTTCATGACCAAGAGGACACTGAAGGGGGCCTGACATGCCATAAAGATCTACCTCTGAGTAGAATACTATGGACCCATCCTGACCAAATTGAAGATCTATATATAAAAAAGTCTCCAAAAGTGTTTGAGAATAACTACTCTACTCTAAGTTATAACCCTTTTAATTCCCAAGCCACCCTCATTTAAGGGATAACAAATAAAAACCTAGATGACTTTATCCCCTGAGTGTAAAAGAAAATAGACTTTTCAAAGAAATACAGTCATAATACCTTTAATCATCTTAATAATAGAGTAAGAAAGAATAAACATGGAGGACCAATATACCTTGATAGATAAGAGATTTGATTTGATCAGTTGAAAATGCTCAACATAAGTAAAAAAAGTTGAGGTCCATAATTTGATCTTTGACAGAATTCGCTCCATCAAAGGCATACAATATGTGTGTCTCAATCTGGTAGATATCAATGGGACACCCAGGTTCCTAACCTGCAAATAACCCAACTTGAAACCCAAGATAATCTATAAAGAGGTCTCAAACTCTTCATCAACTTCTGATAAAATGACATGACTCTTTTCTGGATTTATAACAAGTCCAGACAACCATGCAAAATCATTCAAAGTTGTCCTCGCAATCTTGATCGAGTCCATATTTGCTCGATAAAAAATCATAAAGTCATTTGCAAAGTACAAGTGAGTAATGGTAGACTACTGATATCTCTAATAATATCAAAACTTTGGTTTCTACAAAGCCTCTCTAAGAATGCCACTTAAGCCCTTCATGGCCAAAACAAACAAGTAAGGAGACAAAGGATCACCCTATCAAAGACCCATTTATAGCCACTAACAAATGAGCTATAGACATGAATACCTCAATCCATTTAACTATGGCACTAGGAACTCCAATAGCCCTTAAGCCTGTAAAGATAAGTTCTTAACTAATTGTATAAAAAGCTTTCATGGTGTCTATTTTTAAAGCACATCTAGGCATAGGACAAACTAAGTGATAATTATGTATAAGATCCTATGTTTACAAGATAACATTTGATATTTTTCTACCCAGAACAAAAGCAGTCTGAGTAGGACCAATAATAACTGGAAAAATCCCTTTCAGTCTATTCATAATGACTTTAAATATATATTTGTACATCACATTACAACATGGAATAGATCTAAAGTCATTCATAGTGGTGAGTGTCATAATTTTAGGGAGTAAAACAATCCTAGTAGCATTAACACATCTAAGAAGAGTAGAGGAATCAAAGAAGTACCTTACAGTAGTAATAAAATCTCTACCAATAATCTCTTTTGAAGAACAAGTATAACCATTCGGGTTAGGATCCTTATCATCTAGGATGAAAAATAAAGATTTCTTGATCTCATCAGTTATGATGCATGACTCCAAAATAAGAACAATGTCTAGAGGAATCCTGTCATTAAAGTACCGGGACACATCCTCTGAAGTGATGGAGTGAGTAGAAAGTATCCTCTAAAAGTAACAAATTGCCATCTAGCTTAGACCCTACTGATCCTGAACCTGAGATCCTGTCTTATCAATCAACTAATGGATCTTGTTCTTGACCCGTCTATGAATGAGTGATCTATAAAAAAAACTTGGTGTTTCTGTCTTCTAAGTTTAACCATTGAATCTGAGACCTCTACTTGTAAAAAGCCTCATCATCTTTACTCAACTGAAAGAATTCCCTAACAAGCTCTCTCTCTAGCTTCTGATACTCATCATTTTAAAAAGAACCATTAAAAGTAGTTTGTGTTACAGTCCATTTAGTTTTTGCCTCAACCACATAACTAGTGGTATGACTAGTGTACTAGTGATGCAAAGACTTCAATTTAGGCTTTAACAATCCAAGTCTTTTGGTAAACCTATACATAGGGTTACCATCAATAAGAATTTGCCATGTATCAACAATTAGATCCAAGAAGCCATTCATGTCAACTCATAGACTCAAGGACTTAAAAGATGTTTTTAACTTAGAAAGATGATAAGTGAATTGAACAACTATAGCATTGTGATTTGAGAAGTCTTTAGGTAGGAATTCAGAACAAGTAACTGGCCAAGTAAAGAATCAATATGAGTTACCAAATATCCAATATAGCTTCTTAAGAATAATACCCCTTTCATGCTGAATAAGGAATTCTAACTAGTTTTGTTGCTTAAACACAACTACTAAAATCATTCAGGTGGCCATGCCAAGAAGGATCACTCTCACATTTATCAATAGAACTCAACATAGCATTAAAGTCTCCTAAAATAAGCCACGATATAGACTAAAAAGAAGTAGCATGGAAACTTAAGTAATCCTATAGGTCCTGACACCCCCGAAGGTGTATTGGGGCCATAAATAAAGGTCACAGCAAACAAGTACTCATCAACTAAACTAGAAACATCACAGGTTATCCATTATTGAGAAGAATACATCTAAACAACACTGAATACCATCAGATTTTATCCAACTAAGATATGACAGTCACAATTAACTAAGATATTAAAAAAAATATCATGATAAAAGATTTATATTTGCCTCAACCCCTCTCGTATGGTTAAATGTTATCTTCACAAGAATGTCAATTAATCTAAGGTTATATTTATTAATCCTGAACTTTATAGCTTTATGTTTTGAGAAGCTATTAAGGCCTTTAATATTCAAACTTCTTATATTTTTCATGTGCATAGGAAATAGGATATCCAAACAAAGGAAAACGATCAGAGGGCATTAAGCTTTTTTTTTTTGTTTTTTTTCCTACTTTGTCTAGTTTCACGATTATTATAAGGATCAGGCTTACTTGTTTCACTTGGCTGGGGAGGTGTCGAGATAGAATCCAAAGACTCCTTGGTTAAAAAAGTTAATAGATGTTAGTCCCTTTCAAGATGTAATATGTCATGATTTAGGTCAGCTTTCGACTCCCTATCATCATATAGCTTGACCCTCTCAATATCAAAAGGTTTAGCTATTTCTGTAATGGTTGCATCTTTAACTAGTCGGCTGATTTCTCTAAAGTTTGAATTGGTCAACCGTTTCCAAGGATTGTAGCTTCCAAAATCTCTGTTATTCAATCTGTCTTCCGATTCCTAGGATAACTGAACTAGTCAACTGGTTCCAGGTGATCTATATATCTAAGTTATTGATTTTTCTGCAACAGTTGCAATCAAAGTGGATACAACCCCTTCGACAATAATAACTAGTGAGCTACTAAAATATAGAGAATCCCCTATCTTTATCTTGAGCATGTCTTTCACCAAGAAGTTTGGATCGTTACTGTAATAAGCTTTATACATAACCTACATCGAAGCTAAAAGACATGGACCATAGGTAGTGAAGCATCCAATTCAACATAAACTTTAACATAGTCAAGTCAGGTGCCACTAAGTGTTTGTTTATCACAAGCCAATGGTCTCCTCACAATACTCACAACCATGTTTAGGCCTGTCTTATTCTAAAAGGGAAAAGGTAAATCCTGAAGGCAAACCCATACAAGAACCTTTGAAATTTTATTCTTGTCAAGAAAAAATATGGGTGCTATGGTTAGAGGATTATGAATTCCCCCCCAAACATCCATGGTCCCTTCTCTAGAGTTAGCAACATCCTCATTCTTCAATCGAAAAATCAAGAAACCTTGTTGTGTTGTCATGACACTCTCAAGGCCATAAATCTTCTATACTTGGAATGCAATAGAATTAGCTGCAGGTAGGGCATCTGATAACTCGGGAAGAAACTTACCAAACATCAATTCCATTTCGACGCACTCTTATTAATGACATTATCCAGAATTTCCAAAATGGTGTCAATCTTTTATCGTGAAAAAGAGACTATCTTGACATGAGTTATAGCTTTTGAAACCTTCACTCTATCAACCCATGAAGTGCTACGGGCATAGTTGGTGGTACTGGTGTTCTTATGAGTCATGGTGGCAACTTGTGTATGGATAAGTTAGGTTTTTTTGGAAGGTTGTTTAGGGATAATCTTTGTTTTTTTAGAATGATGGGGAAGGGTTTTGGTGATATTTAAGATGTTTAAGGTGTTAGTGATGATGGTATTAAAGGGTTTTTTGGTGGCTGTAACGGGGTTGGTAGTAGGCTATAGGTTAACCGGTTAATTGTTTTCTAGGTTGTTGAATCGATCGACTGGTTTCTGGGTGATTAGTTTTGGCAGTAACTTCAAAGTAGTAACATGAACAATAGTCCAAGCATGTATAACTTAGCATGTAAAAGAACTAGAGTAATCCAACAACTAGATCAAACGTGATCTACAAAAAAGCAATCTGATATGAAAACTGACATAAGCTAGTCTAAGGAGTAAATATGTTTATCAAAAAGTTGAAGTTTGATCTCCACCGTTCGAAACAAATAGGATGTCTAGTCGAACCTATCTGAGAAAAATAAAGTTGGTCTAACGGTGAATATAAGACAAACCAAGTTGGAGGTTATGTCTTCCCTAAACCTACTTTTTCCAGAAATCTTGCAATGATTGCTTCTCTCAAATGACACTAGATAAATCAAATCCATACAACGAGGTTGTAGAGTAGGGTAAGGTGCACAACATATTTGAGTCTGAGCAAAATCTAATTGTGGCTCTAGAAGCTGATTTTCTTTCTTATCTCTCTTTTAGACCTTCTCTCTCTAGTTCTTCCCTTGTTAGGTCAAGTCAAGGAAGATGGTTCCAAGTTATGTTGCTTTGTCACTTACCCCAACATGATATATACCTTACTTGTCTTCATAAGAGAATGAGCACTCCAAGTTTCTTTGATTAGTCTTATATTGTAAAATAATTGTGTTAATTTAATGTAAAAAAATACATGGATCAAGTAGATAAGCAAAAGTAGTTCAAAACGTTGGTCTAAAAAGGTCTAATAAGGAATTTGACTACTACAAACGAAAACCTTTATTTAGAAAATTCTTTTGGTGTCCATAAGTTTAATCCAAAAAACTGATTTAGAGCTCTACTACTTAGCATCCTGCGAAGCATAGGAAGACCATTTTAGACTTTAAAACCTCACTTTTAAAATGTGTCTTTAAACCCTTTTGTAATTCAGCTCAAGGATGTCATCACGATCTATTTCAATCTTATTTTCATTGGCTCTCCTTCTTTTAGTGTTTATTCACTCTTTTTTAAAGTTTTTCGATCAATGAAATTTGTTGCACATGTGCAACATCGTGATGATCATTCTTTTAGATTGAGATCGTCGAGAATGTTGTGGGTGGAAAGGATAAGGAACTGTTGTTCTTTATTAGTAAAAAAAGGAATATGAGTCGCTACCTAGTATTTTGGTAACTAGAAACCCTAACATGTTTCAAAGTTTGGATAAGGGGATTGATTGCGTAAAAGAAAGGTATTAGCATCTCTAATATGTCTTACTTGAGGTAAGCTGCATTGTTTATTTGTCTAATGTAAACTAAAGTAATGTTGTGTTTTCTAATCTTTAATCTATATATAAGGTTAAGAAAAATCTTTCTTAATAAGAAAATCTTTATCTTATAAGATTAAAAACCTAATTGTTCTAATGCGAACATATAAAATAAAATAAACTGTCTTTTTATTTAATATCAGGAATATGTTTTATGTATAAGTTAATAATCTCATATAATAAAAGAAATAAAAAATTGTCTTTTTTTATTTATTTAATATCAGGAATACATTTTATATATAAGTTCATAATCTAATATATTTTTTTAAAAAAATTGGTATTTATGAAATGAAGGACGAAATCCTTTGGGATTTTACAAACTTGTTGTAAAATCCATGCAATATTTTTAAAAAAACATGTCAAAGTATTTTAGATTTTTTTTAAAAAAATTAAATAACTTTAGGATTTTTAGGCATATGCAAGAGGAAAGAAAATATTTTTATTATTTTTTAGGCTTTGTTTAGCAAAAATCCATTTTTCTTTATAATAAAACTATCAAAAATAGGCTTAAATGGTGTTTGTCAAACACACCTTTAAACCTAAGAACCCCTTAACAAAAATTATGGCAAACCAAACAGGGTCTTAAACCCTTTGACCTAAATTTTATTTCTCGACTCGATCAAGTTGACCCGACTAAAAATCCTGGTTTGACCTGAAAACATTCCAAAAAAAAAACCCAAGCCAAAAAATAGATTAAACACCTAAAAAAACTAAAAATAAATTGAACAAAACGGATCAAACGCCAAAACAAATGAAGAACACCTAGAACAATCAAGAACACCGAAACAAACCCAGCAACATAGAACCAAAAAAAGATCACATTTGGTCAAAATAAAAGCACATACAAGTTGGAGATCATGCAAGTATCAACAATTTAACGTCCATTCACTTTGATTATCACTAAAACATCACGATTTTGTCAAAATGAGTTTCAGTTTTAAACCAAAACCCTAGGATTAAAGACCATTAAAATCATGTCATTGATGGAAATAAACACTACTTTATTGGTTAAGCATGCATAAAAAAGGGTTTTGTGCAAAACAATAGACCAAAATTGGTCCAAACATAGTGGCTAAGGCCAAAAACATGAAGAACATTGCCTTTAAACCTAGAAAAATTCACAACGAAGGTAACCACTACCAAACCCATAAATGGGTATTTTTGGCTTTTAAAATATGCTATTTTGTATCCCAACAAGTCACAGTGTCTTACACAAACATATTTGAAACAAAAAACTAACAAAAATAAACATTAGCATCAAAATCAAGCATGAGATGCCAAATAAAAAAAACTAAGAACTTAAAACAACATATATGTTCATGCAACATGGATTCAAAATTGGTTTTTTGAACCTATTTTGTGCATGAACAGACCCAACAAAACCAAGATAAACACCTTTGCTTCAACATGTATAGCTTAAGTTAAACAAAAACTAAAACAACATTGTATATATATATATATATATATATATATATATATATATACACTTAAACAACAACTTTAATGTCTCAAAAACTTCAATAAATAAATATCACAACAACAAAGAGGTGAATGCAACATCATTTGTTAAACATTACAAACCTTTTTTCTATGCTTGTAAACATAAGTATTAAAAAAAACACAAAAAAAATAAAACAACAAAAGTAAGCCACAAAGGACATACTTTTGGACCAACAGGGTATACCTAGAATAACTACTCTCTATTGGTTTTCTTTTGGAAAATTTTGCCTCTCATAAACTTTTGTTTATACTTTTGGATCTCTACACTTCTATTTCTTATTGATATTTATCATCTTTTTTCTTTTCTTTTCTTTTCTTTTTCTTTTTTTTCTTTCTATTTTTTTCAGCTCCTTTTCTTAATCTTGAGGGGGTATTTACAGGGTTTTGAGAGGTCTTTAATGTATTTCTGAACTTTTGATCTTGATGGAAGTGTTGTATACCCTTGATAAGAACCCATTAAGGAGCCTTTGTGTGTGAACACACAAAAACCAAATCAGTTTTTGCATGATGGTTACAGTTTCAAGGCTGACTAAGTTGCCCATTTTTGAGGCATTGTCAGAGCAATTGTAGCATCATCATCGCCTAAGACCACCTGAAGTTTGTAGAGGGGATGTACACCTTTCATTTAGATTCAACTTTGCTCAATTTGGAGGTCAGTAGCTCCACAATCATTTGTTTGAAGTTGTCAACTCGATTAGCCAAAATTGTCAAAACATAGATGAAAGCTGATGAACAAAATGTCATTCACCTTCTCTTCATTAGATCTAAATGACACGTCGTTTAGGGTTTTTAATTTTGGATTTGACAAATTTCAAATTAGTCCTTATTCTTCCAATTGCTTTTAATTGTATCTATAATTGCCTTCAGACTTTTAATTTCATGTAATTTTATTCTTGCCAAACTCAATTATTAGCTTCAAAGTTAACCATTATTTTCATCTAGTCCTTATGAATTTGTACATTTCGACCCTTAATTGACCAACAAACTTTCAATTTCTTAAATTTGGCCATTGATTTGGTCAATTTCAGCCCTTACATTCACGCGCCTTTTTCAGTTTGGTTCTCGGTTTTGGATTTCTTCAATCAAGTCTTTAATTGTTCGTCATACTTCAATATTTATGCAATTAAGCCCCTGATTTGACCAAATTAACTTTTAAAAATTACAATTATATCCTTAGACTTTAATTTCTTTTAATTAAAGCCTAAATTAACTTTAAAAATTAATTTTTCTTGCAATTAAACCCTCAATAAATTCAATTAAACCTTGAAAAATTTCAATTGAGTTCTTCAATATCAATTTTGAATTTTCCTCCTTAAATTTAATTTTCTTTGACGATAAGGTTTTCATTAGTCAAAACTACCTATTAAATTTTTCAATCTTGTATATTTTGATCTTTCTCAACTAGTTTTTGACAATTTCCTGGGTGTTCCGGTGTATTCTTTCTAGTAATATATTTTTTTTATTTTTTTCCAATATTTTTTCTTTTCTATGTATTTTCTCTCTTCTTCTTTTTCTAACTTTTTTTTGTTGATGTGTAGCTCCTAAAATGAGTAACAACAAATTTATAAGGTTTATCTTGCAACTTTACCGTGTTTATCAAACCCTTGTAAACTCTCTAACTGCGCGTCAGGATTAAAGATAGAAACAAAATTGAATAACAAACAAATTGAGAAGAATAACTAAAATTAATAGCCAAACCGGAAGGAAGTTATAATTTTCTTTTAGCTGTGATATATATTAACTCATTGCATCCACGAAAGCAGGTAGCTATTCAGAAAAATAGGGTTGAACAGCGGTACAGAAGTTCAATTATTCGAAATACAAATAGTCTTTGATTTGACACAAATTATTATTATTATTATTATTATTATTATTATTATTATTATTGTTGTTGAGTTTTTTTTTGTAAATAATAAGAATTAGAAAACGTTAGAAATAGTTTAGACAGTAAAAAACATGCACCGGAACATGTCTAATTCAGAAACAAACTCACAGCGACTTTCCCCCTTGTTTGACTGCGTTACACAACATTGTGCATTATGGATTCTATATCAGTTGTACTACAAAAATCCAGTATATAGCTACTATTTGTTCCATTGAGCTCTGCAAATCATTACATGTCGGGAAAATAGGTTCTAAAGTAGGCCTGAATTTTGTAATTGTACTTGATATTTTCGCCAGAGCTGGAACTTCCTATAGAGGACAACGACAAGTCCTGAGATAATTGATATGAAATCATATTTATTGCCACAACTTCAGTAATACTACACTTGTTTCATAGATAACCTCAAGTTCCAATTGAGCAAGTTTCTTTCCCTTCAGAGGACAAGTCATTGCCAATCACAACTAAGACTATCATTGTGTCACCGAGTCTAGTTTCTGCTTGGAAAGAAATACAATCACAAGTTGCTTATGTTTGATTGGATGAAGCTACTAGCTTGATCTCCTTCTTTTCTTAAAGAACATCCGTTGCTAAAACTACAGCCTGAGACATTGCTCTCCTAGTTGCTATATGATATTTAAAGTATGAGTTTTTTTAAGAGCAGAGCATGCCTACAAACTCATTGTGGGATTACAAGTTTGGAAGATATTGAAGAAACCTTTGCTAAAAAGAGTGCACAAAACAAGCCTTTTGCAATTAGAGACCTTGTGAATTTAAAATATAAAGATGGTGAAGATGTTAAATAACTTTCAATGGTTATTGAATCAAATGTCATTGATGAATCTTGAGTTAACGATGAGATACAAGTACTAATCATATTAAGTTCATTGCCTGATAGTTAAGAGATTTTGGTGGTGTCACTTGGCAATTCTACTCTGAATATAAAGCTCACTTTGAAGATAGTAAAGGGCAATATTTCCAATGAAGAAAAAAGAAGGAAATGGATAAGCACTTATAAGTCTCATGTACCTATTATAAAATGTCAGGGGAGAAAGCAAAACAGATTTTATCATGGCAAGCAAGATAGAAAATATGGTGATTGAGAAGGAAAATAAAAGCCTAAAGAGAGATCTCATTCAAGGGATGGAATTAAGGGTTATTAATGTGACAAGCTTAGGTATATTCAAAAGGATTGTAGAAAGTACAAAAGATATCAAAGAGGTAAAGGCAAAGATAAGAATGAAGAAAATGGTACAACTATAGTTGTTTTCAATGGTGATGTTTCCATTGTTTGTGATAATGATTATGTTAATCTTACATGTTAGGATACCATTTAAGTTGCAGATTCAACTGTTTCTTACCATGTTATACTGCTGTGAGATTTCTTCACATCCTATATTGTTGGTGACTTTGGTTAAGTTAAGATAATAAACCAATGGATGACTAGCTTTATAGGCATTAGAGATATTTGGTTAGAAACCAACTTTATGTGCAAGTTGCAACTTAAAGATATTAAGCATGTACTTGATATGCTCCTACTTCATCTCCACAGGTACACTTGATGAAAAAAGCTATTACAATTATTTTGGAGATGCCAAATGGAAGCTCTTTAAAAGTTCTTTGAGCTAAAAGGAAGAAGATTGGTCTCTATATGTCACAAGTCAAGGAGGTTACGGGGAAGGTAAATGCAATTGAAAATGTCTCCACCAATTTATAACATAAATGGTTTGGACCATTGAGTGATAAATTTCAAATATCACTTTCATATAGAAGATCACATATTGTCGATTCAGTTCATATTGATTTGCTCTATGAATAATGAGTCTCTTGGAGTTTCTTTATACTTTGTTAGTTTTATTAATGATCATTTCAGGAAACTTTGGGCCAGTTGTTTAAAAATCTAAAAATAAAGTACTTGATGTCTATAATGATTTTCATACTAGAGTCAAAAGGAAAACTGATGGAAAGCTAAAATGTGTTTGATCTAACAATGATGGTGAATATAGGGGTATTTTTTAGAAGTACCGTAGGGAACATGGTATTAAGCTGGAGAAGAAAAATCAAAAGACTTCACTACATAATGGAGTGGCTAAAAGAATGAATAGAACAATTGTTAAAATAATTAGATGTATGTTTTCTCATGCAAAGCTATCTAAATCCTTTTTAGAGTGAGACAATAAAAACTATAGTTTCTATGATCAACCTTTCTCCATCAATTCCTATTGACTTTGATGTTACAAATAGAGTATAGAAACGAAAAGATGTTTTTTTTATGTGTACTTAAGAGTATTTGGTTGCAAGGCATTTGTACATGTTGTTAGAGATGGAAGGTATAAGCTTGACAACAAAACAAGGCAATGTGTTTTTCAGGGTTTTGAAGATGATGAGTTTGGTTATAGGTTACGGGTTCATAAAGAGAGTATAGTTGTTAGATATAGAGATTTTGTCTTATTTAAAGATCAAACCACTAAAGGCTTTGAATAGAAGGAAAAAATGGAATCTACTAAAGTTATTCCTACTAATTTTGATCCAAGATCTACTCCATATTTACCTTTGATGCCTTTTAATCATGGAAGAGATTTGTAAAATGATAATAATGGTGGTTTTTCTTTTGAGCTATTAGTTGATGATCCTAAGCCAACTAATGATGATGATAATATTGTTATTCCTAAACTTATTATTCAAGAAGCTCTAGATTAGCCACAATTGAGAAGGCTCACTAGACCTTGCAAAACTTATGCTAGATATTTTCTTAATGGGTATGTGTTGGTTACTAATATGAAAGAGTCATATCATTACGAAGAAAAATAAGTGGTTAAAAATCATGCACGAGGAGATGAAATTCTAGCATGAAAATCAGACTTTCAATGTTTTAAAGCTTCCAAAAAGGCAAGAGAGCGTTGAAAAATAAATAGGTTTTCAGGTTAAAAATTGAAGCAATTTACTTATAACCAAGGTACAATTATAGAATCAAAGGGTTTTAGTATTTTATAGAATAATATAAATCATATATTGAAACCTCACCTTATAAGTTTTGGGTTAAGATGATTTTTTGATATTTTTTATGATAAAAATATGACCGATAAAAAAAACATTTAGATACAATTAAATATATAATATAATATGGTAAATTAGATACAATCCTTATATTATTAAAATATAATGATACATAAAACCATTTCCTTTCAAAATATCAATCAAGTGGAAATGAAAATGACAAATTAAAAACCAAATAAATCAAATTGAAATATTTCGGTGTCACTAATTTGGTTTTGAAAATTTGAGTACTGCATGGTTTGGTTTTAATTTATAAACAACCAAAACCAAGCAGATCGAAAGAACAAACTGAACCGCTAAAAATTCACCCCAAATTTGACCACAAAAGATGAATAATTTGGGATTTCCTATGCCACAGGGTAGTTTTTACTGCATTTTATTACATTCCTGTTCTGAGGTGATCATGACAGCCTGCCGACCTGATCATGTAGAAGTTTCAAAATAAACGAGGTTAAAAACACAAAATTAATGGCGCTACAGGAACTACACAGGAATATTAGTGTGTGTGCCTGTCACAATAAAAACAAAATTAAGAATGCGTTTGTCTTACAAAACGTGACGGAAGATTGAAGAAGATACTTGCCCCACCACTGAAAACGTGTAACTCTGTGTTTTTACAGGTGTGATATTATACCAAACCCCTTGACAACTAGAAAAGCAGCAGGCGGCCATTTATGAAAATCATGTGATGTGAGATGAGTGGTTACCATAGGAGGCAGCCTCTCAGAGTTTTTCTTCTGTCTCCCATTCAATGTGCAGTGGGGAATCTTCTTGATCGTCCAAGTATGGTGTGCGTTTTTCTTGGAAAGCTCATAGTTAATCTCTTGGGAAACATTTGTTTGGAATTGATGTTTTACGGAGATGTGATATAGATTATTTTTTAAAATATTTTTAATTTAAAAATATATTAAAATAATATTTTTTTAATTTTTTAAAAAATTATTTCAACATCAATACATTAAAATGATCTAAAAATATAAAAAAATAAATTTTAAATTTTTAGAAAACACGATTTCAACCGTGTTCTCAAACCATCACCAACAAAACTTCACAGGCATGTTATTTTCGGTCTTTTAGACTTGCCACTAGATTTGCCAACCACTAGATTAAAAAATAAGCAAAAATCCAAATAAAAATAAAAATAAATAAATAAAACATCAACTTAAAAAATGAAGGAAAAAACCAAGCGAATTCATGCAAACCTTCTAAACCTGGTTTAATCTCTAAAACTCGTGAAATCTTATACCTGAGTTCAATCAAGAAGCTTAAATCTCAACAACTTTAATTTTGAATGATGAAATCGTTGATAAAATATTAATAAAAAAAACCCTGCAAAAGCATAAAAAAACAACAACAAAAAGAATAAGGATTAGATTTGATGAAATTTGAAAAACAAAACAGTTTAAAAAATGATCTCATACAATATAAATAAAAATTTAAATAATGAAGACTAAATTTGGAAGATTAAAAAATCATAAGGGACAAAATTAAAAAAAAACATTTATAATTTGATAGATTATTTAAAAATTAAAAATGATAAAGGTGAAATTGAGAAAAATTATAGGGGGCTAACCCAATAAAAAAACAAATTGTAAAAAACAACAAAACAACACCTCAAAGAAAAGAATGATAAGAAAGTCCATTGTGGTGAAATTGAAAAATATTTATAATTTGATAGATTGTTTATAGATTAAAAAATAATAGGAGTGAGATTAAAAAACATTATTTAGGGTTAACCCAATAAAAAGCAAACCGTAAAACATAACCAAACCAAACCAAACCCAAAAGAAAAATAATGCAAAAAAAAAAAAATCACCTTCAAAAACCAAGTAAATTCAGAAGAATCTTATAAACCTTATCTAATCTCAAAAATTCACAACCAATGAAATCCTTGATCTAATTCAATCAAGAAGTTTAATTCTCAACCAATTAAATTTTGAATGATGAAATCAATGAAAAAATATTAATAAAAAAAACTTGCAAAAGAAAAGGAAAATAGCAACAAAAAATGAGGAAAAATATTGATAAAAACAAAACCCGACGATTAAATTTTTTAAAAAATAAAAATGATCTCAAGCAAAATAAATAACAATTTAAAAGAATAAGAACTGAATTTGAAAGTTAAAAAAAATTATAGAGGTGAAATTGAGAAAAATTTATAATTTTATAGATTATTTATATATTAAAAAATAGTAGGAGTGAAATTAAAAAACATTTGTAATTTTATAACTTATTCTAAAATAAAATAAAAATAGTAATAAAAAGAATATGGATTAAATGTGAAGGAAAAAGAAATCGAAGGAGATAGTATGAGATTTTGCGAGGGTTGACACAAAGTTCAAGGAAGAGAGAGAGAAGAAAAGAAAAAAAAATGGTTGATAATGTCAAACTAGAGATATTTTTGTTACACGTGTTGCTCCACCGTGTAGAGAGCATTGAAATCTTTCAAATGTCGATATAGAATGAGGCTTTTGGTGGTTAGATTGCCCTCACACGCACCGCTTGAACGACGTGGGAGCTATCCACATACAGGCACGTGCAACGCAAAATTAAAATAATACTCAAGAGCAACCTTCAAAATTACAACAAAACCAATGTAAAATTATATATATATATAAAATCCTTATAAGAGAGTTATATTGTTTTTGTCTATAAAAACATCAAAGTAATTGCACTATTCTGAATAAATAAAATGACTAAAACACCCTTGAGTCAAAGGTAATATAATTTTTTATTCTAAGGCTAAAGTAGTAATTTTATTGTGAAAAAAATAAAAAATAACAAATTTAACATATAAAATTTATTAAAGATAATTATGTCATGGTAAAAAAACAACCTTACCCCTACCACCTAATTCAATTGTTTTTTTTTTCAATAATAAATTTATAATTACATTATTATAATTTCACGTTAACTTTGCTTGGAAAATTAAGTTTTTTCTAATTGTCAAGATCGTGCTGATAGACGTAAGAAACAAAGTCTAGGACATTATTATATCATTCATTTTGTCATGAAAAAAGATCACGTTGGCTAGGACACGAACTTTTGGCAAACTCAAATTACCGAGACATTGGAGGAGCCGTTTCAGAACATTAGTAACAGTATTTAAAAAAAATTAAAATTAAATTTTTTTATAATTTTAATTTTTTTTTAATGTGGTAATGTTAAAAATAAAATTTAAAAAAAAATTAAAAAAATATATTATTTTAATATATTTTTAAATAAAAAAATCTTTAAAAAATAGCTACTAAATACAATCTCTTTGTAAACCAATCCTACAGAACCAATAGAGAAAACCTGCCCAGATAAAGCTATCCAAATCAAAGTCATGAAAGAGGACACTTTGCCTCGTTCAAACTCTTCTATCTCTCTACATAAACCCTGTGATCGAAAGAATATCATATTCTAAACTGCCTTGAATGTTTCTTGTTTTAGAGCAAATTGAACCCAAGTGACAATCCATTCATGGCCGAAGCGCTGACTCTGCATATAAATCCGAGCCTGTAGTACTGTCATTTAGGAAGACGAGGAGAGTGGAGGAGATGGTGAGAAGGACCGGAGAATTGGATGTTAAAGGAGTCAACTTCTGTGAGTTAAGGAAGAAAGAGCATAAGGCAGTGAACCCCAGTTAGGATGCACAAACGAGAGAGTAAGTAGATACATGAATACAGCAGCATACAGTATGCAAACTTCTGAACGTAACTTGTAAGAAGCTGTTAGGTTTCGCTAGTGAAATGAAGAAAGATTATGTTTTGCAAGCTTCTGAGTTCATAGTATAGTGATCCGGCTGCATCAAATGTGATAGATGCAATAATTAAGCAGAGGAGATGGAGGGTAAAAAAAAGTTACTAGTTGCACTGAATCTTTCCCTGTAACATCAATGGATCAAAAGTAAAATGGAAAGGAAAGGAATTAAATAGGAACACCATGAATTAAGGGGGGAAAAGTGTAGTTCAAAATGATCTCACCCGTATAAAAGAGAGCACGTTCTTGGTGTTAGTTATTAAACTTGTTTAGCAAAATTAAATATATTGAAGTTAGTACAATGAATAACTATCCACATCAGAATACTATAAATTTAAAAATAATATGAATATAGAGATTCTATAAATCAAGATTAAGTATTGAAGAGTCTAATGCTAATTAAGTACTTTGAAGATTGTAAAAGATATTTTATAATGTCTATATATATCGTATGGATTTGATAATGAAAGGTGTGAGAGTACCATTATTTAGTGTATTGTATTCCATCAAATTATGTGAGTAGTAACCCCTTTTCTATTCTGTTATTGTTTTTCCAACAAATTTGGTATCAGAGCTTGAGAGTAGATATAGCTTCCAGCAATAACAATTCTCAGTTTCATATTCCCTGTCTTACTAAACAAAACTATGACCTATGGTGTATTCAATATAAGGCACTACTAAGATCACAAGAGTTATGGGAGTTAGTTGAAGATGGTTACTCTGAACTAGAATCAACAAGATAAGAGGAAGTAATGAGTAATGCAGAAAGACAAAGAGCATACAAGAGATTTATGATATAACAGAAAGAATCAATCTTGATGATGTTAATATGCTTTGCTTGTTTTCAGGAAATGATCCTATTACATTTGAAGAAGCATATCAAGAAGATAGATGGAAGAAAGCTATAAAGGAGGAGATCAATTCCATCATAAAAAATAATACATGGGAATTGGCAACAGTTCCCAAAGGATACAATGCAATAAGAGTAAAATGGATCTTCAAGACAAAGAGGAATGCAGAAGGAGAAATTGAAAAACATAAAGCCAAATTAGTAACAAAGGGGTACAAGCAACAATATAGAGTTGATTATGAAGATGTTTTTTGCTCCAATAGCAAGAATGGAAACAATAAGATTGATGATTTCCCTAACAACTCAGAAAAGATGGAAGATATTTGAAATGGATGTAACGTTAGCATTCTTGAACGGCAACCTTGAAAAGGAAGTGTATGTAGAACAACCAGCTAGCTTTGTAGTAAAAGAAGAAGAAGATAAGGTTTGCAGATTGAAGAAAGCTCTTTATGGGCTTAAATAAGCACCAAGAGCATGGAACTCCAGAATTGATGGCTATCTTTCATAGAAAGGATTCACAAGATGCCCTTATGAACATGCATTATATGTGAAGAAAAGTTTACAAGGCAGAGTAATGTTTGTTTGTTTATATGTTGATGATATACTTTTCATAAGGGATGATCCAACTATAATTCAAGACTTAAGCAATCCATGGTGAAGGAATTTGAAATGACAGTCTTAGATCTCATGGCCTATTTTCTGGGATTAGAGGTGAAGCAGTGCGGTGATAGAATCTTTATTTCACAAGCCAAGTATGCAACAGAAGTTTTGAAGAAATTTGCTATGAAAAATTGTTGTCCAGCAGACAATCCAGTTGAATATGAAACCAAGTTAACTAAATAATGAGAAGGGGATTTAGTTAATCCTACATACTACAAAATTATTGTTGGTTGCTTGCATTATCTAACATGTACTAGACCAGACATTCTGTTTAGAGTTGGCTTGATTAACAGATATATGAAGAAGCCAAGAAGTTCACATTTAAAGACAACAAAGAGGATTTTTCGTTTTGTTAAAGAAACTACAAGCTATGAATTTTTTTATTCATCCTCGTAGAATCTTGAAATTATAGGTTACAGTGACAGTGACTGGGCAGGAAACTTGGAAGACAGAAAAAGCACAACTGAATTTATATTCTTTACAGGAGAAATAACTTTCATATGGACATTAAAGAAAAAATTTATTGTTGCATTATCCACATGTGAAGCAGAATACATTGCTGCTACATCGTGTGTGTGTCATGTAATTTGGCTAAAGAAACTGATGGAAGATTTACAGCAAAAACATAGTAAGGCTACACGTATCTTTGTTGATAACAAGTCTGTTATAGCACTTGCAAAGAATCCAGTTCATCATAAACATTCAAAACATATTGATACTTGATTTCACTTCATCAGAGAACATATAAAAAAAGTGATGTGGAGTTAGTTCATGTCAAAACTCATGAACAATTTGCTGACATTTTTACAAAGCCATTAAAGACTAATGTTTTCTATTATTTGCAAAAGAAGCTTGGAATCATGAAGATGGATGGAACAAGTTTAAGAGGGAAGAATGTTAGTTATTAAACTTATTTACCAAGATTAAGTGTATTGAAGTTAGTACAATAAATAACTATCCACATTATAATACTATGAAAATAGAGATACTATGAATCTAGAGTAAGTATTGAAGAGTTTAATATTAATTAAGTATTTTGAAGATTGTAAAAGACATTTTATAATGTCTATATATATTATATGGATTTGATAATGAAAGGTGTGAGAGTATCATTATTTAGTGTATTGTATTCCACCAAATTGTATGAGTAGTAACCCCTTCTCTGTTCTGTTATTGTTTTTCCAACAAATTTGTATTTGAAGTCTTCATTCAAAGTGTCTTTTACTTCTCCTAAGTGTCTTCTAGGTATATGCATGTAACTATTAAATATGTATTTATCTTTTAAGTCTTTTGAATTATCTTATACTAGTATAAATATATGTATGGAGTATTGTAAGTCTAAGTCCAAGTCCAAGTCCAAGTCCATTGAGACTTCCTCTCTTAGGAGAGTAATGATATTTATATAAATGAGATTTTTCTTCCACCATACTTCTCATGTTCCCATGCTTTCCTTTTCTCCTTCAAATATATTTCTAACATGGTATTAGAGCTAATTTGATCTAATGAGCTTTTAGAGGGACTAAATTGTGAAATCCCAAAATAGAGTGGATGGACAAGTGACGTTTAAAAAAAAAATAGAGGTGCAAGATGATAGCACCCAATAAGAGAATTGGGACCTTGCATCAAGAAGAGAAGAGAAAAACTCTTCCTACAAGAGATGAGAAATTGACAAAGACCCATGACAAGAAAAAGGCAACAGCCTAAATTACATCAAAAGAGATCAAAGAAGCCTAAAAAAGAGGCTTAGTACAAGTTAACAACTTATTGCACAAGAGATGAGATGTGGTACAAGAGAGACCACACATAAAGAAGAGAATATAACTTTTCCTACAAGAGATAGGAAATGGCCAAAGAGCCATGACAAGAAGAAGGCAGCAACATGAAGAAATGGAATGGTCACTTAAATAGCCAAATATTAAAAAGAGATGTTTAGCTAGATAATTGTGGCAACAACCATAAAAGGAGAAATATGGCTAGGAGTAGCCATGTTCAGACAAAGACAATAATTAAAGAAAAACAAATTGAAGAAATGGCATGGAATGTCATTAGCTAGCCATGATGAAAGGAATGGCTGATACAAAGATGCAAGAGAGATCTTCCCAAGTTAAAGATGGAAGTTAATTCTAGAAAATTAATTATGGATGTAATATGACAAAAAAAAAAGATATTGAAAATTTTCATAAGATTATCCTCCATCAAAATTCAAATTTCAAGAACCGTATGACTTTCAAAATTAAGGGGGAGTGTTGGAATTAATTTTGAAGTCTTCATTCAAAGTGTTTTTTAGTTCTCCTAGGTGTCTCCTAGGTATATGCATGTAACTATTAAATATATATTTATCTTTTAAGTCTTTTGAATTATCCTAGACTAATATAAATATATGTATGGAGTATTGTAAGTCTAAGTCCAAGTCCATTGAGACTTCCTCTCTTAGGAGAGTAATAATATTTATATAAATAAGATTTGTCTTGCACCATGCTTCACATGTTCTATTCTTACTTTTATCCTTCAAATATTTCTAACACTTTGTATAGTTTATTACTAAATTTATGGCTGGCATTCTGTTGTGGGCAAGGAAAAAAATTGAAATCCAAGTTATTGATTAAATTAGTTATTTAAATAATATAATTAAAAAGTGCAAAAATAATAAATAACAACAATTCTTTTTTTTTTTAAGCAATTATAAAACAACTCAATAGTGTGTGTGAGAGAGAGAGCATATTACAAACAAGCAAAGCATATGCAATTCTTTTTAAACAAATTGGTTCATTAATCAACTCATTAGAGACAAGCAAAGCATATGGAATTCTTGCATGTGTGTGAGATGAGTATTGATTATTGTGTGAAATGAAGGGTTGCTTTATAGAGATATATATTAACGTGGGTATTTAAGCCAGCTTGCACATACCTCGACTAATCCCACGGGCCCTGAAGTTAATGACCATGTAAGCCTCCAATGATCCCAAGGTTTGTGGGACTCGAACTAGTGACCTCTAATTAGCAAACTTAGGGCCTGATTAGTTGAGTTACACCCCCTCAAGGTTAAAATGAAGGGTTACTTTATTACATGGGGTGGCTGTCACCCGTCCAAAAGTCGCCTAGGAGGCATACACCTGTAGGTTATCCTGCAATTAAAAAAAGCGTCCAAAAGTCGCCTAGGAGGCATACACCTGTAGGTTATCCTGCAATTAAAAAAAGTTATTAGGTGACTAATTTTTTTAAAAAAAGCAAGTCGTACTTTCCTTCTTCTTCTTTTTTTTATTAATTACAAGCATGACAAGATTTCAAATATTATTTTAAATAAAAAAAACAACAACAACAATAACAACAATAACAACAACAACAATAATAGTCATCGTTAAAATATAATAACGATAATAACAATAATAGTGAGAATAATAGTAGTGATAATAATAATAATAGTAATACTAATAATAATAATGATAATTCATCAATTAGTGTTAGATTAGCTGAGAATTGAGTTTCGTTATTTTTTCATGTATATTATTTCCAATCTAATGACACAAGTTACAAGTTTGAAAAGTTGTTGTTTGGCGTCCTTTTTTTTCTGATTTCATCTTTCAATATTAGTTTTTTTTTTTTAAAAAAAAAGCTTTGTGGTTTTCTTAAATTTATTTTCTATCAGGTTAACTCAATCTCATAACTTGGAGCATAAGTTTTGTAATAACATGAGCAGGCTCGACTCTTATTATTCAACTTACATATTTATCACCCTACCTCGAATTGACCCAATACTTGTTTTATTTGTCATTTTTCTTATCCAATTATATATTTCTTAAGTTTTTTTTTTAATTTTGTTAGTTTTATTGACTCATACTATTTTTGTTCATTAGATTTTTTTTCTTATTTATTTATAATATAGTTATATTGTCTAAACATTGTTTTTTTCCATAGAAAAAAATATTATCTCACGGCGTAGCATGAGCTCATATCTAAATACAATCTATATTACAAATGAGTTATAGTAAATAGTATAATACAATAAAATACCATTCTAATTTAGATTTTTTTTCAATCTTTAATTAATTATGGAATTAATGTTTATTTGGTGGTGATTTTATAGTTTCGAGGCTTTTAAAAAGCATTTAGAAGATAAATTTTGATCAATTTTATATTTCAGTTTCTATTATTTTGAACACATACATTTTGATCTTCAACTTTATTCACGGGATGTTTAAATTCATGTAGACTGACAAGAGAGAGAGAGAGAGAGAGAGAGAGAGAGATAATGCCTCCAAATACCATTCATTTCACAAAAACTAATAATTTTGGTGTGGATGTGTTCTCGTTATAGAGATGAGTCTATTGGCGTTAATGACAACCATGAAATAGTAAGAAAAATTATATGGAGGCCTGAAAATATATTTTAGTTTTTTCATTCATTAATTCATTCTATTTATTTATTTCTTGAGTGAATTAAATTTAGTTTTGAGGTTGGAAATGAGTGGTTAGAGGTTATTGGAATATTTCTGCAGTTTTTTTCAATAAAAATGATGGGCCAACAGCTCTTGACTTTTCAACAATAGTATGGTTGTCGAAAGTTGCAGACAAAGAGAGCGTTGTCTTCTGCAAATACCGTCGAAGACGATGACACACTCGATCCAAGTGTTTTTGGGTTTTTTTATTTTTTTTTATTTTTAATTAGAGCGAAGAATACAGAGGATGATGATGCGTTCAGGGTATTTGTTTTATTGAAGGGGTATTTTACATTACAATTTAACCTAAAGAATAATAAAAAGAAATCCTGATATTAATTACAATTTAACCATTGAAGAACATTAAACAGAAAAAAGAGAGGTAACTTGCTTTCAGGTTGTTATTTATATTTTCTTTTTTCAGAAAATATAATTGCACCAGACAAGTAACAGGACACATAAAAATATTTGCATTAGAATTGAATCTCAACTCGTTTGTTGCAAAACAGCAAATCTACGTCACAGGAACTACAACTTTCATCGTTGGATAAAAAATCAAAAAACAGATAAGAATATATGGTGATCTGTGTAATTAGAAAAAGAATCTTCTTCCTGTCATGCCTCCATTCCCAGGCCAAATACCAAGTCTAGGATGGAAATGGAGGGGTTTTTCTTCAACTTTGTTGAATGTCTTGAGCTGAATCTCTGAGCATCATCTTCCAAGTATCCTTATTTCACTCTACTTGTCTCTCTGTACATCCAACAGAAAACTTCTATGTAGTCTCCTCTTTGGTCTTCATTTTTCAGGCCTGTATTAGAAGCTTGTGTTAATTGAATATCAAATGCAGGTAATGAACATCCAAGTGAGACTCGGAATAATAACCAGATCGTAACAAAATTCCATCGGCAGATAGACAGCTATTGATCATTAGATCTCACTGCCCCAACCATCAAGCATCTTGTACGGTTGGCTGCATAATTCTAGATCATCACAAGCTACCAGATTATTCTCAAACACGGAAGTGAGGGGCTTACTGGTGAATGAGGGATGTGAAGGAGAATGACGGCAACACAGTACAAACACAGAGAAATAGCAGCCCCAGCAACAGAATTGTAAAACAGCCGCTTATTGTCTTTTGTGGGTATGAAAACTGTCTTTAGTGTATTGGTCAATTCAAAAAGTCGATGAGAAACCTGCAGAAGCAAGTAAAGATAGCAGCATAAGAATAAATAGTCTTTGTTGCTACCATTATTCCTGATATCATTATGTGGTCAAGAACAAGTTTACTTACTAGGACATAGATGGCTGTTGTAAGCATGAAATTCAGTAATGGATATTCTGGAATAAAAGAAAGGAGCCACTTAGGCTGTCCATTGGGAATGTCCGATCTGCAAATGCAAGACAGGAAGTTAGAAATGCATTTCACCTCGCTCTATCAAAATAGATATCTGTAAACTCGAGGAATTCTTTCCCCTCTTGAGTGTTTTTTCTCATGAATAGAGAGACTTGCCATTGTGTTAAATAAGGTTTTTCCTTTCTGTGCATTATGCATATTCATGAATTCTTTATGTTTATAATTCTTCACAACCTTTACCCATTGAAGTGTGCATGAGGTTTCTTTAAGCATAGATCAATATGATTTAAAAAGAGAACCTATGAGGAGAACGAGCTAAAAAAGATGATAGACATATCAACAGAATAGAAGAAAAGAAGAACAAAATAGAAGTTGCTAACTCGAAGCCACAAACTACAATTATATTGGGTTTGTTATAGATCAGGCACACAAGAATGATCTCATAAAGAATCATTTATGTCCCTTCCCTTCCCTATCTTATTGATTATTTTCATTTTCAGTTTACAAGGGTTGATCTTCTGTACTGAATTTACAAACTTGTGCTCTCTTATTTTAATAAAATTACTTGTCCAATAAAAACCCATACAAGAAACGCTTGTAGGACAGACCAGAAGCAGAACCCCAATTGTAATTCTTGCATGGATATTTCATGTATTTTAAATTGCTATTCCATTAGCCCCAAGTTCTTGAATTCAAAAACATATTCACAGATTTGTCTAGTCACTTACTGTGAAACTAGTCAGAAATGTATTTATTAAAATGTACTCTGTTTTGTTTTAATTATTTAGATATTTAATTATTCAGTACCAAATATGACATTTTCTTGACACTACTACTTTACACCCTTTTCTCACACAAGCCATCAAACATTATACTTATTGCATGTCATCTTCAAAACTATCAACATGTTGCCAAAGAAACTTGCAATTGATCACACGATTCTTAAAGAAGCCCATAGTCCATCACTCAAAAAGGTATGTGGAAAGATGAGCATTTGATTATTAAATGACATGCAATGTTCCAACATACAACCTTGTTATAATTGCTTTATAAAAAAGGTAACGACCAAAATGGATCAATGTGAAGTCCTATAATGATATCATGGTTGGATTTCTTTGTTGCATTTCACAGCGCAATTGCTGGTTTAGTGATGTCTTGAGCTTTGTGAGGGTGCCCATAAAAACTACTTTAAGGATATCTATCTATGATTCAAATTCAGTAAATTATCCAGGCTGGTAAGAATGAAAATGGAGAAAAACATTGAAATAGAAAAGTAAAAATGAAAGAAACCAAATAGTTAATCCTCAAACCTCAGCCAGATGTGGAACTGTGAAATATAGGTCTCCAAAGTTATCTTGCCAAGCCAACTGTGGATTTAAAGCAAACAAATTAGGGTTAGTGCAAAATTAGCATGGTTATTCAAACAAAAAAGGCAAACCATGAGAAGTCACTGCCAATAAAAACATATATACAGGGAAGATAACATACGCAAAGAGAGTTGAAGAGAAACTCCGGAGCTGCTGAGTGCAATTCCGCAAGCAAATGTAAACACTGGATCACACAGTGTAGATATTATAATAAGATGCTGGAAGAGTAAATTAGACAATATTAAGGACACATATTCTGCACACCATTCATAGAGGTCCCTAAATGTCCTTCATCTGTAATAAGCTTCTTAAAAAGGGAAAAAGGAAAGAGCGCACAAACACAAATATATACATGTATCCTTGATACATACGTTATGGGTATCCATGATGTGTAAGGGTGGTACTTGTTGTAAGAAACTTTGTCCAGCTTGTATATATATTCATACCACAAATAACCAACCTTGGAAGGAAAAAGAAAGAGATCAAACCATCACCAAAGGATGAAAAATAGATTACAAAAAATCTAATGGTAATAATGTGTAGACAGAGTCATGCAACTCACAGATACTGAAACAGCTACTATGCCTGTTTTGATTGACAGTTTTTTCTTGGTTTCAGATTCCTCCAATTTCTCCATCCACTTCTCAATCTGAAATCTCAAGACATTTTGAAATTTTAGTTGTTCGGGTAGCAAGAAGAAATACTTAATGTGACCACAGTTCAAGTAATTACATTGGGGTGAAAATATGCATATATCATCCCAATGATCCATATATAGCGATCAAGTCCAGATCTGAAGTGCCACTCATGCAGCCTAGGAAGGTCTGGCTTTGCAGGATCAGAATAGCCTGCCATAAAGATATAACTATTAAGCACATGCTGAAGCAGGAAAGCAATCACGATATTCCAACTGAACTTGAATCTAGACACTTAATCAAGCTAAATTAACCCAATTTCCATTATGGATAATTCTAGAAGAAAAAATTTCTTTCTTGACAACAAAAAAATAAAGCATAAAAAATAAATAACAAGAGAGATATACATGCAGAACAACAATGGAGACTAATTAAGGCCATTAAAATTATTACAAAAGAAAAACAACAAACAGAAGATAACTGATCTTCGGTTTAAAGAGAAAAAAAATGAAAAAATCTGCGACATTTTTAACTCTGAGTCTCATCTCATTAAAGTGCACACAGAGTTGAAGGTCACTAAGCAAATGATTATGAATCAAAACAAGATAAATGTTTAAGATACTAACCTAATAGGAAAGTTAATGGACTCCAGAGAAAGTCAAAAACTCCAGGGATTTCCCAAATCAAGATAACCACAAGAAAGCATGAAAGAATCTTCACAGCCATCACTGAGCTATTCTCATTATACTTGTTAAAAATACCAAGCGCTCCATAGACCATTAAAGTGAATAGAGTGTGCATTGGGCAAATATAATACAGCATGTAGTCATTGTTAAGGATAATACAGCAAAATGCCACAAAGAAATTGAGCCGCCACATCATCTGCACCAAGTAACATGCATTTAAAATCATTTTTATAAGAAATGTATACCAAGAGAAAAAGAAAGAAAGAAAAGAAACATGGCATATAACATGCTATTATGAAATAATATAAGGTGTAGAGAATCAGTGATATGACCTGAGAAAAGCGAGCTAAGCTAAAATCCTTTCTAATGTAATAATAAGAAAAGTTGCCAAATCCAGTCATCCAAACATATGCAGCAATAAAGATACGTATTGCATTGTATATCTCTGCTGCGGCAAAATAATGGTACATCAAGAATAGGACCTGTTTCAGAAGGGGAAAAAAAAAAAAAAAGAGTTAATGTGGCCTTAGACTTTGCAGAGCTATTTATTATACACAACAAATGCAGCAAATTATTCTATATACAGAGCTAGCAGTGTAAACAATCTCTAATATCCAACTAACACATCAGATTGCCACATATGACTAAGGATTTTAATGAATACCAATCTGATTTCTTTGAATGATTAAAAGCAAAATCATATTGCATTCCACACATAATTTTCCGATTTCTTGGGAAATTTTTTATCAGAATTGGGATACACTAAGTAGAAGAATAAAAGATCAAATATTTGAGACAGATTTTCATCTAGTCAGTCTGATATCAGAATAACATTAATAAAGAAGTGAGAATAATCACACTACCTGTGGCCATATGAAAATACATAGCATGACTAAAAAAATATGCCACGATAATCATAGGCAAATTTGGTGTTACAAAAATGAATTCCAATCTATAAGTACAACAGAGGAAAGGTGCAGGTGTACATTTTGTTCTCTGCGGTCAACCAAGCATAGCTCAATACAAGTTTTAGAACTTTTATGAATTTTGCATTCATAAAATTTCTGTACAAGTAAAAAGCTTAATCAAGACGATATTACCTGCATCCATCCTTTCCACTCCTCAGTCTGATGCCGGTTAAGGTAAAGCATGGATTTTCCAGTGAAAGCTGACTTGTCAGTATGTTTCCTCAATGAAGTCATTGATGAGACTATGATGAGAAGAATATATAGGAAAACAAAAAGGTCACGATTGTAGCTCTGTCCAGAGAATATCAAACCCAAAAGTAAAATAAGAAGGGATTAGCATTAATATACTTGAGCAGATTATTTCAATGCAAGCAAAGCTGTCAGAGATGAAATCATGGCAAATAAACACATGACCAATGGACATGAAATAAGCACCTTGGTAGATTCTCCCAGTATATTTGTTCGATCACAGATATAGAAGTACAACAAGACTGCCCCAAACTCAGACCTACAAGAATTTGTACGGTAAAACTAGAGAAAGCAAGGAAAACCAACAGAAGCATGTATTCATTATCTAAAGAGTTTATGACTTACATTGCTCTCAAAGTTGCTCGGTTTTCTAGCAAGAAAGAGTCATCCAAAGTCATAAACCTGGAAGACAATTAGGTACAGAAGTTAAGAAAAAAACTTTTAAGAGATTCGTATATAAGAAACTCCATGACAATACTGCATATAATGTGGCAAGCAACCTAATTAAGTTCATTTTGATGGCAGAACTATGAAATTTGGCAGATGCCGATCTAGGGAGGCCTCCCTCCAGCAAAATAGCCCGATCATCTTCCTTGATTGTCTCCTTCTCCAAGTCAAGCAGATTATTATCTGAATGACTGTAATCCAGATAAGTCAAATGGTCAGCATCAGAAAGTTTTGGAACATATATTTTCCAATGTAATTAATCTGTAAATAAGATATCAGCACATCCGTGCCACAAGTAGAAGAAAAGTTATTCAATCAACATCTAATTACACATTACTAGCTTAGATTCTTTTGAACGCATGAAAGTAACATGGGTTAAACAGCATCAGCAAACTTCAAATAATGGGCAACTATATTGACACTAAACGGTCTACTCCAGTTAATCATCAGTTACACACACTATCATAAAATAAGGGCCATCACTCCAATCTTAACTAGCTAATTATTTATCTAACCAGCTAATCCACACGAAACAAGTATCTTGCATAGGCTACAAACAGGAGGGCTTATGCAATTTAAAACTCTCTTCAATATAAAGACGGACCAAGCAAGCATTTGGAATCTCCGTAATCTTGCCTTAACAAAGATAGACTTCTGTTCATTAGCATTTCCCCCAAGATCAGTGTCAGTTCATAGATATATAAAGCCAAATCTAAAGTTCACCATTGGCAGCGCAGAATAGACAAGAAATTAAAATGTGATTTGAAGTAAGAGGAAACTCACACTTTGTGAGGGGATGAAGTTTTCTTATACTCTAGGAACTCTGAATATATCCATGCAACAAAAACTGGGATAAATCCAAGCAAAAACGAAACCTGGTACATTTCATAACAACAACCGAGCAAAGCCTCTCCCCGTTACACACAAGTTGAATAATAAATCAATGAAATTGCGTCTGTAATACATAAAATTCATAATATAAGAAAATAAAAAGAAGAGAAAATGCTTAAGAAAATGGAACCTGTCCAGGCGTGATAGGGCCGGATACCACCATTTCCGATCGATCCTAAATCGGCAAACAACAGGATCAATTAAACAGGATCATCAAGAATTATTCAATTCAAAAACTAGCAGAGAGAGAGAGAAGTACCAGAGAGAGGGCGGTAGTTGAAGGTTAGAAAGAGAAAGGAAGATCTAAAGGCATGATAAGAATTAGCACCACTTACAAGAAATTATAAGCCGAACATAACAGCAACAGAAAGAGAGATCTGTATTTTGTAAGCAAAGACTTTGCTTCAAGAAATAGTAAAATATGATATAATTTAGAGAGACAGAGGTGAAGTCTCTCTCTCTCTCTCTCTCGCTTCCTTTCTTTTTCTCAACCACCAAAGCTAGCCAATGGAATGGTGTTGTGATGGCGGTGGTTCGGTTTCCTTCTTTCTTTCTGTTGCTCCTTTGCTTTCAATGCTGGTGATGTATTGACTCTTTTTATTATTATTATTATTATTATTATTATTATTATTATTTAAATTTGAATAAGTGGTTATCAAACGACAAATTAAATAAATGACTACCTTCCTGTGGTGTGGTTTAGTGCACTGTTTGTGGGGAAATAATTAATTATATGACTCGCTCGTATAATTAAATCAAATCATTTTTTTCTTTGCTTTCTGTCCTTTCTTGGTAATGTCTCCTCCAACCATGTTAAGTGTTACCTAAAATAATAATTGGTGTGCGTGTTTTACTCCTTGTATTTTGGGCTATAATAAAATTACATTTGTATTTTTTGGTCCAAAAAATTAAGTATCTCTCGTGGGAGTGTTAATGTTTTTTTTATACATGAAAAATATTTTTTTATTTTCAAAGTTAATAAAATATAGAACAGTTGACAAAGGGTATCCTTGACTTTGTATAAACTTCTTAACAGTAAAAATACAAATTTTCCTTCGAGCCAAAACCTTATTACGATGTTGGATAAAGATGTTTTGGAGTTTTTAATTTTTAATGTAATTTGCAATTACTTCTTTGATCTTAGAAGAGATAAAACATAAGCATAGCATTTAGAGGTATTTTCTGTACTTTTATATGAGTATTTTGTGTAATTGTTGGAGTCATGGTGGCATTTTGTATTTTTCATACTTTTTTGAATTTTTTAATACTTAAAGTTGTCGGAGTGTGCTCAGCATGCCTCAGCACGTGGGTGGCGTTTACGGCATCCAGACGGTGTGTGTGATGTCAGTTGATGGACGTAAGTGGCCTTTCATGGTCTTCATAAATTTATTGTCGTGTCCTTTTTCATTTAGAGTGGCATGTGACAACTTACAGTAGTCGGATTATCACCGGTGGTCATTTGATTTTTGCTTTCTTCCTTTCAAGTAATGTATACCATTGTCCTCTTTGTTTCTTACTTTTCAATTTCAGTCCTCATTCAATTAATTTCTTTTTTCATTTCTTTTCTATTTATAGAAGTTTTTATTTTTTCAATTTAGTCCTTCAATTGTAATTTCTTATATGTTTGGTTTTTTTATTTTGATTCTTATTTTTTAAAATTTCTAATTTTGTCCTAGGCACTTTAGTTGAATTTTTTTCAATCAATTTCATCCTTAAATCAAATTTTCTTACACTAAAGCTATTTTTTTTTTATTCAATTAAACCCTCCAATTGAATATTTTTATCCCTCTAATTAATATTTTTCTCACCCTTATTTTTTTCGATTCTTTAGTGTAATTGTTTTTCTTGGTTTCATCTTTCGACATTTGATTTATTAGGAATTCGACTTCGTACGATCTTATTGTTCTGTATTTTTTTTTAATATTGATTTTGTAATTATCTTCAAGTTTTTTCTATGAGTTTATCCCGGTTCCATGACTTAGATCACGATTTTGCATTTTTTTTAATATAGGGTTTTTTTGTTGTTGTTTTGTTTCTATTTTATTTTTCAAGATATTATTCTATTTTGTGTTTTATACAAATGAAGTTTACTTTTTAAAATAAATAATATTTGTTTTAAATTATATTGCTTTTAAATATTTGTTTTTACATGTATTCAGCCTTGCGTAATATTTCTAAAGCGTGTAATTATTTAGTCAATTTCATTTTGTATTTATTGTTTAAGTCATTAGTTTTTTAGGATGTAGATTTATCTTTTATTTATTTAAATAAATAAGTTTGGTAAATACAATTGGATGCAAGTCTCATTTTATGTTATGAAATATCTTGATCTTGCTTGTATAAACTTTTTAATTTACACTTTGAATTTTTTATATAAAAAAACACATTGAAATAAAATGCATATCCAATATTTTTTTGAAAACAAAATTATAACTCGCGACGAAACGCAGGTTAAATGGCTAGTTTGTTTACTACACTGCATGTAAGGTTTGATATTTTATTTACTTTTAAAATTGTTTTTTACTGGAGAAAATATTAAACTAATATTTAAAAAATATTTTTTAATTCTTTTATATAATAATATTTAAAATTAAAATATATATTATTTTAATATATTTTTAATTAAAAAAACATTACACAACTTCACTTAGTTTCCAATTCGGGCACTACAATGAAATTACTAGAATTGTTTTCTTTTCATTTTTCTATTTCTATTCTCTGTAGAAAATATAATTTTGCTTCTTTCATTCTCTAATAAAAAAAATGAGTCTACTAATTATGTTATTTTAAAAAAATTAAATATATCTATTCAACGTGAAAGTGCTAATCATTCAATAAAATATTTAATTTTAATTGATGATTTGACAATTTTTTTTATGATCGAATTAAAAGAAAAATGTATTATAAAATGAGTGGGACCCATTTTAATTGAGACTATCACCTCTTTCAAAATTTTAGATGACATGAAGATTAGAAAAATCAAAATTGATTCCCGTCGAGTCAATTCAATCTAATGTCATCTTTATTTTAATTTTAATTTTAATTTTAATTTGAGTGAAGAAGAATTAAAATGTTGTAGGAAAATTGTTTTTACGCTACCAGCAGCAGACATTCTATGCATTGACTTTATAATTTAAAATATTTAATATTTTAAACCTCACTTCTCAAATCACCTAAAAAAACTAAATAGCGTGTTGTGTGTTGTTTTACGCTATAATAAAATTATATTTGTGCGTGGTCCAAAAAATAAACCTCTTGGATGGGGTATTAATGTTTTTTTCTTTACTTTTTTAAAATATTTTGTTTACCCTAAAATCAATAAAATATAGAAAACATACATTCACGCAACAGAAACTAGATTTTGTATACATTGATCAATTAATCAGCTTTCAAATCCACAATATGTAAAATTAATTTTGAGAAGCATAATTTAACTAGTTAAGTTTTGTATTTGCTCCACGGAGATGACCAGTTCGAGTCTCATAAAGACAAGGGTCACTGAAGATTTATATAATTGTTAACTTGAGAATCCGTAAAATTAATCGAGATATATACAAACTGGTCCAAACATCTATATTAATCTAAAAACAAATTAAAAATACAAGGTCCTTCAGACATATGGGCTTAAGAAAAGATCCCGAACCCAATCTAGATGTTCATGACATTAATCTAGCATTGGGTTAGCACTTGCTGCGTGCAGTTCCTTCCAGAGGTTCTGGACTTCTTCATGGTGACATTAATCTCTCGGCTTGTTTATAATTAATGTTACCTTTTGCAGCAAACTATCATATCATATATATTTTCTTATCCTCCTATTTTAAAAATATGTTTTGCCGATGATTTATTTTTAATCAAGTTGCATTATTAAGTGATGCGTGTTGTGTATACTACAAGTATACCTAATATATATATATATATATATATATATATATATATATATATATATATATATATATATATATATATATTATCCTTAATAAAACCCAAAGAGATGACAAATTATTGATAATATCTCAGGTGTTCAATGCCTTACTATGCTGGCAATAAGTTGAATGTGAAGCTGACCCTTTCCCCTAAAATTTAGAACCCTACTGGCCAATTTGTTTATGTGTTTAATTGTTTTTTATTCGTGCTATATATCAATTATGATGAATTGCTGGACCATTAAAAAAAGATTTGTCTGATCCACTTGAGAATCCAAGCCAATATAGAATAAGAATCCTCGACATGCATAATTAGTTAGTGTTACATAACAAGTTAGGATTCATATATTTATTAGAAAAGGAGATATGCTTTAGTTTGAGTATAGGTTATATTAGGATTCATCATTCCATGATTAAAAATAGACAAAACAATATCAATAAAACTATTTCTAAAGTTTTAAGTGCTCTTAATCCCTAGAAAGATTAAATAGAGGAAATTAAAAGTTGTTGCAAGATCCTTCGTGGAAAGTGTCAACAAATTTCAAAACGAATGTTGCCAATTATGTACTTGTATTGGATATAATATACACGAGAGGTCGGTAATCAAAACCATTAAAATATAATTCTAGCTTTATTACTATAAATAAAATAAATTTGTAGTATCATCATGAAAATCAGGTCGAACCTAATGAAAATTTCGTTTAATCTTCCTACAATATACTAAAATAAAAAGAATGGGGGATTTGAATAAGAAATTAAAGAAAAAAATTCTAAAAATAAAAATAAAAATTTGATATGTCGTTAACTCAGTTCAAGGATCCACGCATTCATTTTTATAAATATGTTGATCATCAAAATAAAATAAATATTCTTTCACGTCAAGTAAATAAATTCGATATCCCTTATAGCTAAGGGAAATCAATGAGATTACGAGTAAATTAATTAGAAAAGCGCTCTAATCAATTTTTTACTATCAAGCAAATTTAATATTGAAAGCAATTTTTATTCACTCGACATTAACCTTAGGAGTAAAGTCTGTGAAATTATTCTAAGCAAACGTTTAAAAGCTTAACAATTTAACTTAGTTTATTCTTCCCTAACAAATCAAGATGAGAGTTACAGCAATCAAATTAATTCATTTACTTCTTACTCTAGTCCCTGACAATAATAACAGATTGAAAGAAACTAGAAAACATACATGCCATTTCAAAACAATTCAACAAGCTTATATATAACAAACACTAATATAATTTTGAACAAGGAAAAATAAATACTTGAATCTGAAAGAATTATAATTATAGCATTACTTCTCACAACTTGCTAATAGAGATGTGTGTATTTATCTTGAACCGAAAGCCAAAGTTTAGTTCATAGCTGCTGGAAAATTGACAAAAACATAGAAGAACAGTGTCACAACCCAAAAAAACATATTTACTTATAAGTGTTAATTTTTATTCGGTGTATTTTTTTTTAACAAAAAATTTGGCAAAGTTTCCCCTGTAATATGACCATATCAAGTTATCGACATCTTCATTTTTGACACAATTCATATCATAATTATGGTTCAATTATCTTGAACCTCTTTCCCAATCAATACATCACAAAAAAATAATAGACATGTATTGTCCGATAATAAAGATGCTATAAATAACAACAAATACATAAATAATACTAAGGTTTACATAACTTGCAAAGTTAATTGATTCTAAGAAAAACCATAAAAACTTAGATTATGAATGTAAAAATCCCACTATTTTATCCGAGACAATTTCTTAGTTAAATATAAAAGTTTGGGGTAAATTCTTCTTCTTCCTCTTCTTATTTTCTTGCTATCATTTTAACATTTCTAATCCTATAAGCAACTATGATAAAATGCAAATACTTAATACAACATAAAGATATTTTTAAGTATGACATTCACATTAATTACATGTAAGAATTTTGTTCTACAAATATAAAGGTTCATTCAACCTCTTTTACATCATTCATAATTCTTAAAATACATGTTGGTCAATATAAATACACAAAAAGTGGCATATATTCAAGCAAGATCTATTCTACCACTGCGAGGGTCCTGAAAATAAGATTAACATTATATCAACATAATTATCAATAAATGCAATGTATCATTTCACTACACCCATATAAAAATATTTTTCCTACATACTTCATTATGAATCATTAATATCTTACACCTCCATATTCATCCAATTAATTCCAATCTTAGCCATTTCACGGGGGTACTGCTCCCTCATTAGGGACACTGATTCATTCGCTCAATTATCGGGCACTAGTCCATCTGTCCAATTACCGACACTACTTCATCCGCCCAAATACCGGGATTAGTTCACTCGTCCAATTACCGATACTAATTCATCCGCTCAATTACCGGCACTAGTTCACTCGCCCAATTACCGGGCATTAGTTCATCCGCCCCATTTACCGGCACTACTTCACTCGTCCAATTACCAGGCATTAATTCACTCGTCTAATTACTGGTACTAATTCATCCGTCTAATTACCTGGCATTAATTCATCCGCCCAGTTACCGAGGATTAATTCTTCCGTCAATTACTAGGCATTAATTCACTTGCCCAATTACCAGTACTAATTCATCTACCCAAATATGTTCATCCGTTAACATCAAAACATAAATTACAGAATTTCTAATTAAAATTAACACATGCTTTTCAATTAATCTTTCTACAAAAATTCAAGATGTCAGATACCTATCTGCTAGTGATGCTCGACTAGTAACTTCATGTTGTTGTTTGGAGCCTCCAACCTCTCCTATTTCATTTAAAAGATTACATGATTTCAATATTTCATCATCCAATAATTTACTTAAAACTTCTCCACATAGTAAATTTTTTTATCAATACAATTTTAATACCCGGAATTATTATCATTATTTTTTTCTTCATGTTCTTTAATAATTCCACAATTAATTCTTACAATTTCACATTAACCTCAACTTTTAATTCACCATAATTATAAGGAAATCTTATATTATTATAAAAATTTCCCAATCACTATAGGAAATTTAATTCCTTTATACCTAATTCAACACATCATTTCATTATTACGATATGGCATGCCCGCGTGCTGTCGTGGGTTTATAAAATAAATGTACTTGATAATGTTATAATTGTGAACCAGCACTAGATAAGTAATAGAAACTAAAGGTATGATGAAGCCAATATTTCATGATGGAAAAAAAAAAGTTGTGTTGGTGATCAAAAACTTAAAGACTGAACAAAATGATTTGTAGTAATCCACGGTGTTTTGTGAGGAAAGATACAGTGTTTTCACCACATGATTTAGTTTTTCTGTTAATAAAAAGCAAAAAGAATTACAAAGCTAAATTCTCTACCAACTTAATATTAAAAAAAATCGACAAAGATAATTTTAGAAGGAAAAAAACCAATGAGGAAAAACGTTGTAACAATTAACAATGTTTTGTGAGGAAAGCTACAGTGTTTTCACCAATACAATTGACAAAGATAATTTTAGAAAGAATCATAAAAAATACCATTTAGAGAAATAATGTAGCAATCTACAGTGTTTTGTGAGGAAAACGACAACGCTTTACCTATATGATTTAGTTTTATTGTAATTATAATTTTTAACTTACTCAATATTAAAAAAAAATAATTGACAAAGATAATTTTGGAAAAAAATCATAAAACAATATGTGGGAAAACACTGCAGCAATTCACAGAGTTTTAAAGAAAAAATTACAAAGCTAAATTCTTAATCAGCTTAATATTAAAACAATAAAATTGACAGAGATAATTTTTGAAAAAAAAACAAAAAAAAAACAGGGACAAAAATTACTTGGAAAGACAATTTTGAAAAAAAATATTATAAAAAAAGAAAACACAAAAGAAACTAGAAAAAAACCATGTGAGGAAAAACTGTTAGTTGTAAAGGTGAGTTAACCAACTTATATGGCATTACAGGTAGTGAATGCAAATACATAATTGTTTCTTTCATATCTTCATTACTCTCCAACTTGGCATCCTTATCTGTCTTGCTATGTTGCAACACGAAGTTCAACTCATCTTTCATGAAATTCTGCTCAAAATTACTTGCATAATAGGGTCAATAACATTAATATGAAAAACAAATTCAGAGTCATCTAGATATTTCATAACATAAAAAATGTTAGATGTTACTATTTATCCAGCAAATTCAAAAGAGAAAGTTCCTTTATGCATATCAATATTAGTTCTTGTTGTTTTCATAAATGGTCTGCCTAACAATATGTGAGTTGAATTTGAAGCAAACTCATCATCCATGTTAATGATGTAAAAATCCACTGGAAAAATTAATTCATTAACTCTAACAAGAACATCCTCAACAATGCTTTGAGGGTATGTATTAGACATATCTGCTAATTGAATTATTACCCTTGTTTCCTTTAGAGGCCCTAGATTTAAAACCTTATAAATTTAAAGTGGCATAACATTCATCAATGCTCTTAAATCAAGCATAGCCCTTCTAATTTATGATTGCCAATCACATAGGGTATAGTAAACATACCGAGATCCTTGTATTTCTGAGGCAATTTTCTTTGTATGATTACGAATACGTTCTCTTCCACTCTTATTTTCTCTTCAGTTTTTACCTTTGTTTTATTGGTGCATAACTCCTTGAGAATTTTGACATATCGTGGAATTTGCTTAATTGCATTCAACAATGGAATATTGACTTCTACCTTTTACTTACCTCTTCAGTTGCTACCTCTAAGGTTATTGGTTATGCTTCCATGTTGTTTTTCTCTAGTAATGTCAAATCTGGCGAGGTAGTATGCACCACTTCCTTGCCACTTCGAAGAGTTATGGCACTAGCATTCTCTCTAAGGTTAATCTTTACTTGAGATGACAATTTCTCTTTACTAGTCTCACGTTTACTTAATAATTATGCAAGCTACGAAACTTGGGTTTCTAAATTCTAGATGCTGGCTCTTGTTTCTGGTTTGAACATTTGTGTGGTAGAGGCTAAAGATTTCACAATTTCTTTTAAAGACATGCCTGAACTGGATGCCTGGTTAGGTGGAGGGGCAAGTTTATAATGGCCAAAAGACTGATAATGCTGCTGGTTACTCGGCTGTCCATATCTCAAACTCGAGTGGTCTCTCCAACCGGGGTTGTATTAGTTTGAATAGGGGTCATACTTTCTCGATTGGTTGTCAAACTCGCTTATTGCATTCACCTGAGGAACTGTCTGCTCTTGAAGTTATAGGCATATATCAGTAGAGTGTTCTAAAAATGTATAAATGCCATAAACTCTGGAGTGCTTAACCTAACCCAAAGCTACTTGTTTAACCAAAGAAGTTAGTTTTGAAAGTTCTGTTTCAATGTTGGAATACATTATCTCATTTACCTTTCTTGGCATGTGGTCCACCCTGACTCTAAATTGCTATGAGTTTACTGCCATCTTAGAAATTAAATCTCTTGCTTCTTCAGAAGTCTTTTTTACAAGTGCTCACCATTTGCAACGTCTATCATGCTTCACTCCATTGGCACAACCTTTTATAAAAATATTGCAGCAATAATTGATCAGAAATCTGGTGTTGTCGGCAATTAGCACAAAACTGACTAAAACATTCCCAATACTCATATAAAGTTTCTCAATTGTTTTGGTGAATACCACTCATTTCCTTTCGAATTGTTTTAGGCTTGAAAGCTGGAAAGAATTTTTCCAGGAACTTTCTTTTCAAGTCAATCCAGGTTCTTATTGATCCTAAAGAAAAGTAGTAAAGCCAATCATTTACTTTGTCAGCCAATGAGAATGATAAAGCTCTCAATTTAATTTGTTCCTCTATCACTCCTTGTGGCTTTATGGTTAAGCAAACAACATGAAATTCTTTCAAATGCATGAGGGGGTCCTCACCTGCAAGACCTTAGAAATTAGGTAGTAAATAAATCAAACCAGATTTTAACTCAAAGGCTACATTAATATTTAAAAATTCAATGCACAAAGGTTATTGGTTCACGTTGGGAGTTGCTAACTCCATTAATGTTCTATGTTCTGCCATGTTTTCAGAGACTTCTACTTCTCTTTCACTTTCAAAATTGCTTGTTAAAAGTGTTAAGATTGGCAGGTTCTCCTCTCGCCTCTTTTCCTTCCTATTTGCTCTTCCAGTTCCCTCAACTTCTGGATAAAAAACTAATTCACTTGTATGAGAAGATCTTAGCATAAATCAGTTCATTATTTAAAGGAAAATTAGATAAAAACTTCCTCAACTACAATGCCAAAATTTGGTCGGTTGTTGGAACTGCTAAAATATAATTCTAACTTTACTATCACAAACAAAATAAACTCATAGTATAATCGTGAAAACCAGGTCAAACCCAAGATAAATTTCGTTTAATCTTCCTACAATACACTGAAATAAAAAAGAACAGGGGAATTGAATAAAAAATTAAAGAAATAAAATTCTAAAAATAAAAAAATAATAACAAATTGATATGTCGTTAACTATGTTCAAGGGTCCATGCATCCATTTCTATAAATATGTTGATCATCGAAATAAAATAAATATTCTTTCACATCATACAAATAAATTTGATATCCTTTAAAGTTTAAAAAAATCAATGAGATTACGAGTAAATTAATTAGACAAAGCTCCCTAATCAATTTCTTACCATTAAGAAAATTTAACATTGAAAGCAATTCTCATTCACTCGGCAGTAACCTTAGGAGTAAAGACTGTGAAATTATTCTAAGCAAATATTCAAAAGCTTGCTTTGTGAATCATAATTGTGTTCCACCTATATTTGATGCATCATCATCTTTTGCTTGATTGATCATGGACTATTGATTTTGTTCGTGTTCATATAACACTTTGGTCTTTTACATGACAAATCAATTTTTTACCATGAAAGACTATTCATTTCCCTTGTTAATAGAATTAGAATACACAGGGAGGAGCATTACTACTCTCCCTTCAAAAACCTTAGACCCCATTTGTTTGCTGGAAAGTAGTTTTCTTTTGAAAAATGAATTCTGGAAAAGTGAATTATTTTTCGATGTTTGGTAGTATAATGAAAAATAAGTCGGAAAATACATTCCAGTGTTTGGTTATGTCATGAAAAATGAGCTGGAAAATCACTTATTAATATTTTATTTTTTTTCAAGTTTATTAAAATAATGAGGAACAAATCTTACAAATTAAAAAGTTGAATGAGAATGAAATTGAAAAAAAATATAATTTCATAAATTATCTCAAATAAAATAAATAATAATCAAAATAATAGAGATCAAATCTAAAAAATTAAAAAATTAAAAGATGAAGAAATTAAAATAATAATAATTAACATTTCATAAATTATTTCAAGTAAAATAAGTAACAATCAAAAGAATGAGGACCAAATTTGATAGATAAAAAATTTCAATTAAAAAATGATAAGGGAAAAGAAAATAACAATTATAAAAATGAGGACCGAAATTAATATAAAAATTAAATTCTAAGGGATGAAATTGAAAAAAAAAATATTCAAAACAAAATATATATAGCAATCAAAAGTTTAAGGATCAAATTTGATATAATCAGCAAATAATATGACATTTCTAAATTTTTCACAACTTCCAGAAAGTGTTTTTCGCTTAAAATAAAAGGAAAATATTTTCCTGAAAATCACTTTCCGGGAAACAAACATAGCCTTAACCTTATCTTTGAGACGAGGATATGTTTTTCTTAGCCATTCTTCTCTTACCATACTACATTTTTATTATTTTGACCTTGTCATTCCACTAGTAGTTTTTGTGTACACGTTATTTTTATTGTCTTCTCCTTTTAATTTAAGATTCTTTCGGGCTCTAGGCATTATTGGCCTTCCTTGTTGATTGGTGGTAGTTTTGGAATCAACTACTTTTCTTTTCCAATCCTTCCATTTATAAAGGAGATATGAGGAATGGGATGTACTCGGGACCTAACTAGGAGTCTAAACGATAAGTTACCTTCCCTATTCCTTAATGTATTTTAAAGGGTCCATAATATTAAAAATCTTAACTTTTATTTTTTTTCATTGTTGGATGCTTAATCAAAAAAATGGTTGGAGTTTAAGGTACACTTAATCTCTCTCCTTGTATTCTTATTTTTTTTTTATTTTTTTTTCTTGATTTGCCTGGTTTTTCTTTGATATGCCTTGTGAAGATTTGATTTAATATTTTATAATAAGTCTTTAACATGTTCTTCCATTAACCTATTCTTATTTAACACAAAGATCTATATGATTAAATTGGTTGGGAGTACCCATATAACATCTCAAATGAAGATATCCTAAAATATGAGTGGTAGTTAAATTGTTTCACCATTTTGCCATGATTAACCATTTGGGCCATTATCTAGGATTATCACTTGCAAAGCAAGCAAAAAACTTTCTAAAATCTTATTAGTAATCTTGGTATGCCTATCTATTTAGGCATGATAGGCAGATGACATGTGTACTTGTACTTCTTGCTAGTAATCTTAGTTTAACGTGGGTGTCCAGGCCAGTTTGCGCGCACCTCGACTAATCCCACGGGCCTTGAAGTTAACGACCATGTAAGCCTCCAGTGGCCATCATATGAGCAACCACAAGACTCAAACCTGAGACCACAGATCTATTAGTTACTATGTCTTTAGGTAAATCATGCAATTTTATTACGCAATGAAAAAAGATTTGCGCCACAAATGATGTGTAAGGATGAGTTAATGCTACGAAATAAAATTTTTTGGAGAGTTGATCCACCACTATTAGAATTTTTTTATTTAAGTATATTATTTTTTTAAAAAAATTATAATCAAGTATTTTTCATGCAACTTTTATTAATAACACGTTAGACAGAAATCATGATTAACCTCATGATTAACCTTTATTAAAAAAGAAGAAGAAGTGATGAGTTAAAGGACCACTTGAGTCCAAAAATCACACGTTAGACAGACCTCGGGTTTGTCCAAAAAAACTAACCAATAAGATTAAGAAATAATTATACAAATAAGGATATGCATGATCGAGGCTTAGGATATAAAACAAATCATGATTAACCTTTCTAGTTATTTGATGTCTTTGAATGATTACGATTTTTACTTGGATGTAATTAATTAAGATTTTATTTTTTTTTCTTTTTTTTTCTAATTAAGTGACAAGTCAAATAAACACTCTCTTTAGCTTAGAACTCCCATATAGAGTACATTTCAATGGTGGCAATAGAGTACAATTGTTGGGCAATTGTTTGATGCTCATTGGATTGCCTTGGCAGTTGATAGATTGTGTTGTTTCTCTTAACTATTTTATATCTAGTTTGTTTTCAGGTATATTATAAAAGCTTTTTTAAAAAAAGTTAAATTGTTTTTATTTTTTTATTTCAAATTAATTTTTTTGATGTTTTTATATTATTTTAATATACTGATATTAAAAATAATTTTTTTAAAAATATATTATTATTATATATTTCCGAATAAAACATACTTTAAAAAACAACCATTACCACACTTTTAAACATCTTTTAATTCAAACCTTGAGACTAATATCATGAAAAAATATTTCTTTAAATATATCACATGCATCGATATGATAGATGTATTTTTAAAATTATTTTAAAACATTAATATTGATTAATAGATATTTCTTGCTATAAAAAATAGCTAAATTACTCTTTTAGTAATAATTTAGAGTGTTAAGTTAATTGGATAATGACTCATCATAACTATTTTTCAATTATATATGTGTGTGTGTATATATATATATATATATATATATATATATATATATATATATATATATTATGATTAGATTATACTTCCACATTTAGAGACAATATTTATTCAAAACATGTATAAACAAATGATATTGTAATTCTTTCTGCCATGCATACCAACAATGTATGTTTCACCTTTACAGTAATTGTTCGTGATTTATTTATTTTTGTGTTTTAAAAGTGTTTTTTTAAAAAATTAATTTTTATTTTTTGCTTTAAATTAATATATTTTTGATTTTTTTCAGATTATTTTGATGTGCTGATATTAAAAATAATTTCTAAAAAATAATAAAAAATTATTTTCATTTATTTTTTAATGAAAAAAACATTTTAAAAAATAACAACTACTACACTCCAAAATACCCTGAAAGCTTACATGTGCATGTTATAGGCGCATCAACGAATGCAGAACTCTGTTTCCATAAACATATATGTAAACAAATAATACCTCAATTCTCTGCTCCATGGGGACCAACTATGTATGTTTCATGTCGACAACATTCAAATATATTATTGCTTCACGTTTAACTCTGCCAGGAATATTGAACAAAAACGTTGTACACATGGTCATCTGTTCTTCAACTCCATGGACCCAGCATGGATTTTAGTTAATTAAATAAATTTGTGTTTTCCAATTCCAACAAAATTATGTAATTACTCGAAATTTAAGAGATTTGAACATCACTTTTACCTAAATTTAGAGTGGATCTAGGCCGCTACCCTTGATAGCCAGCTAGCGTTCCCATCGGTCAGAAACCTCCCTACGACTTGACTCTACTTTTGGTCCGTCCAAATTTCTTTGTATAGATTCTAGCCTTTTTTTTCCAGTCAAGATATGAAGCACATGTTAGGCAGTGGCTTGTACATGTTCTTGAGTAGAAACTTTTTTCCCAAGCTCTACTTTGAATTGTCGCTACCTAAACAGGCAGTCAACTTTTCCTGCCTTTGCTTCACTCAAATTGGAGAACATAATCCCACATGAAATGTCCATTCAACATCAAATTCCAAGCTGACCACTGACTGTCACACTTGTAATGCTTTATATCTCAAAACGTCTTTACACATTATTAGGCCACCCAACAGAAATAGTTGAATTTTGTTTTAAAAAAAATGGTTAATCCATCGGTACCATCTCTAATGCTGTAAATTAAAAGATCTTTTCGAAACATGCAGTTTTTATGTTTAGGGATATAAATTTTAATGTGACATTTGCATTGGATTGAAAGTTTTTTAGGATATTTTAGAGGCCATGTTTTCTATTAAGTATTATGTGGAGCTTCAGGATGTGTTACACATGATTATAAAAGTGGAGAAATAATTGAGGAGAAAAGATGGTGCAAAACCCGGTAGATATTCGGGATTCTCTTTGGGTTTGAAGTTGAATTTTAGAACAGAGAGTAATGCACAGGTGAAACCAATGACTACATTTAAAGTAGCCAAACCTTCATTTGTTAGGAAGCAAGTTGCGGCCTTGTAGGAAAAAAGAGAAAAATATTGATCAGCCGAAGCATAAGTGAGAGATTAGGTGTTTTCAATATCAAGGGCTAAGGTATTATGCACGTGAATGTCCAAATAAAAGAAGTATGATTATAAGAGATGATGGTGAGGTGGAATCGGCTTGTAAGGATGATTTGGAGGTGATGTCAAAGATCGATGATTCTAGTGATGTGGAGTATGATGTGCAAAGAAAATCCTTGGTTATAAGGAGATATTTGAGTGTTTAGATTTATATAGAAGATGTAGAGCAACAAAAGGAGAATCTCTTTCATACTAGGTGCTATATTGATAATAACATATATAGTATGATAATTGATAATAGTGGTTGTACTAATATTGCTAGCTCAACTTTGGTTAGAAAGTTGAACTTGAATACATGTAAGCATGCTAAGCCATATAAACTTCAATTGTTGAATGAATATGGAGAAGTTAGGGTGACTAAGAAACTTTTGGTTTCATTCACAATAGGAAAGTCTAAGGATGAGGTTGTATATGATGTTGTTCTTATGCATGCTACACGCCTACTGTTGGGGGGACCTTGGAAGTTTGATAGGAATGCCAAGCATGATGGGTTCAAAAACAAATATATTGTGGTGAAAGATGGAAAGATTTACACACTTGCTCTATTGTCACCTAGGAAAATGTATGAGGATCAATTGAAGCTTAAGAAAGCCAAGGAAGCTGAATAAGAATTTATGAAAAATAATAGTGAGGATGTGAGGCTAAGTGAAAATAAGGTGAGTCATGAGTGTGAAATAATTGGGAAGGGGGAGTTTTGGCCATTAGAAATAAGTTTGGAGATTTTAACAAAAAAAACATGGGAAAAGCCGAGAGTTGAGAGAAAATAGTAAGGGTGAAAAAAGAAGAGTGTCTAGAAAAATTATAGAAACACCTTAATTTTTATGCAAAACAAAGTGACCTTACTCATGCTTATCATTCCAATATACCTATGATTTTACTTTTGTATAAGGAGGTACATTTTAATTTTGATGGTTTGAATTCTTGTGTTCCTAGTGTTGCTAAATTTCTTTTACAAGAATTTGAGGATATCTTTCCTAAAAAGATCCGTAATGGTTTGCCACCAATTCGAGAGATTGAGCGCATCAAATTAATTTTGTTCTATGAGCATCAATTCCAAACCGGCTAACCTATAAAAGTAATCATGATGAGAATAAAGAGCTTCAAAGGCAAGTAAAAGAGTTGATGTTGAAAGAGCATATTTAATAAAGTATGAGTCATTATGCAATTCCAATATTACTTGTACATGAAAAGGACAATACTTGGTGTATGTGTATTGATTGTAGAGCCATTAAAAATATTATGGTAAAGTTTAAACATCCTATCCCTAAATTAGATGATATGCTTGATGAGTTACATTGTTCTTCTGTGTTTCCTAAAACTGATTTGAAAAGTGGTTATAATCAAATTAGAATGAAAGAAGAAAATAAATGGAAGACAACAATCAAAACTAAATATGAATTGTATGAATGGTTAGTAATGCCTTTTGGTTTGACTAATGCCCTAATACATTCATGAGGTTAATCAATCATATGTTGAGATCTTTTATTAGAAACTTCGTTGTTTTCTATTTGGATGATATCTTGATTTATAGCAAAGAATTAGATAAATATATAATCATTTAAGACAGGTTCTTAAAACACTTATAAAGGAAATATTATATGCTAATCTAAAGAAGTGTGATTTTTGAATGGAAAGAATTGTGTTCTTAGGTTATGTTGTTTGTGTAAAAAGGATTGAGATAGTTAAGGGAAAGATAAAGGTTATTCAAGAATAGCCTACACTTAAAAACGATAAGTGAGGTAAGAAATTTTAATAGTTTAGTTAGTTTTTATAGAAGATTTGTCAAAGATTTTAGACCTCTAGTTGCACCATCAACTAAAATTATAAAGAAAACAGTAGGATTTAAATGGGATGATGAACAAGAAAAGGTTTTAAACTTGTTAAAAGAAAAGTTGATTTCAGCCCTATTGCTTACTTTACATGACTTTACAAAAACTTTTAAGATTGAGTATGATGACTTATGTATAGGTATTGGAGCAGTTTTAATACAACAAAAATAACCCATAATCTATTTCAGTGAGAAGCTTAATGAAACGACTTTTAATTATCCAATATATGATAAAAAGTTGTATGCATTAGTGAGAACCTTGGTGATTTGGCAACATTATCTTTGGCCTAAAGAGTTTACAATACATACGGACAATCAATCTTTAAAACATTTAAAGAGCCAAGGTAAGTTGAATAGGCGATATGCCAAGTGGATTGAATTGATATAGACATTCTTATATGTCATCAAGTACAAACAAGGTAAGGAAAACATAGTGATGGATGCATTGTCTCAAAGGTATGTTCTTTTGAATACCTTGAACACTAGACTTTTAGGATTTGAACATGTGAAAGAATTATATGTGGATAATGATGACTTTGGTTAAGTGTTTGGACAATGTGAGCATTTGGCCTTTGATAAGTATTTTAGGCATGATGGATTTTTATTTAAAGATAAAAGATTATGTATGTCTAAATTTTCATTGTGTGAATTGCTTATGAGGGAAGCTCATAGAGGCAGTTTAATGGGACATTTTAGATTTACTTATATTTGAAATGATGAATGAGCAATATACATTTAAAGCCAATAAAGGAAGGAAAAAAATGGCATTTGAACCAAGATATTGGGTTTGGGTGAATATAAGGAAAAATAGATTTCCTGGTTTAAAGAGATCTAAGTTGATGTCGAAAGGAGATTAACCATTCGAAATTATTGAGAAGATCAATGTAACACCTATAAAGTGGAATTACTAGGTGAATATAGTGTTAATGCTATGTTTAGTATATCCAACCTTTCCTTGTTTGATATAGTTGATGATTGGAGGGCAAATCCTTTAGAGGAGAGAGGGAATGATGTGATTCTAGCTTCAACACTAGAGATCCATTAGAGGTTTTATTAGGTCTAGTCATAAGACTTAGAGCAAAGAAGTTCAAGGAGGCAATTAATAAACTTCTTCAAGATACATGGGCTAAGATCGACTTCGAGAGCATATCAAAGAATGAAGAACAAGCCTTGATTAATTTGATTCATATTTAAGAAGGTTTGTCAGGGAGCATCCAGAATTTACAGAAAGATTGAAATAAGAAAATTCAAATCTACCAGTTTTTACCTTTAACTATTGTTTGACTATAACTGGAACTATATAATGAATTTTTATGCAATTCTATTTTTATTGGGAAGTAGACATCCATATCTTTTCAGTGATATATGGTAAACCTTCTAATTCATCAATATAAGGGAGAACCATTCGTTTGAAGTTGGGCTTCTATTATACCAACATATTATAAAATTCAACTTTGGTCTTATTTTAATTAATTGGGCTATTATTTATTTATCTTTTAGTTTATTATAGATCTTGCCGCATTTAAGGGTTTATTTGGGTGAGGTTTTATTTTATTCTTTTATTTGTTTTGGGTTTCTAATGTCTTAAGGTCTTTTTATCAAGTTCGGGTCTATTATGTCAAATTAAAGTTAGCTTTCTACGATATAAATCAATTGTTAATATTTTTTTTTTCAAATTGTAAATTTTTTTCTGAAATTGTTGCCTATTGTGTACTTTGTTTCTTTTTGTGTAGTTGAGTGATTCACATATTAAGTTATTGATTGATTTTGCAAATTTTTTGAAGGATTGATCAATCTCATTATGATTTATACTTCTCATTCGCATCCTGTTATAGGTGTAGCGTAGGGGTGATTAGTTTCATATAACTTTGATTCTCTAAGGAAAGGTTCTTGTTGGGTCAAGTTGAAAGCTTTTCTTCAAAACTTAAATTAGCAATCTAACGAACAGTTTTGCATCACAAGGCCCATTTTGAATGTAATAAAATAAAACCAAGCCAAAGCCTAATTAATCATTACCAACCTCTCGGGTCTATCGCCTGTATCTTAAAAGTAAGGATTACGTTCCATATTTGTGCTTGATCCCAAGTCACTACTTCAAGCTCATATAGTCTATTACCTTTACTAACAAATGCAATATAATATTTTAAGCAATAGGTATATTTATTATTTAAAAATAAATGCAAAGTAGTTTATCTTAAGTAGGATATTTTAAGGTCATTTTCATTTTCCCTTTACATAATTAGTCCCTTACTTATAACCTTTAATAACTACTTAGGATTTCTAGTTACCATAAAACTATGTGGCAACTCCCTTTTATAACTTTACCATTATCAATCCTAATCAGCTCACTAAGATATCTATGATAATATAATGAAGACTCCACAAGGGACTTAATAAAAGCTAAGCTTTATTTTTCTTATGATAATGTGTTGTAGTACTTTGATGCATACTCTATATGTCTTTGTGTTATTATTATTTTTCTAAGTTAATCAATGTATTTTTATTGTTTGATTTTATTTTTTTTTATCTATATATTATTCTTTGTATAATTTTTGTTTTGTGCTTACATTTCATACATCATCATTTTTTATTTGTTTTGTTTGAATTGGATATGAATTTATGCCTTTCCACATATTACACAATATTTCTCTTTCCACACACATAACTTTAGGTTAGCATGGGGAATTGGCGGTGTGTTGATGATCATTAACCCAGACAACTATAATGACTCCACCAAACTCTTGTGAAAAGTCTAGCTTAGTAGTCGATGAGTATCACTCGGTCAATACTATTTGAACCTTGTAAGGTTCAGCCTAATAGGGCTTGTTAACTAAACAACGGAGGACCTTTTAAGACCAATCTAGTTAATTGACTTACCCTTACACATAATAATTGTAACCTTCTTTTTAAAGAGTCTCGCAATAATATCACACTGAGCAGACCTAATAAATATGAAGTATTAACTCAATCATGATATTTCGAGAGGAAATAAGTGATAAAATGGTCAAAATTCACAAACATTTTGTAACAGTTTCAACAAGAGTCTAAAATCTTACAATAAAAAAAGGATCGTTTGGGCCAAAAACTTCATACGAAACTGCTTGACTTGAAGCCTATAAACTAACTTGTTAATGGGACTAACAAATTCATTTGATGTTGTAGAAGGCTAAGTCAACAAGAAAAATATGAATTCATTTAGAAATATAGGAATTTAGCGGTAGTATTAGAAATACCTTTTTTAAAAAAAATTATAAAAGCTCTCATGCATTTTTGGGACCCTTTATGTAGATGATTCTTATTCAAAAAAATAGATACAATGTCAACCATAGAAGAGTATCAACAGTTGCTACATATGCCTCAATATGCATGTAAAATCTTTTTTTAATTATGGCATGATGAAATTGTATACAGATTTGCAAAGTTCATGAATATTAGTGATATAGCAAGAAATGTTGAGGAGAATATAGGTATTACGAGCTCGCCTTGGAAGACTTAGGAAGACTCATTCAACCAAAAGATGAATGATCTAAGTAATGGTAAAAACAAAATCTAGATATTAGATCTAGGTATTTTTGGGCTGATATTATTTCCATCGATAGCAGACCTAAATGGCTTGGAAGCAGCAAATATATTAATAAAAGTAGAAAGAAATCAAGGCAACCTAATAGTTGCAATTATAATAGAAACTATTATATCTCTTAATTATAGTAGAAATATAGGTATAGGATCCATGAGGTGTTGTGTCCACTATATATATATATATATATATATATATATAAGAGTAGCCATTGTTTAGACATTTCTTAGTGGGTCAATTAAAACCCATTAAAAAGTTCATGAAGTTAGAATGGTAGTAGTATAAAGAGGTTAATGGTATGAATTATTTCATAAACATCCTACCACCATATTTAACAAGAGGATAATTTACATGGGAAAGATGTCGTATGTCATTTTTTTTATTTAGTAAGTTCTTTTAATTAAGGTCACAAGATATGTCAGTTATGCACCCTCTATAATAGCAAGGTAGTTAAGGTATCAACAATATGTCCAAATGACATTTGACCTAGCTCAATTTAAAAGTAGTTACAAGGATGCAACTTTATTTGTTATATTAAAAAAATGAAAAGGCTATCGCGGAGTATATATGGCTCAGGAACCAAAAGTTAGAGGTCAATATAAAAGCAGAAAGACATGTTAGGAAGTGAGTTGAAGAAGAAATATGAAAGATAAATGAAGAAATAAAAAAGTTTAAAAAACAAAATTGAGGAAGCTTTGAACACCAATAAAACGTTAGAGGAGGTTCATCGATTCGTTATAAAAGAGCAAACTCACCTTGTAAAATTATGAGAACATGTTGATAATGAGATGTTCAAACTAAAAAATTACATAAAAAAAATACAATGATAGTTTCAAAGATAATTAAAGCACTAGATGGATATCAACGATACCTTAATAAAGACTAGTGATAATAATATGGCAGGCCTGCAGAACCTAAAGAGCCTAGCAATAAATGTGTCTTGGATTGCTGACAAGTTACAAAACGTTGCTCATCATATGGCCAAGATTTCCTCGAGGAGATATCTAAGTGTGGCAGAGTTCATAAAGTATGAATCATTTTATAAAGGATGTTCCATTGTATGCCATATTATTATATTTTCCTATCAAACTATATAAATAATTCCTTGAGCTATTTACACATTTTGAGTGGACATTGTATTGGAATAATTTCCATATATTTTAATGAATGAAAGTTTTAATAGGAAAATGGATGACCTAATTCTTTAGTTGAAAATAATTTAATGTAATAAGCATCACAAAACCAAATGGCTTATAAATAATTTTTAGAATGATAACATTCTAGATTAATGAAGAAATGTTCATATCTCGAAAAAGTTATTTTTTATATAAGTTATAGTGAAATTGGATAAAATTCCCTTCTATAAAAAGATTGTAAAGTATCCCTATATTTAACAAGAATGATACTTTTAAGAACTTGAAATGCTAAAGGTTATTAAGATCTTGATCATCATCAAAGATTCAATAACTTTTGTCACCTTTTAAGGAAAACTACTTAATATCTAATCAAATTCATTCTTATATTATATTAGCATGCATATTCATAATTGTGTTTTGTATCTACATACACTAAAAAAATAACTCATCCATGAAAGGATAAAGTTTCTTTATGGACCTATAATACTAGATTAAAAAAAAACATGGAATATAAAAAGAAGATTTTTTTTTATAGAAAAAACTACAAGAAATAGTTAGAACTAATAAGAAATAAGACATTTAGGTTCACTAGTTTGCTTGAGCAAGGTTATCATATTAGATCATTTATTGAAAGGCTCTTCAATAGAGAGAATGCTCTAGAAATATACACCTTGCAGCATGCTATCATAGCTTTTATAACCATGGATGTATCACCTAATTTCCATATCCAGTAGGGGCTACTACTAAGCAAAAAGCCATGAGATTCCAAGGGGTGATACTTGATGCTTAGTTTCTAAAGGCTCCATATTCTATTTTATGTTGTTGAGCTACCAACAAGCAAGGTTTGCCTCTACTCTAAAGCTTGTTATAGAAGAAGTTATGAATAAAAAGCCTTAAAAAAAGATGGATCCTATAAAGCTCTTGGTAATTAAAGAATGGCTAAGAGAAATTAAAGGTATAGACTTGTATGATTTTGTAAAGGCTTTCAAAACATGATTGGTATAAGATATAGTCATCTCATAAAAGTCTAAGGTGTTTGAATTCACCAAATACATAAGCGTTAAGTGCCTCATAACCCGTTTAAGGATTTATTATGGCAAGATGGTGGAAGCGATTCAAAATGATAAGTCTCTTATTTGTTTCTTCCATGAAAGCCTAAGCAGTGTTGCCTTATCTTGGTACATAAGCCAAAATGGGTATAAGATAAAGTAGTAAAAGGATTTAGTTGAAGCATTCATATGCTAGTATTAATTTAACATAGAAGTAGCACTTGACCGATCGAGTTTACATGTCATGGAGAAGAAAGTCAAAATTTAATAAAATAATATATTGGTGTTAGAAATAAACCGTATCTCAAATCCAACCTTTTATTTTGGAAAAAAAAATAAGTCTCACTCCTTATCAAGCGCTTGACCAATCGAGCTTACATGTCATGGAGAAGAAAGTCAAAATTTAATAAAATAATATATTGGTGATAGAAATAAACCGTATCTCAAATCCAACCTCTTATTTTGGAAAAACAATTAGTCTCACTCCTTATCAACACCTTCAAGAACATATTATATTAATACCTATTGAGAAATGAGTCTGTTAGTTTATGGAAGTTGTACTCGTAGCTGAACGAGTGGAGTAAATCATCGAAGCTATAAGAATTAATGAGACAACTACACAAATATAATTTAACATATAAGTGGCACTTGACTGGTCGAGTTTACACATCATGGAAAAGAAGGTTAAAAAATCATTAGAAAAAATATGTTAGTGTTAGCAAGAAACTGTAGCTTAGATCCAACCTTCTCCTTTGGAAAAAAAAATTAGTCTTACTCTTTATCAACACCTTTAAGAGCCTATTTTATTAATAGTTATTAAGAAATAGGCCTGCTAATTTTATAGAGATTGTACTTGTAGTTGAACAAATAGAGTAGGCCTTTAAAACTAGAAGAATTAATAAAGCAGTTGAACCAGTATTAATTTAACATAGAAATGGCACCTGATCGATCAATTTTACATGTCATGGAGAAGAAGGTTAAAGAATTAATTAAAAAAAACAATGTTGGCAAGAAACTATAGCTTATATCCAACCTCATCTTTTGAAAAAAGAACTAGTCTCACTCTTTATCAATACCTTTAAAAGCCTATTCTATTAATACATATTAAGAAATGGATCTACTAGTTTTGTAGAGATTATACTCGTAGTTGAATAAGTGGAGTAGGCCGTCAAAACTGGAAGAATCAATAAAGTTGCTAAATTTTTTTTTTAAAAAAAGAGGAAAACTCAACAAAAAAAAAAGATGTAAAGGTGCATCACATGGCTAATTATATCTATCAACCAATAAGTTACAAAAATAACCATGAGAGACTTTTTTTTCCTCTTAAATTCTCTTAAAAAGACAACCAATTTTACCTATCCGTAGTATCTCCAACCATATCCTTCATATTATCCTACCTACCTTATACCATCAAACATCTCAATTGTAATTATGGCAAGTATATTTTACAAAGTTCCATAATCCCCATAATACCAATAATAAGTCATACCCTAGAATAGCTAAACATTGAATACTCAACCTTTTAACCATAACTAATAACATATTTATTATCAAAATACCTAACTTTTTTACCGACAATATACCCAAAACACAACCCATAGCAAGAGTACATGGCTCACATTTCCATGTCTTTAAAAAAACTACATCAATAAATGTCAAACTAAGGTAAGTCCCTCATATTTTTTACAAGCCCATTCAGTCATCTTACCTATATTGGTATAAATTGGATGAGAGATTTGTTTACAATTCAGGGGTGATAGGTCATAACATCAAGACATGCAATACATTCAAGAAATAGGTTAGCCTGCTTATTAAGAATGTGTTGATAGCCTTCAAAGGATATGTAAATTCACTTAATATATACACCAATCCTTTATGAAATCACATGAGTAAGAATAATGGAATCATGAATATGATGGTACTTAAAAACATGGTGATTAATCAGAATAAATCATATTTAAAAGTGTGAATGACGACTTTGCATGATATATTAAAAGTCGCAGCTACACAACATGTATTGCATATTTTATTTTTTAAGTTTCACCAAGGTTATGGGTATGTGATTGATGATTGAAAAGAGCTATACTAAGGTTTTGAGAATTTTTTAATGCTCATTGTTCATAGGTTTGAAAACGGTAAAAAAGCACAAGAGATTGGTATGAGAGGTACTGAGAAGGCTAGGTTAGTTGTTTATAGGTACCAATTTAGTAAAAACATGTCATCTAAGATGATCTTAAAAAAGTCAATGTCTCATTATACAAATAATTACCAAGCGTTACCTCATGAATATGTATATCATCTCTATATTAGCTAGTCCCTCATAATCATACGAGCTTCTATAGCTGAAATGAAAGAAATGGGTGACTTAACATGAAATGAATGGTGTTATGCCCCCAAAAGAGTTTGACGAATAGAAGGAAAAAAAAGGGTTGATCACTCACCTAGTAGTACTAGAGAAAAGCTAATGGATAATATGCTAGAGCTAGACATTGATATCGGGATACACAGGCTACCGTTAGTCCTAACACAAACCAGTGAAGTAGAAGTTAAGAAGAATGAGGTCGAATATTATAATTAAAGAGATTAAAAAAAAAAGATGTGAAAGCAATGGAAAGCCAAGTTCTTAGAAGAGGTTGAATATCCTTAGTAAGTATTGAATATCATGATAGTTACAAAAAAAGATGAAAAGTTGGAATGTGTGAATTTCAAAGATATAAATAGAGTAAGCCCAAATGATCATTTCTTTTTATCTTATATTGACATACTTATAGATAATGCTGCCAAAAGTTCCATAAATTCCTTTATAGATGGAAGGGTATGATCATATCAAGTAGGTGGAGGAAGATAAAAACAAATATAATTTTCGTCACATCTTAGGGAACTTTTTGTTACGAAGGCATGCCCTTCAAACTAAAAAATATAAGGAAACATTCAGTGAGCAATGATGACTCTATTTCATGAAATAATACATAAAGAAATTGAAGTATATAAGGATAATATGATGGCCAAGTCAAACGAGGAAGAAAATCACGTCTAGATACTGAGAAAGCTTTTTAAGAGGTTGATGAAGTACAACCTCAAATTGAATCCATCAAAGTGAAAATTTGAGGTGAAGACATGAAATTATTGGGGTTTATGGTGAGATTATAGAATGAAGATTATTGAAGAGTTTTTAATAAAATAAAGTAGTATCTATATAATCTTTTACTCTTAGTCCTACCACTACCGAGAAGATCATTAATCATGTATTTGACCATGACAAAACATGTTATGAGTTATGTCCTAGGTTAGCAGGATAATTATAGAAGGAAATAGTAGGCCAGTTATTGTTTGAGCAAGAATTTTAATGATTGTGAATCTTTGTATACCTTTATATAAAGGATTTGTTATGGTATAATATGGAGTGCACGAAGACTCAAGCAATACATGCTCGATTATACAACTTGGTTAATAACTAAAATTGATCCAATCAAATGCATTTTTTAGAAGTCCTATTTGTCTAACAAAATTGCATGATGGCAAGTTATGCTAGCAGAATATACCATTTTTTTATATGACTGGAAAGTTATTAAAAGGTAGCGTCATACCAGATCATTTAGCAAACAATGCAATTGATGATTACGAGCCCTTGCAGTTTAAATTCCCTAATAAAGACATTATAATAATTAAAAATAAAGAAAAGATAGGTGAAGATGTATGACTTTGTACTTTGATAGGACAATAAATGTATCTGGTAATGGTATAGGTGTTTTGCTCATTTCATCAACAAAGAAAAAGTATCTAGATGTGATCGAATTACAATTTTAATGTACTAATAATATAGTAGAATATGAAGCATACATTTATAAGATCAAGACTTTATTGGAAATGAAAGTTAAAAAGCTTGATATACATAGTGATTCCTTATTAATAATTTACCATGTGAAGGAAGAGTGAAAAATGAAGGATGAGAAATTAAAGTCATACCAAGAGTACCTTATCAAGTAAGCAGATCAATTTAAAGAGATCAAGTTCATTCTTTTAATAAGGGATAACAATCAACTAATAGAGGTGTTTTATTCTATATTAGCTTTAATTATTCAAATCGATTATGATAAGAAAGTACAATATGCATCTATTAAAATAAAGAATGACTTTACTGACTATTGTTTAGTTGAGAAGGAAACAAATGGAAAGCTTTGATACCATAATATCATACATTTTATTATAAGTTGTGAATATTCGCTCAATACTAATAAAATGGACAAAAAGACCTTCAATAGTTTGCAACAAAAATATTGAAAAAGGTTGTTAAAAAGGATTGTCATCTTTATTCTTGAAAACATGGTTTCCTTATACTCTTGACAAGAAGTTGATAAGAACTATCAAGTAAACCATATAAAATTTTATGGTGTAAAAGTTGTAACTACTAAATACTTATAGACAAGGAAAAAAAATAAACACAGGAGGAGAGAGAATAGCTTTCAATCTCATTAAAGATTGATAAAAAATTATCCACCTACTTATTTCTTTCACATTCTTATATTGGTGTCTCTCATATGCTATAAATATCGAGTAGTTACAACTTAATCACAATAAAATTTATTGAAAACAAAACATGTATGGTAAGTGTGGACCATGTTAGAATGATATATATAGACAATTGGGGTGGCAAATGATTTGACATGTCATAAATATAAATATGTAACTAGATCATACACATATATAAACATAAAAGTGTTTAAAAGGTACCTAAAATATTTTAAGATTGTTGTTTATATATATATATATATATATATATATATATATATATATATATATATATATATATTAGTTACAAGTTTATTGTTAGTGTATGAGCATGAAGATATAGATTAAGGTAATGATAAATAGCCTTAAAATAATTTATTATTTATTTTTTAGTGTTTATAGTGTTATTGCAATATTATTTTTTCAATCTACTCAATTTTTTACTCTTGATAGCACAAATAAAAGAAAAATAACGAATTATATTTTTAGGAAAATCTCTCTTTTATTAACAGATATAAATACAAGATTAGAGATCAAAATATATTAATTCTCTAATTACAAAAGAAAAATAAAAATAAGAGTTCTCTATAATGCCAGAAGTTCTTTTTTATATATAAAAAAAACCTTTAAAATGTTCTATAGTTAGACAATTTTGATAGTTTATTATTGTTTTTCTCCTCCTTTATTTAAATTTTAAAATAAATTGTTTATTTAAACCTACACAATTCTTGTTTTAAATATGCACAAACTTTACTTTAAACACAATTTTCCATTCACCTAATATCTAACAAAAAGCAGTGCCGCTGGATAGAAAATTTCGGCCATATGTATCCCATCAGTACATTCACATTAACACCAGCATGATTTATGTTGAATTACAATTAACTCTCTAGAAAACGACATCCCATCAATACATCAACATGATTTATGCATTAAAATAGAATTGATATATAATAGAAGGAGAAGAAGAAGAAATTGTTTCATTCTCAAATGAAAAAAATTACACCTCCATACAATAATAAAAGGAGAAAAAAAGGGAGCAATAATGGACTACATTTGGAGTATAATAAGCGTGCAATCCTCCTACCGCTGGGTTTTTGAAAAACCACTGCTACGTACCGACCTAGCTTTAGACTCATGACCTTCTTGGATTATGAAAGCATTTCCCAATATTGTAGCAAAATTCACCTTTAATCCAAGGGAAGCATGTCCACTTCAGAATTAAGATATAAAGAAGAAAAGAAGTATTACCTAACAAGTCAGGAAGGTAAAATTATTAAAAGCATATGTACACTGAGAGAGACCCTTCTCATGGCTCTTGTCTAAGGAAAATCGAAGGGACAATGTCTTGCAAAAGTCCATAGTCCGGAACTTGATACTGCTGGTGCACATGCTGATTAACGTTTTGTGGATACGCCCCCATGTTCTGGTTGTTCATAGCAGATGGGATTTGAACAAAATTATACCCTTGATGATGAGGGAAGCTAGGCCCACTCGCCATGGGCGCAGGTGCTAGCATTGAATGTGAAAACATAGCCGAAGCACTTCCTCTAAGTGTTGTTGGAATTGAATGGTTGTGTTGGCCCTCGTATGTTGTAATCACGATTGATGGATCCTGGAATGACCTCTCCACACGTTTTTTCACAGTGCATTTCTGAGTAGTGCACCGGTAATAGCTCCTGATAAAAATATAATTAATTAATGTTGACTGTTCATCTTATCAAGAATTACCTTCAAGATTACCTGTCTGTCGTTAATTAACACTCCTAATTCATTTTAAGAAATTGAATCTGGAAAAAGAAAATAGTGGAAGCGATGAAAGGATTGATGATGTTGTACCCTTTGTTTTTCTTTGACCTTAATTTCGGCAATCATCAATAAGAGCAAAAACGTTTTGTCAACGCATGCAAAATATATAGTGTCTATATGTTGGTTTCTGATAAAAACTAGTGCTTCTTGATTTACTGTGCTTTAGGGGGGTGCAAGAGACTAGCTAGGGCATGCATACCTTGGATATGGACTATTCTTGACAGCCTTCTGTCCATACTTTCTCCATCTATATCCATCTTCTAGATGATCGACCTCGCTCTTGGTCATGAAGGCAAATCGTGGCTCTTTTTGCCTTTTCTCTGCTTTCTTCTTTGCCTTGCTGCTCACATACATAAATGAATTACACCATGTTTAATTCAAGAATATTGTCAGAATTAAGAAAGTAGCATAGATCAATTCATATATATGATATTGAGGATTACATGAACAGAAACTTACTCTTTCTTGTCAGAGTTTTCTCCTCCATCCTCTGGCTTTTCTGGTTGTGTCTCTTTCTTGGTCTTCCCTGAGTCTTCATCACCACCAGCCTCACTCGAGGAGAAAGAGACTGAAGAATTAGGGGTGGCTGGAACTTGATCAGTACTATTCCCACCATCTAAATCTCTAGCTTCCACTGGCCTTGAACTTTCTTCTATGGAAGAGAACACTTCAGATGAAGAAGGTGACAGGCCAAAGGCTTTCGCAAGTGAATTGTAGTCCACGGAGCCATGCAAGCACTCCGTCAAGCTCATGTACGACGAAGGATCAAGCCCTTGGCCGGGAGTACTCCTGTTATAAGTTGATGAACCAAGAATGGAAGGAGGCTTGACATCAAGATGATCCTCTTGGAATGGAGTGTGGTAGTAAAAGTCTCTGTGCTCATTAGACATAGATAAAGAAGAGGAGGAGGAGGAGGAGGAGGAGAGGGTTTGGTTTCTAGGTCTTGGTTGTGCGTTAAGACTTTTGGCTTATTTTCATTTACTTGTACAAAGAGTCTGCGAGTTTGAAGGAGACTTGCCAATGGCTTTTTATAAAGAAAGGTTGACAAAACTACCTCCGATCACAAGGGCAAAAGTGCCCTCTCATATGGAAACATTTCCCGCATCCGTCCCGCCCTCTTCTGTCAATTTACACCCTATTCCGGGTCTCCCTCCATGATTACATTTCTAACTATTATAATCTTTTCGTTTTCAGTTAAAAGAAAATAAAAATAAAAATAAAAATAAATATATATATATATATATATATATATATATATATATATATATATATATATAGGTATACTACCAAGGTCTTCAAAGTTTTCTCAACAATAATATTAAATTTCTAATCATTTAACTACTCCATACACCGGATATTATTGGTGTAAGATGGCTAAGTAATTAATGGAAAGGGTTATTTATTGATTAATTAATTAAGCTGTATATTAATTAAGAACATAATCTCAATTTTTTAATTATCGGTGCATCTAGAAGCCAAGAAACCTTCTCATAACGATTTCTTCTTCAGAAAATAAAAATCTAGTGTAATATCATCCTCTTGGATAGCACCAGTAGTCAATGTGTGCAACGCAAGCCTCAACATGCATATCTCTATTTATTATAATTAATTAAGAGATTATTCTGTAATCTCTTAATTTCTATGATTAATTAATTAATTAATGTGAAGCAGCTTAATTTATATATATAAAAAATGAAGACTCAACTCCATGTTTAAATACTCTTATTCTTTTTAGAAAACGCAAATCTGTCATGACCTACCAACAACAAGATATTTCTTGCGTAATATTATTCAATGAGTCTCTTATCATATAGTAAATTAGAATTAAGTTCATCTTTTTAGCATCATCGATGATCATACACAAATCATTTATGATCCATGAATTTTATTCTTCATTTATGGATTAACCCAAGGATTATTTTAGTTTGTATAGATTTATTTATATATATTTTTATATATGTGTGTGTTGTTTTGAAAAGTAAATGGAAGGTATTTAATTAACATTAATAAATAGCTCTTAATATGATTTAGAATATAAAATTTAGAGATAGAAAATATAAAATAAACCCATTTAGTTTTTTATTTAAATGAGAATATATACTTATTAAATACTGTAAAATTAGCTTCTAAAGTAATAATGAGGATGCTAATTTTCTAACTTGAAATTTACGTTCAAGAATCCAATGACTTTATATTATTTCTACAAGTCATATTCATTAATATGATCCACTCAACCGGGTTTTTAGATATATTTTCTTGTGTAATTTTTACAAAAAATTATGTATTTTTATTGTTTTAATGTATTAATGTTTAAAATAAATTTTAAAAAATAAAAAAATAGTATTTAATATATTTTAAAAGAAAAAAAATATATTCAAAAGTAATCATTATCACTCTACTAAACAACTATAAATTTGCTTAGAAAGAAAATTAAGGATAAGTCAGCGAAGACTACAAAATAATATATAGAAAGAAATAAAGAAAAAATGAGAGAAGAGTCAGTCAGGCACGAGGTCAGAGAGAGAGAGAGAGAGAGAGTCTGTGTGCTTTTGGTTTCTTTCTAGTCAAACATTCAAACTTCACTGTTTGTTTGTTTTAATTAATTAAAAATAAAAAAGAGATATGGGAATATCAGGCTTACACGTGTTTGATACTGGCACCGGCATTTTGATCCTAGCCGACATTACCCCTGGCACGTGGGACTCCCTCAATCGCTTTCTTTCTTTCTTTCTTTCTTTCTTTCTTTCCTTTCGTGTTGATGGGACCGTCATCATCTTCCTCACGCAAGCTGTGAGGGGCGAGGTGTTTTTTTTCATCTGTTTTTTTTTACCGGATGCAGCCCGTGTAATTTACAGGGTATTTGAAAGAATTATAAAGGTTTTTTTTTATAAAAAATATATTAAAATAATATTTTTATTCAACCTAAAAATCAAAATTCAACGAAAGCATTGTTTTGGAGCTGTTGGATGATTAGCCAACAAAGAAAAGGACTGAAGCAAAATGAGAACTGGATTTGAAGGAGAAAGATGGGAGTTTGTTCTTGTGTGTGTGGTGTGAAAAGAAAGGAAGAAATTCTTCTTTCTTATTTCCTTTCAATGAGCCGACACAAACATATATAAGAAACAAAGTTGGTTCTTTCTCTACTACTGTTAGCGCAGAGAGATAGGGAGAGCAACAAGGGTCAGAAAAGATTTTAAAATAAAATAAAATTGTGGTGTTCAATATAGTAATTTCGCATAGTATTTAGCTTCGGAGAAACACATATTTCGCATATTTCAAGTTTTCGTGGTGGGATGATTTTAGTAACTTGTTTTATTTCCACTGTTTTTGGAATTGACCACGAAAATAAGTTTTCGTTTAGTTTTAACAGAACTACGGTACCAAATATTGAAATTTACAAACTGTTAGTAAACACAAAAACCCATAAAAAATGATAAATTTAAAAAAAAATCATGAATTCTAAGAATCTTGTTAGGCAAATCTAGAGCTGTTTAAGGTTTGTACAAAAAATACAACATTAGATTTTATTTTTTTTTTTACATTGAATAATTTCTTCAAGGTTGAGTTGTCGTAAACCGTAAGTTGTCTGAGTGTTTGGCTTCTAACGATAATCCACACGAATCACCAGTGAGAAGTCTTATAAACCCATGTAAGAGAGAGAGAGAGAGAGGGAGGGAGATTGATATGCTTTTGAGAGCTAGCTTTTTTCTTTTGTGTTTTCCAGGTATTCTATATTGTGTAGAAAATAAAATGCATAACATTCTATTTATAAGAAAACCTGAAATCTCTATAAGTGACAAAATATCAATTTTCCCCTTGAATAATATCACATATATTATTTCAGAATAATTTTAGAAATTTATTCAATCAAATCCCTACTTGATTTTTTCTTAGTTTTAGAATTATAATCCCTTGTATTGATTACATTCTAGTCTTCAATTTCTAAAACTTATATGCAATCAAGTGACACTCGATTAATCATCCTAGTTTAATTTATGACTAATGATTCTTATATGCGTGACTCATTAGGTTCCCTAATAAGTTCGTCCAAATATAAATTACAATCCTAAATAAAATAGGATTTAACAAATTAAACAAAATAATTTATTATCAATTCATCACTTAATTGATTATATTTGAAGATCAAGTACAATGTCTAGAAACGTGTCATGATCCCTAAATATTAGAAAAGTCATAAATGGTTTGACTTAAACTTTCAATAACCAATTTCTCAGTATAATTATTATTCCTTCATCAACAATGTTTTTATTTAGACATTATAGTATGGAGTGTGTATACTCTGTCAAATCATGTTTGTTCTCAACACCACAGTCATTAATTTTTTAAATAAAATTTAAAACTCTTTTCAAATCTCATTCTTAATTGAGCAAGGGTTTACAATTAATAATATTTGGGAACAAATGGAATATTTAATCTAATTCACCTAGGATGATGAATCCTTTATTGATTACCCAAATACATTCATATAGTCCATGTTATACCCAATATTTACATGTTTGTTACCCTTGATTAGGACAACATGTAGTAGGATCAAAGCATAATGCTTCTTACATAAGATAACTTAGTGATCTCAAATGTAAAGATCACTTACACAACCGTCGCGTGAACCTTTCTATAGATATAGGTGATCTGTCCATATGGCTATAATCAACATAACAAACTAGGAAAACATGGTATTTTCAGAACATCATTGGACCAATTCCAAGCAAGCATGTCACACAACAATAAAAAGAGGTTAATATCACTAATCAAATTGTGAACATATATTCTTTTTGTATTTGTCTATCCATTAAACGTTTATCGAATGACCCACAAATTGGATAAAGAAGTAGAATCATAATTCTATTGTAATTAGTTATAAGGTGTAGGGGTAAATTCATCAATTTACCCCAAAACCTAACATTTAGCTTTGAGGGAAGAATTATAATTATACCCTCATCTTCTTCCTAAGCAACAACTTCTGTTATCAGCATGGGGACTGCTCTCGTAGAAGATAACCACGGCAGCGACAGGGATGGTTGTTGTTCCACTACCAGCAATGCCAAAAGATGCATTAGGCATAACAGCACCAAGGGCGTTTTAAAAAAAAAAACAATTAGGGTTAGATCTAGCCAAAACAGTAGCCAAATATCAAGTCTTATTTATTTATTTAAAAACAAAAATTGGGAAAACTTAATTCTGCATAAAAAAAAATTAATTCACAATTAACACCAATAACAATTAAAACATGCAATCAATAATACTAATTGTCTAACAATAGCTCTGACACCATTGTTGGGTTTCCTGAAATATGTATACGCAATAAAAATGTTAAATTTTTAAAAAATAACATTTAGTCTTAAAGATCTAGTTAGACAGATCTAGAGTTGTTTAGCGTGTATACAAAGACTACTTGGAGATCATATGTTCTTTTTGGCATTGGATAATTGCTTCAAGACTGGATTGTCGCAAACCACAAGTCATCTAAGTGTCCGGCCTCTAACGATAATCCACACGAACCACCAGTGAGAAATTTTCTGAATCCTTATAGGAGAGAGAGGTTGTTATACCTTTAAGAGCTAACATTTTTTTTTGTATTTTTCAGGTGTTTTGTATTGTAAAAAAAATAAAGGTATAAAATTTTATTTATAGACAAACCTGAAAACCCTATAAAAGGAAAAATATCAATTTTCCCCTTAAATAATATCATATATATTATTTCAGAAAAATTTTAGAAATTTATTCAATCAAGTCCGTACTTGATATTTTTTTAGGTCTAAAATTGTAATTCTTTGCATCAATTACATTATAGTCCTCAATTTCTAGAACTTATTTATAATCAAATCATACTTGATTAATCATCACAATTTAATTTCTGATCAATGGTTACTATATGTGTGACATATTAGGTTTTCTAATAAGTTGGTCCAAATATAATTACAATCTTAAATAAAATAGGATTAAATAAATTAAACAAATTAATTTATTATCAATTCATCTCTTGATTAATTTATATTTAAAAATCACGTACAATGTCTAGCAATGTGACATAATCCCTAAATATTAGAAAAGCCATAAGTGGTTTAACTTCACTTCTCAATGACTAGTTTCTCGATGTAATTATTATTCCTTCATCAATAATATTCTAATTTAAATATTATAGCATAGAGTATATCGACTATGTCAAATGATGTTTGTTCTAAATATCATAGTCATTGATTCTTTGAATAAGATTTAAAACTCTTTTTAAATCTCATTTTACCTTGTACAAGAATTTACAATCAATACTATTTGAGAATAAATGTAATATTTTTTCTAATTCACCTCAGTTGATGAATCCTCTCTTGATTACTCAAATACTTTTATATAGTTCATGTTATATCCAATATCTACCTATTTGCTACCATTGATTAGGACAACATGTAACAAGATATATCCATAACACTCCTTATATAAGATAACTTAGTGATCTCAAGTCTAAGAATCATTTACACAATTGTCACATGAGCCTTTCCATTAACACAGGTGATCTCTTCATATGGAATTCTCATACAATATAATCTTATAAAGAGAAAAATGAACCATATGAATCTGAAGCTCAATTACCAGCAAAACAAACATTGAAAGATGAACTAAATTTTTTAAAAAAAAATGGACAGAAAACCTGACTTAAGTCAACAAAGTCAAATTCACAGTGCGGTCATAAGATCAGAATAACCCCATTGGAAAAAAAAATTGATTATAGAGATCAACTTTTAAGCAAATGATGAAAGGCAAACATGAAAAAAAAATTAATTTTAATTTGCATATAAAAAAAAACTCTAGTTAACCCAATTTAATTCAATTAATTCATGACTCAAGATATAATATCGAGATAACCCCATAAAAAGAAAAAGAAAAACAATTCATGACACTTAAAGCCTAGTAAACTAATGTTGAAATGATGAAATTGAAAAATAGATCAATTTAAAAAAAATTGAAGTTAAATTAGGTTAATATTTGAAACTTGTGACCTAGTCATGTGACAAGGATTAACATATAGAAAGCAAACATGAAAAGATCACAAAGCCGAATTCTTTATCATCCAAATTTTTTTTAAAAAAATAACAATCAAAACAATGAGGACCAAATCTGATATAAAATTTAAATGAAAGAAAATAATGAGGGAATAAATTGAAAAATAAAAAAATAAGAAAATGATAAAAAAAATAGCAATCAAAAGAATAACTTAAATGAAATAAAATACTAAGGGATGAAATTGAAAAAACAAAAAAAAAATATTAGAAAACAAATAAGAATCAATAGAATAAGAATCAAAATGGTTATAAAAAATAAATGAAATATAATGCTGATGGATAAACTTAGGGATGAGCAAAAAAACCGAAAAACCAATTAAACCGAGAAAACCGGAAAAAAATAACCGAAAAAACCGAACCGAAAAAAAAACCGATTAAAATTTTGAAAAAACCGACCGGTTCGGTTCGGTTTCGGTTTTATAAGCAAAAAACTGACAAAACTGAACCGAACCGAAACCGAAAAAACCAGAAAAAAACCGAGCCAAAACCGAGCCAAACCGGAAAAACCGAGCCAAAACCGCGAAAACTGAGCCAAAACCAAAAAACCGAGCCAAACCGGTTTGAACCAGTTTTTTCCCTAAAAAACAGAACCGAACCGAAACCGAAACCGGCCGGTTTGACCCGGTTTCGGTTTAGTTTTGGTTTTTTTAAAAAAAATTCGGTTTGGTTACTTTTTTTAATAAAAACCGAACCAAACCAAAAATGATCACCCCTAGATAAACTTGAAAACAAATGAACTTAAAAAATCATGAAAAGAAAAACAAATAACAATTAAAAGAATAAGGACCAAAATTGATAAAAATACAAACTGACATGACATATTTTATTTTCGGAATGGTTGGCGTGAAATTCAAGGTTAGGATAAAGAAAAGAGGAAGGAAAAGAAAAAAAGTTCATAGGAGCCCAATTGTTGCTCCATCATGTACACATACCTAACCTTCAAAAAAAGGACTTCCAATGTCATCATAGAAGACGATGTTTGATTGCTGAGAAGCACCACATACATTGCCTAAAGAGCGTGGGTGCCTCACACTCTCTAATGCATGCATATCACACATTAGCCACTTTAATTTTTTTAATTATATTTATATTTTTTAAGAGACTAAATTATCTCTCGCTTAAATTGATTATAACTCAGAAAATCATGGTGAAAAGATAAAAATACCCCTGGATGTTAGTTTTAGTTTTTTTTTGTTTTTTTTAGAGTAATTTAGTTATTACATTGTACAACCAAAGCGAGAAAAGATCAAAAAGCCCATAGACCCCAATTTTAATTTCTTTTTGCTTCTAATAGTATTCAAGTCATTTCACTATGCATCTAAAATGTTAAAAAATAAATTTGTCCCCAATCAATATAATAATGATACTATCCTATGGAAAAGACCCCCCCCCCCCCTAGTTTTTTGAGAAAGGAAGGAATAGTCATTTCACTATTCTAATTCATAGTGAATTGTGTCTTTGTTTATAGTGAAAGGCTTATGGCTTTTAAATTTTTATTTAATTATCTAAACTTGTTTGTTGTGTTTATTATTAAATTATGATCTAACCAATCATAAAAATAAAGCAAGTTAAATTGGGCTAGTAAAAAATCATCTTTTTTTTTAATGAATAAACATTTAAACTCGAAAAGAAAGTGAAAAGACAGGCTAAATATGATTAATTAATGAAATGGGTTCTAAGACCTTGATATATTCAATGAGCTTATACAGAATCTCTGAGCATGTTGAAGTCGCTTACTTATTGGTAAATCAAAGAAAGAAGAAGAAGAAGAAAAGGAAGAAAGGGACTTAATCAAGCAATCTATTATGCATGAAATACACACACACAAATGATAATAACACAATGTGATTCAAAAGATAATAAATATATATCTCTCAATTAAGAAAATAATAATATTTTACAAATATCCAAATGTTTTTTGTTTTGTCAAATATAAAATAACAAATAAAATATATGCCCTCATGGCTATAATCAGCATAGCAAACCAGGAAAATAGGTTGTTTTCAGAACATCCTTGGACGAAGTCCAAGCAAGCATGTCACACAACAAGAAAAGGAGGTTAATATCACTAATCAAATTATGAACATATATTCTTATCCATTAAATATTTATCGAATGACCCACGAATTGGATAAAGAAGAAGATGATGCAAGAAAACTCGTCCTTGAAAAAATTGACGGTATCAGGACTTGATGGAGCACATATATATATATATATATATATATATATATATATATATATATATATATATATATATATATATATATATATATGCGCATATGCAACCATAATCTAGCAGACAAGCAGTGTTGAAGGTTTCTAGAGCAAGGGTCAGATTCACATTCGAGATATCTTATGACTGTTGATGGCCGTCGGATAGCTTCAAATATATATAGAGTTCCTCCTCTTGTTTCTGATGGGTGTCGGATAGCTTCAAACTCACTTCATTGATGTTATATTTTTAAGCTATTTTATTAATTAATTAACTCTAAGAACTAATTAAGTACAATTATTTATTTGAACGATTAAATATGTATTTACTTCATTTTTAATTCTTTTTGTTTCTATTTTTCAAGCCTAACCGAGTGCTACACATCATCGAATTTCTTGTTGACTGAAAATATTATTTTGTGTTCTTTTAAACTTAATTCACAATGAGCATTCAGTCAAAGACGAGAATTTCTTCTAGTCAACAGCTAATGTGAAGCCGATGCTTGAATGTGGACCTTCCAATTTGTACCTCCTGGGGATAAACATGCATTTCAAGTGTTCAATAAATGCAGCAAATTACAATACAAATAAACGTTTTATATTAATCATCCATAAAAAAAAATATATATATATAATACTCTTACATCAAAGATATCTGTTCCCTTCTTTGACTTTAAAAATTCAAACCGTCCACCAATATCAAAAAGAATTATTATTTTTTAAAAAATACATCACGCTAATATAAGAATGTGTTCTTTAATATAATTCACATTCTTACGATATCTTTATTGTTCAAGCTCAGAAAACACAATATCTCAAATTAAGTTTTTTGTTTTTGATATTTATTTTTATATTTTAAAATTATTTTAAAAAGAAATTAAAACATTTTATTTTTTTTCATCCACTAATATTATAAATAATTATTTAAAAAGTATTTTTAAAACCATCACAACCACACTCTCAAATATTTTAAAAATTTCCAAATTGTTTTTGTTATTAGGTTGGGTTTTTGAAAAAATTTAATTTTTAATTTTTTAATTTTTTAACTTTTTATATTATTTAATATGTTAATATTAAAAACACATTTTAAATAAAATATATTTTAAAAAACAATCACGCTGTTAACCATCTCGTGGTAGTGTTGTCAGCAGGCAAAAGTTTTCACACCTAGCAATTATTAAAAGGGTTAAGGCAATAGGGATCGAGCTAAAAATAATTCAAAGAACAAAACAAGAGGATGAAATTTATGATGTGATGTCAAACCAAACTTTTGCAAGAATTTGACCATCAACATCAACTTTGAAAATTAGAGGAGCTAAAAGCTACATCACCTTGTAGATCAATAACCTCGACATCTTTCTTTCTAGACACATCATCCATCTATGAATGTAAATGCTCCCAATCAGTTAACTTGAGGAATGAGCTGGTAAAATATTAAATTTATTTTTAAAAAATTATTAATTTAAATTTTATAAATTTTAAGATCACTAAAAGCTTATATAATTGTTAATTTTAGAACCTGTAAAATTAATTAAGATATATAAATTAATAAATACAAAATACCCCTATCAGTTTTTTTATCGTAGCTTTTCAAGAAATTTCAATAAAATAAAAGAAAAAAAAGAGCTTACAACATTAAAAATAAAACAAGAAACTATCACGCATTGTTAAGTAGTTGAAAAGAAATCCACCAAATTTCTGATTTTCTTTGATAATTTTAATTTTGAAGAGAAAAAGGTAAAGTTCATTCTTCACGGATTGATCTCCACCAGGATCAATTCCACACATATGGCTGAGACACAACATAAGTAACAAGCAGCTTATCAAGTTGACATGCTTGTTCTTGTTCTTCTTTTTTCATAGCGATAACTTAAAAAGAATAAAAAAGAAATATAAAAAGAACAGAGAAAAGGTATTTCATTTTCTCAAAAGTTAATTAAATACATCACATATGCGTCATGCGTATGTCATTTCTCAAAAGTTAACTAGCATCTAGTTAGTAAAAATACATGGGTCATCATCATCATATGTTGAATACATAAGAGTTCTTTCTTGAAATAAAACACCATATGCGTGTAAAGCACGTTTGAAATTTGTTTCAAATTCAAAGGAGAATATATTTATTTTTAGGATTAATATTTTATTGGAAATTATTACCAACAAAAAATTTTTAACATAAAATATTTATATGATTAAAACAAATTATAAATGAATCAGAAATTAATATAAAAAAATCCTTGATTAGCAAGTTTTCGTAAAACCTAAAACGTTTTATCCCGTATTAAATAAAATACAAGATTTTCTTGTAATTTATATAGTGGGAAGTTGAAGAGTTATAAATGAGTCTAAGCAAAATGTCTTTGCGTTTAATCCTGATAAGATAAAAATCCATCACAGCTAGTAATAGATAAAGCAGCGTCTTATAGCAGCAGGATTCTTGTGATCAATCATAGCAGTAGAAGGATTCTTGTAATCCTATAAATCTGTTGTTACCTATAATTCCTTCATGTATATAGGCAACAATCACTCATGTAATTAACACACACACACACAAAAAACTATCTAGTAGGTGGCCTAGTGGTAAGAGCTTGGGACTAAGGGGTTTGCTCCCCTTGTGGTCTCAAGTTTGAGCCATGTGGTTGCTAATATGATGGCCATTGGAGGCTTACATAGTCGTTAACTTCAAGGCTCGTGCGATTAGTCGAGGTGCGCGCAAGCTGGCCCAGACACCCACGTTAATCAAAATACACACACACATACACACACACACACAACATAAGAAAGGTGTGGGCCTTTTTGTTTGCATATTCTTACATGGTATCAAAGCCTGAAATGGACTCCCCCACCTCCTCTATTTTACCCATACCTTATGTTCTTGAGTTTTCACCTTCCAAGACTCATTTACCCGATATCTCTATCAAGTTTGCCTCCAATAACTATCTGTTATGGAAAGCTCAAGTTATACCAATTCTAAAAGGTCATGGTCTCCTTGGTTATGTAACTAATGACATTTCTTGCCCTGAATTAACCATCATTGGTATTGATGGCACCTTGCAATCAAATCTAGCAGCAGCAACTTGGCTGCATACTGATTAGTTGACCCTTGGATGGATCAATAGCTCTCTATCAGACGGTCCTCTTTCCCAAGTCATCAATAGTGAATCCTATCATGATGCTTAGATTGTTTTAGAGACTCTTTATGGAAGTTATAACCGAGACCTTATACAACAAATGAAGGGAGTTGAAGACTCTCAGCAAAGGTTCTTATTCCTCAGAAGACTATCTGCACAAAACCAAGTATTTGGCCTTGTCGCTTCGTGGTGCAGGGAAACTAGTGGATGATGATGATCTCATTGTTTGCATCCTGCGTGGATTAGGATCTGAGTTTGATCCTATTGTTGCAGCACTTAATGCTTGTGACATGTTTCCTTCTCTTGAAGGTGTAATTAGCAAACTATGTAATTTTGAAATCAGACTTCATAATGCAAAAACCACTCCATCCAACATTGCCTTCTATATAAATAGAAATCGTTCTCATACAAAATCTCAAGAAAGTTATAATGTGCGTGGTCGTTCTGATAGCTATTCCAATATGCAATTCCAGGGATGTAACAGAGATGTTTACAACTCACGATTTGTTGACAATTCTTCTAGAACCAGACTATCCTCATTCACTTGTCCAGGTCGCAACTCTGGTCGTGGATAAGGAGGTATTACTTGCTTTCGTTGTGGTAGTCCAAATCATAAAGTTGATGGTTGTTTTGCTTCAGATGACGAAGCTGCACAATATAAAGCTTTTGCTGCCATTCAAGTAGGAGACAATGCAGAGGATAGTTGGTATCCCGATACTGATGCTAACCAACATATGACACCAAATTCTAGTAAGGTGCAAGGTATTAACTCCTATTCTGGTACTAATACTGTTATGGTTGGAAATGGTAATGATCTCTCTATAGTTGGTACAGGACATACTAATATACCTACTACTAATTTTAAGCTCAATAATATGCTGGTTGTTCCTGATATCAAAAAGAAATTGTTATCTATATCTTAATTTACTCGGGATAATAATTATTACTTTCTCTTTTTTTCATGGGGATTTCTTCTCAATGACATGAAGACAAAGCAAGTGATTCTTAAAGGTTCCATGGAGGATGGCTTATACCCAATCAATCTACGACAACTTTCACATCATTTCTTCAACCTTTTAGCAAATAAAGTTCCAGTCAGTTTGTGGCATGCATATCTTGGCCACCCTCACTCTCAAATTCTTGTCAAATTATCTCTACTGTCATTGAATAGAAAAATAGATTTCAGTGAGTGTTGTATGTTGGGCAAGTCTGCAAAGCTGCCTTTTAATTTGGTCAATCATATTCAACTTTCATTTTTTATACACTATATACTGATGTTTGGGGACCTGCATCAGTCTTCTCTTTTGATGGTTTTAGATTCTATTTGATTATTATCGATGAACATTCTCGTTACATATGGCTTTTTCCTATGGCTCGCAAATCTAATGTTGCAACTATATTTCCTACATCCATTACATAAATGGAGAATCAGTTCAGTACATTTGTGAAAATTGTTCAAAATGATGGTGGTGGTGAGTTCATTAACACTATTTTGCAGAATTATTTTGCAGCTCATGGTATAATCCATCGACTCTCATGTCCTGGGACACCAGAACAAAATGGTCTTGCTAAACATCAACATCGACATGTTGTCGACACAGGTCTAACTCTAATGGCACATGCATCTATTCCAACCAAATACTGGATGGCAGCATTCAAAACTGTTGTTTTTCTCATCAATCACCTCTCATCTTCAGCTATTAAACACAAGTCCCCTCATGAACTTGTATTCGGCTCTTCACCCAGCCTTGATTTCTTATGGACGGGTCTTTAGATGTTATTACTATCTTTTACTTTCACCTTTTGGTAGAGCTAAATTAGAATACAAATCAGTCTACTTCATTTTTCTTGGATACTCGGCCAAACACAAATGATACTGTTGTCTTGAACCACATTCTGGTTGTCTCTTTATCAATAGACATATCAAATTTAATGAGCTAAACTTTCCTTTTAAGACTAATATAGTTTCAAATTCATCTAGTCCTTGATTGTTTCAGCTACAAACTCTTCCTAAATCTCTTAAAAATAATGCTCTGCATCGACCACCAATCAGTTCGCAAATCAATAGTGTCTGCTGTAGAGCCTGCGACCAGCCAATCTTCAGCATTTCAATCCATAACTCAAATGCAATCAATCTTGCCTTCTTCTTTAACTAACTCAGCAACTTCCATTTTACCACAACGTACTCATCTCATGGTTACACGTACTCAAACAGGTAATCTTAAACCAAAAACATTCCTTTCCAGTAGACATCTAATACCTGTGTGTTTTCTTGTTGATCTTACATCTTAGCCTTTAAACCCCTCCTTCCTACCGTCAGGCCTTCGACTTCCTCATTGGAAAACAGCAATGTAAGCTTAAGTGGATTCCATACATGCCAACCACACTTGAACCTTGGTACCTAAGACACCAGATATGAATCTGCTCAACAGTAAATGGGTATTTAAAGTTAAAACACAGTCTGATAAGACACCAGCATAATTGACAGAAGCTAGACTTGTGGCCAGGGGATTTACTCAACTTTCAGGACTAGATTATGATGAAACTTTTAGTCAAGTTATCAAATCAAGCATTATTCGGTTAATTCTCAATATTAGCATGTCTCACGGGTGGCGCATTAGGTAGTTAGATGTCAATAATGCATTTCTTCATGGTGATTTACATGTACGTGTCTATTTGGCTTAACCATCAGGTTTTGAGGATCCTGCTCATCCACATCATGTTTGTCTTCTTTATAAGGCTTTATATGGTTTAAAGCAAGCAACTCGTGCTTGGTATATGAAATTCAGCAACTACATACACAGATGGGCTTCACATGATGTCCTTATGATCAATTCCTATTCTATTGTCAACAAGGTTCAGATGTTCTTTTTCTATTAATATATGTTGATGATATCCTTCTTACTAAGTCATCTCCATCTCAAATAGCTGCATTCATTACTCATCTCTTCTCTGTGTTTTGCATGAAAGACCTTGCTGATGTTCATTATTTCCTTGGCCTTCAAATTGTCAAAGCGGCACTCACCACTACTCAAACAAGGTATCTACTGTCATTTTTGCATAAATTTGGTTTAGCTGGTGCTAAACCAGTTGCCACTCCTATAGCATCTGGCACAACCTTAATGGCTACCAACGGCATATTGTTATATAATCTCACACTTTTTCATCAGCTTGTGGGATCTCTATAATATCTCACACGTACAAGACCTGACATCTCTTACGTTGTTCACCATGTTTGTCAATACATGTATGCCTCGCGGGGACCTCACCTCATTGTTGTTAAAATAATTTTTTGTTATCTCAAGGGCACTCTAGACCTTGGTTCTTCATTTTGTTCCAACACCCTTAACTGCTTTTCATAGCTTTTATAATGTCGACTAGGTAGGTTGTACAGATGATCGACGATCCACATCTGGTTTTGCCATCTATATGGGCACCAACTTGTTGTCATGGGGCACTAAAAAGCAGGCCACCATATCTTGCTCTATGGAAAAAGCAGAATATTGTGCCCTAGCTTCCACCACGGGTGAACTTATATGGTGCATGAATATGTTAAAAAGCATTGGTTACTGCCTTCCGCCTCTAAAACTATACTATGACAATATTAGTGCTATTACTATGGCTAAGAACCCAGTTTTGCATCACCGCACAAAACATATTGAAATCGATGTCCATTTCATCAGAGAACGTGTTACTAGTGGCGCCCTCCTGCTAGAACATATTGCTAGCCCTACTCAACTAGCAGATATATTGACCAAACCACTTTATTTAATCAAGTTTGCTTCCAATCATGACAAGCTCCTCATTGGTCCTGTACCGCCTTGAGCTTGAGGAGGAATGATAAGATAAAGATCCATCACAGTTGGCAATAGCGAAATCAGTGTTTTATGGCAACAGGATTCCTGTGATCAATCATAGCAGTAAAAGGATTCCAGTAATCCTATAAATCTGTTGTTACCTATAATTTCTCCATGTATATAGGCAACAATCACTGATGTAATTAATATATATACACACGCACACGGGACTAATAACAGAAGAAAGGTATGGGCCTTTTTGTTTGCATATTCCTACAAATCCACCGTACGAGCTTGTCTTTGGCACAAGCTTGGGCCTTGAGCCTCGGGTACTGAGCCTGTGTTTGGATTTGCTTTTTACCAGCTTCTTTTGGATTTGCGCTTGTTTTAAATTGATTTTTTAGCCCATAAAATTATTTTTTAACAACTTATGAATAAAGAGTCTTAATGGTCCTCTTTTTAACCTAAATAGTTTTTTAAGACAAAAAAAAGTTAGATTTTAAAGCCAAAAGATTTTAGGTTAATTTTGTTTTGTGGTGGGTAATTAAGACTGCTAAATAAAAAGAATTAATTATAATGATTCTACATCAATTTTAGTTCCAAAATCCATTATAAAAAGGGGTTAAAGAAATAGTGTTTTACACATATTTTCTCTTCTTCACCTTAGTTTTTTGAATTACTTCCTTAGTTTAAAGCTTGTTTTTTCCTCCAAAGTTTAGGTTCTATTATAGTGTAGAGAAATTTTGATATTTCCTAGAGTTTATGAACCTTGTTTAGTAGTGAAACTAAACAAGGTAATATTGTTAAAATCTTAGGAGACTGATAGCAGTCATTTTATTTGCACCAGAAGATGAGCAATAAAACCTTAAAAAAAATTGATCCTTGACAACAATTGATCTTTATCTAAATTAGATTTTAAGTACTCCAACAAGTAAGTATTATTAAACAATGTAGTTTAAATTTACATGATTTTTTTTCATGCATGATTGTTTTATTATTTTAATCCTATTTTTATAGTATTTATTATATGCATTACCTTGTAGTTAAACTAACAAAACAATTAATCTCAATTAACATTAGGTAATTTATTCATATCAGTAAAAACATTTTGCCAACAATAGTAAGGTTTTATTCTGTTATTTATTTATTTATTTTATACATATATAACTTTGCGAACTAGTTTAATAATTTAGGATGTTATTAGCAACTTTAAACTTAAGTTAAAATTTAACCATTAATCTATTTTGTTAAGTTCATGCATTTTATTTATTAAAAAAAAACCATATTGAAATGATGCATGTTAAATATATATCATTTGACCTAAACAATTAAAATGAGATTAAATCAGCCTTTTTAATTATAAAACTTTTATTTACTAAATTGTTTAATTTTTTGTGGTTATTATATATTTTAAATTTGTTTTCTTTATTGAAATTTTTAATTAGTTACTACATTTCTTATGTTTATAACCAAAATTTAATTATATAATTTTGGTTGTTATTAAAAAAAAAAAAACAATATTGATCATTACATGTACTCAACAAGTGGTTATCATGATCAATATTGCTTCAACGTGTACTATTTCGGTAGAGAGAATTCTACCATCATCTTCTATGAAAACTTTTGAATTTGAAATATAAAGATGAAAGGTATGTTAATGAACACTTAAACGACTTTCAATATTTTATTAATTAGTTGATAACCATGAAAATAGTGTTAGATAATGAGTTAAAAGAAGTATTGTTTTCAGAGACTCTACAAGATAACTAGGAGACTTTGGTTATAACATTTACGAATTCTACTAGGAATGGTGTTTCGTCGCTATCTATGGTTAAAGATAGTTTATTCAATAAAGAAACAAGATGAAGTGAAGTGATAGTAGATAATGCATGGGCTCTTTTGATAAATAACAGAGGGAGAATAGGAATAGAGAATTCTGTAGGCATGGTAAATCTAAAGGCAATTATAAATGTTATTGTTGTAGGAGAAAAGGTTAAATTAGCAACTGTATATCAAGCTACTTCTAGAAAAGAACTATTTACTATGTATAAAACAAAAGACTATAGCAGAATAAAGATGGTTAACAATAGTTATGCTAGTGTTTTAGGATTTGGTGATGTGTGTATAATTAATGAATTATTTTAGAGCTGATTGAGTAGCTTTTTCCCTCTAAGACACAAATGATTTTCCATGGATTATTGTGTGGGTTTTGCTTGTTTATTTTCTTATGAGATTTAATTTACCAAAAGTTGTTTAAATTTCCAGTGGAAAAAATGGGATGTTTTTCACAAAATTTAATAAAGGTCATGGCATACTTTTTATTTTTTATAATTTATAAATTGAGTAGTTATTTTTAAAATCAAAGTAGCTATAAAGGAAATCTATTAATATGTTACTATATATTACATTATTTCTCAATCTTATACTTCTATAAAAATAATCAAATAATAACCTTAAGTTTTTTCTAATTAGCTAATACATCACTCTATCGATTAACTTCATTAAAATTAACGATAACATGTGTAATAAAAGAGTAATTTATCTAAATTGATGAAAATACCATTTTAAGTCATTAAAATAAGAAATAGTGCATATTGGTGTTTAGATTCAAATTTGGGTACGTGACTTTGTTTTTTATTTTATTTTTTTTCAAATATATCAAATGATGAATTTGATCCCACCATAGTCGCAATTATTGATGCATGGAATAGGGATTTCATATAAGGACTACATCTCAAATGGATTGGAGAATACATCATATGCATAATTGAATTAAAAGTGCAAAGACATTATGAAAAGCTTTGGACCAAAAGTACAAGACTAAAGATGTTGGTATGAAAAAATTCATAGTTGATAAATTTTTGAATTTTAATATGATTGATTCAAAGACTGTGATATGCCAAGTTCAAGAGTTTGAGCTCATTTTGCATGATATTCATATTAAATGAATGGTTTTTAATGAATCATTTGGAGTAGGTATGATTATTGAGAGATTCCCACCATCTTAGAAAGACTTTAAGAACTACCTTAAGCATAAATGTAAGAAAATAAGAGTTGATGACCTTATTTTAAGGTTGATGATAGATAAGGATAATAAGTTGTCTAAAAGAAGAGCTAACTCTTCCAGTATGGCTTCCAAAGCAAACATTGTTGAATAAGAGGTGAAGACTCATAATAAAACAAAAGGTAAAAGCTAATTATAAAGGTAAAGAGGATTGCTAAGAAGTTTAATGACAAATACTTTATCTATAATAAGGTTGGACATTAAGCAAAGGATTGTAGAAATTAGGCTTAGCAAGGAAAATCCTACAAAAAAAAGAGGATTAGTCAAACCAGTGTTACTGAGGTTAATCATGCTATAAATGAAGTTTCAAAAAAGAATTTGTTTGTTATGGTTTTCAAATTCAACCTAATTTACAATCTTGAGTAGTAGTGGATTGATACTAGTGCAATAAGAAATGTGTGTGCCAAAAAGATGGTGTTTTCCACTCACAAAGAAATGGATGATGAACACTTGTACTGGACAATACATCAACCTCAAAGGTACTAGGTATTAGGAAAGCCATGTTGAAGATGTATTCTGGAAAGCTTTTCACCCCCATCAATGTGCTTTATGTTACTAAAATTAAAGAGAAATTAGTGTTCGACTCATTGTTAAGAAAAATAATTTTAAGATGGTCTTTGAAAGTGATTAAAAAAAATTAGAAAAGACATAAATTGTGAAAATATAGAAAACCTTTCAATAAACACCTTAAAGTATAGAAATGGTAGTCCCTAATCCCAAAAAGGTAAAGATAGGTCCTTAAATTATATGTCATTTTTTTTATCGGATATGCATACAATAATAGTGCATATCAATTTCTTGTATAGAAGTCAAATATAAAGACATTCATCTTGATACCATAATGAAATCAATGAATGCTATATTATTTGAAGATGTGTTTCCATTTAAGAAATCATAAGAAAAATATTCACTTAAAAGAATGATAGAGCCTGGCTCAAGTAGCTATCATCAATTGAAAGATAATGAAGTTGAGCCTAAAAGGAGTAAAAAGGCAAAACAACCAAAACATTTGGTCTTGATTTCTAAGATACATGTTAAAAAACGAACCTAAGACCTACTTTAAGGCAATGTCATATCTTGAAGCTTTCTAACGGAATGAGATAATAGACAATGAAATTGATCTATTATAAATAATCATATATAGGAACTAGTGAGTGTTGCACCTAAAAGTAAGCCATTAAGTGTATCTTTAAAAGGAAGATGAAGACTGGGAGAATTATTAACAAATACAAAATAAGACTTCTTATTAAAAGATTTAAATAATAATAAGGTTGGCATATTTTATTTTATTTTACACATATTCACTTATGTTAAGAATAACTTTCATCCGAGTGTTAATAGTCATCACAACTATTTACAAACTTGAAATACATTAAATGGATGTAAAAATCTTTCTTAATCATTAACGAAGAGGTTTTATAGAATAAACGGAGGGGTTTATTGTTAAAGGACATGAAAAGAAAGCTTGTAAGTTTATAAAGTCGTTATATGATTTGAAACAAGCACCTAAACAATGACATGAAAAATTTGATAGGGTTATGTTTTCAAATGAGTTTAAAATTAATGAAGTTGGAAATATGTTTATGTGAAAAACACATATAAAGATTTATGTTATTGTATGTATCTATGTAGACGGTATGCTAATTTTAGACAACAATGATCACGTGATCAAGTCTACTAAGAAAATGTTAAATAATAAGTTTGACATAAAAGATTTGGGTGTTGTATATGTCACACTAATAATAAAAATTACTATGATATTTAATGGATTAGTATTATCCTAATCTTATTGTGTTGAAAACATTTAACACTAACATGATTAAAATAAATTATAAGTGAAAGAAAAATTGATCTAAAAGGAACCTCAGTTAGCATGTTTTTATGAACTCTCTATTCCATATTTGAAAAATACAAGATTTTCTTGCAATTTATATAATGGAAAGTTGAAGAGTCATAAACAAGCTTAAGCAAAGTGGTTTTAGGCTTCAATTACGCGTGCATACTTGCTTGGCTCAAGCATGGGCACATGTACAACACAAGTTTAGGCATGGGCTTTGGGCTCTGGACCTTTATGATGCAGTCAAGCTTGTGAAAAATCAAGATTCTCAACATTCAAGTAAGGATTTGTCATAATTGGAGAGGGATTTACTACAAGCAACCCATGTAGTTGGCCTAGCAAAAGGCTTTACGGACTAGAGGGACAAGTCTAGTAGCTTAGAATGGTGATAAAAGGATATCTGACAATTGGACTGGGCTTACCTTTTTCTAAGCGATTCTATATTCATGGTTTTTTTTTATGCATACCATGTTCATCAGACTATTGGATCTCCCGAAATTAGGTCTTAAAGTTGTTGTTTGGTCCAATTTTTTATGTTTCCTAGTTTGTTTTTTTTAATATATTGTTTTATTTTAGATTTTATGTTAATTTATTTATCCTTTTGAATTTTTATTTGTTTTCTAATAGAGGTAGTGTTTTCTAGCTTATTTAAATATTTTGTGAACTTCTAAGAAGGCAAACACCATTAGCCTTATTTTTTAGAAAATAAAACTAAGAATTTAGAGTTTATATCTGCAACTCTTATCGCTCATCAAATCTTCTATGTTTTATTTGTTGTTGTTGTCTTTATATCTTGACTTGCATCACTCTAGCCTAAGGTCTTAGGCCTCAAGCTTCGAGCCTGGGTTTTTGTTTGCTTTTAGCTAGTTTATTTTGGACTTGAGTTTGAGTTTGTTTTAAAATAGTTCTTTGGCTTATGAAGAATTATTTTTTTCTAAACCATTTATTTATCCAACACATGAATAAAGAGCCTGAACAATCTTGTTCTTTAACTTGAACAGTTTTCTATTTAATCTAAAAAATCAGATTTTAAAGTTAAAAATTGTCAGGTTAAATGAATGGAATTAGTTTTTTTAATTATAGATCAGTTTTGATTCTAAAATCCAATGTAAAAAGGGATTAAAGAAAGAGTGTTTTACATATATTTTCATATTCTTCTTCACCTCAGTTTTCTAGATTACCTCCTTAGTTTTAAAATCTGTTTTTTCTTTGTTTTTTATTATACTTTATAGCCTATAAAGATATTTCGAGTTATATTTCTTAGAGCTTATGAACCATGTTTAGTAGTGCAATTAAATAAGGTAATGTTGTTAGAATTCTTGAAAGTTTATTGCAATTATTTAATTTGCATCAAGAGATAAACAATAAAAATTTAAGGACAAATGATTAATTATTAACAATAACCAATCTTCATTTAAATAAGTTTCCAAATACTTCAATAAGTGTTACCAAATAATCTTGCTTAAATTTATGAAATTTTAGTCGAGCATGATTGTTTTGTTATTTTGATCCTATATATACATGCTTTACTTTGCGGATAAATTAACTAACTAAGCAAACAATTAATCTAAATGAACATTAATTTCTTTTATTCATATAACTAATAAGTTTTTGCTAGCAAGGAAATCACAAATGACTTATTGTATATAAATGCACCAATATTTAGATAATTGCAAGAGGCTTAATTAATTATTTAGATAATTGCTGGCGGGATAAATATATGGAAATCTACAAGAAACCAACTTAGCAAAGTATAGTAAAAAAACAATCAGATGGGTGCGTGCGTTTATATAATTACTCAAGATGATATGAAATGGTTGGTTTCAATAGATGTGCGGGTGGTTGCTTAAGAGAGATGACTTTGTAGTGATAGACTAGAGATTGGAATTAAGTCTCTTTTTTTTTAATAATAAAAAAAAGCTTGAGATTGTTGACTTTAAATGGTTTGCTTCCATTATATGTGACATAAAGTGTATGGTCTTTGGTGAATTAATGCTAGTCCCTGTCGATTTGGAAGAGGAGCAGGTTTTTGTTAGGTGCGTGACCAGAAAAAAGGGAATCTTTTTGATGTGGACTCCATTGGAGGTCTCTCTTGCTAACACCCTAATTTAAGGCAGAAAGGTGCTCCTCTCCCACTCTATATCTAATTTCTAGCATGTCATTGTTTGGCTTGAACCGAACATAAAGTAGCACATAAATCTCCATACAACTCAGCCAACCATTAACCTCCACGCTTCACCTTTTCAATTGGATGACTTTTTACTTTATACATATATATGTGTGTATGATTAATCTTCTTCCTTTTGAGATTGAAATTATGACAATTTAATATTGTAGCCAGCATGTAGATGTGTGTTCTTTGTTGTTATAATTATTATTATTATTTAGATTTAGGGTAATTTGTGTACGCCAACACATGCTTACGAAAATAGATTGTTGAAGATAAATTCCCAAAGGTCAAGGAAGAAAGCCCACATGATGGATATACCACACAGTGGCGCTTGAGGTGGGCTGTCAGCAGCTAGCAGACAGCAATCTTTCATTCGGAGGAGGAGAAGAAGAAGCAGAAGAGCTGCTGCAGTATTTTACTGAACTCAGAAAATGAAAGGGTGGGAGAAGCACAAGTTTCAAGAATAAAACGAGTGAAGCACCAAAAGGGAAGATGAGATCATAGTGGGAGCATTAGGCTCTGTCATGTTTTATAAATCACACATCAATTTGGAAAAACCGAAAGCAACCGATCATGTGATGGTTGTAAGTAAATGAGAGCACAAGCAAGCATCGTTCTTTATTATCTGGGTACTCCTAACACATCAAGAAACATGGAGCTTGCAGTGTTTAAGCATGCTTTGCATGCATGCAAGTTCTATTACAGATATGGTAAGATCCCATGCTAGGCGCCCATCACATGTAAAACAAAAATCCTGCAAGATCAGTTGTGTTGTTAGTGTGATTGCCTCTTTTACAAGCATGAGAGTGACTTTCATTTAACCACGACTTTTCTTTAGTACACAGGAAGAGATTGGAATAAAATCCAAATTAATACATTAATTTGGTGTCCAAATTTTTTGTGTTTTATTTTGTCTTTTGTGTGCTTGAAAAGCATGTTTGTTTTTGTATTTTAAAAGTGTTTTTGAATTTTAAATTAATATTTTTTAATATTTTTGTATCATTTTGATATGCTGATGTTAAAATTGATTTTTAAATAAATAAAATTTTTATTTTGATATATTTATAAATAAAAAATATTTTAAAAAAAAACCACTATTATATTTCAAAAAAAAAAAATTCAGGACATGTATCGTTGAAGTTTTCTTAATCTAGCTTGAACATCAAATGTGAAAGGTTCTCAAAAGGTTAGATTCTTTCCTGTGTCAAAAGCTCTTTTGACTCGTCCTCCCTGGTTAATTATCATTCTCACTTCCATGACCGAAATTGTCAAGAATTGTGGCCACCATTATATCATTAGCCATCAAGAAAGAAAGACGATAGTGAAATTTGTTTAAAATCAATGCCCATATATATCACCAGTTGCAATATATAGGACAAGCTAGGTGACTTGACCGTGCCCTAACGTATCGTTTTCCCCCTAGTTTCTTTCCTTTTCTCCTTTTGAGTAAACGCCATGTTCTAAAAAAAAATGGTTCTTGATTATCTGAATTCAAAAGGTTGTGTTGCCCCTCACCTCATTGTGGGCTCATTGCTTTGTTTTTCTTCTTATGTAAATAGTTTTTACCTCCAAGAACTGAGAAAAGGAACTAGAAAGAGATTTCAGAAGTGGACTTTTGAGAAATAAGAAGCCTGTGTAGACTTTGCACTCCAAATCAAATCAAAGCTCATGACTAAAGCAATTGCTTTGATTAATCCGCGAGTGATCAATTGAGCTTTTTGAATTTAAACTTTCAAACAAGTTATGAACAAAACTGACTTCGTCTTTGGGCACTTTTTCTCATTGGAAATCTACCAATTCCCTTCTACTTTAAGCTAGAATATCACAGAAAGATTGACATTGCTACCTTGGAGAAAGATAAGAGGGCTTGACTGGAATGTAGAACTTTGACTGATTTTGTCGCCCCTCTATTAGTTTTTAGGGTATTTGGACATGTTCAAATAAATAGTGCATCTGCTTGAATGAATTTTTACGAAAGAAAATAAGAAAAGGAAGGAAAGAAATGCAAGCAGCCTTTCATGAACAAGAAGACGGATAAAAATGAAAGCACACCCAGCCCCAGGCAGGCGTCATCATTAAAAGAGTTTAATCACGCTGATCTGAACCTAATTACAGTGCTAAATCTAGGCAAATCCCAACAACCCAGCTTCCAGTCATCAAATGTTAGATGATGATTATTTCTATTGGGAAATTAGTGAAGAAAAAATCATTGACGGGAGTTTACGTTTTAGCAATTCAAAGTAAACAAAGCCAGATCACCGGTGTTATGTCAAAAAAGAAAATGGCTCTGGAAAACACAGAGAGACGAAGAAAATAATGATTGCGCCATTTATATATATATATATATATAGCTAGGATCCATATCACGGATTCAGTGGATATACGAAGACATTGATGAATTCCCACACATGTTCAGAGAATAGTTATCTGCCCTGCTGGCCCCTTCAGCTTTTTAATTTTTTTCCTTTTTGTTGGAAAGTTGACGTTGAATGTGGGCTAATTATAATAATTATAATTATAAAGAAACTAATAAAAATGGCCAAACACTATATAACTACACCTCACACCTTGGTACATAAATTTCTCAGTTTTTTTTTATTATTTGTTTCGTGTAGTTTTAGGTTTGTTGGTTTCAATCCTTCAATTTTATTTTCACCATTATTGAACCATGTTTCAGTAAAAGTCATCTAGAAAATGAGGGGGAGAGAAAGATCTCAACCAACTATATCAAAGCTATCAAAACATATCAATCTTGGTGACAATAACTTTATCTAATTAAAAATAAAAATTCAATAAAAATAATTTTGTCCTCTAACTATGCTGAAAAGCAGATCAAGCCTATAAATATTTTTTCGATTTGATTTGGTTTTCAAGTTTTTAGTGATGAAATAGTGTTTTTAGATTCAAAATTGGATTATTAAGATTTTTAAAATATTTTTTAGGTGTTTCAGATTAAAAATAAGATGAAATTTGAGTTTTAAGAGTTCAAAAGCTCGGATCCTAATATCCTAAATAATTAAAGTGATCAAAAAAATAAATCAATGAATGATATATTATCCGTTTGATTTAAAAACAAATTTCGAGGGCAAACAATCATGCACCCATTAAAAAACCACACAGTAAACTTTCCCCATGTGCTAATGTTTAATCTCGTCCTTCCACTTGGCTTTTTTAAAAAAAATCATTTAATTTTTTTAGTTTTATAATAAAATTATCTTTAAATAAAATAATTTTTAAAAAGTATTATATTATGTCATAATTTTCAAATAAAATTAGAGCTTTTTCTAGTAATATTAATAGTTATTTTATGAATAATTATATATGAAACTCGAATCATTTGTTTTATTTTTTTTCATACAGTCAAATAAAAATAATAAAAACATAATTTTTTGTTTCTTGATTAAAAATTGCTTAACATATCATGATAAGGTTTTATATGAAAAATCAAGCTTTTGATACAAAACAAATATATATTGTTTGGAAAAATAAAAAAAAAATGAATGAATAATGAAAACAGAATTTCATCTAGAAAAATTATCTTTTTAAAATATTTCAAGTAATGAATATGAATAATAAAAATAAAATAATATATTTTTAAATAAAAAATACTTTAAAAAAATAACCGTTACAATATTTTCAAACCCCTCTGACTTTTTTTATTATTATTATTGAGAAAGAAAAAAAGAAATTGCAACGGAGTCCCCTTGGCTACAACATGGAGATAATGACCTGAACGCTTATAAACTCCTTTTATAAACAACGGTTCAAGAGAGCAGTTACCGACCTTTAAGGCTTTTGTTGACGCTTGCCAGGATGACTAGATGTCTAGGTTGACAAATGATGCTGAGAGTGTCTAGAATGCACTTCTGCTGCTGCCCCCTTGACGCATAAGCAAACACAGAAAAACACAGGCAGATAATTGCTGCAGATTGAATCAGGATAAATTCCTGCTAATGTCGATTTTAATTCGAACAGCATAAGAGAACCTATCCCAAATGGGAGGAAGGAGCAGCCCCCACCTTCATTCATTCAATAATAAACATGAACCAGTCATGTTTGAATTACACAGAGCTTCATCTTTTTGGCATCTCAAAAACAATTAATCCGATAGGCCTACACTAGCAAAATTAAGTGATTTATACTCCAATCATCACATCGTCATCCCCCTGTCATTAGACCAGACAACCAGTAGCGTGACTGCTAGGAGCTAAGCTGCCGAAACAAGCAACCTTGAAAGTCAAACCGGTTTCTAAACTCAGTTGACAGCGTGTGGAAATTTGTCCATTCAGGACCCTTTGAACTCCAGAGAGGGCAAGCTGATCGGGTAGCCACGACGAATAGGAAAGAGGATCAACTTATCAGGCACTGCAATTCATTTAACTATATTTCCTTCAAGGGTTTCAATCTATAATCCACTGAGATTTCTAGTGTTTGGTAGCGCATGAGAAGACTTGTTCAAGGCTGGCTTTCCATGAGATCAGCAAGTGTAATCTTCCCACAGTTGCCGGTGTCTAGCCTATCAAATTGCTGGCATATCTGTAGAATATCCTTCTCCGATACCTTTTCCATCTCCTTGAGCTTGTATATTGCATACTCTGATTTACTGCAAATTTGAAACTAATGTAAGTGGTCAATAAAGACAGAATATCCAGTCTAGGCCAACTAGACTTTGATATACACACCATGCCAGATTGCGAAGAAAAGACACCATATTGCCATCCACTTTCTGTTATTAGATAGAACTACGTGGAAGCTACAATTCATGATACTTATTTCTTGGAAGAGTGACAGAGAGAACCCCCGTGGTAAGAGAAAAAAGACAGCTAGAAATTAACTGAGCCTAATCCTTGAAATTCATAACGGATGCTTCTTGAATTAGCAAGAAATTTAAGCCCTCTAAAAAATCCATACGAACAAGGAAATTTCCATAGCCACATTTGAAAATTGATGTCTGCCACATGGATTAAGAAGCTATAGGCACCATGAAGACCTAAGTAGTAAGGAAATAGAATGATGATCAAAATGAAACCTGTAATAATAAATTTCCCAATGATACAAATGAAACCTAAACTTCTCAAAACCGAAAGAAGAAACCTCAACAAAAAATTTCTTCAATAACTCAAAGACCCAAGTCAATGAACGTACATATTAATTGAACAATAATACCAGAATACCCTTTTCATTGACTGCATTATTCTCCCCCAAGATTTTATAATGAATCCTTTGACTAAGAGGGAAACCAATGGAAGTAAGGTCATCTAGATTACTGAAACAACATTGTCAGAAGTGATTAGCCTTTCTCTTCAATATAATGAGACAGCAGGAATCGTCCAGATGCAAGGTTTTGATGCTTCCCTAGGGAGCTGTATCAACAACGCAAAAACTAACTTGCCAACATGACAGTTAACAGGTATATATATGTTGTGCTCCAAAATTCACCGAACCTTGAACCAAGTGCTTCAACTAGTGCAAACATATTCACCATGTTATCAATTATTGTGGGTGCCTACATAAGACCTCCTGGGTGGTACCACATTTCTGCATATGCATATAACTAAATCAATGTTGTCAAAGGTGAAAGGCGGTATAAGATGCCAAGCCTGTAAAATGCCAAAGGTGTAAAATGCCTAAGGTGCTAGGCACTCGCCCGAATGAACCAAGACAATATGCTATAAATTTTAAAAAAAAAAATGCAATATTATATTATATTATATAAATCTAAAATATATATCTTTCCAATTAAGATTAGATCATTAGAAATTCAAAAGAAAATATAAAATACCATAACATGGTAGTAAGTTATATTTTTCACCCTTAAAACAAAATAAGATAATTTAAAGTAGTAAGTAGTCAGATAGATTAAAAAGCAAAATTAAATATCAGTTATAAAAATTGAACAAATAGGTCAAAACATAAATCAGCTAAAAATAAAATCCAACCAATAAAAAAGAACTTCAAACAGGCGCTAGCCCTAACGCCTTGCACCCACTTTCAAGGTGCTCGCCTAGGCGACGCATAATTGAAATCCAATGCCGGAGGCTAATAAAGGCGTCGGGGCCTCACCTCCCCTCACCTAGAGCGCCTAGGTGAGTGCCTTAGCACCTCTTGACAACACTAATAAGCATTGGGAAATTGGCGCTACATATTCCTTAGCTTAGTTTTCACAAAATAAGCCTAGTTTACATTCTATAATGTTGCAACTTATGTACCAAGATTCTCAAAACATCATCAGAATCCTTTCATGTATGTAAACTGTTTTCCTTTTTTTAAAATTTTGCAAGCCATGTAGTATCCTGGGACCAGCTTTTGTGCACTGAGACTTAAGCCCACCTCTCCAGTACAGTAACTAGGAGATACTTGGCAGATTGATTAAAAAAATAGTAAAACATTTAGAAAACAAAAAAATACATACACCAGGTGCTTATTGAAGTCAAATATAATAGTTCATGTGGAACTATAGGTATCTTTTGCTTGAATGAAAATATGTGCTATAAAATATCAATTTAAAATAAGTTTCAGAAATTAAAATATGAGGAAAGACATCAGAAAGTTAGTAGTTTTTAAAGAACAGACAGACAGATGGGATGACGAGGCCCCATGTATAAATCTCATGTTCTCTTATACGAGGCAGAGGGTTCTATTGGGAGCATGGACAAGCAGTCACAGAAGAAGAACCACCATGAATTAACATGATAACTGGGGTAAGAGCTTGTCTTAGAGTCAAATTACTTCAGGTCTTCAGCAGTTCAGACACCATTATGACACGAGTTTATTGCTCTAATTTAGCACAAAAGTTAAACACTAGCCTCTATTCCATATTCACAATGCTATATTTGGCAGGTTTCTTGACACCATTAATCAACTTTTCCACCAAAAAGCCTTTTCACCAGACAAAGAATATTTGGGACTATTATAGAGGAAGTACGAGGAAAGCAAGGCCTATGCATAACAGGGTGGCAACTTGTCCAGTCAACCAATTTCAATTCATGATTTCGACTTGTGTAGACCCAGGACATGAATCAACTATGATCATTCACTTAAAATAGGGCTAACATTCATTCTCTGCACAACAAGATTTACACTTGCCTCACCCTCGAAGAGAAAAGGTACAATTGCTTTACAGGTGACCCTGAGAGCATGTATTAACATTTAACAAACTGTGGATTTTATAGGACAGGGGCTTATACATAACATTGAGAAATTTTCTTGGGATTCAAGGAATGAATAAGGTTCAATATGGAGTCTGGCAAAGTAATGAAGTACCTGGCCAAATTGGAGGTTGCTTCAACTCAAGGGAACAAAGAGGTGTAAATTTTCAAACAAATCCATAACTATTACTCAGCGTCAAAATATTTGATTCGACAAAAATACCCTTAAATTTTATGAATTATCACATATATTAAGAAATTTTACTAGTAAATACCAAATATACTGTCTTTTTAAAACAAATATATATATATTGTCTTACCTTAAATTCTATGTGCTTAAACTAAAAAGACCTTGACAATTGCTTTACAGTTGACCCTAAGAGCATGTATTCACGTTTAACAAACTGTGGATTTTATAGGACAGGGGCTTATACATGGCAAGGTAATGAAGTACCTGGCCAAATTGGAGGTTGCTTCAACTCAAGGGAACAAAGAGGTGTATATTTTAAAACAAATCCATAACTATTACTCGGTGTCAAAATATTTGATTAGACAAAAATACCCTTAAATTTTATGAATGATCACATATATTAAGAAATTTTACTAGTAAATACCAAATTTACTGTCTTTTTAAAACAAATATATGTATTGTCTTACCTTAAATTCTACTTGCTAAAACTAAAAAGACCTTTGTCCTGTTTATATAAAAGGATTTTCTTTTTTTTTTATAGGACAATACAAAATATATGGCATTACTGAATATGTAAATTAAACTCTATATCCAATTAAGAAATAGAATAAAATATTAATATGATTTCTAAAAAATATATGTTAATCCCATTTTTCATTATATTTCTATTTATACATCACATAAAACCTTAAATATCATAAAACAACCTTTTTGAATAATTCATAACCTATAAAGTACCTTATTGGCACTTTATTTTGCCTATTAAAACTCTAAATACTTTAAAATAGGGCAGGAAAACTCAACAATTAAAATTTGAAAAATACTATCAAAACTTATCAAATTATTAAATTAAATCCTTGATTTTTTATTCATGTCTATATCTTTAATATTTGTCTCGCTTATATTAAAAAGTAATTCTTTGAAATAAAAGGATTTGTAAAAACTATACTACTAATATAATCATGTTATAATTTAGTGAAGCATTGAATAAAATTTGTATTCACATTTGTATCTTATGTATTTGCGTTATATATAGATAGTGTTATTCAAATTTTATTCCTACATAGTATTTTATTGATTTTTTTTTTTTCTTTATAAATGAACTACTAAGAGTGAGCTTAAATATGTCTAAACCCTATCAACTAATACTTCAACTTTCTTCTATAACCTACTGAACTTTTAGGAAACCTGAAGGCCACATGCACTTTTCAATTAAAAAAGCTTTATTATAACAAATTATGCAGCAGTTGAGCAAGTAGCCTAAAATGCATAGCAAAAGGTAAATGTAACCAAGTTAAGTTGTAAGCAGTTTACTGTAAGTTGTGGCTCTCAATGGCTCTTTATACAAAGTGTTTGAAAACGTTAATACCTCATTATCAATATCCAAATTTTGCAAGCACTAGGTACATAAACACAGAGCTTTAATAACAACCTACAAACTAAATCTCATTCTTTACCAAGTTATTCTTACAATGTGAACACAAATCTAAGAAGCTCAACTTTTCACAGAAAACATCGCAATTTAAGCCTTTAAGTACTCATAGCAGTTTGTACAAGGTTTTCTGTTTCTTTCAGCAAATTAAAGCTCAATTGCATGTCAAAAACTTGTAATTCTATGTAATTCAAGGTCAATACATATACTAACAAAACAAAAGGGAATGCCCAATATGATTATGGAAGGGTAAATAAGATAGTCCGGATCATTATAAAACTTTAAGAGAGCAATTTTATTAACCCATGACCTTCAAAGCAAACAAGTGGAAGCATGAATGCTGCAAATGTGAAAAGGACAGTAACAAAGCATACCTCACAAACCCATTGTTGTCAATGTCTGCAGCAAGAAACTCAGAGACAGTCATGTGTTGACCAAGCACCCACTTAGCCAACATCCTATGCCGCTTATCCACTCTTGCCTCAGCCAAATACAAAAATGCTCGAGCAACAGCAAGTGTCGACACAAGCAACCAAATGGAAGCGAAAATACGACCAGCCAATGAAGTGAATGCCCTATCACCATATCCAACAGTTGTAACCGACATAACGGATAGATAAAGTGAATCCAACCATCCTAACCTTTCCACAAAATGCATAAAAGCAACACCAACTCCAATACAAAGAACCACGACACCTAATGCCAGTCCCACCTTCATTCTTATCCTCATCCTCCCTTTCTTCACATCAATTATATATGAACCAGCAGATTCCTTTTCAACCCCTCTCTTAACATTCCTCAACAAATGACTCTCTTGCAAGTCAAGCACATAACTAACCATCCCAGAAAGCAAAATATCAACGAAACCAAAACCAATCAGCACAAACAAAATGGAGAACAACTTGGTAGCAGTACTATCTGGGGTAATGTCCCCATAACCAATAGTACACATTGTCACAATACAAAAATACAAAGCATCGACAACTGGGTTCGTTGCATTTCCTTTGAACTTATCACGATTAAGAGAATATATAAGCACACCAAGAGACAAATACAGTACCAAGAGAACAAATGCTTGGCGTACTATTGATTGAGAACCAAACTTAGGCTTGGTAATGGCAGGGTGGTTAAGATCATTGATGACAGCCATAGCAGGTGCAGTTTTGGACCTGTGAAGATTGGTTTTTGTCCATTGACAATCAGGATCAACAAGCCAAGATTGCTGTTGCTGCTGCTGATGGTGATGTTGTAAGTGAGGAGAATCAAGAAATGAGCTAAAATCTAGATTAGGAGTGGAGGATCTTGGTGAATTGAGAGAAAGAGTCAAGGCTTCAAGGAGAGGAGAAGGGTCTCTTGGAGAGGCAGACGATGGGCCAAAAATAAGGCGGTCTTTAAGTTCAGAAGGAGTTAGAGGGAGAGGCAAAGAGATTTCATCGTCTTCAGGGAGAGGGAAAAGGGGTGGCTGTGGTTGCGGTATTCTCTTTCTTGGGCTTAGGTATGGAAGTAGAGGCTCTTTCTCCATATCGCCGATTCTGTTCGCCGGTAAATGGTTACCAGAGGGATAATGTTTTAACTTTTAAGGATCCCAAAAGGTAGGGATAGTTTTATAGACAGATGCAAAATTTGATTTGATTCAATTCGGTCCTTTTGCTAATAACCTTGTACTACCTGCCTTTTCAACTTTGTTACAGCTTAATACTCTAATTTTAAGAATTTATAATTTAATCCCTTATCTTTGGTTGAAAGCTATTTCTTTTGTTTTTCTTTTTCTTTTTTTCAAACGGAACTTGAGGGGGAGAATTTATCATCACTACATACACATACATACACCGTGAGATAGATATTTTCTTAATCAACGTTGACATACTTCTTACTTTTTTTAATACAGTAGAAATAAAAAAGAGAAACTAAAATCTAAAATGAAATACACTCATCATATCAGCCTCGAGTAAATGTCACATCCTAGAAGGTGAGCTTTCCCAAATCTAAAAACGCTCATCTCTCTTAGCAACCAGTTTAGCTAGGTAATATGAACATAAGTTACCTTCGTTTAGAGTATTTTGGATACTTATCTCCCAAGATCTTGACAACAAACCTTTGATCCATGCAATGATAGCACCAAATTTGTGGGAGCTTGTGGAATTCTCTTGTATCAGTCTGAGAGAGTCTATAGAATACAAATTAAAAATAATCTTAGTCATACTACTATCCCAAAGTAAACTCATTACTAAAAAGATAAAAACTAATATGCATACAAAATCAACTACCATATTAGCATCGTCGTCTTTCTATACATGATTGATGTCAGCTATGTGTGTTGCTTACTCAATCCCAAATTTATCATTTAATTTAACTTAAAAAAACTAATATAGCAAGAGCTATGAGAAAATTAAGCTCATAAATAAAGGATTAAGATATAGATTTTTTCAAATATGAAACCTAAGTTATACTGTGTTCAAGAATTCAGGGGCTATTTGCTCCAAGATTTAATGTGTGAAACTGACGTGTGTTTCGCTGCATGCATATGAATAACGTATGATTCCACATTTCCGCCGAGAAATAAGCTACGCATCTTCACGCGCCTTTGTCACTGCCATGACAAGTGGTTCTTTCACAATCAGAATATTTAATCAATCCACACTTGAATCGGTACACTCATCAAAATTTGGATTCAAATCTAAAATAAGAAGAGGAAAAGCAAACTTTTTTGCTAGCGTGTCAATGATTAGTAAAAAAACATCTTTTTCCAAGAGAAATTTGATCTTTTTTCGAGAGAAGCTTCGGTTCCACTGCTCTTAGTTGTCACTGTGACTTTAACATATAAAAAGCCGCTTTTATGTGTTCATTTGAGAAGCTATAATTTGTAGCTTTTCCGCTTTCATATGTAATTTTTAGAAGCTATAATGTGTAGCTTTTCCGCTTGCGAACACTTATCTTTTTTATTTCTTTTATGGATAACCTCGTCTGTCTGTCTGTCTGTCTGTCTGTCTGTCATCCACATGCAACGAAAACGAATAATGGCTGCCACAAGTGTGCCATCATCAATTATTGAACATAGTCCCATTTCCTTGGATTATTTGTATTGGTTTGGAACACTATGCCAGAAAGCAGAAACCAGCCACCCTTTTTATTGCTTAGATCTTGTTCAATACTCTATACAAATCAACACCAGCAAATTTAGCGACAGCCACTGCACCTCTAGATGCTCTGGTTGGGTGTGCTGCAACTTCTGCAGCACATCCCCTGTTCCCTTCTTTCAAACAGAGCGCAAGACAAGGATAATAATTTAACCAATCGTTTAACCAATGATCTTCGGAATTTTTAATAAGCCAGGAAACCTCCTTTGTAGGATACAGGTTGTCTGCAGCATCCCATGCTCAGTCTAGCTATATACAGAACATGCCGTGAGCCATCTAGACTCTAGAGCCACGTTTACCATTTTCTTTCGTATGTCATATTTCTTCCATTTAATGCAAAAGATAAGAAACCCTATGAGGTGACCATACCATAATTAAAGGGTTGAACTAGTGAGCTATGAACAATTGGATTCCCACAAATAATGTTTCGTCATGTATGGCAAGTCACATGTGAAGTTGAGTGCGACAAGACACCAAGGAGAACTACAATCTTTTAGCTAGAACAATCTTACAAACATCTAAGCAAATCAGCAATTCACCAGAAAAAAATATATAATAAAATAAAATAGTTACCAATAGTTTGAAAATGCCAGTTACACACCGAAGTTTCACAGTTGTAGCCATGGTAATCCTACTATCTTATCAATACATCCCATCACATTGATCCAACAACCATGCCAGCCCAGCATCGGGACCAAAATGAATCTTTTCACATCATCATACCAATTTTGACTTTTTCAAATGGCAAATTTGGTGGTTGTCAATGCTAGCCAGATTCATCACTCAAACTCAGAATGACTCTTTGAAACAGGATTGATAGGGACATGAGGATTATGACTACAATGTCTAGCAAGGAATACAGATGAGCATTTTACATACAAAACACACAAAAAGTGTCTAGGATAAATATACTACCAATATAAAACACCGATTGAAACACAGGTTGCATATCTGAGTTAATCATCGTCATCTAGAACACTCCGACGCCTCTGGATCTGAAGAATTACATGAAAAGGTCAAAAATCCATATATCCCCCAGACACAAAAGGATATCAAAAAACAGTTTAATCATTTACGACTTACTGTGACTTTTGTCTGCTTGGTTGTTTGGTTGTTAATCTGTTCCAGCATTGATATGAGCCGCTCCTCAGAAACCTACAAATAAAAAATTCAACACAGTAAGGTTGAATACTTTGTAAACGCTCTGGGTGAAATTTCCTATATAGATCATAAGCACCCAAAATATACTTAGGAATGAACCAAAGTGCACCAAGCCACGGCCTTCTGTCATACCTTTTCAACTATTTGACCCATTTGAGCAGCTCTCAAGATGACATCTTCAACACCTCTTGCCTTCTCAGGCTTCACCAGAGCAATTCGGGCAACTGCACAGATAGCATGAAAGTAAAGTAACACAATTGATCCCCCAATAGTTGATAAGACAATGAAAGGTCATATTAACACAGATACATGTTCCTGTGCACTCGGCGAATCAATTTGGATCTGCTGCTGAATTGCAAGAAAATTTATTCCCTTGGCTTATTATTCTAGTTGAACACACAGGCTTTGGCTTTGGTGGAGACACTAGACCCAAGACACATTTCACACCTGTGTTTGGTTGTAGGAGATGAAGGATAGTCCAACTTGTCACTCTTTAGTTTGGTTCATTTCGTTTAATTATAGGACTTGATTTATGTTATTGTTAGACATTTTGTTTTTGTGGGCTATACGCCCAATTGTTGGTGTTATAGGGTTTTACCAATTATATGTACTTCTTTTTTACATCTCACACCGTTTTTTATTAAATAAGGAAAGCTACAAATTATTCTCTACTCCCCTTTCCCTTCTCTTCTCTTGCTTCATCTCTTCTTCTCCTCCTCCTTTCTTCCCTTTTTTTCTCCTCTTTTCTTTCTTCTAATCTTCTTTTCCCACGTCAACCTAATTTTCTCTTATTTTTCCGTTACAAATTGGGCATTAATCCACATACCTTAACCACCTGAAATCTCCTTTGTTTTCTGTTACAGCAGAGTTCAAATCCACTGCCCAAATCAACCATTCACTTGCCAGCAAGCCAATATATGTTCCTCTCCAAATTTATAGCAATTGTAACAGGCTAAATACCAACACAATTCGCTATCCAAATAACACTACCACTGTCTAGGCATCTCACTGAAACAACCCTAACAACACAAATCACCCAATAACCCAACCATAATAACCCTTCAACAGTCAAATCCAACAGCCCCCCCCCCCCCCCCCCCCCCCCAAACCAGCTTCCACATAAAACCACAACAGCAATAATGCTGAGAGCAGCCACCAGCAACAGCCCTAACAATGTCGCCCCGATAATCTACCAAACCGAGAACTAGCATTATATTTATCATTGGCATAAAAGGAATATATTAATGCTATTTTGGATGCCCAAGTTGTTTTTACCAAGATGGCTAGGTTCAACGAATCCTAGTTCATGGGTAGGGCTACCTGCTTCAAACTGTACTTGGATCAATAAAGCAACATCGCAGCTGCTTAATCCTGATCTTTGAAAGTATTATCGAAGCTGCTTGGAGCTATACTTGACAAGGTCGAGTTCTTTCAACCTTGAGGAAGTTGGTGGGATCACTAAACCCGAGACACAATTCACACCCATGTTTGATCGTAAACGATGGAGGATAGTCTAGCACATCACTCTTTGATTTGGAGTTTGATTTGCCAAAAATGAATGATCTGAGATTAATTTTGCAAAAATATTTTGACTTTGGGTTCTCGAAAATCCATTTCGCATATCAAACATTTGTTTGTATATCTTTGGTGTTTATTGGTCATCCATACCTCGAATATCATTCTGCTATAACATTCAAATAGCTTATAGGCTTATAGTCTATCCATACATTAAATGAGCATTTCTATCATATGCTTGGTTTTAGTAAATGTATTTTAATTAAATTTAGATAAAAGTTTATTCAAATCTTGAGAAAGCCAGCATTATCAGAAAAGCAGTTGGAAAATCTCATTGGCAAGGATTCTACTTTCCAAACCTACAAACAGATTATCAACACATGGGCCGAACCGCTGTACAATCACCAAGGAAATTACAAACATCCTAATAAAACAATATCCAATTTAACTAGCTTAATACTTAGCCCAGTAAATGAGACAAATACATTTGTTTTTTTAACAATTCTTAAATACATGATTATGAACATGTCCGCAACTAATAAAGAGAAGAAATATGGAAACTTATTATAAACCAAACAAGTTAAAATTACACGCCACAGGGATTCAAGAATGCTCATGCTGAAACTGGATTCAAATCAAGATACTTGTTACTCAGTATCTCCACCGAAAAAGAATGATTGAGAAACTGCAAACCCTTAAGAAGTCTATAGAACGAGATTAAAAGAAATTCCTATAGAGTCTAAATTCTCCAACAAGGAATTCACTGGCCAACTCCATTCTAACCATGCAAAATTTCACCAAAAGACATAATGTTCTATAATACCATGCTACATTATTGCATCATAAAAAAAGGGTGCCAAACCAAAAACAAAATTAACTAACAATTGAATAATGAAACAAAAGCAGTGTGGTAATTTGATGCTTTCTGAGAAGGCAACTATGAAGCAAATTTTTCAAGAGAAAGCATGCACAATTGAAAGATAAATTATGATCCAATAAAAGAACTTCTAGAGATGATCTCAAATGTGAACTTACGTCTTTCTCGTGCTTCAGAAGACAAAATCTGACTAAGCATCATTTGCCTTCGCTCCTCAGCATCGCTGCATTAAACATATTAATAGTCCATCTTGAGAATTCTGTATAAGAATAACAGTCGCATGTCGCAACAAAAAATCCCATGAAGTTGTTTAGACAGAACCTCAATTTCTGATTTTCTATGAACTGTTTTCAAAAGTAGCTTTTTAAAAACAGCTCAGAAACAACCCAGCTTTCAAACATCTGTACAAGGTTTTGCTAATCCCTCACTTACTCAGAAACTAGAACACACCATTTCAAAAAAATAAAATCTCGAGAATATAATTTATGCTCTCATTTCAAATCAAGTTTTCGGAAACCAGAAGAGGCCCTCTGTTGAGTAATAATGCAAAAGTAGAATTTCAGAAACCGACCTCTTTGCATCTTCTTGGGCCTTCTGTTGTTCAGAATTTTGCGGATTTCCCTGTTCAATTAGTAGTAAATTTTCAGCAATGCCATCATCATAAAAGAAATAAATTTTAAAATGGCACGTATACTTCATACACACAAATTAAATTAAGAGAACTAAATGTAGCAGTAGTAACAACAACAACAATAATGATTACCATGCCTCGTTGAGCCATGAGCTCTTGCATTCTTCTTTGTCTAATTGCTTCTAACTCAGGATCAGCCTATAATTAAGAACAACAATAAGAAGAGTTGAGCGGGAAAAAAAGTGGTTTTCCTTAACTGTTGGTAACTACAAAAAGACTCCAACTTTGAAGTGTGTTTGGCAAAAATAATGGAAACCCACACGAGATCAGTTCATATAGTACCTACTTATATGAAATTAAACGTTCATATTATAAATTGAGTAGATAAGAAATATTAAGTAATAGGTAACTAAAAGGAGCAAAAAAAAACTAAAACAAAATAGAGGGAAATTAAATGGGAAATAAAAGGCCTTTAGAGCATACCATTGATTGATTGGAGTGATCGAGAAAATTAGATTCTTGCTGAAGATTGTGAATCTGCCTGCCCCGCCTGGCTTTGCTTTTCTTTGCTCCTTCTCCAAAGAGATTTTGTATATTATTGGGTGGATGCTTTACGACATGGCCTAGCGTTTGGTAGACGCGATTTTGTGAGCCCTAACGGGCTACTGGCTAATGGGCCCAAAGCTACACATCCATCCATAAGCAATGGGAGCTGGTTGGACCGGGTTTAGCCTTCTTTAATATCGGGTCAGATTCAAATTTGTTGTCCTATCGCTCCTAACTGGCTAATTGATCCATACTCCACCGGTCAAATAAAAAAAACAAAGCTTTATTTTAATCTTCATTGTTCAATAGGCTTGATAAGCTTAAATTTTATCCCTAAATTTTATTTTTTATATATATAGTCCTTTTTAGATTTTATGTTTTATTCGTAAGCTTTAATTTCTTATATTGTAGTCCCTTTTCATAGAAAAAGAGAGCAACGAGAAAGAGTTTGGTTGGCTATATTTTAATTATAAAAAAGTCAATTTTCATGTTAATGGGTTCATCTTCAAGAAATGAGTCCAATAGAAGTTGTTTTTCTTCTTTAAACATGCCAAAATTGTAAATTAGGGTTCATGAAGTTTTTTTGGATTCAATTTTTAAAAATGATTAAATGGTGTTTCAGGGCTCAAAATAAGTTTATTGAGGTTTTTAAGATGCTCTTAAGCTATTTTTAGGTGAGAATTGTTGAAAATTAAATTTTTTATCTAAAAATTTGAATTTCAATTTTATGGTTACCGAATGTGATCAAAAAACAAATCAGTGGATGGCATGTCATTTAACTAGACGAACATCATGTCGTTCACTATATTAAAAAAAATTAACCAGGTGTGCGGGCATGACTTGCTTTTTTTTTTAATAAAAATCATATATATTTAGCAACCAAAGTAAATCTCCAAGATATATATAAAATAAAAAGAATAAACAAAGTACAATATTTATATTTATATCCATCTTTTAATTCTTACTAGAAAAAATAACTTCACACTTTTGTATTTAATTATCATTCATAATTTTTTCTTCAATTTATCAATTAATATATTTTCTAGTTCATTTTATTAAACACCAACATCATTTTCCCATTCCTAAGTTAGCAAATTTTATGATACCAAAAAAACAAATGTATACATTATGTTATTGTCTTCTTCTCTTGTGTTTAATATTTATTAGTTAATAGTTTAGTTATTTATAATATTAAAAATGTATATTATCTTTCCATTCTTGAGTTAATAAATTTCGTGATATCAAAAAATACATATGTAATGCATGTTTCTTTTTCTTTTTATATGGTTGGAATTTATTTAGAATCTCATATGCATTGTAACACAAGTACCTTTGTTGGTATTTATAGCATCCACACCTATACTACCCAAACTTAATCCGTAGATATAATAGATAGTATGAAAGAAAATAAAATAAAAATGACCTGATTTCACCCGTTAAATTCGTGATTCTGGTCATGAGATTGAGATAACTGCATGAAGAGCAAATCCAAATAAATTTTAAAGTTTAATTCTCAATCACCATGTTAGACTCAATGTTAAATGATGAAATTTATTAAAAAATTAATTTAAAAATAACACAAAAAATAAGTCAAGTCAACCTGAATTAACTTATTAAGGATTATTCATTGGTCATAAGGTTAGGATAACTTGATAAAAAACAAACCAAAACAAATCATGAAACCTAATTTCTAAAAAAACACAATATTAAATGATGAAATTGGGAAGAGAAAAAGGTCAATTAAAAAAAGAAAAAAAAAACAAAGTTAACTCGTTAAACCTGCAACCCATGTCATAAGTCAGGGACAACCTAATAAAACGCAAATCCAATGTTGAAGGACCTGAGACCCAAGTCATGAGACCGAGATAAACTCTTAGAAAAAAAACAGCCTGATTTAACAAGGATTAAAATGATAAAACTCGTGCCTTTGGTTATGAGACCAAGATATCCCCATAGAAAACAAATCAAAACAGATTGTGAAGCTGAATTCTTAACTGACTCAATATTGAATAATAACATTGGTAAAAGTTTCAATTAAAAAAACAAAAAGACCTAAATCAACGCAAGTTAACTTGTTAAACACTATTCTCAGGTTATGAGGTCGGAATAACCTAATAGAAAGCAAACAAATCAAATCATGAAGCATAATTCCCAATTAACTCAAATTAAATGGAGAAATTGGAAAAAAGAAGTTAATTAAAAAAAACTTGACCCAATCGGTTTAACCTGTCAAACTTATGATCTATGTCATGAGAGTATGATAACCCAATAAAAAACAAATCTAATATTAAAGGGTAAAATTAAAAAAAAATATTGATTGAAAAATAATCAAAGAAGGAAAAAAAAAAACAAAACATTTGTGCAAATAAGGTCAAAATAGGGTTTTCACAATGGACTGCTATAGTGAAAACCCCACATGTTTTAATGTATTATATAATATAACGGATTGAAAAAACCGACCCATGAGTACCCATTGTCATCTATAATTTTAACCTGTTGATTATTGGGTTAAGCTTGGTCTACTCATGAAGAATGAGCCTGGTCCAAATATTTAGAGGAGTTACTAAATGAAGTAATAATTTTCTATATATATATATATATATATATATATATATATATATATATATATATATAACCCATATGAAGAAATTTCTCTTCTCTCATCTTCTGAATTAACTTGACAAGATTTATAATGACGATCATACTATGAAATATCTCTTCGGTTCTAGCAATCGAAGTGGCACTGAAGCAATTAATTTAGGTACAAAAAATGAATTCTGATGTCACTAGTAAATTTCCTTTAAATCTACAATGATATCAAAGCATGGTTTTAATATTTGCCTTTTGTTATTTTTGTGCAATACATCTATTACTGCATAAACATTAGTTGTACATTCTACGTTGAAAGAATGTTTTCGTTGAGTCTTAGATTTACAAAACTTTATTTGATGTATTGTCATTCAAATTCAAAGAAGTGCATTGGAGAATTATAATTTTGTTAAGATTTTGTCTTTTTATCATTACTTAGAAAGACCCTTTCGCCAAATAAATAGCAGTCATGTAATTGCCATTTGTTAATTAAAAAAACTACCAATTAATCACAAGAATTGGTAAATGTCATTTTATATTAAAGGGTAAAATTAAAAAAAAAACATTGATTGAAAAATAATCAAAGAAGGAAAAAAAAAACAAAACCTTATGCAAATAAGGTCAAAATGGGGTTTTCACAATGGATTACTATAGTGAAAACCCCACATGTTTTAATGTATTATATAATATAATGGATTGAAAAAACCAACCCATAAGTACCCATTGTCATCTATAATTTTAGCATGTTGATTATTGGGTTGAGCTTGGTCTACTCATGAGAGATGAGCCTAGTCCAAATATTTAGAGGAGTTACTAAATGAAGTAATCATTTCGTCTATATATATAACCCATATAAAGACATAAGTTTTTACTTTGAAAGAAAATAGTTTTCTATTTCTCTTCTCCCATCTTCTGAATTAACTTGACAAGATTTATAATGACTATCATACTATGAAATATCTCTTCGGTTCTAGTAATCGAAGTGGTACTGAAGCAATTGATTTAGGGACAAGAAACGAATTCTTATGTCACTAGTAAGTTTCCTTTAAATCTACAATAGTATCAAAGCATAGTTTTAATATATGCCTTCGGTTATTTTTGTGCAATACATCTATTACTGCATAAACATTAGTTGTACATTCTATGTTGAAAGAATACTTTCGTTGAGTCTTAGATTTACAAAACTTTATTTGATGTATTGTCATTCAAATTCAAAGAAGTGCATTGGAGAATTATAATTTTGTTAAGATTTTATCTTTTTATCATTAATTAGAAAGACCTTTCCGTTAAATAAATGGCAGTCATGTAACTACCATTTGTTAATTAAAAAAAACTACCAATTAATCACGAGAATTGGTAAATGTCATTTTATGGTGCTGGCTAGTCAATTGGTAATTGTCATTTAACAGTTGAGAAAAAAACTATTATTTGTATGAAAATAATTTAAGTTATGAACTGCATATTTTTATGTAATTTAAGTTGTAATTACATTATATGCATATATTTGAAAATATCTGCAATTTGATCAGTGAGAGTTGTTAGTTGAAACTAATAACTATAATTTTTGCACTTATTTAAATTTTCAATAATAATTATACCATACAAATAGAAATTGATTAAGTGTTTAACATTATTTTCATTTCTGTTGTATGCGTTAGATTATTATTTGTTTAATTTAGAATAAAGTGGCAATAAATGTCATTTAAATTGTACTGAGATACTAATATTTATAATTGGTGTCAATAGTACTTGATATAGCTGCATCTAAGAGTATTATTGCTGATTTGAACCATGAAGACAAACTAAATGAAAAAAATTACGATGTTTGACATATTATAAGATTGAGCATCTCCTGAAAGAGTAAGAAATGTTGTAAGTAATCACATAACCAATGACTGAACTTGAGCAAGGAAACATTGCTCAGCACAAGCTTGATATGGAAGCATATCATACCTATAAGTGTAAGGATCATGTAGCTCGTATTTTGATGTTGAGCAACATAAGAAATGATATAATGTTACATTTTGAAAGGCATCATTCAACCTAAGTAGTTTGGGATGCAGTGAAGATTTTGTATGGGGAAACCTCCATTACTAGATTTCGTTAGTTAACCCTCAAAATTGATGGTTACAAGAAGCACTAAAATCAGACGATGAGACATCATCTTACATTCATATCTAACATGATTAATGAACTAAAAGATGCTGGGCATGAGATGATTGATGAACAATAAGTTTAAGTTGTGATCCACTCTTTGCCAAACAATTAGGAACACATGTATGTTAACCTTACCCACAATGACAAAATCAAGACATTTGATGATGTTGCATATCATGTTAAGCTTGAAGAAGATCGATTTCTCGTTAAGAAGCTTGTAAACGAAGCTTTCATATCTGAGACAAAGATGTAAGGAGCATGACTCTAATTATGAAAAGGGCAAGGGTGAGTCCCAAATATGGCAAGAGAGGAATAAAAGCAAGTAGTAATGGATATAAGCCGAAGCATGAGAAACACAACAATAAGAAAAACAAGAATATGGATTGTTTCAATTGTGGTAAACCTGATCACTTTTCTCGTGATTGTACTGAGCCAAAGATAATATTTAACCACAATCATCCCTCTAACTTATACGTTAGTAATCTTACCAAATTTGTTCCCTTTTGGACTATAGACTCAAGAGCAACCAATCATTAACAAGGGATCGAACAACCTTTATGAAATTTCATCGAATTCTAAAAGAAAGTAGATGTATATACATGTGGAATAATGTTTCTACTATTGTGCTTGGGATCAGTACCTGTAAACTGGATTTGCAGTGCGATCACACACTTTATCTTCACAATGTACTCTACGCTTTTGAAGTTCGACAAAATCTTGTGTCTATTCTTGCTTTTCTATAATTGGGCTTTTATATTATTTTTGTTAGTTGTTGTGTGAAAATATATTTGGACAATATTTTTTATGGTTCTTTTTTATATAAAATAATTTTATGGTGAAACACCGTTAATGTATCTATTAAGAATTATGCTTTTATTTATGTTGTTTAAAGTTCCAGCACTACTAATAATAACGATATCATAACTTGACATGCTAGATTAGGACACATTGAGTAAGATCGATTACATATATTGGCAAGAGTTAGCCTTTTAGGATCACTTACCAAAGAAGAATTGTCCATTTGTGAGTATTGTTTTGCTGAAAAAACAACTAGATTACCATTTTACAAAGCTAAAGAAGCAAGTAGTCCATTCCAACCTATTCATTCAAACATTTGTGACCCAATGAATATGAGGGCAACATATTGTACGAATTATTTCATCATAATTATAGATGATTTCACATGATTTGGTCATTTTTATTTAATCCACACAAGTCTGAAGCATTAAATTGCTTCATTTGATACCCCAATTTGGTGGAGAATAAACTAAACATAAAAATCAAAGCTTTAAGAACCAATCGAGGATGTGAATACCTATTTGAACAATTTAAAATTTTTTGTGATGAAAAAGGTATAGCTAGACAGTTAACTATTCCTTATACTCCGCAATAAAATGGTGTAGCAGAAAGGAGAAATAGAACCCTATTTGACATGGTTAGGTCAATGATAAAGCATATTGACTTACTAATTTCCTTTTGGGGAGATGCATTGTTAACTGCTACCTACATACTTAATCGTGTGCCCTCTAATTCTATTTTATCCACCCCGTATGAACTATGGAATAACAAAAAATATAATCTAGGTTATTTGCATCAATGAGGGTGTGCAGCTTATATTTAAAATAATTCTCATCAATATAGGAAACTTGGTCCTAGGGGGAAGAAGTGTATATTTATAAGATATTTTAAATATTTTAAAAGATTTGTATTTATTGGTGAAAAAGCTAATGGAAAAATGACAAAGATTGAATCACATAATGTTATATTCTTAGAAACGGATTTTCCAACGACATGTGTAGTTAATAAAGATTTTCAATTATATGAAATGAAAAATCTAAACTATAGCGCAACAAGCCATTCAGTAGAGGACTTAGAGGAAACTCTTAATCCTTCTAAAAATAGTGGGAGTGATATTTTATCTATTCCTACTCTCATGGAGCAAGATCATGCGTAATCTTAACCTCATAGAAGCATTCGTGAACTAATTTCTCGTCGTTGATTTAAGATTGAGGAGGAAGAGCGTTCATGATTGCTCCACAAGATGGTGAAGAGCCTAAAACATTCAGTCATACTCTATTTAGTCCTAAAGCAATAGAATGAATTAAAGCTATTGAAGAAGAAATGGAGTCGATGAAAACTAATCAAGTCTGAGACTTGGTCGCTTTACCGTCAGGATGAATATTCATTGAAAATAAATGGGTTTTTAAAATTAAACATAAAATGGATGGGTCAATAAAATGTTATAAGACTTGACTAGTAACGAAAGGCTACACTCAAGAAGATGGAATTGATTATTAAGATACATTCTCATCAGTTATGAGGATTACTTCAGTTCAACTTATTTTAGCTATAGTTGAACATATGGACCTAGAGTTATGCCAAATGGATGTTAGAACTATATTTCTCAATTAATAACTAAATGAGGAGATCTATATGAATTAGCCTTAGGATTCGACATAAAAGTACAAGAGCGTAAAGTTTGCAAGCTTAAAAGATCCATATATGGTCTTAAGTAAGCTTCTAGATAATAGAACTTCAAGTTTCATCAAGCTATCCTTAAGGATGGTTTTACAATGATGGAAGAAGACCATTACACGTATTTAAAATATTCTAATAATAGTTTTATAATATTGTCCTTATATGTTGACAACTGGAAATAACAAAAGGATGGTTGAAACTATTAAAAGGTGGTTATCATAAAACTTTAAAATGAAAAACATGGGTGAGACCAACTATGTTCTTTGTGTGAAAATCATAAAAGATTGTGCTAAAAGGCTTTTAGGTTTAACTCAAGAGACTTGCATCAATAAGATATTAGAGCGCTACCACATGCAAAATAGCAAACCAATGAACACCCTTGTTGATAAAAGCTTGAGCCTGAGCCGTGATATGTGTCATAGGACTCTAGAAGAAAAGGAGAAAATGTCAAGAGTACCTTATGCTAGTGTCATCAGTAGTTTGATGTATGCAATGATATGTACACATTCTGATATATGTTATATTATTGGATTGGTTAGCCGATATCAATCAAATCCAAGTTAGAAATTAAAAGACAGTCAAAAGGATTCTATAATATCTGAAAGGAACTTCGAATTGCATGCTATGTTACCAAAGAAAGAAAGACTTACGATCGATGGGTTACTCTAATGCTGATGATTAGAGAGGAGATTTCGACCAATCCAAATCAACTTCAGGATATGCTTTCTTACTTAATGATATTGCAATACTATGGAGGAGCAAGAAACAATCTTGCATAACCTTATCTACTATGAATGTTGAGTATATAATTTGTTCCGCAAGAACACAAGATGTTGTTTAGTTAAAGAGTTTGTTGTATCATTTGAAAATTATCAAATCAACATCATACTTGGTGACAATTTACTATGATAACACTATGGTTACGGCCAAAGATCTAAAATATCATGAAAAGACCAAACACATCAAAATGGGATATCACTACATTAGAGAAACAATTACTGAAGATGATGTGATCCTAAAACATATCTCTATAAATTTTATGGTTGCAGATCCACTCACAAAACCAATAACAAGGGATGCATTTGTTAGACATGTGAGATCCCTTGGCATATGTAGAATGTAATTGACAATATAACTAGTTTTAAGGATCATACAAAGGCTTACAATAATTAAATAATAAATAAATGTCATTAGTATATCATGTTATTGTTTACTCTTTTTTATGGAATATATTATAAGTATTATATAATATAATTTGTTAAAGTATGTCGATATACTTATAATAGCTCATTCACATGAGCAATCTCCTCTAATATTTGTAAGGTGAGTAGAGATGAGACTATTTAAGTTTTAATGCTCAATAAGTGATTTGGGCTCAATGAGAGCAATTTTAACTCAAAGTAATTATTAAAAAGTCACATTGGTTGGGATCAAGATGAGGTTCTTAAATAAAAAAATCAATATGAATGAATTCTCACTATTTATGTGTCTATTACGATTGAAGGCGAGTTTGAAATTATTCATTTGCCACTAATGACAATGAGCAAATAAGAATTTCTAATTGAAGTCTGTGTTTTTTGACGACAAGACTAAGATTCGTATAATGTATTTTCTCTAATAAATAGAGCAACGACACACACTCTTTGTTTTCATATAAGAAAAGAGTAAGCTCCATTATAACATGTATTTCATACTACATGTGCTAACACCATTACAAAAAAAAAAATAGATCCCTGATTCTTTATTATGTGAGTCTTGGAGATCATGTATAAGATCTCAATATCTTACCCTTTGTAACTTTTGACTATATCATGAGGTGATGTGTAAATGATCGCTACTTTAGGAGTATATTCTATGGTCATGGAATGATTTGACTTAAATAAATACTCCTAGGAAAGCGAGTTAATTCAGATGATTGATATAACAGTGAAACAAAAGGTAATTTTAATTCTACATCTGTTACTTCTATTCATCGGCCGGAATCATATCACTTGAATAAATTTGATATGATTTAGAATACTTGTAATTGTAAGGATGAATTGAGTATGAAATTCTTGAGGGATTGAATTATATTTAGTCATGTGTAATTAAAAATGATTGGGTTATATTAATACACTTTAAGGAGTAACTAATTATGAGGTTGATGTCTCTTTTATGGCTTGTGTTAGGTTTATATATTGGAGCTCCTTTCACTGTGTGCTTCAGGCTACATAGTCTATTGGTCAAGTATGAAATTCTTGTACAAGTTTGAACTATAATATATTAGATAGATCCAGTCCTTCATGAGCAAGTGAGAGATGTTGGTTACTGGGTTAGGCCTGGTCCGCCCAAAAACAAATGTGCTTAGTCCAAATATTTAGAGGAATTACTAAAGAAAGTAACTACTTCCTCTACTTATATATATCAAGACATGACCCATATGAAGACAAAAGTTTTTACTTTGAAAGAAAATAATTATCTCTTTCTCTTGTTTCATCTTTGACTCCGAATTAACTTGACAAGATTTATAAAGATGTTTGTACTATGAAATATCTTTTTGGTTCTAGTAATTGAAGTGTCACTGAAACAAATGATCTATGGATAAGAAACAGAATTATCATGTCACCAGTAAATTTCATTTAAATCTATGTAACTTATTAAAAAATAGATAAATATTAAAAATAAAAAAACAAATAAAATAAATCTGATACATTATTAAGGTTAATGCGTGAAGAGATAATTTTGGTTAGGAAATGTAATGATAAAATTTATTTGATATGTCATTAATTTTAATGACATAATTAAATATAAAAAAATGATTTATGTTACCATAATCAATTAATTGCTTATTTGAAAGTGTAATATAAGCTACTTTTCAAAATGTTTTTTTTTAATACATCAAAATAATTTTTATTTTTATTTTTAAAATTTTATTTTTAATATCAACACACAATAAAAAGCACATTAAAAAAAATTTAAAAATAAAAAAATACAATTTTTTAAAAAGATCCACAATATCAAACACTAATAAATTACATTGTTATTATCAACGCAACTCAATAAAATATATTATTTTTTTACTATGGTAGCTCTCTAAAATTTTAAGAGTGTCTGAGAATGTTATAGTAATTGTTTTTTAAAATATTTTTCACTCTAAAACACATCAAAATAATATTATTTTAATTTTTTTTATATTAACTCATTAAATTTTTTTTTTTACGTTAACTAACACACACACACACACACACACACACACACACACACACACACACATATATATATATATATATATATATAACCCCACCCGACATGATGTAATCCGTCAAATCCTTCATGTGTTCACCTCACGGAAAAAGCGAGTAGCCCTCAACTTTTGTGTCTCCGAATAATTTCATGTGATTCGAAACATTAATCAGAAGGAGGACCACACATTTCTTATTCAACGGCCACAAATTTGATCATCACCAACAGAATGCACGCAGCACCGTTTGGAAAGCGGTGAAAATCGCGTTTAATAAAAATTTAAATTTGTTTTATTAATAATTAATATTTTTATATATTTTTAATTTTTTTAATAAATTAATTTTGAAAATAATTTTTTAAAAAATAAAAAAAATAATTTTAACATAAAAAATACTTTAAAAAACATCTCCACTCCATCCCTACTATTTTCCTACAAAACAACTTAAGACTTGCTCCACTAGTCAACTAACACTACACTGAGCTTCACTTGGCAAAGACATATACAGTCATAGGAGCAAGCAGCAGTGGCAGTTAGCAAGAAAGCAAGAAATCATGGGTTTCTCCATGGGCTTGAACTTAGTGCTTCTCCTAGCCATGGTGGCCACCAACATCCTTTCCCTCTACCATCTTTCCTCCACTCTTCAATCTCCCAAGCCCCCAACTCAACAACCAGTCCCTGACCACCTCCTCCACCAACTCAACACCATACGCGCCACCATCAGCCATCTCACGCGCCACCAACCACCTTCCATTACCCCATCTCCCACCACTACCAAACCCTCCATCCCTCAAGATCTCCTCCTTTATTCACACCTCTCACCTATAGCTTCTTCTTGCCATAACCACCCTGATCTTCTACACAAGTACATGGCCTACACTCCTTATTCTCTTTGCCCTCTTGACTCTGATCTTCTTGCTGAGTCTTTAATCCTCCATGGCTGCCACCCTCTCCCTCGCCGTCGATGCTTCTCCAAAACCCCACCAAAACCTCCCTCTTCTCTTCCTCGTAACCCTTTCCCTTCCTCGTTTCTTGACTCAAATGTAATCTGGAACAAGTATCCTTCTTGCAAGTCATTTTCTTGCCTAGCCAAGAAAAGCCCAGGTCTTGGCTTTGATCTAAACACTGAGATCTCCAAGTTTATGACTTACAAGACTGAGTTGGATCTCCCAGTCCCACAGTTGCTACAAGTAGCAAAATCAGCCAATTCTGCTATTAGACTTGGTATTGATATTGGTGGTGCTACTGGTACTTTTGCAGCTAGAATGAAGCAGTACAATGTGACTGTTGTCACTACAACAATGAATTTCAATGTACCCAATAATGAAGTGGTGGCAATGAGAGGCTTAGTGCCACTTCATGTGCCATTGCAGCAGAGGTTGCCGGTTTTTGATGGGGTAGTGGATCTGGTCAGATGTGCGCATGCAGTGAATAGGTGGATACCTTTGACAATGATGGAGTTTTTGTTTTATGATGTTGATAGAGTGTTGAGGGGCGGTGGGTATTTGTGGTTTGATCACTTCTTTTGTAAACGAATGGATCTTGATAAGGTTTTTGGACCTTTGATTGGGAAATTGGGTTACAAGAAGGTGAAGTGGGCAGTTGGGAATAAAACTGATTCTAGTGGCTTGAAGAATGAGGAGGTCTACTTGACTGCACTTTTGCAAAAGCCTGTGTCAAAATGAGGATCAGATATATCTCTTGAGGTAACTTGCTTAAAGCTTGTTCGTTAAAAATGCTTTCTTGAATGGTAGCTTTACTCTAGCTCCTTAATTTATTAGGATGTGTGAAAATCTAGATAGTTAGGAATATCTAAAAGAGGATGCAGCCTGATTGCATTGCACTTGAATAATGTAGCTGTGGTTTGAGCTGAAAATTGGAAGCTAAAAGGGATACCATTGTTGTAATATTTGTTTGAAATGAACTGGCCCATGGTGGAAGAATTGTTTGAGAATCCAGTTTCCAAAAATGAATTTGATCAGTGAAGCCCTGAAATTCTTTTCTTCACCTATAGGATGTGTCTTGCTCTTTAAATTATCCCAGGGAAGAATTTGGCTTTTGCCTCCATCCCGATATTGTGTTCAATTTGTTAAGATTTGGTCCAGTGCGTTACATCTTTCACAAATTGCTGCATGACTTACATAGAAAAAGCTCATGATTAGGTGTTGATTAAGATCCTTAACGCTTTAGTCATGACAACCAACTAACAAGCAAATGTTTCACGAGGTGTTGATGAAGATCCTTTGCTCATTAGTCATGACAACCAACCGACTGGAAAATGTTTCACATAGAAAGCTTTTCTATACACCCAATGTTTTGCTCCCTTCTCATGCATCCTGTGGATCCCATATGAATGTGAAGAAGAGATCATGGTGCACTGGATCTACTCAGTATTTTCCCCGTTGAATGTATCTAAAATGCTGCCATAAAATGAATTGTTTCTACCCTGTCGTTTTTTACCCTACTATGACAACCAACATTTGAACTTATGGAGACAATTCTACTTCAAATTTGTATTTCCCATCTGCTATGCCTTTAGGGAATCACTTTAATGCCTTAAAATTCTTGTGAATGTAGCTGCGTGTCCATCATGGAGAATCAAAGGCATGATTTGAATTCTAATATGATAACACTGTAACAATAAGCCTCTGTTCAATTCCATGTATTGAATTCAGTACTACATTCAAATGTGAGAGATTATGAATAGCTATTTTCATCATCATTTCTATTCAAACCATGCTGCTCTTGGTGAAACATCCTTGATTTTCTCAAAAGAAAAAAAAAAGCGAGATGATCAACACTAAACTCTTTGCAATGATGGTCGTAAGAGTTGAGTATGTTGATATCTACATTTCTCTCCTTGGTACGCGATACCTATTTCACAATAAAGTAATTATCTCCTAAAAATGCATTGCTCGTGTGATCAAAGAGTATATCATTGATTCCCTTAACCATAATTGGTTTGGTTTTGGTCTTGAAGAGGTTTGCGCTTGGGGATGAGTTCATTTGAATTATGATGCATGACAAACGGACATACAGGAAGGAAAAGCATATCAGGAGTGTTATGAGTTCATTAGAATTGTGTGCATAAACGAAGGAAACCTTGTTTCATGCTCTTCAAGTCTGGTGTAAATGCAGGTCCAGATATTGAATCTAATTTAAGGCTGCTTGCAGAACATAAATTGCTTCATTCAATCATTTCTGTACAAACACATCACAGCTGTTTATGCTTTGTATATCTAAGTTTTTTGACAACAGTATTATTTCATTAACCAGTTATTGATTCAAATTGATTGGAATTTTTTTAATTAATGTTCAGTGGTTGGAAGTCTTGGCCATGTTGCCTGGATTTATGAATAAATGTTTTGCCTGTTCAGACTTCAGACTGTAAGTTGGGTCAATTTATGAAATTTATTCAGGTATCATTGTCAGATCTTGTCAGCTGATTGATCAGGGGACACGACAGACAACCCTTTTCAAGATTAGATCTCGTTTACATAGAGGATGCTGTTCTTTGCCTTAGCAATGAAGCAAACATGGTTATTGGCACTACTGTGGATAAAGAGCAAAGGGGTGCCGAAATGCTGTAAAATAATAGAATGGAAAATGGGCAAACTGATTCAGGAGGGTTATTAGCAAATTGCGGTGAAGGTGGTGGATTTTCGTTTGTTTTTGGATTCGTTGTATGTTATATATATTCAGTTGAATTGTTCAGGAATGAATCAAGAGATCAAACATATCTTTTATGCTGGCAATCAAATCTATTATGGTAAATTTATTGAAAAAAGTTGGCTTTGTGCATGTGGTATCCAAATCTTAAGAAAAAGAGCTTGGAATCCATACAGGCTGAAAAGCTAGGTATGGAGCAATCAAAGGCAGGGCAAGAGGGTTCGGATTTCTGAGCTTGTCCCAATAATAGATCATGCGTGCAATAGATTGTTGCTGGTATTCCACATCAACTTGATTAAAGTAAATCTGAGATGTATTTATATATCCTAATTCGTATCGCAGGTCAGAGCAAGATGTTATACGAAGAACCTCAAGCAAAAGCAAGAATAGAAAGAAACAAAAAAAAAATCAAGATATACAGCACAAAGAAATTTCAAGATTTATATGAACAAGGGGATCTGCTAATGACACGACTGCAATAAATATCAACATGGAAAAGAAAAGAAAGAAGTGTGGACTTGAAAACTTAAATATCTATTAATTCTTACGGAAGGAAATCATATATCTAGTTGTTTCTGAGATGCTATCTACTGATTAAGGAGGTTTGTCTCTTCTAAGTTTAAATTTTGAAATCAACATCCAGAAAATATACCATGTCGTTGAAAATCAGCTAGATATGATTTAGGTCTAAGTTAACCTGATGATACTCTTATTCGTTCTAGGGCAGAGGATCTTTGGCTTTTGGATCATTCAATCCTTGCCTCCTTCTTTGGAGCTTGAAGACTCGGCTCCTGTGAATTCGTAGGATGTTAGATTCTTTCAAGTGGACTGTGCAGAGGAAATATGGGATTGGGATGTGATTTTTGATGTTTGATAACGTTGTCTTTAAAACGTGTCAGTTAGTAATTGTTAAATGAAATGTTCTGTCCAGAAGGCCAGTGAACAGAGGATAGAGCTTGGAAATGTCACGTGCTAGGCACATGATTTCACTTAACCAAAATCATATAAAAACCTAACCTCGGTTAACATGAGGATCCAATTTTACCCTTCATCTTGTTCAAAGATTGATTATGCTGAATAATTTTGTCGAGGAGCTTTTTGCAATTTGACTAATAGTATAGGACCTCACATATTTTACTCAAAAAAACAATTGAATGCAAATCTAGCCATTAACCCCTCCAAGCATATTTGTTCTTACCATTTAAAATTGTTTTTAAAAAAATTTAAATTTTTTATTTTAAATTAATTTTATTTTTTAAATCATTTTGATGTGATAATATTAAAAATAAATTTTTTAAAATAAAAAATATATATTATTTTAATATATTTTTAAAACAAAAAAGACTATGACTTCTCTCTGGAACACGATCTAATTTAATTGTACCTCCTATTTTGTTTGGAGACTCGGGACTGATAGTGCAGGAAGACGTATTTTGGTTCCTTTTTTTCCAGTTAGCGACACGTACAGAAAATCAGCTTCAAATGGGGAGTGGACGGTGTAATCTTTAGACTAGTCATTTAATTGAAAAGCTCAACAAACTCAACTTTCATAGTATTTGGTATTATAGTAATAATCATTAATTTTTTAAAAAATATTTTTCGAAAATAAATTTGTGTGATAACCTTCCTCAATTGTACTGCTCATTTTCCATTCTAACAATCTTCACAACATTTTGTTTGCTGGCTCGTTATCCACATTAATGCCAGTTTGGGTGTGATAGAAGGCACGGACATGACCTTGTAATGTCCACTAATTTCAGAGAAATGTCCACTTCCATGAGATGAGGCAGATGTAATGCTTAGTCAGAAAAGTAATAAAGAAGTGGACTGAGACAAACAAGAATCTACACAGCAAAATAGTCCAGTCCACTGTCTACAATGCAAGTGGAACTCAAAACCAAGGAGCCATATAATCATCGCCATGAAGTTGGATTTGGGGTGGGTTTTGTGGTGGTGGTGGTGGGTGGAAGGGGTTGCAAAACATTAAAAGAGAAGATCATATCGGAAAATGGTGGACACTTAGAGACATGCTTGCATAGCAAAAGCGCGATGAATCCCACTGACAAACCCTGAAGTTGCAAACCTCTTTTACAACTCTCAGTCATCTTTATCTTTAAGATTGTGTATACAACTACCACGATATATGTTTGCAAAACCTCTATGTCACCAGTTATGCAGAGCTAAATTCAAAACTTAAAATCTCTTAACAGAAACCCAGAAAAAAAGGCTTTCCTAACATCTTCAGATAAGACTATTAACGAAAAACCTGAAGTCTCAGTTGTATTTACAACTCAAGCAGAAGCATTCTTTCTCAGTAGGTGATGCAGGTTAAGCCCATTTATCTTAGCAGCAAGTATGAAGTCATTTTCCGTTAGTCCACCTGTGAAAGCATAGATCATGATTAGAACTCTATTTTGGCAACAAACAGGAACTTTTAAGAAAGAAGGCCTATATGGGACCAACTTCAGCACAACTTCTGATGTTTCCCACAGCGAGATTCTTTATTGAACTTTACTAGATTCTACCATCAGAAGTTCAGAGTCCAGTGTGGTTTGCCTGCTTGGGAGAAATTCAGATGCATCTTTGGGTGCATGTCAATCAGAAATATGACACAAATGACAAATCACTTTAATAAATGAGTAGCTATTCTGCATAACCTTTTTCAGCTTTGTTCAGGCACCTAGTTTCAAGAGGAATTAAAAGCAGAAAATATAGCTCAACTCCTAGAAACTTGCAGAATTGTTCTTCCCCATTTGTACAAGCACTTCACTTCATAAACACATAATACCCTCTCTCCCAATTCATATAACATCATCAGTTGAGAGATTGAGAAGGTAGAAATCTGGAAAAGCAAAATCTTCATATTTGTGCTCTATTTAATTTCATGGCATATGATGTTACTAAAACTGCAACAAGAAAGCAGCAGAGAAAGAGGTAGAGATAGAATATTTCATCTAGAACAAAGAGAGAAAGGAAAGTTCTGAGAACATGGCCTATGTGATGAGAGAGTAGAAAGCATTGGATTCATCTCTTGCATGTAAATACGTAACAGAATAAATATGAAAAAAAAGTAGTCATGTGATTGACAAAAAGTTCTCACCCACTGCATGAGTCCATATCTCAATTGTTATATTGTTCCATCCAACCAGATGAAGATCTGGATGATGACCTGCAATGAACATATATTGTTACTCGTATCTGTAAAAAAAAAAACTAAAATTTTCATGTAAATATTAAACATTGGCATTTCATATATCAGTAACAGTGAAAGCCACCAGCAACAATTACATACCTTCCGTTTCAGCAACGTTCCCAACAAGCTGGAACAGTTCCAGCCCTTTAGTAAAACTCTTTACTTTCCATGAACGATTCAGCTTTAGTGTACCATTTTCATTCACCAAATTCCACCCAGAAACCTAAGAAATACCACGTTGAAAAACAGGTTGCATGAAAAACTAAAAAGCACAAATCAAATGGCAAACCTTCAACAGAAATTCAGTTGCACTTTCTTCAGTCATGGCTTGCAGATCCTTTGAGTTGCATGGCACACACTTCTTAGCAGCCAGATCTATCATGGCAAACAAACTGTTTCAAAGAACAAGAATAACCCATATCCAAAATGCAAGCGGTTTGTGTAATAAAAAAAATGCCATTAGCACCAACAGCTTAGGGTTTCCAATCATAAAATTCACAAAAGCAATATATTGTTAACCACATGGTTCAAAGATTGCATGCTCTTGACAAAAGCATCCTACATGAGGATCTTACGAATAGCATGTATTGTGCTGCCAAATCAAACACTACAAACATTTCTTATTCAAGAAGAGTATACAAGAAAATTTACTGAACTCCCATATTCCCTACACGCAACAAAGGCACCAGGGAAAAGAGCAATTCAAATCTGGAAGCATGATCCATACAAAGCAATGGTGGACATAAGACTAATGACAAAAAAGTATTTATAGTTACTTCACATATAAATGTTTGTTGAGAGAGAGAGAGAGAGAGATTATGGTATATACATACACACACAACCAATATACATTTTCTCTTTCTGTTTCATTTCTGGTTCTAATATTTGCTGAGGTTATATAGAAGGCCACTTTTCAGTCAATCTATATGGACTTCTTAACAAGATTCATCATTTTAATGTCTTTGACTCTTTGTCAAAGTTGACCTGGTATACAAGTGATTTGAGTAGAACGAAACAGATTTCTGTTGAGGCATTCATCGGACCAAATAGTTTCAACCTCCCATATATAATGTAATAAATTAAATTAATAGATAATGAAGAAGGGGGGGAAAGGTTGAAGGTAGCTTGCAAGAGATTTGAGAATTTTGCATCCTGAGGTCGCAAGCTTGAGCAACGGAATTCCACCCTTAACTATAGGCTTGGTTGAAAGAGAATGATTTTAATTCATTTCTTTTTTCCTGTTTTGTGAGATAAGCAAGTAGGAAAAAAAATCCAAGACATAAAAAAAAGACAAAAATTAGCATAGGTTTGCATTTAACTCATGCAGTAAATTAGTCACAGTTCATCACGCACCTCTGCTAGCACAAAAAGTTCTAAATCTGTAAATCAGGTTCCTATTTGACGACTCTCCCACATGATTCCAACGTATCTTTTCCACTTGAGTACTGAAGCTGTACGCAAGAAATTTCTTCACACAATAAATTTATTTGAAAAAAAGGGTTGAGGAGAAACTATGTTTACTATTACATTTAAACCAAAGGAAAAATGACTAAACAAACCCTCTATCTACATTTATAGATTGCTCCCTAGTTCTAGAAATTATATTTTATATCCTCGGTTTAATTGGTTTACATTTTGCATATATTTTGTACTAAAATTTATGCCATTAATAATCCCTAACAAAAAAAAGAATTAAGATTCTCACAAAAACTGCCACTGATGTAATGGACAAGAGAATTTACACCAATCCCAAGAAACAAGCTTTTCACATATTCACAACCCAATCAAGAAGCATCTCTTAAGGAACACCTTAAAGCATTAGACGTCACGCATTTTAGCTGAACACATGATTGATGTGAGGAGAACTTTCCAGTTTGAGCACCGAACAAAAGTGCTTAAAGGACAACTTGATGTAAACCGAAATCGGCAATAAATTTGTTACAAACAATTGTTGCTGGGCTTGAACAATGTCAAACAATAGCAGGAAGATGAGGTCGCTTCTCTCAGCAGTAGAGCTTCTAAAGGAATTAAAGATCATTGCAAAATTCCTCACAAAATCTAAATACTGTCCAATCAAAATCGTTCATTTCACTCATTATTCATGTCCATTTAAAGGTTCGCGGCAGAAACCCAAAAAAAAAAAGGAAAAAAAAAAGACTACCATTAATTGTTACACATCGAAAGTAATTCAAGTCTGGCATAAACACAAACACTCATCAGATAACATTATCGATTAAGGTATTTAACACCATCTGTCCTAAAACGGCTCAGGAACAATGAAGAGGGTAAAAATTAACAGCAAAGAAACAGTCGGGTCCTTCTTAGAAAGTCCAAAATCCAAGTAAGTAAGAGCAGAATGAAGAAAAAACAAAGAATCAAAGATGGATTACAGTACCGTCCATGGTGACCTCCGAACAGGATATGAGACAGAGTTGCTAATGGCACCTGAAAATGCATCGCCAGGAAGTTAATACTGAATGATAGAGAGAGATGGGGAGAAGAGAGGAAGCATAACACACCTGAGGTTTAGAGGAAGAGAAGAGTGTAAAAGGTAAGAGCCGAGTCGCCATAATTTATTCGTATAGCGAAAGCAAGCCTAGACGTAGCTCTCTGTGTTTTGCTATTGGAGGAGCTGTTTTTGTTATTGACAGACTGAAGTTAATTGAATGATATATTGATGGAAATGAATTGAAAATAATAAAAAAAAAAAATCAAATTGTAAAGAATAATAATAATAATAATAATAATAATAAATAAAAAAACAACCATCACATTTCAAATTCTTTTTATAATTTAGTTCTTCACTAGGTGTTGCGCTGGGTTAGACTAAAAACAATTTAGATGTAAAAAAACATTCATGTCTCTGAATTGTTTTTTTTTTTATATTATTATTAAATTTAAAAAATTTTAACCCAATTTTTTTAAATTATATTTTATTTAATAATAACATAAAAAAATTCTCACGAATTTCAAGTTAACCTAATAGCAATAATTTTATAAACTAAAACACATTTTTTTAAATAAAAATTCATTATGATCTTAAAAGCAAATTCCAAATAAAATATTCAAATAAAATCTTAGTAATTTGTGCATGAATGAAGGAGAAAATATTGGTAAAAGTGATAAAAATGTATTAAAAATATTTGCATTGTGTCTTAGCCCCTCAAATGCATCAAACTAAATAATATAATTGATTAGTGATTTTTATTTTTATTTTTTTACCTTGGCATGAAGAGGTCTTTTTGGCAAAATTTATATGGAGAAAGTGGTGTTGGTCACTTCATATTCTTGAATTTGACCAATCCGATGGAATTCTCCCATCCAAGCTATTAACTGCTCCATTTTTATTTTATTTTTTTGATTAATATAGGTATCCGGATCAGTTTACGCGTATCTCGACTAATTCTATAGGTCTTGAAATTAACGATCATGTAAGCCTCCGGTGGCTATCATATTAGCAACTACAGAGTTCAAACTTAAAACCACAAAGAAAACAAATTTATTTTCATTGTTTACAGAGCTTTAATTAAGAAGGAAAGGGAGACAAGAAAATGTAAGAGATTGGAAAAAGACATTGAGATTGTGTTATATTATATACAAGTGAAATTTTATCTTTTAATTATTTTTTAATATTTTATTTGATCCATAATGTAAAAGTATAATTTCTTTAAATAGAATGAGAAGGTGAAAACACTGTCAAATCTTAAGAGATTTTTTTGTAATTATCTATTATATTTATATATAATATAGTTTATATATGAAATAATATAGGCATTCAAAATTTAATGGAGTAAAATAAATAAAAGAATATTTTTGTTTACAACTTTTTTTTTGTCATAAAAATACACTCTTAGTTCAATTCGATTAATATGGGTCTATGAAACCAATGTCTTATGTTCAAATTCCACAAATTATGATTCTTTTCACTCTTTTTTTTTTTTTTTTGGTAAAGAAAAAGTTTTTAGCGAAAAGCTTCAGCAATAATCTTAATTTGATCTCTTGTGGATTAAACAAAGAAAAAGATAGAAAAACAAGGTATTAATTAATCAAATATCTAACTGGTCACCATGGTACCATTACGAATAATTTAACCAAAATAATATGAATTAGACATGAGACAATTTTAAATAGAAAAAACTTCAACATTTTAATTTGTTTGAAAAGTATAAAGGAGGTAATATTTATCTTTAAATATTAATCTTTATTTCCCATAAATCTCAATAACCAAGAATTAGAAATTGACGCGGTAAGAAACTAAAAAATGGAATGCTGCAAAAAAAATTATGAATTATTCATTCAATTAATTTTGAGTAAGTTATATCTTTTGTCAGGCTAATAGATAGAATTAAAATTATAGTTAAAGCTATGAATAGAAAACCAAAATAACTTATTATAGTGGGCATGAATAAGCTAAATAAATTATTTTTTTATTCATATATTTGTAAAACACTTTTCTACATTCAATTTTTTTTAAGGGGCCGTCCCTATTTTTTTTTTAAAAAAAAAATTGTTTACTTACATAAAACCCAATGATCATTGTTATTATAACACCATTTTGACTCTTTTCTTTAAATGTTTTTTTTAAAAAAAACAACATGTTTGGATGCATTTCAATCATTATCACGCTCATTTTGTAATTTTAACTACTTTTCTTTGGTTGATGCCCTTTTAGAAAAATAAAATTTAAAAAAATATATGTTTTTGACATATTCATGTTTATTTCATATTTCTTGATTATTTTTCCTATTAAATTGACGTTAATGTTGTTTTTTGAAAAAAAAAATAGAAATAGAAATAGGGAGCAAAATGGATAGTGGGCTAAAGTAAAAAAAAAAACAAGAGAAAGAGTGACCAAAACAAAATTGAGATACTTTAGGACCAAGGAATTGAGAGAAAATGACAAGAAAGCTAAACTATAAATAGAGAATAAGAAAAAACTACAAAAACACTATTAATCATCTTCTTCCTTCACACTCTTCCAAAACCTTAAGCAAAACCCTAGCCACCATAGGAGGAAGCTACTAAAACAAGAGAGAGTGAGCTGAGATTTAGTGAAATAAACTCTAGAAGAACATTATTCATCTTCTCCCACCTTTTTTCTACAAAACAAAAAACCCATAGTCTCATCTTTATTTATCTAAAACCAAAACTTCTCTCTTTAATTTCTCTCAGATATGAGCTCCATTTTTAACGAGATCATAAGCATTCTCTTACTCTCTAAACTCTCTACAAAACCCCTCAACTAATTGAAGCCAAAAACCCTTGTATTGTTGTAGATTAAGAAAAGAGAAAAAATAACCACTAAAACTTTTCTCTTTAATTTATCTCTCCTTCAACCTTCAAACAAGGCGAGACCACTACCATTCTTCTCGCTTTGATGAGTACCATATAATCATTTAAGTTCCATAACTAATGATCTTTGTGTGAGCATCTAGAGAGAGAGAAACTAAAATACTAGAGAGAAAACCTTGACCACCAGACCTTCAATGCCTCGAATATCCCTCACTGGATAGTGGTGACCTATACTTCCACCATAAAAAGGTGGATCAATGAGTGGTACACTTTGCGAGCCCTTTTGTGCATCAATCAAATGCTGGTAGAGTGTGCAATGACACGTCAACTATTACAACCCTTTTGAGCACATGTCAGACACACACCACCATTGTTTTGCCCTTACCATCATTATTCTACGAGCTTTTGGTCCACCTTATCCACCCCTAAAAGGTCTATTTCAAACCCTAAATATTTTTTGAATAATTATTTTGATTTATTATTGATTTTGAGTTGTTTTTTGATGAAATTGTTAGGTTTAAACAAACTTCAAGATTGAATTTGTTTGTGTGTTTTCATCATGATATGTTTTATAAAAAGAATGTGCATTGAAAATGTATTTATTGTTTTTTTTGTTTTTATGCTTCTAGGTTGAATCCCTTAAAGTTTGCATTTTGCTCATGTTTAATATTTTTTGTCATTTCTTTTTATTATTTATACACGAGCTTGTTTTCATACAAAAGAATAATATTCACACTCATGCATACATTTGTATCAGGTTTTATAATTTGTTTATAAAACCTATTAAGGTTTCAATCCATATTAGAAGGCTGACATTCCAATATTTGTACAAATTTCTCATATGGTTCTCAATCATATTTGTATTTTTCAAGAAATAATTTTTCAATTGTCAATATGTTATTCATCGATGATACTTAAAATAAATAAGCTTATAACAAGTCATTATTTTGGATGTTGATTGGGAGTAACACTTACATCTTGTAATTTTATCTTTAATAGTCAAAAATTTCTTTTGAAATGCATAAGTAAACACATCCATCAACAATTCCTAATGTAAATGAACCCTTAGAGGTCATTACTCTTAGGTATCGATTGAAGGTAACAAGGTGATTCATTTAGGTATTTTATTAATATTTTATCTTTGAATAAGTTATCCACTTGATGTGGTTGTGTATACATAAGTCTTATTAATCGATGTGCATAACCACTGATTTGAAGCAATACCTTAAAATTAAATTGCAAATGTGATTGTTAAACTTAGCAAAACACCTTGAGACAAATGAATCCATAGAGGTCATTATCTAAACAAGTCTAAAAATGGACCTTCATGTCATTGAATCCCACTTCCAAGTAGATGAACCCATAAAAGTCAATGCTTTGATATTCAGGATTGAGATGTAAAAAAATTATTCAATAAAATTATAACAAAACATTGGTATTATAGGATAAATTAAATTTAACAAGTCATTATCCATGGGTCACGATTACATAAGAAAAGCCTTTAGTGATAATTTTTCCTAGGACTTGGGTTGGGTTCAATAAGTATAAGCCTGTATAATTATTCATTGACATCTCCTGATAGATTATTACTGGTCATAGGTCTTGATCAAAAGTAGCTGGTTTTAGATATGTCAATTCTCCAAGTGATTGGGGAATAACAATAATGACAAAGTCCCGTAAATGATAGGCTCGAACATCCATCTAGGGTTTAAGTCATTGCAGTGGACCTATTATCATCCATATAGATAGACCATTGATACTAGGCACAACAAACCATTTGGAATAAAAGACAAGTAACAATACAAGTTACCTTAGGTAAAATATTTTAGGGTAATAGTGTCTTCCATTTAGCATAATCAATCCCTTACCTTTGAAATTTAAAAATCAATCAGGGTTTCTCAATGATCATAATATTAGGTGGCGACTCTCTTTCAACAGAAAACATTTGACCCCTCTAAACAATAAAAAACCCTTTTCCTTACATGAAAGATAATAAGTCACCACTATGTCAGGCGTAACAACTATGGTGGTTAAAAAATTAAGGTAAAGTCTTTTCTTTAGAAGCCTATTTTACCTAAAAACACCTATATTTTTTAGGCAAGATGAGGTTCAAAACCACCACCATCAAACTCTTCTTGTCAAATAAAACTCGTTAATACTAAGATTGATCTTTTTCATGGTCAAAATCAATGGGATTTTCTCTCTTATCCCAGAATTTGATGATTCACTCTCTCTTCCCTTAAACCCTGGAACTAAAAAATAATTTTTTTGGATCTAAATGGAGATTTGAAAAACTATAAGGACTATTAAAGTTGAAAGTGAAAATAGAAGGACAAAAATGAACGTTTTCTTAGATTTTTTGGCCATGAGGTTTCTATGTGTTTTACAATTTGATCCTCTTGAATTTTTCTTACCTAAAGATTTTTGACAATTTGGTCATAAAATTGGATATAAAAGGCTGAAATTGAAAAAAAAAGTTTAAGGATAAAATTGAAGATTTTTTTAAGGGTATTGTTCACTATTATAGTGAATTCCCTAAACGCTTTAATATATTTGACAATACATTTTCAATTTTATTAAATTCGCAAAAAAAAAATTGATTTCTTATTGCTTTTATTAAAAAATGTATTACAGTTTTTATAAAAACAATTGCTTTGATTTTCCTAATGCGATAATATTTTAACTTTATCATTTTAAAAATCACACTTTTCATGTCCTTACTTGATTTTATTTTATTTTCTTTCCTCAATTTCTCTTCCTTAAATTGGTTGAAAATCATCCATATGCAATATTAGGCAAGGCATTTGTTTGACAATATAGTGAAGGTTAATAATGTCATCAATAATTTGGCAGAGACCTTTAATAACTGGGTAGGGAAATATAGAAGTTTCTCTACTATGTTGTTAATGTAAAAAATTAGGTTAGAGTTAATAGCTAGATTTCATGATAAGTTTATCCAGAATACTAGTTAGGAAACAAAGATAACTCTATATGTAAGGAAGGTGCTTAATTAGTGTGTTGAGAAGGTAAGAGACATAGAGAATGATTCCAGCTAGTGCAGATGAATATCAAGTATACGAGGGCCAAACTAAATTATGTATTGATTTAAAGCAAGGACATTGCTCATGTAGTGAGTGGATCATGACTGGAATCCCATGTTAATATGTGATGACTTGTGTGCATTATAAAAGAGTTGAGTTGAAAGATGTATGTAGTTCCTATTACATTATATAAATAATTGCAAAAAAAAAACAGACACTGAGATGGTGTATCCATTACTAAAGGTTGATTTAAAACTTAAATAAGGAGTCATAATTGCTTTACCTCCCAAAGTAAAGAAGAGTGTTTGTAGACCAAGTTAAAAAAATGAAGATGGAGAATACCAACTTAGCATAATAAGGAAAAGGGCATCCACACTTAGGTGCAATATCTGCAAACAATATAGACATAATTCAAGGACATGCTTAAGAGATAGTGTTAACTAAATTGAAAATGGCAGTATTCAAGGTTGAAATAAAAAAAATTAATTAAAAAGAATTTAAACTTGTCAAGCTCGCGAACCAAGTTAACCAGCTAAACTTGTGAATAGGTCCATCGATTTTATAAAGTTTAATAATATAAATTTTCCTTGAAACTTTTTTTTAACTATATAAGAAAAAATTAGATGATAAAAAAGTCAAATTTAATTAAAAAAAAATCACCTCACCAAACTCATAAATCAGGGCAACTCGGGTTACCTTAGCAAACCCGTAAACCATGCTAACTTTATACAAAGGTAAAATAAAAGGAAACAAATTGTAAAGTTAAATTCTCAACCATCCCAATATTAAAAGATGAAATTGACAAAAAAAAATTTGAAAAAAAAACATAACAAAAATTCAAAAAAGAAACAAAATATTGTGGATCACTATTATCATTCATAGTGCAATGTGTATGGATGACCAATGGTTTTTTTACACCCCTTAATTTTTATTATTTTATAAAGTTTAAAACATGAATTTTCTCTAAAACTATTTTTTTAACTATATATAAAAAATAAACTATAAAAAGTCAAGTTCAATTAAAAAAAAAAACAACTCATCACATTCGTAAACCAAGGCAACCTGGGTTCCCTTGGCAAACCTGTAAACCACACTAACCTTATATAAAAGCAAAATATAAAGAAGTAAATTATGAATATAAATTCTCAACAATCTCAATTTTAAAAGATGAAATTGATAAAAATATATTTGAAAAAAATTATAACAAAAATTAAAAAAAAAAATTATGGATTACTATTGTAATCCACAGTGCAATGGGTGTTGGGTAAACAGTGATTTTCTCATATCATTTAATTTTTTTACTTTATAAAGTTTAATAAATGATTTTTCTCTAAAACTATTTTTTTAACGATATGAGAAAAAATTAAGCTATAAAAAAGTCAAGTTCAATTAAAAAAAAAAACTCCACCAAACCTATAAATTAGAGCAACCTGGATTACTTTGACAAACTCGCAAACTATGCCAATCATATAAAAAGACAAATACAAAAAATTACAAAGCTAAATTTTCAACTATCTTAATATTAAAAAAATAAAATTGATAAAAATAATTTTTTAAAAAAAATTATAACAGAAAAACAAGAAATAAAAAAAATATTATATATTCAAACAAAAATAAAAAAAGACCTAACATAAACCGTATCAATCCATGATTTGTCTACAATGCTTCCTCATGTATTCTAATTTTTTTTAAAAAAATTAAATTTTTAATTATCTTAATATTTAAAAATAAAATCAATAAAAATGATTTTTAAAAAAAATATAACCAAAAAAAATATTCATGCGATCAAACAAAAATAATAAAAAAACTAATATAAAAAAAAATTATATCAATTCATAAATTTAGATAAAAACTATAATATTTTCTTCATATGATTTAACTTTTTTTTTTAATTTTAATTAGGCCATAATGAGGCCTTACTTAGTGTCTCTCTCACCTGTCACCACAGCTTGCTTTACTACTGCTTTCTCTCACGAACTAACCGGGAGATCGGTTTCCCTTCGAAATTTTGCCAAACCACAACATGGTCTGTAACTTTTCTCTCTCTTTCTTTCTGAGCTATTACTTTCTTTAATACACATGCAATAATAGAGAAAATTTAGGGTTTCATTTACTATATTAATTTCTTGTTAAAGATACACACATTTATGCTTGGCTATACATGGGTTGTGCTTAGTTTTTGCTGTTTTGAATCATTGATTCTGCATATGATCATTTCTTTATATTTGGTTTTGCCTATTGAAGCCTAATTGTGATTTAGAGTTTTGACTTTATAGAGATTTTTTTGGCTTGCATTGCTGCTAAAAAGTGGAACACCCCGTTAGGGTTTTGGAACTTCTGGCATGGCATAGCATTGAATTACAAACTGAATTGGTGCATTTTGGGATCTGGGTTGTTTTGAGAATTTTCTTCTTAAAGTGCAATGTTGATTGTAGGAGCTGTGCCCTTGCGTAAAAAATATCCTTCTACTGGATTTTGAAGGGAAGCGTGTGGCTTCCAAGTATTTTTGTGATGACTGGCCAACTAATGGTGCCAAAGAAGCTTTTGAGAAAGCTGTGTTTAACAAGACTCAAAAGACTAATGCACGCTCGGAAGGTTAGCCATTTGTCTCCTGCTTAAACTACTCTTAAGGACTTTCTTTTTGCGTGTTTGTAAGCGTTTAGTTCATGCCCTGGGATTATTTTCATTATGTATGAGTTCACCTTCTGTGCTGCTTGTGTGGGGTTGGCTATCGCCCATGGCATTTCATATTCTTGCTGGTTAGATCAATGAGAGAGTAATATACTGTGCTCTTCCTGGTTTTTAATTTCACTGGTGCAATAAAAGTTAAAAAAAAAAGGTAACATGTAATTTCTTTTGGCACTCATGGAGCATGGTTGAGGTTTCTTCTTCCAGGAGCAATACGTTCACATGTTTTGCAAAGTTCAGTTGTTTGTGGTTTACTGAATCTGTGGCATTGAGTTTCTTGACCCTTTTAGTGACAGTGGTGGGGGCAACACATTGAAATGTTTTGCAAAGTTAAGTTTTTTTGCAGATTACATAATCTTGTTTGTGAACAACATCTCCTCACTGCCATATTCATGAATTATGGTTATCACTACTGGTTGGCTCTGCTCAATTTTCGGTTATCACAGCTTCTGTATTAATATCTTGTGACCTTGTCTACAGTTGAGGTAACAATGCTTGAGAACAACATTGTTGTTTATAAGTTTGTTCAAGATCTACACTTTTTTGTTACTGGAGGTGAAGAAGAAAATGAGGTCATCTTAGCCACAGTCCTTCAAGGGTTCTTTGATGCAGTTGGCCTTCTCCTTAGGTTTTTGCTATGCCACTTCGTACCTTGTTCTTCCATACATTTTTATGCTGTCAGTACAAATTGCCACCCTTTCTGTGATTTAATTTCATATCCATTTTAATATTCATTGTTTCAGAGGCAATGTGGAGAAAAGAGAGGCACTTGAGTATCTAGATCTCATCCTGTTGTGCATTGATGAAATTGTTGATGGCGGGTATGCAATGTGCTCTTCTTATGCAAATGAGTTGCTTATTTTTTTCCTTTAGCTGATATGTAGTTTGTTTCTTCTTTTCTGTCATTATTTAAACATGTCCTTTAACCTGCTGAACTCCTGAAAGGGAAACGTTGGATCCATGGATAATCTACTTGTCATAGTAAATTTGTGGAAATAATGTTAAAAAGAATTGGATCATTAATGATAGCCAAAGCTTCACTTTAGTTCTAAAGTTCCCTCAGTTACATTCAGAAATGTTCTCAAACAATTTTGCTACGTATTTTTTACTCATTTACTTCAGAGGTTATCTCTTATCACCCAGAAATAACTCTTGACACGTCCTGATGCAGTATTATTTTGGAAACCGATGCAAATGTCATTGTGGGGAAGGTTGCAAGTCATAGTACAGTTGCTGAAGGATTGTCTGAGCAGGTATTGCTATTTCAGCGGACTTCCTTTCTTCCAACCTTCAATTTAGAAAAATATAGAGTTGTTGGACAAATTGGTAATCGTTGCTACAGTATGTACTATAAACTTCTGCTTTATTTGCAGACATTCTCACAAGCACTGGCAACTGCACGGGAACATCTAGCAAGGTCCCTTCTTAAGTGATAATTGCACCAGGAAAAAGGAGAGGAAAATAGAGGGTTCTTCTGTGTATATATTTTCTTGCTTTGTAAGCACCAGTTTCTCAAGATAGTCCCTCCTTGATGTAATCAACTCAATGGGCGTCCATAAGCTCTTTGGTTTGTGTTGCTCAGACCTCTGTTTGGTCGAAACTATTCAAAGAAAGTATAATTTAGGCAAAGAGGAGCTTTTAAATTACTCGGTCTTCGAATGAATGCATGTCACCTCAGCTCCGTTGTTGCAGCAAGTGATGCTTAACAGCAACGAGTGTTTTAACTGTTTCTCACATCACATCACAGTCTATCCCGGTGTCTATATCTGTATAAGTAAATAGCTTAGTTCTGAGTTTGATACCTTCTAAACTCGAAGGACCAAGTGGTAATCTGCCAGCTTGTGTTTAATTTAAGTCCATTCTCAAGTTATACCAAGCAGCCGTGCTTGCTATCCAAAGCAGTTTCGTTTGTTTCACTGTGCATGACTTGAAGTTGCTTCTTCATGTCTCGCATGGTCGAACTGCAGGTTAACTAATGTCAGATTCTGCTATGTAAGATAACCAGTATTCTTTAGCATCCTCGCGGGCTAGAGGACTTTTGCATGTCTTCTTATAAAATAATCTGTGCCCATCATGCAGCAACTTGTCTCCTATTTACAAGCTTGCTCAGCTGGAACGACACCCAGACTACCAAGGATTTAGCAATGAAGCTACGAAACTTGCATGTCGTTGCAATTGCAGTCCGACGTTGCTAAGAATTTCGAAAAAGCTTCATTGAAGCCATGAGCATTAGGCTTTTCAGAGGAACAGACAACTGCAAGAAAAGGTGGTGATCCAAATATAATTTTACCACAGCGACGACCTATTTATAAATGAAGTCCAGCCCCAACTGTACTACATAATAGAATCATAGAGATATATTCATTAAGATCATTTTTACCCAGTAACAATGGTGATAAAAGTGGTAATGTCTTAATTTAAAAAAACCTTCAGAAGATATATATCTGATCCAAGGAATTAACATAAGATCTCTTTTGAGCAGGAAGCATTGGTTGGTGCGTTTTTCTTCCATGACTTCGCTCAAATCTAATTTACATTCTGTCTGCAACTGAATTACATAAACATATGCATTTACTTACTTTTTTCCTAACAAAAAAGTGGAGTCACCGATGAATTGGAGTCATTGTAACAATCACCTTGAATTAGCATAATGTCTTCATTGGATGAGAACATAATCCACATCATCTGAGAAAATATCTCCAGAAGTTGGTGGCAAGTTATTGCGACGCACGGTTTTACGAACTTGGGCATGAGTCTCTGCCTCGTGCTGGAACATCTTTACTAATTCTTGCAGCTCCAACTTTTTTACTTGAACCTGCTCTTCGGTGACTGGCTTCTTCAGTCCAAGGTAAAGTAACCCAACAGCAATCAGCACCAATCCTACGAAGAGGAGGATGCCAGTAAATAGAGCAAATGCATATGGTGTACCAGATGCTCCAGGCATCCCATCAACATTGATCCCAAATAACCCAGTGATGATAGAAAGCACAAGACCACAGCCTCCAAAAACAGCCAAATTATGGGTTACACGAAGGCTTCTATCCTGCATAAGAGGAGAAAAGAAACAAAAAACGAGGGATTTCTCAAATCAATCCAGGAAGAAATGAAGATATGATCATATCCCCCACAAACACATGCACACACCCTCCAAAACAAACCTGCAACCATGCCCGAACAGTGCTTTGTATAACATCTTGAATAGTAAACAAACGACCTCGAACAGCTTCTTGCTCCTCTATCATTTGTCTTGTACTCTTTCTTATTTCCTCTAGCAACATTCTTGCTGCATTTCCCCTCAAATGATGTAGAAGCTCAAAAACAATCTCCTCTCTTGCGTGGAGTGACCATTTCACTCTGATAACCTGCAAATGAATAGTCCCTGGTTTTGGTACTAAATGGAACAAACATGCATTCCCTTGGGAAGTGAGAAGTAAGAAAATATGCCAACTCCAAAACAATGGGATTTTGCTGGCAGATACTTTTATGGACCACCAGGTCTTAAAAGCGACATCTGGATTTTATAATTGCCATGTCTAGACCAAGGAAGTTTCAATGTCTACGTATCATCAGATCAAGATTTGCTCGTCAGAGCAGTAAGCATGACAGCTGTCAGATACTCATGAAATGGCAGAACAAGCACAAATGTACAATGTATATATACAAGCGATGAGACAGAAATCAGAATGTATATGCATAAAAGAGTTTCAACAATTGGAACTACCTGTCTTGACAACCTTCTGATTTCTTGGTTCAAGATAATACTGAAGAGACTCATATCTTCATAGTTTCTCCTGTTCATAGCAATTTATGTAACAAAAATTATGTATGATATAGTAACAAATCCAAGTTTGGAAAAGTGCACGTGTCTTTTCAACCTGTTCACAAACTTCAGCTCAATCTCATCTGCTTCCCCGAATATAGATTTTCGAAACAGCCTAAAAAATTAAGAGATGAAAACAAAAACTTGAAGTTAGAAAAAGAAAAGGATACATAATATATGCTAATATCCGTTCATCTTCTCAGAATAAGTTATTTTCCTAAAGCCAGTGCAGGACAAGACACGGGTGAGTTGGTACAGAGAAGTGATTTGAAGACAGTTGTTTTGTAATAGAAAGTAGGAACAGAAAGGAACACGTGACATGATACAGTTTTGCTGAAGTGCTAACAGTAAATACTTGTTCTTTTAATCATGCATTTTCATTTTTCATCTGAAAAACAAGAGGGAATTAGTTTTGCTATCAGCAAAAAAGAGGCCAGGTTCTCAGATATATTGCATGGATGCCATTGGCCTGCAGATGATGCATTTGTCATCCAAAATAAGGGAAAAAATCGAATGGACAAAAGCATGATTTCAAATTAAAATAAGCCATGAATATGTAACATAGTTTAGTTTCAGTGGTTTCCATTACCTATCATCCCACCTAGACATCCGACTAGCTAGTTGTGCAATGACCTCATGCACTGTCTTTGGACCATTACAGCCTCCAAGAAAAAGAAGTTCCTGACCAAATCGGGGCACCAAAGGGATGGATCAATAATCAAGTGACTTGAATACTTAATTAATAACACTTGTTTCAGTACTCTAGTCCACTTGAAAACTCCGAGTCATGAATAAACCTGAACTTCAGTGATACCCAAAACATTCACTCTTGACACATGCCCCTTTATGTGCAGTGCAGTTACAAGAAAGTTTTGTGCATGCCACGAACGCAGTACAACAGGAATGTCATCCTCATCAACAAATGGATCGCCGGCGGATTGTCCCAAGAGCTCAAACAGCAGACCTCCAGCAACCCTTACTGGGACCTAGATAGGAACACAAATCATGACAATTAATAATAATCAAGTAGAATGTCATGGGAGAAAAACTAGGAACCTATTAAAACCATTTTTTTTTTTTTTACAAATTTTAATCAACTTCATATAAATATAATGAAATACAAATTCAAGTAGTCTGTCATGTACAGACATCTCTTGGATCCAACAATTTTCACTTTCTTCCCTTAAGCCAAGGACCCATTCTTCAACTTTACATTGATATACAAAATACGTGAGATATGATAGGCTATAATTTACACTGCACAGACACATAATTTATTCCAGGTTACAATTTACAAAACAAGAAAACAACACAACACTGAACTTATCCAAGGATGAATCTCAGCAACTTTAACATAAGATGGATTATATGCCTAGGTGAGCACAAATACTACATTTTCCCTTGGACATAGGCTGTAAGTTCAACGTCTTCCCCTTCCTACATTTGCATGATTGCATCTATTCAACTAAAGGGAAAACTCCCAGTTCTTATCTTGTTAAAGTGGTTTCTTCCTCAACCTCTGTGAATTGTAGAGTGTAGGCACTTGGCATAGACCATTGCTACCTGGGCATTCTATTTAAGGATTCAGATTTTAATTTAAAATATCTATCAACTAGCCCTTTTATATGAACTCCTTTCCTAATAACTGCCATACATTTTCTCTCAGAAAAAACCACAAACAACAGTACAGAGGAGTTGAACCTGGAACCTCCAAGTTTTTATCCAGCAGTTGCTCTATATACACAGGTTCACAAAGTTATGGTGATAGTGACTGTAACGTGCTCAAACAAGATAGCCTTATATTCATGCTAGAAATTATATCATGAACATAAAAATTTAGAGAAATTAAAATAAGAGGAAAACATTACACTAAAGAAACAATGGGTTACTTGAGAGAGAGGAGAATGAGGAATGTGAAGGTTCATTTTTCTCATAGCTTTTATACAATAATTCAAAGGTAATATCACAGTCACAGTCACAGCCACATATGATGAACGTTTCAAATAGGCCAGTCACCGACAGTTTTCCACTACACAAACAATCCAGGCCCCCTTTTTTCATGCCACATAAATTGACCTTGGCTAAAGAAGCACAAAAGGGAGTTCAAGTATTTTAAGCACCACCCATCCATGTTAAGGAATAGCTATAACTTGAAATACAAAAGAAACTATCCACTACCTCATAAAGAAGGTGCTTCATCCGCTCACTGATGAGTCGACTTTCATCTCTCAAAGCTAAACTGATGGCAGGATGTAACCACTTAGCATTGTTGAGCCATGCCTGGACAGAGGTGTGACTTGGGGCGACATGACACCACCAAGTAGGGCCCGCTGGACGCTCCCAATAGGGAGCTGCTAAATCTGCAACAGTAGGACCGAGTTCATCATCCGGCAACCCTACTTGCTGTGTTGGCCAGTCACCGTCAATTTGCACAGTTTGGACAAGCTGAGAAATCCTAGCCCAGCCAATAGGTATCCAACGGCCATCCTCATGCCTGTCCTGTCTTGATGGGAGGATTTTCTTCTGAGCATCAGAAGAAGGGGCATTGCGATTAACAGACGACGATTCGAATAAATTGCAACTCTCCTGTCTCTCAGGCATTCCGCCATCCTTTGATAACTCACTATTAACTGTGTGTCTGGTGCTAAACATGTTGGAGGAAGAAGGAGTTGTGGTTGAGGGAGTGGATTTGGGAGTACGCCTCGGAGAGAATTCAAAGGCACAAATAAGTCCATCTGTCCAAACATCACTCCCAGGCATAACATCTCTTCCGCCGTTACCATAAACCTTGCTCTTGTTTTCTGATTTCATAATTTCATGCACCGAAGAGGGATTCTCAATCATCATGCTGCTCTGTTCCATCTCTTCTTCCTTTCTTTTCTTTTCCGAATCATCTGTGCATATTCAGATTTCAACTGAAAAATGACATTAACCAGAAGCATCACAGAGAGGAGATGTTTAGGGTAAGGGTGAGGGACAGGGTGATAATAAACAGCGACAAAGAGCTTGGGAGGGGGGGAGTCTGCTTGCTTTTGCCGTCCGTTTCCCATCTTTTCCTTTTGCCCAAAGAATAGGGTTCTTAAATTAAAGTTAAAATCACTGTGACCGCTGACACTCGCGCAGTTAAATTATGTTTTTGTCCTCAGTTGAGAAAATTTGATGGCGTCTTGATCATCAAAAGAGCAGAGCACACGCATCATCCAGTCTTTTTCTAATTTATTTATTTCTTTTACAGTAGAAGACGTTTTCGAGATCCAATTCCCATTCATAAAGTAAAGTGGTGGTGGTGGTGGTATTAAAATAATTTTTATTATAATTAAATTTGGTTATAGTGATTTTATAAATAAATTAAATTCTTACATGTTCGTGGAATGTTGGAATGTAAGTGGTATAGTTTTTAAACATGTATTGGATCGTTAAATTGATATGAGATTTTATGGCTAGACTGGTTTATATATAGATAAAAAATAAATTTAAATAAATACTCGTAAAATTTGATTAATCTGCTGAGTTAACTTGTGATTCAGATAACTCAAGAAAACTTGATTGGAACTCTTTTTTTTAAAATGTGTTTTTTATGTTTGTCAAAGATATTTTTTATATATATATTTTTAATTGGTTATTAATTTTTTAAAATTTTATTATATAAATACTAGAATAATATATTATTTTTTAATATAAAATTAAAAACCTTTATTATATATTTTACAAGAAAAAAATTATTTTTTAATATAAAATTTAAAACTTTTTAATATATACACTGAAAAGAAAATAATAATATTTTTTTAATATAAAATAAAAAACTTCTTTAATTTAAATACTTTTAACTTTAAAAAAATTTAAAATATCTTTTAAACTTCTAGGCTATATTTAATTGAATTGTTTTTTTTTTATTTTTCAATTTTTTCATATAAAATATTAAAATTTCAAACATATTTTATTAAATTTCTCAGTTTCTTAGCCGAATCAACCCCATAACTATGGTAATTGGGAGTAAATTTAGAAAGAAAGAGACTCCGTCCCAAGTGTCCAGCAGAAGGAAAAAAACAGTTAACTTTGACTATATAACGAGAACAGGCGAACAAGGAGAATAAAATAGTCCAGTAGCCCAGATTAGCACACGTGTTCCTAAGTTAACCAGATCAAGTTGATAAATTATGCAGAATCAACCTCATGGCACAGGGGCAGTAGCTAGTCAAGTTCTCTTTAGATCACCAACAAATCATTACATTAAATTATTCAAAAGCAGGAACGCCTTTGATTGGCCACTTTCAAACTCACTACAATGCCCTGAAAAACCAGGAGGTGATGGCATTCTTAGTAGCTGTTTTGCCACAACTGTTGAGCCTGCTTTGATGGCTGGCCTTGAGACCCGCCTAGGGAACCATCCCTTGTGTTTTGCTGCTGGTGTTCCAATGACATCCCCGATTGTGAATGATAATAATTTGGGTACCCAGGTGCCCCAAAATGCTGGGACGGTTGCTGGCCTTGCCGGAATACACCGGGCTGCTGATTCTGCCCCTGGAAGTTGTAATATGTACTGGCAGGGACGGCCGACATTGTTCGCGAACCAGGCCCATGCATCCACATGGCCGAATTCTCATTCTGACAACACAAGATAAACCTTACTTCAGCTTCACATAAATAAAACATGCAATTGAAATCAAGGAAATTATTCGCGACAGCCATTGCACTGCTCCCTTCCCTCGCAACATTCATGTGGAACTTGTGGAACTTGCTTACGTTAATTCTCCCCACATAAATGTGAGAGAGTAGTCAACACCAAGTGTGAAGTGAATAATCTGCCCGTGAAACCATTACATGATGTTGGTCGTAACCACACAAAACTCAAGTTTCGAGTAGCTACAAAATGATTCTGGACTTGTTAATGGGAATTTTCATCATGACACCTGTCCCAATTTGGATGAGGTGTATTCAATGCAGACTAGATAATTCACATCCTTGAGAGTTTGTCAATGCCCGGTATAGAGCAGAGGTGTTACCTGCTGAAGTGAGATCAAGTGGCTGGCATCCTTGTATTGAGAACTTAAAACATCATCATAGCCTATTGTTGTGCCTGCAGGGGCAGCAGGTGCATTCAAAGGAAAGTTTCCTGTGGGAATGCTGGTTGAACTCCCATATCCATACCCAGAAGGAACAGCAGCAGACTGGGGCAAGCTGCTTACAGAAACGCTGTTCTTGTATTGTGGAAGCACTGCTGCAAGCGACTGATGGTATGTATTATTACCAGAAAAGGTCTGCTGAAAGGCTGATGGCATATACGTGTAGCTTTGAGCTAAGAAAGGATAGCTGATCATGTTGGCAAAATGCCCCAAAGGAAGGGTGGGCTGGGAATAAGAATGCATAGCAAGGTGTTGTGGAAGAGCAGGTCCTGTGGCAACATTGGCACCAGGATGCGTCTGAGGAGTTGGCTGAGGTGTAGAAACACCACCTGCTCTCAAAGCCTAGCATGTTTACAAGCCAATAATCAGAACAAGGAGAAAACAATCAAAACATAACACTCCAACCAAGTTTGAAACTAGATTCATAACGTAAATTTCTCGTGTGATTTCATTTTCTCTTTCTAGACCGCCAGCCATATCACATCTCATTTTCCAAAAAATCAACTACAAGTAACAACTCGAATCACCAAAATATAAATCCAATTCTATCATTATATCCCCCAAAATCATATTATATTCAACTATCAAGGAAATATCAGAAATCACAGAAAAGGATGGTTGGTTTTGTTGTGCATCAAAGTAGTAAAGAATGGTTATGAGAAGTTTTCTCCTAATAAGGTTGTCTCCACTATTTTACAAGACATGTTTCATTCAACTAAACAAGTGCAGTCTTCAGTCAAGAAATAAAACCTATCAGAAGATAGCAGAAGCCAACTTTCCAGACTCACAACAATGAGGTCAGCTATGAGTTAGCGCGTGTAAGCTCATCAGCTGAATCCAAAACCCACAAAGTTGTTTAATATGTGATGCAAATAGCTGTTACCATACAGCTTAGGAGCAAGAACATGTGCATGCAAAAATCTGTTAAGACATGCTCACCATCACTGATGAATTCTTTATCCTGGAAGAGAGATGGTTGAAAATTGGGGAATAAATGAGATCTCTAGTTAGGAAGTGTTTTGCACACGATTTGTGAAACAGAGATACATTGCAGTTTCACTTCATCCATGTGATGCTACACCATAACCAACATCCATACAGAACGGGTCTCTGCTGAATGCTCAATTTATCTACTTGGTTATGGACTAGGGAACCTGAAAGTGTGTGAAAAATAACAAAAATGGAAATGTCTAGATTCCAAAATGGATGTGAGGAAGGTATGTATGGTGCCTACCTTATATTTTTCAGTTGGTTCCACAAATTGATTTTTTTTTCTTTTTTCTTTTTAGATTTATTCCCTACCTCTGCATATGGAACTACAGAGATCTTCCATAAGTCATCAGTTTAATTACTTCTTAATTGCATCAATAAATAAATTGTGAAGAAAACATAGTTGGCTTCATCAAGTTCAAGAAAGCTATGGTAGCAGAATACCTCTGACATGGAAATGCCAGGACCACTGATAGAAGAAGCTGCACTGCTGTATTTTGTGGGCAGTGATTGTGTCACAGGGAAGGGTGAGTATGGAAGGTCAGTCTCCCTCCCAGTCTGAACTGTTGAAGCCAACAAGGCACTTGGCAAAGAATTTGTATATGCCTGCTGTAAAAACAAAATGTAACAAGGAAAAAAGCCAACCAATCAATATTGTGGTACTGTCTTCTACATTTAGTAAGTTAATAACACAAACTAATTAAGTACAATGAGACACAAAAATACAAGCACATTACTCCACACACAAACTCAGCTACACAAATAATAAGATACAAATAAAAAGGAGGATGGAGCAATGATACTTCACTGTATGCTATTTTATTCTACACTTTCATTTATCTAGGGTGGCCATCACATAACAAATTTAAAGTTTCTTTCGTTTTTTTCTCCAGCACACCAATCTCTCATGCATAAAATGAATATAAAAGAAAAATTATCTGTAGTTAGAACCTGTAAGTGAACAAGAACCACTGATAAAATCCTTGTCTTCAATACAAAACCAAATCTTGCTCATTAAAAAAAAAAAAGAAACTGATAGACAAACCACCCTTAACAAAAAAAAAAAAACTTTTATATATCACGCAAAAATAACAAATTATACACTATGGAGATAAGTGCAGTTTATTGCATTGCATTACCATTACACTTGAGAAAGGAGCAATATTTTGCATCTGAGTGCTTGTCTGTGAGTTGTTAAATGCAGCATTCAACTGTTGAGTGTTTTCATAACTATAACCAGGTGTAGATGAAGGGAATGCATATTGATTCCCTTGAGCAGCTTCAGATGTTTCCTTCAAAGTCTCCGCCTGTGGAACTGGAGGAGTATCGTAATTTGCAGCACTCACACCAGCTCTATGTACTAAACTTTCATCTACTGTATTTCTGAGATGCTCATCCCCATAATATTCAGGATTTCTACAAGAAATATACATTCCACTTATTATTAAAGAGAAAAAAAAATATGAATGGTAGAAAAATTTACCATAAAAAAGGCATACCTAGTGTCTGAATGATCAGTTGATGAAGCATCTACCACTTCAGATGTTTCTTCCAAACTATTATTCATGGGCATTGATGCATAATGCCCAGAAAAAGCCGAATTCATCCCAGATCCAAAACTCCCAAAGCTTAGGTGTGAGCATTCTTGAGTATGAACTTGCAGGTGATTTGGAATTATTACAGAAGGATTATCCTCTTCAGGCTGCACCCCCTGATCATCATTCCGCAAACTTAGTTGATGTAAGTTAGCAGCCACTGATGAAGCGCCATCTTCTGCTGAAATCGCATGAGATACAATCAATTAGATAAACTGTCAATAGCTCCTTAAGGAAGGCAAAGGAGACAAGTTTAGAAAAGCATTGTTGCATGTCATTTAAGGACAAACCACAAAATAATCAACTCCACACAAACAGTGTAGAAATGATGTTGACAGTCCCCATGGAGAAGGGGCTGATGAGAAAATTTTGAAACAGTAAAGGTGAAAATACCAGCATTCTGTTATGAAGCTACATGTTTTATGCAAAATTGTTTCCTTTTTTTCCCCCTTCTATGGTGCATGGATGCTGGGTGAGAGTATTACATTCAAGCACTTGAAAAGTTGTCAACCAACCACAAATATATCATGATTGAGCCATGACTCTCAAAACTCCCTGGGCAAGTCTTACCAAATTTGCATATGAAGGCTCAGTTCAAGGCTGCAGGAAATTTACATAGGAAAAGACAATCATCACAAGAAATGAAACTAATCCGTCAACATTTAAGATAGACCTTAAGTCAATGTTGAACATTCTCAATTGATTGAAATATCATTCGAGGAAAAGTTACAATTTTGAAAGGAATAGTTGAATGCAACTGGAAAATGATAGATGAATCTAAAACATTAAACTCACCTTCATTATTCTCAAAAGCATGTCTGTGAGACTGGTAGGAATTGATGTTCCCATACATATTATTATCAAAAATAGATGAACCTCCAGAACAATCCTCCTGCATATTTCTAGTAGATACAGAAGCAGGTCCCACATGGTTTGCATCAAAAGATTCATCATGAGCATCTTCTGATGATTGAACATCATCGAACTGGGATATGACGTGCTGACTACCTCTATCTAAAGGCAAGTTAGACAGATCTCCATACAGCTCAGAATCTGCAGGAACCTCCCGAACAGGTGATGCGCTGGCAGCAGTTGGCTGCTCAATTGATGGCCATTCATCATTGGAATGAACACGCTGGTTTACATCAATTTCTGGTTCTGTATTTATTTCCACCACCTTGGAAGCATGATTTTCTGATGAATGGAAATCATGGTGTGATGCTGCCAAAGGAGGAGCTGTAGCATGGTGATGATTGACGCTTTGATGAGATGGCATGGTAGATGCCTTATTTTGCGGCCTACCCATTTTTACAATGTCAGCCATTGATACCTGACCTGGAACCCCCATCCAGGCAGATTGATATCCAGGAGAAGGCTGTGATGATGAAGAAACTCCATCACCTGCACCTACAGTTGACATTTTATTTTCTGTGGCCACAGAATCACTGCATGAAATGTAAATAAAAAATGAGAAACAACAATCTCCACATTGCATACACATTATTTCATACGTATTAATACAACTAAGCAATGCTTCTACACGAATAAATATGAGTGCATAACAAATGTTCTTCATTAAAATCCAAGAGAAGAAAGCATCCAGTGGCTAAGAAAAAAAAACAAAAAAAAATGCATGGAGCACAGCACAAATATAACATAACAGCAATAGAATACTAATTCTTTTTGAAACTGGTACTTATTCTAAGAACGCCTAAAAGCTTATTCCAATAGCTAGTTTCAAGGTCTAATAAACCCTACATGCTTAACTAAATGACCAGACTACTAGCGAATTCTATGTCAGACTACTTCATCAGAGCATCAAAAACTTGTCTGGACATAAAATCTCTTCTTTCACAGAATTAAACAACCTAAGGATGTAGCATGGATCCACAAAAAGATGAAAGCTATGTTCAAAATTACTGCTACTGTAATTCATAGTGCAGTCACCATGTGCCCCAAGCAGGTAAAAAGTTCTAGTTTAACCCAGATTTGTTCCAATCTAAGCAAAATATGCAAATTGGAAGCTACTCAAGCATATATCCCAGGCCAGTAAACCTCATGATGGCTTTTTCCTAAGCACAACACTAGATCTGAAGTAAAAGGCGTACCATCACATGTATTAAAGACATACTTAACCAATCAGCACCAACATGACTTTTATTATACCATTCCACAAAAACATGAATAAATATTGAATTATAATGTATCGTCAGTACATGTCAAATACAGTATTAATCTGCAAAAACACAAAATTTGTCACTATTAAGGTTTAAATATGGACATTACCTGTGATATGGAGGTTGCCAATTAATATTATTTCCTGCCATACCGGATGCAGAAGGAGAAGGACCAGCATAAGCATTTGCTCCATTTTCCTTCTTGTATGAAGGTTTTCCATGCAAAGTGCTAGATTCTGGAGAAAAGTTGTTTGTTATGGTCCACATTCATTCCACACTAACAAATGATTAACTCTAGTAAATTGAATTGCAGCATTCTCATACCATTAGAGCTGAAATAGGCAGGCCTACCAGGGCCACCACGCCCATTGCGGTCTGCACCACCTCTACCACCACGATTTGACATGTTATTAGCACCTCGAGACCTGGAATCTGTTGAGTCCTTATTCTAATCAACAACAAAGACCAAAGACAAGTGAGAATGTATGATATAAAAAAAGTAGCTGAAGTTGGGCCAATGAAATGAAATATTAGGAATTTTCTAGTTAACAGTTTATCACAAAACAAAATTGCTACAATAGCATTTCGAACAACAAGATAATAAACAATGTGATTTATTTTTTTCTTTGCTTGACTAATGAAAGTAAATTAAGTATATGACTATCACATAAATCCAACATTTAGGAAAATCAATGAGACAAGTATCTACATTTTCTACCTCTTTTTTCTTTTCTCGCTTGCTCTTCACCTCATGGAAAGGATCTACACAATGAACAAATGTCAAGTCAAATTCACATGCAGGCCAAACTCAATAGAAGACTCGAGACTTCTCAATTTTCCAATTGCATAAAGGACAATATAAACAGATCAATTATTAGAACATTAAGGCAAATATTGACAAGAGTACTAATATAGAGTAATGACAAGAACCAAAACATAGAGATCAAGCAAAATGATTAATGTAACAACTAAAATCTCATATACATGCAGTAAAACAGCTCAGAGACATAAGAAAAATGGAATCACAAAACGCTAAAACAGCTATTAAAACAACATGACCATCATTTATATCAAGCAGTTGATGTTGACAAAAATGGCTGAGCAGTGGCGGTGGCCTAATAAGATGTCAATCAATGTTACTTTCATTTTCTGATAAAAAGAGGACTTAAATACACACTCAAGATACAATTATGCATGTGCTTGCAGACATTTTGCTCAAGTGAGAACAATTTAGCATGCTCATGATGGTCACCTAATGTTGAATAATCAACATATCCAAATCAACAACCTAAATAATCAATGATAATGAAGAGAAAGATGGCTCTATTGTCATGTTTTGTTGAAAAAGTAGAAAGTTTAACACTATATTTCTCCAAAACTTCCTCTGTAAAACTTCTAATGTTCATACCTACGAATCAGAACCAAGCAATTCCATCAAAACTTCAAGACTACAAAACGCACTACGAGCTGCAGTACAGCAATACTTGCACAAGATGATCAAAGCCAAAATCTGACCACAAAGTTGAACTACCGGAAAGTTAAAAACGTTGAACTTTTTTAATCAAGAAGTCCATTTAATAACTTCCTCTTGTCATGTCCAAGCAACTTAATCAAACAATTTCATTCAAACAATAAGACTAACACAAAGAACTATACCTAAACACGCAGTTCAATTACCAAAAAAAAAAAAGAATCAATATTTTCAGTCCATGAAAAAAACCCTAATTTCAAAAGATTTGAATGGTTAAAGCTTAAAGAAAAGCAAACAACTTGAAATTGAAATTTTCGATTTATCAAAATCAAATAAAAAAAAAACTGAGAGTCCAATAATAAAAACCCTAACCTCAAACTCCACTAAAACAAAAAAATACTTGAACAAGAGCATAGAGATAATATGGTTAAGGGGAAAAAAAACCTTGAGAGAGGAGACGGTTAACAGCCTCGTTAGGGTCCATGTTACACTCTTTAAGCATAGCATAGATCTCAGGTTCAGGACAGCTAACAATCTCCTTCAAGCTCTGTACCATCTTCCTTGACGCTGCAGGTATCCCTGATATTCCAGTATTACCCTTTCCATTATTGCTATTTACTCCTCCTCCTCTGCCACTCATTCTCCCTCTCTCTAAACACGCACGCAAGCAGACGGTATCTGCCTCTGTATCTCTCAGATCTGAAAAGAGGAAGACAGCGCTGTTTGCTTGTCTGATTTTCTCTTTGTTTTTATACGCGGCGACTGGGTGTTAGAGGACCGAGTCGAAGAGGAAGAACGAAAGAACGAAAGAAACAGAATTAAAGCTCCCACTCTTGCTTTTAGCACCCAAAACTCTCTGCCTCTCTCTCTCTCTCTCTCTCACACACTCATTTGTATATGTGATTTTTTTATAAAAAAAAATATTTCCTTTTGTTATTGTTTTTTATTAGATTAAAAAATGGAGGGGGTAGGGGATGTGTTCTTTTCTCTTGTCTTGTTTTTCCTGTTTACTGAATTAAAATTCTCTAATCATTACAATTACAATTAAAAAAAATCTAATAAATTGTCAAAAACATTGTAGCTCCAACCATTGTAGATTGATGAAGTGTTTTTCCTTTTTTTTAATTCTTGAAGTATTTTTTTATCTTAGTCATTGAATTGTTTTTTAATTTTATTATTCTATGTTGTGTTGATTAGATAATTTTTTATATACCTTCTTTGAGTTTATTATGAAATTGGTTTTATTGCTTGCAAAAAATTAAAAATATTGGGACCAAAATTAATAATGAAACAAAAAAATGGCTTTTTTATTCTTCATCAAGTGCCTTTTTGACAAATTCTCCCTCCATAGTTTTTGTTTTTGTTTTTATTTTTTGGTCTTTATAATTTTAAATTTTTATATTTTAGAAATAAAAAAGAGAGTCTCACTAAAAAACAACAAAAAAAATATTGATCAAATTGGCTAGATGCCATGAAAAAATAGCAAATTTGATGTTAAAATGTTCCTCTTTACATGAATGATGCCACTAAGAAGTTTTTGAGCTCCCATGTTACTATTTGATGTTACTATTATTTTTTTCAGTTGATTTATGTTTTTGAACTCATCTAGGGATGTTAAGAAATTAATTTATTAGGTTTTTTATGTGAAAATATATTTTTTAAATAAAAAAAAATATCAACTTAATTTTTCAAGCATTATTTTTGTGGCTGAAATTTATATAAGCAAATAACGTGTCATCTAGGTTTTTTTTTTTTAAAAAAAAGGGTTTTACATGTGATTTTTCCTTAGGGGAAAAAAAAGCAAGTGTGCAAACTTGGCCTTTCAAGTCCAGAAGCATCGAGCCTATCATTAAAAATATATTTTGTTTTTTAATTTTAATTAAAATACATTGTAAAAAAATATTTAATATGATATTCAAAATATTATTTAATTTTATCATGGTTCTTGAATAATACTTTGGGTTTTATGGAAATATTAAAAATTTCTTTTAAAATTATTATGCACCTAATATGAAAATAAAAACAAAATTGCTTTTGAATATTCAATGAAAATAGAAAAAAATCTTAATTTTTTTAATATGTTTGTGATATAATTTTATCATATTTATTATTTTTTTCATTTAATCACATATAAAATATTTGAATGTTATTGGAATACTTTTTTAAAACTTACTTTTGAAATTATAATTATTATAGGATTTTATTTAAATTTTTTTAGTCATGGAGATCATGCAGGCACGAAATAAATAAGATGAGAAATTTGAAAGCATACCAAAAAGATTCTTCATTGAAGAATAAAAATTGGCCAATCAACAAAATATTTTGATGAGCGTAATAATTCCCTTGAATCTCTCTCTCTCTTTTTTTATTGGGTAACTCGGGGTATTCGGATCAACTTACACGTACCATAACTAATCTTCGGATCCACTAAATACCCTGTAAACCTAGTAAACAAGAAAAACACCATGAGGATAACAAACATACACGCTGAGTCTCGAACCCAAATAATAAAAACAAGAAACTTGTTCCTCTGCCGCTAGGCGAGAAGTCTCGGTGCAATTCCCTTGAATCTCTTCTTCTTAGAGATTTTAGTCATAAAGATCATCCAATAACGTATTACCATATAAATTGGGGCCATAAATAAAATATTTTTAATTAATGTGAGTAAATAAAAATCTCACAACTTCTTTCATCAATTAGTCTTATTAGAAATTTAGTTATGGTTGTTTTTTTAAAAAATTTATGTGAAAATATATTAAAATAATATTTTTTTATTTTTAAAAAATTATTTTTTTGATCAGCGCATCAAAATGATTCAAAACACAAATTTTTTTTAATTTTTTAAAAAAATAAATTAAATTTTTAAAAAATATAATTTACACTGCGTTTTAAAATGGTAATTTAAACTTTAGAGATGCTTGAGATTGAATTTTCACTGAATTAATATTTTTATATTTTTAAATAATTTTGATATATTGATATTTAAAAATAATTTTTTAAAAAATAAAATATATTATATTAATATATTTTTAAATAAAAGTTATTTTAAAGAGCAACTATTGATAAATTATTAAACACACTGCATGGGGAAAGAAAAAACAATGTCGAAGAATAAAAATAATTTGAGCTTATCCTGTAGTAAAGATTCTGCATATAAAATAATGTACGGCCACTGGCGTGTCCAAACTAAGAATCTCCACGCACCTTTCCCTACTGCTGGAAGTGGATGACGGCTGTCCTACCTGATAAGAACCCCAGCTCTTCCTTTTCTTTTGTTTTTTTTTTCATTAATTATTTCAAAATTCTTTAGATTTTTTGGTTCGCTATCCTGGGTAGGCCAGGAAGTATGCTTGGGCCCAGTTTGTCTAATCGCCCCAATCGACTCTTTCGCTGGGCATGGTAATGTGCCCTTGCAAGTAAGGGAGAGTCTGCTGGAGGGTGACTGACCTCGGGATCTTTATTATTATTTGCTATTTTACATGAGTCCCGTTTTGGGTAGTAAATGTTTTTTTTTAAATAAATATGAGTTTAAAAGACAAATATCATTATATGGACTATTTTGATATTTTTTTACATAAAAAATATTTAAAGTATATACCAATAGGGTTATTTTGATATCTAATCAAATAGATCGATAATCATTTATATAAATAAACACAAAACGTCGTTAGCAATAACTAAAAGCAAAAATGAAAAAAATAAAGAGATGGATGTAAATAAAGATATTTGATTTTGTAAAATGAGACCCTTACTCATTTGTGTCAACTGAATTTGTTTATTAAAATCAATAAAAGATAATAGAAATAGAAACATATATGAAACTAAGTTAATAAAATAAAAAATATTATGCAAGGAACATATTATAAATATTATTTCAAAATAACTATTTTTGTTTATAAAATAAAGCTTATATGTATAAAATAAAAAAATATTTTTAAAAAAATATATATCCAAAAAAAGTCTGCGAAACCCGTGATCTAAATCATGAGATTGGGATAAACCAGTATAAAAAAATTAAAGATAACCACAAAACTATTTTTAAAAAAATTAGAAAGATAAAATAATAAAAAATAAGGAAAAAAAAGATCCCTAACTATATTAACTGTTAAAACTCGTGACCCGTATCACTGGATCAAAAACACGACAAATAGAAAAATCACGAAGGCCAATTCCGAACAAATCAAATTACAAAGGATAAAATTGGAAAAAAAAAATTAATAACATAAAAAATTGTAATTAAAAAAATGGAGATGAAAATAAAAATAAAAAATAAATTAGAGGACATACAAAAATTTAATTTGAGGGTTAAATTAAAAAAATAAATTAACAAAAGGAAAAGGAAATAAAAAAAATGAGGGATAAATTGAAAAAAATAAAACATTATAAACTTTGACTGAATGATGAAATTGAAAACTAATAAAATTTTATAAAAAGAACCAAGAAAAAAACCAAAAATAAAAAAAATAAGGAGTAAATTGGAAAAATAAATAAATTTTAATTTAAGGAATAAATTGAAAATATAAAATACTTTTTTAAAAGGGTCAAGGACATAAATGAGTAATAAAAAACATAAGGACTGAAATTGAAGGAAAAAAAAAATAACAGGCGTGCATTTTCTCTGGAAAAGAAAAAAAAATGAAGAAAAAAAATAATCACCGGTGACAAATCATCCATCATCCACCATTATCCACCACACCAAGAAAAATAAGAACATAGTAGCGGACACAACTAACTAGTGACATGACATGTCGCCTAAAGTAAATTATAAATAAACACATGTGAAAGGGTAAAAAAAAAACATCCCTAAATGCATGTTTTATTTTTTTGACTTTTCTAAAGGCATGGATGTATTTTAACATTAGCTTAATAATGGAAAAATCAAAAAAACCCTTGATCAACAACTTTAGATTTTTTTTACATCAAGAGCAAATAAATATTTTTAATGTTGTTAAATTTTATGAAAAGACAAAAATAATCTTGGTCAATAATTTTAAATTTTGTTGACATTAACGATGAAAGCATATTTTTACTATGTAAAAATTTGAAAAAGACTAAGATAACTCCAAACAATTTTTTTAATGACTGAAGAGTGGATGAAAAAGATCAAATTACCCTCACAATCAACTCCAATATTTTTTCCACTAAAAGGTAAAATAATAATTTCATTATAGTTATATATAGTGCAACAGTGAAAAACCCACAAGCTATATATATTGTTCAATTACATTACACATTACAATTACATTTAGAAATTTAGAAATTAGATTAGATTACAAATAGTTTATCCGCTCACGCTTTCATTGTGAGTTGGATATAATTTTTTTCAAACGTAAAAAAGTATATTTAGATTGTTAAAAATTTCCAGCATTGTTATTAAATTCAGGATAACAATTTAAAATTAAAAAATCCCTTCCTAACTCTTTAATTAATATTTAGTTAGCCTTTCAACCCTGTGACTCGGGTTATGAACTCCATTAAGTCGAGTTAATTTTTTATTTTATTACATGATAGAAAATACCAAGATTAATTTACAATCAACCTAACACTAAATGATAAAATTCAATAAAAACATTATACTAAGAATAAAAAATTCAAAATTTTTTTTTTGTTAAAATTTAATATGTTTGGTATGTTTTAGATTGTTTTGATGTGCTAATGTCAAAAATAATTTTTTAAAAAATAAAAAAATATTATTGGCATGCATTTCGGCACGAAAAGTTATTTGAAAAGTAACCGCAACTACACTGCCAAACATACTCTAAATGATGGAATTGACAACAATAAAACAAAAAAAATAAAAAAGTGCCAAAAAATCCCAATCTGACTCTTCAATTAATATTTAGTTAACCCGTTATATTCACGATCTAGGTTATGGAATGCACTTCGTCAATTTATTTTTTATATGGTAAAAAAAATATAAATGGTAATTTACCATCAATCCAATATTGAAGGATAAAATTGAATAAAAATTTCACTCTAAACGATGGACTTGGAAAATAAAGCCAAAAAAATACAAAACGGCTAAGAAAAAAAAGTTTTTCTAAAAAACTTAAGAAAGAAAAAGGTTTAATAACTTTATTTTTTTAATATATTTTTTATTTAATTATATGTTAATATAAATAAAAATGCACATGAAAGTGACCAAATAAAATTTAAGAAAGAAACATGAAAAGTTTTTATAAAAAGACGTTTGCTAATATTATTAAAAAATAATACTATTATGTTATTCAGAAACAAAGTGAGAAATTGTATGATATTTAATGAAATAATATCTCAAACATATTTTAAATTAACTTATTTCACTGAATTTTAATCAAAATTAAAGACTTTCATGAAGGCCTATCCTGTTTTAAATTAAATTGAGTTAGAGTTCATCTGATGTGATTTATTCAACCTGTATGATTCAAACATGACCAAGTTAAAAACAAGATTGACTTTATAAAATTTCAAGACAACATCATTTCATTAAACCAGATTGACTTTACAAAATTAAATTTTTCTTTTTTTTAATATTAAAAAGATAATGTTTTGGATTGACATGAATCAACTCGAGTTAATTTGAAAAACCTATGACCAAGGCCATAAACTCCGTTACGTCTAATAACTTTATTTTTTGAAATTTATGTTTTATTTAATTATGTGATAAGAAAAATAAACATGCTAGGAAAGTGACCAAATTTTTTTAAAACAAATATCATGAAGGACGGTTGAAAAATAATGTTTGTTAATATTATACAAAAAAGACTATAATTTTATTCAAAATTAAATTAAGAATTGAACAAGTCAAGCAAAGCAAGTATTAATTTAAAAGGCCAGAGCTGTGTGCCTAGCCCTTTGTTTATTTGTTGGCATTGCCTTCCCCTATTTTTTAGGAAAAAAAAAAAAACAGATGACGTGTTATATACTTGTTAAATTCAATCTATTTTAACTTGAAAACACATAATAAATATCTTGAAAATGTCAATAAACTAATTTCTCTACTCAAAATACTTTTAAATTTATTTAAAAATATAAAATTAAATAAAAAAATTATTTTTTAATTCCGATCTATTTTTTTCAATAAAATAAAAGGTACAAAACACCAAAATAAAATTTTTTTTGTCGACAATACCAAAAATAACTTTTTTTTACTAAAATATAATCAATTAATCATTTTTTCTCTCCCTTATTTTTCAATAACTTTCTCTCTCTTTTTCGTATTAAGTATAATTAATTTACAACACTATTTTAATTTGATTAATCCTTCTAATCATCACTTGGATAGATCTCAATCTAAAGTTACATTTCCTATCGAGGATAGCTTACTCGTAGCTAAATCTTTTCCATTCTTTTAGTAGCTCATGTAAAAGATAAAGGGATTGCATTGCTCAAGTAACTTTTTCTGCTTCACTTTATTTGTTTCGTAGTCTATGTCTGTGTGGTCCAGGCAGAAGAAAGGTTGGAGAAAGCAATGGAATTGTGGGTTTGGTCTTGGTTTGATACATAAATAGAATGAGAGAAACATAACAATCAGATTCTGCCTTGCCAGATTACATTAATAGGTAGCTCATGGAGATGGTCTCCACCACTAAATCTCAAAATCGAGGCTTCTTGACTGAGATGAAATGCCATGAGGTCTGCAGTGTCAATTTCTTTCGACTGATTTTGACTCTGGCCTTGGATAGTGAAATAGAGGAAAGTGGAGGGTGTTGCCGTGTTGAGACATAAACCTACTGATAGTTGATGATGACAGATACTTACATCGAATCGCTCTTTTTTCATAACTTCTGTATGTAAACGTTCAACTGTTTGCTGTATGGTTACTTTGATGATCGTCCCTGGATATTCGATGATCTGGAAGTCCCATCTGAAAGGTAAGTGGTGCCTGACATCATCCTCTAACAGTGGACGATTTCGGTTAATGTTCTTGAGGATGAAACTTGGGGATTGATTAAGAACTGATAATGGGATATCCCTGAAAATCATTGGCAGTGAGATGTTTAATTGGGAATCCAGATCAGGGTTAGATGAGGATAAAATAGTTCATGAATAGGATTATTGAAGGCCTGTGCTTGTGGGAGAGAGGACTTACTGGCAAGGTTGGCTAGCTTATTCTGCCAATAATGTATTCTATTTATGTTGTTTATATGCTCTCTTTCAATCAAGAAATTCGTGCATTTGTTGTCCTATAGATGAAAACCCAACTAGGACCCCCTTCAACTCGATTTCCTTTCAATAGAGGGGGAAACCAGATATGACAGCCAATTTGTGCTTCACTAGCTGACTAATTACCTAATCGTGAGAGCCAGAAACATAAGCTGACCAGATGCATCTGCTTTTGCATTCTTCCCTGCAACATACAGAGGATTTATCACTTAACAACGGCATCAATGCTGGATAATGTATTTGGAAGTAACAGAAGAATTGCTACGAAGAAGCATTTTCTTTTACTAGGGTGTGGAGGTAGAGGTTGTAGCATGAGATTTTCCTTCTAAGATGCATAGGGAAAATTCCGTTGTAACCAATGATGAATCAAGGCTGTTTCTTCTTTCTCTTATAGTACTGGGATGCGTGATTATTTTCCTTCAGCTTATAAAAGGCATACTTTCGAGATTCCTTTATTTAGAACATGTAATTTGCAGTTTCTTTCTTCTGATAAAAATCTTCTACTGTCATATAATCATTGCAATCGGTGATAATGTCTTGGTGATTGGTAAAGATAACAGTTGGTAATGATGGTTGTGGTGCACGAAAATGGATGTGGTAGTAATGAGGACAGAACATGGAATCATAGTGGTTGTTTTCTGCGATTAAGATATAAGATGGGATTGGTGCAGTGGTGGCAATGGAAGAGTAGAGCTGTGAAGGTGACATGATGAGTAACGAAGGACAAGGTGGTTGGGGTAGCGGAGCTTGTGGATGAGTGGCGGTGGCGACTGCTGGTGGTGGTGGCAGTAGAGTTATATAAAATGTAAAACACGAGAAGATAAATTGATATTTGAATTATACAAAAGGATTAATTGTTTTAGAATTTGGAACCATCCTAGAATTATTTTCATCCAAAAGCAGCACCATAGTTTTCTGAAAAAGCATCAGTAGTGGCGAATAAAACGTAAGCCCTGAGCTTCCTCGTCGTGAAAGAAGCCCCCCCTCTTTCTTTGTTTCAGACAATGCCAGCCTAACAAAAGGAAAGGAAAGGGAGCAGCAGCAGCATCCAAGCACAATCTCAAGCTTTCCCTGCCAACTATGATATAATAGTAGAAAGTTTCCATAAGCAGTCTCTGAATTTATGCCTAAAATAGACGGTATCCTTAACTTTGCATCCTTCTTATTCAAGGAATCATGATTTTTTATTTATTTTTTTGCAATTTGTAAATTGATCAGGCTAACAACAAACAGCTAGGGTTACAACTCATTTATATATATATATTGGAAAAGGGTGAAGCGTATCCAACATAAAAAATCTCAACCTGCCTTTAATTTTTTGATTCAGTCCCATAAAACAGTAGAAAGAGAAGGGAAAACTGCCACAACATCACAATCACATATGCATATATTCCCGCAGAACAGATTGCTCTTTTACCTTTTTCCTCTTCATCCTCTTTTTTCAGTACCTTCTCTTGCTTGCAAAATTTAACTACCCCAATGCCTCCTTTCTCAAGTTTTCTGATATTCTTCCTTCTCTCTACGACCCAAGGAAGCTTTGATTCTTCGAGTTTCATTTATATAACTTGTGCCACCATGATATTTAAGCTCTTGTTCTTTGTAATAACTCCATTGCTCCTGGCTTGGTTTGTATCTCATTCTTCTAAACAAATAAGAAGAATTCCAAAACCACACTACAGCAGCCGCAGCAGCTTCTTGACAATATGGCTTCTGGAGGAGCTGTTCAATGTTTCACAATCTTCCTCTTGTATCTATTCCTCTATCCAGGTGATTGGCATTTCCTTCTTTCGGTTTCCAGCATTGCACTCTCGTTTTCTTCATACCAATATTATGTGCTCGTGTTTATATAACCATGCATATATGTATGTACCTTCATGCGTCTCAAAATAGAGGATCCTATAACAAGATTGTTATAAACATTTCTCCTCTGTTAGATGGTAGCGCTTTTGTTTAAACAATGAACAAAAATAGAAATCTACATAGAAATTCGTTGCTTGTGATCATGCTGTAACTACATCTCAGTGCATGAATTCTTGTGCCTTTTCTGATTGCATGAAACCCAATTCTCAGTAAGAATCCGTAAGCATTTGATTTTGAAACTCACTCTTTTTCCATTTTCTCTGAGGAAGGAATGCTGAACTCGTGCTTTTCTGATTGATGAAACCCATTTTCTCAGGTTTCTGCTTTTAGCAAATCAGGGAGTTGGTGAAAATTTCTGAGTTTAGGATGAATGCTATAAAACTTCATTTCCATCCATTAACATGGAACAAGATGAAAATAACTTGTCCTGCTCAACATAAAAGAAAAGATAGAAATCTGATCCTGCCTTTTGATTTGTTCAGGTCATCCAAGTGTTGCTGAAATGCCGATTTTGGAACCAATCCAAAAATATGAAGTAGTAGGCGACGAAAACAGGATGCTCATCTCATATTCAGACACCGCCATCCAACTAGATGCAGTTACAGGAGGGGTTCCCGTTATCAATCCAACAAATCCGGGTTCTGGAACAACTCCTGTAGTAAATCCAGTAGACTCTCCTCCAACACCAATTGGAATCAACCCAATACCTACAACGCCCCCAGCTGGTATGGTGCCCCCCGCTGGTATGGTGCCCCCGGCCACTATGAACCCCCCACCAGCCACTATGAACCCCCCAGCCACCACAAATCCCCCAGCTACCACAAATCCGACCTCATCAGGAGGAGCATGGTGTATTGCCAGCCCAACTGCTTCAGAAACTGCCTTGCAGGTAGCTATTGATTATGCTTGTGGCTATGGAGGTACAGACTGTTCCGCAATTCAACCGGGTGGAAGTTGTTATAATCCAAACACCATCCGTGATCATGCTTCTTATGCCTTCAATAGCTACTACCAGAAAAATCCAGTTCCCACAAGCTGCGTTTTTGGCGGAACAGCACAGCTTACCACCACTGATCCAAGTAAGATGACAGAATATCATTTTGCTATGCTGCAGAAGTTTTGAAATCTGATCTGTTTACAATTATTACTGTCCATAACCTAAATTCACTGCTTGGTAGGTCTCTTCTCTTGAAAAAAAAATGTTTTTCTGTTTAGGAAACCCTGTTTCCCCTTCCAAAATTATTTTTCATAGCTATGACTTATGGCTTATGGTCTAACTCATCTTTCAGCCACGAATCCCCTAAATTTTTATCTACTATTAGTTTCCCTGCTTTTAGTTCATTGGCCATTCAGAATCCTTAAATGATTGAGCTTGAATCCACATAATTTGCTTCCTATGAGATTCCTTAACTTCTCTGTTTGCACCGCACCTATTGCAGGCAGTGGAAACTGTCACTATGCATCATCACCCACAACACCCAGGTAAGCTTTCATATCCATTTTAAAACCATTCCTATCACCAAAATTATGCCATAGAAAACTCAATTCATGTTTTTGGAAAATGCAGCATAAGTCCACCGGTCAACCCAGCACCAACTCCCCCAACCCCAACAATGATGACTCCCACAATAACCTCACCGGGTGGACCACCAACAGTTTATGGCGTACCAGAACCAGTCGGCCAGCCCAGCTCAGCCACCACTGTTTCATGCACTTTACTTTTCCTCTTCTCTACAACTGGCATCATGGGATCACTTCTTGCAACAAAACATCTCTAAGGGCATGGAAATTCAGTCTATCCCTACCCTCAACGAGATGACAACTTCCTTGATTGCCACCAAACTTCATGAACTTCAAACACAAGCAGTGAGAATCAACAACCACATATTTTCTGGAGGATTTGTACTCGCCATAAAATGTTACAATCTATTTTCCCTACTATGCTTTTTGGTTGGTAAGAAACTAGAAGAAAATGAAGAAGACCGTAGAATGTCTCTGTCTTAGGTTCTTGTGCTCGTAGACAAGTTAACTAGTTATATTCTCTCAAATTTTTAGCATTCAAAAGCATCGGACAAGCTTGTCTTGCTTTAGGATTGCTTTTACAGCCTGTGCGCTCAAAGTATACGATTTAATATATGAATTAGCAGTTAGTACCAGACAGAATCATCACCCACAGAAAGAGTAGACGACAATAAACAATTGGGACTGGTAAGACTACAACAATGCTCGTGGTAATTACTAGACGAATTTATTTCATCCAGTAACAGAGGGATTTATGTTATTCCCCGCGTAGCAAATGAACATGCTTCAACACACGCCACCAAGCTGGCCAAAGACAGTGAACCTCATAAATTGTTTCACCTGATAATAATCTTAGCCCAGAAGAGGATAAAAGTATTACAGGCGACTAAAACACAGAAGCAATTTTTCACCAACGATTTCAATTCCTTTGCTTCCTATAATAAACTCAACCTATGTTCATTTGTCTTAAATCATAAGATAGTTCTGTAGATCTTGGAAGTCTTGAAAGTAATTTGATCAGACATTAAAGCATTTTGCCATATTGTTCATATTTCTCCTAACTCGTTTAGAGTTAAACCATACAAATCTTTTTGCCATTTAAATAACAGATCAGATGAGCTTCTTACTTTGCAACAAATAGCAACTTGAGTGAAAACAGAAGGCCTACTTTACATTGCTCATTCTGAATCCTTAATGAGTAAAGATGCACATCGGAGTTGCACCGTATTTTAGCGATCCTCAAATCATACTGATACCCATATCAATCCTTTTTGCCATCATATCCTCTCAACATAGTTGTACTCCCTTTGTTTTTAATTTAAATTGCACTCTGGCACAGAATGAAAAGGAAAGCTTGGCTATCACACCAGTACTACTTACCAGGAACAGCTGCGTTTACAAGAGCATCGCGAGAAAAGCAATTAGATCGGGACTCTCTAAAATAGATACAAATACATGTAACATTTAGAGACGGTAACGCTAAGTATTATTAAATAATTTATCATCGATTCAAAATCTCACACATTTTATTATCTGCCAAAGAACCCATACCTATAGCTAACATGGTAACATAAGATGACACCAGGTGATTGTTTGTTTATTACTGTCACCTTCCACATGGGCTTGGTAATTTACCTAAAACTCAGATCAAGAGCAAGCAAGATGTGACAACAACACACGCAACAGCTATGGTGGCAACAACTGAACCTTGCTCAAATGCTCTCTGCAAATTCCCTATCCGTGAAAAATGCTGGAAAGCCAAATAGGCTGCAATCACCAAGCCAACAATAGCACCTTCTTGCTTTCCCCTGTAAACACAAAACATCGCAAGGAATATTAAGTTTAAAAAAAATGAAATAGACATGATTCTCTCTCTTGATAAACACATCCATCTTACCTTATGTTCATAACTTGATAAGGAGCCACAATTACCAAGAGCAACGCCATAAACGGCAACTCAAGTTCACCTATGAAAAAAAGAAGACCCAAGATTCAAACTTTTAAGAATTCCTTACCCGTGGTTAAAATATATCAAAATAAACTATATAACATGCGGCGATCCTCCTTAAAATTATAACATGGGATTCTTTAGAAGTTAAATTGAGGAAGAGAATTAACCGGGAATAAAGAAAAAGAGACGGAAGAGAAGGGCAAGAAATGCAGTCCAAATGCCATATTCACCCCTGCAAATTTTGAAACACCAAACTTGTAGCATAAATCCTCCACCAACCCACAATACAAATCACTCACTGAATTTAATTAATATAAAAAAGTATCATTTTCTTACAGAATAATTATCATTAACACAGTTCATAATCATATCGATGATAGCATAAAATAAAATAGAGTACTTGATCCATGAAATGACGGCTGGCGGTGCTTGGAGAGCAAATAAAGGAACAAGAAAGGACTTTTGGACAGCAGTGCCTTTTGCCAGCACCAACACCCTGTAAATAATTTAATCCAATTAAAAAGGAAAGAAGAAGGAAGCTCAAACAACAAGAGAGAGAGTGATTAATGAGTATAGAGAGGTACGCAGACGAGAGAGCGGAAATCCAGTGGAGACTAGGAGTAGTGAGGGATCCAGCATGACAAACAGCACCAAACCCTCTTCCCGATTCCTTCCTCTTTACCTTCATCATCATTTCATTGCTCTTTATCGATAATCTGTACATATTGTATAAACAAAATTAGAAAATGAAACAGGCAAAAAAAAATAACAGTAACGGTTAGTAGTGAGAAGAGACCTACCTAAGAGGATTGAAGGTGGTGAAAGAGCTCGAGAGTGGTGTGACTGTAGGAGATCTGAGAGGGTTTTGTATAGAAAGAAACTGCTTCTTCTTGCTGCCGCTGCTGTCGGCGAGAAAGAAAGACTGTGCAGCTGGTGGTGATATAGATATCAGCATACTCATCTCTCTCTCTCTCTCTGTATTTTCTTGTGAGGAGTGAGGACTCACTCCTCTCCTATAAATAAGTAGTGAGCCAACCAGCCAATAGAACAAATTTGAAAATTTAATTTTCTAGAGCTTTTTTATTTTAGTTGTTTATTTTTTGTATTTTAAAAATATATAAAAAAATTATTATTTTATAATTTTTTTTGTGTTTTTTTTTTTTATTTTGATATATTAATATTAAAAATAAAAAAATATTTATAACAATAACACACAAGATATTTGTCGCGGGGGGGTATTAGGCTAATAGCAATGCAACAAGTGTGCGGTGACTGATTGATATACACAAATTACCACTTTCATCACCGCTTTGAGCTCCAAATCATTAATCATCCCTCTACTTCTACTAATCTAATTTTAATTCTAGGCATAGCTCAGTATATAACTATTTTTATCAATTAATAACTCATGTTAAAAATATTTAAGATTTCTATAAGATGGTATTGTTTCTTAAAAATAAAATACAATTTGGATAATTAAAAGTCTAAAAAATAAATGAAAGTCATTACTGATTTTTTTTAAAAAAAAATTAGGAGTAAATCATCTGGTGATCTCGGTTTAAAACCATTTATAATTTGAGGGTATTTCTTGAATTTTTCTTTTTAAATTTTTAAATTTTATCCTTCTAATCTCGATGTTGCCTCTAACTATATATTAAAAATCTTAGTTTGTGAATTTTATTGTTTAGATTTTTCTTTTTTAAGTGTCTTTTTAATTATGAGATATTATAGCATGTATATATAGGGATTTGAGACTTGAAAGAAAAAAAAAATTAGAATGGGAGAAAAGTGAGAAACATAATTAAGCAAAAAAAATGTTTTTTTAAGGTAAATTACCACAATCATATTATAAAAATATTATAAAAACTCCATTTCTTGTTCAAAAATGCACTAAATTGCGATTTTAAGAAGATAGGTAATTTGTTTTAAAAAAATTACAGAATTAGAGAAAGAATATAAAGAAATGGACATGATTATTTTTAATACATGAATGATATTATCTTAGTATTCTTTCTTTAATTCTTAAAATTTTCTTGTTCAATTATCTTTTAAATAGTAATTAAGGACTATTTTATATATATAAAAGGGAATTTCTGTCAAATATTCACACTTTTACATGGTGTATATGTACTTTAAAGGGATGTTGTAATTTTAATTTTATTTTTTATTAGCTATCTAACTTGGTAGTAAAGGATAAGATTGAAACTTCATATTTAAAAATTCTACAATACAAGATAGAAATGGGAGATTAGAGAATCTATACGGGTGAAAATGTAGTTTACCCTATATATTTGGATAAAAACAACTAAAACTGAAGGCAAATTGCATGTTGCTACATGTTTTTTCTATAATTTTTTAAATAGTTATCTCTAATTTTAGAAAAATTAAAATTGTTGACAATAGGCATTTTGGTCTAAATATTTTTTAAAATACAATAAAAAATAATTTTTTTCTTGTAAAAAAAATAAGCCATAGAACCAGGGCCTTTTGGTATTTTAAAATAGCTTTTATGGTAAATCTTGGAAACATGGACCATAATCTCGTACTTTTCTCTCAAAATATTATTTTTAATCACTAAAGTTATTGGTGGATACTTATAGCATGCCAACGCATGAGAGGTGCTCGTGCTTTTTGGGTAACGCTTATGGCATCTCCTAGTGACTGAACCAGCCCTTCCATCATATCATTGATGCATTGTCGCGTTCTCTTCTATCATGTGTGACATGTGTTGTCATTGGCGCGGCGAATTCTCGTTAGTTGGTCTTTTTTTTTTCTTTTCTCTCTTATTCCCCAAGAAATAAAGGTCTATGTTGTTTGTTTTTAGTATTTAAGTTTTAGTTCTTATTCTTTTGATTTTTATTTTTTTGGTCTTTTTATATAAGTTTTTTTCTTCTTTTCAATTTGATCCTTCAATTCCAACTAGTCATATTTTATTTTTTTCAATTTGATCCCTATTGTTTTGATTTTTGATTTTTTTCCTTAACTCTTTTGTAAAATTTTTATTTATTTTCAATTTAATCCTCAATTCTAATTTATCATATATAATACTTTTCAATTTGGTCCTTTTGCTTTTAATTTCTGATTCTTTCATTGACCTTTTTATATAAGTTTTATTGGTTTGTAATTTCATCATTCAATCTAAATTCACGACATATTATTGTTTGCAACTTAGTTCAAATTCTTTTGATTTTTTTAATCCTTTTGTTAAGGTTATTATTCTTTTCAGTTTAACACTTAAATTGAAAATTTATTTTTTTCCTCTATTTTATTTTTTATTTCAATTTTAACCCTCATTTTTTTATTTTGCTTCTTATTGTCTAATTTTTCTTTTCCTAATTTTGTCATTTGGCTTTTCATTTCTTGGGGATTGGGTTTCAATGTTTTTTCCATGCAAGGTACTTCCGGTCTAATGACTCAGGTCACAGGTTTGAAAAGTTAACAGGAGTTGACATCATTTTATTTTTTTTGCTTATTTTCTTTTCTAGTTTTGTCGTTTAACATTGTTTTTTTTAGAAAAAAAATTAGCTGTGATTTTCTTCAATTTCTTTTTTTATCGGGTTATCCTAATATTATGACCTAGGACGCAAGTTTAACGGGTTAGCCTAGATTAGCTTGCCCCTTAATTCTTAAATTACATGTTTATCATGCTAGCTTGAGTTGACTCGCATTGTTTTTTTATCTCTTTTTTTTATCTTATTTTGACCTTCCATGTTTAATTAGCTGAAAATTGAATTATACCGTTTTTCATTTTTGAATAAAGGTTTTTTTTTTCTTGTTATTGCAGTTGCTTTTTTTATATTTTTTATCCGCTTGCTATCTTTTTATATATATATATATATATATATATATATATATATATATATATTCAAATAAGAATAGCTTACGGGACTATAATTCAAATTATTAGATTTTTGTTTTTTTGTTTTTTAAATATGTTTGCAAAACCTAAATATTTTATATAAAAAATAATATATACCTCCAAATGAGTTGGGTTCAGTTTTCTATATATCATCGGGAACTTGCTAATTGATTTGGGACAACGCAATGAATGAGCGAGGTGAGCTAGTAATCCAAAATAATGATAATAAAATGCAATCTTGGAATTTTATTATTAAATTTCCTTTTGTTTATACATATACCAAGTGCCCGGCGTTGGTTATATAAATAAAATCCATCTATTTAAATCCAATTATGATTTTGAAATTGCTTTTTATTTAGTATTCCAATTTTTCCATCTATTTAAAATGCAATCCACCTTGCTGCCATTGAACTGGTTTGTTCATCAAATTAATCTAAAAAAGATTTGAAAAGTGCGAGCCCGGGATTTTCTCAATCGCGAGGCTGCTAAGATCATTGGTGAATAATTCGTCGAAAACAACTGGATCGTGAAATAAACTACAATTAATACCCTTGTTCTCAGTTAACGTAACATGCCAAATTAAGAAATCGATGAAGATGAGAGGAATGGCCATGAAACGTGCGTGCCACTCTACATATATATATATAGCAAAAACTAGAGAGCTTGGTTATATAACGTAGAAACGCTAGGAAAGAGTGTTTTATTGCTGCTGCTACAATCACACGCACCACTTACAGCCAATCTCAAAGTCTAATCAAGGAAGCAACTTAAGTTTGCTTTGGAACAACCTTAGCAGGCATTACAGATGGTGCTGGTGGTGACGGAGTAGTGGGATCGGCAGCTTTGTCGCAGTATCCCTCAAGAATTTGTCCCTCTTCAGCTGTAAACCCGAGTGTGTCAATCATGTTAGGCCAGCAATGTTCACCGATGGTCCTCAAGGCCTGGCAACAGCTACGACCAAGCTGAGACTCGCCGTTCAGGAAGAAAAGAATAATCTCCCCTGAACATGCTTGTAGTTGCACCAAAGAGCCCCAGCAATTCTGTGAGTCTCCGTCTAGTTTTAAGCGAGCCATATGGTTTGAGACTGAGGCCGATGGTCGTGCCCTGGCCTTGTAGCAGTCCAAGCTGCTGCATGCCAAGAAAGCAATGAAAAGAGAGAGCTTAAGGTTAAAAGCCATTAATTTCGTGCGTAATACTGTAGCTAGAGAGCAGTACAGGTAACGTGTGATTGAGATTGTTGTAGATTGCTGAGTGATTTATACAGGGATCGATGGACATGGCGTCCAATTAATTTGAACGTTAAATTACTTGAAAGTGAGGAGGCTGCAAATTAATGAGAGAACGTGGGGGAGGAAATGGAAAGACCAAAAGACAATAAGCATCCATGAAGTTTATAACTATTTATGGCATCTAAATCAGATTATTCAGTAACTGGCCATAATTAAAGAAACATTAGCAAGCAAGCTAGCTAGCTAGCTATGAAAGGATAAGATATTTGTCTAATGAATCGTCTGCTTAACAAGTGTTTTCTCTGTCCTTTTCTATTGGTTTGTGCTTAGCGTTCTGCTAGTTTCGATATACTATGCTCTCGTAATGTGGTATTACGTTCTAAACAGGTTTTGTTAAAATTTAAATATTTTTTTATTTTAAATCATTTTAATATGATAATATCAAGAATATATTCAGGCTTTGAATGTTAATATTTAAGTCTGTTCTGGTAGCGAAAGACTACCAAATGTGTGTTTGGCTCCCATGGTTTTTCTTCCTGATCTTCTTCCTTTCTTTCCAGGAAAAACAGAAGCTGATTGCATGGCTGTCCGATGAAATGGTGGTTTTTTGTTTTTCTTCTTTGGGAGCATTTTATATCGTAGCAACTTCTGCTTAACTATAGAAAAAAAAACATTTGTTTGGTTAGTTAAATAGCTTCTTGTTTTTGCATCGGGTTTATATATAATTGCGTTTCAAATCTTAGTTTTATAGAAATTAAAATAACTTCATTTATAGACACCTGCTTTTTATTTATTTTGCATATAAAAATTTATCTCATGCACGTCAGTTTTAACCAAACTCGTATTTTTAAAACCTATTTTTTAAAAAAATCACAATTAAAAGTATTTTTCTTAAACCTATTTTTTTAACCACAACTGCAAAAACTATAATAATATCAAACAAATACTAGATGGTAAAAGCTACTCTTATTTTTATAATATTTAATAGATATTTTTGATATATTTCTAATACATAAATTTTAATATTACTTATCAAATTACAATATTTTATTTTTAGAAATTGAATAATTTTGTATACAGCTTGATAAATTTTTAATTAAAAACTATCTTGTTTGATTTATTATTGCCTTAAAACAAAAGAAAAAAGTCTATCTTGAAAAAAAAAGGAATCTCAATTAATAATTATAGATTTATTATAGAATTCATAATTTAAATAGGAAAAAGAAAGTTACTACTCTCAATATTTATTTTCATAAACTAAATAGGGAAAACAAAACCACCATTAAAGAAAAAAAATCTAAACTATATAGGAATAAAAATAAATAACTTAGGAAACAAATACTTTCTACTAATAATCCTCTTTCATCAGTTTTCTTGAGATAGAGATAACTCATCCTCGAGCTCAAATCGCTATTGCAGTTATGTTAAAGACCATGTACAACACACTTAAAAACATAATCAATCCTAGCATTATGTTAATGACCATGTACAACAACTCTTGCAATAACCTTTTCAAACTTTAACTCAATCAAAACCTTAACATTATAAAAACTAGAAAATCTCTCCAATATATTTTTTATATCATCACTAACAAGCCGTGTGCTAATTTCTCTACCAAGAGAACTTTTCAACATCTATTTCATAACTTTTATTTAAAGACTAAAAGAATCAATTCTCATTTGAAGCACATCCTCCGCAATATATTTCATTAAAAATCACCTCTGGAACCATACCTAATTAGGTTCTCTTCTTGTGGAAGTTTCACTATTAAAATCAGAGTCCATCTCAACTAATATAGCATGAACATCTTTTGCATACTTAGCATCATCACAAATAAATATTTTTACATCAAAATCTTCTCTTTTAACAACATTTTTCTCATTATCATCAAATTTAAGTGATTGATTTTTCTCCTTTGAGCATGACTCTAAAAATAGCTCTCAAAACTGGTCATGGATTCATGCTCACTCACATCATGATCTTTCGATTTTCTCTTCTTCATCTTTATTAATCGACATGATAATTCTTCCACTTGCATTTATAATTTTATAATCTCTAATTGATGGGTCAATTATGTAATTTATCTTTGCATGTTTTCTATTTATCACTCCTCCTCATCCCCTCCTACATGAGCATGTTATATTCTACGACCATCTCTCCCAACCATGATTATTTAATAGTACATAATAACTAACTACTAAGAATTGTTAGACTCTGATATCATTTGACACCGACAAGAGCAAATAATAGTGGAGTTTGTTATAAGTCAAAATCTTCAAAGACGAATAACACCATAGCTATAAGAATATTTTCCAAATACTTAATTTTATTAATTCAAAGGGCCAAAATTTTGTTTAATGGGATAAATCCTTTGTTTTGATAAAAAAATTCCTTGTGTGATTGATATGCATGCAAAATATAGATTTAACTGGAAAGAAAATCTTAGAGTGCAGATTGCGTTTGTGTAATGGTTGGAAGAGTTTTCGTATAAAGAAAACTTTGTCAAAGGATTAAAAAAGAAAATTCCTCATTGATGCCATGAAATGTTGGGTTGTGACAGTTGATTTGATAGAAATTGTAATCTTTTAGCTTTTACACGTCTATCATTTCAGCCGGTGGCATGGCCTTCATCTTTCAATTTTGGGACACATCTTTCATAATGACCCCATCCTGGCGTTTATAAGACCAATTTGTTTCAGGGACAAATCACGCAAATTGCTAACAGCGACAGACTTTTATTTTTTTGATGTTTTTATGAGTTCAAGATCTTGTAGTCTCTATGTATTATTGCAGCAGCTGCCCTGGGGTTCTACTGGGCAGAATACAGGCGATACACCTAGCTGCCTTTCTCACGAAGACATCTACATTATTGATCCAAAAAAAACATGCTCGTCTGGGACTGGGATGTATACGCGCAGGCAGTTTCACTTGCCTCCCTTCCAGTTTTCAGCGAGGGTTTCGTTCAATTTTCATTTTTTCCCTTCAAAACTAAGGCTAGCTTGACTTTCCGACGCTAGTTCTTATTGTTAGTGATGATGGTATTTGCATGTCATATGCCAAGATACATGGCAGCTGCTAGCGCAACTGTTGTTACTAGCACTGCAAAGCGCAAGACGTTTTTCCATTTTGGAACAAGCATGAAGGATTTGGTGGCTGCACAACCCTCCATCTCTCCAGGAAAAACCAGTGCTAAAAAAATACACGTTTTATTCAACAATCTGTAGGCAAAATGATTTGGCATATGCATTTCACTCTAAGCAAATTAAAAAGGCAATCCCAGAATTCAAATTAAATACAGTGAAGATACACAGAAAGGCAATGAAACTGAGCTAACGCAACACATATAGAGACCATCAGATCATGCTCTGCCCTTCTGCAAATATTAGAGAAATAACTACTAGTATAGCGGCAATTATATCAATTGGATGTTCTATGCTAGTTTACATAGAGATCAGTCATTGGTTTAAGAACAGAAACTGACCAGGCATCCAATCCGTTCGTATCAGGATACAAACAAGACTACACAACAAAATCCGTTCTTAACATTGCTTAGTAAATTCATAGAACAACGAATTGTCAGCAGAGTCCATTCTGTAGCAAAGTGTCGTATCTACAAAGTAACAGGAAAAAATAGCAAAATAACCCAACGTACCTATACTTTCCATTAGCAGATAATCTAGTATGTTTCCTCAAATGACCTGCAGATAAGGCATGCGAAATTACAAAAGAGAAAAGATCATTCAGCAGATGTTAATATGACAGCCACGCAGGTCTTTTTGTATATCAGACACTTCGTCACCATTTTCTTCCCAAACCATGGGTGAAGGAGCATTTCAAACCCACGTTCTTTTAACAATCCGCTTGATGGCCTTCAAAAAGACCTACATGGTCACCCTAATCAGATTTGGATATTTACATAATCCACCCTTATATATCATATTTCAGACTCAAATGCATAGCACTAACTCCAGATCCCTTACTCTCATAGTCTCAGGATATCAAACCTAAAAATAAATTTTCACATTGGCTTAATCCTCGGGATTGGGGGGGGGGGGGGGGGGGGGGGGTGGGGGATTCTAACCAATAAGCTACAGCCACATGTTCATAACGCATGCCAAGTGAATTGAGTACCTAAAGATAACCTTAATTCCTCCAAATCTAATGAACCACACCTACAGACATGGTTGTGCTCAACTTTAAAATCCACACTTTCTCTGGCTATGATCATCTCTCGAAGAATTTGTACCGAAAGGAGTAAGAAAGCCCTGAAGCATGATATGTATTATCAAAAGGACAAGTATCATTATCAAGGAAGCATTGTTATGCATTGCAAATAAGCAACATGTAAACACTGAGGAGAATCATTTAATAAGCCACATTTAAGGTGTAATTTACTCGCAGACAGCTTGCCCACAATCATCCTGCCTAAGCAACCACCCCCTATCAAACCACACACTAACTTGAGATAGTGCACATAAGAAATCAGAGGAATGAAGGTATGTCCAATCATCAAGATCTAATTGAATGCTTAAAAGATATATATGAGGACATGAAAATGTCCAAAATAAATGCGCAATAATTGATAAGAAAACTTGAAAATTAAATCAGCGCATAAAAAATCCATAACAAAACTTGAAAATTAAATCAGCGCGTAACAAATCCATAACAAAACTCGAATATTAAATCAGTGCATAAAAAATCCATAACACAGATAAAATAAATTGTGAAATATAAATAGTACTGTTTAAATAAGACTTAAGTTTTTTTTTACTTTCCATGGCTTTTAAGTGATAATAGATGGCCATGCAATTAAATGGTGTATCATTAAAATATTTGCTTTTAAACCTACTCTCTTAAAAAATATAAACTAACCTACTCCTTTAAAAACTATAAAATTATCTATACTGATTGAGTCTGTTCACAAAGCTTCTTGAAATACATAGAAACCATTCCCTGCTTATCAACCATCATTCGCCTTAAAAACATGTTAAGATATGCAAGTTAAACAATAGTCAAACTATGATCTCAGAAGATAAATAATTATGCTTGATGAAGTAACTATGAAGCCTCAACAATATTTCAAGACTAAAGAAGCCATGTTGAAAGGAATGGGCCTAGAAGTTTCAGGTTCAAGGTTCTAATTTATTACTGCTAGCCTAGAATTTGAATATTTTCACACTGAAGAAAAACTAACACAAACGATAGCAGTACATGTAGATGAGCACCAATTAAGATAGCAAACAAGAGTTTTGCAAAATTATATTTCACAAGATAAAGTTCATATACACGCCCTTATGAGTTTGGTTGCAACTTCAACTGTACAGTAAAATGAAAGGGAGACATTCACTACAACTACCTTTTGGGAAAATTAGATAGAGCACCCCATGGAGTTGTGAGCTTAGAGGAGAAAAGGAAAGGGTCCAATCACCAAGAGCTGACCCAAGAATGAGACAAACACTAGTTTATTCTATAGTTAAATATATCAAAAGCTTGAAGAGAAAAGAAAATGGACATTCTAAATCAGAGACCAAATTTTGCTTAAAAGATAAACCAGAGGAAAGAGCAAAATTCAAGCTAGTAAGGAAAAAGAAGCTCTTTTATTCCTTGTTACCAAATCTCTTTGCAATTATGGGCCGGACATCATCAGCATCAACCAGGGTCTCTAAGAAGGGTAGTAATGAAATTAGTGCGCAATCTGATGGATCAGTAAACCAACTCTTAATAGGAATCCCATTATTTACTTGCAGCCTGAAAACCTGAAATCACCGAAAGAGAACAGTTAAAAAATCAGAGTAGATTCAATAAGAAGACTTTTCTTTGTTCCTGCCATTTTGACACCCAAAATCCTTTTTCTCAGGGAAGGGGAAGCTAGACAATGCTTCCCATGATACTAGCATTGATAAAAAAAAAAAGGAAGGACCTTATTTTCATCTCTTTTCACTTTTGATGTAATGAGTTCTACTGCCTTCTCCACTCTAGTGCCCTGACCTAAGATAAGAACTTTGGTGTGTTCCACTTCTACAGTTTACCCCCAGCGTAGTCAGCTCAGAACATCCCCAAATCTAATTGTAGAAGATTAGATACATAGATTGACACCTAATTTGGTATCCGAACTAAAATGACCACACAACACTAACCCATTTACCTAGACAACAATCATAACCAAGGATGATAACTGCAGCTCATACAGCAATAAAATTGGACAGGTGAGGAAAGATGGGGGAGGCAGGGAGGGGGGGAATAGCAAAGTGCAAAACCAGCAAAGCAAAATGGGCAGGTAGATGTAAATACCTGTGGCGAATTATCAATTATGGCAACTTTAGCAAGATCAACACCTAAAACTGTCAAATCTTTTGTGTAACTTCCATCTGAAAAAATACATGATTCACGATAAAGCCGCTGAGATATAAGCTTTCTATCAGGGTCCAGTATGTCCAAAAGCTGTGCAGCATAGATGCTCTGGCTAGCTGTGAAGATAACAACTTCAAACATCTCTGCAACTCTCTCCAAGAAAGTGTGGAGGTGAGGCCTCTGTTTTACGTACACTATGTGCTCTTTCATATTGAAAAACACAGTAAAGGTGAAGTCTGCATCATCACAGTGTTCCAATGTTGAGTGGACAAGTGTTTCTGAGAATAGAAAAGCCATCTGTAACTCAACCTTCGTATGGTACATGGGACATAATTCTTCAATTAAATTAATTGAGGAGAAAAGAGCCATCTGTAACTCAACCTTCGTATTGTACATGGGACATAATTCTTCAATTAAATTAATTGAGGAGAAAATGATGCTGAAAACACAATTATAACCAAAAAGTTTATGACGGAATTTCAAATCAACCAACCTATCACTATCTTCTCAGAGGTGGCCATTAAAATAGTGTTTAGACTTTGGATAAAGCAGAAGCACAAGTAAAAGAGTCAAAGGATCAAACTCAACAATATCACGTCCACATATATTAGAAACACGGAGTATTGTATTCAGACCCACTGACCTATCCACTAACTTATCTCAGTTGTTATGATTCAAATAGTTTTGTCAAAAGGCAGCAGGATTAATAGAAAAGTTAACGAATCAAACTCAAAAATATGAAAGGAGAAGGCATATTACATGGACAGTAACAAGACATAAATAATGTAAATTTCTTACCATCCAAATCAAGCACTAGGGTTACGGACTTTCTTCTGCAAGACTCCTTAGGGTGGATAGAGGGCAGAAAATTTGAAACCACATCAGATAATTCAGGTAAATTTTTTATAAATAACTGAGGATCAAAGTCTTCTGCTTGGTCTGAGTCAATGTTTAGATCAGATTCCCGGTCACAAGATCTTATCTGATTAATTGCTAGATATAAGCTACTATTATCTGATTCTATCGTGGCTTCTTCACATGATTTCATATCATCAGAGTCGCTCATTTTTGCAGTATCCTCAAGAAAAGGTAGTATCATGCACTCTTCAGCCACATCAAACAACATACTTGGCTCAGCGTACTTGTAATCAGGAAAAGGATTGGCATCGGTGAAATCATTAACAACAGTGCTCCCATCAAATGGTAAGCTAGCAATAATCATGTCTGAAATAAAGAAATCTGATATGTTGCAAGTTTGATAATCACATGAGCTTCTGTTATCATCACTGTCATCAATACCCAGACCTGGCACGTTAAGATCACTGTTACTCCCTACAAAAGAAATTAAAAGAAAACTAATCAAACTGGATATTGTCATAAAAAAAGTCACTAACAATGAGTAGCTCCAATGCAAAACACTTGGAGTTTTCCATTAAAGTTTTATCTTTACCAATACACTAATTAATAATCAGTGTTGTTGACTTTATGTTAGCTTCCATATACAAGCACATTAAAGTTAGATCCTAGCAAAGCTGGATACCAGAGCAAAAAATGAAATTGTTACTGATGTCCAATGCAATCCTTGCTTCTACCAGCCAGCAAATGCTTTGAAGGTAAACATGTCCTCGAAGTCCTTGCTTTCAAATAACCAACATTCTTCAAAATAAATTTTGCAATACCACATATAACAATAAATTGTCTCATTATGATAGCATAAACAAGAGACAAACAATAAAACATTCATTTGTATAGAATTGGCTGTCATGCAGGCAACTGAACAGGAAAAATAGTACTGCAGGTATTGTAGGGATATAGCTTTCTTCCATTTCTTTAGTATTGAAAGTGCATTAATGACTAGTTTTTTTATGCATTTAGATGCAGAAGTTTGAGCTATACCTGCATCATCATAAATATTTGCCACACTGTGGACTTCAATGAGCTCCAGAACAGGAGAAAAAATTGTCTCCAAGTTTGATGCAAAGTTATATATAGATTCCTGCATCAAATGAACTATCATAAGAAACCATCCAAAAAAATGATTAAAAACACAGTGATGATGCTACTGAAAGCATTTCAAGAAATAGATCGAGGGAAACATGAGTACATTGAAATCTATCCAAAAGTAGTTCAATTTTAAGCATCTTTAACTTCCTAGGCAAAGGGAAGTATTAGGTAGTGAAGAGTCTCCTTAATCGCTAAAGACTACCAATTTCCATGGGCTTTCTTATTCTATGAGCCTGTGAAGAAAAAGGAAGAACCTTCGCACCTAATGCAGTTTCAGGCATCACTTGATGGCTTAAAAGGAAGCATTCGGAGTTGTTAACATGTGGTACTAAGTATGACAAGTGCAGCCAAGAATTACTACATTGCATGAGTTTATTATGTAATGTATTGTTGGAAAAGATGTCTATATCAGTTCTTTTTATTCTATAGTGCAGTGTGGGTAAATTCTCCTTAACCTGAAAAGAGAACATCAAATAAGTCACCAGAGATGGGATGCAACCTTGACAAAAGAGTACGAAAAGCAGAAGAAATATATAGGGAAGAATAAACAACAGGTGGCAAAAGCTAGATTGAAATGTACAAACTCCGGACACTAAAAGAAAGATAATTGAGTTATATCATCAGTGAACTTCCCATTAAAATAGTACCATTGAATAATAGTTGAATGAAACAAAATGTAAAGTATAGCATATATAACAGAAAGAATATTTGAATTGCATAATCGTGAAAGAAAATGACAGAAAGAAATATCAACTAGTCTGAAAACAAATCATAAAAGTTTTTGAGTTAGTCAGATACAGCAATTAAAAAGTACTTGGAAATGCAACCAAAACCAAATTCTGATAGAAGATAAACTACTATATCTGTACAAAATACAAATCAAAAGGGAGAAGAAAGATGGCAACAACTGTAACAAAACCATACGTACAGATTTGAAAAAAATAATAATAATGAATATAATCTACTACCATACTTAATATTAAAAATTTGAACGCACTCAACTAATGATAAATGTTATAAACAGCACTTGTAAAATTAGCATGACATTGTCTACATGCTTCAAATTCATAATATCATTATTGTAAAAGGTTAAAGTTTTGAACGAACTCTAGCAATGATAATGATTATAAATGCCAGGTGTAAATGAACATAATTACGCATGCAGCACATGCTTGAAATCCATGCCAAAGTTTCCGAAAGGTAAATCAACGAAGAAAGGTTCTGTTTAGACCATAACATTTGTGTTGCAAGCACATCCAGTAATTGATGTCCAGGTATTGAAAAATGAAAAGCAGAACATTAGAGTCTCCACATTCAAAACTTACCATATCCCCAGTTGTGCCAGAATCTACAGAGGTTGGTGGCTGCTTCAGAAACTGAGAATTTCCATCACGTGGTAAGTCTTCCTGGTCAACGGCTTCATCAGTTTTAATGTCCTCCCCCTGGGTGTATATTTCCATACTCGAAGCAACTAGAAAGAACCATTAGAAGTTTAGTTAATAAACAAAAATCTCTTCAAAATCAAATGTGCAGTATTGATTGCAAGTCTACAAATCTGGCAATCAAACTGCTTGTAATGTATCAGAAATGGAGTCGTGATAAGAGTAAGTCCAGAACTATTGCATGTGCATTTTTTGGGGTACACAATGGAAGATGAAATATACAAATATTAAAAGACAAATATAACTTCTTCAATGAACAACATTCAAAATATTTTACAGTTCTTCAAAATTAAAGTTGCTGCAATGAGGAAAATGGTTAGGGCACTAAGCCAAAATTGTGAATTTTCCAAACAAAGAAACAAATCACCAAGCAATCTTTCACAGCTGTCTAAGAGAGCAGTTAACATAAGCGTTATTCAAGTGGAGCTAGTTGCTTACCATAGCCATCCTGACATTTCTGAACACACTTGTCAGATTCTGCTGCTTGTCGAGAAACTGAGACTTGGGAGCATGATTTTTTGGATATTATATTAGACTTTTGACACACACTGAGACATTTTTTTTCTCTTAGAGAGCTCATGTTTAGGTTGGTCTTCATTTTTAATGATGGCATTTGATCTGTTTTTTTTATATGTACCACAATCTCGACTTCGAAACATCAGTGGGGAAATAAAACCCCTTTAGGTGATCAAAGCAACCGGCCGAGACTGTTGTGAAATAAATCAGAAGGATATTAGAATAGACAGAGATGTGGAGAAGCTATGAGAAAAGGACAGAGATTAGCATAAAAAAAGTAATAAAGCGACATAACTTTGTTGTGTTATGAGAGTATGGGGTTAAGTGTGATAACACAATAAAGGAAGACAGGAAAATTTTCAAAAGCTAACTGAAACTGCCGCCACTGACTAGCTGTTCAAGGAACAATTAGCATCATCCAAGCACAATAAAAGTAACTTGTAGATCTGTAACTCGCAAGATTGCAGAATAAGAGTTAACAAAACTAAAAAGAAACGTGTTCATCAATGCTAAATGTAATCCCCTGTCAATTATGTTGATTTAAGGTTGCAAATTCCATTTTTTTTTTAATAAAAACCATTTATGAAAACTTGTGGGAAAATCTAGGTTAGAAGATTAACATGCCAGTCCTGCAACAAGGACAGGTCAAACAAGTCATAAGGGAACAAGACAGTTTTCTCAGAGGCTAACACATCAAAAGGTGATGAGCAAATCAAAGACTGGAAAAACATGAACTACTTAACTTTGCTATTGAGATTCAGAACACGAAACGAAAATAAAACTAGAAAAAAAAGAGGGTTGGCTGTGTTTCATGAACTTGCAAAAAGCGTAAAGAGAAATTACACAGTACCCTATAAATTTAACTCAGCAAAAAAAAAAAAAAAAAAACACCGACAACAACAACAACAACAAGAAGCCATGCTCACAAAAATTCTTTCAAGATGAACTATATCATGGATGAGTTTTTTTCTGTGATATTTACTTGTATATCCCAGATCACAATTCGAGAGAAAGCTTTACCTTCTTCAGTTGTAACTTTTAAGAATGCGTTTAAGCCAAAGAAGTCTCAAATAACAAGAGAAAGATAGTCTAACCACATCATAGAAGACCATAAAACTAGAATAAAAACCACCATAACTCTCAAGTAAACACCAAGAAAAACAAAGTCAACTCAAGTCTTTCCAATCAAAACCCATGACACGTCATAATTGCACACAAAAACAACACAAACAAAACCAAGAAAACCCTAAGAACAACCAGCTCACATGACAGTTATATACTTTAACCATAAAACAAAAACAAAAATGAAACAGGAGAGAGAGAAATCAACAGCAAGAGAAACAGTTCATGGAGAATAAAATTCACCTCATACAAGTAAAAAAAAAAAAAACCAAATTTGGAAACATATAAAGGGAAAAACATACCTGTATGTTTGTGTGTAAAGAAGCTAAAAACTTTGAGAGACTTTCTCTCTTTAAAGCCTAGAGCTTCATTCTCTCTCCCCCTACCAAAATAATAAAAGCAAAGGAAAAGACTTTCTTCTCTCTTTTATATTTCTCTCCGATTAAATTATGCTTTAGTCTCTGGATTTTGATCAGATCTATAATTTAGTACTTATTATTCATGAAACTACAAATTAATCCCTTGACTCTTGCATACTTGGGTTTTCTCAAAACTCTCACGATGTTTATATTTATTTATAAACTAAAGTTATTTAAATCATAAATTTGGGATTATGAAAAATCCAGAATCTATTTTAACTTATTAGAAAGGATATATAAGAAACAAAGTATAGGACTAAATTGAATTTCTTAAAACTATGGTCTGCAAAGTTGTAATACTTTGAAACATGCAGGGACTGAATTATAATGTATTATCCTCTCCTCCTTAAACTTCCACAAACTGTCAAGACAGAAACTATGTTACGAGGTGAACGGTCGAGATTGAATTTGTTTTGGACCGGTCGAGACAGAAGCTATGTTGGCTTTTTACCACGTGGATGAGGCTCCTGACGCGTTAACACGTGTAACTTAGTGGAAACAGAAGCAGCGGACGAGTTAGGATGTTGCATTGCAGTCTCTTCCTTGAGCGCGTGTGTAATAAAATCATTCGTTGCTGTGGACTTTGTAATGGCTTCTTTTTAAAAACAAAATAAAAAAATATAAGGTTTGGTATTTTAATTTGAGTGACCCTGTGGGTGTACAAAGCATTCCCATCATTAAAATTGAAATTAAAAACAAAAAACAGAAGGGGAGTGCATTTTTTCGTGCCCTTCTCGCGAAATGAGATTTACGGGTTAATTTGAAATTCAACAAATCTAAAATCAAAACTAAATTAGATAAAAAAAAAATATAAAAGGTTAAAAATTTAGGTGATTTAGTTAAAACTCCGAGTTAATCCATAATCAGTTATAACTTGTTGATTATTTATTTATTTATTTTAAAAAAACAATATCATTTTATTTTATAAAAAAAATAAAAAATTAATAATAGACTTGGGATGATCCAGTCAAAACCCATGAACGGTCTTAGGCCGAGATGACCACCGGATCGGGTTTAAAAAATATAAATAATACTATTTACTAAAATAATGTTTTTTAAACCTATTCAATATTAGAATTATTGAAGGCGAAGCTTCATAATTTTTTACAATTTATTTTTTATGAAGTTATCTTAGTCTCGTTATCCGGACCGCGGATTTGACGAGTTAACTCGTTTGACTCAAGTTTTTTAAAAAAAATTGATTTTTTTTTCAATTTCATTCTTTAATATAGGGTTGATAAAAAATTAGATTTTGTGATTTATTTTTATTTGCTTTTTATGAGGTTATTTTTGTCTCGTGACTCAAGTCACGAATTTGGTCAAGTAATTCAAGTTGACTCAAGTTATTTGTATTTTTTTAATTGATTTTTTTTAGTTATCCTAGTCTCATGAACTGGACCACAGGTTTGATGAGTTAACTCGGTTGACTTGAGTTTTTTCCTTCTTTTTATAATTGAGTTTTTTTAAAAATTTTATCCTTCAATATTGAGTTGATTAGAGATTAGGCTTCGTGATTTATTCGATTTGCTTTCTGTGAGATCATTCTCATCTCATGACTTGGGTCACTATTTTGGCGGGTTAACCCAAGGATGACTCAAGTCTTTTTTGTATCCTTTTTTTAATCAATTTGTTTTTCAATTTCATGCTTGATCAACATTATGTTGATTTAGAATTAAGCTTAATAATTTGTTTTAATTTGCTTTTTGCTGGGTTATCTCAGTCTCATGACCCGGGTTTTGAGTTTGTTAGGTTGACTTTGGTTATTTTTTAGGTCATTTTTTTGTAATTAATTGTTTTCAATTTTATTATTCAACATTGAGTTTATTGGAAATTGAGCTTCATAATTTATTTTGATTTACTTTCTACGAGGTTATCACAGTTTCATAACTCGGCATACAAATTGAAAGACCAACCCGAATCAGTCAAATATATTGTTATCTCAATATTTATATTAAAAAATTCATCTTAAATATTTTTTCCGAGTCAAACTACATTTTCACCAGTCATCCGAATTATCTTTGGACACGTCAAGGCGACCGGATCGATCCCCACACGGTTTAAATTTATTTTCTACTAGAAAAAACAATAACAACATCTAGATATTTATTTTTTAAGTTAAAAAATGATTTGTTCTATAGTGGAGTGCGAGTCAATGAACTAGTACAAACTCCTTATTTTATAGCTAAACTAATTATTTTAATCGACTCCTTAAAAAAAAAAATTGTAATCACATTCATGCTTTTTAAAATAGAATCATGAATATTTTATTATTATTCTTTATTATTCAAGTTACATGTGAGATGAATATTCATTTGCAAGTTATTTCATGTTGTTAGTCGCTTTCCAACTATATCAATGAATTATCTAACTATTTGACAGTTTTGAAAATTAATTTTATTATAGCAGAAACAAGAAATAATAAAAATAAAATACATACAGTTAAAGAATATAATGAAAAAAAATGAAACTCATTCTCTAAATGCATGGCCACTCAAAATTCTTTCTAAAGGCCTTGCAAAAAATCTACAGTTCCTAAAACAAGGGAATGGACTTGAAAAACCTCTATTCTAATGGAAACTTCTCCGACTCTTTATTGGCAAAGTGGTTTACTTTTATTATTATTATTATTATGAATGTGAATATCCAGCTAGTTTGTGCGTACTTTAATTAATCTCACGGGCTCTGAAATTAATAACTATATAAACTTATATAAACTTATAGTGATTATTATATTAATAATCACAGGGCTCGAACTTAAAACCATAAGAGAAGTAAAGTGGTTCACTTTTTTGTGAATGATCAATATCAACCTCTTTAAACTTTCTTTGCCAAGAACTTTACCATATATAGCCATTACCCTTTATTATTGTTTATATAATTGATAATACTTTATATACTGACTCGGTCAATAGAAAATTTCAAAAATATTATAAAAATGCTTTTAATATATGAATCGAGTGGTGTTGCTGTGATCGTGACAAGAAATAGAAAACATGTTTTCATAAATAGATTGTATGAGATAAAAGGAAAAAAATAAAAATCTCCAATAAAAATAATAAAATGAATATTTTATTTTTAATTAATATTTATGAGCGTATTTTTTCTTGTAAATTTTGCATATTAGGTTCATATATTAAAATTCATAAAGTGATTGCTTATATCACATATAAAAAAATATAATCTTAATTGAAAACTATAGCAAAATTAGATAATATCTTAATTATTTTATTCATTAGTGATTTTTATTCAAAATAAAATTAAAGAGTAATATGAAATGAGGCCAAGCGTTGGGCCTTGGAGGATTAAGCCAAGCATCTCGTCCAAAGGAGGAGATCATGCACACATGGTTCTTTCTTTTTTCTTTTTAATACGTGGACGTATCATCCATCCTGTTTATTTAAAATTAAATGGACATTTGGTGTTCGATATAGGCAGACCACGACCTAGTTCAAATTTTTGTCATCGCTGCTAGGTTTTGGACAGTGGTGATTATTTTTTATTTGATTCAGTTTTTATAAAAAACCAATTAAAGTGAAATTTTTTTTTAAGAAAAATCGAAATCAGTTCAAACTGACCAGTTTCGGTTCGGTTTTTTTAGATAAAAACAGTTCAACCTGGTTTGGCTCCTTTTTTTGGACAAAACCGGCTCAAACCAGTTTGACTCGGTTTTCCCCCGCTTTGGATCGATTTTTTTCGGTTTCACAGCATGATTTATTGAATAAAAATCAATGGAAACTTAAAAAATTCAGAAAAGTTGTAATGAGTTGAATCAAAGAAGAAAAAATATATCTTTATATATATATATATATATATATATATATATATATATATATATATATATATATATATATATATATATATATATATATGAACTCCATTTCCTTATTCATACATTTCTTCTTTTTTCTGTCTCAACAAAAATAGTTTTTTAGATATCACTTTAATAAATTTATTTAAAGTGAATTTTATTATAAATTTTTTTTTTAAAAAAGGTTAAAGGTCAGGTTAATAAAAAGCCAAGTGCATGCGGGCATGGATAAATGGTCTAACACACTTACCTCGAAAGAAAACCCCATGTGTGCTTGGATTCGGAAGGTCAGGCTCGTACATTCGGCTTTCTCTTTACTTCTTTTTTTTTATATTCGTCCTAATATTTTTTAGTATATCCAATAATAGTGCAAATTATAACCATCTTCTATGATTAAAAAGTAAGGATCTAAGTTTTCGCACTCCAAAAACTTAGATCCTTACTTGTAAACACATCTAAAAAATCAAAAAATTTCAAAAAACTCATTTTTAACCTAAAAACTTATTTAATCACTAGAAAACTTGAAAATAAGACTGAATTAAAAACTTCTAAAACTCTAATCTTCTATTTTTTCGACTTACAACTCTTATTTTCACGACAAACTCATTGGCACTAAACTTGACTTTTTTTACAGTCGAAATGTGGACGACCAAGATCTTTCTCTCCTCTCTTTTTTAGCAACTTTCCCTCTCATCTCTTAGAATCGAGAGGCTAAAACATGATGAAAATAAAGTATGAGGATTAAAACAATAAAACCTAAAACTATAATGACCAAATATTACAAAACTAAAAACTTGTGAGTAAAATAATTTTTTATAATGTTTATTGATGTTGTTTGCTACAAATACAAGAAGAGAAAAAATCACTCACACCCTAGAAAAAAGGGTTCAATTGTCGCCTACCATTCTATAGAAAGAAAGCAAAAGGTAATTTAAGAAAGTCATTATCTATTTTGCTACAAAGCCTTGTTCTCACTAACTTCATTGTAAAGAAAGCTTATTTTATATTTACCATAGATACATGAGGAGTTAAGATTAGTTGAATTATTTTATCAATTACATGATAGAATTTTTATCTTTTCAAAGTCGTCATTGCTCTACACAACTAAAAAAATAGTTAATTTCTGAAACTTTGAATGTTTTGATATATCAAGCTTATAATGTTGAAAATAAAACCTTAATAAAGTTTTCATTGCTCACTAAAATCTTTGGGATAAATTTTTTCAGCCAAATTGCATGCATAATCAACATTGAATGAGATATAAGAATCTTGATGATATAATGTTGAACTTAAAATAAGAATCTTATTTGTTTGATTGCCAAATCTACTATTTAACTTTTGTAATTGAAAATCAATTACAACTATAGATATATCGATTTTGAAATGATGTTCAAAAGCTGTGAGAACTTTACTTTGGTGACAAGACTTGCCACGAGCTCTTGTATTTGTGCTTTCAAATAAGGAATATCAATATCATTTCGCACACAAAATTCTTTGACACTCTAAAGTAAACGTTCTCGTTCGTTCATCATCCTGTAACTTTTAAAATAGTGACTTGTAGTTGAAACTAAACTAATGGCATCAACAAATTATTGATCTTGTTTCTACAAAGTTTAGTGTAAAACATTAGCAATTCTTATAATTTGTTTGATTAGATGCAATATGAAAACATATTCAAAAAAATTTAATGCCAAATAAGTTGCTTCCACGTCACCTTACTGAGAATAATTTGCTCCATCTTTGGAGTAATACTGATAGCTTTACAAGTTGCATTAAATATCCTTAAGAAGCTATAAATTAATTGAAATTGAGAATCACATCTAGTATTGCCAAGTCATTGTAAGGTATCAGCTTGATTTGCTCATTCTCCCGTCTTTATTTCATCTTAAGCAATCGTATTTCTAGTTTCAATTGCTTGAGCAAGTTGCAACCCATCATTTCTTTTATATAAACTAACAATATTATTAATAATAAAAGTCAAACTTAATTCAAAACATAATAAATCTAAAAAATTATCACCGCTATTCATTCAAGAATTAATCTTGTACATTAATTAGAATCAAAATAAAACTAATACATTGAATGCACAATGATTGTGTGTCTAATTGGTATCATTAAACATTCAAGTAATTAAAACCATAAAGAATTCAATTTTATAGAATTTACGAAAATCCACAAAACCCTAAATGCAAAAGAAGAAGGAAATAAAAGGTTCCAAATACCAAGATTTAGAACCCGTTTGGGAACGCGGTTCAACCTGCGTTCCCAAAAATTTCAAACTTTTTTTTTACTAAAATTTAATATGGTTTGTACGTTTTGGATCGTTTTGATGTGCTGATGTCAAAAATGATTTTTAAAAAATAAAAAAACATCATTGACATGTATTTTGACACGAAAAGTTATTTGAAAAAACAACCGCCATCACAATGCCAAACACACTATTAGAATTACAATAAACTATTGTTTGGTTGTGTATATGTTAAGAAAATGGAGATCGCAGCTTTCCTATCTTGGTACAAGAAAACAAATCAAATCTATAAAGGAAATACAAACCATAACCCCTTACAGCCTATCTAGTTGCTGTCGTGAGAGAAAAATTAGAAATTGAGTATGGAGATTTATATTTTGTTTATTTTTGTGTTTGAAAAATATTTTTTTAAAATTAAAATTAATTTTTTTATTTTAAATTAATATTTTTTTGATATTTTTAAATTATTTTGATGTGGTAATATTAAAAATAATTTTTTAAAATAAAAAAATATTATTTTAATATATTTTTAAATAAAAAATATTTTAAAGGTATTATTATTATTATTTATCTTTTAATCCTATTTCTAGAAATAAAATACAGTGACTCCACGTCTAGTCGATGGTCCACACTCGGGCTTCACCTCTAGACTCCCGAGTCCTGAGTAGAAAGACGAGCAAAAGATATCTTCTTTTCATTTAGAAGAAATCTCTGCCTGTTGAGGAAAAAAAGGATGCAGCAGGCAGCTACACCTCTCTGTTCTCATTCACTTCCATTCTCTAAATATCCCCTTGTTCCTCCTCTTCCAGCCCGACTTTCTCCTGCCCTCTTACCCCCTTCTCCTCTTCAATTACTGCCCTTCAAACCTCCACGGAGTTACCTTCCTGCCATCCTCTCCCCTTTCCACAGAACCTGTACGCGCAGACACTCTCTCTCTCTAGATACTCAAGAGATTGTTGAAACTTCAAAGAGTGAATCAGAGTTTGTTGAAGTTGGGTATATTTCCAATGTTCATGGCCTCCAGGGAGAGATTTCTGTAAAACCCACTACAGATTTTCCGGAGCTACGATTTTCCAAGGTAACTGAAACTATATTCTCTCCATTTGGGTTCTTGTTCATCGTGCATATTATGTATTGTTTTATTGTAATACTAATAATTTAAGGCCTATATTTTAGCCTGGGAGAAGATGGTTAAGGCAACTAGTTTCAGGCAAAGATGTAATTCGGGAAGTGGAGCTGGTTGAAGGAAGAGGACACCATGGACGCAAGAGTTGGATACTTAAATTTGGGGGTATTGACACTGTGGATCGGGTGAGCTTGTTCATATCTTACAGTACTCTATCTTATTCAGTTCAGTTTTCTTGGTCTGAGACTTTGTATTAGCAACATTAGATATGCGTATTAAGGTGTCATTGTGTTGTTTGATGCAAAGTTTAAGATCTTGAGCTTGCAACCATTATGGTCTAGTTTTAGTTTGAGAGCAACCATAACATGCAAAAGTGTAAAATGCTGAAGGGTCGGTCTGCTTCGAATATAGCACTTTCAGGGACCCCTCTTTTGGGCATGAGAAGTCTGATACCATCCAGGTTGTTATTATTGGATGTTGGATTTCATGTGTATTCCCTCAGTTACCTTGACATATTTTTCTGCTTCAATGAATTCCTTGTTGCAGTAGTTTTGCAATTGTTGAACCATGATTTTCATCTCTAGGAGAAAATATAGCATAGATTAAAATCTTTTTGATTTGAAAACCAACTCCTGGTGATATTCTAGTGATTTAGTGTTGTTGCTTAAAACCAAATCAGGATGTTCTTCTTAACGGCTCCATGTTAAATGTTTGGGCAACATGATTTCCGGAAATAATTGATAAAATTCTCAATTCTGTGAGGCACTACCACTGTACTGCAGGATGATTCTGGTTGTAGCTCTGTGCAACTTTACTCTGGATGAAATTTTTATTTCCATGTCAGTTCATAGATATAGGGAAGCTGAGGTTGCTTTAAGATTGCAACACTAATATATTTACTCTACTCAACTCAAAATAAATCCTACCACAAAGTGACTATCTATGCAATTTTTCCTTCGTTTCGCATTGTTTAAACGGAAATGTAAAACTTATCAGTTATGTGGACATATATTAGAGATTATTACTCTATATTAGCATGAGTTCATGTATCTTATGAAAGAGAGTTATGATTTGTTCAGGCTAAGCTGCTTGTTGGGTCAACTTTACTTGTAAGAGAGTATGAAAGGCCAGAGTTGGAAGAAGGAGAGTTTTATTCTCGTGATCTCATCGGAATGAGAGTGATTCTTAAGGTTTGTACATTTTAAGACCTCTATATTTTGTGAAAAGTTGTTAATGTAAATACCTGTGTTTGTATCTTTGTTTCTCTTTGCCTCTAAGTTCTATATAAAGGGGCTTTGCGCAATTTAGGGTCTGTTTGTTTTGCATAAAATATTTTATGGGAAAATGTTTTCTAGATTTTCCCATGTTTGTTTTTGAAAAATGTTTTCCAGAAAATGTTTCCAGTAAAATATTTTATAGTTAACCTTCAAATTAGTTCATTTAGTGAGAAATATTTTTAGTTCATGAAGTTCCATAAAATATTTTATGAATAGTAACTCATTTATATCATCAAACTATTTCAAACACCACCTCTATCTCACCACCCCTCCTCCTTCACCTCCTCTTTCACGACCATCTCACCACCACCAACTCACCATTGAAAAATATTTTACATTGAAAGTATTTTACGGGAAAACATTTCTTAAGCCAAATATTGAAAAATATTTTACATGTAAAACATTTTACGTGCAAAAGTTTTACATGTAAAATATTTTCCATTTGTAAAATATTCTACACAAAACAAATGGATCCTTAATGTCCAAAAAGTACTCCCACTCATGATTTATGCTTGGGCACTTTTATATTCATGATACAAATGAATTGTAAAATATTTTAGGCATTGAAGACCATTGTTTTCCCAAATCATCCTTCTAATGTTGTTTATGTTTTTTTATTATGAATTTTCCTTACATATTTTCAGCATATCTTGCTTGTCTGTTCCTTATTTTTGCATTATTTGTTCTCGTTTCTTCTTGTGGTGTCTGTTTGAATATTATTATCTTTTTTTTTCTGGTTTATTATTGATATACCAGCTTTTATGTATCAAGACTGTAATTGTATGTCTCCTTCTCAGGAAACTGGTGAATGTGTGGGAACTGTTGTTAATGTTTTCGACAATGGAGGTAATGATCTTCTGCAGGTAATGCTCTACACATCTTCAGATGTGCCTGATGGAACCGGAAAGTCAAAACCAGCGGAAGCAGGGGTATCTGGTCATCTTGCTTGGGTACCTTTTGTTGAAGCAATTGTTCCAGATGTCAATATGAATGAAAGAGAAATGAGGATTACGCCTCCGAAAGGACTTCTTGAGTTAAACCTACGCCTGGATGAGAGGTCCAAGAAAGAAAGGCGTGAGCTTGTGAGGCATACTCCTTTGTGCTCCACTTGATATGTTGTTTAAAGCTTAATTGTTGACAGAATTTCCTTCCTTACTTTTAAATGAAAGCATGTTTTATTCTCATATCTGATATACTTCTATATGAAAGCATGGTTTATTCCCATATCAGACAATTGTTTTACCTGCTCCCCCTTCCCCCACCAGCCCATGTTTTAGAGAATGGAGAGAAGCAATTTTATTTTAAACAGAATCCTACTTCTTTAGACATAATAGGCTTTCAGATACATCTTTTCCTTGCATTTGATCTGCTACTGTCAATGTAGCACAAAGTGAGTATGATATGCTTCTTGGGCCATTTTCATTTCATATCTTGCTTCCTTTCACATCTTATGGATGCTGCTTAGTTCTTGCTAACTTTTGGTTTTTAATTTTCTCTTTATAGGATAGAAGAAAAGGACCCCATCTCTTTTCTTTAATTCTATCCTTATCCAATTTGGTGCGCTGTTGATCAAACAGTAACGTGATACTTTAATGATCAAATTTAGGGTAGAGCCATTCAAAATTACAGGATCTGTTTCATTTCATATGCTTAGGCTACAACTGAAATGATCTTGTAATTGAACCTTTCTGTCTATTTATCTGTACAAATACCACTATTTCCCATACTTCTGAGTATATTTTATGTATATTCAACTAGCAAAATCATTTTGAATTAAGTTTAGCTCTAACATAGGATTGAAAAGTGGAGAATGCAGACCAAGGGAACTAGCTTAGTCAACTTTTGTGAATACATTAGTAAGAGCTTTCATGTTTGATACCCGTGTGGACTGATAGTTTATTGATGCCAAGTTATTAGGGCACCATATATAAGATCTTTTTGCTGTTTCCCAATTCTAACCACCTCCCCTCCAAATTTGTGTTAGTGGAGGTAACAGCTGTGCATCTTAGTTTTAGATTCCTTATTTCTCTGTTTCTTTCTTTCTTTTTTTTTTTGCTTCGTTTCCTTTTCTCCTTTCTTAAATAAATGCTTAAGCATATGCTTGCACTGGTTGTTGCTGGTGGCTCAGGAGCATCTTTGATACATTTCAGGAATGGAGAGAGAGAAAGAAATTCCAAAGACGCCTTATAGCAGCAAAGAAGAAACTCTGTGAAATGGAACAAAAGCATGTATTTGATGGACTAAGATATGGGGACAAATCTAAAAGGGGATTGCTGGCAGACCAGATTGTTGGTGTAAATTCCAAATTGCTTCAACAAGCCCTGGAAAATATAGAGATATCCTCTAAGAGGTGACTTTTGCATGAAGTACATATATTCTTCATGTTTGGATTCACACTGAAGGGGGACAAGATGCGCATTATTGTTTCATCTGAAACAAATTTGGAGCCTATTGAATCGAGCTTCTTGTGAGGCATTAAACATATAAATACGATCACTTTTAATTGTAGAAAACCCATATGTTTTGTATTGCTGGTTAAAGTATATGCTGCGCACATGATACTATTCAAAATAACTGTTTTTTCTCTCTATATTTTCCTGAATTCATATTGGTAACTCCATAGATCATGTTTTATTTATTTCTCTAGATAAAGCTGGGATTGTTAGTTCATATTTCATTAAGTCAAAATTTTGTTGAGATAAGGAAGCCTTATCAGCATTGCATACTATTTATTTTATGGACCTGTTGAATCTCTTTATTTCCTCTTTGACTTTAAGTGGTGCCAGTGCCAGATGTGTTGAGCCTCGTCTTTTTGTCTGCTTGAATCAGATGCTCTGCAACTGAGTTAATCAGTGCCACAAGAACCAAGCATATAAAAAGTTCTTTGATGATATCAAAGGAGTTCATCACTTGTGCAAATGAGGAGAAACTGGGAGCAAATTTCAAATTGCAAGAAAAAGGATTGTCTCTCATTTCTAAAGGCAAAGTGGCCATCGTTTTAGTTTTGAATGACATTGAGAAAGGAAAAGGTGATAATCCTGGAGTAGTTGACTCTGAAAATAGTGAGAATTCACTGCTTTTCTTCCTTCAAAAATCACTTTCTGATGATCAGACATTTGTAAAGGTGATACTCATTTCTGAAATCTTGTACATAAAGCTCTTTCTATTTTTCTTTTGTAAGTACGATGGGAAGAAAATCCTTTTTGTTGTTCTATTTGCTAATGTCTTGAGGTTCTGACTGTTATTTCCCCCTCCTATTGTTACATGCATGTTAGATGAAATTTTTATTAGCATGCTTATTAAGATTGATTTTTTTTTAGTTTATTTTAAGTTACAGCCTTAATGACACTTGGTAATGATCAAAGGATTTTTTCCCTTGGCATTATCTAAAGTCTTTAGAGATTTTGCAACGTGGTTTGACGAGCATGTGTTGATGGCAGATAGAAGACCGTGTGTCTGTGCCGTTGATTTTGGTTTGCCCTGCACAAGAAATCCAGGCTTTGCAAAAGCTGTTCTCAAATAATGATTACTTCGCATTTGACTCCAACAAGGTTAGTGTAGATGTTGAATCGTCACCTCTCTCTCTCCTATTTAGATAACATGTAGTTGCAGATTAAAGCTGGGTTATTCAGCAACTCGATTTGCTTGAGTTATATGGATCAAAAGGCATACTGTAATGGTATAGCACTATATCAGACTCGGTAGAGCTATAGCTGAAGTTTTGTATTGATTTCCTTAAGATTACTTGTATTCTGCTTTGTTCTAATAAGGGTGGAATTATTGGGATTTTATGCTTGTTTAGGAGTGTGGTATAAGTTGCTTTTCAAAGTGCTTTTCGTTTGGAAATGCATCAAAATAATGTTTTTTTTTTAAATTTATACACATCAAAACGATCCAAAAACATAAAAAAAAAATTAAAATTAATTTGAAGCTAAAAAAAAAATTCAAAACTTTTCAAAAGTATGGTTAGAATGCAATGCCAAACACCACCTTTCATCTCAAAATTCAACCTGGCCTGACCAATTGTTTGACTGTCTCCTTATATATTCAATCCATTTTTAGCCTGCATATCATATGGTTTTACTAACACTATTAGCACAGATTCTCATGGAGTTGGAATATACGGGAAGGTGATTGCTATCTCTGCAGAACTACTAGCTGTGTCTTTCAACTTGTCATGCATGTGAATACGAGTCCTTGGTTCTTGTCATGTGTTAGTTGAAGTAGAAAAAACTTGCAGGTTCTCCTTCACCAGTCCAATTTTGTTCTTTGTTCTTCGATCTTTAAAGGTTTCAACCCTCTCACAGGTATGGTTTTTGGAAGAAGAGAAAATTCCAGTTGTTAGTAGTTCTGAAGAAGAAGGGAAGAGACATAAAATCATGATGAAGTCGCCATGGGAAATACTGCAATCACCAGTTGGATCTGGAGGAGTTATTAGCTTGCTTTCTTCTGTCAATATTCCTGAGAATCTCAGCAAAATGGGCGTGGAGTATATTGAGGTTAGACGTGTCCTTTCAATTTTATTCGTGTGTTTAATATGAAATTTAACACCATCCAAATTACAAACAAGTGGGACAAAAAACTTCTGCTAGTGGGTAGCACCTTTTTTTTCTCGCAATATCATGTTAGAAGGATTGGACGCGGATATCAACAATCTGCATCAGGCAGCATATTTGAGGTTTATAAAATAACTCTGCATGAAGTAAAAAAAAGAACCCTTGTATCATCATTCTCCTATTACCTGCAATCACAGCATGCTAAGACCACAGACATGCTTTTCAAATAACCAAACTGATCATCAAATTCTCCATGGTATAACCTTCCAAAGAAATATGGCTTTCTCATCATGATAGACAACTTTTGGTCGTCTCTTGGGGAATAGATGATTTCAGCCTAGGTAAATGATAGAGCTCTGTATCAAGATTATAGATTTCAACGTCACATCTGTGTGTGATTGCCGTGACAGTTATTTGACTAGTTGCAGCACCTTCTTCCAGATATGCAGTAGCAGCCAAAATTGTGTTACTGGGAGTCCACTTCTACTTGGGTTTGTCGAGTCCCGCAAAGCAGAAATAGGGATCAAAATCGTTGAAGATACAAAAGATTTAGAAGAAAGTTTTGACATGATATTTTCCTTGAATTTCATGAGGTTGCTGGCGCAACAAATCCATAAACTCCAGTTCTATGCAATCCCAAAGCCAAATCTGCATGTGGAGATGGTTGGCAAGGAGTGGATTGATGTTGTCCCGTCATCTCCCAACTCATATGAACTTCGTTCTTCTATTTACAGTTCCTTGAATGCTTGTCCCCTGGAGAAGATTTGTGTAATGGAAATAACAGAATAACAAGAATTTTGCGCCCCCCCCCCCAAAAAAAAAAAAGATGTATAGGATTGTGTGTAAATCAAATTATATGGGATTAGTTCTATGTAATTATTTTTCCCGGAAAATCATTTGAGCGGAGAGGTGGACAGAGAACAGTGGGAGACATCAGTTAGCATGGCTCCTGCTCAAGGGTGACCCTCAAATGGAAAATGTAGAAATGGTTCCAGTTTTTTAGAGTTTTTTTTTTTTTTTTTTTTTTAAAAAAAAAAGAAATAAAACTCGTTACATATTTAATTAAATATAGTTCATTATTATGATCTAAATATAGCTCGAGCTAGAAGACGAAGTGACCAAAAAATCTAATTATGCTATTGTTTCAAATAGTATTATGACTTTTTTATATTGATGCTAACCATTTCTTTATAAATAATTATGTAATGGTCTAATCTATAGAATTTTAAAAATAATTTGCTCAGGAATATTTAGTGAGAATAAAAAAATTATTTTTAAATTTTTAATGATTTTCTTAAATTTATTCTTCTTGAATTTTTCATATCAGTATATTAAAATGATCAAATTATAATTTTTTTATTTTTTAATTGAAAATTACTTTCACAATCAAAATAAGTTTTCACTTAAAAAATAATACTTCTCATAAAAAGTTTTTTTTGTTAGAATAAAAAAGAAATGCATGAATAAGAAAATTAAAAGTTTTATTAAAAATATACATTTTTTTTTCTTTTTAGTTCATATTGTTTTAGTTCTTTCGAATATTTCTTTATGATTGTTTTTTTTATTCAATGAACTATGTCACTAATATCAGGAAAAAAAAACATCAAAACAAAAATAATGATATTGAATAAGAAAAAACAATATTTGTGAAAATAATTTCTCTTTCCTACATAATTTTAGTCATTTATTTATTTTTATGAGAGTTTATTTTTATTATCATATAATTAAATAAAAAATAGATTTTACAAAGCAAAATTATTAAATTCAGTCGGGTCTATGACTTAGATCATAAGTTAGACGGGTTTAAAAGTCTAAAATAATATAAGAAGAGGCCATATTAGGGCTAGTTGAACGTTTGATATTTTTTAAAAAATAAACATCTCATTTTCAACAACAACTGAAATAAGATAGATAGTGAGAGAAATACACTTTAATTTTTATAATAGTTCAGATAATTATTTGCTTCACTCCTTAAACCTCTCATTCAAGTATTCACAATTAAATTACAGTTTTTTTAGTGCGTAAAATCTTGTTGACCATACTATTTTTTTTTCAAGATCAAGACTAAAAAAAACTTATAATCACAATCTTTTCAGGAATCAAGATTTAAACATTTTAAATAGCTCACAACTAAAGATTATTGACATTTACACTTTTAAAATAGATAAAACTCTCATAATAATTATCACACTTCATAAAAGAAGATCACAAAAAAATAAATTCAAGTCTTCATAGAGATATGATCTAGCTCGAGAATGGAAAGATGAACAAAAGTTTTTTTGGAATATTAAAACAATAAATGTGTAAGATTATAAAATTGTTAGAGAAATCTCATATAAAGTTAAACTATTCATGTCTGTTTGAAAATGTGGTTGCAGTTGCTTTTCACTTAGAAATATATCAAAATAATATATTTTTATTTTTAAAAAATTATTTTTGAAATCAGCGTATTAAAATGATCTAAAAACACTAAAAAAAATATTAATTTGAAGCAAAGAAAAAAATAAAAAAAATTTAAATTTAGATCTTAGCTTTTTTTGATATTTTTTATGTAAAAACAATTGATCCACGGCATTGCACGGGTCATATAACTAGTAGAGATATAATCTAGCTCGAGAATGGAAAGATGAACAAAAGTTTTTTAGAATATTAAAACAATAAGTGTGTAAGGTTATAAAATTGTTAGAGAAATCTCATATGAAGTCAAACACAAAGTATTTATAGGTTAAAACACTTGCATAACTGTTACTCACATAAAAGTAGATTTCATGCAATAATGTTTATGCTCTTCATTTAAAATGAAAATGGGTGATAACACAAAAATGGATGATAAATTTATTTTGTTACGCTAAATTAAATTTTATAAAAACTTGATTACATGAGCTTAGATATCTTCAAATCATATTTGCATCTAGGAAGTTTATATTATTTGAAATTAATGTGGATAAAATCCGATAACATTAAAACCTTTGATAAACACATATTAAATCCATCAATTATTGTTATTTTTAAAATAATTCAGCTGTCGGTGTTTAAAGATTTTTGAGCTAACACATGTTAGCCTTGATGTACTCCGATCAACTTAAAATATCTTTTTTTTATTAAAAAAATATTAAGATAATATTGTATTGAATTATTTTAAAAAAATTATGAGTTTTGATTGGGTCAATTAAATCAAGTATAAATCTACTAAATTGATTGAATTAACTTTTATTTAATTTAATTTAAAACCTAAACTGAATTAGAAACTGGATTAATAAATAAATCATCAAATTAATATATCAAATAAAATCCAAGTTTAATAACATTATAATTTTTTTTTTACAAAAATACTTAGACGGCAACCATGCCGGCGACAACAAAAGGTCCAAGAAAAATAAAGAAAAATCGTCTAAAATGGCGTTGTCTAAACAATGGGCTTCCAAAGAATCCCATATGGCCCAACCACCATCTACTGTTTCCAAACAAACAGGTTCATGCCAGGTAATCAAGAGAACCACAATTCTCCACCGTTGATCTTTTTAAATTTGATCCGAGTGGAAAAAAACCCTAATATGCTTTGCTTCTCGCTTTATATAAAGCTGGAGCCAAACCTCAAAGTTGAAACCTCGGCGGCGTAGCAAATCACTGTGAGTTGTCTTTCTTATTTTCGTCTAGTCTTTCTGAAATCCCATTACAATATACTAAGCAAATAGCTAACAAAGATAAGTGGTTCGTGTTTTGTTTAAACGCAGGAAGGTAAGTGAAAATGGCGGTGCCGTTGCTTACGAAGAAGATTGTTAAGAAGAGAGTTAAGAAGTTCAAGAGGCCACAAAGTGACCGCAAGATCTCCGTCAAGGTATATGTATACGTAGCTGATCCTTTTGTTTTTGCTTAGAACATCTGGGAGTGGGTATTGAAAGGAAAATGATGATAATTGTTGTCGCCCCAGTCTTACTTGCACTTTGAGATGCAATGTGGTGATTGACTTTTCTTTGTCTGATTCCTTTTCTTCATATTTTTTTTAAAAATTGGTTTTTTCTTTTAGCCTTGAAATGAAGAGCCCATTTGACACCCAGTCTCACTTGCTTCTTTCTTTGGTTGCAACGTGGTGAGCTAGCGATCGACTATCTGATCCCTTCTATAGGCTAAAATACAACTTTTTTTCCCGAGTAATTTTATTGTTTTCTTGTGTTTTTCTTCTTATTTAAAATTTTGCGAATTATAGTTTTATTTTTTATTTTTTGGGGCGTGTGGTTGGATTCTGTTTTACTGGATTTTGAGGGACATGGTGATACCTTTTGACACTCCGTCCTTCCTTCATCTATTGATGGAAGGTGGTGATAAAGATTGACCTTTTAGCTGATCCCTTAATACCTGAAACAATTTCTTTCCCCTTTTTTTATTTATTTCTTTGTTAACGTGTGAAACCTTTTTATGGTTTTCTTGTTTCGTTGACAAGATAGTCGTTCTTGTCTTTTTATCTTTTTTCTTTTGCTGTGTTTGAAGGATATGATGAAGCATTTTTGACACCCAGTCTTATTTCCTAATGGAAGCTGGTGATTAACCTTTTTTTATCTGATCCTTCATGGCAAATAGTGACGTCTTATCCTTGTACTTTTATTTTTTTTAGCTTTACGAGTATGGTTTTCAATTCTGGAGATATGCAAGGAGGCGTGATGATATGTATCCACTTTTCCTGCAATAAGATGATGAATTTTATACATGCACTACCATCTGATCTCTCTGCATATCTATGTTGCTGTTTATTGTATTTTTTTAAATTTAATACTTTCCGTTCTTTTTGCCACTGCAATCTATGATGCAAATTGTTTTTTAGTTCTGATTATCCTGTGATGATCATAAAAATCACCATCTTTCGACTGAGGCTGCAGAATTTGATTAAAATTGTTTGTCGTGTTTTTTAGTGCTTAGTGTCTCGTCTATAAATTTCTTAGAGAGGTTTGCCCATGGTATCTAATGTCCAGAATCTATATTCGTGGCTGGACATTTCGTTTTAAGGGCAGAAACAAATTCCAAACAGGTTTTGCGACACAGTTAGCTGGTCTATACAAGCTTTACTGTTACTGTATCCCTGCTTACATCTTTCTATTGAATTCATTTGTTTCCTTGCCATTTTCTTGTCTCCCCTCTCTCGTCTACTACAAGCTTACCTAATTTATTACCTTTGAGTCTTTACTGGTTTCTATCCAGTGGCTGACACTGTTTTTCTTTTCGTTTTGGTTTACATGCTCATGTTAGCTAGCCTGGCTATCTATTTTACCAGTTAGCTGGTCTCTGCGAATACTATATGAATATTCTTTATAAACTTTTACTAGGAAATTGCTGCTGACAACTAATTAAATCTTCAACAGACAAACTGGCGCAGACCGAAAGGTATTGATTCTCGTGTCCGAAGAAAGTTCAAGGGATGTACTCTAATGCCCAATATTGGCTATGGTTCTGACAAGAAGACTCGTCATTATCTTCCAAACGGTTTCAAGAAATTTGTTGTCCACAATGTCAAGGAGCTTGAAGTACTGATGATGCACAACAGGTGAAAAATACAGATGAGATCATCTTGGAGTGTGTTATTCCAGGGTAGAAATTCACTTGTTTGGTCATTAATCTATATTTTCCATCACGTTTTCCAGGACTTACTGCGCTGAGATAGCACATAATGTGTCAACAAGGAAGAGAAAAGAGATCGTGGAGCGAGCTGCTCAGCTTGACGTTGTTGTTACGAACAAGCTTGCCAGGTTGCGCAGCCAGGAGGATGAATGAAGTGGATCTTGAAATAGTGTGTTTAGGAGTGATAAATTATTTCTTTATCAATTTTGCTGATTGAGCTTTCTTTTCATGGTGTTAAAAAGAGATGAGTATCTACCTATCTCACGATCCCGACCCTTGTTACCACAATCCAGTTCGTGTCTATTCTCTAGTGTTTCGTTCTTGTCTTGTTAATCTAATCAGTCGAATGACTATCCCGCATGCTCATCTTCTTAAAAGTTGCTTAGTATTATTATTTTGCTAATAGCTGTCTCCTGCCAAATTTTCTTCAATCACTCTCAATATCAACCTTTCCACTAATGATATAATAATACATAACAACTAAGAATTTTTGTTTTTGAAGTAGCATATGATGAAAAATAATTATTTTCTATCATTACTTCCCTTATTATGAAGTAGGCTCATGTGATCGAGGTGTATAAGCATCTTGAGTTACCAAGTAAATACATGTTTATTCACAAGATTACAGACCACAAATAAAAATCATAACATACACTCCCCACCCTTTTCATTCGTCTTCTATTATCGAAATATTATTTATCTTTTACAAGAAATACCTAGCCCATAAATAAAGATCATATTCAAAGTCTAAACACTTCAACCTAAGATGATGTAGCCATGAAAAACCTAAAATTAAATGTAAAGTTTTTATAACCTTGTTACTGGCATTGTTTATGGAAAACTTAAACAAAAGCTAGTTTATTCCAGTTTTACTCTTCACCTAAAAGTTCTTTTCATGGTTAACTTGGAAATGCCAGGTCATGGGAGAGCAATTGATCCCTAAATTGTAAGTGCTCTGGTTCCTCCAAATCTCTAACAAATTACTCATTAAGTGAAAGTCGTCAATGATGTTGTTTTAACTATACTACAATAACTTCATACTTTTCCACCTTTTCTTTTAACAAAAAACACAACACGTAACTCTATTTTACACACCATTAAATGAATAGAGACAACTCAGTTCCTCTAAAGAAATAGAACATAACAATGTGTAAGCAAGTAGGCACGAGTACACTTGTACTCCAACCATTTGAAAAGATGCTCATGCTATAAAGAGCATTCCTTAATAAGTCTTAGCCACATAAATGAATATCTTCATCAATCTTTCTCCAAGCTTTACTTATATACTCATTATAAAGAAAGACCTCGATGCAAGATGAAATCAATAATTATACGAGCTCTTGAGAATGAACTCCACCCTTGTCAAATAAGAGATTCTCCACTTTACCATCGAGTGTTACATACTCATCTCTTCAAAGATTATTTATCTATCAAAGCTAGCTCAAACAACTATAGTGAATTTACTTACCTAAGACAAGAGAGTACATATAGAAAATGAAAAGCATCCTATAGTTTATAATACAAGATAACATCATTATGTGTAATGTCTTTGCAACAACATTTCATAGATATGCTCGGGTGTGGTACCATGACCTAGAGCTTGGCTTCATCCTTAACATTCACGCACCAAACTCATATCCATCTTTAGTACAAACATACTAATTAAAAAGAGCACAACTAATCTCTTTTCCATCATGCAATTAGAAGATAAGATCACCAAAGCTTAAGAGCACAAAACCATATCTCCTAGGGGTTAATGAGGAAATGCTTTATGAGAAGTCTACTCAAATCCATTGCTATTGAAGCCCTGATTAATGGAGTCTAAAACTATTTTTTATGAGAACAACTATATACTCTCCTTAATTGAACTCTCCTTAAAGTAAAACATGCAATGAAAAAAAAATTGAATAGAAAAAAATGAGCATGACAAGGTAAGAACACCCTCATTTCCAACAGTATAGAGCAAAATCTCCGAAATACAAAAACTTGGTCATGCTATTGCATCCTTTTTTGGCAATCATCAATTTGCATGTATGTTTTAACAAAAAGCTCCATCAAGCTTGGTTCAAGTCCAAGAACTATAGCCTGCAAGAAAAAATTGTTGTTAGCTAAATATAGTTATAAAAAAAACAAATAAAAAAGGATGTAATTAAAAAAGAATCTTACCATCCGCTTTGCATGCAAAATGAATGGAATAGAACCGCTAGTGTACGTGGTAATGGAACTGTGAACACACTGGTTTCGGTTCTTCGCATCGGAGTGTGATCATCACACAAAATGATCGGACATCTCGTGCTGAATATATTCCACCTATATGGCCTCCAAGATGTACGGAGGTCTAAATTCCTTCCAAACCGCCACCTTCTTCCAGTCTAGAAAATCTCTTTCTTACGCATATTGTTTGGCTTCTTTTGCGCTTCGTACAAAAAATCACATAACCTATATGGTACAAATGAGTTATCTGTTAGTAAATGAATAATAAAATTGAATAAAAGAATTAAAAAATTTATCTTGATTTCAATCTTACCTAGTTACAACGTGATTCTCCCAAACCCTCATAGCAATAACATTGTTAGCTTTATCCCATTCAAAATTTTCCTTGCAGTTAAATTTTTTACAAGAAATTTTTTATTAATATTAATAAACTAACTGAATTAGCATAATAATAAAATATTTAAGTTAATACTAATCTTAAACCTTTTGAACCATGTATCAATCATCAGTTTCTATTTAGGATGTTTGCAAACCTGAATCAATTGAAACAATTGAATTTCCATTGATGATTTCATTATTGATGTTATGATTCTGGTAGTCTTAATATTTATAAATTTGAAATTGACAATGTTGCTTAAAATTATTTTTTCAAAAATTATTAACATGTCGATGTGAAGGGAAAACAAACTTATATTGAAACGTCGTTCTTTTATTGAGCCTTGTACTTCCGGTTAAATGGATTCCTCTGTGAAGGGAACCCTCTTTGACATGGCGACATCACACTCAACAAGCCAGCATCGAGCGTGGCTGTCAATGTCTTAGGTGCATGTTCTTGGTTGACACCTAACGACTCATGATCGTCAGAAGCGCTGCTAGAAGAACTAACAACGATCATATTCGTATGGCGTGCTATTGACTTTCTCCCTGGGCATCTACTTAAATTAAAGAGTTAAGATACTGTAAACCATTCCCATTTAAAAAAATTCGGCAACACCTTTTCTATACGGAAGATTACCTAAAATTTTAAAACCTTCAAATACACAACAATTTAAATTGAATTGCTACAAACCAATTGATTTTATTTCAATATATATCAATTCAATAATTTCAATTATGTTAATTTAATCAGATTTTCAGTTAACTTTGTTACAACCATTTACTAAATGATCATAAGAGATTAATATAAACGCATTAAAGAATCTATAGTATCAATATTTTATGTTAAAAACTATTCATTTATCATTTATGTAACTATTATCATCTCATCTCTTCTCATCACAATAAAATAATTCGTAATTAAATAATTAAATATAGTTAATCCTATAATATAGCCCAAGAAAGCAACGACAACACAACAATCATACAGGGACAAATTCTAAGGCTAAAAGGAAAATGAATTTTAAAATTCACAATGATTGTGATATATATATATATATATATATATATATATATATATATATATATATATATATATATTTCTTTTAAGTTATAAATTTGGGGGACAAATATGTCATTTGCTCATCAAGGACACCCACCTGATTCGTTTGGAAGTCTTGGGCAGAGAACGACGTCGTTCATCCCAAAAGCGATCAAAACGAAACTAGAGAGAATCAATCTCATTGATCAAGAACAGGACCAGAGAGAGAGCGAGAGAGAGAGGGTTTTGCGAAAAAGAGGAAGGTCTTTGTGTGTGTGGGAAAAAAGTTGGTGGTTAAATCTGAGTGTTAGAGATGGTGTTGGTATTGGCGCTGGGGGATCTACACATACCCCACAGAGCACCTGATCTCCCTGCAAAGTTCAAGTCCATGCTTGTTCCTGGCAAGATCCAGCACATCATTTGCACTGGCAATCTTTCTATCAAAGTATCTCTTCTTTTTCATTTAATTAACGTTGTTTCATTCTACTATTGTATTATAAATAATGGGTTTCCTTCGCCTCTATCTCAGTTCACTTATAATTGGATTCTTATTATTTGGTCAAATCAAATCCTTTTTTTTTCTTTTTTTATATCATCACTGTATCCTTGCTTCATTGAATTTGAAAACATTAATGCTCATGGCCTTTTCACTTGGACTAAGCCTCTGTAGGATATTTCCCATTTGGCAAACTTTCTAGGAGCTGGGTTTAACCTAACAGCTTGATGTTTGACTAAAGTAATTTTGGTTGCTAATGTATTAAACTACTATCCTGCTCTCATGTTAGGCTCTTAGATGCATCTCAATGGTCAACCTTGTGATTGCAGAGTTGCCCATCTTGGCTTTTTCGGCATTGTCTCTGGTTTTTGAATCCTAGGAGCCTTGGTTTTTATAGTCCAAGTGTTCTCCTTTTGGAAATTAAAAGGACTCCATCAACTTGTTTGCCGATAGCAGTTTGAATGTCTTTTGAGATAGTGCATATCCACAAGAAGCATTTAAGCACCAGTTCTGTTGAACTTACTGAAATAAATTTCACCAACTCTTTTTTTACTTGTGAGATTTTCAGGAAGTTCATGACTACTTGAAGACTCTTTGCCCTGACTTACATATCACTCGAGGTGAATATGATGAAGATACTCGATATCCAGAGACCAAAACATTAACTATTGGTCAATTCAAGTTGGGACTGTGCCATGGTCATCAGGTTTGATTTCCTATTTCTCCTACTTTATTTTTATTTCTTTTTTCCCTAAACATAGTTCATTTGTCTATTTTACTAGCATACGATGCCTGTTGCATTCTTCCCAGCATAAACAGGATGTTACACTAGATCCTCATGCTATTCTAAATTTGTGGCCTTTTTGTACAACACTCGAATATAACAACCTCCTTTTTCAGTTGTTGTGGTTCCTTAGACATGTAATTTTTTCCGTGGTGCAATTTTTCTTTCCGTGTCAGCTAAGATTAAGATGTCTCTTTGTCAAACCTTATTCTTGTTTTCATTTGTCCTTAATTTGTCAAACTTTCTTCGATAAAATTAACCTGATTTTTTAATTAGTGCTGCCACTATCGTCATATTCATGTAATTCGCCACTGGTTCATTGCTCATAGCTTTAGGACTTCAACTGATATTTTTGGGAATACCTCACCTTTCATTGTTAAGCATTTATTACCTTTTTGGTGTGAAACTTCCTTGAGTAGACATCAAGTGTGATGTATATCCATTTCCCCTAGTTACTTCTTCCTCTGTTTGTTTGATTTGTCATTTTATGAAGTAAGAAAGAACAAAGATAGTTGCAAAGATGAGATGAAGTCATCTCCATTCTTTCCTGTGTTGTTGTAAATCCCATTGGCACCCATCTTGCTTATTCTTGATCGGAACATCCGCTAGCCTCATAATTTGTATTCTTGAAAAACCATATTGTGCTGGCAAAGGCCAAAGCTTTTGTAGATTAAAGTTAATGATTTGTTTGTCATGAGTGCTGTGCAGATTTTGTGATGAGTTTCGTCCTGTAATTACTAGTTTTGTTTTGTTGGTTTGATGTTTTAAAGGTTGTTCCGTGGGGGGATTTGGACTCACTAGCAATGCTCCAGAGGCAGCTGGATGTGGACATACTTGTGACCGGTCATACCCATCAATTCACAGCTTACAAACACGAGGGAGGTGTTGTTATAAACCCAGGGTCTGCCACCGGTGCCTACAGCAACATTACCTATGATGTGAACCCAAGCTTTGTCCTCATGGACATTGATGGCCTACGTGTTGTGGTGTATGTTTACGAGCTCATTGATGGCGAGGTTAAAGTCGACAAGATTGATTTTAAGAAGACGACTGCTGCCACTCACTCCGCTCATTGAATCTGCAGCCTGCAGGTTTTTTTTTTTTTCCTTTTTTTTCCTGGTATTGTATTTGGATTCCTTGAAATGAAATGTGATCCACTATTTGTGCATATTTGAGTGGAGAAAGCCTTTGGTTCATTTATGAGTTATGACAATTTAGAACCATCAATGAAATTTATAGTTTATGAATAATGATTTATTGAGAAAGAAGAAAGCTGATGACCAACCATGGTCCTGCATTTGAATTCAACACTATTTTTCTCAGTCAAGTTGTCATGGTTCTCTTCTGGTTAATTTGCAATGTATGTCGTGTATTATTCCTTTGGTTTCTTGTGTGCTGCAAAGCCTCCACTGGCAAGAATTCCTAATCGATCTCACTGCGTCTTCCATTATTGAGTTCGTCCATGTAAGCTTGTACCTGCGAACTTTCTAAGAAATATGATAAGCAAGAGCCGGCACGGATATTGATGGGATAGAATAGAAAGAAACCGATCGAGTTTGTGGGAGAGAGGAGTCGGCAGTTTTTTTAATTATTTTTTTTTTGTTAAAAAATGTATTAATATAATTTTTTTATGATTTTTAAAAATAATTTTTGATATTAGTGTATTTAACAAATATAAAAAAATAATTTAAATTTTTAAAAAACGTTAAGTGGGCAATGATTTTCTAACTAATAATCCTCCAGCAATATAATCTTATATCTATAAAGCATGATAATATAATTTAATCAAACATTATTTAGCTATTTTTAAACATTTATATATATCAAATATTAAATTTTGTTTATTTTTAAATTATAATCCAATTCCTCAATTATGAATTCAAGATTGTTACAAATATTGAGTAAAAAATTTTAGAAAATGAAAATAATTTCACCTTTAATTATTTTAATAAATTTAATTTTCATGGAAAATAAAACACTAATTTTCTAAATACTAGAAAAAAAAAAAATTCTCTTTCTTTGAGGGGAAAAATAACAAGAAGGTAGAATTCACATTCCCACTTGCTCCTAATTTCTTGTGTGCAAGAAGTCAATGCAATCTCCAATTAGCCAAACCAATAGAGGTTAGGAGCATAGTTTTAAAACCCGAACCAGCCTGGCGAGGCGACCCAGGACCCAGCCGACCAGGGCCTAGAACCGGTCCGGGTGGAGGTTAAACCCGGTCAAACCCGGGTGAGATCCGGCCTATTTTTTTTATATTAACAGACATTAAACGACGTCTTTTTGGCCTTTTAAAAGGCAAAAACGCTGAAGAAGAACGAAGCAGAATTGAGGACAGATGAAAACCTAATTAACGAAAGATGAAATCAATTTGAATTAACAAAACAAAAACAGAGGAGCAAAAGACGACTTGACTCTTGATATGTGATTCTGATACAGAACCTGAGGATGAAGATGATTCTTGCAAAACACCAGAACCTGCGGGTCCACCTCAAAGAAGTGTAAACATGCTTCAGGGGTGTAGAAGTGTTGATGAGTTTTAGAGACTAAATAAAATAGATGAGGGCACTTATGGTGTTGTATATAGAGCCAGAGAAAAGAAGACGGGGGAAATTGTAGCATTGGAAAAGGTAAAGATGAAGAAAAAACGTGAAGGTTTTCCACTGACTTCTCTTAGGGAAATAAACATTTTTCTCTCTTTTCATCATCCTTCAGTTATTGATGTTAAAAAAGTTGTGGTAGGGAGTAGCCTTGATAGCATTTTTATAGTGATAGAGTACATGGAGCATGACCTCAGAGGACTCATTGAGTCAATGCGACAACCATTTAGTCAGAGTGAAGCTAAATGCTTAATGCTCCAGTTGTTGGAGGGTATGAAGTATCTTTATGATAGTTGGGTTCTTCATCGAGATCTGAAAACATCAAATCTGCTTTTGAATAATCGTGGCGAGTTGAAGATTTGTGATTATTTATTGATAAATATTATTTAAAATAAAGTTTGTTTAATATATAATATTTATTTATTAATTGTGTTTGAAATGTAGATATCATAAATATTAATGATATTGAAAATGATTGTGATGATGAAGTTTCAAAGAAGCATGCTGATGATTTATTAGGTGTTTTGATAAGATTGGCTCAATTCCTTTGACTTTTGATTCAAATTTTGATTCTATGGACACAGAAGAACTTAATGTGTTTATTCAACAAAAGTAAATGTGTTGTATAGGCGTTTTTTGTTTTTTTTTGGGTTGACCCGGGTCAACCCATCTGACTCGTGACTCGATCACTTGACCGGGTCGAGTTTCAAAACTATGGTTAGGAGTGACGTAAGAAATTTATTTTGTATTATTTAAATTTCTATATAATATATGATATATAATATGTATGTGTTTGGATGAAAGGTAGTTTATGCTTTTTTTTAGGTAAGAAGTATGTTTTTTTTTGTTTTTGAAGATGTGATTTGTACTTCAAGTATGTTATATCTTTAAAAAAAACTACCATATCTTCTAGCCAAACACACTAGCTAAGGGGTAGTACCCTGCTATATTCTACCTAAATTTTTTTCAATGAGAAAAAAAAATATTAATGGGATGCAAACATTCCTAAAAATAACCAAAAAAAAATCCAACACTCGTATTGTTATTGATGCAATTGAATTTAATAAGATTATCTAATTTAAATAATTTAAATAAAAAATACAACAATAATAAAAAAATGTTTTTTTAAAAAAAATTATCTGAAAACTAACTGTTATATCTGTGATCTTATCAACAACTTCATATATCTATATATTAGCTTACATGCATGCACGTAATCTTATTCTGATTTTAGTTTTCGTCTGCTAACAGCCACAGTAGTAATTTCTTCATTATTTTTGGAGCATTCTAACACCGATCTCTCTCCAATATCTATTCAAATTGTTCGTATACCATCTGAGGATAGATGACATGTGAGGAAGCCTCTTAGCGACAGCATATTTACCTGAAGAAGTGCTTCTGTCATGTGTGATGATCACACAACAAAATATAATCATTTGCAAAGAGAAAATCTGAAGACTAAATTTGATTGAGATTACAAGGAAATATTGAGAAGCACTGAATTTGAAAATGAATTCCTGCAAACCAAACCTACTTTCATGACAAAGAAGCCCTCCACAAGAAACAACTTAGCTGAAAACTGACATCTAGAAAGAAAAAAAAACCCTAATCTCCAACTCGATCCTAGGAGAAACATCAACCTGCTAGTGGTTGAAGCTCACTCTGACGAAAAACAAAAGGCCACCATCTCCCACCGTGATTTTATGCACACCAGATGGAAAAACCTTGTAACCTGCAGTATCTACAATTGCCAGGCTCTTGCAAGCATTAAAAGAAAATCTCACCTTGTTGCTCTTACCTGCTGCCGCAAACACCCTCTCAAATCCAATGACTTGCTTGGCATGAGCCCCACTAACACCATCTGGAGGTTTTGAGTAAACCATGACCACTTCACTGCCGTCCTTATCCCCTACGTTTTGGACTGTCACCTCATAAATCATCAACAAAAACTGCAGGACAACTTTGCCTGTAGCCTTCACTGGTGTAGTTCAAGTCATGGCATTAATTGCTGATACTTGTTCAATTTGATTTCAAGATAGGCTTCAGCTGGGGATGCTAGCTCGTTCCTGAACTCTGTGTAGCTGAGTCCATATTCAAATGGATAAACTGTTGAGCCATTGAAGAATTAATATGTTCTTCCAGGATAACCGAATTGCTGTCAACAGGTCGCAGTGGCATGTCATAGGTAACATATCAACATAGCTACTCTCATACCATGTGAGTGGCAGTCTCCTTCCTATAATAATAGAAAAAATAGAATTTCGGTTAATTAATTACTCGCAGGAGATATTAACAGATTAAAATAGAATGCTTACCGGGATTATATTTTCCAAAAACAACATCGGCAATGCCTCGACCTCCTTCTTGTCCAGGATGTCCAACCCATTAGATAGCTTGAATCTTATCATTATCCCTTGCAAAAGAGATATCAACCCCACCTGCTGACATGATTATCAGAATCACTGGACCTCTAGAGAATTGAGCAACTTGGTTTATCAATTGAGTCTGGTATCCTGGGAGAAGGAGATCCTCCCTATCCAAATTCTCAGCCTCAATCGATAAATCCAAGCCCATCAATAACAAAGTGGCATCAGCTTTCTTAGCAGCTTCCATGGCAGGAAAGATCAAACTATCATTCCTGCATGCCATTTCACCGCATCCCATTCCATATATCACTTCTCCAAATGAAGAGATGCCATCAAGTGGCGTCACATATCGGCAAGGGACACCTGTATAAAATTCGCAGTGTGAATTAAATTTCTAAACAAAATTGCCAGCCATAAATTGATGCTGTACTGAGTTGTAAATATAGTTAAAACCTGCATAATTTCCAACCATTGCTTCTGTAGAATTGGCATGTGGTCCAATCACTGCAATGTTTTTAAACTTGGCAGTGTCCAAAGGCAAAGTTTCATTAATATTTTTAAGAACAACCCCTTCTCTGGCTGCTTCAGCTGCTAATTCAAATATGTTCATCGGAGCAAACATGATCCTTGCCAAGTGATTTGAAAGAAGGACTCCCATCAAAGAATCCAGGTCTCATTAGCACAACATATAGGTATTTTAGTGACTTGTCTATCTCTGTCTCAGCTACTTCTCCTTGCATCACTGCATTTTGAAGAGAGTCGGGATAATAGGCTCCACAATCAAGATCCAACCCTGCATTTACATTGACCAAAAAACAAAAAGTTATTCTAACCAAATATACACTCCCAAATATTAAAAAAGCTAGCATGCATTCCAAGATCTCAGCTTTAAGTTTCGTCTAAATAAAGGTTCTTTCTGACTTGTAAGAGCTTCAAAAGGTTACGCATATCCATCTCAGAGACAGATAGTGCAACAGTAACATGCCTTGTGACATAAAAATCAACAGAGATGTCCTCATAACGTTAACAAAAATGCCTGCATTACACGTATGGTATGCTTGCCTGCCTTTAACACTTGGGCAACAACATCCTCCTTTGTGTCACCCAGCCATTTGTGGTTGTCTACCATCACCTGAATGGAGTCACAATCCGAAACAATGTATCTGTAAAAGACACAAATACATATAAATTAGTGATTAGAATTCAAACTAAGATTCATTAACTAACTGGGTAATTGATGTAACATATACCCATGTAGATCCCATTCTCCTCTGATGGTGTCTTTTAAGAGTCTTGGATCAGCACAAGTAGCTAGGAATGCCATTAACACGGTTGTAGGAGCATATAACACTACTAACATCACCATCTTTAACACACATTTCAAAGGGAATTTGAAAAGTCTCCAACATAGATATCTTGCTCAGTCACCTTGAGAGCATTAAAAATTGAAACTCAGAATTAGAATTAAATGATGTAAGAAATCGAAGGTTTTATACATATAATTAATGAAGTTACGTACCCTTGCATCATAATGGTATCGGTCGATTCCCAACCATGCATCAACATCGTAAGCAGTATAATGCTTACAACATGCAGAAACCTTGAGAGGTCTAGAATTCAAATCTTTGGTCTCTCCGGCTCCTTCAACATCTTGCAATCCTCTTACATAGTTAGAAGCATATGTGCCTACCACAAAAGGGTCTTCTCCTGGTGTCTCTGTAATTCTTCCCCACCTAGGATCTCTAACCACGTTTATGTTAGGGCTCCAATATGTTAACCCTGCTCGCCCTAAAGTGTACATTGCCCTCGCTTCAGCTGAAACAGCCTACACATAACAGAAATAAAATCATTTATAAGCACATATATAGTATTCAAACATATATAAATAGCTATGAAAAATCTATTTATATAGTTATATGTATATATATACCTGACCAATGGTTTTCCATAGTGACTTGTTGAAGGATGAAGTTGTATGGATGACAGTGGGGAAACTTGTTGCGCCAGGTATCAATTCATCAATGAAGGTACCTGGGCCGACATTGGAGACACCATGGAGTGCCTCGGACCACCACTCATAACGAGGTAGGCCTATTCTTGGCACACCAATGGCTTTGTTTAATTCCCAGCTGCTGCACCTTCTCAATATCTAGTGTCATTCGATCCACCAGATCTTTTGCCCTATCCTCAAAGGATAGAGAGGAGTCACAGTAGCCAAATTCTTTCATTTCCATACCTTGGTTTGCAAACCGTGTAGGATCACAAACTTGAGTGTAGTTAATAGGGACATCAGCAAGGCTAGGAGTAGTACTTAATAGGGATCTGTGGTGGTTAAGCATAGAGAGTAAAGGAACATCCCTAGCTGTGCAAACAGCTAAGAAAGCAAGAACAAGAAGGAGAATGGCTTTAGCCATTGCGTGTGTTTGTTTTTTTTTCTCTCAAGTAAAGGCACTGTGGATTAAAAAGAAATCTTCACTCCATACATATTTATATGCATGTATTTCAAACGGTATACGAAAGAGATAGGATAGGATAAAATCAAGTCAAACACAGATTCGAAGGATTTCTTGCATATATTTAGAAATTACAAAATCTAATAAACTGTTTAAAATCTCTACTGTTATATGGTGGTTAGTTTTCTTAATTGAAAATCTTAGTCTTAGCTTGTATTCCTATCTGTTAACTAGAAAGCCATAAAATCTTATGATTTCTTTGTTTTTATAGTTAAATTTAATTTATTGGTTAGTTTTTTATTATAAAATCTGATGAGGGTTTTTTTTTTTGTTAATATTCTGGAATTATATGAATGTTTATTAAATTTGGTCATAAGCTCCCTGCTAGAAAGCCATTTTGCTCTTTGGAGCAATAGTACATCTGTTTGCTTGACAGTGAACGTTAATCAAGCCTACAGCAGCTACCAAAGAGTACTTCTCAATTCATCGAGTTCGTCCCAAGCTTGACACTTGATGATAGCCGCAACAGGAACTTGCCAGAATGGATATTTAAACAAATCTGGAATGTGCTAAAAGCATGAAAACTAAAAAGAAAACATGATTGCTAGCAATTCCTCAAACACATAATCTTATCTCTGTACGAAGTGAATTGTATTGATTTTAATTTCTCTCCTCCACAATTCCTCAAGCAACTGAGATTGCAACCACAACCTAAACACTACCATTTGATTAATTTCTTGTAGATTTTCCTGACAGCTAAAACAACAGAGAAAAAACAGACCACCCCCATTCCTATTGCCCAGTATCCATCTTCTCCGACTTTTATTTGAGCTTTGCCCTTGCATTTCCAAGGAAAAACAATGCAGTTGTTGCAGCAGCCACATTTCTAAAACACAGCACAATTGCATATTCCAACTTAAGCTTCAAACCCCAATTGCCTCCTTTCTTCTCCATCTTCCTTTCCTCCATCTTGCAACAACCTAAAAAAATAAATAGAAAAGGGCTACATTATCCTTTGATGAGTAATTGTAGGTGACAATGGTTGATAGCCATTTAAGACATTTCACACAATTTGGAGTGTGTGTATATATATACACTTTTTAAAAATAGAAATAATAAATAAAATAATTTAATTAATTAGGTTTTCTATTATGCCCTTTATATATATATATTATGATCACGGCATGGTCATAAAATTACTAAAACCATTTATGAACAGTGCAATTATGTAGTTCAATAAATACCAAGGAAGAGAAAAAAATCGATAACTTGTCTAGAAAACTTCCAGTGCTACAATTAATTACCTGTCACTTGCGAGAGCTGATGAGAGTTCTTCCGCAAACAATCATATGGATGAGCGTTAACCTTCATGAAACTACCCATTATGTTAGAATCAAAGTCTCTGAATGCTTTGACAGCTCCTCCAGCAAACTACTCCTCGGGTCGACAAGCTTGTTAGCCATGACAGATGCAATAGAGCTTTGTGCCTATCTGGAACAACCTGCTCTGTTTCCATCAAGGCTTCAGTTTCACTGCCTTTTACCTAACAACAAGTCCCACCCTCACATTATGAGCTTTATCAAAGCTTCCAAAAACATCCTCTTACCGTCCCATGTTATCCACAAAACAATTTATTCACACATCTCCTTCCAGACATGGTTGTAGCTTTTCCTTTTCTTCACTGGGTCAAAAAGTTTGTTATCACTGCAATACCCAGAAATGATACTAACATCAAGTTAAGACAATTCTTTGGTTGTTCCTTTCCAATGGATGTCAGGAACTCAGACAAAGGTTTTGATCCCCAGCCTACAAACTCCTTAGCTTTGACTTACCTTTATTTTCATCATGTATTGTTTTTTATTGTTTCTCTTCCTTCCTTTCATTAGTCTATGTTCTTTCATTCTTTCAAATTATCAGACATGAGAAGTTTATCTGCAAAATCACAAATCCCTCGTCTTACTTCAGAATCATCATTTAAGCCACAACCATAGTTCTATTTAAACTCAAAATTTATCTGCGTAATTCTATTCTCTTCTTCTTCAAAATATTTGTTTTGGTTATCATAAAGATGCTTTAATGTGCCTATAGGCATCCCAAATCAGCACATTGATCCAGCAGTTTTAACAAGGAAAAAACCGCAATAGTGCTACCAATAATCACTGCAAGAACAAATGCCATTCTTGAAGTGGTGAAAGCGGCCAGAATCTCTGACAACAATCTTGCGTCCTACAATCTTTGACATAAGCTTAATAACAGAGTGACAATCCCCACATACACGAAGATTCTTCATGACTGTTATTGTGCTACCCTCCACAGTGCTAATTAGCCCAAACGCAATAGCAAGCCTCTCACTGTGAAAAGACAACATCTCTTCCTTCTGCTCATCCTCGACATCATGAAGAGCAAATTTTTGATCAGGAACATAACCAAATTCCTTCAACTTTTTTCCCAACCAGTCCAGCTTTTCATATATTCTCTCACTTAGAGGATGGGATCTGTCTGCAGAAAGAAACTCATGTTTCTTTCCCCTCAAAACTACCCAACTGGATCCTGGTTGTTTCACAAGTCCTCCCTGTTTCATCTTCACTCTCATTCTAGAGACATCAGCCCATCTACCAGCAGATGCATATATATTAGACAACAAGACATAGGCAGAACTACAATTTGGCTCTAGATCAAGAATGTGTTTTGCAGCTCTTTCAGCAACCTCCAAATTAGAATGCACCCTACAAGCACTTAGCAAAGCAAGCCATATCATTGAATTCGCTTTCACGGGCATATATCTAACCAACTCCTCTGCTTCATCCAACTTCCCACATCTTCCCAAGATGTCCACCATACAAGCATAGTGCTGAAGCCTCAATACATTGGATTTATATCGACTGATATACTCAAAAAAGCACCTCCCCTTCAGTAACATCCCAGAACGGCTACAAGCAGAAAGCAAACCGGTGAATGTGATCTCATTTGGATCTACCCCTCTACGTATCATTTGGTTAAAGAAAATCAACGCCCACAGGCCAAAACCATGCTGTGCGCTTCCAACAATAATTGAGTTCCACGAGACAATATCCTTCTCATTAATGTTCCTAAAGACAGCAACAGCAGAATTTACATTTCCACACTCTGTGTACATGACTACAAGAGAATTACCAACGAAGACATCAGTTTCCAACCCTAGTTTAATAGCCATAGTGTGGATCTCTTTACCCTTATCAAGAGCCTCTAATCCACAACATGCATTCAAAGTAATAGAGAAAGTAGATTGATTTGGAAGAACACCCATCTTAGTCATGTCACCAAAAACCCTCAATGCATCCTGATGCTTATTATTCCATACATATCCCGTCAAAAGAGCCGTCCATTTTACAACATTTTTAGTCAGTGTCTCATTAAAAATCTTGTGAGCACGCTCTATTTTCATGCAATTTGCATAAAACGTTATAAGTGATACTGATATAAACTCATGAAAAAAACATCCTAACTTAACAACATGACCATGAACTTGAACACCCAAATTAAACTCCACTGCATTGGCACAAGCTGACAACACACAAGCAAACGTGCTCCAAGTTGGCTCAACACCAGAACGCAACATCTTCTTAAAAACAAACAAGGCTTCTTCACTCTTCCCATTTAGGTCAAGCCCTCCAATCATCGAAGTCCATGAAATGACATCTCTAACAGGCATTTCTTCAAACAACCTGACACCCTCTTCAACTCTCCCATTCTCAAAATACCCATGAACCATAGCATTCCACGCCGCAACATCCTTTACTTGCATATCCAGAAACAACCTCTGGGCAAGCTCGACTCTCCCAAACTTCAAGTAGCCATTTACCATCGTCGTCCAAGAGATAACATTCTTCTCAGGCATTTCATCAAATAACCTTGTGGCCATACCTAAATTCCCACAATCTAAACACCCTTTTATCATCGAATTCCAAGAAACCACATCTCTAACAGACATCCTATCAAACAGTTTCAAAGCATCACATAGCCTGTCATTTCTCGTATACCCAGCAATCATCTTGGTGTACAGATGAAGATTTGGAGATGGGATTTTATCAAAAATGAGGCGAGCTTGGTCCAGTCTTTGGTTCTTAAGGTGATTAGCGAGTGAGGTAGTGGAAGAGAGAGTGACTGTTCTAGTGTAACGCGTAATATGAGCCATGAAAATGACGAAGGGTTTGCACTTCGCAGGCTTTTGGTGTGAATAATGGGGAATACAAGGAGTGAAGTTGAAAATTGGAAAAGCTGGGGCGAGGATTTGAAGTTTTGAAATATGGCGGCAGTCTGGAAGACGAAAGCCAACTGTCATTAATAATCAACACAGCAGGAAGGATAACAAAGTTATACCAGTAAACCTCTAGATAACAAATTTATGAAGTCAGTGGCTTAATTAAATAGAAAGAAGCAGGAAAACATGAAACGGAGCGTTTTTTAATTAGTTGTTCATTTACGTAGCCGAAAGGCAGTGTCCAAACTAATAAAAGGTAATGTTGAATGGAGTAAAGTTTTTGTTTTTTTTTTAAGAGAAAAAAAGATGATGATGGAATATTTCTTTGGGAAGAAATCTTAACAAATCAAAATATTTATAATAAATTTAATTAATTAAATCAATATTTGATCAAGAAATAACTATAATTCAGATATGTGTTATTACAACACGGGTTATGTACTTGATTGTGTTTAACAACCATGATTTTTAATAAAATATATTTTTTGTATGAAACATTTTTAAAACTAAAAAAAATATAGTGATAAGCATGTGGGGCTGAGATAACCAAGGTAGATCTTTGACAACAAAAAATGAAATTGTATTATTCTAGTTTTGAGTTAAATAAAAAAATGATCATCAATAACAAATAATGAAATCGTATTTTTTAAAAAAAATTAAAAGACATAAAAGACATTAAACGAGAAAAAAAAACTAATAGCCTAGATGTTATGGATTAACCCGTTAAATATGTGACATGCTAATGAATTCAATTGGATTTAATAATTTATTTTATAAATTTTTTAAAAAACCAAATATAACATAGCAAAATACAAAACAAAAAAACAAAAGGAGCTCAATCGTGTGGTCTAGCATTGAAAAAACAGCCCATTCTGTTTTTATTTTTTTATTTCTTAAGGGGTCGAACCCCAACTCTTTTTTTAAATTAAAAAAAAATAGATGGCGTGTCGTCTGCTTTATGTAGAATTCATCAACTAGAGGTTGCTGAAAAATAAAATAAAAATCAGTTTTTTCAATTAAAAACTTGTTTTTAAACCTATTTTTACTCAAAATACCTAGAACGCATCCTAAAAATCTTGATAAATCTATACATGGTCTAAAAAACAAACAATAACTCAAAGAACCCAAAATCTACTCAAACCTGAAATTCTTCCCGCGGTCAAATCTGTCTCATCAAGCAAGTTGAAGGGGAAAAAGCACGTAGATGGAATTTCTCTCATCAAATGAAATTTATTGACACCAATATATACTATCTTTGTAGGCAGAATAGTCGAAAACAACTACTTTATCTTTTCACTCCAGAATCCGACAAGCCTTTATCATCTTGTAACATAAGGATTGAAAAAAAAAGTTTAGTATTAAAATTGAATTTGAAACAACTAAGGGACCGACTATCCAATAACTAAAAAAGATGGGGACTAATATAAAGTTTTCAAATGAAATTAAAAGTAATTACTTACTTTTTCTGTCCGTTTCACTTTAATTTTATATCTTTCAATCCAACCCTTTCCTAAAAAAGTTGAAAATTTGGCTCAATTGAAAAACAAAAAAAAAAGGGGTGGAATTGTTGGAGGATGAACAGTGAAAATGCTATAAGGGTTTAACTTCTGTTAATTAATTTGCTTTTGTAAAAGAAATATGTAAATCTCTAATTAACCTTCCCATCCCACCCTTACGGGGTACACAAATTAATTGATATTTGCTTAAAAAGATATTTGACTTTTATTCATAGAAAAATAAGTAGGAATTTCGATGCAGCATATGAGTAATTCATACAAATAAACTTTGATTGAAGTCATGAAAACAAACAAACAAAATAGAGCAAGGTGTAGAGGTAACTGGACACACCAGCTCCTCACCAACTGGCACAGAATATCACTTTTCCTCCCATGATCAACTAAAGCCTTATGGAGGAATGTCCCTTTCGCAAACAACTAGAAAACAAGAATTTTAAAAAAAAAGAAAAAAAAAGAGAGTAAGAATCATGTATTTTGGAGAACTGCCTTGAAGATGAAGCATGCATGAGCTTTACAACCCCACATGATAATAATAACAATGCATGCATCATCTTTCGGATCAGGCAGCCTTGACGACGACAAGCAAGGAACCTAAACCCTCCCTCCGCTCAATGCCATTTATATAAGACTCCATCTTCTTGCACAAAACACATGTACTTGAACTAGTGTTGCCTGCATTGCGCTGTTAGAGTCCTCGAAATATTAACTCCAAAATCCTCTCATCCTTCTACAAATCTTAATTTACTGTACAACAATGGTACTCTCGCAGCAGATAAAACTTGTTGCCTTGCTACTTCTGGTCTTAAATTTCTGCATGTATGTTATTGTTTTGGGGATTGGCGGTTGGGCTATGAATAGAGCCATTGATCATGGTTTCATCATTGGTAAATCACCCTCTCGCCTTCTTTACTCTCTTTTTCTTTATTAACTCTGATGCACTACTTGTCTTCCGCTAGCACGGTCTGTGTGCTGATTATGTTATTTACACGTGAATTTCAGGACCTGGGTTTGACCTTCCAGCACATTTCTCACCTATTTACTTCCCTATGGGAAATGCTGCCACTGGATTCTTCGTGATGTTTGCTTTGATCGCCGGAGTTGTTGGTGTTGCCTCAGCAATTGTTGGTCTTAATCACATTCGGACTTGGACCGGCGACAGCTTGCCATCTGCAGCCTCCGTTGCTGCCGTTTCTTGGACTCTCACTCTTCTAGCCATGGGGTAAGCAACCACCATCCATCACCTTTCGCCCTTTCTCTCAGCAACTCTTTAAGCAATCAACAAAGTATTAGACAAGTTTCCATATTTGGGGTAAAAGAAGAATGATTTTCTCAAGCCACGTTAAAATGCTCAATTTACGTTCAAAAAGAAAGAAACTGAAAGATACATATGCTTCTTTCGTGCTATGCTGATCACTGACTGACAACAAAATTTGTGCAGCTTCGCCTGGAAAGAAATTGAGCTCTCTATCAGGAACGCCCGTCTGGTAAGTATAAACAGAGATTCGTCACTAGTCATGTATAATTCATTGGCCAAGATTTCAACCTTGCGCATAACCATGCACCAGAAATTGATCACAAGTATTTTTCTTTCCGCAGAGAACCATGGAGGCATTTCTGATAATCCTTTCTGCTACACAGCTTCTATACATAGCAGCCATCCACGGTGCCTCGTCATTTAGGAGACCTTAAGAGAGAGTCCCTTTACGTACGTATGCTTGGTGTGTTTTCATTGTCTTTTTTCCGGCTCTCTCTGGGGCATGAAATTAACTAGGAGATTGATGTTTTTCTGTGTGATTGGTGTGGATTTGTATGAACAAATAATTAACAAGGAAATGGTGTGAGCATCATTTATAATTTCATTATGAGGTCTCTTGCTTCTCTGAGACATCAATTGTTTATTCTGACAGAATAAATAAATTAGACTGTATTATTTAATGCACGTTGTTTTGGATCATCATTTGAATAAATTGGATTTTTTTTTTTGGTTCTTGGGATAACCCCTAATCTAGATAATGGCAAGTATATATATAATGGATGGGGGTTTAATTATAATTTCAATAAATCGAGCTTTGAAAGTTTTATAATTATTTTGGGCATAGTTTTGAAACTCAGCCCGGCTCGACGGGTTGATCTGGAGTCCGGCCGATCAGGGACTAGAACTAGGCTGGATTGAAGAAAAAATAGGGTAAGGAAAAATCTGGTGTGACCCAGTTGACCCGGTCAAAAACCGATTGATTTTTTTTTTATTAAAACGATGTTGTTTTGATTTTAAAAAAAAAAACTAACCAATCCGGTAACCCAGTCAAAACCCTGAACTCGAACTTTGAACCAGACCAATTCTGAAAACTATAATTTTGTGTCATTGAAATACGCTGACAATAAACAGATGGCCACCATTCACTAAAAAGAAAAAATAAAAACTCTACCCACGGGTTGTACTCAATTCTTTTTAATGCCAAAAAATAAATATGGCAATAAATTGAAACAAAAATGTATATTAAAATATATGATCTTGTTAAATAAAAAAAATTAAATTTTTTTTATTTAATTACACAACAATAAAATTATTTCTTGTAAAAAAAAGAAATTATTTCAACTCCATTGAAAAAACAAATTATAGCAGGGTTCTTAATACACAAAAATGTGTATTAAGACATTCACATGCAAAAAAAAAAAGAACAAAATAATTGTGGAAAAATATTTTTTTTTCCCAAAACTTTCTTCTATGATTCATATAATATTCTCTCTTTTTTAAAAAACAAAAACAATTATAAAAAGCATAGTTCATTCCCGAAATGGACCCTCTTAAATATTTCACATTTTCTATTAAAATAAATTAAAAGAAAAATATTTGGATCTTAAATTTATTTTTATAAAATATTCATGACAACAAACATAAAAAATATGCATACTAGATTCACATTAAATAATTAATGAAATAATTACTAACAGAACGACAACGACACTAACATGAGTCATTTGAGAATATATGTTAAATTGATTAATATCTAATGAAATAATATCTCAAATATAATATTATTTATTCAATTGTAATTAATTTTGATTATATTCTAAGAAAAAAACATGAAGGGCATTTTTTTTTTAAAAAAAACAAGGATCTTAAAAGAGAGAGCTCAAGAGATAAACCCATGCATTAAATAATTAACGAAATGATTACTAATATAATAATAAAATAAAAAATGATTATATTGGATTGCATTAAAAGTACGATTTGTTAATATTACAAAAATATTTATATTATCTCACTCAAGAATAAAGAGAAAATTAAATGGAATTTGATAAGATATTATCTAAAATATATTTTAATTAATTTAATAGTTTTTTAAATATATATAGACACACTTTAAATTAATTATTTTTTAAGAGGTTAAGTTAATTTTTTTAATAAAAAAAATCAGACATGCAGGTTGAACAATTCGCCATGTAAAAAACCCCGAGGCCTAAACATGTTTATAACCTATGAAAAAATAATTTCTCACCTAAAAAAACTCAAAATTGATTAAAAACACAATTAAATGAGGAAATACACTCTATCTACCCCAATCTATATATATATATATATATTTTCCTCTCAAACCATGTTATCTCTCATCCATTATTTTTCAATAATTATCTCTCCTCTCTAATGCTTGGAGCAAAAAAAAAATAAAAAAAATAGCTAAATCATTAATAAATGAGTTTATTAACTCAAATCAAATCATTAATTACAAAACTAAATCCTAAGCGAAAAAGACAAGGAAAATTAAGCAACCGACATCATTTTCTTTGTTTATTTAGCTTTTTCTATTTTTAATTTTGATACACTCATTTTTCATATTTTTTAAGCAATAAAATCAATAACTTTTTTAACATCAAGATAACCACATAAAACCTAAATTAAAACAAATGATCAATCTTAAAATATTAAATTAAAAATAACAAAAATATCAATAAATAAAGCAAAGAAAGAAAGAAGTAGATTTGATACCATGGCTTTTTAAGAACAAAAGGGATATTATTTTTTTTTATTTCAATTTTAATCCTTTCATTTTTAATTTCTTGCAAACAATATTTTTTTATGAAATTAAGCACCAACCAATATCTAGATATTTTTAAAAAATCATCATGATAATAATAAAATTAAAAAGAAAAATTTGATAATCAAAGCAAAAAAAAAATACCAAAAAAAAGAAAAGAAAAGGGAAAGAAAACACTGCTACAATCCATTGTTGTGAGGACGAATGCAATGTTTTTCTTCGCATCCTTTAATACCTTTTTATTTTATTTTATTTTATTAATTTTTATTTTTATTTTAGACTTCGAATGCCCATTATAAAACTATAAAACGAAAAGCGGTCATATGGCATCCATTCATACCAAAGGGCACCATTGAAGCAGAACCTAATAGAAAGTAAAATTTAGTACAATAAGAAAAGCAAAATTACTACATCAATCACAACTCAGCTAGTAGCAATAATAGGAGAAGAAAGGGGGAGGAGAACACACCAATCTGCCCATGCTAATCAAAAATGGAAGGAAAAAAACACATACAACATGCGGTCTCTACTAACACCATAAAAAATCAACAAGGAAATCAGGCTTAGGCTTGGTCGAACTAAGCTAGGCACCATTGATGAAACTCAATAATTGCCAAGTTCATATAGTTGTTTTATCTATTTAGGTTTTCTGCCATTTATTGTTTCGGTAAATTTTCTAAGAGATTCTAACTCTCGTATCTCAAACTTGTACAAACCAGATCCTTCTCAGATTCCCAGTCCACGACAGCTTCCTCGTGCTAACTTCTGCTGCAACAGATGTATGGGGTATCACAAAACAAAACGACAAGACAACAGCCATATGGAAATGTGCAGAAATCTCAGCTTTAGAGGGTAGTTGAACAAAGCAAGAAAACAAAAATCCCATTACCCCTCAAACCATAGTTGAACCAAATCCAAAATAATGAGAAACAAGACCCCAGTAAAAAGAATCTGCAGGTGGTGCCAATCTGAAAAACTTTAAAAAGGGTAACCACCTCACAATTGGTTTTTTGAGTCAAGAACCTCTCCGGATTTTTTTTTTCAAAAAACAAAAAGAAAAGGAGAGGGTACAACTCAAAATGAGGAAGCACAACAGGGCATCAAAACAGATCACAACAAAATGGTAACTGAAAGAGACATCAGGTCACATATATATATGCAGTATATGTACAAGATCTCAATATCCAACCAAATCACGTTCTGATTAACTTGAGGGAATACTACTAACCTGAAATTATCTATTTGGAGCCTGTAAGAACATCAAATATACCACAGCAACTCATCCACAATGTTCTTTCTGCTACTCGTGGACCACAAGCAAGAAGAGGCTGCAGATAAATTAAGCAAAGCAGAACATATTCACTTGTTAATGCAACAAATTCAAGAAAAAGAATGACAGGCCAATCTCATCAACATGAAGAGACAAACCTTATTTTCAGTACTTTGACGAGCATCAGTGTATTTGGTTTTTTCTTCACCATTACCAGTTTCAGCAGAATGACTGACTGATGATACCAATGTTTTCCCTACATTTCCATATGCAGAAGAAGCAACCACATTTGCAGATGTCCTAACATTCTCATCTGAAATAGGAAAAACTTTATCATCATTTTTCTTTGGCACTACAATAGCTGGTGAAACTTCAGCAATCTCATTGGATACAGGCAACAATTTGTCCTCATCATCCTCAAAACCAGATTCAACCACTTCCAGAACCTCTGGATTTTCAACTTGAGCAATCTCAATAACAACTTTTTCTGTCTCAGATATAGGCACCACAGGATTAACCAAATCAGCAGAAGCAGTTTCCAAAACTGAATTACTATCAGCTTCCTTGACTGGTTTCTCATTTTCAGGGATCTGCTTCACCTCTTCAGAAAAAGAACCATTTTCCTTTTCTTCATCATTGGCTTCCTTCGATTTCTTCTCGAAAGCTTGAGACTCATTGCTGAAACTACTACTGCTAGAACTCCTGTCATCCTCATCATGAGATTCCTTTGAAGAATCAACATGCTCCATAAAAATATTTTTACTCTCCACATTTTGCTTAGAGTTCACTTCTCTCTCAATATTTACAGCAATGTCATTGGATACAGGCAACAATTTGTCCTCATCATCCTCAAAACCAGATTCAACCACTTCCAGAACCTCTGGATTTTCAACTTGAGCAATCTCAATAACAACTTTTGCTGTCTCAGATATAGGCACCACAGGATTAACCAAATCAGCAGAAGCAGTTTCCAAAACTGAATTACTATCAGCTTCCTTGACTGGTTTCTCATTTTCAGGGATCTGCTTCACCTCTTCAGAAAAAGAACCATTTTCCTTTTCTTCATCATTGGCTTCCTTCGATTTCTTCTCGAAAGCTTGAGACTCATTGCTGAAACTACTACTGCTAGAACTCCTGTCATCTTCATCATGAGATTCCTTTGAAGAATCAACATGCTCAATAAAAACATTTTTACTCTCCACATTTTGCTTAGAGTTCACTTCTCTCTCAATATTTACAGCAATGTTGTCCTCTGATTCAACTTTTAGGCTTCCTTCTGCATCCCCAGTGACTACCTCCATGGGCTTGTTCTGGTCGGCTAATGAGTCAGAAGGCAACGGGCCTCCCTTCTCAGATTCTCCATTCCCCTCATTAAATGGATGCTGGTGGTTGTGTTGGTCCTGTGATACAGGGGTACCAACCTCACCACCATCACTCTCTCTTTCATCATGGCTTTTTGGGTCATCATTTCCTGAAACCATTGATAAAACCACAAGAACTTACAGTTAGAAAAATGGTTAAAGAAAACGATTCCAATCAAATTTAAGGACAACAAAATGAACTAAGAAATGCTCATCAAACCATTATGTTTCTGTAATGAAAGGTAGGTGGGAACCCAATGATGGATTCGATACATCAATTCAATAAAAAAAAATGCATCACTTTTACACTAGTGATAAGAGATCAACTAACGCTGTAACTCATCAAACCAATTTCATAAAAAAAAAAAAAAACTGTTGCAAACAGAATGGCATGATGATTAAGCTGCAAGCAAGCATGCATTTCAACTATACTCCAACAATATTCAAGCGAAGCAAGGAACCTCCATTAACAAATGTACAATACAATGAATTGATCGCTAAACTTAACCAAATTTAGAAAAAAGTTAAACATCAGGAAAACAGTGATGTAGGTTAAAGTATCACAATCAAAATGTCAAAGAAATTCTTAAGCCTAAAACACCAGGAAAAAAAAAACACATCCACGCAATTCCAATCAAATCAAGCAAAACATGAAACATAAACAAATACATCTAAACCAAATACTATAAAAAAGAAAAACAAGAATTCAATCAAAACCAAGCTAAAAGAAGGACATGAAAAGATACCCATTAACCAGATTGCCAGAAAAACACCAAAACCAGTAGATAAAAAAAACTATCAAACTCGATCAACAAGGGATATCTACAGACTCATTAACCCAGAATCCACAAAAACACCAAAACCACGACAACAGACCCAATCAAAACCAAAGGGTCATTGGTAAGTACCCATCACAAATTGCATGGAGAAATGCACCAATCCAATCAAACGCAATCAAAACAAGACTTATCAACAAAAACCCATTACTCGGATTCAAATAACATACATAGCAGGCTCAGTAAGTGAGTGCATGATCGAGTGACAGATTGGCAAGTGATGGGTTATTGTAGTTAAAAAGCGAAAACCCCTTGGACAAATTTGAAAAAAGAAACTACCTTGAGGATTGTTGGTACTGATTGAAGAGTTGTTGTTGTTGTTGGCCTCCTGTTCCCTCTTTTTCTTGGCTGCTTTCCTCTTCTTAGCACCGGATGGCATGATTGATTTTAGCTTTAGCCCTTAATAACTCGATAATCTCTTTCTTGTGGGGCTGTCAAACCCAAAAAAAAAAAAGAATATGCACAGATCGTTGGCTGTCTCCCTCTCTCACTGTGGGCTTTGTATGTACACTAAACTGCAACGCAAGAAAAGAAAAGGAGCACCTGGTAGTAGTTAGCAGAGGTAAGGTGTGAGGAGCAGAAGAGGATCGTGAAGACGATCTAATAACAGTAGTTATTTGTGATTTGTTTTTCCTAAATGCCAAATCTTCATTTCAAGCGTCATATACGGAAGAGAGTGTCCTTCTCCCTCCCTCCCTGTACAATACGTGTGCGCGTCTGCATTTTCTTTGTTTTTTTTTTTTTTTTCTTGTTAATATTTTCGGAGCAACCTTGAATGGTAATATTAAATTTGTTCTCGACCTCGTTAAGGATAGGCTACGTTGAAAATTATCTTAATTAAATAATGCTTGAAGTAAGGATATATTTATGAAAAGTATTACTGTAAGAACTTGAACTGGGGTTTAAACTAGAGATTTACACGTTCCTTAAATTTAAAAGCAAATCTATTGGAAGAGCAGGATTATTAGTAGAGGGGATTTTGAAAATACAGTAATTATAATTTGTTTTTTAAAATATTTTATAAATCTTATTAGGGATTTACACGGTGGAGCCGCGCGTTGCTAGAAAAGATATTTATATTTCAGAAAATGGATGGTTTACTAGGGATGGAAAGGCGGGCATGTCGGCGGCAGAATTTGGCTTCTAGTGGATGGGAAGAGGTGTAGAATTTGGCAGACGATATTTGTTTCTGGATTGGGGTGGTGGCTTTTCTAGATTTGGGAAACAAAAGGTGACATAAGGGTTTTTTTGGCACTATGTCTCCTCTGTGGCCCCTTTCTGTTTTTTTTTTTTTTTTTTTGAGAGAAAAGCTGCTATTTTTACCAAATAAAGTTTCTTGAGTGGGGATTTTGGTGGGATCTGGTTTTGAATTTGAGATTAAAAAGAACTGCTCAAAAAAGTTACATTGACCTCAAATGTAATCTGTGCTTTAAATTTTGAAAACCATATTGGCATAAGGTCTGCTGTGGCTCCCATTGCCATAGGATAATATCATTATTACAAGACTAGATAGTGTTGGTTCAATTTACGGTAAAATGTATCTTAGGTTATAATAAAATTATTTTTATGCTCTTTGGTCTAAAATAATTAAGCCTCTTGTGTAATGGTATTAATGTTTTTTCCTTTTTTCTTTCACGATAAAAATACTCTCTTGCCTCTAAAATCAATAAAATATAAAACTATTAATCAGAGGCTTTCTTGACTTTCTTAACTTTGTATAACCTTATTAACAGTTTTCGGATTTTATTGTACAATGCAAGTATATCTCTAACCTTAGAAGAGACAAAACATAAGCTTAGCATTTTAGGGTATTTTTGTACTTTTCATATGTGTATTTTGTGTAATTGTTGGGGTTATGGGGGGCATTTTGATATTTTTTATATTTTTGAATTTGTTAATGCTTAAAACTGCTGGAGAGTACTCGTCACGCCCCAGCACTTAGGTGGCATTTACGTGCATTCAGGCGGCGCATGTAATGCCACCCGGTGGACATAATTGGTCGTCTGTCGTCTTCTTAAATGCATCGCCTTGTCCTTTTTCATTTGGAGTAACACGTGGTAATTTACAGTGATTGCATTATCGTCGGTGGTTGTTTGATTTTTTTCTCCCCTTCTTTTCTCCCCCCCTAAAAGGTAACATACACTATTGTCCTCTTTGTTTTTTACTTTTCAATTTCAGTCCTCATTCTATTAATTTTTTATTTTGTTCTTTTCTCATTTATAGAATTTTTTATTCTTTTCAATTTAGTCCTTCAATTGTAATTTCTCATATCTTTGGTTTTTCATTTCAGTCCTCTTTTTTTAAAATTTCTAATTTTGTCCTCGACACTTTTGTTGAATTTTTTCTTTCAATTTCATCATTCAATTAAATTTTATGTTGTTTTATTTTTTATAATTTGAACCTTATTCTTTTGATTTTTTTTCCTTTTATTAAAGCTATTTTTCAATTTAGTTAAACCCTCCAATTGAGAATTTTTATCCCTCTAATTCATGTTTTTTCTCATCCTCAATGTTTTGGATCCTTTTGTTTTATTAAATTTTTTTTTCTGATTTTATCATTCGATATTTAATTTGTTGAGAATTTAGCTTCGTACAATCTTATTGCTCGGCATTATTTTTTTTAAAATATTGATTTTGTGATTATCTTCAAGTTTTTTTTATGAATTTATCCTAGTCTCATGATCTATGCTACGATTTTTGCATGCATTTTTTTAATATAAGTTGTTTTTGTTAGTTGTTGTGTTTTTATTTTCAAGATATTATTCAAATTCATCTATAATTTTTATATATATATATAAATAAAGTTTATTTTTAAAAATAAAAAATATTTATTTTTAAATTATATTATCGATGAAGCGTATAGATTACATGGCTAGAGTAACCTACAAGTGACTAGTAACTACATTTTTGATATCTTCAAGCATTGGTTTTTGACTGTTTACAAGGTTACTTATGTAGAAAATCCAAGAAACATAAACAAAAATATCTTTCAAGTTGAATGGACAAATTAGGCTTTAATTGCATAAGATAATTGATCCAATGATGTAACTAAACTAAAGTCAATTGTAATCGAAGGAATTAAGAATTAAGAATCAAATTTGTCAAGTTACTAAGATTTGTGAGGTCCGAATTTTTTTGTTTAATTATTTTAATATAATAATAATAATTATTATTATTTTTAAAAATAAAATACTATTTTAATATATTTTTAAATAAAAATTATTTTCTTATCATTCTTTCATAAACTTCCTTAATGCCTAACCTAAAAAAAAAAAACAATATACTCAATTTTACACTTAAATGGGAAACACAATCATTATCTATGGATTGGTCTCAATTAAATAAATTAAATAGTAAACCCTGTAATCATTCCATAATATTTTAATATAAATGCCCTTTTATTTTCTAATGTCTCTCGGTGGTAGCATTAACTATAAATTTAACTAAAAGGGTCAGCCTTTCACCGTCCGCGTTCACAGTGAAAGGCTGATTTTGCCCGCAACTTGATTTTAGAAGCAGATGGGTTTTTTCCATGAAACTTGCCGGTAATATATATAAATTCTGATGTGGGGTTCGGAGTAATTTAGTATTTTAATATATATAAATTAATTTAAATTTAAAAAGCTACCAACACCTGCGTACCACACACCTGCATGTAAGAGCCACTTACACATTTTAAGTGGCTCACACAGTATCCACATAAACACTGAATAAGCAGCATTCAATGCACTTCACCACTCTGGTTATGGTAAATGCATACAAAAATATCTTGTGAAGGACTTGAATGGCAAAGAAGGCAAGTTAAATGGACAATGAGATAAAAAAAAATGCCAGAAAAAACACCAAAAACTTGTCAGAGCAAACATTTGATGATGTACGGGCTTACCATTTCTTTATTATACTATACTTTCAAACATATGGAAAATATACCATGCATTTATTATAGATATAAACTTATTATACCGTAGATCATACTATAGATATAAAGTATTTATACTATAGATGATATTATAGTACCCGGAGGGCGATCTTTTTTGTTTTTTAATTAAAAAGTGCTGCTGGGTTGGGTTTGGACCCATCAGATATCATTGGGTTTTGCTCCCAGTAGGCTCCAATACTTTAATTTTTTTCTCTTATTTATTTTTTTTTGGAGTTTTTTATATTGTACAAAAGTTGGGTGATGATATTTTTTTTCATTTGAGATTGGGTTGAATTTTCTTATTAAAATATATTTGTTTTTGCGTTTCAAAAATGAGTTTTAAAAATTTTGAATTTTTTTTCATTTTTAATTTTTTTCCTTTTCTCCTATGTAATTTTTTTTATACGGTAAAGAGAAAATAAATTGATGAGACTTTTTTTGTATTGTACAAAAGTTTGGTGATGATATTTTTTTTACCATTTGAAATTGCTTTGAATTTCCTTATTAAAATATGTTTGTTTTTGCGTTTAAAAAATGCTAGCACATTAATAATGATGACAAATGTAGTATATGCATAATCCATTTCAATAAAAAAAATAAAAAAATAAAAAAGAAAGTTGTCCCGCCTATTGAAGGATTATGTTATCTTTAATGGACATAAAAGATGAATTCATTTAGTAATATTATTTTTTAAAAAACAAATCTTGGTAATTGTAGTGTGTTATCTTTGATTGTTTTAAATTAGACTAAATGATTTATATATTTTAACAAACTTTATTAATATTTAAAAAACAGTTAAATAGCCACATACAAATTTTATATGTACATATTCTTAATACATGTCTCACATATAATCACAATGAACTCTTTAAAATAAAAACATTCAAAAAAATTATAATTCTAATATTATCATATTAAAGTTGATGGAGCTCTCAATAAAATTTTTATTCATATCATATACTTTATATATCTATATTATATAAGAGAATTTTTTAACAATAAAATCCATTAAAAGATAATTCATAAATATTATAATATAATATTATTTTGGATAATAGAAGATATTTTAATTTTATACCACATTAGTATATGAGATTCAAAATTTTATCAATGTTTTATTTTCTTTAGATTTTTTATTCAATAGTTTTAAATTATATATATTATTAAATAAATAAATAAATTATGCTCTAGGTCCTGCCCCAAACAAGATCCAATAGCTTTGGGTCCGGTAGCCCAACAAGACCCAATAACTTTGTGTCCGATTACCCAACAAAATCCAATAGCTTTGGATTTAAAAATTGTTATTAACTTGATGCAGAGCACGGGTCAATATGCTAATTATATTTATTTTGCTAAGTGACTACGAAGTTAGCTTATTTCTTGACTAAGAAGTGACCTTTACTTTAATGGCTAGGTTAATCGTTTACCATTTTTACTATATGTATCAAACTTAAGATTCCTATAAATCTTTTAGTTTTAACTATCTTTGTTCTAACTTCATTCTTATATTTTTCTAGCCATTATTTGTTAACGTTTTACTATTTCCTTTCTATATTATGCCATTTTTTTGTATGGGAGCAAATTAGATTCTAGAATTTAGTTTAAGTTTTTATTATAAGCCATGGTTGGATGTGATAGATGTCATGGAAGGCAATCTTGATAAGTAAATAAATTGGTTAAGCTATTCAAGCTTGACAACGATAGGAAGTAGTAGGAGCTCGAAGGTGACCATAAACTTTTTGACATACTAGAAGGTCGTGTTAAGGATGTATAACTAATTATAGAAAAAAAAACTGTTTTTATAAAGTTAAACCCATGAATTATACAGTATAAAATGGATTAAATGAGCAATTAGTACATGCTTTTAATCCAAATAGAGGTGCAATCAGAATTGAAGTTGTTGATTTCTATGGAAAGATACATGTAAAAGATTGATTATTTGGAAATTATTTTGAGTGGAAACTAAAGATTAAAAAAATTAAAAAATATATTGTTTATGAAGCTAAGCATGAAAGGCTCTATGCTTAAATGGTAGAAGAGAGTTAAAGAGCATTACAAAAACACAAGAATCAACACTTAATTTCTGGTTATTGATCATATAATGGAGATATATAAAAAATGTCATTCACTGAAATAAAGCAATATGGCAGTGGAGGAATATACTAATGCACTTAATAATCTCTCAGTTTGAGTAGGGTTTTGAAACTAATGAGAAATTTATTTCTCATTATCTTGTAGGTTTAAACCAATGTATTAAGGATAAGATGAGAGTTGCTCAATTGTTTATCTTATAGGTTTAAACCAATTGTGCTTGCCGCAAGTGTGCGTCTAGTATTGTGGCATCGGGATCAAGGAGTTGTTTTCTAATTGTTTGGTTCAAGATCATTAAGAGACTTGAGTAGACTAGTCTTATATGAAATTTTAAGATAAGAGACTGTTTATGGTTAGGAAAGGTATTGGTACACATAATGCACTTTACCTGAGATAAGTTGTATTACATGGTCTAGATGTGACTTAAAGATATTAAGGGTTCCTAACCGATGACCTGTCCATCTAAGGCTTAAAATAAAGATTTACGCTTATGAATAAATATAATATTTTGAATTTTTTATGGGCTCTTATACCCAAATAAATTCATATGGAAAAAAATTCATATAGGTGCTCTGTTAGGGTTCACTTATCTTAGAAGGTGAAAGAGTTTTCCACAACTTGTATATCATAGTGAAAAATACTCTCAATTAAAATTGATGAATATTCATAATAATTATGAGAATTTTATAGTCAACTCTTGGTATTTAAATATCAGCCTACTTATAGGTCCAATATTTATATTAAAATATTGACCATTAATTCTTAAATATTTTTTTAGGCCTTTTCAAATATTGGCTAAGTTTTCATGGATTTAATAAACTAATTATTAAATCTAAAAACAATGCATGCAAGGATTTTTTTTGAATTTTTGTGTATAAAACAAATTTCAAATCATACCATATATTGTTTTATATTTTTTTAAGCCAAAATATGATTTTTATTTTTTGAGAGACTTGGTCATATACATATTAAATAAAACACTTTTTTTGAAATGAGAATTTATTTTAGAAATTTTTGAGATTTTAATGAAAAACAGGTATTTTAATATCAAGTTAACATTTTATAGTATAAGTTTACAATCCCGATATTAAATAAAATTATTGAAAAAACATGTGAAAGACCCACAAATAATTTTAAATTGATCCTTGGAATTTTTTAGAATTTTTATGGAATTTATATAGGGTCTATTTAGCAAAAAAATCATTTTCATTCAAAACAAACTTGTCAAAACATTCTTAAAGGTGTGTTTGCCAAATATGTCTTAAACCTGAATTTTTTTTTATTAAAATAGTGGCAAACCAAAAAAAGCATCAGTCATTGACCCGATCAGGTTGACCTAAATTTTTTGGTTCGACCATAAACCGAACAAAAAATCCTAGTTTGACTAGAAAATCAACCCAAAAAAAAACCGAAGCAAAAAAAAGATTAAACACCAAAAAAACATAAAAACTAATTATTCTTGAGCAAAACAAATTAAACATAAAAAATAAAATTGAAGAACACGAAGAACATTTACAACAAACCCAACCACATGACTCTCAAATCAGACCAGACATGGACAAACCAGGATATAAACATGTTGAAAATCAAGCAATGATTAATAATCTGGCATCCATTCACTTCGATTATCACTCAAAATTCATGATTTTATCAAAATGAGTTTCGGTTCCAAACTAAAACCCTAAGATTAAAAAAAAACATGTTATTAATGCAAACAAACCCTAGATTATTAACTAATCAAGTATAAATAAAGGTTTTGTGCAAATAAATTGACCAAAATTGGTCTAAATCCAGGGGCGAAGGTAATGTTTTTCTTAAAAATATGAAGAACATTGCCTAGAAACTCAGCAAAAACCCAGCTATTGCCTAGCACTGCCAAGCCCTGAAAATAGCCATTTCAGGCCTCTAAACACACTACTCTTAATCCTCACAACCCACATTTTTAATGCCAAGTATAGTTGAATTAAAAGAACTAACAAAAAACATCAAAGCATCACAAACATGTATTAATTTCCAATTTTATAACTGCAGCCCCAATGACAACCAACAAAAACATCAAAATTTGATTCAAAACTAACTCTTTGAACATTTGGAACACAAATCATGCTTAGAAACCAAGAACATACATTAACAAAATAGAAAAGGCATCAAATACCCATCACCACCTTTTGGCAGAATTCAAAACTACCATATTTTATCAAAATTAGTTACAAACATATTATCTTGACTCTCGGTAACATCAAAACTAACTCGAAACAAGATTCAAACAATAAAAACAATAATTTTATATATTAATCAAAACAAAATTAGAAAACATCATTACACTAAAACAAGCTTAAAAAACATCAAAAGAGTTAAGAAAGCATAAATGGGCAGGCCACATGGACTCTACTCTTGAGTTTTTACTTGGTTATACATTCTCCAAGTTTGCTGACTATAGGTTGCTGTTTTTTCTTCTCTTTTCCTTCATTCTTTCCCTTTCACTCTTTGTTTTTCTAAAGTTTGTTAGACCTTCTATGTTAGGCTTTTGAACATTCACAATAAGATCTATCAATAGAGTATTTTCCCATGTCTTTTCTTTTTTTATTCCTTTTCTCTTTCTTTTCAACTCTGATTTGTAGGGGATTTATAAGGTTTTTCTAGGTTTTTTTTAGATTCCCTAAAAAATTGATCAAAGATTAGCCTTTTTATCAAAGTGAAAGGGTTATAAAAAAAAGCTAACAGTTGGAAGCTCTTGTACTAGGTTGATTTTGCAATGGTGGTTTTGGTTTTAGGGTACTTGGTTGTTTTGCTAGACTTGAAGGGCAATGAGTTATTTTTGGCATTTTGATCTTAAGAGAGAGATTTTAAAGCCATTGATAAGAATCCAATGAGAAGCTTTAAGTGTGAACACAAAAAAGGTGGTTTTTTGAAAAATAGATGTCACAATCAAGGTTGAATAGGTTGACCACTTTCGAGGCTTCGCTGGAGCAACTTTGATATAAACATCATTGGAAACCACCTGAAGTTGGTAGAAGAGGTATACATATTTTGTTTGGATATAACTTTGCTCAATTTAGAGGTCAGTAGCTTCACATTCATTCATTCAAAGGTGTCAACTCAATCAACCAAGAATCTGAAAATGCAAGGAAAACTGATTGGAGAAAAGATGTTGGAGACTTCTATGGAAGTATTGGGCATGTAAATATCTATTTTCATGAGCATGAGTTTGTAGAGGGGGTGTTTCTCAGTTGAATGGTGGTGGTTATAGCCCTTGAGGTGGTCGAAGATGCCACATTCATTCACTTGAACATGCTCACTCGATCATTCAAAATTGCCAAGGAAAGAGATGAACAATGGGTGAACAACACGTCGTCTAGGTTAAACCATATAAATTAGGGTTTTTTTTTAATTTGGGATTTGACCAATTTCAATTTGGTCCATTCTTTTCCAATTCCTTTTAATTGCACTCATAATTGTTTCCTAACTTTTAATTGCATGTAATTTCACCCATGCCAAATTCAAATATCAGCTCAGAGTTCAATGCCTTTTATAGACGAGTCATTGGTTTTCAATTTGTTCAATTTCATCCTTATTTGACCACCAAGAATTTCAATCCCTTTTAATTTGGCCCTTGATTTGACCAATATCTACCCCTAAAATTGCGGGTCACTTACATGTTGGTCATTGGTCTTGAGAATCTGCAATTAAGTCCTGAACTGGCCTTTAATTGTTTTTCACAATTAAGCCTCTTATTTGACTAGTTAAACGTTTTAAAGTCTAATTTCAATCCCCAAACTTTAATTAACAACCAAATTGACTATAAAAATTGATTTTCCTTGTAAACAAGTTTTTAATAAAATTAATTAAGTCTTTCAAAATTATCATTGAGTCCTTAACCATCCAAATTTGTATTTCTTTACTGTAAATAAAAATACTTTCACCAATGGGCCCTTTTGTTAATCAGAATTGGGTTGTCAATTTTGCTAATCTTATACATTTTGGTCCTTCAACTTTTTCCACTTGTCATCTTGGTCCTCTACCACCAACTTGGGCAATCTTCAAGACTTTCTTCTTGTTTTTTTATTTTGTTTTTTGTTTTTTTTCAAAAGTGGATAACAACAGTGCTAGTGGAGTTAATCTATCTAGCATAAAGAAAAATGATAAAAGAAAGGCTATGGTCCGATTTCGGCCAATAAACAATTCTAATCCTAATGCCTTTAAAGCCAACTCCCAAATTTGATGGGTTTTTTTTTTTTTATGTAGAGAAAATGTTATGAATTTTACACTTGTCTTGAAAGAAGGATAAGCTTAGATGAGATGAAATATAAAGTAGATGGAATGCTAAAAAACCATTTATGATGATGAATTGATATAAGAAAATGAAGAAAAAAAAATATTTATGCCTTTCTAATTTTAAGAATCTTTGGTGATTCAAAAGGAATTTATAATCCAAAAGAAGAAGAAAGATTAGAAGCAAAAAAGAATTTTTCGAACAAGTGTTTGTTGTGGTGGTAAGGTATGTGATTTATTCATTAATAGAGGTAACATGGTGAATGTTATTTTAAAGGATGTAATGGAGAAGTTGAAGTTGCCCATGTGATACATGAAACTCTAAATGATCTAAGCTATCATATACAGATTTGTTGCAATTGGATAAGTGAGATACATTTATTGGCTGGATAGACAAGTTTAAGCTAGAGAAGAAGTCTGGATGCGCCAAACAATCTTTCTAACAAAAATGTGTATAATTTTTTATTTGACCATTAGATTATAATCAAATGTGCTGAAGGGTTGCTAGGTAAATATTGGTAATATAAATGCTTAAGTCCATATATTTGTCTAGCTTTATTTATCCTAAAGAAAAATGACTTATAAAGGATGTGTATAAAAAATCATACAATCAACAAAATAACTACAAAAAAAATAGTTTTTATAGTCATAATTTAAGTAATATGCTTAATCAATTAATCAACTTTAAAATGTTCTAAAACTTAACTTAAAGAAGGGAGTATCGTTAAATTTGATTAAGAAGTATTGAGAATAGAATATTACATGAAGAAACACATGTTAATTACGAGGTATTAATGATGTTATTTTAATGTGGGTTTAATAATGTAGTGTATGATATTTTTAATTAAAAATATATTAAAATGATATTTTTTTATTTTTAATATCAATAATTCAAAATTATAAAAAATATTTTAACAAAATATGAATTGAAACACAAAAGATACCACTAACCTTTTGCAATATGCTTGAGTACATTTATGCAAGTCATGATCAAGTATTCAAACGTTTCTTGAATTAATTCATGAGGACTAGTTAATTAGTCGTCAGTAAAGTAAAGGACTAAATTATAATTAATTTTTTAAAAAAACAATGACAAGTGAAAAACAAAAACAATAGAGGGGAAGAAGGGGGTCAAAAATAAAATTCTAGAGATGAATTGAGAGGAAGTACAGAAGCATCTTCCAGCTAGAGGCAGTGAGAAAGAGAGAGTGATAGGGGTTCTTAGCTCTCTCAGATCTAAAGTTTTTGTAATTGAATCGAAATCCAAAGAAAAAGCCATTCTCTGTTTTGACTTTTGCTATCGGTATCCAAAGACTACAAAATGGATGCATTGAGGAAACAGGCCAGCAAGTTGAGGGAACAAGTAGCCAAGCAACAACAAGTAAATAATGATTCTATCTATCTATCAAACTTGCCCTTTTTTTTCACTCTTTGATCTTCTCAATTCTGGTCTTTAACATCTTAGTCTCTGATTGTTTGTTTACTGAAAAAAATGTGCAAAAGTAAAGGATTGAAACATTTGTTGGATTTGTTTTGTTTTTTTTTATCATCTGGGTTTTAGTAAACGTTTAAAATAAGTGGATTTAGCTTAAATTGTTAAGTGGGTGCATGCTTGTTAATGGGATTTAAGCGTGTTGCTTTTTGCAATATCTGGTTTTTATCGAGTAAACTGTGGAGTTCAATTATTTGCAAACAACTTGAGCACGCATAATGATGTGGATGAGGGGAATTAATATCCATCAAAACTTTGTGATTAGAGAAAATGATCGAAGTTAGCAATGTCAAATTTATGACTAAGGCAAATCCTTTTGTTGTTGTCAAATTTAAGCCCGCCCATATAGTGAACTAAGTTTAAGGTTTCAAATGTGTGTTGCCATTAATAGCAGCCTTTTAAACAGGAAGCAAATGTAGTTAGAAAGTTTTTGTGCTACATAGGTCCAAATATGTGTGCCAGTTCATCTTTGTGCATTTGAGCAGTTAGATTTTTTAAACCACTCAAATGATTTGTATATAGGAAAAAACACTAATTTTACTGGATCACACCTGCTTATGGGTTTTATTTAGAGTGAATTAGAATTGCCACAGACATTTCATTCTTAGCAGTAGCATGCTGCATGGGGCAAATAGAAAGGTTTAAGATGCGGCAGACCTGGTTTTCTTTTGAAGTTCTCACTAGAATGATTTGGACCATTTTAAACTTCTATTTAAGAATGTTTTTCTTCACTTACTACCAGCTTCTTTTGTGACCTTCATGCTGGCTTTTTTTTTTTTGGATTAATAAAGGAAGGATAGTGTTCAAAAGAAAGGAATCTATGAGTACGTCTTTGAGATTAAGCCATTGTTCAACAACAGAAAAAGAAGAGATAAGCCTTATTATATAAGAGAGCTACAGTATCCTTGAATATCAGTTAGGTAAACGCCTGAAAAGCCCCCCAATTGTTGCACCATAAAGCAGCAAGTAACACTACCCTATAATACAAAAATTTTCTCAAGGTTAAATATCCATGAAGATCCTAGCATTCCCCTATATCCAAAATACTAAATATCTGAAAAGACAGAACATATCTATAATATCTTGCAATCCACTCCCAAAAACCCATAGAGGATAGACCATCCATGATTCCCCGCCAAAGGGAAACATTTTGAGTCAAACTTCATTACCTTTGTCATTCTTTTAATCTTGCCTTGCTCATGGTTCTTATGCATGAGGTGTGTCCACAGAATTTTTTTTCCTCAATTTGGTGAAATGTACGTGAAATTATATATTTGCTTAATACACTCTGATCAGCCATAATCTGAAGCTGGTTGGGTTTCACATTCAGCATACAAATTTAGAAATCATGATGAATATACATTCTTGAACATTCAACATGTATAAGCTTGATACATTGTCTTCTAATGTTCTGTGTTAGATTGTGTTCATTGTATTGAGAAACCTCAGACCAATCAACTTTGACTGTCTTCATGTATTCTTTAGAAAAATTGCTTATTAACACCTACTAATGTTTTTTTGTAGGCTGTCATAAAGCAGTTCAGTGGCACAGGTTATGAAAGCTCAGATGTAATGGTAATTGATGAAGTCGAGATGCACAGACATCAGCAGCTAGAGAAGCTGTACAGGTCGACACGTTCAGGGAAGGTGGGTTCATTTTGCTGCCTTGAGATGAAAATTAATATTAAACTAGTTCACATACTCCAATAATGTGCTATACCCTTTTAAGAGAAGTAATTATTTTGTAATGAAATTATGTTTAGGGGAGTGCTTATCCTTTGATGAATTTGTGTGAGAACGGGTTTGTGGATGATGAAAGGTTGATCCCACATTTCAGTAGATGACATGCTAAATGAATTTCTTCATATGACAGCAAGGAATTCGACACTAACATTCTTTTTAAACATCTTTTTCTGACTCAACTGGGAATCTGATGGTTATCTTGCTAGACAAGAACTGCCTTTATGTTACAATCAATTCCTGGTTAAATGTACAAAATCTGGTTATCTATTTCTTTTTCTATGTGCATTGCAAATGTCAATAACCTCAAATCTTCTTAATAGCTTTCAAATGTCGTATACCTGAGTACCTGTAAAAGAAAGTCTTGTACCAGAGTCCATTTCCACTACTCTATATTATTTGTAGATACGTTGTGTGCACTTGTGACTTTGCTTGCTGTTAAGCTGCTTGAGTATGGTTTGAAGTCTCATATATGTGGTAATTGAGCTCTTGGCGAGGGGAAATTAGTATGATATATGAAATGGAGGCTGGCTGCAAGTTTTGGTGAACTTGAAACACAATTTGCGTGATCGTTTGAGTCCTTTTTTGTTGGTCGTGGCTTCTTGAAATGACATGTGTGTAATGCTTGGTCAGTAATTTCTTTTTATTGTCAACTTTTGCAAAAATTGATGCTGACTGTTTGAGTCTTTTTTTTGTTGGTCATGCCTTCTTGAAATGACATGCATGCAATGCTTGTTCAGTAATTTCTTTTTATTTTTCAGCTTTTGCAAAACTTGATGATTGGTGACACAATTCATCTATGTTAAATTCAGTATGTCTTATCTCACTTTATTATATAATCAGCGAGGTTTGAGAGGGACAGCATAACTATTAAAATAAAGGCACTGCATCAATATTCTGGTTGTAGTTTCAAGAAAACAATATTGCAAAGAAAGGGGCTTTGGTTTATATTTACACAGCTACTTTATATAGAACTTTATTTTGTCATGTTGTCCTTAGTTCACTAGCTTTGGGAGAGTTCTCATGACTCTGATAGGCATCAAATAGGCTTTAATCACTATTTTCTTATTCTTGCAAATTTCTTATATTTAAATTGCTATTTTCTTATGTGTATGATGCCTTTTGTTTCAGGATTTTCAGAAGGATGTTGTTAAAGCAGCGGAAGTCTTCACCGCCATAGGGTACCGACATATTGAGGCAGGTGATAAAACAATTAATACTCCATCCAACCACATTCTACTGATATTGGGGAATGTAAAAGTGGATTGAATGAACTTGATTTTGGGTTCCTATATACATATATATTTTTAAATGTTATAGTGACATGTAGATGCTTTCATACTTTCTTTTATATAATACAAACTTTGTGGTAGTTAGGAACCAAGTTGTCAGAGGATTGCTGCAGATATGGAACTGAGAACATCAATGAGAACATGTTAGCTAAGGCTGCAGCTATATATGGTGATGCTCGTAAACATGTGGAACAGGAGCAGGATGACTTGAATCGCCTGTTATCTTCACAGGTTGACTTTTTACCCTGTACAGATGGAAATAATTTCTGTATATTTTATGATGGAAACTTAGGTGCATTTAATTTATTGTTTCATAGTAGTTATCCTTCGTACATTTCGGAACTCCCAAATTTGTTTTATTAAGTTGTAGTTTTACAGGTTAGTATTTCTGCTTGTGTTGGTTGAGGCAAAATGAGAGCTATGTGCTTTTACCTTGCTGAAAGTACTGCATCATGGATATCATGCAGAGGATTATACTTGTGGACTTTTTGTGAGTCAGAGTAGTTTTCTTTTGCAGTTGAATTTCAAGCTTTTCCACATTGCGACAAGAAAAGCAAATAAATACAATTGAAAAACTTTTGATATAAATAACCAATTTTGATGATTACCACAAAATAAGATTTGAGCTGTTGAATTATCAGAGGCCAATTATTGCTGAAACTATTCATGAATTGACCTAGAGATGAACATTATAATTCTTCTTCTTCTTCTTCTTCTTCTTTCATCTTTCCAGGTTTTGGAACCCTTGAGAGCAATGATTAATGGCGCTCCTTTAGAAGATGCTCGCCATCTTGCTCAACGATATAGCCGGATGAGACAGGAAGCAGAGACCCAGGTAATCAGAAAGCTGCTCATCTGCTGCATTAGTGTTACGTAATATTGTATGATCATCATGCTTCGCTTCTTGTTCCATACTTTTGATATTTGCTATAATCTCATCATTCGTGATTTCATATTGACCATTAAAAGCAAACAGGCAGTTGAGGTTTCCAGAAGACAAGCACGAGTACGGGAATCTCCAATTCCTGAAAATGTTTCAAAGCTGCATGCAGCAGAAGCCAAGATGCAAGAAATAAAGGCTAACATGGCAGTTCTTGGTAAAGAAGCTGCAGCTGCATTAGCTGCTGTTGAAGCACAACAGCACAGATTGACTTTCCAACGGCTTGTTGCCATGGTATGTTTGATTTTTCAGTATAGAATTTTCTACTTTGAAGCCTAAACAATTCATGGAGTTTCATATTTATGATTAGCATACATTATTGAAGGTTGAAGGAGAAAAAAATTATCATCTTAGAATTGCTGCTATTCTTAGTGAGGTCGAAGCTGAGGTCAGTTCAATCTCCATTTTTTTCATGAAGAAATTTCTGTCGATCTGAGCAATGCAACTTACAGTCTGAAACTTGTGTCAGATGGTCTCGGAGAAACAGCAAAAAGAGTCTGCTCCTCCAGTGATTCTGCCTCCTGTTATTCCATCAGAAAATGGCTTGGAGAAAAGCACATACTTTTTGGCTGAAGTAAGTATTCTACATTAGACACTGAAACTTTAGAGGTTGGGTTTGCAAGTCTCTTCAGAAAGAACATGTTATTTTACATTATTCTGATATTTGCATGCTATGCTTTACATAAGTTTCAAGATTATGCTGATGCCCCTATCTAGTACATTGAAGGGGCTTGTTGTTGACTTGTTAGAGTTCTTGTAAACAGTTCATCTTTATAAATATTTCCATGAAGAATTTATCAAGAGACAGATGGTGTGATTGAATTGTATATCATGTTGATTTCTGTCATGTGGATGAATGGCTCCTGTTGGCAAATGCTGCTAGCCAGGTCATTCCGATTATTATTTCCCATGCACGGGGGTAATTCTTCAAATCCTCCCAGATACCTCTCCAAATGTGTGCATAAATATTGAGACTTCATTTTAAGGGATACTTGCGATTTGCAGACCTGACTTTTTGCTGTTGACTCCTGTTGGCAAACCATACATGGCCAATCCTGCCTTTTATGTACAGGAGCTCAATAAAAAAAGACTCTGTGGGAACAAGTCCTCAATCCCTTTATCCTGCATAGAGCTTGTCTTGTCAGAGGAGAGAGATTATCTTCTAAAAGAAAATAAAAGGGAGATTAATCGTTGAAAACATGGAATTTCATGGATGGTTCCAGCTGAAAATTTGCATCATTTACTTTAATCTTTATGCAAAGCAGGCGTTACAATTAATCTAGTTCCTGTTGCATGCTTTCTTTATCAAATATATTGTGTTTTAGATAGAGCTTAAGTTGTAAAATTTTGGTTACATCTTGCAGGCAACACATCCTTTTTTCGCAGAGACAGAGAAGGAGCTGAGCTTGGCTGTGGGTGACTACATTGTTGTGAGAAAGGTTATCTGGATTTTCCTTGTTACTTTGTTACTGTTGCAATTGCATTTGGAAGCATCCTCAAAACAGATAGATCATCCATGTGCATGTAGAAGTTCTTAACCGCTCTTCTGCATGGAGCATAGAAAAGGAGCTGGCATGTTTCTCTATTTGATTTTCAGGGACACAAACCTTACCGTACCTGTAGTTCCACAACTTGCATGTTGCATCTAATCTCTGAAATACTCATAACATTCTCTCACTCAAGGGAGATACTCATCCAAGCACCAACCTTATTGTCTAGCAGTATCCAGAATCAATTGAGTTCTTCTTAAGAGTAACAGGAAACCTTTATGAACATTTTTCATGGAATAAACGTGTTGGATCCATATCATATGCAACTTCCAAGGCTTGAGTGTTTGCTTTCCTTTTTGGACCTCGTACAAATAGTTTCTTTTTTCTTCTACTTTGGCACAACATCTTCCAACAGGTACAAAAGATCCCATTGTCATCGTCAATGCAAAATTCTCGTTAGAAACTTAAAAAAAAATGATTTTAAGATTTGTCTGACATCAAGAGACGCATGTCTGCATTATTCTATTTTACCTTACTGTACAATCAATCATATCAAGGAACTCGTCTCCCCTTGTGAAACCGGCCATTATATTTTGTTTTGTAATTAAATTAGGATAAGTTAAATACTTAATCGCATTTTCTGCACCTTTAATTTGCTTGTACATTATAGGTAAGTCCAACTGGGTGGTCAGAAGGAGAGTGTAGAGGTAAAGCTGGGTGGTTCCCATCAGCATACGTGGAGAAGCGCCAGAGGATTCCCACCAGTTCGTCTGCTTAAGTTTTCTAAGTCTTACCGTTCTAGTGTTTGTTCAACTTGTTCCTCCAAATTCTAGAATTGCTGCTAGGCGTCAATGAGTGAATGCCGAAGGGGGAAAGAAGAAGAAAGAAAAAAGTTGGTGCTCCTTTTCTTTCTTTCTTTCTGATTTTTTCAATTCCTGTGTGTTATCATGGCAACGCACTTTGATTGTATATTCTTTCATTGAATCTTGAAAAAACGAAGGTATTTGATGAAGAGGTAAGCTATTCTTGTTATAGAAGAGCTCATCAATCTATCTCAACCAATACCGGGTAAAAAATCATTAATAGATGTTAGTAGATATGTGAGGTTGAGCTACTAACTCAACCATTTACGTCAGGTCTGTAGTAAATATATTCCGGGTAAAAAAGGATTATTATTAAACCCAGTCTAGGTTGATTTAAAAAAAAAAAATTGAGTTTTTAATATTTTATATTGAAAAGTTAAAAAATATACTATATTAATTTTATAGTAGGATATTTTATGCGATTTTAATCTTTTTTATGGTATAATTAGCTTATTACCATAGAATCTCTATAAAATCAATCTTTGGTTTTCTAGATGAATATAAAATTAGATGTCGATTTTATTTATTATTTTATTTCACCTAAAGTGAAAAACATTAAAAAAAAAAAACATGGTTTGCATGAATAAACAAAAGAAAATCCTCTTATAAATTGCTATTGTTTCATTCTCCTACCATTGGCAGTAATCTTGATCAGAATTCTAGAAGACATCCTTCCCTTCTGTTTAATTTTAACTATTAAATCAATCATAAAGGATTCATATTTATTAAATAGAGTTGAATAATTTTGATGTTTTCAAAATTGACACAATTTAGTTACATTCAGAGGTTTGTGGAGGTGTTTGTTGTGCAATTGATGAGAAGCTATATATGTCAAGAAAACTTGTGTAAAATCTAAGCAGAGATGGCATATACTATAGTTTTAAAATCCGGCCCGACCCGGCGGGTCAACTTGAGACCCGGCGGATCTGGTCAAAAACCCGATTACAACTCATTAACTTTTGATTTTTTTTATTACTTAAACGATGCCGATTTGATTTTTGTTAAAAAAAGAATTGATCCCGGTTAAAATCCGGGCCTTGGACTGAGTCAGGTCTAAAAACTATAGCATATATAATTATGACAAACTTTTTTCAGGTTTCACATGAAAGAGTAAAGAGTTTTACCACAAAAAAACTAAAACAATATGTAGTTTTACTGTTTTGAAAACAATTGTTCATGTTTCACATAAAATTGTTCATTCACTATGCATTTTTTTTCTCTTCTTAATTTTCCTTTTTTGATCCCTTAAGGTTTTTAGTTTTTCATTCAGTCATGTTACTTTATTTTTTTTCAATTGTATATAAAAAAATCATGCTACTCATAAAAACCAATATATATTTTCTCATCATTTGAATTCTTAAAAAAAAATATTTATTTTGATTTATATGGAGTATCCCCGCAAGCAAGGATATACAAGGTGTAAAACAATAAGAATGCCCTACACACTTTATGAAAAAAATAGTTATACGATGCATACAAGCTAAAAACAAGTACACAGTATGATATTTGCTTTCCCAAACCCTGTTGAGTCAGAAGAATTGCAAGTTCTAGACATAAGCTATCCGAATCACATGAAATCACCAGCTAAAAAATTCTTGCAACTTTGAAGATTCAAATTATTTTTGTAAATCCGAGACGAAGAAGATTGACAGCTTTCTATCGAGAAAAGGATACAATTTAATGTATCATTGAGTTTCATTCAGCCCTGTGCTCTCATATCCATAAAACTAATACTATATATATGTATGTATGAGTGTTTCAAAATCTTTAATAGCAACTCCCTCCGGTAGCGGTGCATATGCAGCAGCAGCAGAAGAAGAAGAAGAAGAAGAAGAAGAAGAAATTTTTCCATTTGTCCTCAAGTTGCACTCATATGAAGGGCGACCAAGGATGCATAAGCCCCGTCAGTGATCTTCATGAGCACATCATGCTTTCCCTTCTCGGCAATCGCACCATTCTTCACTACAGCAATGACATCAGCACCTTTAATTGTGGCAAGGCGATGAGCAACAACAACGGTTGTTCTGTTCACCATAACTCTATCTAATGCTTCTTGTACTATACGCTCTGACTCTGCATCCAGCGCACTCGTTGCCTCGTCGAGTAAGAGAATTTTCGGATTCTTGAGGATTGCTCTGGCGATGGCTATTCTCTGCTTCTGTCCGCCCGACAGTTGAATCCCTCGTTCACCTACTTTGGTGTCATAGCCTTGTGGTAGTGTGCTAATGAAGTTGTGCGCATTTGATGCTCTTGTAGCTTCGATTATCTCTTCCTCGGCAATCTCTCCATGCTTTCCATAAGCTATATTTGCGCGGATAGTTTCATTGAACAGTATTGGTTCTTGGCTGACCAAACCCATTTGTTGTCTCAACCAGTTTAGTTTGAACTTCTTGATTTCCACACTGTCCAAATATACGTGACCGGAATCAGGATCATAAAACCTCTCTATGAGGCTGATAACTGTTGACTTCCCGCTACCACTCTCCCCAACTAGAGCAACAGTCTGCAGATAGAATTTCAAGGTGAGTACATGAGTACCTGGAATAGCTTGCAGAAGAACAATATTGAGCTAGTCATGCGCCTCGTTTTCTCTTTGGTTTATAATGAAGCAGGTGCTCGCATTTATAGCAACTCTTAAAAGGAAGTTTCAAGATTACAGTAATGATGAATACCTTTCCAGAGGGAATACTAAGGGACATGTCTCTGAAGATTTGAACATGTGGTCTCATCGGGTATTTAAAGCTAACATGTTCAATCTCAATATCACCATTAACATGTGGTAGAGTGAGCCCTTCATCTCTACTTGAGTCGATTTTAGGCTTTCTATCAAGAATTGCAAATATTGAAGCTGCTGAATCTTTGGCCTTGGCAGTGTCTGGAGCCAGGCCACTAGATTGGGAAACCCCCAGTGCTCCAATAGTCAACGCAAAGAAAACCTGCAGAAAATGAGCTCAGAACCTGATAAAATCAACTTTGAATCACATGAAAATAATAATAGTAATAATAATAATAAAATAAAGTCTCTGTACCCTGAAAACATCTCCAAATGTTGTTTTCCCATTTTGGACAAAGATAGCTCCAATATAGAAACAAAATGCATTGGTGCAATAGAGTATAAAGAATGATAAGCCATAACCAATGCCACTAACAAACCCAAGCCGAACACCTTGCTTCGTGGGACCTTCACATTTCTTTTCATACAACTCCATCACCTTCTTCTCGGCACAAAAAGAAGCAACAGTTCTAATGCTGCCAACCGCATCATTAGCCACTTGACTAGCTTGTTCATACATCATCTGCAAAAAAAAGAAGAAAAAAAATCATCACTAGTGCGCCTAACACATATTCCTTGAGAGAATAATAGCCACTGAATAACACTAACCTTTGAATCTGCGCTGAACCCCTTCATAAACTTTGCTTGCATGTACCCTTGGATAAATAGCAAGGGAGATATAGCAATAATTATCAAGGTCAACATCCAGTTGGCTGAAAATGCTATAACCAAAGCTGACAGGATTGTTGATATATTTTGGACAATTAAGGACAGGGAATCACCAACAAGCCTCCTAACTGTAGAAGCATCCGTTGACAACCTTGCACCAATTGCACCACTGAAAAAGGCGAAAACATTCATATTTACGAGTAATAATATCGTTTCTTAATTTCTTTAGAAATTTCTAAAGCTGTAACATGAATTTGGAGTATAAGAATGTCCTCAACACACCTTGAATTTGTAGGGTCATCAAACCAGCTAATCTCTTGGTGCACTACTTTTTCAAATGTTTTGGAACGAATTCGTTCAATCAACTTACCACCAGCAATTCCAAAGAGGTAATATTGCAGTGGAAGGGCTGCAAAGGTAATAAAACCCAATCCCAAATACAGCACTGCCCAGAACTTGGAATCTTTTCGAATCTCCTTTGGAGGTTCATAAAACATGTTAATGGCTTTTGATAGTAGAAGGCCAAACACTGGGAAAATCACACCATGTATAACTCCAGCAACGGTGCCGAGAAATAAAACAGGAAGCTCGGGCTTGTTGAGGTAGGCAAGTCGTTTAATAGAAACTTCTTTAGGCTTTACATTTCTTTCATTGTTCTGTTCGAATTCATCATCATGAACACTGGTAGGACCAGGCATGCCAAAGCCAACAGTGTTGAGTGTGAAGGAGCGCCGACTTCCTGATGAACCTCTACTTATGGATCCCTGAACAGAATGTTTCTGGCTCCTAGGACTGGAAATGGACCTGTCTCTGTCCAAACTAGATCTCGACATATCTGCATCAATGTCCTGAGATTCTTCAGAATCCATAGCTCCTCCTTGGAGGCGAATTAACTGGGAGTAAGCCCCCTCCGGATCTTTTGTCAGCTCCTCATGACTTCCTTTAATATTGTTTGAAATTAGATTGGTGAACAATATAGAAATTTATAGATGAAGCAGCAAGTCTAGCAATACCTTTCTCTACAATTTTTCCCAAATGAACCACAGCAATCATGTCCGCATTCCTGATAGTTGTCAAACGATGTGCAACAACCAAAGTTGTTCGGTTGCACATAATTTTCACTAACGCATCTTGGACAATGCGTTCAGACTCCGCATCAAGTGCACTTGTTGCTTCATCAAGAAGAAGAATCTTTGGATTCTTCAATATGGCCCTTGCAATTGCAATTCTTTGCTTTTGGCCACCAGACAACTGAGTACCATGCTCACCAACCATGGTGTCAAGTCCCTGCGAAACACAAAAGAACCCATCCTACTTACTTGTTTGAAGCATAAAGATAGAACAACATAAATAGAAAATGAACTTGGTTGCTTATGATGGGAATTATAGTGGTCAATATCATTGTAAACATTGCTCTTACGACTAAAAACAAATACTAGAGATCAGGCATTCGTTAAAAGAAAGTGGTTTACCTCAGGCATTTTGTCAATGAATTTTGCAGCATTGGCTAGTTGGATTGCTGTTCTAATCTCCTGATCAGTTGCATTTTCTTTCCCATAAGCTATATTTTCCTTTATGCTGGTTGCAAATAAAATAGGTTCCTGGCTAACTAGTCCAATCTTCTCCCTTATCCAGCTAAGCTTCAGCTTCTTTAAGTCAACACCATCGATAAGTACTTCACCTGAATCAGGATCATAAAATCTCTCAACAAGGCTAATAACAGTTGACTTTCCACTTCCACTTTGCCCAACCAAAGCTGTAGTTGTGCCACTTGGAACTTGCAGTGAAAATCCAGAGAAGATTTGAACCTCAGGCCTAGCTGGGTATCTGAAATACACATCTCTGAGTTCAATTTCTCCATCCAGATCTTCCACTACCATCCCACTAGTGTCATAGGGATCGATTTTTGGCTTCCGTTCAATGGTCTCAAACATCTTATATGCCGCAGCTTGCCCTGATGCAAAAGCATTCAAACATGGAGAAGTCTGACCCAATGACCTAGACCAAGGGACCACAAAACACTTGAGGGTGCGGATTCTAACAGATTATATGACTAGATAACATATCAGGGGTAATATCAATGTTGAAACAAGTACTTACATTCCTCCAGTCATAATTGATATAATTACAGTCATAACTTGTCCACCGTTATAACCTTTCTCGACGATCAATTTGGATCCATACCATATGGCAAGTGCATAAGTGCCAAATACAATGAACAACATTGTACCGAGACCCAAACCTGAGGCCAACCCTTGTTGGGCGGCAGAATTATACGCAATTTTCAGCTTACTGTTATATTTTTCAATTGCATGCTTCTCCCCCGTGAAAGATGCAACCTCGTAGAAGCACAAAATGGATAATTTAGGAAGCGATTCATGGAAATATATGATATAATAAGTTACGGATATGTATGTCTTACTGTTCGTATGGCTCCAACTGTTTGCTCTACAATGTTTCCAGCCTCTGCATAAGCAACCTGTCCACGGCTTGACATTTTTGTCATGATCAAAGCCATGACTCCACCAGCAATTACAAGAGGAGGAATACTGGAAAGCAGAACTAATGCAAGAAGCCAGCCTTTTATGAAGCCAATCGCAAAGCCACCGAAAAATGTTGCTAGTAGTTGTATAAACTTCCCGACCTGGCATGATGTATTTCTTAAGTACCAGCAGCAGCATATTCGAGCTCAAACAAAAAACATTCATGTTTGATAGGAGAGTGGATGAATGAGAGATAAAAACAATAATAATAATAAATAAATAAATCTTGAAAACCTGACATACAGCCTTCAGACACGTAGATGTAGAAAGCTCGATTTATCATGGTTATAGTTCCTTGTGCTAGACTACATAGAAGGAGAAAAGCACTACCTTTTCACCCATGGCATCTTGAATGAGAATAGTGTCACCAGACATTCTTCCAATGACTTCACCAGTGGATGTTTCAGAGTCGAAGAAGCCAATGTCCTGTCTCAATATTGTTTTCAAGTACAGACTTCGAATGCGGGTAGACTGTCTTTCTCCAGTAACCATCCAACTGGACACCTCTGCAACACAGCAAGAGAATAGCTAAAACTTAATTACCATGCCACATCTGAACTTACTGAAATTTCACCTGATCATATGCAATGCATGAAAATGCACACATTAAAGAAGGCCAACAACAATTACAAGCACAATCAAGTAGTAGTTCAGAGTCGAGGGATTCTTCTTATAGTAAGCTTTCAAATATGTAGAAACCATAAAAAAGAAAGAAAGAAAGAAAAAATCCCCATTCCATCGTCAAAACACTAACCCCATTCTTCTTAGATGATTGTATCGTAGTTTTACCTTGGATCACTTGTTGAGCAGGCCTAATTAAGTGCAAGGATGATTTACACAATTCTTAAACAAAAACTAAGATTGGATAATGCTGCTATATTTTAAAAGAAGAGAATTAAGCCAAGGTAAATCAATCCTTACGTAAAAGAGAAGCGATGCCCGATCCAATTGCCAAGTACACAAAATTTAGTGCTACCTGAAGTGGAATTCAAACGAAGGTAAGTTTGTCTTCCGGCAAAAAGGAACTAAATTTCCAACAAAAATTATTCAGCAGTTGAAATGTAACAGCATTGATTAATACTGAACTCTTGTTCTCTCATAAGGGACAGTATAATGTATTATATAATTTATAAAAAAAATGCTTCGAGTAGCATTATATACATACATACATATATATACTCAACTCCTGCTTAGTTAGAGTTGCTAAGTGTAAACACAATCAATGCATGGATATATAGCAAAGCTAATAAAGTTGAATTAGGATGGACCTGCACCTATCTGTATAGCCTCCAAAAACTGGAATTTTGATTTTTTAGCTACATTAAATCCATGGAGACCACTCTGGTTATTAAGTTATAGGTGGTTCCACAATCCATGACAGCATTGATGCAATGCTATTGCCAATTAAGAGGGAGAAAAACCGAAATCAAGACAACATTACAGAATTTGGAAAGATTCTGTAATGGGTACTGGGTAAAATGTCAATGCACCTCTTCTCATTAGCTCTGATACGCTTAATTTCATATACATTTATTACTTCTTGAATCTACTTTTAATCAAAGAAAGATTAATGGGGAACTTAAACGCTAAGCAAACATCCTTTTCCCACCAAATTATCATCTACAAAAACAGCAAAAGAAAAGGAAAATAACAGGTGCAAAATAAGATCGTCAAATGTCATTAATTCATCAGAATAAAAATAAAACTAAAACAAATATTGAAAGAAATAAAAGAAAGGAAGATTGATAAAACAACCTCTTTTTTAATAATTCAATAAATCAAGATCCAAAAAATAGGATTGATAAGGAGAGAAAAAGAAGAACATTAATTGAAAGAATCTATAATGAAATTACCTTGGAAACTTCCTTAACAACGTTTGAACGATCACTGGAGCCGAAGGAGTTTATAAGCTGGCCAAAAATGAGTGTCATCAGAGGCTGAGCAAGGCCATTACCAATGGCACTTAACGTGCCAACGATCATCAAAACCACGTCAAGCCTATCTGCAAACGTGAACAGCTTGTGGAATGCAACCTTCTGATCTTCTCCATTCGTGGTTTTCTGGCCATTAGCAATACTGTTTGTCGATGCACCTTTTGTATCTTCCCTCATGGCCTCCTTTATTTTTTTCAAAGAATCAATCACCCCTCCCGGTTTGATCGATCCTGGGCTCTAACAAAAACACATTACCAAAAAGAAAAAAAAAAGAAAAACATACCAAGCTATGTGAACAGCTGACTACATAAATATATGTCTAAATTCTTGGTGGCATCAAGAAAGTTTATTTTTTTTGTAATTTACTTTCAAAGGATTAATAAACATAGAACAACATACGTACCAGGGAGAAGAAAAGGAGTGATGGAGAGATTGGAGGAGAGGAGTTGGCTTAAGAAATCAGGAATGGCAGATAAAAGAAAGCGTTATGGAGATGTATATATAGGATGCAAAAACTGTAGCAGCATGCCAAACAAGTTTTGTGTTTGTTGTACAGCCTGTTTAAGCCTTCTCGATTAAATTCAATTAAAAAAATCTTCTATATTTAAAATGATTTTTAGGGTTGATAATTAATTGAATATTTTAATATCTGAAAATAGTATGAAAATAAATCACAAAATACCTATATACCCTTTTATTTATATATATATATATATTTCGTGAGCATTTAAGAATTATCACATGTAGAAATCATAGTATCTGATTATATGTATTTCCCGGACATTAAAAAATAAAATGAAATTAAAATCAAGCACAGAAATCTTTACGCAACTGATAACTAAAAGATAGGGAGAGAAATCCGACTTCTAGAACATATGTTTTAGTAAAAGTCCATCTCGTCCTCAACAAGACCGAAAAAGACAATCTTTGACTTTCTATTATAACACGTATATAAAATACCCCTGCTCTTTTCTCGGGTGTTTGACTGTTGTTCACCTGAGTTTTGTTAAAAAAAAAAAAATTAAATTGTTTTTATATGTTAATATTAAAAATAAATTTTAAAAAATAAAAAATAAAAAATTATTTTAATATATTTTTAAATAAAAAAATATTTTAAAAAACAAGTTACTTTTTGAAGAGCTAAGATATGAAGCCTCACAATTCCTTTATAAAAAGTGTTAATGCAGATGGTGTGATTAGCTGGGTCACGAAAAAGGGGTATCTTTGAACATACGTTTTCTTATTCAATCCATTTTTTACTTAAATCAACACAATTTTAATTGCATATATATATATATACACACACACACACACACACACACACAAAATCTTTGCATCTCTTGTCTTTTTTTTGTAATATTAATAATGTGATTTTTTGAAATTTATTTTAATTTTTTAATAATCCTATTAATATTTAATAGAATTGAATGAGCATGTATAAAATAAATTTGAGCTAAGAAGAAAATAACTGAAATTGTGATAAGTTTAAAATCTTGGTTTTTGAAAATTAACGATTTATATTGTACATGTTTTACGAGGATCATAATTAATTAATATTATTCATGTTTTAATATAATGAAAATAGTAGAAATTAGTAATGATAATTAATAAAAATGCAAAGACCCTTGTTTTCTTTATATTTTTTGTTCTTTTACTAAATTAATATTTTTTTTAATTTCATTCTTTAATCAAATAAAAAATTTATTTTAAATTTTGATTTTGATTCTCATTGTTTTAATTGCTAATTTTTTAATCTTTTGTATAATTGAAATTTTATTTTATTTTCTTTTTTAATATTTAATTAATTGGAAATTAAACTTCATAGTTTGTTGTTTCAAGTCTAATGATCCGAATTACAAGTTTAAAAAGTTAAAAGGTTTTATAATTCTTTTGATTTTTTTTTTGAATTATTCTAATCTCATTATTTGAGTCGCGGGTTTGGAGTGATATCTTGGGTTAGCTCGACTCTGATTGTCATGGTCATAGGTTTCTTATTTTACCCCATTTCAGCATCTAAATATCATCTTTTATAAAAATAAAAATAAAAATAGTCATGTCCCATGCGAAGAGGGGGCACCGAAGATAGTAATTTAAACTAGTATCTGTGACAATGAATTATATAAAGTAATATTTATTATTTTTAAAGTGTGTAAAATAATATTTATTACATCTAAAGTGCAATGAAAAAAATTATGATTTAATATATTATTTAGTTTTTTGCAATCTTCTAGCTTTTTTAAGTAATCTCTTAAATATTTGTTTTTAAGATGGTTACTTTATAATTTTTTAAATTGATTTTTTCTCTCCATGTTTTCTATATTTCATTATTTATAATTATTATTGTTGGTGTCCATACATTTTCCTATAATGAATATACTAAATTATGTTTCTTTTAATTTTTTAGTTTCTTTTACATTTTTGTAATCACTAAGTTTTTTGCTATAAAAAAATCCTTAAATAAAAATGAATAATGTTTTTATTTATTATTAAATGACTAAAATTCCCCTTATACATCCATATAATTATTCAAACTTTTTAATTTTTCATATATTTTTATTCTTTTATAGATATTTTCACAGCCACGTAAAACTTAACTCTCTAACTTTAATTTTTTTGTAATTTCTAAAAGATATTAATAGAATTAATTAAAGTGAAATAAACTAATTAATAACTTCAATAAAAAAGCAATTAATAGCAAATTTTTATTAGAATCGTAGGGTGAATGGCGTCCAATTTAAATTAGCGTATTTTTAGGCTTAATGGTTATCGTCAACATACGTATGAAATTGTTTTTTTTTTTAAAAAGGAAAAAGAAATCTGGACCTGTTCCTTAATTAAAGGATTCGAAATCTTCTAGATCTTCCCTTTTCCTTATATAAGTCTACAAGTGAGGCCAAATTTGTTTTTTAACGTAAAAAACAAAATGCTAACGTGGACAAGTTTTTTTAAAAAAAAAGTTGCAAGAAAAATTAAGATTATGAACATAAATTTTGATATTTATATTTAATAAAATAGATTAGGAATTATATCTATCAATTAATATTAAGAAAAATATTTCAGTACTAACTAAAAACTAAATTATTAAGTTGAAATATAGATGTAAATTAAGATATCTGATATTATATTTTAGAAAAAACTTTAATTTTTTTATTTAATTATATGATAATAATTAAAAAAACTAATTTGCTAATACAAGTCTTTTTTTTTATTATTATTATTAAATTTCTTAATTTCAACAAAAAATTTAACCTTTTGTTCAATATCATTTATTTGTTACAAACAAAAAGAAATCAGAAGATATCCCAAAACAATATGGACAAATTAAAATAAAGATAGAAAAATCACTATAACTAAAACCTTTTTGTCTCATTAACAGGCATAAGGTTTTTGTTTTATATATTATTTTTTACTGGAATGTTTGTTTTTTACACAACACCCTATCATTATTCCAAAAAAAAAATATCGCAATATATATATATATATATATATATATATATATATATATATAAAATAACATTATGATAATTTTAATTGCTAGTGTATTAAAAAAAATGTAAGAATAATAAATTGATCGCACATACGAAGTTGTGAGGAGCTGTTGAAAGTGTCATTAAACTCGGCCTAGCGGGTTTACTTTGAAATTGTATGGAGATTGATTTGATATGACATAATCGAATGAGCATTTCCAAAGACAACCTGAATGAGCATTAAAAATTGATATGACTATAAAAATAGTTCAAAAATGATGTAATATTTTTTTAATGTCTAAACGATGACATGTTGGATCCACCAGGATTAACTTGGGTTAACTCGTCAAATTATCGACTAAATCATGGACTCGATTGGGTTTAATAATTTTATCATCTAAAAATAATTTTTATTTAATTATATGATAATAAAATAGATACTTGCATGAAAACAATTATTTGAGTTAAAAAATCAAAACAACGAGGGTGAGTTACACAAAATAAACGCTTTTAATATTATAAAAAGACTTCTCTACTTTTATCCTAGAACATGGTAAAAATAAATACCTGCATGAAAGCAACCATTTGAATTAAAAAGAAAAACAATAATGATGGGTTGCACAAAATAAATGCTTTTAATGTTATAAAAAAACCTTCTCTATTTTTATCTTGTAACAGAGTAAAAATCAAATGATATTTAATAAATTAACTATAAACTAAAAGATAAGAAAGTTTTACTATATCTCTTGCATAAAACATTATTTATTTGAATATTACTTTGCTCTTTTTTTATCTTTAAATTTTTTTTCAATTAATGTTTTTTTCCTTTTAATATTATATTTTTTTTATTGAGTTATTACATACTCATGACATTGATTACGGGTTTGACAGGTTAGGTTAGTTGACTCAAGTTTATTTTCTTCTTAATTAACCTTTTTTTTTAATTCATCATTTAATATTGGATTGATTAGAAATTAGACTTCATAATTTGTTTTGCTTACTTTCTGTTATGTTATTTCAACTTCATTACCAGATAACAGTGCTTAACGGATTAATCCGAGTAGACTCAAGTTGTTTAGTGTGCTATTTTTTAATTATTTTTTTTAATTTCATCATTCAACACCGAGTTAGTTACGAAGTGACCTTCATAATAATTTTATTTATTTTCTATGAGGATGTCTTGGTCTCACGATCAAGGTCGCGGGTTTTGACATTTTAACCCCGGTTAAATCGAGTCCTTTTTTTGTTTTTTTTCTAAAAGGTTATCTCGGTTTCATGACCCAGGTTACGAGTACTTCAAAATTGATTTTTTTTATTGGGTTGTCCTCGTCTTATCATGTAGGTTGTGGGTTTGGTGGGTTAATCCAATTAACTTAATTAATTTAGTTTTTTATTGATTTTTTTTCAATTTTGTCATTTAATGTTGTGTTTGATTGAGAATCAGATTTCATGATTTATTTCAGTTTTCTTTTTATTATGTTATCTCGACCTCATGATCTAATAATAATGTTTTACAAGTTAACTTGGATTGATTTGACTCTTTTTTTAATCTCATTTCTTTAATTAGAATTTAAATTCACCATTCAACATTGGGTCTAATAAGAAAAATTGAAAATTGAGCTTCATAATTTATTTTGATTTACTCTCTATAGAGTTATATTAGTTTCATGATCAAAGTCGTGAATTTAGTAGATTAACTTGAGTTAAATCAGGTCATTTTTTAATTTTATTTCTATGAGGTTATCTCAGTCTGATGACTGGGGTCATGAGTTTGGCGGATTGACTCGGGTTGTTATTTATGTTCTTTTGTTTATTGATTTGCTTTTTATGTGGTTATTATAGTCTCATAACTCTGGTCGTAGATTTGACATTTTAATCCGGATTGACCAAAATCAATCCAATATGTTGTTATCTTAATATTTTAAAAAAAATATCATCTTGAAGTTTTTTTAGTCAAACTATGTTTTTACTGGTTATGGATTGTTTCTAGGCTCACAAAGTCAATCTGGTTAGATCGGGTTAACCCTCATACAATTTCAATTTTTTTTTCATTAGAAAAAAATACAAAATATTTGAACAGCTTTTTTATGTTCAAGAAAAATTTGATCCGACCTGTAGCGTAGCACGAGTCAATGATTTAGTTAATATTTAAAATATATTCTTAATTAATTTTGAAGTATTTAATTAATTTTGAAGAAATTATATTTAAATTAAAGGGGGGAAAAAGAGGCAAAAAAGGTCAGATGTGTGTTTCTAGATGGCCCATAACGTCTATCGCATTAAAAAAAAAGTTAACAAGTAAGCCGGCAAGGCTAAGCTTGCATCTTTCTAAAAAGTAAAAACCCCAATGTGAAATTTGGTTCCCAATAAAACTAAATTTAATTTTTATAAAATTGAGTATCAAACAGAAATGCACTGTTAAATGAAAAGAAAAAGTTAGATGCGAAAAAGAAAAGGCTAAAAGTACAATTTGACCCTAAAAATTTAATAAAATTCCAGAATGGTCCCTGGAGTATAATGAGATGATCTGGACAGAAATGAGGATGAATTATGGATATAATTTCAGTATATTCATGGATTTATGATAAATTTTAGTTTGGTCCTCCAATTTGACAAATGTTGCAATTTAACCCTTAAAAAAATATGATAAATTACAGATTAGTCCCTAGCTGTAATATTAGCCTTTTCAGATTGGTTTGATGAATAATTGAGGGTTATTTAGTGAATTATTGTCAATTTTATTAGTTGTTTTTATTATGGATTAGATTTCGGGAAAACCGTTAAATGTTGGGTTTTTTAGGAAAGATAACTAGTTAGTTCACAAATTACTGTAGCAGTGAACAGTAATTTATTAGAGAGTGCACAGTTATTTTCCTATGCCGTATTTCGTTACTGTAATGTAATTACGAAATACGTGGAAGGAAGCTGCATCGGCTTCCTTAATGCAAAATCCATTTTCTCCAAAACCTTCATTTTGGCGCCACTTTCATCCAGCTCAGGCGGTCTGCAAAAGTTGTAGCTGATTCCACGAAGAAGAAACACTTGAACAGAATATATAATTTTTTTTTTAATTTTATTCTTTAATATTTAATTTATTAAAAATTAAGTTTTATAATTTATTTTGATGTTTTTATATTAGATTATCCTGGTGTCATAATTAAAGTCGCGAGTTTGATGAATTAACCTGGCTATCTCGAGTTTCTTTTTTATCCTTTTTAATTGAGATTTTTTTTATATTTCATCCTTCAACAATTGAATGAGAATAAATTTTCATAATTTATTTTAATTTATTTTTTTTAAAGTTATTTTAGTCTCATGACCTGGATCGCTAACTTGGTGGGTTAATCTAGTTATCTCATTTTTTTTTATCTTTTTAATTTTATCTTTAAACATTGGATTGAATAGTAATTAGACTTTATAATTTATTTCGGTTGGCTTTCTATAAGGTTATCATGGTCTAATAATCTAGGTCACGAGTTTGGTCAGTTAACCTGAATAGAATTTTTTTTCTAATCTTTTTTATTTAACTTTTTAAAATTTTATCATTCAATATTAATTTGAGAATTGAGATTCATATTTTCATTCGATTTACTTTTTGTAGGGCTATCTGGGTCTCATAATCAGGATCACAGATTTAACAGGTTACCCAATGTATACTTAGATTAATTCAACATGTTATCTTTTCAATATTAAAAAAAGATATTATTTTGAATTTGTTTAGTTAAACTATGTTTTTATTTGTCAACAATATTGTATTTGGATATGTAAAGTCGATTAAGTTACATTGAATCAATCTCCATATAATTTAAAATTTTAATTGGGCTAGAAAAAATATTAATAATATTTGAATATATTTTTATATATTTTAAAAAATAATCTAACCCACGAAAAAAAAAATCTAACCAACCCAAAGCGCCTACTTTGATTAAAAAAATATATATGTATTATCATAATAAAACCCCACTTGGCAGCATAGCATTAAAAGTACCATCAACTTGGCAAAGCGAAACAAAAGCTTTTTCCACTTTATGATTTTGACTCCCTCACTCACCTCCTCCAAAATCGAAATTCGGCAATCATTTTTGACATAATAATAATAATAATACTAATAATAATAATAATAATAATAATAATTTATTATTTCAAAAGTCCTGGTCCCATTAATTCTAAATACAGAGTAGCTTTTTTCTACCACAATTATTTATCAGTAAGAACTAAAATTAAAAATAAAACATAACATAACGATGAATTTCAATAGTGGAAATCACTATTTATATACTACCAATATACTATTCACTACAATAATAAAAATTATTATCTTAGCCTTGATATGAAAAACTAATTGCATTTGAATTGTGGATAAAATTATCGTCTTTTCTTTTTAAATGCACAATAAAATTATTAATTTTCCCTTGAAAGCATAAAATTTTAAACTATCATATAAAGGCGTTTTTCTATCTTTTTATATTTTTTAACGTAGTAAAATAACTTAATTACTCTCAAAAGCAAATTTTTTTAAGCTTACATTCAAGGGCTTTTCTTTTTAATCTTTTCAACCTAGATTTTTTTATATTATCAAGTTAGTCAAGGGTAATTTTTTCTTTTAAGCTTACGTGTGCGGCACCTCTCAATAGCAAAAAAAAACCCTTTCATCATGTTATTGGCAGTGACGGGGGCTGATTTCACCAACAGGGCTTTCTTTTTTTCTTCTTTTCTATCTTATCTCCTAGAAAAATCACAAAGGCCATTTAAAATTTTAGAGTTATCCTCTTAGTTGTAGATATTTCAAATCTAGTTCTTATTTTTTAAATTTTCAAGTTTTGTTATTGGCCCTTTGTAAAAAAATTATTTGTTTTTAATTTCACACTTGAATTCCAATTTGTGATATTTTGGTCCTTATTCTTTTGATTTTTTTAAATTGATTTTTCTTTTCAAATTCATCATTCAATCAAAAATTCATAGTCATCCTCCAATTTATTTTTTATTTCAATTTTAATCCTCATTCTTTTAATTGCTATTTTTTATTTTGGATCCTTTTATGTAATTGATTTTTTTTACTAATTTTATCCCTTAGCATTTGATTCGTTAGGGTTTATGCTTTGTGTTTTTTTAATGTATGGGGTTTCTAGTCTAATGACCCGAGTCATTGGTTTGAAAAGTTAACTCGAGTCGATATTTTTTTGTGTTTTTTCTACTTATTTTCTTTTCTAGTTTCATTGTTCAACATTAATTTTTTTTTAAAAAAAATGGGCTTGGTTTTTTTTATTTCTTTTCTATCAGGTTATCCCGATCTCATGACTTGAATTGCGAGATTGGTAGGTTAACCCGGATTGACTCACCTCATATTATCTATGTTACATGTTTGTCTTGTGAACTCGAGTTGACTCGAGTTGGTTTGTTGTCATCTTTTTATCCAATTTCATCATTCCATATTTAATTGGTTTAAAATTCAATTATGCAGTTTCTTTATGGAAAAAAGTTTTTTCTTCCAAGTTATCGTAGTCATTTTTTTAAAAAGTTTGATTTGTTTACCATTGTTGTCTTTTTTATCATCAAATTAAAATAAAACCAAAATATTTGATCAACTAAAGTCTATAACCAGAGTTGCTATTTTTTTTTAAAAAAATATATTTACAATATCTAAACATTATTTTTTAAAGAAAAAACATATGTGGCCTCGCGGCATATCACGAGTAACATCTAGTTAGACTCTAATAGCTGTGGCTAACTAATGTTCCACACAATTAGCATTTCTGCTAATAATGGAAACTGTGACAGGCAAACGTGCAAGCATATTCTTAAAGGAATTAATATGCTTTATTTTTCTTTTTGATTGGTTGATTTTTAAATAATTTTATGTTGTTGCGTGTTTTTTCATGATGGTATATTTGTGTCTTTAATATTTATTTTAATCTTTTTTTTATAAGATTCTGTTATATTGACCTATAATTGTTTTGGGAAAATTCTCAATTATATGTATATATCCAAATTTATTACCAAACTTATTTTTTTTATCTTTTTTTGTAAGATAATATTATGTTGACTTTATTATTATTATTATTATTATTATTATTATTTGAATTTATTATTTCTTATGCATTTTGGAATTCTTAATTATGTTTCTAATTGTTATATATAAATATTTTAGATCATTATATATGTTTTTATATATTTTAGCAGGTTAATTTTTTTTATTAATAATTATTATTTGATAGATCATTATATATAAGTATTCCAAGTGTATATATAAATAGAAGTTTACTAGCCATTTAACTCGCGCTTCGCTGTGGGTTATACATTTTTTTTCAAAAAATATCGGGTATGCAGGTTGCTTTAATGTGTTTTTTTACACAAAAAAATTTAAAATATAAATTGAAAATCTTATGCAAGCATTTAATTAAATAAATTGATAACCATTTATGTAAATAAAAAATATTAGTAACAATAACTAAGAAAAAAATTGAAAAAAATTAAGAAATGAATGCAAATTAAGATATTCAATCATATAAAATGAGACATTCATCCGATTGTGTTTAAGAAATTTATTTATTTAAATCGATAAAAGATAAATCTAAACCCTAAAAAACTCAAGACTTAAAAAATAAATACAAATGAAATTGATTAAATAAACCCACGCTATAAAAAATATTACGCAAGGCTGAACACATCAACAATATTATTTAAAAATGAGTATTTTTTATTTTAAACTTCATTTGTATAAAAAAAAAACCTTATATTCAAATACTGTATGTAAAATTCGTGATATAAGTCATGAGACCGGGATAAATTTATATAAAAAACTTGAAGATAATCACAAAATCAATATAAAAAAAATTCTAATGCAGAACGATAAGATTATACAAAGTCGAACCCCAATAAATTAAATGTCAAAAGATGAAACTAAAAAAAAATCAATTACACAAAAAGATCTAAAAAAATGAAGGTGAAAAAAAAAAATTAATTAGAGGGATACAAATTTTCAGTTGGAGAGTTAAATTAAATTGAAAAATAGCTTTAATAAAAGGAAAAACAAATCAAAAGAATAAGGGTTAAACTGAAAAAAAAATAAAACAACAAAAAGTTGATTGAAGGTTGAAATTGAAAGCCAAAAAAATCTTAACAAAGTGCCAAGGAAATTTTTTTTAAAAAAAAAGGAGCGAAATGAAAAACAAAACATATGAGAAATTGCAATTAAAGGACTAAATTGAAGAAAAAAAACTTCTATAAAAGAAATAAGAATGAAATAAGAAATTAAAAGAACGAGGACTTTAAGTAAAAAAAAACATATGAGAAATTGTAATTGAATGACTAAATTGAATAGAAAAAAACTTCTATAAATGGAAAAAGAATGAAATAAGAAATTAAAAGAATGAAGACTGGAATTGAAAAGTAAGAAACAAAGAGGACAATGATGTATATTACCTTCTGGAGAGAGAAAAGAAGGGGAAAAAAAAATTAAACGATCACTGGTGACAATCCAACCACTATAAGCTGTGATGCGTCTCTTCACATGGAAGAGGACATTGTGGCCCATCTAGGGAGATGACGAAAGGCTAGTTTTGGCCACCGGGTGGAGTCACGTGTGCTGTCTGAATGGCGCGGATGCTACCCACTCACTAGCGTGTATTGAACATGGGCCGACATTTTTCATTTAAAAATTCAAAAATAATGTGAAAATACCAAAATGCTTCATGACCCTGGCAATTACACAAAATACTCGTGTGAAAGTACAAAAATACTCTCAAATACAAAGCTTATTTTTTTTTAATCTTTTCCAAGGTTTAAGATATATTTTCACTGTACATGGATATTTGAATACCAAAAAAAAACCCCTTATTTAGCAGCCCAACAAATTTTTGACCCTGAGAGCAAATAAGTATTTTTATTGTTAAGAAACTTACGAAAAGTCAATAAAGCTCTAATTAATAGTTCTAAGTTTTGTTGATTTCGGGGGTAAAAGAGTATTTTTACCGTGCTAAAAAAATTAAAAAAAAAACATAAACACCCCTGTAGAATCTTTTAATGACCAATGAGTTAATGACAACGACCAAAACACCCCCACCTTTAAGGCTTTATCTTTTTCCATTGAAGGGTAACATGATAATTTTATTATTGCAATCCTAAAATTGTGTCTTGAGCTATAGTTAAACTCCCACGGGTTTTAGAGTTTTTGTTAATATTAGTTTTTGGGGCTAATCCAAGGTTCTTTAGAACCTATTTGTTTTTGTATTTGAAAAAGATTGAAAATTTTTTCTTTATTTAAAATTAATTTTTTTGGTGTTTTTTCAGATCGTTTTAATATACTGGTATAAAAAATAAATTTAAAAAATAAAAAAATATTATTTCAATATATTTTCAAATGAAAAATATTTTAAAAAATAACCACTATCACACTATCAAATATGCTCTTAAATGTATGCATTCGTAAAAAGTACAATCTTTATTGTAGGGTGGATGATTAATTTGTCTGTACACTCATATTTAGTGCAAATAATAATAATAATAATAACCCAATTACATCTATCATCTTTATAAGAAAATTTTAATAAATTTAAAGCATACAGGAAGGTGAGCTGTCTAATAATAACTTTGTTAATTTATTGAGAAATATATTACATGATGACTTAAAGTATGAGAAAACTGGACGTAGTTGTTGAACATTTATGTAGAAATGACGTCTACATTCCTTAAGGTCTTCTGGTGGAAATTAATGGAAATAGGTACAGTTTCTTTTTTGCCATAAATTATTAGTTAAATGGTTGCCGTGAAGGTATTATTTATTTTTATATTTTAAAAATATTTAAAAAAAAATTAATTTTTTTTTATTTTTTTTCTTTACTTCAAATTAATATTTGTTTTTGGTATTTTCAGATTTTTTTAATGTGTTAATATAAAAAATAATTTTTAAAAAATAAAAAAAACTTTATTTTGATGTATTTTCAAGTAAAAAACACTTTAAAAAATAATCATTACCACACTTTCAAACATCGCTAAAATCTTTGAGTATGACTTATAACAATCATACAAAACATGTTTGTGTGGTACCTTCTTATTAAATTTGTTCCGTCTTGTTCTTCACTAAATAAGTGCGCATATATATATATATATCACTTCCTTGGAAATATAGCCATTGAATTAGGTTTTGACAAAGTATAACTATAGAATTATTTATTGAATATGCTAATTGATTTAAAGTAAAATTAGTAAAATAGGGTAATTTATATTTTATGACCGTTTAAAATGTACAGTGATTATTTATAATTTTTAGATATAAAACAAATATATCTATCTATTTATTATATTGAGTCAGCCATGAATCATATAAGAAACATTACATTTAAGTACTTTTAACTTCGAAAGAAATAAAAACTTGAATAATCTTGAATAATTCATGTTTTTAGAAGGGTTGGCAAGGCTCGACCAAGCCCTAAAACCCAACTGAACCTTTAAGAGAAAAAAAAAGAAAGAAAAAAAAGAATAAAGGAACCTTATAAAGCCCAATTAAGGTTTCTTATTAATGGCCTAATCGAGGGCTAGACAATGGAAGAAAGAAGGTTTGAGGTGTGGGATAGAAGAAATAAAAACTAACATATGAATTGAGAGGGGAGAGAGAGAGAGAGAGAGAGTGAGTGAGGGGAGGAAAATCAAGGAAGAAAGAATGTGTCACTGAAGTGTCATCGTAAATCCATTATATGGATGTCACATCATTAGAAAGATCTTGCCGAGATGATTTAAAAGACACCAAGGAAGACTTCCATTATAGCTCATATCACATCACACATGCTACTAGAAGACCAACCTCCCTCACATCCTAACACATGCGTCAGACACTTTTTGTCTCTCCTTTGTAATTTAGTCTTTGATTCTCAAATAACTTTTTATTTCAATTTTGAATTTCAGTCCATCCAAGCTCAATCAAGGCCCAACTGAGAGGAGAAAAGAGAAGAGAAGAGAAATATAAGGGAAAAGAAAGAGAAAAATTGGTCTAACTAGCATCAAATGTAGCCCAATCAAGCCCAACAAGGGAGAGAGAAAATATTGTCATAGCCCATGCTTGTATCACCCTAACCATCTACAATTTTATACAAAACCCATTTATTTCTTCGCTTTATATTTTGTGGGCGCATAATTGTTAATGCAGATACCTACCTTCTTCTTCCATGGCCAGTATGACGCCTACCTTTTCCAAAACTATACCTAGATGTCCGAGGCTCCACTTTCCATGAGGCAATTTTACTTGACCTAAGATACATAAATTCCTCGAGTTACTAGGTAACAATACATAGGTCATGATAGAACACCACACACAATAATTACAACACACACTCTTTATTTTCTTTATTAAACATTATTTTTCTATTATGATTTACTAACTTAGATATTAGAGGGTTTCTTATACCGATAAAAAACTTGTTTTGCATGTGTTCATGAGCAACAAACCCGACCCCCAAAAAAATGATCACACGCATGGTGTTTATTCCTTGCTTCACGCTGATCACAAGCATATATAGCTGGAAATCAGGTGGTTTTAAATTGTTGCTTCTGATGTGATGATGATCAAAGGAAGGTTGCCTGCTAAAGTGTTGCACCAGACGCTTTAAAATGCTGACAATAACCCCATGCGTGAAAGGTTAACACTCATGGATCCAAGTTTTCCAATTTGATTGGAACTAAGAGGTTCACTTTGTGATCAACACACACTGCATATCCGTGGAAATATGAGGTCGTAACCGACAGGAGGGATATGCTGCTGCTCGCCGTGAAGTCAGCAATGGCTTTCCGATTTATTAATTTCTCTTCGTGTTTGACTTTTTATTCACCTAACGCAGGAAAAGAAGAAAGAAAGAAGAAAAACTTACAAATGTGTGATTGATATTGCAAAGATACTAAATTTGTGTTATTTACTTGCCAGATTGTAAAAGTGATTAATATTGCAAAATTTTTGCCAGATTGTTCTTACCCCTTTCCCTTTTCTCTTTCTCTTTCTCTTTCTTTTATTTTATTTCTCTTTCCCTCTTTCTCTTTCCATCTATTTTCTCCCTTATTAATTCCATTATATATTTGATGGAGTTTTTTTCTATCGTCCTTTTTATACAAAAAATAAGTTACATACAATATAATTTAAGAATACTAGAAGTGTAGTGCAGGTCTTTGAATTTCTCTTTTTTTTTTCTATGTTTATTTTGTCCCGTTTGTTTGCTAAATAGTAGTTTTCTTTTGAAAAGTGATTTCCTTGAAAGTGAATTATTTTTCGATGTTTGGTAGTTTAATGGAAAATAAGTTGAAAAACATTTTTCAATGTTTGGTTATGTCATGAAAAATGAGCTGGAAAATAACTTATTAATATTTTTTTTCAAGTTTATTAAAATAAGGAATAAATCTTACAAATTAAAAAGTTGAATGAGAATGAAATTGAAAAAAATAATCTAATTTCATAAATTATCTCAAATAAAATAAATAACAATCAAAATAATAGAGATCAAATCTAATAGATAAAAAAAATTAAAAGATGATAAAATTAAAATAATAATAATTACAATTTCATAAATTATTTCAAATAAAACAAGTAACAATCAAAAGAATGATGACCAAATTTGATAGATAAAAAATTTCAATTAAAAAAATAAGAAGAGAAAATCAAATAACAATCATAAAAATGAGAACCAAAGTTAACATAAAAATCAAATTAAATCACATTCTAAGGGGTGAAACTGAAAAAAAAAAGATTCAAAACAAAATATATAGCAATCAAAAGTTTGAGAACCAAATTTGTTATAATCAACATATAATATGATATTTTTAATTTTTTCACAACTTCTAGAAAGTGTTTTCCACCAAAAATAAAAGGGAAATACTTTCATGGAAATCAAGTCAAATTTTTCTTCGACTGAAAAATATTTTCCATTGACTAATTTTGTTAATGACAAACAAACACGAGAAAGTTTGGAAAGCGATTTTCAAAAAACCACTTTTCGCCAAATAAACGAGGCCTTCATTTTTTTTAGATATATATATATATATATATATATATATATATATATATATATATATATATATATATATAAAAGAAACTTGAATTCATGGATTTTCTTTTTAATGAATGCATATTCTATGCATATACACATCATGCACAAATATATACATATACAAAAAACAATTTAAATTATATTGAGATATTTTATACATTTTCAGAACAAATTAAATTTACACATTTTTTATGTTAATATTCATAACGAAAATGAAGGGAAAACACATAAACTTTAAAGGGATAAACTAAAATTCATCCTAAATTCTTGAAATAAATTATAGTGCTTCCTCAATTTAGCCATTAATTTCATAACATGTTGACACATACTTTTTTCTTTACTTGATGATTTTTACTTGATTGGATTGACTGATAAGTATCATTTTCTATGTTCATGATTGATATTGTTGTGATTTTATTCTCGATAAAGGGTAGAGATATGGGTGACAAAAACCACTCATACCAATTAACACAATTAAAAATACAGCCCACAAAATGCTTTTTCACTAATATTATTTTGATCCTTCAAAATTTTTTAAAATTTTAATTTTGTCCCTATATTTTTTCGTACAAATACATTCTTACTTGAAAAGTTCTTGTCCTCGTACTTTATAACATATATAATTTATTTTCTATATTAGAAAGCTTCAATAAGTACCTAGACGTCAACTTTTTTAAACTTAGTCAAAATTACTCAATAAATCCAAATTAAATTTTTTTTTCTATAATATCTTATATCTATCATCATGATTTATTTATTTATTTATTTTTATTTCCATAACTTGAACCTTAACAAATAGAAACAAAAACAAATTCTCATAATAGATATATGATATTATAAAAAATAATAATTTTATTGAAAAATAATATATCAAGAAAATATAATAAAAATCAAAGGAAAACACTTCAATAATCTAACAATGATAATTCAATCCTCATAAAACTAAATTTGTTAATTTAACTCTTTCACAATAAAAAGTCAACTAATCAACAATCCAAGTACAACAAAATCAAAATAATATCCATTATAATCATAAAATGCAATCACATCCATAATTAATCAATTCAATCAAACATAAATCTTTAAATAAAAAAAGTTTAGGACTTCATTACCAAAAATAAAAAAAGTAAGGATTGGGTTGTTATTTTGAGATAAAGTTCATTTATTGAGTTTTTGGACATATACCAACATGCTCTAGAGTTTATAGCACTTGATAGACATAAATGAGACCTTTGAAATTAAAGAGAAATATGAAAAATAGAGTCATCACCTAGATCTTTAAAGAGACTAGAAGTCCTAAAATATATATTGGTTCAAAAGATTTGAGAAAGTGATTGGTTATGTTTAAGAAAATGAAAATCATCCTTACTACATCATTTACAATAAAAGATTACTTTACATGTCTTTAAAATCTATTTTATGTACCAAATTAATTATATAGATTATTTTCTAAACTTATTTACAAGTCATTTATTATTGATGAATATTTGTTTAGATAGCATTAGACTCTAAATCAAGAGTCTCGTAATTTGATAATTTTTTTTAGTTTTATTTATTTATATTTCTTAAACTTTTTCATCATCATCATCATTTTAAAACGTAAAAGTTGAACATAATGCTACATTCGACCAATGTAAGTCCTTACTTTGAGGAGACTTGTTGACTTATTATTAACCTCATTTTATTTTTTATTAAAAGCATCGTGCTAGGCTCAAATAAGTCCCTAAAAACTAGGAAACACATTGGCGCTAACTTTATGAAAATTCATCGATGTTGTTTTTGTTTTTTAAATAAATATTTACATGCAAATACATACACAGAAAGGTGAAAACACAGTTTTACAAGATGAAACAAACATTGATATAAAACCAATAAAAAATGAAAATAAAATAAAAAAGGCATGAAAGAATAGTAACCAAACATGAATACTAACATTTACATTATTTTCAATTATAAATAGTAACTTTCAAGCAAAAACCTAAGGGAAAGAATAAAAGAGAAGGAAAAGAGATAAGGGCTTACCTTAGAGGTGGTTCTAGACGAGTGTGAAGCTATTGAAGTGGCTACTAGTGGTAGAGATGGTGGCAGATCTAGAGGTGGTGTGGTTTTCAAGGGGTTTTTCTCGGGTTTCTCTCTCTCAAGTTTCATTTGTTTTGTTTTATTTTTATTTTTCTCTTCCCCTCTTTCTTGTGATGAGAATCATCAAGCAACACCACGTGATTCATTACATGTGTCAATTGAGTCTATTATAAAGTCAAGAGCTGAAAAGATTAAATAGACATTAAATGGGATAACTCAAGATATTTAAGTCTTATTTCCTACAAAACTTACGAATTCAACTTGTATTCCTGCTTACATGCAAATTGAGCTTATTTTATAATATTTAATTTTATGTTAATTGGAATAACTTCTAATCTGACCCTTGAGACCAGACTTAAGTTTTTTTAAAAGATTCTAAAGGTCTTGTTTTCTATAGGCTTAAAATTGTATAGTGATTAGACACTTGGAATCATTACAATAAGGTCTATAAGTTATGTTTGAGATTCTCAATATTTTCCTAATTGATTTAAGATTTTTTTTTTTAAAAAATTATTTTGCTAATTTTTTAGCCTTATTTAAGACATTTTACTTAGTATAAATAGGATTATTTAGCTTGCATTTAGGGAGACAGATTATATATGAAAGTTTGCTTTTAGACTTGGTTTTTCATAGAACTTTAAGAACTTATCAAATATTAATTCTTTGTGGCATTCATCCTCATACCTTCGGTTCGTGGTTTGTTATAAGTAATGGTATGGGGTTCTCAACCTTATACCTTTGGTTTTTAGTTCTTTATAATTAATGGGATGAGATTTTCATTCAATCATTCAATGACTACATTGTTTTGGTTTAGGTAATCATTAGGTTGCGTTCTTTTTAACTTGATTTTAGCTTTCTTGGTTTGATTAAATCTATATTGATTATGGGTTATAGGGTTCTTACCTCTCAGTTCGCATTATCCTAGCTCAAACATGCTCATTTCTCTCGACTCAAACTCTCATTTTCTTTTCTCTCTCTCTTGGCATCTTCTTTCTCTAACCTAGGTATTTTATTTATTATTTTACTTTTATTTATAGGAAAGGATAAAGCTTTTAAAACTCTTTCTTGATGGTGTGATTATGGCTATGGGTTCATTTAGGTTAATCTCAACCCTCTACCATAGTTGTACTCTTGACCGTTGTTGTTTTTTTAGTCTATTTGCACCACTTTTATAACAATTCTAAAAGGTAAGAGTATTTTCTTTTTGCATGTAGCACACATGCAACGAATGAGAGAGGTATGTTGTTTACCATTTTATGAGAAGCGTGTAAGAGAGAACAATATGGCCAAAGTTTGACCAAAATCATGAAGAAAAAAGAAAAGAAAAGTTGCATACCATGTAGGGAAGAAAAAGGATTGTTTTAATTCATACACCAAAACAACATTGTTTTGATGCTTTTTTTTTGTTTGTTTTAGGTGAAATGAATCATTTCATTAAAGGGAGTGAAATACACCATAGTTTAATGAAACAATTTTGTTTTGACTTAAAAATAATTTACATGTTTTTAAAGAATTTCGTTAATCTCTCCAACTTTTTAAATTTGATTATTGGATCTTTATTTTTTTATATATTATTTTTAGTCAATTTCAACTATTTTTTCTCAATATTTCTTGTCAATTTTCATCCATGATTGCATTAAAATAGTCCTTGTATTTTTAATTCTTAGCCTTTTAATTTTTAATTATTTAGCCAATTTCAATCGTTTTCTTAATATTTCTTCTCAATTTTGTCTTTGATTATATTAAAATGGTCCTTGCATTTTGTTACCTTTTCCAATTCAGTACCTAACTTTCTGATTTTTAATTATTTAGCCAATTTAAAACCTTTTCTTAATATTTATTTTCAATTTCATCCCTAATTACATTTCTTCTTCTTTTTTCTTTTTCTTCTTTCCATTTTTTTGCTATATATATGCTTTTTTTATTGAAATGTATATTTTTTTAATATTTGAAAGAGGTCAAAAAGTGGGTTATGATAAAGTTGATGATCAAATTCAATTATATTAATACCACTAATTAATGAAATAGAGTAGCAACGATAAAATATAAATTACAAAGTTGTTATTAAAATAAAAAATATATCATAAAGACCTTTTAAACACAAACATATCTAATAAAAGTATAAGAACATATGTAAGCATTAATCATTTCATTTGGGAAGCCTCATATGTGATAACCTTAGTACATAAAAATATATTTTTCTTAAATTAGTTAACTAATTACAACTCCATTAAAATCTATCAATATACATTATATATTATATCATTCATTAATCATACCCTTTTATAAAAATATTAACCAATTGTAACATTTTATTTGTTCTTATTTTTTAAACATACCTAACTACTATATTCATAAAAATTAATAGTCACGCCTGAAAAATTTGATAATTTTAATATGAATTATGTGAATCTCGTGGATATAAAAATCTAGAAACCTACAGTCAAATTGATTATGTCCAAAAAAAGCAAAATTCAAGCTTGTAATTGAGCTTGACATAATGATAACTTGTACTGAGGCACCAAGACTATAAATAATTAAACCCATACCCAATACCTATAAAGAGACGCGAATGAGAAGTATAGAAAACACCCTGAAGCTTGGTTAGTTATTTGATAAGTCAAAGTAGTTCCATGGGGAACTAATAGTAAAAGCAAACTCTCAAATACAAGATTTATTTCTGAAGAATTAATCCATCTCTTATTAGTTTTTGTTTCTTTTAAAAAAGTCAAATATAGGCTAAATAACCTATTTATACTAGGTAAAACATCTTTAATAATGCTGAAAAATAAATAAAAAATTTTACATAAAATAAAAAAAATAATCCTAAATCAACTTGAAAACTAGTACAATTCCCATATAGTAGCTTTTAAACCTTATCACAAGGCCCTTTTGATCTCTGATCACTATAAAATTTTAACAGTTTATAAACAAGGCATCTGAAATCATCTAGTAAAATTTTAGCCTAATTTAACATTTAAATTAAAAATTTTACTTGATAGATTAAAACTATGCACTTGAAAAAATAACTCCAAAACTGCTTCTAGTGTCCTTGAATGATAAGGAAACTTTACCAATGAGAAATTACACAGAACAAAAAGAAACACAAATTGTTGACATGGAAACCCTTTCAAAATATAATATAAATTTCTATCACCAGTATTTTCTTTGTAAAAAAAGAATCCTTGCTAAATAAGAAATCCACAAATTATAAGAAAACAAAAAACAAAACTCGCAAAACAACCTTTGGCCTGACTTTAAACATGTTGTTCTCTCTCGTCTGGTTAAATTATTGGGTTTATTATATATGAATGAAAGTTTGACATGTTTAGTTTCCAACCCAACTATAATCACAATAAAAATCTACATGTAGATCTAGATACGGACCAAACAATGTACAAAGAACTTGTCTAATAAATTTATAACTTATTAATCTAAATATCTAGAATCAGCCCAATCAATTCCTCTTGGATTATTTTATTTTTAGACATTGTAATAGGCCCAATTTCTACCTTTAATGTATCTTTTAGTGATGCTCGCTGATTCACATCATCCCCCCTCTTCTAAAAAAGATTTGACAAATTGTTACCTTGTTTGGATGTTAACTCGCTTTTAGAAAACATATTAACCTGCTTTTATGATTTGATTTTCCTTTTCTTTTAATTAATTTATTTAAATTGTAAAAAACCAGATGACAAAAAATCTCTTTTTTTAACATTTATTGCATCTAAATTCTAGATGCGACAATGATGAAATAACATAAAAACTAAAAGATAAAAGAATATAATTTAATTTTAGAACCTTTCTATGATACCCTATTAATATAAATATCTAAAAACCTACGGTCAAATTAAACCTTCCCAAGAAAACTAAATCTAAGCTTGTGATCGAGTGGAGTTTGCAACAATAATAACCTATACCGAGGCACTAAAACTATAAGTAACTGAACTCCAACCTAATTCCAATAAAGAGATAAGAACAAGAAGTATAGAAGATGTCATGATGCTTGGTTAATTCTTTGATAAGTTAGAGTAGTTCTATGGAGAACCGAAAGTAAGAGCAAACTCTCACACATAAGTTTTGTTTCTAAATAATCAATTAATTTCTTATTTATTTTTTAAATCTTAATATAAGCTAAATAACCCTATTTATACCAGGTAAAAAGTCCTAAATAATTTTGGAAGAATAATAAAAGAGTTCTAAATAAAACAGGAAGAAAAACCTAAATCACCTAGGAAACTAAAACAATTCTTATATAGTAGTTTATGAACCTTATCGTAAGGCCTTCTCTTACTTTGATGCTTATGAAATTTTAACCTTATATAAAACAAGTCCTTTGAAATCATCAGGTAAAATTTCAACCCAATATAATGGTTGTATTGAAAATTATGCTTGATAGAGTAAAACTATATATTAGAAAAAATAAGTCCAAAACTGCTTCTAGTGTCCTTGAATGATAAGAAATCTTTACTAATGAGAAATTACACAGAACAAAAAAAAAACACAACTTGTTGAGATGGAAACCCTTTCAAAATATAATCTATTTTCGCCACCTGTACTTTTTTGTAGAAAAAGAATCGTTGCTAAATAAGAAATCTACAAATCATAAGAAAATAAATAGTCAAACCTATACAACAACCTTTAGCCTAAATTTAAACATGTCGTTGTCTCTTATATAGATGAATTAATAGGTCTACCATTTATAGATGTAAATATTGAGATGTCTAGTTTCCAACCCAACTAGAATTGCAGCAAAATTCTACTTATAGCTCCAAATATGGACAAAACAATGCATAAGGGTCTAGTCCAATAGATTTGCAACTTGTTAACATAAATATCTAGAATCAGGCCAATCAAAATCATAGAAAAAATTCTACTTATAGCTTCAGATATAGACCAAACAATACATAAGGGTCTAGTCCAATAGATTTGCAACTTGTTAACTAATTAGTACTTAAAAATGCATTTTCATCTATATTTTATATTATCATATTACACTTAAATGCCTTAACTTGAGCATGTTTTATAATAACAAGTCCGATAATATAAGATATCTTTACTTTATGGTAAATACTCATTTTAAATGCAGGAATATCTCACAATTTAAAGGATTGATTGATTGATATGTTTAACTATTGAAGTTGAGAAGATAAAGAAAGGGCTAAGCTTAGAGAAGAGATGCTGATTTAATTCAAACTAGAACACCATTTGGTTATTGGGTCATAACTGGAGTTGTAGACCTTGGATTTAGGTCTGGATTATCTTGATGGAAAGCTAAGATATAGGCCTAAAACATTCGTGAAGAGTCCAAGATTCAAAACTGTCGTTTTCAAGCTCAAAACGTAGCAACAAAAGAGAAGTCTGAATATGTCATACAGGCCAGATACTATTAAGTGTTCAGCCTATATTTCAAGTTCTAGAAGTCCAATGAGTTCATGCTTTTTTTGGTGGAAAGTTGAGACAAATGCCCATAACTTTTATGAAGATTATATGTTCAAATTATGATGTTAGAAATGATGTTTTGTACAGCCAATAAGTCAATAGCTAGCCACCAAGTCAATAGGTGGCCACCAACTCAATAATTAGTCATTAAATCAATAGTTCTGAATTTTAGCCTATAAAAGGAGGCATTTGCCACATATTTAGGTATCTTGGTTTCCAGATGAAGATCTTGCTCTTACTCTCTTTCTTTGTATTTTGTAATGTTTAAGTTTTATTTTATGTTATATTTTCATTAATCTTTTATTTATGCATTTCATTTCCTGTACTATACTTAGTTAACTTATATCATATTTATGTTCTTATGTTGTTTATTTATGTTTCTCTTATTCATTATGTTTAGCTAAGTTTATTTTGTCAAGGTGAAAAGGTTACACTAATGGTGTAAGAATAATTATAATATAAACTCAACATGGACTTTAATGTTTGATATTAACATGTTTATAATTGTTATCTTATTCACTCTTAATATCTTACTTGTTAAATAGTTAATCTATATTTGTGTTGTACAACCTTGATACAACAAATAGTTGATCCTTTCATAGTTTACTGTATGGTATAACCGACACCTATGCTATGAAAGGAACTTGATTTGTTGTTGATATAAGTTATCACCATGAATACCTGATAACATTTACAAGTATTGACATTACTCAAATAAGATAATTAATAAGATCATGTTAATAAATTATAATCCGATTGGAACCTCCTTTGTGTGTGGTTTCCAGTTGAGTAATAAAAGGAGTTTATATTATACTTATTTGAAATATCATTAGTGGATCTTCTAACCTTGACAATTGTTTTATCTTTATTTAATCCTTACATCAATATCTCTTCTTAAAAATTCTCTTGAACTCCTTTTCATTTATTATTTGTAATTTTATATAATTGACCTCTCTGTGGTTCGACCTCGGTCTAGTCGAGTTTTTTTTATTACTTTGACACTTCTGCACTTGGGATAAGACATTAATCTTTTGATCGTGTCATTAATCCAAATTTCTACAATCAACCCAATCAATTCCTCTTGAATCCTCTTAGTTTTCAACCTTATAATAGACCCAATTAGTACCTCTATTGAATCATTTAATAATGCTTATCAATTCACATCATTCCCCCCCTTACTTTATAAAAATTCAACCTTGAATCATTACCCTGCTTGAATGTTGAGTTGATTCGGGAAGATATATTAACATGATTTTAAGATTTTGATCTTCCTTTATATATATATATATATATAGCAATCAGATAACAAATAATTTTTTTTTAACTTTTACCACAATTAGGTTCTAAATGATGACAACAATGAAATAACGAGAAAACTAAAAGATAAAGAGATATAACCTAATTTTAGAGTTTTACTAATATACCAAATGATGTGAACCCTAATGATATAAAGACCTAAAAACCCACAGTTAAATTAACCCTTCCCAAGAAAACTAAATTCAAGCTTGTGATTAAGTTTGACACATCAATAACCTTTATAGAGACACCAAGACTATAAGTAACTGAACCCTCACCCAACACCTATAAAAAGATACAAACAAAAAGTATAGAAGACACAACAAAGCTTGGTTGCTTTTTTTATAAGTCAAAATAGTTTCATTAGGAACTAAAAGTAAGAGCAAACTCTCATACATAAGTTTTATTTCTGAATAATCAATGTATCTTTTATTAAAAGAATTTTTAAAAATAAATACAAGCTAAAACCTTGTTTATACAAGGTAAAATGTCCTAAAAATGCTAAAAAAATAATAAAAAAAGTTTTAAGTAAAATAGGAAAAGGATTCCTGAATCAATTAGGAAATTAATACAATTCTCACATAGTATCTTCTATATCTTATCACAAGGCTTTCTTGAACTCTTATCATTATGAAATCTTTACCTTATATAAAACAAGGTCTGTGAAATCTTCTGGTAAAATTTCAACTCAATATAATGGCCGGATTAAAAATTATGCTTGATAGCGTAAAACTATGCATTAGAAAAAATAAGTCCAAAATTGCATGTAATGTTCTTGAATGACAAGGAAACCTTGCAAAGGAAAAAGTCCACAAAACAAAAAGAAACATAAGTTGGTGACACATAAACCCTTGTCAAAACAATTCTAATTGTTGCCACCTATGCTTTCCTTATAGAAAAAGAATTGTTGCTAAATAAGAAGTCCACAAATCATAGGGGAATAAATAGTAAAACTTTTACAACAACTTCTAGCTTGACGTCAAACACATTGCTTTATCTTTTCTAAATAAATTAATAGGCTTATCATATATGGATGTAAATATTAAGATGTCTTGTTTCTAGCCCAATCAAAATCATAACAAAATTTTATTTGTAGCTTCATATATAAACCAAACAATATATAAAGGTCTAGTTCAATAGTTTTGCAACACCCAAAATTAGCCCAATCAGATTCGTAAGCAAATTCTACTTATAGCTCTATATATGAGCCAACTAATACATATAAATCTAGTCTAATAGATTTGCAACTTGTTAACCCAAATATTCAGAATAAGTCCAATCAATTCCTCTTGGAGCATTTTGTTTCAGGCCTTATAATAAGCCCAGTTGATATATCTAATGGATCCTTTGGCGATGCTCGCTGATTTGTATCATTCCCCATCTCCTCAAAATGTTTAGACTTCAAATCATCACCTTGTTTGGATGTTGACTCATTTTTAGAAAACATTAACATGATTTGAGATTTTGATATTCTTTTTCTTTTTTTTATATATAAATTATAGACAACCAAATCATAAATAATCTTTTTTAAATTTTTTTATATCACAACTAGGTTCTAGATTGAGATAACAATGAAACTAAAAGATAAAAGGATATAACCTAATTTTAGAGTCTTTCTTTAATATCAATTGATGCAAATCTTATAGATATAAAGATCTGGAAACCCACAATTAAATTGATCATTCCTAAAAAAGCAAACTCTCACATACAAGTTTTATTTCTAAATAATCAATCAATCTCTTATTATTATTTTTTTCTTTCAAAAAACTCAAATACAAGCTAAATAGCCTTATTTATATTAGGTAAAACATCCAAAACAATACTGGAAAAATAATAAAAAGAGTTCTAGATAAAATAGGAAATATAATCCTATAATAACAAGGAAACTAATATAATCACCACATACTAATGTCTAAACCTTATCACAATGCCTTCCGATCGTTATGAAATTTTATCCGTGTATAAAACAAAGCCTCTAGAAGATTATGGTAAAATCTAGCCAAATACAACAGTCGAATTGAAAATTATGCTTGATAGCATAAAACTATACATTTGAAAAAATAAGCCTAAAATCACCTCTAGTGTCCTTGAATGATAAAAAACTTTATCAATGAGAAAATCCACAAAACAAAAGAAAACACAAGTTGCTGACATGAAAAACCTTGCTAAAATAATTTTAATTGTTGCCACCTAAGCTTTCCTAGTAGAAAATGAATCTTTGCTATATAAAAAGTCTACAAATTATACGAAAAAAAATAACAAAACTCATACAACAATTTTCGGTCTGACTTCAAATAAGTCGTTATCTCTCGTTTATATGAATTACTAGGTCAACCATATATCGATGAGAATCTTGAGATGTCTAGTTTCTAGTCTAGTTTGAATTGAAGTAAAACTCTAACTGTAGTTCTAGATATGAACCAAACAATACACAAAAGTCTAGTCTGACAGATTTTCAACTTGTTAACCCAAATATCTAGAACCAATTCAATCAATTCCTCTTGGATCCTGTTAGTTTCATACGTTATAATAGACCAAATTAGTACATCTAATGGATCATTTGGTGATGTTCATTGATTCACATAAATGAATTTACAAAAATATCCATTTAAATATATAGAAAATTTCCTTTTTGGTAAAAAAAACATTTACATGCAATACATATGATGGTATATAAGAGATTTAACTATTGTTTCGATATATATATATATATATATATATATATATATATATATATATATATATATATATATATATATATATATATATATATAAGTGATTTAACTCTTATTTTGAATCCTTGTAATAATGCATGTTTTTTTTTTTTTATTGATATGAGTTAGTACTTTTATTAATTTATATTGGAATCAACCACATGCTATATACAAGTTGCTGACATGAAAAACCTTGCTAAAATAATTTTAATTGTTGCCACCTAAGCTTTCCTAGTAGAAAATGAATCTTTGCTATATAAAAAGTCTACAAATTATACGAAAAAAAATAACAAAACTCATACAACAATTTTCGGTCTGACTTCAAATAAGTCGTTATCTCTCGTTTATATGAATTACTAGGTCAACCATATATCGATGAGAATCTTGAGATGTCTAGTTTCTAGTCTAGTTTGAATTGAAGTAAAACTCTAACTGTAGTTCTAGATATGAACCAAACAATACACAAAAGTCTAGTCTGACAGATTTTCAACTTGTTAACCCAAATATCTAGAACCAATTCAATCAATTCCTCTTGGATCCTGTTAGTTTCATACGTTATAATAGACCAAATTAGTACATCTAATGGATCATTTGGTGATGTTCATTGATTCACATAAATGAATTTACAAAAATATCCATTTAAGTATATAGAAAATTTCCTTTTTGGTAAAAAAAACATTTACATGCAATACATATGATGGTATATAAGAGATTTAACTATTGTTTCGATATATATATATATATAAGTGATTTAACTCTTATTTTGAATCCTTGTAATAATGCATGTGTGTTTTTTTTTTTTATTGATATGAGTTAGTACTTTTATTAATTTATATTGGAATCAACCACATGCTATATACAAGTTGCTGACATGAAAAACCTTGCTAAAATAATTTTAATTGTTGCCACCTAAGCTTTCCTAGTAGAAAATGAATCTTTGCTATATAAAAAGTCTACAAATTATACGAAAAAAAATAACAAAACTCATACAACAATTTTCGGTCTGACTTCAAATAAGTCGTTATCTCTCGTTTATATGAATTACTAGGTCAACCATATATCGATGAGAATCTTGAGATGTCTAGTTTCTAGTCTAGTTTGAATTGAAGTAAAACTCTAACTGTAGTTCTAGATATGAACCAAACAATACACAAAAGTCTAGTCTGACAGATTTTCAACTTGTTAACCCAAATATCTAGAACCAATTCAATCAATTCCTCTTGGATCCTGTTAGTTTCATACGTTATAATAGACCAAATTAGTACATCTAATGGATCATTTGGTGATGTTCATTGATTCACATAAATAAATTTACAAAAATATCCATTTAAGTATATAGAAAATTTCCTTTTTGGTAAAAAAAACATTTACATGCAATACATATAATGGTATATAAGAGATTTAACTATTGTTTTGATATATATATAAGTGATTTAACTCTTATTTTGAATCCTTGTAATAATGCATGTGTTTTTTTTTTTTTATTGATATGAGTAAGTACTTTTATTAATTTATATTGGAATCAACCACATGCTATATACATGATTGTGAAATTTAACAAAAGTTACTTTGGCTTAGAGATATATTAGAGAATATTTATTATTATTTTTATTTAAAGGTTTGATTGATAAATGATGTAATATATAAAGATATATTGATAGATATCCTAAGAATATATGGACTTTTAAGGCTTGTTTTAAGACAAATCAATAAATGAAGTTTTGATAAATAAGTAAAAATCCAATTGTTAAATTACTTTGGGTTCAATGTTTGAATTCAACAATTATTTAAAACAAAAATTATTGAAAGTCATTACAATTAAACTAAGTAGTAGTTTTTGGACAATCAAAAGGAAAATGAGATAGAAAAATTACAAGTATTGAAAATAATTGAAAATGTTCTTAATATCAAAAGACTCTAAACAATAGGACTAAAGTAGAAAGTAATATGAATATAGAGGATAAAAAACCAATCATTCTAATTGGTCCGTGTAATCATTGTTGTTAAAATCGCGAGTTAACTCGTAAAATTATATGATTTTACGAGTCAACATATATCTAACGTACAAAATTGGACTCGAAAACCAGAAAAATCAGACTTAACTCGTGCAAAATTAGTAAACTCGGTCTAATTTTACAAGTTTACTAAATTTGTGATATGAACTAAGTCAGGTTCAAATTTGGCTTTAAAATGTTTGCTGACCAGTCTTGCGAGATTGAACATATCTTTCAAATCATATATTGGATAGAGCTGAAATTTTATAGGGAAATATTAAACACATGAAAATATATTGTGGTAAATTTTCAACTAAAATGGAGTTTGGAAACATAATATTTCATAGGGTCGAAGTTAGTAGACGAATCTTATCAAATATGTCAAACCAGACCTTCATGTACTGTTTGAGACATATATTAAGCTACTAGTGGAGTTTTGTTGCGATTAAAGTTGGGATGAAAACTAGACATCTAAAGCTTTTCAATCATATATTGTGGGCTCAGTAATTTATCTAGACGAGATAGAACAATATGTTTGAAAATAGGATTCAAATCTATCAAGAATATACGAAAATTGAAAATTTGAGCTACATGAAGGAATTTTAACATGAATTTTTTTATTATTTTATTTCATTTATTTATTTTATTTTAAATAGTTATTTTAAATTTAAATTTTTTCTAGTGCATTAGACATTACTTAGGAGTTTATTTTATTATTAAATTTATGTTAGTTAATTACTAATTTATGTTTATTAGCTTGCAACCCAAAATGGATCCATTAGGACTTATTGTGATGGGAACAACTATGTTGTCACCAAGTTCATGTGTATTTCCTATCATTCAGTAATTCCTTTTTATTGAGAAGTTTTGTTCTGAGACTTTTTATTTCTCCATGTCATTAATTTATTGATTCATATTATTTATATTTTTTATTTTATTTATATCACTTATTAATTATAATATAATTATTATTATATAATTAGTTAAAAAATTATTTATAATTTTATAATTTTACCGTAAAAGTTTGTATTGTATTTTTTATATCATGTAAAAAAATATATTTTTAACAGCTTTGCGTGTAATTCACTGTCAAAGCAACGTGTCAGGAAGATTAAAAATCATGGGCGGGGGCGGGAGCGGGAGGCAGGGACAGGGCGTTTCATTTTCAAACCGACAACCAAAAAAAAAAAGAAAAGGTTCCTTTCGTGTATCTTGGATTTCGTGCACAAACTATTTTTCTCTTCTATTATATTTTTCTCTCTCCAAAAAAAGCAAAAACACTCTTTTTTTTTTTTTTGAAGTTCCAAGGCCGTGCCTTTCATGGTGTTTCTCTCATGCTGCTTCAGTTCCCAGAGAGCTGGTTACTTACCCCACTAAGTAATTCCCTTTTCATTTGCAGATAAAAGAAATATATTGTTCGTTTCTTCCTTTAGTTAGGGTTTTTTTTTTTTTTTAATGAAGGTTCAGAGTGTTAAAAGGTGAGATTTCGTGACCTTGTTTTTTGTCCTTCTGTGTTCGACCCCTTTTGAGTTCCTTCTGGGTTTATCGTTAAATCTTGATTTTTTTTTTTGAGGCTAGTTTGCTGTAATTGTTTTCCTTTTACATGTTTATGTTGAATTATGGTTCTTTAATGAGGGGGTGAGTGAGTTACTATTTTTTAAAAAAGGAGGGGTGAGTGTGAGGTTTCTATGCTTTGAATGAGCATTTGTTTTTAATCTTATGGGTTTTGTGATTGTGTTGGAAATTCCTTGGGGTTCTCTAAATTGTGTTTTTTCTGTGCCATCGTTTTTTGTGTGTGTGTGTGTTTTATGAAATTTGCTCTATCGGTTCCATAGTCATGGATTTCAGAACTTTAGGGCTCATATATATATTGTGGCTCTGCAGAGAAGAAGGTTGTATTTGACTAAAATATATGTTTTTTTATCTTCACTGTTAGCATCGCTCACAATCAGGATGGCGATTTTAGTAGATTTCCTTTGCTTCTGGTTTTAACTGCTAATTTGCTAATCAAAGATTCATATTGAGTAAACATGAGTTTAAAACCTTTTCTGCACAATATTTTGATATTTTCAACATCTAGGCTCTACAGTGGGCTATGATTGTGGAGTCATTTAACTCTAAATTAATAATGAAGGTGAATTGTACACATCTATATATTCATCCAAATAACATATGTGGTGTCGAAGACTTGTTGCCCTGTGTATTTCCTGCTGATTTTATGAATGTTAAGGTATTCATTTTTTTTCTCATGCAAATATTAGGGAAAGTGAAATGCAGGTATTGATTTCTGGAATTTAAGGCTTTAGTCTTACAGGGAACTTGGTATGGTTTTTGTGAGGATTTATGTGCATTAGAGATCAGGCCTTCTTGGATATATTTGCATGTTTTATTTACTTCCCACCTGGGGATTTACTCTTGTAATTGTTGGCGTGGACATTTGATTTTGGTGTTTTTCTACTCAGTTTCATATGGTGTTTTGCAATTGCAAATTCTGTTTGTTAAGTGCTCAAAAGTGAAATCTCTTGTTTTCCAAACTCATTTTAGGCTTTGTTCAATTAACGGGGAAATATGCGAGCCAAAAAGCATGACAACAACACCACTTTTAACTCTTTCTTCATCAATGATCTGCCTTCTAGTATCCTGTTTATCACCCTCCCTTTAATCTTCCATAAGATACTTTGGTATGCTCAGTTTTGTGTACCACCAAAATGTCATTTTGGGATTTTAATCAAATGCAAGAAATGTTCCCTGAGATGCATATATTGGTATCTGTAGTTGTAGTTGTAGATGGGGGCAAATGAAATCTGCAAGTTCTAATTTTCCTAACATTCTACTGTTGAGATAACTGTTTTCAGATATGTTAATCGTGTTTGCCTGCTGATTTCCTCTTTTTTATTGGTTGTCAAAAGGTTCTTGTATCTTGTTATGTTGTTCAGTGCTCTCTTTGTTAATTCCTTTTGTTTTATTCTTTTAGGTTCGAAGACAATAGTGATCTAGTTGATGCCAGCTGTAAGGATTATGATCTCTTCGAGCATTGAACATGAAAGATTACTTGCTACAAGGCACTGGAGAAATAATGGATTAATATAATTGAGATTTGGAGTGGGGAATGAAGCCATCGGTCCGTGTATCACAGGGTAGATGTATTATATTTGACAGTTTCTGTAAATTGTTAATGGATTCTGAAAGTCTTTAGCTGATAGAGATGATATAAAATTTGTATTTTTTCTTTCTCTTTTCACTCCTGTGCCATTATCTATTAATACTCTCTCTCTCTCTCACACACACACAGGCACAGGGAGTTTCTTTAGATTATTCTCTCTCTAATAGCATGATTCTTAGGTCTGATAGATAAATTTTGTTGCAGGGCAAATGTTAGTTGGCTTGTTATTTGGCAGAACAGAGCATATTACTATTTTTTATTACCTGTTTTGTTACTAGTTCCATTGAGCCCATTGCTTGATGCGATGATGATATTCTCCTGCTTGCAAGTACTAGGTGCATTTTCAAATTTCAGTAGCTGTCAGCTCATGTAAAGATATACTGAAGGACGAGACTGTCGGTTCTTTTTGGAAGATCCTATTAATGACTTGTATTTTGTCAATGGTCGAGTCATGTATTAGCTGGTGGGATGGAGAATACTGCATGGAGAGAAATAGGCTCTCAGTTTCCGCCTTTATGGAAATTAGAGGTTTCCTGAGCTACAAAATGGGAAAAAGAAATTCTAGAATAGGTGTTCCGTTAGTCTTTGGCCTTTGGAGTGAAGGAAAGTGTATTTGTCTATTGCAATTGAAGGTTTTCGGTCAATTCAGGAGTCTTGCACTTTATTCTGCTGTGGCCTCTCGCAACTTGAATGAAATGCAGATGCATCTACAACAGAGCGAGAAATGTCTTACAAAATTCAAGCCATTGTCTTCCACTGCTGTCAACTCCAGTGACAAGTGGAATAAATTACGGAGGTTGTTTCAAACTTTTGGTCTAGTAATAATAGGCGGCGTTTGCCGTTCACTGTATCAGAAGTAGTGCGCAATGATATCAGTATGCGCATCACATTAGACATGGAGATAGACTCGACTTATTCAATCATCTGGTTTCTTGAAATTGGACAAGGTGAAGTTGGAAGAGATCAATTGTCTTTGTCACCTCCATTTTGAATCCTCATGACATCAACATATGATTTTCCAACGAGTTCACGTGATAAAAATCCCTTCAGGAAATCCGCCACTATCATTCTCCTATATGCTGCTGGAGTCTCTGGAGTAACAAGGCTTGGCGCAGGACCCAGTTCTCCATCCAGATTGAGGCAGTAAAAGGTGGCCACAGAAATTCGCTCTTTCTCTGAGTTAACAGTTGCTCGATGCTCAGTGCTACGGTAAATCCCATTAGTCGCAATCTACAAAAAAAAAAAAATAAAAAATTTGTTATTCTTAACAACTATCTACAGAGCAATTTTTTTTTTAAAACTAATGTTAGAAGGAGATGATATGGATCAGCTAAGCCCAAGCATGCATTATTACCTCCAACATGTCTCCAATGTTGATCACGAACGCATTGGGAAGTGGTTGAACAGGAATCCACTTCCCAGATTTCCTTATCTGTAACCCTTCCACCTCACTGACTTGGAGGAGGATTGTGAGGCCAACAGCATCAGAGTGAGAGTTCAGGCCCATGACAAGCTCTGGTTGTGGGCATGGTGGGTAATAGTTCATCCTCATCATCTGAGATCCTTCTTCGAACATGTCTTTTATCTCGTCAGGTTTCATTCTTAGAGCTTTAGCCATGAGATAGAGGATTTTCATGGCAAGATTTTTCAATTCGGCCGAGTATGCTTCCAAAGTATCTCTGCATGCATGCGAAAGAGGATAATATAAAGTACACATTGCCTTAGTTATTACCTAAAGTACTGTAGAAATATTTTTGTATCAGTGTACGTTACGTTTCGCATCAACAAAACAAGGGGTAATTTTGCTTATTAGCTCTTTTTTTTTTTTAAAAAAAATATAACAGCTTAAAAAAATAGGTGAAATAGTGTTTATATTGAGAAACACAACAGTAAAACTTATTGCTATCAGAAATGTGATATTTTAAATAAATTATGAAATGAATTATATATATTATGATGTGAAGAAAGGAGAGAGGATAGAGAAAAGAATAATAATAATAAAAAAATACTAGAAGCATATTGAAGCTCCAATTATGACACAAAGTATCATAAAAAAGATTTCGACGAAATGAATTCAACGATACCAAGAAAAGTTATTAACGGTGACCGATGTGTGCCACACTCGCTGCAAAGAGGTGACAGTGTCTCAGTTACCTTTGGTAGCAAGTGTGGTCCACTCCAATCATCGTTGGCGATTTTTTCGGTGTTGTTCGATTTGTCAAGTCGAGATCTTTTTGATGGTACTGATAGTGTTATTCAATGTGCCTTCAATGTTTTTTTTTCTTTCCTTTTATCTATCCTATCTCTTCACAAATTACAATGAGAAGAGAAGAGAGAGAAAAAAAAAAGGAAGAGGTTTTGAAGACACAACAAAGCTTTGATTATGAAAACATCAATACCATAAAAAAATCTTGACGAGACAAAATCAATGACCAATAATGATTAGAGTAGGTTACACTTGCCGCTAAAGGCAAATGAGATACCTACAACTTTTGGGTGACAAGTGTGGCACACTCGGTCATCGTCGGTGATCTTCTTTGGTATCGTTGAATTAATCTTGTTGATATCTTTTTAATGATACTAGTTGTATCATAATTGAACTTTGATGTACATTCTGTTAGCGATAAACTTTCTATTAGTTATGTTAGTAACAGATAATATCATGTTTATCTCTATTCAAAGTTGTACATATCACTTCTTATCTCATTGTATCTCTTTTTTTTTTTTTTTTAAATTCAAATGGTTGTATACTACCAATAAATATAATGAATACTAAGCTGATAAACCATTCAGTATTTTCGCATTCATATAAGTTTCTTAACTTGGTATCAGAGTTATAAAGCTTACGCTCTTTTTTTTTCCTCGATCCATTATGGCCTCTTCCTCTGCATCACCTTCATTTATCATCCCAAATATCACCTCTGTAGGGTCTGTCAAACTTGAAGCACATAATTATCTGAACTGGACAACTCAGTTCATACCAACCTTGAAAAGTCACGACCTCCTAAGTATTGTTGATGGCTCTAAGGCATATCCTTCTCAATTCCTTGCTCGATTCAACCGGCAAAACAACCTTTGATGTTAATCCAACATATCTAGTTTGGTAGAAGAAGGATCAATTTATTTTGGCATGGTTAAATGCCACCCTGGATGAGAAAGTTCTTTCCACTGTGTATGGATTCATTGTATCTACACAGGTTTGAAATGCTCTTGTTACCAGATTTGCTCCTCAATCTCATTCAAGAATCATTCATCTCAAAAGACAACTCCAAACTTTACAATAAGGTAACAAATATTGTTCTGATCATTTACTCACAACAAAAAATTTATCTGATCAACTCTCAGCCGTAACAAAATCAGTTGACAATGAAGATCTTATCTCATATATTGTTAGTGGATTAAATCTCATCTTCACCCTTTTTATCACATCCCTTAGCTTTGTTACCCGAGACCAACCAATCACCTTTGATGCCTTTTAAGCTAAACTACTTAACTATAAGCAACTACTTGAAGCAAAAAACAAATCGCAGTCATCTAATATTACTTAGTTGGCTTTCTTCACTCTTAAGCAGAAACCAGTCAATAAGAAACCAAGATTTCCTACTAAGAAAAATCATTAATTCTCAAGATCCAATCCTAATTCAACCTATTTTGCTCCTAACTCTAAACCACAATCCATTAGATTTCCAAACAAATTTTCTTCTTATCAGATTTGTGGAAAGTCAAATCATCAAGCTCTTGATTGTTATCACCACATGAATTTTTCTTATCGAGGTAGGCATCCTCATGCTCAGTTGGTAGCAATGGTAGCTTATACTCATGAGGAACAAGAACCTGAATAACCATGGTACCTTGACAGTGGTGCAAACAATCATATCACTTTTAAACTTCAAAATTTAATCTTGCACCAGCAACCATATCATGGAAATGACAAAGTAACAGTTGGCAATGGAGGAGGTTTATATATATCACCAATAATGGTTCCTCTATGCTTGCTACACCTAAATCAAAATTTCTTCTAACCAATATTCTTTACTATCCATCTACCTCATCAAACCTATTATTTATTCAACATTTTTGTCTTGATAACAACTGTTATTTTATACTCACAATAACTCATTTCTTTGTGAAGGATTTGCAAACTATGGAAATTCTCCTTCAAGGGCCGCGTAAAGCTGGTTTATATCCAATATTCATGTAGCAGCTATAATTCAATAAGTCATCTCCTAAGGCTGTCATGCTTTCTCCTTTTACTGCACTCCTAGGTGTTATTACTCCTTTTCAAGTCTGGTATTCATGGTTGGGTCATCTGTTCAAACTCCATTGTTTCTAGTTTAGTCAAGAACTCGCTATTACCTGTTTCTGGATCAAAACAATCTAAGAACTTGTATGAGTCATGTCAGGTAACTTAAGAGCCATAAACTTCATTTTCTTAAGTCCAATAATAAGTCTAGTCGTCCCCTTGAATTGATTCATTCAGATATATGAACTTCTCATATTACGTTAGTTGATAGTTGTAAATTTTATGTCTTATTTATTGATGACTTTTCCAGATTTACATGGTTGTTCCCATTGAAACAAAAATAAGAGGTGTTTACCTATTTTTTTCGTTTTCAAAGCTTAGTTGAAAACCAATTTTTAAGTACTATCAAACAATTATTAATTGACAATGATGGTAAGTATTTATCTATTGTTTTCCAGGAATACCTCTCACAAAATGGAATTCTTCATAAACTCATATGTCCTTACACTTTAGAACAAAATAGAATCTCTAAAAAATAGTATAGATATATCACCAATACTGGTCTTACTCATTTGGCTCAGTCACATCTGTCTTTCAATTATTGGGTAGATGCATTCTTCACAACTACTTACCTCATAAACAGACTCTTTACACCTATCATGTCTAACAAATCTCTATATTTCTCTCTATTAAACAAATAGCCAGATTATTCACTACTTAAAACATTTAAGTGTTTATGTTTTCCCTTATTTAAGTTTTATAATGCACATAAACTTGCTTTCAGAAGTAAAAAATGAGTATTTCTTGGATATAGTTTAATCATTAAGGGTATCGATATCTTGATCAATAATCTACAAAGTTTATATATCCAGACATGTTGTCTTTGATGAGTTGAGTTTCCTTGCTCAGGATGCATTGATCACAATTGGCAATGCTTGTTCCTTGCAGAAAAATTCTCATAAGTCTTTAGTTTCCACTCAATCAGGTACCACCTCTAATGCTCTGTCTTTTTTTAGCTATTTTACCCACTTTTCCTACTCCCAACTCATCCACTTTAGATCATAATTCCTTATCTCTTATTTTAGATCATGATTTTTTTTTTTATCTCCTCTTGTTGCCACAACTTCACCAAATATTAACACACCTCTTGACCTTTCTGTTTCAGAAAATCATTATGAACCCTCATATCTTACCTCACCTCATCATATTAACAAGACACTTATATACCTGTTTATATATCCGCAAACTCTAACCTATGGCCAACCACAGTTCTTTTTTGTCCTAACCAATAACCAACCTTTCATTCTGAACCTTCACACTTTACATCACCTCATTATATCAATACTTCACTTATACCTGACCATATATATGTAGATTCTAACCTATATCCAACCTTAGTTCCTGCTTATCCTAACCAACAAGCAACCCTCACTTCTACCCTAACCTCTTCATCATAAATTATAACCAGATCTCAGATAAACTCTTCTAAACCAAAGCACTTTCCAGATTATCATCTTTATCATTCCACCAAACATCCTTTACAAACTCTTTTAACTGATATTTTACCATCTGAACCAACAAACTTTTCACTAATATTCTACAAGAAAAATATACTATTGATCTTCTGCATCACATGAAAATGACTCGTGCTAAACCTGCACCAACACTATGCATATCAGGTGCCAAACTCTCAAAATTATTAGGTGATCCCCTTACTGACCCTACTAAATATAGAAGCATGGTGGAAGCTTTTCAGTATTTGACACTAACCAAACTTGATATATCCTATAGTGTCAATCAATTATGTCAATTTCTTCATTGTTCTACAAATACTCATCTCACAGCTGCCAAAAAGGTGTTAAGATATCTTAAAGGTACTCTAGAATTTAGACTTCAGTTTAACAAGGGATCACTTCCACTCAATGGTTTCTGTGATTCTAATTGGGCTGGTAATCCTGATGATCGAAAATCTACCTCAGGATATTGTATTTATCTAGGCTCATGTTTGATTTCTTGGACTGACAAGAAACAATCCGTGGTGGCAAGATCAAGTACTGAAGCTGAATATCGATCAATGGCACATACAGTAGCTGAACTTTACTGGTTGAAAATGTTACTAAAAGAACTTCATATATCTTTACTTTCAACTCGTTGTATTAGGGTTGATAATATTAGTGCTTTAGCACTATCTTCTAACCCTATCTTCCATGCTAGAACAAAACATATAGAGATGGATTATTATTTTATTCTTGAGAAGATCTTTATAAAAGATATACAAACTAAATACATCTCCATCTTAGCACAATTTTCAAACATCTTCACTAAAGGACTCTTTTCATCACGTTTCCTTTCTCTTAGAGATAAACTAATGGTTTATTATCTTCCCATTAGCTTGAAGGAGGCTGTTATCCATAAACTTTATGTAAGCTCTATTAGTAACATATAATATCATGTTTATCTATATTCAAAGTTATATATATCACTTCTTATCTCATTGTATTTCTCTTTTAAAATTCAAATGATTGTATGCTACCTATAAATATAATAAATACTAAGTTGATAAACCATTCAACGTTTTCGTATTCATATAAGTTTCTTAACTCATCTTATGTCTTTTTTTTATTTTTTCTTTTCTCATCATAATTTGTGTGTTGTATATATATCATGTTTTTAAATAGCAACAAGTTTTAATGTTGCGTTTTCAAATCATGAAATATATTTTACATTGTTTTTCTAAACTATGTTATTTTACTAATTAAAAAAAGTCATACTAATTTTTTTTAAAAAAATCCAAAACAAAACTAATCATTTCTATTGAAAAAACAAAAACCACGTCAAAAGTATTAATTAAGTATGTCTTTTAATAAAAAGATCATTTAAATAATTGAATATAAACTGCGGTGAGGAGCACAAACTCAATAATTGAATATGTATTCTAATATTTTTTTTTGTTTTTAATTAAATTATTAATATATCAATTCTAAAAATAATAATAAAAAAACCTTTAAAAAATAACATTGATAAATTCCCAAGTATCCCTTAATCAATCATTTAGTCCATCAATTTCATCTAACAAAGCTGTTAATCAAATACAACCATCCAATTTCCTGAAATTAATTTAATTCTCACTTCGAATCACATAGAACTCACATGATAAGAAGATTTTAGTAAATTTATAGGTTTTTAATAAAAGAAAAAAGAAGAGAAATTGTGTTTACTTTTTTATTTTTTATTTAATTTCTCTTAGACAAGGAATTGTGAAAACCAGGGGGAGAGAGAGAGAGAGGACCTGAGTGGTTGAGGAAGCATGGGGAATAAATGGGGTTTCCTCGCATGCTTTGGAAGAGTGATCATGTAGAAAATATCTCCCCAATCAAGCTTCTGCTCCTCAGACACAACAAAAGCTTGTCCAAATCCCTCCATTTCTTCTGGTCTTTGCCAATACTTGCTCTTCTCCTCCATTGGTAGGTTGAACAGCTCTTGAATCCCTTCCTTCACTTTGTTAACCAATGAATCATCCACTCCATGATTTGTCAGCTGAAACACAAGGGATCGAGCAGCATTTATCGATTTGAAAGAACACCTCAATGATCTGGAGTTGTGGCTAATATGTTGGTTAATTACATAAACAAGCACAAATAAAGTTAGTAACCTGGAAGAAACCCCATTCCTTGCATGCACGGTCCATTTTATCCAGCTCTAAATCCATTTGTTCTTCAGAAACTAATCTTCGCATGTCAATTACTGGGATTTGGGGCAAGGAAGCCACCTCATTGTTGTTTATTATTGGAGGGTCTTGATCAAGACGCAAGTATCTTGTTGGGACAGTGGCCGGTGACTCCTTTGCCAGCTCCTGAACGCAGGGCACCGCGAGAGACTTCCCAAGTGTTGCTGGTTCCATGGCTCCTGATCTCTCTGCAATTTGTTCCCTTCGCTTGTTGCCTAGATATATAAGAATGCAGCCCGTCCCGTCCTTAATATATAGTAATAGAGGCAAAAGTTGATGTGCCCTGCCTAGTGAGAGAGGAAAAAGAAGAACACGAACACGTTTCTCACCCGCGGTTTTGGACAATAGGATTTCAGAAGGTTTTAAGTTGACCATAGGGTGCTATTTCAAGTTTTTCTATCCTCTCTGGGTAGGAAGCAGATAAGATATACAAAATCATCTGATGTTTTTTTTTAATAATTGTTTTGATGTATTAATATTAAAAATAAATTTTAAATAATAATAATAATAATAATTTAATATATTTTTAAATAAAAAATACATTAAAAAACAATCATTATAACAGTAATCTCACCTAAGTACGTATTTTAGGAACTGTTAGTTCTTCTTATCCTATGACACATTGCTTCATGGACTTGAGAAACTATTGCTGCCATTGATAGTGACCCCAAGAAAAGAGAAGAGACATACATATGTTTAAAATTACAACTTCCAAGCTAGGAAAACAGAAAGGATATGTCTTAATTATGCTTCGAAGTTGTTGTAAGATATGGGTTGTCCGAAATGATGTCCAAAGGCCAATTCATAAGCATCAAATTAATTTAAGATCAGTAGTTACCATAGTTTTTATATGTCAAGAGAAGCTCAAAACTATAAATCAAGAAATGAAACAAAACTTGTAGAAGCAGTGATTGTATCCCATGTCACAGGAGCACTCCAATATATAAGAAGATATTTTTGGCTTCGACAAATAAAATTTAATAAAAATAAAATTTAATAATCAATTTACGGGGTGCATAGTTTTAAAACATAGCCCGCCGAGTCGATTCTGGATCCAGCTAACTCAGGACTAGAAGCGAGCTGGGTTTAAAAACTCTGGTTGAATGCATGTATTTTAAACACGTATCAAACAGGCTATTAATAACTTTAGTTAACTTGTTAAATTCAGAATCCAAATCTTAAATTTAACTAAGTTTAATATTTTTGTGTTTTTTTTAAAATGTCTTTTACTTAATAATATATAAAAAATACATATAAAAATAAATAGTAACCCATGTTTTATAAAATTACAAGCATTGTTAAACAAAAATCCATCGTGTTCATGAAAGTAAATTTTTTTAAAATATATTAAAATAAACTTCTAATATATTGTATACAAAAAAGAGTGATAAAATATTATAAAAAATATTATAAAACATAATTAATTGAATATTCATGAGTTTTTTTTTAATAATCGAAAAAAAGATGTTAACATTTCCATAAAATAATTGAGGTTCAAATTAAATGAGTCTCAATACATTGAAGGCAGCTGTTTACCTTTCAAATCCCCCTTTTGTTCTCAATTCTCGTCATGCGATGAGTCGACGAGATGCAACGCAACCCCACTGACAACTTCCGTGTTCCTCACGTTTCAATCATGCGCCCTTCACCAGCACGAATGGTTTATTAAATTATTATTTTTTTGAAAAAATATTAAATTAGTATATTTATTATTTTAAAATATGTCAATGTTAAAAATAAAAAAATAAAAAATTATTTTAATATATTTTTAATTAAAAATTACTTTTTAAAAATAATCTTTTTAATATTTAAAAAATACACAGTTAAAATTGATGTTGCTATTAATTATTGATGGCCCGACCTCTACATTTTCTGTGCTGTTTATAAGAAACAAGGGCCCAACGATATGACGGTCCAAAAAGTTTCTTTGACGTTCCAAGTCCCAAATAAAGTTTGGATTAATTTATATTTGAGCATATTATATTGCCCAATGCTTTTCTAAAATCAGGGTCGTTTGTAATGGCATGGAATTTCACATCATTTCATCATCCCATAGTTTATTTACAACGACATTTTAATGGATCTATCATATAGGTATCATTAATTGATATAGCACAATATTCATATAATCACATAATTCAATATCTTAATAGAAAAGAATACATAATACAATGCATTCATATCATTATATCTACTTACTTATAAGTTCACATCCCTGTTTCTATTCATTACAAGTCTTTACAAAAATATGATTTATAAATTCATGACAAATACATTTGTTTATACAAAATGCATAACATCTTAAACATGCGACTATATAATTTATATCAAAACATGTGGAACCATGGAATAGGGTTCTTACACATCTTGGTTGTGTGACGTCTTTTTTACGGTTTAAAAGTGATTATAAGAAATAAGAATAATCTCTAACATAACAATAATGAATAGAAGAATGTTATTGAAATTTTTGTTATTAACTTAGGTAAGTAAATTATTTTCGTTACTTCATATATATATATATATATAATTAATACTATCCTTATAATTTCGTCAACTATGTTAATCTTATTCGCACGTCCCATTCACTCTATTTGAGTTTTAGAGACAAAAGTTAACTCCCGGTCTCTCTTGATCCATAACCCAAGTGTCATTTTCCAAATGTAATTCCGTCAGTTAACCTTAATCATCCAATAAATGTATCATTAGCCGAGGCTAATTACTTTATTCAATCTTGATCATCCCTTACGGATACTATTAGTCATAGCTAATCACAATACTCAATCCCGGTTATCCATTACGGACACCATTAGCCGAGGATAATTACAATAGTCAAACTCGGTCATCCATTATGGATATCATTAGCCGAAGATATTCATAATATTCAAACATGGTCATCTATTACTGATACCATTAGCTGAAGCTTCACAATATTCAATCAATTATTTCATGAGCGACTTTTAGTAATCATAACCAAATAGCAATAATTTTATAAAGAAATCATTTCAAGGATCTAATATTATTATAAAAGACAGTGGAGGCCACTTACCTGCTCCTCCCGTGGGGTATCCTCGTCAGGTCGAAGGTTCGATCCCGGTTGCACCGCCTGATGCATTAAATGATCACCAATCAGTATATTCACATTCAGTAATTGCATGAACTAATACCATACATATCCTAAGAATACACATATTCACATTTAAATGGCCTTCATATCATATAATCATACAATGAAAGTCATCATATCCAAACATTTTTCTTAATTTTAAATGTATGTTACTCATGGAAATCCTAGGGTTTAATTCTTGAGTCTCATGGTGGGGTTAGGCCAAGCTGATGCTGGAATCATCAACGAGAATTATATCATTTCTGGTATGAGAAAATCTTCAACGAAAACTAAGTTACTGCCGATACAGAAAAATCATCAGTGAAAACTATGTCACTGCTAACATGGAAAATCATTAGTGAAACTAAGTCACTACGGACATAGAAAATCATTAACAAAAACTAAGTCACTGCCGACCTAGAAAATCATCAGCGATAACTAAGTTATTGCTGACCCAGAAATCATAAACGAACACTAAGGCATTTTTAACACCACCTTTCCCTAGGTTACGTATAAGGTCTATACCAAACTTTTCCGTTATAGCATACTTCAACCAAGTTTGGACATAGACCTTAACCAAGCCACATCCAAATTTACGAAGTAAAAGTGATAAGTAATGTTTTTATCCCATGACGATGACTTGTATTAATCAACATTAATAAAGACAACCTATTAACCATCATCACTTTATAAAATGGTTGTAACCCTTATTACTTCCTTTTTTGGCATACTATCAATTCTCATTCATCGTAGCATGGTAAAATGTGTTCTAGGCACTTTAGTTTACTACATACTACCTAACATGGACAAGAGCAAGAACCATATACATTCCACAATCTCATCAAGTTCATAACAAGGTTGTCAAACAATACACAATCAAGTCTCAAGATGTACATTTTCCAAAGGTTCTCCTAACCATTATTCCATGACCGAACATAGTGTTTTCAACAATCATTCATTCCATGTTCTCAATTGTATTATCCCAATTCATCAACACAAATTAATAGATAATTCATATTACACAAGAGTTCCATTTCCGTCCTATATCTTGTTTCTCTAAGGATGTTCATCATTTAAAGTTTCCTTTATGGTTTTTCCCTTTTTGGCAAGACATTGTTGTCCATTTTCTTCCTAAGTTACGCATACAATTCATCATTTATATCATAAGTATGTTAACAACAACATGTTATCACATTCATTCATTTGGTTCATAATCATGCAGGTTCATTAATCACAAAAACAAAATCAAAGTATTAACATAGAATGGTTTCTGTTTCAACTCAAAATATGTCTCTAAAGGCTTTACAAGATCACAATCTACACATTTCATCACTTCATTTCACTTTATTTTTATCCTTTCAATCTAGCCAGCCCTCGTTTAGGGTTTATACATTTATAAATTATAATTATCCATATTCATCAATGTTTTTAGTAAAGATTCTGCACTTGTTTCCTTTATGAATCCATACTCTTCTTAAATCTTCTCATTTAGCTGTTTTTTTTTTTTTGAATTAACAAGTGTGAGAACCCTAAAACTTTCATTTGAGTTTTATCCCTCTCCCTTATCTCGAAATCATGAAGTAACATAGAAGGAAGTGATATTACTCTTACCACACGATTTTAATCAACTTTAGGAAAGGTTTTGATGATTTTCGTTTTCTCTTCCTCTTGGTTTTTCTCGCCTTCTTCTGCTATTCCAGCCAGCCCTTTAGGCTTCTTCTTCTTCCATATTTTTTTGTCATCACTCCTTTCTATAACTCTTAATTCACTCAAACATTCAAGAGAGATGACATGCAAGTTGATTTTGGTAGGTTTTTCTTGGAAAGGAAAGGGCTGCTGTTGGTTTTGAGAAAGAGGAAAAGTCATCTCTTTTTCCTCCATTTGTATTTATACCCGTCTTAAATGGGATGGGGGTGTTTGGGTGTTGGTCATCCTTATTCTTATTCCTCTCTTTTGTTATTTTAAGGTTGGTTTTCCCCTCACAATTCCCACCTAGAATAGGCCAGCCTATACAATTTACTTATTTTGGTTTTTACATCATTAATTTGAGGTCCTAAAGCTTTAATGGCTCAACAAAGCAAAAATATCTACCATCAAACTAGAACTAGGGTGTTTATAAAGCCCAATAAAGCCCAATAAGACAATACTCTTGAATAGCTAAATCATTAAAATCCCATCCATGCCATCCCTGAACGAGACAAGTACTTTCAATCCAACTACTACATTCAAATGTACCACCCCATGGTCAAATTTAGTCAACTTACAATCAATTTACATGCATTTAATGAAGGCACGCCTCTTGACAATGTGTCTTATAGAGATGAATCATATTATTGTCATCAATAATACATATAACATTAAATCCAGAACAATGACAATTTTAATTTTTAATGGCTGGTTATCACTTTGGATCTTTGTCTCCATATAGTTTAAAATTGTAAATGGAAAGGACTTTGACGATCTCATTCTTGTATGGACACACTCACTTGGGTTCAAGGCTATTTAAACAACCTTGAACCCCAAGGTAAACAATCAACTCCTTAATAAATAAAAACTTCGGGTCCGTTTGTCTACGCGGCTGCGGCTGCGGTTGAAATAAAATGCAGCAAACATATGTTTGGTTATAGAAAAAAACATCGTTAACTGTTCATGGATCCCACCTTTTACTGCGTTGCAAACTCAGTAATCACGAAGCAGCAGGAGGCTGCTTTTGTTTCAACAGTAAACAATGGGCAACATATTTACGCACTATGCATGCTAATTAATTAGCATGAACAGTGTAACATGCATACAGTTCCGGTCGGACCGGTTCCGGCCAAACCGGTTCCGGTTCAATTATTTTTAATTTTTTAATTATTTTTTATTCAAAAAACTAATGTTTAACATTATTTAATGATACTACATAAATTAGACAGAGATCGCTTGATAAAGTAGCATTTGCAGAATTTGATCGCAATCCCAATTTCGTTCTTGATTATATTTTACCTGATGTTATTGCGCGCTTAAAAAACCAAAAAAACTGTAGTCCTTGTCGGATGTATTTCATACGTGATGGAATTGTAGATATTTTAATGGAACAATAAAAAATATTTTATATAAAGTATTATTTATTTCATGATGTAATAACAAAAGTTAAATTTACAATATTTAAATTAAAAACTATCAATATTAATATATATTTTTTAAAATTATTTTATAACCTCAATTTCAAAAGCATTATTAACCAAACACATTAAACTACTTTTTTTCAACCTCAATGTTAACCACAGTTTTAACCAAACACCTATTTTTTCAAACCAACCTCAATTAAAAGTACTTTTTATAAAATAACTTTTTTCAAACCACAACCACAACAGCTACCACAATACCAAACACACACTTCATCTTTTTTCTCTCTAAGCTTTACTTCACAAACACATACAACACAACCTCTTAAGGCTCATTTCCTTCGTCATATGCTAACTTAAGCATTTGAATGTCTTCTAAATCCATAAAAGAGACTTGTTTTGCGATTGTTGTAGTTGCCCGAACCCAACGTTTAACCTAGATTTACTTTTTCCAGCAAGATTAAGGATAAAAAACATCTCAATAAAACTCTTCTCGTCGAATGAAACTCATTAACACTAATAACAAAAAATTTTTTCCATAATATGAACAACCAATGAATTTCTCTCTTCTTTCTCATTTTTCAATGACTACCTCGATCTTCTCTCAAAACAGGGACTTAAACATGAATAGAATGAAGTTTTGGACCAGTTTGTATGATTGTCAAACTAAAAGAACCAAGTTAAAATTTAACAAAAATCTAAAGGCATATTTTTTTCAAAAAAATGCTGAATGAACGTATCTGGACATCAAAGGGTGCATTTTATATTTACTTTCAATTTTAGTCCTTTTATTTTTAATTTTGTTTAAATAATAAAACTAAAAGATTTTTTAGCAAAATTGAGCATCAATTCAATACCAGTATATTTTTTTAATATAGCGATAATCAAATAGAAAGAAAATGAAAACAAATCACCAAACTCAATTCTAAAAAAATAAATCATGAAAAAAAAATTTTTTTTTTGTCAAGATGAAAAAAAGAAGAAAAAAAGAAGTTACAGTTACAATCTACTGTGTTTTCACCTCTAATTCACAATAATTGTAAAGTGAAAACACCACATATTTTAGTTTAATGTTAATGTTAATATACACCTTTCTATGTATCACCTAATCTGCTCATAGGATGAAACATGGTTAATTTATGTGCTCTTACACAAGGGCATCTCTGTGGGTTGTAAAAAAAAAAACCAATGGATCTTCGTTGGGGAAATTAAACCTGGTAGCTCTGTGATTGAAGGTGTTCTTAGGAGCACGAGGATCCCTCTCTTTGCTGCTTCTGGGCTCCTACATGTACTAATGAGTCAAACGAAGTTGAAGTGTTAGCACTCGACACTACTTCTAAGTACTCTTTCGCAAATCAATTCAGTTGGATCATTGAATCAGATTCTATGAAAAAAACCGTGAGCTGGTTGCAGTGTAGCCCTTGTAGCAGGCCATGGCGATGATAGAGTGCTTTCAGCTGTATTGCTAGTCAGACAAAAAGAACTATTCGCTTGGCTATAATTTTTTCTAGCCTTTAGACTTTAGAGTCACTAACTTTATGGCTCTACGGGCTTTTAATAAAAGCTTTCTATTCTCATAAAAAAATATATATTCATATTCATGCATGAATTAGCTTTAATATGACAGGACAGAGAGACACCCCTACAGCACACTTTACATTTATTACACTGGACATAGCTTGGCAGTCCTTTATTGCTTCAACATACACTATAACATAACCATAACATATTGTACAAGCTAGCAGTCTCTCGACATGTGGAGAGATGTCAATTGCCATCAAGCAGTGTAGCCTCTTCAGCTCTTTCAATTTTCATGTCCTCCAAGAATGATTTCCCATGGAGCTTGCGGGAGAAGAAGTCTTTGACATATTTTTCCATCCCTATTCTTCGAAATAATGGTGGATTTTGGGGGCTGATTAAACTAGTCAAAGGACCAACCTCTGCCTCGAATTTGGGGCAGACAAAAAAAGCCATAGAGAGCCTTTCTTCCTTGGAATTTGTCGTGGCCCTGTGCTCAATGCTTTTATAGACACCGTTGCTCAGAATCTACCAAAAACCGAGAAAAAACAAATCTTGAAATTAGCTAGGGTTTAAAATAAATAAATAGAAGACTAAGACTCAATATATCACGTGCTAGATTTCTTCTTATTTTATTATTTTTTTAGGTGAGAGAGAGGTGGAGATAAGCATTGCGAACCTCAAGAATGTCTCCCACATTTACTACAAGAGCATCTGGGATGAATTTCACCGGAATCCAAACCCCATCTCTTTTTATCTGAAGACCATCTACACCATTGACTTGATTAAGTATGGTGATGCCAGTGGCGTCTGAGTGAGGTCTGAAGCCTACAACAAGTTCTGGCTGTGGGCATGGGGGATAGCATGTCATTCTCACTGATTGTAACCCATCATCAAAAATCTCCCCAATCTCCTTCAAGTCCACTTTCAGAGCTTCTGCTATAAACCCAAGCAGTTTCATCGCAAGTCTTTGCAATTCCAGCAGATAACATTCCAAGGGATTCCTGCATGCAGAAATGAAAAAATATGAATATATGCACACACACACACTCCATAAGAGAAAGGAGGGGAGATAGAGGGAGGGGAAAGGAGCTGGACCTGAATGATGGTGGGAGCTCTGGGAAAAGATGTGGCTTCCTGTGATGAATAGGATTGGTAATCATATAGAATCTATCACCCCAGTCAAGTATTTCATCTAATTTGGTATTGCCATACCCTTGAAAATCATCTGGCCTTACCATGTATTTCCTTTTCTCTTCCAATGGAAGATTATAAAATTCTTCAATCTCATGTTTCAGCTGCTCCAGCAGTGATGAGCTAACACCATGGTTCACCAACTGTATAAATAATCTCTTGACTGTCAGTGTATGTTTGGTGTTGTTGTTGTCTTATATATATATATATATATATATGTGCATAAAAAATGAGCAGCCAAGTGATCGTAATTATGTTAACTATCTATAAAAGTTGAAAGAAACATTAGAGATAGCGGGGAACAAAACCTGAAAGAAACCCCATTCTTTGCAAGAGGAGTGCAACTTTTCTAGCTCCAAATCCGTGGTATCCACCGAGACCAACAGTTTGAAATCAATGGTGGGAAGAGTTGGAAGGGGATGATCAGTGCGAAGAGAAAAGGTTGGGTTTTGTTGATCCATGTGAACATATTCTTGGGGGACAGAGATTATGGGCTCTTTGACGAGCTCCACAACACTAATTAAAGAAAGAACATCTAAGCTATCTGACTTCGAGGATGCCATTGCTTCGGAAAACTGCGCTATACCACTATCTAAACTTTGTGGATCCTGCTTGTATATATAGCCTCAAAAGTGTTAGCACTTACGTTAGCAATTATGCGGGTTGGACATGAGCAGTTTTTTTTTATAATTAAAATAATAATATCAAAATATCTTGTTAATTATGTTGATATTTTTCATTTAAAAATAAAGTGTACACACACACGTGTGTATGTGTTAATTCTCTGTTCGAGATCACAATGTTTAACCAAGGTAAAAGATGATGTGTTCATTGTATTGATGTCTTACAAAAATTGTATTTTTAAAAATTCTTTTTATATTTGAACTCTAAAAAATCAAGCATTACTAATTAAAGAAAAAAATATAGAAATATAAGTAAAACTTAATTATAGTAAGTTTATTTTACATATTATTGTTAAGACGTTAAAAAATTGAAATTCACATGGAAACCTAAAGAAAATTCAAAAGATTTGAGTCCTACAAAACTTATTTCATTGCCATCATATGTTTATCATTTTTTATATTTTTTCTAGGGTTTTTTAGTTTTTAAATATATATTTGATATTAATTTCCATTAACAGGTTTCAAGCCCAAACCTACAGTGAGAATTTAAGGAAGATGGAATACGTACCTCTCCTAATATATAGTCTTATGCTCAATGAATCAATCAATGAACTAAAATAATATATTAGGTTTAGTTTGAAAAGGATATTATACAATGTGAAAGTGTGCTATATTCAAACCGCATATAAAACATGGTCCCCTTACCAAAGTTCTTGGTACGAAAAGACACGTCTCTATAAGTTAAAATAACGCTTTATTAACTTGAAAGGATGTAATTTGACTAGTCTGTTTTTAAATTTATTTTTTTTAAGATTAGAGGTTTGAATTCTATAAACATAAGTCTACTAGATATTTATATAGTTGTTAACTTCAGGGTCCGTAAAATTAGTCAAGGTACACGCAAGCTGGCCTGGACATTCACGTTAATAAAAAAAGATTTTATTCTTGTATTTTAAAAGTGTTTTTTAATTAATTTTTTTTATTTTTTTAAATTAAATATTTTTTGATATTTTCATATTATTTTGATGTGCTGATGTTAAAAATATTTTTTTTAAAATAATAATAATATTATTATTATTTTAATAGTACATTTCCAAATAAAAAATATTATAAAAAGCAACCACTACACTTTTAAATATTTTTTAAAATACATATACTTATTTAATATATTTTTGAAACTTAACTAACAAGTTTCCTTTACCATCTTATACTAGCACTATAATCTTTTTTCTTCTTTGTCAATTTCTAGATAGGATCACTACTAGAAAATCAGAGAAAACCAATGGAATTACCGACAGATTTTTTCCTTCGGTAATAATTACCGAAGGAAATAATTCCGTCTCAAAATTTGTCGGTATATACCGACAGCCTATATCCGTCGGCGAAACGATCAGTATATACCGACGGAAATATTCCGTCGGTATCTACCGATCGTTTTGCCGACGGGGTATACAGTTTGTCTGGAAATATGCAACGGCGTGGTGACGTCAGATGATTTTACCGACGGAATGACCGAGGGATTCAAACTGAGATAGTCGTACAGTGACGTGGCACTGTCACCGGCGGAATCACCGATGGAATCACCGACGGATTCATTCCATCGATGATTCCATCGGAAAAAAAACCATTATATACCCACCCATCAGCCGACACTCTCTTCCTCTGTTTCTCCTTCTTCTTCTTTCCCATCTCATCTCTCCCCTCCTAAACTGCAGCCAACCACCCATCCCATCTCTCCACTATTCTTAACACGAGCACTCAAGTTAATTTCTTATATCTTGTACGTGGTCACAATATCTGTTTCTTGTAGATGTTATCGTTTTTTTGTAAGTAAATCTATCCTTTTTAGTTTTAATATTTAATTGTGAATTTTATTGTTGTAGTATATGTATTTTGTTAACGTTTGTACTTGTTTAATTGTTATTTGTCAAAGAAACTTGCAGTAGAATGTATAATTTTGTAGTTGTTATAGTTTGTTTTAGATTTTGTCAAATTATATTTGTTTGTAAATTGTTGAAATTTTGTTTGAATTACACCGAATTAAATGTGTCGTTGTGATGAAATAAATAATTAATAGCTTGTTTAACGAGTCTTGTTTAATTGTTATCAATTCTATTTCGAAGTTGTGATATCTGTAAATTTATATATGTATAAATTTGTATGTATGAACGTTGAACGTTGATAGTTGATAATTGATAATGAATATTTAACATAAGTGTTGTTTTAGTTTGTTGGATAATGTCGGGGAAAACCAATATTTTTGTTATGTTTTATAGAGGTTCAATAGAAGTCATGGATGATCGTTCATGGATGTATCGGGACTCACCCCAAGGATTGCGGAGGATGGATTATTGTAACGGTGTCCAGGGTTTTATTAATTTCGCAACATCTATTCCGAGGAATTTTACTGATGGCGGTATTAGGTGTCCATGCAGGAAGTGTAAAAATTTAAAGTTTCTGCATCAAGATGTTGTAATTATGCATCTTCTAACCAAAGGGTTCATGGAGGATTACCTGTGTTAGTATGCTCACGGAGAACTATTTGTTCCTGATGAGAGCATGGAAGAACAGGTGGTTGGGTCAACTTCTAGTGCTAGCAACATGCATGAAGTTGTAAATGAGAACAGTAATCCTTACAGGAATATGGTTATGGATGCAATGAGAATGAGTGAAGGTAATGTCAGGGAATGTCCAATCGTAGAAGAAAAACCTAATGCAGATGCAGCAAGTTTTTTGATCTGTTGAGAGATTCTGACGAACCATTATAGGATGGCTGCACGAACCACAGTAAATTATCAGCCGTAGCACAGGTGTTCACCATCAAGTCAGATCATCGGTTGAGTGAGGCTGGTTATAACAAGATTATTGAATGGGCAAGAAGCATTTTACCTGAAGGGAACATGCTGAAAGAGAACTTTTATGCTGCCAAGTCCATGATGAAACCCCTCGGTTTAGGATACCAGAAAATTGATATATGCCCTAACTTCTGCATTTTATACTACCTTGAAAATGCTGAGATGACCGAGTGCATGACATGCGGGCATTCCTGTTACAAACCCATAACTGATAGAGGGATGACTCTCATGGCATATAAAAAACTTAGATACTTCCCAATCACACATAGACTGAAGAGGTTATTCATGTCACCAAGGACTATTGAGCACATGACATGGCACCAATCACACCATGCAGTAGATGGAGTGATGGTTCATCCTTCTGACGGTGAAGCCTGGAAACACTTTAACAGTATGCATCCTCACTTTTCAGCTGAATCAAGGAATGTGCGTCTTAGGTTGTGTACAGACGGATTCAACCCATTCGGGTCATTTGCTGCTTCTTATTCTTGTTGGCCGGTCATACTGACGGTTTATAACTTGCCACCGGGGATGTGTATGAGGCCGGAGTTCATGTTTTTATCTATGGTCATACCAGGTCCGAGCAGTCCGGGGCGGAATATAGATGTGTGTCTTCATCCGTTGATTGATGAATTGACGTAGTTGTGGTCCTCCGGAGCTCTGACTTATGACATCTCGAGGAAACATAATTTTGTTATGAGAGCGGCTTTGATGTGGACTATCAATGATTTCCCAGCTTATGGAATGGTTTCTGGTTGGAGCACGCATGGAAAGCTAGCATGTCCATACTGTATGGAGAACAACAAGGCATTCACGCTAATAAACGGGGGTAAAGCTTCTTTTTTTTACTGTCACCGTCGTTTCTTACCACATAACCACAAGTACAGAAAGAACAGAAATGATTTCTTTGTTGGCAGAGTTGAAAATGATGTTGCACCCCCACGTCTTTCTGGTGAAGAATTGTTTGATGTTGTGTCAGAGTACGGTGAAATTGTGTTTGGTCTCCAATTAGGTAAGCAGAAGTTTCCTGGTTTTGGTTTGACCTATAATTGGGTGAAGCGAAGTATCTTTTGGGCTTATTGGAAGACCAATCTTCTCCGCCATAACCTTAACGTCATGCACATTCAAAAGAACGTGTTTGAGAACATTTTCAACACCGTCATAGATGTGAAGGGGAAGACAAATGACAACATCAAGGCTAAATTGGATGTAGCGCTGTTCTGTAACCATAAAAATATGGAGTTGGTTTTTGATGGGTCACGGGTCGCAAAACCAAGAGCAAGCTTCGTGCTAGAAAAAAACACACAACTACTAGTCTACAAATGGCTTAAGACTCTGAGTTTCCCCAATGGACATGCCTCGAACATATCAAGGCTGGTTAATATGGAGGAATACAGATTATATGGAATGAAGAGTCATGACAACCATGTGTTTATGCAAACACTCATCCCATTAGCTTTTCGTGATTTGTTGCCAAAGGGGATATGGGATGCACTAACAGAGATTAGTCATTTCTTCAGAGATATATGCTCTAGGAAGTTGAATGTTGATCACATTGAAAGGCTTGAAAAGAATATCGTCGAGACAGTATGCAAACTTGAGATGATATTCCCTCCATTATTTTTTGACTCAATGAAGCATCTACCCGTACATTTACCGTTTGAGGTAAAAGTTGGAGGACCGGTCCAGTACATATGGATGTATCCATTCGAGAGGTTAGATATTACATGAGCTATGTAATTTATAATTAAATATTTTTATTTTTATTTTAATGTTTTTAATTGATAATTTTTTATTAATATATATATATATATATATATGCAGATACTTGTTCAATCTTAAAAAAAAGGTTAAGAACAAGGCGCATGTTGAGGCGTCAATATGTGAGGCCTATATTGTTGAGGAGATCTCAACATTTATCTCATACTATTTCGAACCTCATTTGAGAACGAGGATAAATCGTGTTCCACGGCATGATGATGGTGGTAAAGTGCCTTCAAGTGGGAACTTGTCAATATTCTCTAATTCTGGACGACCCACACCTAAAAATGTCGTGAGGGGAAGATATTTGTCTGAAATAGAGTTCAGACAAGCACACAATTATGTCCTATTTAACTGTGATGAGCGGAGACCTTTTATTAAGTAAGTAGATGTTCGACTTAAACTTTGTCAAGAGTGTACTATTTATGTTTTGTGATACCATACACTCATATAATTTGGAACAACCTTGCAGGCAACATCGACGATACTTACTGTCCAATAACTCACAGCTGACCAAATCCCAGATCTTTCAATTACAAGATGAACAATTTGCCACATGGTTTAGAACACATGTAAGTCCTATTATAAACTCATTATCTCTTGCAATGTAATTAATTGTAGTCAATGTTACATAATATTCATTTATTGATCATTGTTGTATTTAATTTACAAGCTAGGTTTATCAAATGGGAGGTAGTGCTGTTATTTCACTGTCTTTACCATGTCTGGGCCCTGAAAGAAAAGTCAAGTGCTATAACGGATATTTTGTCAATGGATATGTCTTTCATACTGAAGAATACGGGCATGGAAGAAAAACATACAACAACGGTGTTTGTATTAAGGGATCGACTTCTAGTGAGTTTGAAGTTGACTACTACGATAGATTGGAAGAGGTCATCGAACTGTAATATCATAGTGAGCAAAATAGAGTGTTTTTATTCAAATGATATTGGTATGACACAACTGACAGAGAAATCAGAGTAGATCCTCACTATGGTCTCGTTGAAATCAACTCAATAGCTAGACACCGCAACGTAAACGACGTCTTTGTTTTTGCAAAGCAATGCCAACAAGTTTATTACACATATACCCCTTCCTTTAGAAAGGACCGATCAAGAGTTGATTGGTTATCCGTTTTAAAAACAAAACCTAAGGGTCGTGTCGAGGTTGTTCAGGATGAGAACGAAGACACAAGTGTGATAGATGAAGTCTTTCAACCTAGTGAGTTGGTTGAACCATACCGAGTTGCTCCGTTGATTGACTTAGAAGAAAATTCAAATTTTCATGTTTTCAACGATTGTCTTGTTGATGTTGACTCAGAGGAGTTGAATGTTGTTCTGAACTCTACTAGTGAAAAAAAGAATGTTGTTGAAGAAGATGATAATGAAATTAAAGAGTGCGATGAAGCTAATGATAACAATTCAATAGAGGACGAAGATGAAAATTTCGACTAACTAAACATGTTATAAAGCCTTATTTTATAATGTAATAATTTGAAACATGAAATAGTTATTCTTCTTTAATGGTCAGCCCTTGTTATTGTGATGTGTGTGCTGTAAGATTGCAATTCAAGATTTTGTGACAGGGTTACATAAAAAAATATAAGAAAAATTTACGGTTTCACCGACGGGTATACCGACGGACTATAACCCGTCGGTATTTCACAGAGAGTTGAAAAAAATTGACGGGATTGTGTCATTTTCACTGACGGATTCATCGATGGCCAATAACCCGTCGGTATTTCACAGAGAGTTGCAAAAAAATTACGGGATTGTGCCACAATCACTGACGGGTACACCGATGAATTTGCCGACGTAATATACTAACGGACTCACCGACGGATTTACGCACATCCCAAAGCGCACGCATGTCTGACACGTGTCCGTCTGCACAAATACCGATGGATTTGCCGACGGATCGAAAAGTCTGGCGGGATTTTCGAACTTTTTTTGGTGCGCATTTCAATTAATTTCCGACGGTATTACCGGCGGAATTTCATGCCACCGACAACAATTAATGTCCGTCGGTAATTCCGTCGAAAAAATTGCCATATAAAACACCCCCTTCCCCCCATTTGGTTCATTTTTTTCTCTCAGCTCAGTTTCTCTTCTTCTCTATTTCTCTTCTCCTCTCCGTTGCATTTGGCTTTTGAAGAGATTTTATTTGGTGGTAGTTTTAAAGGTATGTATTCTTTTTTCTTTATCTTTGTATTTTTTTATTTTAATTATGATTATTTTTTTTGGTGTTCTTTGTTTTGTGTATTGTTTGTAGATAAAATCTTAATTCAACACACTATTAAGGTAAGCATTTTTTATTCCCAAATTTATTTTGAATTGATATAGTGTTTTTTAGTTTTGTGTATTGTTTGTTTTGTGTTTATGTTGTTTTGTGTAGTGTTTTTTAGTTTTTTATTTTATTTATTAATTTTATGATATTATTGTTTGTATTGCTATAATTGTTATTGTTGATTTATGTTAAAAATGTTAATTTATATATATATATATATATATATATATATTATATAATTACATTTAATTAGTTTATCTTAATTTAGAATATTATTGTTTACATGTCATTGTTATTGCTTGTTATTACATTTTATATTTATGTGTACACGTTAATTTCTATTTTAAGGTCCATTAGGGTCGATCGTGTTAGGAATTATATTGATTTAGTTACCTTTTGCTTTTGACCATGTAATTATTTATAAATTAAGAGTCTTGTCTCCTAAAACTTGAAATGTAATATTAATCCGTAAATTTGAATGTATGACTTTAATCTAATGTTTGTAACTCTAAGTACCAATTTAACAATGAATGTTCATAGTTGAAATTGATTCTTTTACTTGAATATCATTATATGATGTTATTGAATAAAATGTTGTGTTGATGATGATGAGTTTGGTTGAGATCCAGGATGATTGGATCGGGATGTGAAATAAAATTGGAAGTGTAATATGATTTTGTCGATAACTTAGGACCCCCCAGTATAAGGGAGACTCTATCGAATTTTTTTTTAAAATAATTGAAGTTAATTATGTAATTATTTGTATAAATTTGTGTAGATGTGTAGAATGAAATCTACAGCACGTCGTCAGAATACGGTTGCAGCTAGTTCTTCTAGCAGCGAGGAGGACGTATCCTTTGGTGCTGATCACGGCGAGGAATCTACGCCAACTTGTGATGCTGCCTCTTCTAGCGCGGTTTCACAGCGCAGAAGCAATGTGCCTTCACAGCGGGGTCAATTCACCCGCAAGTACCAGGCACAATGGAAGGATGACTTCTCAATGTAAGTTTGTTTAGGTTTTAGTTTTTTTTTATATATACTTATAACATAATTTATGAACAACTAATTAAAATTACTACTTTTATTTAATTTCAGGTTCACTAACATTGAAGCTGCAAGGATTATAACATTGGCGTTTAAATCGTCGATGAAGATTCTATTGTTTCAATGGAGCCAGGTTTCCAGACATCCTGAGTGGAAACCTAATATCGATGCATGGTTTAAGCGATTTCAAGTCGGTGTTAATTTTTAATTTCCAGCTTATTTTTAATAAATGATTTTTATAATTTTATATCTTGTATTATTTTTATTTTATATGAATTATTTATATACACATAACAAATTTGAGTGGGATAGAGCGGACAACAATGTTGTCAGGAAGGTATGGGAGAATCACGCGGCAACTAGGTAACATCGAAAATAATATTTATTTTTGTTTTATAATTTTATGTTTTAAATTCTAATTTCTTACTATGAAAGTAGGTTGCGTGATTTTTGGTATGACACCAAAAAAAATTCAAAAAGACATGCAAGGGATAACGGTCTTGAAGGATGGAATGAGGTGGCGGTTTGGCAGGAATTCAAACCGCCATTCATCTTGGGGGAAATATGGACGGCATATATTGAACACGTGACCTCAGAGCAGTTCTCACGGCGCTCACAGTCCGGCGCCGACAACCGGAACCGGCAAATTCATGGTTCGGTGACCCCGCACACTGGCGGATCCGTACCATTCAGCGCACATGCAAAGCGGATGGTAAGATTAATTTTAATGAAATATATCGTTAATTAATTTGTCGTTCCTTATAATATATTTAAGTTTCAACCTATTTTTTGCTTACAGGCTGCGTCTCTTGGACGTGAGCCGAGTCCAATGGAGCTGTTTGTAGAGATGCATGTGCGGAGTCAAGACCGCCAAAAGGGGGTGCAGCAGTTCGTGGACAACCATGCTCAGCACTTCGTGATGCAGGAAATTTTTTTTTGGCGCGCGCATATCCGTCTGTAAGACTGTCGGTGTTCCATCGGTAGGTGTTTTTTTTATTTGCGACAGACTTAGCGATAAAAATAGGAGTTACCGACGACTAGTATACCGACGGACTTGTTCCGTCGGTGAGACCATCGGTAATTATTTCACCGACGGAGTTCATTCCTGTCACCGACGGAATTAGTCCGTCGGTAAAACTGTTTAATGGTGTAGTGGATAATAATAATGATATTTATTAAAAAAATTTAAATATTCTACAAATATATTTATATAATATAAATATATATTTTAGATTAAATTTAAATAGGTTACACATCAAGTTTGACAATATTTATACACTATATATTATTTATTAAATGTAAAATATGCTTATTTATTCAAATCGGTCAGTATTAATTAAATTCAAATTAAATTATCATCCCATGTACTTAATGATTAATTCATCATGTCTCAATAACACATAACCAATTATCAATACATAAAATGTTTAATTATCTTTTATTAATGAACAAAAACAAAACCCTTAGTCCTCCATAATGGGAGAAAAGGGTCAAATAAAAAATTGTCACTTCCCTATAGTCCTTACCTTTAATCCGTCCACTATCTTTAGAATAAAGTTGATTAATTGAACGAGAGCTAATCTAAATAAAACCAATGTCAATATATATATATGCACGCACGTAATGGCGGAGGTATGTAACGGCTCGAGTGGGCTCTAGCTTAAATCAAGATTTTATCAATATTTTTTTATTAGTTTTATATACAAATAAATTATAATTCTCGATTGAGGTATCAAAAAATTCTAAAAATTTATGTAGAGCCTTCTAATATAATGCTTTAACTTGGGTTAAAATTTCAGAATTTTTGAAGAAATTCATAAATTTGATAAAAAATCACAATTTGACCAGTTTTACGTTATTGGATGTAATTTTCAATCTGACCATCAGATTGAGCTGTAATTTTACGAGGAATCTTAAAATATATTGAATAAAATCTGGTTAAAATTTTAAGATAAACAGAGTTTGGTAGTGCTAAAAAAATATTGTTAAATAAAAGGAAAACGACTCATCAAGGGTAAAATGGTTATTTGCCATTAAAAAATAAAACAAATCAGTTCTTTCTTTTTTTATATGTTGCCAACTAGGCGGAAGCAGAATAGGAAAAGAAAGAAAAGAAAAGGCAAGAGAGAAAGAGAGAAAAGTAAGGGAAAAACATAAAAAAAAATCTAAAGAAAAAAAATAAGAAAAGTGAGAAAATAGCCTTATAAATTTACAAATTCCAACTTATAAAATACTAATATAAGGAAGAATCAAGTGAAGGAAGGAGGAATTGAGAGAGGAAAAAAATTTAATTACTTTTTTTCCAGTTAACATAAGATTATTATTTTATCCCGGTTGAGGGGTTGTTATAATATCGATTCAGATTTGATTATAGATGAATTATATTATATTCCACAAAACATCGAAGGATGTAACTTCAATAATGAGTTTATTTTTACTTTCACTTCAATTTTATGTACTTTCAAATTTATTTTTTAATATTTTGGATAGTGTTTTTAAATTAAAACTTTACTGTTAACTTTAAAAATTCATACACATGAGTTAATAATTCATTTTAAAAAAAAATTATATATTTATCTAGTAGCCCAGGACATGAAAAATTCATGACTCCGCCCTTGTGTGTGTGTGTTATACTCTGTTCGAGATCACCATGTTTAAACAAAGGTAAAAGATGATGTGTTCATTGATGGAAGAAAGAACACTAAAATGTAATAATTTAGAAATTTAGTCTTAAAAAAATTGTATTTTTTAAAATTCTTTTTATATTTGAACTCTAAAAAATCAAGCATTACTAATTGCCATCATATGTTTATCATTTTTTATATTTTTTCTAGGGTTTTTTAGTTTTTAAATATATATTTGATATTAATTTCCATTAACAGGTTTCAAGCCCAAACCTACAGTGAGAATTTAAGGAAGATGGAATACGTACCTCTCCTAATATGTAGTCTTATGCTCAATGAATCAATCAATGAACTAAAATAATATATTAGGTTTAGTTTGAAAAGGATATTATACAATATGAAAGGGTACTATATTTAAACCGCATATAAAACATGGTCCCCTTACCAAAGTCCTTGGTACGAAAAGACACGTCTCTAGCTATAAGTTAAAACAACACTTTATTCTTGTATTTCATAAGTTTTTTTTTTAAATAATATTTTATTTAATTTTTTAAATTAATATTTTTTGATATTTTTATATTATTTTGATGTCATAATATCAAAAATAATAATAATAATATTATTTTAATACATTTTCAAATACAAAATACTTTGAAAACCAATTCTTACTATGTTTTCAAATATTTTTTAAAATAAATATACTTATTTAATATATTTTTGAAACTTAACTAACAACTTTCCTTTGCCATCTTATCTTATATGTAATCTTTTTTTATGGTTGTCAATTTCTAGATAGGATAATAATGAGGATATATATTAAAAAAATCTAAATATTTTACAAATATATTTATATAACATAAATATATATTTTAGGTTAAATTTAAGTAAGTTACGGGTCATGTTTCAACAATATTTATACTCCACTTATTATTTATCAAGTCTAAAAAATACTTAATTGTTTAGGTCAATCAGTATCAGTTAGATTCGAATTAAATTATCATCTCTTATGTCTCAACAACACATTACCCATTATTATCAATACATAAAAAGTTTAATTATCTTTCATTAATGAACAAAAACAAAACCCTTAGCCCTACATAATGGGATAAAAGGATCAAATAAAAAATGGTCACTTCCCTTTAGTGCTTACCTTTAATCCTTCCACTATCTTCAGAATATGGTTCATTTTTTTTTTATTTCTAGTAATATTTTATTAAAACATACTTTAAAAGTTAGTGCGTAGTATGCTACAAAAATACTTATTCTACTTAAATATACATTTTCCCGAGTAATTGAAAATTTCTTTTATTTATTAATCACAAATCTATAGAACACTATGCACAATAATTTATTGAGAATCACGTAAAAATTCCACCACGAAGTAAAATATAGTTAATATTCCAATAAAAAAGTTGACTAGCTAGGTCATAGGAGCTCCACTGCCTGTCAGATTAATTTCTTTTTAATAATATTTAAAAAATATAAATGTGTTGTAGCATGTTTTTTTAGTATAAAAAATCTTTTTAATTATAAACTAAAAATTAATGCATGTGCTTAATAAAAAAGTAAAAAATTATATATTTACCAATAAATATTATAAAAAATTAATAATATTAACTAAAAACTAAACGAGAAGTTGAGAAATAAATATAAATTAACATATTTGATTTTATGCAGTATAGGACATTCAACTTTTTTTTATACAATTATATTACAATTTGTTTTTGTGTAATAACATTAATATTTAAATTCTATTTAAAATCTAGATAATATGAAATAAGGATAAAATAAAAAGTAATTAAAATGTGTCTCCCTAATTTCATGCCCTTTTATGTGCTCTTATTTTGGGCATTTTTTACAAGAATATTGACCCGTAAGATAACATCTTATCATAATTATAAAAAACCAAATTTTAATTAAAGAAAAAGCAACATTCTGATAATTTTGATTTGAATGTAATAAGAAAATATAAGAATATAAGAATAACACTTCAATCCCGCATTCCATGAAGAACTTTTTAGAAATATTATTAAACTTGACTTGATATAATGAGTCAACTTGGAGACCTCTTGAACCAATCCTTTTCCTAGCTTGGTTTAAAACTAAATCAATTGAAAGTTGCTCCGATGAAACCATGTCGACATAATAGGTTCAAATACGAACAAGTTAAAATATGATTTGACTTTAAAAAATAATAATCAAGAAGAAATCATTCTAATTTTAAAAAAAAATATTGTGATGATAACATCCTAAATCTGACACAGGTCAATCCAGATTAACATATCAAACTCACAATCCAAATTATGGACCTGATTAGGTTTGATACCTTTGTTTTTTAAGATCTATTTTTTTATTTAATTATACGATAACAAAAATAAACAAGTGTAGAAAACTGCAAAATAAAATTCAAAACAAAAATCATCATTAAAGAACCTAAAAAAAGAAGTACATATATAAAAAAGTGTAAAGGGGTCAAAAATAACTAAAATGAACTTTTCTCTTATAATGAGATTCATTGACACTTAGATCAAATTCTTTTGGTTGTGATAACTAATAATTTTCTCTCTCTTCTTCTATTTTTTTAGCAATTCACTCTCATCACCCAATGTCATAGAGAAAATATGAACAAAATAAAATTTTCAAACTAAAAAGACTAATAATATAAAACAAAAAAAACTTTGTGGGCCAAAATCTTAAAATTCACTCATTTTGTATCATAAAAAAAAAAGAATGAAAAGATGCTAATTTTTTATTTAAGTGTCAAATTTGGTCCTCTCAATCTCAATTTATTTTCAGCAGTAAAATTTTATTTTATTTTACCAAATCAAACATTAACTTAATATCAAGGTGTTTTTTGACACCATAAGAATCCTATAGCAAGCTAATCAAAATAAATTATCAGGTTGAATTTCAAGTAAACACAATGTAAAATAATGAAATAAAAAAATTCATAAAAAACATTGCAAGGACAAAAAAAAATTACAAAATATATGTTGAATAAAAAAATAAAGAATTATATCTGCCTGAAAGGCTATCAATGTTAAAGATTTATATTAAGATATTTAATCGCGTTACACAGAAAAATCTTCAATTTTTTTATTTAATTACACAAAAATAAAATTATTTATATTAAAAAAATAATAATTTCATCTCCATAGAAAAAGAAGATTGTTTTGTAGTATAAACCCTTCTTTTCTTATATTTTTTTTAATAAAAAGAATATCTTTTTTTTGTCATGGGTTCTTAATACTATAAAAATAAAAAATGATTAGAATAAATATTTAAAAATCAAGATAATTTTAAATAAGGATAAAAAAATCTATCATATGGTAGTTATCTCATTAATGTGTTTCCCTTTTTTTACCATTTTCCCACTAGAATATTTGTTTTTTAGACTATTGCTCATCAAAAACATAAAAGCAAGTTTAGTTAAAAGAAAACTATATATAGATAATCTAGACTCGAATGTATTAAAATAATATAAGAACAACACATTGTGCATTTGTTGTCGAGGGAATCAAACTATTTTTCAATTTTTTTCGTCTAAAAATATGTAACAAACACCATTAGAGCATCAATAAACTAATTTCTCAATTCAAAATAAACATAAACCTCTCTCTTTTTTGTTATTTTTTGATGAGTCTCACTACTCATCTCTCAAATTTAGGGGCCAAAATATGGACAAATAAATTTTTTAATCAAAACATATAATTTCAAACTAAAGAGATAAAAAAAAGGAATTGATGAAGGATAATTTTTTCTTTTCAAAAAGGTTTTGAATGAGCATTATAAAAAAAAGACCTTTTTTTTTCACTGTCAATTTTAATCCTCTCATTTTTTTTTAATTCCAAAGAATAAAACTAAATTCTTTTTTTGTAAAATTAAAATCCACTGTCGAGGTTTTTTTACATTACAATAACTCTATAGAAAACATATTATTAAGCACAATACCCAATACCCAATGTGAACAAAAATTGATAATAGAAGGGAAAAAAAATTAAAGGATTAAAATAAAAAAAAAACCGTAGAAATCAATAGTATTTTATAAAATGATGAACAATTAAATCACCATCTCTTTTAGATATTTTTGTAATATTGAAATTTTGTGACTTTATCTTCCTATTTGTTAAAGTATTTAAAAGATATTAACCTTATACTTGTATATATATGGTTTTAATACACACATATAATAAAAAATACCATAAATAATAATTACAAAAAAAAAAACTAAAAGCCAAGGTGATTTCACTATGGAATAATGCATTTTAGTTTTTATTGCTCCTTTGAGCTGTTTTTATTTTGGCCATCATTTGTTTTCTAGTTTTTTCCTTACAAATTATATTAAATGGTATTTCGGTTTAAAATTTATTTTGAATAATTTTCTATAAGATTCTCTTAGTGTCAAAATGATATTTCAATGTTAGATTAATTTTCAATTCGGTAAAATAGGATTTGGGTTTGTTGATTAAAAAAATAAAATTTAGGACCAAGTTTGATAATAAAACAAACATGTAGCCTTTTTTATAAATTACTATATTGTCGGCATATTTTTTAAAAACAATGATTTAAGATTTTGACAATTTCATTTGTGGTCCTTTTAGTTTTCCAATTATACGTTTTAGTCTGAAATTTTATTTTCTTTACATACCAGTCCTTGTGTATAAGAGGGGGAGAGGATTGCTTGAAAACAATATAGAAGATGAGAAATGTTCGGTTGATGAGATTTCATTAACGAAAAACCATGATTTTAGCGAGTTATTATTCTTGATGAGAGGAGTGTCGCACGAATGTTTTTTAGGCTTCAATGGTGTTGAAAAAAATATAAATCAAGCTTGAGAGTTTTTTTTTTTAAAAAAAATAAAATTATTTGAATAATATTTGAGTTGAGGTATTATTTTATTTTTGTTATAAGAGTATTTTTAGATGTTTCCAGATGAGATGGGTTTAAAAAAATTGTTCCGAAAAACCCCAACGTAGTTTTCATGGCATTTCTCCGATGATCGGAAACTTGACAAACGTATGATTCGTTGTCTGCTTTTTTTGTTTAAAAAAGAAATTTGGTGGAGCAAGTGTCATCGTCTAATGAGAAAAAATATACATCAAATCTTATTTTTAATGGGGCTGGTTTGCTATGCCACCTATATCCATGTGTTTGACTTGTTTTTTTTTTAAATTAAAATTTAATTTCTTTAAAATTTATTACATATATTATTTTGTTAAATTCTTAAATTACTTAATAGATCTTAGATATTGTATTATATTATTAAATATATAAAAACAATTTTGACTTGAAATTCTTGAAGTCAAACAATTTTTTTACTGATTACATGGGTTGTTTTTAAACTTGCCAAGTCGATCGCATCGTATCACATTAGAAAATCTTTAAACAATTTAATTTGAAACTTGAATTAGGTGAGGAGTTAAATTATGAAGTTTTGAGATTGATCTATTGGGTCGGGTCTAACGACACTTTTAAGAAATTCTCAACATTGTATTAATTATTCTTATATTTTTAAATATAGTTGCATTAGAATTAACATGATGTTATTATTTTTTTAATTAAAACTTTCTTTTGAAATAATGATAGAATGTTGTCTAAGAGAAAAAAAAATTCCAAAAATCATTTAATATTTGTTTCTTAGCTTTACAATTTAATATTTAGTTACTGCTACCATCTTCTTTTTCTTCTTCTTCTTGGTTTTTTTTTTTTGTAACATTTACTAGCGTATATGAAGTCAATCTAATTTATTAAACGTGGGCATTGAATCTTGAATTCACAGATAATAGTTTTCAAAGCATGTTAGCGACGCCCGCATGTTGTTTTCTACGACGTAAAAAAGCTTCTACTCCAACGCAGACCATCCTATCCCACGTACCTCCAGAGTGCGGAAATGAACATATATAGAGATAAATGTTCATATGTACAGAAAGCAACTAGAAGAGTTGATCCCTTCTCTAGAAGATTTGAGTAAAGAACTTTCACAGATTTCTCGATTAAACAGTGTAAGCACATGCATATAGAAGAAATCCCAGAAAATATATATATGTAACTGCGAAAGATGGTGTTCATGTGCTTGACACCAAGAACTGGTCCTCTGTGACTGTCAAAAGTCCTCCCTCTCGTATCTTTGGCATCCATTTGAAAAGGATGGAAAGAGAAACGGATCAGTGATCAGTGTCGACATAGACGACGGAAGATGCTTCGTTATCGATATTTAATTGGCAGTCAAATCAAGATGAAGTATCCATTGCTGCTTGTATTTTCTTGTTATAATGCAACGGAGAAGTCAAGCTGGTTGCGTAATGGATGATACTTTTTCGCCGAATAAACCTTTCTTACAGGTTACTTGAAGCATGATCTAATCCACCTCCATAATACGGCCAAAAACGTGCTTAATTCGCATTTTCTATAATAAAATTGATTCAATTAAGTGGGCATGACAACCTGTGATTGCTACCTTTCACTTTACTATTAATTAATTAATTAATTATCGGTAAACAACCATGCTTGTGATTGAGATTGGCTTGGACTCCTTCAAAATGTCGTGTATATTCCATGAACCACCAGGTAATTAACAATTAATGACAAACTTTATATATGTTTGTTTATTCACTTTTTTTACAATTAATTTGTACTGTATAAAATACTGTATTCAACTTCTATACCATTTATGAATAAAGAAACGACATCTTGAGATGGTTTTCCTCAATTTATATAAAAATAGGTTATATTGATCATATGCAACTTTAGGTTTGTACGCTAAAATAACGTACAATCAATAAGTTCCATACTTGTAAAGGTGTTAATATATATATAAACATTAGAGTTTAAGAGAAGGTGTTTTATTAAGAGAAAGAGAAGACAAGTCTCGCCAAGAATTCTCACATACATATAACACATGGAAGTAAATTTAGTTGGGTAACAAAAAAATCACCTAATAAAATCTTACTGTACCAGAAATTTACAGATCACCAACAAAATATTTCGTCGGTGTTTAAACATTGATTCAGTCGAAAATACAATTATTGATGGAATAACGAATGAAATCATGTCGTTAAAAAATATATCGTCAGTGATTTTTATTTTGTAGGTCAATCTATCGGTAGTATAATCACCGATGGATTTACCAATGGAATTATTGCGCCAAGCAAGCATTAATTCTCTCGGTAAATTCATCGGTGATTGTGGCATATTACTGATTGAATACACCATTGGTAAATCCATCGGTGATTATATGCATATTACCGATGAAATTAACATGTCGGAGAATTACATCTAATAGTGGCAAGTCTTGTAATTTCTTTTCAAGTCTCCGGAACTCTCTAAGGGACTTAGTCTGTCAGTAATTTCGTTGGCTTTTTAAAGTTCATCGGTATTATATGTAATTATTTTAAAAAATAAAAACAACAATACAATTAAAAAATTAAAACAGAATTAAATTAAAATCGTATGCAAATTTGTATGATTAATTTAAAAATATTATTAAATACAATTAACTATCTAGTGGACAGAAGCTGGAGGAGGAGACGAAGGCGGATCTTCACTAGAACTAGGATGGCAACAAGAGGGAGCACATGTACTAGTGAGAGTTGCCAACAGCTTCTCGATGACACTCAATTTATCCTTTAAGTTAGGTCGTCTCAGCTCTAAATAGGTCGTCTCAGCTTAAACTTGTTCTCATATAATCGCATGGATGGCTAGAGATTATTGGCTCGATCCCGATTGCAAGGTCCCAACGGTCAAGACATTGCAGCCCACCCGCATATCCTCGACCATAGTGTTGAAGATACCGTAAACCTGTATTGGGTCCATCGGTAGATCTAGCCTCTAACCATAAATCTTGATCGAGTTCTGGATGGGTCGAAGAATTGTCCATGTATCTCTTATGCAATTGGTTGTTATATGTTTCTTGAAAAAAAAAAACAAGTAAGAAAATATAAATATAAATATAAATATAATAATAACTTAAAAAATGTTGAAATCCAACTTACCACGGACTTTTAGGCTTAACTATCTACAAACTGTTGCATCCCTTTCCGATGGTTCTTTTTCCACACGTGAGTTTCAACAAAAAGCTCCATCGATCTTGGATCGCGTCTAAGCACCGTAGCCTACAAAAGAAAGCTATTATTAGCTAAATATTTTCATATAATACAAAATTTTTTAAAATAATTATCATATAAAATATAATCTTACCATCCACTTTGCATGTAAAACAATTAGAATGGAATCGCTAGTATGCGTGGTCATGGAACCATGAATCTTCTTGGTCTGGTTCTCTGAACGAGACTATCCTCAAGAAATACTCAGACATCATGTGCTGGATATAAACACCCAAAATACCTTTCAACACCTCTATTTTTTGCATATTTATTTGCTTTTCTTTTTCTGGGCCTCGTACCAGAAATCACGCAACCTAGTTCATAAAAAAATTGCAAGTTATGATTATGAAAAATAAAATTTTAATATTTTTTTTAAAATATCACAATTTGAATTCAATTTTACCTAATAGCTCTGTGATTCTCCCACACTTTTCTGGCCATGCCGTTGTCAACCTCCTCCCAATAGAATTTTTCCTTATATATATATTAACCTTAAACTTTCCAAACCAAGCATTAATCATAGGCTTCAATTTAGAATTTTTTTAAAAACCTAGCTCTATTAAAACAAAGGCACTTCCATCAATGATTTCATCACCAATATTATCGTGCGAGCAACCTCAACATTTGAAAACTTGAATTTTTAATTGTTCATTAAAATTAATTATTCAAACTTTATCCTTTGTAGTTTATTATTTTTTATCATGCAGGAAAGGAAAACAAACTTACATGTTGTGATTGGGTTTTCACTGAGCAATATACTTCCCAGTAAATACATCCTGCTGAGAAAAGATACCCCCTTTGCAAGTCACCCTCCCACTTAATGAGAGTCGCCCTCCCACTTAATGAGTCTGCATCAAGAGAGAGTCCTTGTGCCTGAGATGCCTCATTATGGTTGGCACCAAGCAGCTCATGCTTATCAGAAACGTTGTCAGAAGAACTAGTAACGTTCTTGTTCATATCTGTCTCTAATATTTAATTTATGTATATATTTAGACGAAGAAATTCCACTATTGACCCAACATTCTCCTTTCAATAACCTTAATAATTTTACTCTATTTAGAACTTAATTTATGTTAGTTCATGAGATTAGCATCAAAATAGTCATTTCCCCCTAACTTTCCTGAAAATTAGGAATTTCCTTCCCTTTTCATGCCAGCATGTATGAACACAATTGTGATCGTAATAACAAAACCAAAATCAATCTATTTCTCATCATTAATTATCTCTAAGCGTAATAAATTGACACCTTTTTTTTACAAACCAACTACCAAGATAATAAATAATTGTTATCTTCAATTTAAATCTTCCATCCCAGCCAACAATTCTTATTCACTTTAAGCATAACAATATTTCAATTCCCGTAAAACAAATCTCAATTAATTCAAGTTATACCAAAAATAATAATATCAAAATCACTAATCTCAAATAATAATAATAATAATAATAATAATAATGTCACAATTTAATTTTCACCATTAATCAACAATCAAACCAAACCTATACAAAATAATAATTTTCGCCAAAAATTATCAATCCTTCACAATTAACATTTATCACAAGGTTGTAAGAACATCCACAAATACTGGTAAGTGCAGGGGATAATGCCAAGAAATACATTGAGGCCGGTGTTTCAGAGCATGTTCTAGTCCTATGGAAGGATCTTTCGCCTTCAAACACAACGTGGGGGTTTCTGGATGGATTTTCTCTTGGTCTAATTTTCAAAGGACTTCATTAATTTTCTTTAGTATCTTCCCCTTTGCTTTTAGGGTTGACTTTTCACTTGAACCACTTGGCTTCGGGTTACTGTCAATGGTTAGTTGGAAAACATTTGGTCCAGCCAGATGGAGATACGTATTGACCTTTCAATCACATAGAAGAAAATCCCAGCACGGCTATTCGATAGCTCAAGTGCAAGTGTAAGCATATCTACACGCGCGCGCGCGTGTGTGAACCGTTCATACGACGCGAGAGAAAAAATCATTTACAAGTGCTCTCAAGAGACGAATGGTGAGTTAACCAGCGGACTCTTATCTTCGACCCATAAATACAGCTACTTCTACGTTACAACGATCCCTCTATCCCCACTACAAAATTAATGCCATTTACACCCCAACTTTTTCCCATAAAGATGTTGTCAACTGGCAGAGAAATCTGTCGAGCTTTTAACAGAGTATCTCTCCTTCCTCTCCATCTTCATCCAGAAACTCCTCATCCACGTCTTCAATGTCATCTTTTATAAACAATCCCAACCGCTCAAGTGGGCTCCCAATGCAAGCTCCGATTCCTCCCTTTACCACTTCCATCCTTCCACTGCCAAAATGGTAATTCAGTGATATTGAACAGCCACAGAGCATCTCCAGTTCTTTAAGAATATCTAGGTTCTGTTCGATCCCAGTAGTTTTTTCCATCTGCGGTGACAATCAAAAGCAAAAAGAGCCAATTTCAAGCAACAGCAATCAGGAGAATCCAGATCTACAAATTCAACTGTAAATAGCAGGTAAACCTTTTGCAGTTCAATTCGAGCAGCTTCTCGTTCCCTCTCCCGTCGCCTTTTCATTTCCGTCTCTTCCCTCCTTCGCGTGGCAGCTTCAGCAGCTCGGATTTGTGCTTCAATCCTAGCCTTCTCTGTATTGTCATAAAACCAAAGCCCACATTTAAAACAAAAGATGACAACTGGTATGAACATAAAAAGATTGACATGCAACAGAGAAGGCAGAAGAGAGCTCGCTTAGAAAACTTGGCAATTTACATTCCATATACATGATCCCATACGATGGACAAAAATAGAAAAAAGTGGACACCTATTAGACAAGGATGAATAATATAATCATCTAATTTCAATCTCTCACAAAAATATACAAATATGATGACCAAAATTGGAAAATTTTTCAACACCAAATCAACAAAGACATAATACAACCATCTAATTCCAAACACATTCATGATGGCATTCAAGATATAATGGCAACAGTTGGGTGGAAAAAACGACAGCAAATCAACAAAGACAACCCAAAAGGTAGAGTATCCAAACCATGCCTCATCAGCAAACCAGTTGTATTAAGAGTTCTGGACAATTCTAAAAAGGAATACATGAATTTGCTATATTTAGAAAGATATGGAGTTACTTAAATCACCTTCCTGCTGCCGCCTTTCCAATCTTTCCTTCACCTGCCGCATCTTCATTGGATCAGCTTTATCACCCTAACAATAATAAAGACAAAACGAAAATCAGGCATCCATATCATTGTATGCCTCATCTCATTCTAAAGAGTTCAAAATTCAACACCCCACCCAAAAAATATGACTTACATTATCAAGCACTGCCTTATTTTGAGCTTTTAAGATGGTATCTGCGAATCGATGCTTTATTGTTGCATAACGAAGAGCTTTACTTGGAGACAATGGTACAGCAAAAAGAGAGCTCAACTCTAACAGACAACAAAAAAATCAGAACTAAAATCAGGTGAAATTACCAGCACCAGCACTTAATTCAGAAATTACAAGTAACCAACCTTCTCCAGAAGCTGCATCTGTTGCAGGAGTTGTAAGCTGGGAACCAGGACATATATTCTCATCATCCAAAGCACTGACAGCCTCTATTATATCAGTTGCAACACCATTGTAAAAGTCAGATAAACATAAGCTAAGCATTTTAATATTAAAAATACCAAAGAGAGAATTTTCTAACCATCAGAATCTGGATCTGACTTGCTCGATTGTGTGGCAGGCATGATTTTCGCCTGAAAAAACAGAATTTGAAACAAAGCTTGATCGGACATTCCACAAAATGAATTTTGACAGACACTAGGATAAATCATGGGGGACATATTAACACACCAGTTTTGAGGTATCAGTGCTGCATGCATGCTGATCCCTCCCAGATGATCTCTCAGAAGATATATCTAAGCCAAGGAAAAAGATAAAATGGTCAGAGAAATATTAGATATCAAAACAGAGGCAGAGGAAGAAAATAGAAATGAGATATCCACCTGAGTTTGTATGGTATGAATCAATTTGGAGGCTGCATCGGCAAGCATTACTGCCACATTTACCGCAGTTTGAAGCAACTGGAATCAACAATGGCTTCACATTTGTAGAGCCACATGCATGTCTACCGCCACCATCAGCACCTATAAGATGCATTGTTAATTAGACCTCAATAAAAGAGCCACAAAGCAGAAACACTACTCTTGCCATTTCATACCTTTGTAAGAGTTTGGCACAAGGGACTTGCGCATCTCTGCTGGTTTAGTAGGCTTTGCCTATAAACAAAGCAGAAATAATACAGCCTTGAATTACTAAAAGACTTTGAAAATATATACAAGAAAAGCCAAAATACATAGAACATAGCAGACTTCAATTACTAAAAAACTGTGAATATACATTACAACAACCAAATTACATGGGACATATATACATTAATCATTGTTTGTGGATAAAACTGTATTCTAGTTTTTCATTACAGACCCAATCCATCCAAAATCCAAAGGAATAACTTACTTCCGTAATAACACTTGCATTGGACAAGTTCCTTATCACGTTTTCTTTGGATGTTTTTGATCTCTTTGGCAGAGTAGTACAGTGCATAGAAGGCATACTGAGACAATTCTGTTTGGCATTGACGATTTGTGTTGTGCATCCACTTGAAATCTTTCCACTTCCAAACTTTGGTCCTTCATGATTCCAGTTTTCCTCTAAAGCTTTCCACCCTGTCTCAAAAATCCCATTTAGTTCCTCCGCCATTCTATGGACATTATTTGACGGAGGATTATACAGCATGGCATTTGAAAAGGTCAGTCTGATATCAGCTGCAAACTCATTGATGCTAGCATAAAAATTCTTTCCTAGCTTGGATTTTACTGTTCCTAAATCCATGGGATATGATATAACAGTGAAATAATCAGGAATCTTCAGTGCTACTGGATCCACAGGCTTATTAAAAACCCATCCAGCTGGATGAGACATCAGTGATTTTAGAAGGGAAGAACACTGTTGTGTCACACTACGGTCCATCTTCTGCCTCTTCTGCTGTTGACACTCTATCATCTCTGGTGGTCCACGCTTCCTAGAAACTGGGGCCACAGATTTCTGTTTTGTCATCTGAGAACCATGATTCTCACCCATAGAAGCGCTGCAACTCTGTTCAGCACCAAGCAACTTTTTCCCAGGAATAGCTTGTATTCTTTGGGAAGCAATCTTAATCGTTAACTTCTTCATTGTTACATTCCCAGAAGCAATCATTGTGATGAGCTGAAAGTAGCTGAGAAGAGTAACCCCAGATTTCCAGCTTATCAGACAACACCAAAATCAACCTTATATGACCAGCAGCACTGAAACAAGCAATGCCCTGTCAGCACTGAGCCAAGAAAAAAGTAGAGATCTCTGCGTAAGTTTCACAGCAAATAAGAAAAGCCTATAAAGGAAACACTGTAAATTTAATTGAAAGAAACCAGCAAAGCAGGGAGGTCCATGAAAAAACCCTCAAATCAAATATCAACCAAATATCACGCAGCTCGGTTGTTTAACAAGATAAAACACAGAAAAGAACATACATTCAATACAAAATTACATTAAAAAGATAAACCCTTTTTATCATCTCCGCTTTGAGTTAAATCACAACAACAGTTATTTTACCACAAAATCAACAACGCTTATCTCAATCCACACACACAAAAAAAACCCTAAAACCAGATCATGAACACGAAAGGCAAAAGAGAATAAAAATAGGGTTTTTAGAGATTGAAATCGAATCACAAAGAATAAAATAAAAACAATCAAACCAAAAGAGCCGAAACGCAGATTTCGAAATCCATACACAAAAAACTAAACTCCCATGGATCTCACGTAAGAAAAAACAAAGTCCGAAATCGAAATTCAACAGACTAAAAGTTTGTGTTTAAAGAAAAACTTACCGGGATCGAATCGGAGTCCGCAGAAAATAGTGGATCCAGTATTGAGAGGCTGCTGCGGGAGAAGATTTACTTCAAGGAATAGAAGAGAAGGCGCTAGTGGTACTACTAGCAGCACAGAAGGAGAGAGAAAGAAAGTGATCTCTAAATCTAAAATCTATTCTAGGGTTTTTCTTTTATTTTTACGGATTTTGTTGTTTGGTCTCCTTCTTTATTTTATTTTTCGCTCTCTTACGTCACCTGCAGAATGCTGGTTGGCTTTGTTTATTGTTTACCGGGAGATCCGCAGGTATATTACCGCGTTCTTGTTTAATGACGTTTTTGTCCTGGTTAAGGTCGGTTGCTGGTTTTATTATAGTACTGTTTTTGGGGCTCGTTGGTTTTGACGATAAACTTTTTAGTAATTTTAGATTTTATCGCCTCCCCTCTTATTGGAAGGAAATTACGGTAGTTTTTTTTTTTTTTTTTTCCCACAGATTCGCGTTGGAATAAATTTTGGATGGATATGTTTTAGTTTAATCATTGGTGTTTTATGAAATTCCCAAAATCAGGATAAGTTTAGGAGTTGAAAGGTGATGATTGCATGTATCTGAGCTGAGGTTATATGACCGGGTTCTAATTTCGCGAGTCTTAATTTATTCCTAAATTAAATTTCAACCTTAACATCCATCCTTATCAAGTCCGACTTTGACAAATTGATTGTATAAGTTGATTTTATTTTTTATTTTTAAATATTGTTTTTGTTTTAAAATACATGAAATAATTTTTAATTTTTTTTATTTTTGATATTAACATTTTAAAAATATCAAAAAACACTTAAAAAATCAATTTAATATTTTTTAAAGTAATACATATTAATGAAAAATAGAAGATATCACTTTTCAAATACTCATTTAAAAGCTCACTAACATGGTAAGTTAACTTAGTAATCTAGAGTTTTCGTCTAATCAAGTAACAATTATGTTAATAACAAAAAAAAATTATTATTATTTCAGGTGACTCTTTTCCTCAAATGTCTCTCTATTATCTACCTTTTTTTTTCCTCTTCTTTGTTTGGATTTATAGTTGTGATTGTAGCATAATTTTGTGATCTTGTTAATTTGCTATGTTTTTCATGTTTTGTTTGGTTTTTTAGGGAAAAAACATAACAATCACATACTTTGTTTTGTATAGGATCTCAGGATCTTGCTTGTTAATTTGCTTGTTGAGTCAATCTTAGATGTTTATAAGAAATTGAGCGGCCTTTGCTTTTAAAAATCTTAGATGCTATTGTTTGGAATTATTTATGCAATGGACTCTTCATATCTTTGAAAATTATCGGGTGCTCTAATGAATGCAAGTAAGACAATCCTTCAACAATTTCTATCGCAATTTTAAGCCTAATTTTCCATGAAAGTACTCGATCTGGTTTCTCTGTACCAGGAGAAACATGTGTGTTAGGAGCAAAAATAAGGTTATACAATGTTGAGATTAATATTGTAGAATATAACTCCAAATTAAGAATAATTGATTTTCTCCTTACTAGAAAATAAATGGTAGTCTACGGAAAATATTTGGTAGTCTAAAAGCTCTTTTTTGCATGTATTCATAAACAAGGATCTTCTCTTCATTTTCAAGACAAATAACCCAAAAGCTTTACAATGTTCGGATGAGACACCCTTCCCAGTAAATTGATCTCGATCTGTACCAATAACTGATGGCAAGTAAAAGCACAAACAATTTGTTACCATGAAACTGTAAAGGGATTGGGTGAATTTTGCAAGAGAATTATATTTTCAAACCATAAAATATAAGGATTGAGAACTGTCACCATATTATGGTATTGAGCCATGTTGTTTGCATACGTGTGCACACCAGCTTTTGCCAAACTTTACCACCAACTTGACCATTCATTATCTACTGAATATTTAGTAATCCACTTTAAGGCCTTGTTTGTTTAAATAATCAAATATCATTGCAATAATTATGATACAGTATCAACTCCTCTTATTTCCAACTTTTAATTTATAATGTGTGTCAGTTTAATCATAATTTCTTGTATTAATTGTATAAGTATTTGATATGCTTTTTGAATGTTTATTACCCTAAAAATTTTAGGTTTCGTTATCAGAAAACTCCACTTGCTTATTATGGATAGTAAGATTATTCATGCAGCATGTATGGGAGCAGCTGTAATTGTTATAGCTGCAGGGGTAGCTATTATTGAACGAGAAAGAAATATAATTTATATATCAAGAGAACTACGTATAAATGCAATTGCTCAACGAGAATTCTATATTGATAGCATTTTGAATCGAGGTGGTAAACATTGTGTCTAACAAATTCATATGAATCCAGTTGTATTATATAATTTGTGTGATGTTCTCACAAGTCGTGACCTATTACAATCAACTTAAAATGTGTCTATTAAGGAGCAAGTAATTGTGTTCTTACAAATTATAAGTCAAAACCAAAAATTTCATTTTATTAGTGGTATATACTATAGGTCTGTTGAAACTTCCATCGCTTCTTTAGAATTGTATTAAAAGCAGTTCTTAAGTTATACAAACGCCTTATTAAAGACCTAGGGGATACAGTTCCCAAAGAGATAATGAATAATCGCAGATTCTATCTTTATTTTAAGGTATGAGAACAATACCAATATTTTTATACATTAATTAATTACATCTAGAAGAAAAGGTTATAAATTATTTTTTCATGTTTATATAGGATTGTGTGGAAGCAATTGATGGTACATATGTTTTTGCAAATGTTCCTGTTGAAATTCAAGGAAAGTTTTGAGATCGAAAAGAGGGAACAACATAAAATGTTTTAGCAGCAATAACTTTTGATTTGGAATTTATATACGTTTTAGCTAGATGGAAAGAAAGTGCACATGATTCTCAGGTTTTAGGTGATGCACTATCAAGACCTAGTGATCTAAAAATTCCAGAAGGTATAAACTAAATATTTCTTATATGCAATAAACATATCAATTGTCTAATTAGATAAAGATAGTAATAGGTTTTATTTTTTATTTGTAGGGAAATATTATCTTGGTGATGTTGGTTAAGGTATTCGAAAAGGAATCATTTCTTCTTTTCGTGGAGTTCGATACCACTTTAATGAGTTTATAGAACATTCACTAGAAAATAAAAAAGAGCTACTTAATCTTTGACACTCTTCATTGAGAACCGCTATTGAGCAAGGGTTTGGTATTTTGAAGAGTCGTTTTAGAACAATTGATGAAAAACCTTTTTAGTCTTATAAAACACAAGTGAATGTTGTGCTTGCATGTTGTATTATTTATAATCACATAATAGGAGTTGATCCTTATGACTTTTTTATGGAAGAAATATATTCGGAAAGTGAACCAATTAGAAGAACAATCAGCTTAAGCCAACGGGAGGAGAAGGAAGAGAATAGGGAGTGGATAACAAAAGAAAAAATGATTGCATCAACCATGTGGAATGATTATAACATTCAAAGAAACTAGTAATTGAGTGTTAATTATATTTGTTTGTTTTTATTATATCTTTTTTGAGTTTGTATTATATTTGTTATATATTTGGATTGCTTGTTGACTTTATTATAATTTTTTATGTATTTCATGTATTCTTTTTTAAATATTAATTGTATTTGTTTTTGTATAAAACTAATTCAATCTAAATATTGTATGATTTTTATTTTTGTATAAATTTGTGATTTTTTTACAGAAATGAGTACCACGAAGAATAAAAAATGCAAGGGTAAGCACTTCACATGGTCTAAGCCTATGTCTCACATACTACTTGAGATATTAGTCGAAGAGGCACTTAAAGGAAACAAGTCTTCTTCCACCTTTAAAGCAGAATCTTTTGTTAAGGTGGCTACATAAATTAGTCAAAAGTTCAACGTGCAATGTAAGCTTAAGCATGTGTACAATCATCTCAAAACTGTGAAAAAAAATAGGGAATAATAACCAAACTTAAAAATAAAAGTGGCTTTGGTTGGGATGATTGTTTGAAGATGATTACGGTTTCGAAAGATGTATATGATGAAGAAGTAAAGGTATGATAAATAGTATACTCTTTGTAATTTTTAATTTTAATTTTGTTTCCAAAACTTTATACAAGGAATTAAAAATTGCATATTCTAATTTTTATGAACAGGCACACCCTATTATGATAAGTATCTCAACAAAAAACTTGATATGTATGAAGCAATGATAATTGTTGTTGGAAAAGACATGGCAACCGGAAATCATGCCAAATCATATGCTGATATCAACCTGGAAGAGAACACTGAAGTGCAATCTATTTCAATTGAAAATGAAGGGGGATATGAAGAAACTTCAAAAGGTAAAGAGACATTTTCCTCTAGTGCATAAAAAAGGCAACATAGGAAGAGAAATCGAATGTATGAAGATGATGGTGTTGAAAAGTTGTCTAAAAAGATTGGAGATGTAGCATCTGTAATTCAAAGCCTAAGCAAAAATCAACTTGATATTAATGAGCTATATATAAAAGTGATGAAAATTGAAGGCTTTGAAGAGATCACTCTTGGTGATGCTTTTGATCACTTGGTCCAAAATGAAATGTTGGAAAAAGCATTTATGGTAAAAAATATTAATTTGAGGAAAATTTGGGTTCAAAATTATGTGAACCAACACTACTACAGGTCTGATTGCTAAGATGATTTTACTATGATAAGAAAGTCTATGTTTTTTATTTGACAAGTATGTTGACCTGTTTTATTTGGTCTAATATGTTTATGATTGTTAATTTGAACTAATATATATATGTATGACATCAAAACTTAATATTTATGCAAGACAATGTTTGATGTAAGATGTTTATATTTATTTCCTAATGCTTAATTGATATATATTAAAGGGATAATTGTCCATAACCTTTTTTTTTAAAAAAAAAACAATCTTTATCCAAAAAACCCACCAAAATACTTTTGTATCTATTTATCTCTAAAAAAAATATTCATACCAAAAAAACCCAAATATCTAACGCTTACTTAATACCATTAACTAATTTAGCTTTCTTAATACTGCTAAAAAATTATTTTGAGCGTTTACAAATGAAAAAAATATTAATAGGTTTTACTTAAGAAATATTTCACAAGGTTATATATCTATAATATTATATTTAAAATATTTATATTACATATATAGTTATATTTTATAAAATAAGCTATAAATAAATATATGATATAACAAAAAAAAATTCATCGTTATACTTTTTAGATCTCATTCTTTTATTGTAAGTGATTAAATATTTATATTTAATATTCTATATATATGTGAGATAAACTTTTTTTAAAATAAAATATTAAAACATTAATAAGTTATTTTCCAGCTCATTTTCCATGACATAACCAAACACTGAAAATGTTTTCCAGCTTATTTTCAATGACACTACCAAACATCGAAAAATAATTCACTTTCGAAGAATTCACTTTTCAAGAAAACTATTTTCCAAAAAGAAACTACTTTTCAGCTAACAAACGGGGCATAAGATGAAATCTAAATTGTCATATTGATACATGTATGAATATAGTTAATATGTGGATTGGTTATGGCAATGTATGCTGTAAAAAATTATTAGTGATTTAAATACTACAATCTAAAGCCAATATAGATGAGTTCTTTGTTTAGTTTAACTACAAGAAAAAAACATGTAAATAAAACTAAGTTTGCTGAATAATTCTATTAACATGAGATCAAACTGAAGCTTTAAAACATAATGAGCATGTTTGAATAAAATTGCATAAACAATATCTAAAGTAGGTTGTTAAGAACACTTATTTGTTAAAACACTTCGAATCTAATTTAGATGAAGATTTATTGTTGTTAAATATCAATCATTTATCATAAAAGCTTTATTGTTCGTTTCTTGGTGTAAGCAAAATGATTACAATCAACCTTTTAAGATTCCAACAACACTAACTTATTTAGTTGCACTACTAAACAAAGTTCACAAACTTGAGAAAATATGACTCAAAATCTTTATACAATATAACATAATCTAAGCTCTGGAGAAGAAGAAAAAGTAAAGAAAAAAACGAAAGCATAAACTAAAGAAAAGTAAATTGAAAAGCTGAGGTGAAGAATCGTAATGACCCGAGTTGAGCTAGCATGTATATGTGGCTTAAGCTTAAAAAAACCCAATAAGCCTAGGACCTTTTCCTTTTTAAAGCTTTGGTGCGCTTTAATCTCAATTTTAACTCTTCAAGTTTTCATATACAAGCTACAATAAAATCCTATAATCTTTAAATATAGGATTAAGGGTTCTTAGGTAAGTCTGGTCGCGCCAAACTAGTATAGTATCTAAAAAAGATCACAACTTTTGATATAATCATTGGATTAGACTCGAATTTCTTTAGGAGATTCTTGAGGCCCTTTTCTCTAAGGGAGATTGTTTAGTCATCTACTCCCAACCAGAAGACCTCAAATTAGGCTCAAGAGATCTTGTTTGAGCCAATTTTATTTATTTATTCTGGATTTTATGTTATATTTCTTTTATACATTAGGATTTTGAAGTGTTACTTAGTAGAGGTTAGTTTTCTAACCTATTTAAAAAAGTTATATAGCTCTTTAAGAGGCTAATTTTATTAGACTTATTTTCAGAGAATAAAACTATGAATTTAGAGTTCATATCGACAACCTTTTCATTCATTAAATTCTATTTTTTATGCATTTATTGGTGTGTTTTTGTGCTTTTACTTGCATCAATATGTATTAAAGTTCAATGATCCTAAGTTTTATTACTTGTGTGTGTTGCAATTCCAAGTTCTTTTATTTATTGTGTGCTGCAGAACAACCATGATAAGAAGAGGTCATGGAGTAGGGCATGGTGAGATAAAAGGGGATGAGGAGGCTCCCTCCCATCAGAGAACTGTTTAAAAGCTTGTTATAGAGGACATGCAGAGGTAGGTTAAAAAGTTGACTTATTAGTTGGAATAGAAGGGTTTAAGAGACTATGGCTAAGAAGAAAATGACCATAGGTTCTTGGTCAATACTAAAAACCCATACCAAAGGTAGGAGTAAATGAGATAACCTATTGACCAGGATGAAAATAATACTAGAGATTTTAGGTTCCATATCAAGATCCCTGAATTTATTAAAACCTTACAAATAAAGGAATTCATAAATTAGTTAAATGAGGTTGAAAGGATTTTTTTATTTTTAGAACGAGGTTCCTGGATAAATGTGAGTGAAAATGATCATAATCAGATTGAAGGTCCAAACATCTGTTTGGTGGGAACACTAAAGATGACATAGAAGAGATAATGAAAGTAAAAAATCAATTATTAGGACAAAATGAAGAAAAAGATGAAGGAACACATATTTCTTTTCAATTGTGCCCAAGCATGTATTAAAAACTCCACATGCTGAAATAAGAAGGGAAGTCTATCAAAGATCACATTGATAATTTGTAATAGTTAATGGCCAGGAATGACTTGAAATAAATACAAGAGTGGTTGGTGGCGAGGTATCTAAGTGGGTTACGATAGCCTATTCAAGACGTGTTGTGTCTCTAGTCTTTATGGACAATTTTAGAGGCATGTTTAAGGATGCTAACTATGGAGAAGTAGCAAGATGATATGGTTGTTAGTAAAAGTTTTCGAGCATATCAAAACAATCAAGAAAAATGTAATAATAATCAAAAGATGACCACCACATAACCTAAACAAACTCAATAAACTCAACAGATGATAGGTCATGATTCTGGATTTACTTTCAGGATTTACTATTTTAGATGTGGTGAATCAGGTCACTAGGCTAGCAAGTGTAGTTAACTAAAAAGTTGTTTAGGAAAGAATCTGTTGATAAAAGAGCCTACAAATATAATTAATCCTATCAATGATGATGACTTAGACGATGAAAAGAGATTGTTCTAGGAGATAGTTATATTATCCTTGTTATCATAAAGAGTTTATTGATGTCTAAGTGTAATTCAGAAGAGGATTGATAGCTCATTAGTACTTTACACTCTACGTGCACTATAAAAGACAAGGTCTATAATTTAATTATAAATAGTGATAACTATGAGAATGTGGTGCCCATGAAAGTGGTGAAAAAACTTCAGCTAAAGACTAAAAGTCATCCAAAGCCCTACAAGGTAATGTGGATGAGTAAAAACACTAAGTTAATTATGAATAAACATTACCTTGTTTCTTTTTTCATAGGACAAAAATAATTTGATAATGTTTGGTATAATGTAAGTCAATGGATGCATTAGGGGTAAGCAAAAAAACCAAAAAAACCAAAAAAACCGAACCGAAAAAAAAAACCGAATTAACCGATTAAAACCCACAAAAAAAATCTGGTTCAGTTCGGTTTCGGTTTTCAAAGTATGAAACCGATTGAACCGAACCGAACCGGTTCAACCAAACCAACACTTAAAAAAAAACAAGTATAAATAAGACATTTTTTTGTAACCCTAAACCTAAAGTAACTTTCGCTTCAGACAGCCGCCCCTTCTTTTGCTCTCAGCGTCTCTCACTTTCTCTTCTCTCTGATTTTCCTCTGTACTCCACAATCCACATCCCATAATTATTAGGCTCCTGTTGCTTCATGCTCATCTGTCTTCCTATCACACCTTTCTTCACTTTTGATTTTAATTCTTTTAGTTCAGGCACGTCTTTCTTTACTTTTACTTTTGCTTTTAACATTGTAATTGTTATGTCATTTTTCATACCCATGTAAGTTTGTAACTTAAGAAGTTTGTTATGTCAAACCAGTAAAAGGTTTTTCTTTAATTTCTTGATGTTGGTCTTGTGAGAAGATTGTTATGTCAAACCAGTAGAAGATTGGACATCAGGTTTTGTTATTTATTGAAGAAACCAAGTATAAAACACCACACGCTCAACAGATGGTGTGGATCTGTGTAAAAATTTGCAATTGGTTTCCTCTTGTTCTGGTTTTACATTTGAATAATTCATATATTTTGATCTTTATTTTTTTTCCAGTCAAATGGCTTATTTTCTTTCCTTTTGTTTTGTGTATCTTTTGTGCAGAGATTAATTTTTGAACAAGGATCTAAAAAAAGAATGCTGAGGTTCGATTTCTGGATATTATCTTGTTTAGCTTGCTAAGAAAGCCAAGATTTCTCAGAAAATAGGCACAAAACTATGAAAATAGAAATAAGACGAATCGGTTTAAACGGTTTGGAAGGAAAAAAAACCGAACCGAACCGAACCGAATATGATCGGTTCGAACCGGTTTTCGGTTCGGTTCGGTTTAAAAACTTAAAAACTAATAATTTCGGTGTGGTTATTTATTTTGGCTCAAAACCAGACCGAACCGAAAATGCACACCCCTAGGATGCATGCAATGTTTTGTTAGGGAGACTATGACAATTTGATAGGAGTGTTGTGTATGACAAGAGAAAGAAAAAATACCCCCTTAATATTAAAGGGAAATGTATAGTATTAGCACCCATAAAAGAGAGGATAGAGATAAAATAAAAAATGTATTGTCATTGATTCAGTTTATAAAAGAAATAAGGAATGAACAAGTGGTGTATGCCTTAATACCTAGTAATAGCAAAATTAGGAAAGAGAAAGATGATAATAGTCCTAAAAAAATATATGGCGTAGTAACATAATTTGTAGTTTTGATGTCGAAAGAGTTGTCTTAGAGATTGCCCCACTTGAAAGGTATACAACACCAGATTGATTTGATTTTGAATTCTAGCCTACCAAAAAAGCCAACATATAAGCTCAACCTTAAAAAGTTGAAGTGTTGTAGAGCTTGGTGGTGCAGTTAATAGAAGGGGTGTATTTGAGATAGCATAAGCCTTTGTGTAGTTCTTATTCTTGTGGTCCTAAAAAAAGACAGTTTATGACACATATGGGTTGATAGTTAAGCCATTAATTGGATCACAATAAAGTACATATATTCGATATCGTGACTAGATGATATGTTGGATTACTTAGTAAGGTTCATGGTGTTTTCTAAATAGATATCAAGAATCATTATATAAGTATTAAGTTATGGGATAAATGGAAGATAACATTTAAAACATAACATGGGTTATACGAATAGATAGTTATGTCATGGTCTATCCAGCGCTCCCAACATTTTAATGAGATTCATGCATCAAGTATTAAGGTCATTTATGGGCATATTCATTGTGTTTTATTTCGATGATATCCTGAATCATAATTCTATTCGGGAGTACCATTTAGAGCATCTACGAGTTGTTTTGATACCTTACTTAAGGAGTAATTAGTTATTAACCATAAAAAATATCAATTCTTTACCAATACTGTTACTTTTATAGGTTTTATTATATCTATAAATAAAGTTTATACTGATAAGTTAAAGGTCATAATGATTATGGAATGACTAACGCTGAGAAGCATCCATGATGTCCAAAGTTTTCATGGACTTACATCTTTTTATAAGAGATTCATCTAGAATTTTAGTTTATTGATTAGACCTATTATAAAGTTCTTAAAAGGATGAAATTTTCAGTGGAATAATGAAGTCAGAACCAACTTTTAGTTAGTCAAGAAAAAGATGATTGAAGCTCCGGTGTTGGTGCTACCAGAAATTGACAAATTATTTAAAGTAAATTGTGAATCATTTGTGGGTAGGCATTTAATGTGTTTTTAGCTAGGATAGGTGGTTAATAACCCCATTTTTTTAGTAAAAAGTTACCCAACTCAAAGAAGAACTACTTCACTTATGATCTAAAGTTTTATGTTATTGTTTAGACTTTAAAGCATTGATGACATTACCTTATACATAAGGAATTTATTCTTATTACTGATCATGAAGATCTAAAATAGATAAATGAGTAATAAAAATTGAGTCTCTGACATGCTAAATAGGTGTTTTTTTTTTAGGGATTTACCTTCTTATTAAGGCATTAATCTAACAACCTCAACAAAGTGGCTAATGCCCTCAGTAGATGGATTACTCTACTCACTACCATGCTTACCCAGGTGACAGGGTTTGATACTTTATATAACCTATATCTAGGTGATTATTCTTTTAGATAGATTTATATAAAATTGGCAGATGGAGATAAGCGAGATAACTTTATAGTTGTGAATGGTTATTTGTTTTATGGTTTACAAGTATATATCTTAGATTGCTCCTTATAGAAACATATCATTCGTGAGATGCACTATGAGAGATACTTTAGGTGTGACAAGACATTAGCCCTCATGTCATTAGATTACTGTTGGTCTAAAATGTCAGGCTAGGTATATAATTTTATGAAGAGATGTGTTGTTTGTTAGATGGACGTAAGGTATTTGTAAAATGTTGAGTTGTACACTCCATTATCAGTTCCTAATATTATGTGATTAAATGTTAGTATGAATTTTATGTTGGGCATACCATTTACCCAACGAGCTATAAATTCTATCTTTATTTTTATGGATAGATTCTTAAAGATGACTCATTTTATAACATGTCAAAAGACCATAGTTGCCTCCTGGGTAGCCCACATTTACTTTAACAAAGTGGTTCATTTATATGGCATCAATGTATAAGTTCCTAGCTTATACTCATCGTAAGAGAGTAATGTTTAAAGTTAGTGATCTTGTATGGGTAATACTCACCCTTAACAGGTTTCTAGTAGGCAAGTACAATAAAATTAAAGGAAAAAAAAAAGATAGGCCTTTGTGGAGTGTTGTGGAAGATCAATGATAATGCTTATATACTTTGCCTTCCCAACCATTTGAAGACTTATAATGTTTTAATATGAAACACTTGACACCTTATTTGAAGACTTATAAATAGAACTCAAGGACTAGTTATCTTCAAACCGTGTAAAATGATGCAATCAAGCTAGTAGTACCATATCTAAATAAAGATCTACCCCAAACATACTATGTGGATGACCTAACATATGTTTTATAGATTAATAAGATACGACTAGGCTTAAAAAGAGGTCTTGTTGTGCCTACCAGCATAGTGGCTAAAAAAAACCATAACTTTTTATCCGACCATAAACAAGGTTGATCCATCATGTGTCTCATAACCCTTAAATTATGCTTTGAAGATCTCGTTTGAGCTAATTTTATATATTTTTTCTGGATTTTATCTTATCTTTCCTTTATGCATTAGGATTCTGACCTATTTAAAATAGTTGTAAACCTCTTTAAGAGTCATAATTTATTATACTCATTTTCAGATAATAAAATTATGAATTTAGAATGCGTATCGACAACCTTTTTTGCTCATCAAATTCTATCTTTTATGTTTATATCTTTTGATTCCATCATAGATCCTGCTAAATATGTTTGCTTATAGAAGTTTTATAACATAATTGCTCCAGCATGTGTGAAGACATATCCACTGGTGGATTTTAAATTCTTAGTGTCGGATATCCAATTTAAATTCTTATACCTTTCTAGTACTACTGGATATGCAGTATATATAGCTCAAAGTATAAGATGCACCTCAAATATTTTACTATCTTATTCAATTTTTTTATCTAGTATGTTATATTGAGTCTTGTACAATTCATAACATATATCAAGTTCTAAATTATTTAAGAATATTCTAATTAATTTATTCTCTTACCTTTGTTTTTGGACAAATGTATACCTAACTCCATAAGTATTTTGATAGTAATATTTTCACCATTAAAACAATTATCAAAAACTTTTTCAACAAGTGAGATTGAGACAATACCAATCCATCAGATGTTTTAGAAATTTGTATTCATAGTATGATATTTGCAACATGTCATATTTATTAGTTAATATATTTTTAGCATGCTTGATTATATGTTCATTACTGCTTAAAATTAACATATAGTCCACATAAAAACACATAATGACATAACATTTATTTATGTTTTTCACATAAATATATTTATTAAGTTCGTTGATTTTAAAATTATTTACAACAGGACCTTATCAATTTTTTCATACTATTGTTTAAAAGCTTATTTCAACTTATACAAGGCTTTGACAAGCGTAAAATCTTTCTTTTCTTATCATTCAACAATGAGCCCCTCAAGTTGTTTCATGTAGATCTCTTTGTCAAGGGTCACTATTTGAGGAAGTTTTTTCTTACATCTATTTAAAATATTTCAAGTTTGTTAATAGTTGCAATAGATATCAATATTTTTATGTAGGTTACTCTTTATATAGATGAATATATGTCAAAATATTCAACACCTTCTTAATGTTTAAGTCCTTTAACAACAATTCTTACATTATATTTTTTTAATAGTTCCATTAATTTTCACCTTCCTCTTGAAGATCGATTTATGATATAATGATTTAATTTCGGGTGGAAGATTCACTAGTTGTCATACATGATTATATATAATGAATATAATCTCATTATTGATGCCTCTTTCTAATATGAAGCTTTAGGAAAAACCATTGTCACAGAGTAACTTCAAGGTTTATTTTTTAACAAGTATGGTAGAAAATTAGGATAAAATGTTTTGGTCATTTTCGCCCTCTTACTCCTTTTTGTTCAACTTTGTTATCTTTTATTTGATGATGATCACTAGAACTAGCTTCAATCATCCTTTTTAAGGAATAAATTTCTTGTACTTTATTAATGGGAACACATCTTCAAAAAACATAACATTTTTTTATTCCTTTATTATATTAAGATGTATATCTTTAATATTTGACTTGTATATTGATATGCATTATTTTATAAGTATATTCGATAAATATACAATCCATAATTTTAAGCTCTATATTACTATTTTTAGGATCAAACATTGATATTTTTGCAAGACATCTCCATACTTTGAGATATTTGTAGAAATATCTTCTAAAACATAAAAATTTTTTAAAAAATTTATATGGTGTCTTTTCTAATTTTTTATGAGATATTTTGTTAAGTATATAATTGATAGTCAAAATTATCTCCTCCCATTAATTCTGAGGTGCTCCTAAACTTATCAACAAGTATTCATTATTATTTTTTAAATTTTGGTTCTTACATTTTACAATGTTATTTTTTAGTTAAATAAGAAGCAGTAGTTTGATGGATAATATCGTGTTGAGAACAAAATTCACCAAAAAGTGCTTCTTACTCTCCATTTTTATAACTTCTTATAACCTCTATTAAGTTGGTTTTTAATTTTATTTTTATAATGTTTAAGCATTTCAAGAATCTTATTTGTTTCCAAGTGAATAGGTATAACAATAGTTTTGTGCAATAGTTTATAAAAATATCATAATATTTTTTCCCACCTCTAGTTTATACAAACTTTATATCACCAATACCCAAGTAAATTAAACCTAGAGGTTTACTACTTATATCAATTATTTGAAAAGAAGTCTTTTGTGAATTTTGATTCTACACAAACTTTATATTTATGGGTATTCAAAAACCATAGTTGGTAATAACTCAAGATTTATTAACCTTTGTATAGAGTTATAGTTTACATGTACTAACTTGTCATGCTACATATCACAAAACTTAAGAAAATAATAAAAGATATATCATTCTTATTATTAACTTTATTTATGATTACAACTATCATGATACACATCTTGAAGAGATCATCACTAAGATATCTTCTTCTTTTTTTATAAACATCTTGTTTTTAGTGAGTATAATTTTTTTTTTTATTTTAAAATATTATCTTAAAACCATCTTTACTAAAAAAATGAACTAGATACTAAGTTCTTTCTAATATTAGCAACATAAAGCACATTGCTGAGAGTAGAAGGTTTTTAGAAGTCATCTTTAGTATGACATTTATAATGCCAAGTACCTTTAAGGCAAATAAATTTCTCATCTACAGTTGTTCACTGTCCACTTCTTTGTAAGTGAAAAATATTTTTTTCTTAGCACATACATGTCTTATTGCACTAATATCAATTCATCACTACTCAGGATTGTGGATTAGGTTAATTTCAGTGATAACAATAGACAAGTTCATCTCCAAAACTTTATTTGTGAGGTGAACAATCTCAGTGACATTTGCTTGAAAAATCTTTCCTTTCTTAAGATTGCCTTACTAAGCCCTATTTCTACAATTCATAACTTGATGTTCAATCTTATTGCAGATGAAGCATTTGTCATTGAATTTCTTGACAATGCCCTTTCCTTTCACAACAAGTTCTTTCTTTTGGTTTTTATTGTGGTTATTTACCATTTTTTCAACAATATATTATTTAAAAGCCATCAAGAAATTTTTAGCTTTTATTTTGAATGATTTATTATTCTTTTATATCCTGAACCTCAAAATAAGGTCTTAAACTCCCTTTTCTTATACTTATGCTTAAGGTAATTCTTGAAATCTTTCTAAGATAGTGATAATTTTTCAATAATTACAACCATTTAGAAGGATTCACTCAAAAGCATACTTTAGTTAAATATCATAAAAAATGAGCTGAAATCTTGAACTTGGCTTATTACGGTCAACGAACTGACCATCTCAAAAACACAAAATTTGTCAACTATGAACTTTTTCATATCAACATCTTTAGATTTGTACTTGTGTTTCAAAGTGCCTTTGCACCCTTGAATCAAGTATACACATCATAAAGTATGTTTTTCAATCTATTCAAAATGTAGTTTTTACACATAAAATTATAATGATTTCATGCGTCCATAACTGCAATTGGACTGCCATGACAATAAGACCAGATTCATTATTTGATAACTTTTGTGCTTCTTTAGACAAGAACTTTGCCAAATTCAAAGTAGTTAGATATAATAATATATTTTTCTATCACCTCTTTAAATTCAATCCATTAAACTTTTTAGGTTTCTCACCATGCACCAACGATGGTGATGGTGGAATCCTTCTTACCAAAATAGTACTTGTCAAATCAACATTTGGTTTGAGCGATTAAATCTTGAGAAAAAGACATATTAATATATTTTTAAACAATAATAATAGCCAAAATTAAAAATCAATTATATTCAAGAAATTATCTCAAATAATGAACTCAATCACAAATACTAAATTTAACCAAATAAAATTTCTATAACTAACTTGGTTTCTTTAATCTTGTTTTAATTGTTTAATCCAATATGTTATATTTAACTTAAATCAATGTAGCATATTTTTATTTAACATATAAACAAATTGCATCAATATAATAATCTATATTGATGGTTAAAATTTAACTTAAGATTAGAGTTGCCATCAACCTTCTGAATTATTAAACTAGTTTGTAAAATTCTAAATGCATGTACTAAACAAAAGACTAATTAAGATAAAAACTCGATTGTTATAAAAAAAACAATTACCAATGATCTTAATAATAGAATTTAAATCAATTCAGATCATTTCATTTTTTTTTACTTTAACAATAAGAGAAAAGCATATAAAACAAACTAAGTTTGTAGAATAATTCTATAAATTAAGATCAAACTAAAACCTTAAAACACAACAAGCATGCTTGAAAAAAATGTATAAATAATATCTAAACTAGATTGTTAAGAATACTTACTTCTTGAAGCACTTAGAACCTGATTTAGATGAAGATTTGTTGTTGTCAATTATCAATATTTTATCCTTAAGAATTTATTGCTCGTATCTTGGTGCAAACAAAATGATTACATTAGCTTTCTAAGATTTCGACAACACCATCTTTTTTAGTTGTAATACTAAACAAGATCCACAAACTCTAAGAAATATGACTCAAAATCTCTCCACAATATAATAGAACCTAAGCTATGAAGTAGAAGGAAAAACAAAGGAAAAACTAGAGCATAAACTCAAGGAAAGTAATATGAAAAACTAAGGTGAAGAAAAACCTAGAATTCTGTGTCAAACACTCTTTCTTTAACCCTTTTTTTTATAGTGGATTTTGGAACAACAACTAATGTAGAATACAAGATGAAATTCTCATCATTTATCAATTTTAATTACCTTTTATAAAACAAAATTAACCTAACATTTTTTTAAAAAAAATATGACTTTTTTGCTTAAATTAATCAGGTTAAAGAAGAGAAGAAAACTACTTAGACTTATTCACAAGCTAGATAAATAAAAATAGGTTGGTAAAAAAATAATTTCTATGGGCCAAAAAATATTTTACAATAAACCCAAGCCTTAGCCCTAAGACTCGAGCCCATTTTGATCTAAGTGAACACGTATGGCTTAAGTCCAAATCTCACTTAGCCTTGACCTCCCTTTTCTAAAAACTTCGGTTTCATGTGAGTCCAATTTTAACTCTACAACGTTTCATTATATAAGCTACAAGAAAATTTTGTAATATTTTAATGTAGGATTGAGGGTTATTGAGTTTGCAAAGCATGCTAACCAAAATTTTTTTTAATCAAGTTAATATTTCTTGTTAAAATATTTTTATTAAAAAATTATTTTCAACAAAGTCTCGACTTTAAAAATAAGTGGATTCTATTTTTAATCTAACATCAAATATCAATTACCCATGTTTTTTAAATAAATTTCTAACAATGTAGTACTTGCATCATGAAGTTGTGTTAGTATCATGGTTTAAGGTTTAAGTATGCATTATGCAAAGATAAAAAAAATCATAGTATTTAATATATAAATTCTTAGTCTTGAAAACTACAATTTTGATGTCATAACATCCTCTTCTAACTTCAATTTAAATTTTCAAACAAAAAATCAAACATAATTTTAAATTGTTTTATATATTTTAAAGTTTTAATGAAGTCATTTTATCCTTATGTGTAAGTATTTATGTTTTATAAATTCAGGGATTTTTTATTTTTTTAATTGTATTAAACACCTGTTTTAATAGAGAGTTTATTTTAGCTTTGTGTTAGTGTAAAATGTATTTAACTTACATTTTAAAACTTCACTAGTAAATGGCTCGTGCTACACAGGTAACATAATAATATTTTTAAAGCTATAATTAAAGCTAAACCACACCCCGCTTCGCCATGGGTGACGACAAACTTTCAAGGCAGCATCAAGATAGTTTATGATTTTTTTGAGTATCTGTTGAGGTGTAAAGCTTACATGATGTGCAAAACATAAATGATGGCATAATCATATGATAAGTAAAGGGGGAAAGTGTTGATTTTCTAATTAGCAATGAAAAAGGTGGAAGAAATTCAAAAATTCAAAGCAGATGCAGCATGAATCTTGCAGTTCTGGGCATGCTGAATCCTGGTCATGCGTGGATTTATAAGCTTTTGCGCAAAAACTTCATGTTAATAGAATGAAAACTCTTGTCATTTATGATATGAAATTCTTTAAGCATTGTTCATTGTTCCTGAACATAGTGTTGAATAAGAATTGAGATAATTTGTTGCCACCCACCAGTGAAACTAGGAATCGAGTTCAGGACAATAACATTAATTTATTTAACGTTTGGTTAGGAAAGAAAAGAGACAAGGATGAGAAGAGAAAATAAAATAAAATGAGAAAAGAGTAAGGGAATTATTGTAAAGCATCAAAATCTAATGAATCACCCTTCATTGATCAAGCTAAGAGAAAATGTTGAGGCCAGGCTGAGCACATTGAGTTAATATAACATAACCAGAAGAGCTTATTTTTGAAGAAAAAAAGAAAGACATCAAATAAATTTAAATACATCAAAAATTAGCTAATCATAGGCCTATGCTTGTGGTCATAGTTTTCATACTCGTCCCGGTTCAAGGCCCGGGTTCCTGGTTTTGACCGGGTCATCGGGTCGGCCGGATCAATTTTTTTTTTTTAAATCAAAACGACGTCGTTTTAGAAAAAAAACAAAAGTTAACGGGTTACAATCGGTTTTTTGACTCGGTTTTACCAGGTCACACCGAGTTTTTCTTTTCTTATTTTTTCTTCAACCTGGCCCGGTTCTATCCCGGGTCAGCCTGCCGGGCCGGACCGGATTTCAAAACTATGCTTGTGGCAAAACTTATCAGCAGAAAATAAATCTACTAAACATTAAATTGTTGATAAGTTTGAGCACAACTTGATGTGAAGGGACTACTTGAAGAAGATACGCATCAACGCAAGAGAAGGCAATAATGGAAAACTGGGATGAATAAAACTTAGATTGAGAAGAAATTAGGTTTTTGAAAGAAAGGTTGAGAAGAAATTAAGAGAGAGCTTAGATTTTCCTTTCTACTAGCTTATTAGAATATCCAGGCGCTAATGAGTTTTTAGCTTCGTTTTTGTTTTTTTTTTTTTTTTGGAGATCTAATGAATTGGAATTCCATTCACCAAATGAGTTTTAGCCAATAGAATTACAAGCACAAGCCTTAAGATATGGTCTCGTGTAGGTCCATCATGCATGGAGCAATTAACCCCACAGCAAAGAAAGAAAAAAAAAATTCCTATCACAACTCCAAAACCTACCTGCACAAAAGCTATCTGGATTTAGGTTTGCTTTCTCTATGATTTCAGATTCGAGCCATGTGGTTGCTCATATGATGGTCACTAGAGGCTTATATGGTCATTAACTTCAGGGCCTGTGAGATTAGTCGAGGTGCGCACAAGCTGGCCCGGACACCCACGTTAAACTAAAAAAAAAAAGCTATCTGGATTCTAGAGAGAGGAGACTTGTTGTTATAATTTAATTTTTGAGTTTTTTTAAAACATAATAAATGAATGAAAAATAATTTGAAAATTGGTTCGAGACAAATTGAAAATTTGAGGACTAATAAGGATGAATTATAAATTTGAGAGTCAATTTGGTCAAACATTAAAATAATTGATAAGTTTGAGGACTTAATTAAACTTTGATTTAATTAATTAATGCAATTAAGGGTTTAATTGAAAAGGTACTAAAGTTTGGGGCTGATTTGGGTCAACATTGCAAGAAATTAAAGCCCAAGAATCAAAGTGAATAGATAGTGATACTATAGAGGGTTAATTGATTTTTCCAGGGGTAATGTTGAAAGAATTAAAAGTTGAAGAGTTGATTAAGGACTGAATTGATTAATTTAGAAATTAGAGACTGTTTTGTACATGACGTTGAAATCCAGGGGTCCAATTGCAATTGATCCAGGGGCAAAATTAAAAACAAAAAAAGAGAGAAGATTTCCATGAATAAGGGCCCAATTGCTAAATTTCAGAACTTCCGGGGGGGGGGGGGTTGTCATTTCAGAGCAGAAAACGGCGCCGTTTCATAAAGCCACTGTTCATCACTTCCCACGTGCCTCCCTCCCAAGATCATTATCCTGGGAACAAACAGAGGACATTTCTCTGGCTTTATAAAAGCTAGAGAAAGGCCACAAGACACGGATAGAACAGAAAAAAGAAGAAGAAGAAACAACACACACAGAAACGAAAAGACGAAGAAAAAAGACAGCAGACACAGAAACGAAAACAGAGAACATAGAAAAGAAAACACAGAGACTGAACTGAAGAAAGACAAACGAAAAACAGAGAGGAGAACCCAGGAAATAAACACACAGAGAGAGCCAAAAATGAACGGAAAACAGAGACAGAAACAGAGAAGGAAAGAAGGAGAGAAGGTAGCATTGGCTAGCAAACCATCACCAGCTTCGTCCCCAGCGAACTAGCAGATCACTGGAATCAACCAAATAAAAAAAAACAGAAGAGAGACGAACACAGAGACAGAAAAGGAGACCAGAGAAAGTGAAAACAAGAAGAAACAGAGGAGAGAGTGTCCGTTCGACCAGCAACCTCGAATCTTCATCGCCAGCACCAGGTAAGTCTTCTTTCTTTCCCTGCTGTTTAATTATAACTACTTGTTACTGTGGCAAGCATTCCTGAACCATTCACGCATGCCTGCAAGAGTGCCCAGCCGGGTCACTCGCTTGTGCTTGTGCTTGTGCTGGTGAGCAAGCCAGGCACGCTGGATCTACCCCAGCTCATACAGTAGGGTTAAATCCAGCCTAGAAAAACAGAAAACAGCGCCGACCCAATTTGTTTTGCGTGAAGGATGTGTTTGGCAAAACATATATTTATACCTTATTTCTTTTGTTTCATTCCCTTTTGTTTTGATATCTAATCAAACAGATCCTTTTAGATATCAAAAAATTCAAAAATAAATTGTGGACTCTTGTGAATTTATTTTTGGATCCCTGTTTTTTTTTTTATAATTTTACTATATATTTAATTTTTAGATTTTTATTGTAAAATGCGAATCCAGTATATGATACATACTTTTTTTTCTTTTTTCAAAAAATATAATAATATATGTTTTGTTTTCAATTTATTTTACTAGTTTATTCACTAGCACTAGAGTCAGGAATACTATACTTTCTTCGGTTATGAAATATTTACTAACGCTAGAGTTGGAAGTATCAATAGTCAAATATTTACTAGCGCCGGAGTCAAGAATATTATGAGTAGATCTTCAAAACAAACCCTTAGTAATTTAAGATAAAATTAGCAATGCAGCCTATTTCAAGTAGAACATTTAAGGGGTGATAATATCTTTTCTTTTGCGTAACCAGACCCGTACCATAGAATTTTTGTTGACCAGTTTGGGTTTCTAGTGACCATAATACTAGGTGGCAACTCCTTAAACCATAGTTATTAAACCTGGACCGACCCGACGAGGGGACCCGAGACCCAGTCGACCCGGTGGCTAGACCAATCCAGATAAGACAAAAGACCGGAATGAGCAAAAACCTGGCAAAACCTGGTTGACTCGTGATTCGGGCGACCCGGCAAAACTCGGTTGAGATCTTTTTTTTTTTCAAATGTGTTTTTTCTTAATTGGCATTAATCACCGTTTTGTGGATATAATTTTTGGGAGTCAACAAGTATTATTTTCGATAGAGTAACGGGCAAGATTGATGTAAATTATAACTGATGAGATGCATGTCCACGCGCTGCTGCGGGCTTATAAAACAAATATATTTAATAGTGTTATAATTATGAACTAGCGTTAGATAAGTAATAGAAACTAAAAGTATGATGGAGCCAATATTTCATGACAGAAAAAAAAACCATGCGAGGAAAAACTGTATCAATCCATAGTGTTTTGTGAGGAAAAACTTGTATTTACTTATAATTTCAATTCTTAACCAGCTTAATATTTAAAAAATAAAATTGACAAAGACACTGTAGCAATCCACAGTAATTTGCGAGGAAAGTTACAGTGCTTTCCTCACATATTGTAACTGTAATTTTTAACCAGCTCAATATTAAAAAATAAAATAAAAAAAGATAATTTCGGAGAAAATCATAAAAAACCAAAAACAAAAAAAACATGCGGAGAAACACTGTAGCAATCAACAATGTTTTAAAGAAAAAATTACAAAACTAAATTCTTAATTAGCTCAATATAAAAAAAATTGACAAATATAATTTTGAAAAAATAAAATAATAAAATAGAAAAACTATGTAGAAAAACATCATAGCAATCCACAGTATTTTAATTTTAAAAAAAAATTACAAAGTGAAATTTTTAACCAACTTAATATTTAAAAAGTAAAATTAACAAAGATAATTTTTTTAAAAAAATTAAATGAAAAAAAAGGAAAGCAATTTTGGAAAAAAAACAAAAAACAAAGAGAGAAAGCTGGAAAAAAAAAATAAAAAAATACAAAAAAAAGGAGGAATTATTATGGATTACTGTTGTAATCCATAGTAATTTAGGTATGACAAAATAATAATTCCTCCACATCATTTAGATATGGTTAATTAGTAATTAATTTTCCTCAAGAACTGCTATGTAGACTTTGGTATGGAGTAATAATACACGCAAATATTCCTTCCCTTTAGCTGAAAACAAGAGTAATATGACGGAAGGCACAAAAGCATCGCTATAGGAAACTTCTACTGACAAGTACTTGCAAATTATCAATTATCATTATTTCCCACTTCAGTTGAAAACCCATTTTCTTATAGAACATTAAATATGATAGAATAGAATGGGTCAATGCATACATATAATGCAACAAAAATAATGCAACATTAAAACCTAAGAAAAAACAATATATATATATATATAGCAGAATAAATTAAAAATTTTGTGAGGATAAAAAATGACATGTATTCAGTTGTATCTCCACCATGTCCTTCATTTAAAAAAAAAAAATGAGTGGTATATTTGTAATAAAAATTAATAATTTATAATATGTATAGCATCCATTTACATGGATTATTTTTTAATTTTTTCATATAAAATATTAAAATTTCAATATTTTTTTTTTAAAAAATCAGGGTTGATTCTGGTTGACCTGGGTCAACCTGTATAACTCGGTTCCTTGGCTGAGTCAATTCCTAGATCGAGTCTGATAACTATACGTTGAATAAGACATTTTTCATTTAAGAATAAAATGTTAGAAATATGTTCTTCTTACAAATTAATTTTTAAAAGTTGCAACGATATCAAGTGCGATATTTGTTATATTTACGCATTGTTTACAATGGTTTAGAGTCGGTTTAAGGTGAAAAGTAGCTTTGAACAAAACTATAAATAATATCTTTTAAAATATTTAAGAAATTTTATTTTATTTTATTTATTTATCTAACAAATGGGATCTTGAACCATCTTCATTTTATATTTGTGGCCTTTATTAAGTGTAATCAATTTTCATTTTACAAAACATAATTAAATTTATTTTTTTTTTTGGTTTATGAGTTTTTTTTTTGTTCGCGGTAAATATATCTTATTTAATTTGCAGAATTGTCTTGATCTAGAACCCTTTGGTTTAAATTTGACCGAAAACCCTTCGATTGTTAGTACAGAAAATAGGTCTAATGAGATTCTTCCTATTGTTAGACACTTCTGGACATTGTGATCAAATAAATAGGACTTGATCAGTTGAAACACTTGTTTTTCTGACAAGTAATTAGTAATTTCTCCTAAGCTGATGAACAATATATAACACTGTTTTTCTTCTTAATCTTCTATTAAACCAGCTGAAGTAAAAGGCACTGTTCATTGTATTATAATAATACCATAAGTCTAAGATAAGCATGGAGGTGAAAGCCTTTATAGCCAATCAAGTGGAGGAGATGATGAGAAAGACAGGCAATGACACTTGGCAGTGTGGCAACACCCTGTTCGAGGCATCCAAAAACGTGGCAGGCTATGGATTAAGGACTGGTACGATGTTGCAGCTCACTAATGCAGTGATTCTGGTTTAGCCTTCGGAAACCATTTTGCTTCCTCCCTCTTATTTCTGCTCTGCAGATCACTGACATGCATGTTTCGAGGACGCCCTCAAATCTTTGCAAGGATTGTCAAACACCATGAAGTAATTTTAGTCTACTTTTAATGACGACGCAGGAGGAAATCCTGTCTTGGATTGTTGCCATTATGAATAACCTGCAAATTGGACAGTTCTTTCAGCAGTCCTATTTTATTTCGAGCTGCAGGCACTGTTCAACTTCAATTAACACCAGTGCATGTACAACTTCTGCTTCCATCACATTCTACAGATTTCAATTGCCACTTCTTTTCAACATATAAATAAAAGAGGAATAAGCAAGCAGACAACCTTACCGCGCAATGCTAGCTGATGTATTCATGCATATGAAGCTAGCAAGGGCTCTCTTGAACCTTCACCATATTTGCTGCTATAATAGTAGTAGAGTGCTAATTGAACTATCCCCAAAATTGTTCCAATTCCATTTGGTACCTGCATTATCCCAACAGAAACGTATGGATGAATAAATAAAGTGAACAGCATCTCCCTTTTCTATCTGACCTTCATGTTAAGTTTACAATGATTTCTTAGGTGTTCTACCTGGAGAAACATGCTTACATAAAGGAAAGGATCAAACTTGAGCACTCCGTAAGTAGAGAAAGAGAGACTCGTCAAGAACGTTGAAAGGGAAAGATAGAATGGCATGTATTCAACACTCTGGGTTTTGATCACCAAATTCTGGCACCACAAACACGTACAAAAACCATGAGACAGAGTGCCGGGATTGAATCTGAATTGAGATTTACATGAGGGCTTCCGATGGACTTACAATTATAAAAAGGGGTGAAGCAAACATTGAAATGAGAGAAAAGACACTTAAATATCCAACAACCATCTGACGCAAATGAGTTTCCAAGAATCTCAGGCTCACAAATACTACCATACCAAAGAACGCAAATACTGCAATGAGTAATGCTGACATCCTCAGCTGCAAGAATATTAGAAGAACACGAAGGTGATCAAGCTCAAATAAACAAAAAAAAAAAAGAGCAATAACTTTTGCGGAAATGCCGAATTCAAGAAAAAGTTGGGAACAACTGTTACCTTCTTGGATTTATCAGCATAAATGATGAAGATGATTGCGTAGATTAACTGGAAAGCAGCCCCGATTGAATTTACAGTTGCAACCAATATAACTCCAGGCGTTACAAAAGGCATGCCATACCAGAGGCAGATCAAGCAATTCAATAGAGCGTATATGCAAGGCAATTCTGAGAACTGTTCAGTTGATTGGTTTCTGATAATTCTCCTGAATGTTGGTCTGAAAGAGACAAGGTTTTTGTAAGAAAAAACTCTCCATTCCAATTCTTAACTCAGAGACAAGGGATTATAACTAGCTAGCTAGCTTCTTACATTGGCGACACAAATAACACAAAAGCAAAGAGGTTCCCTGAAATTAAGAAGCAGCTATTAGAATACTTGTAAATATCCTTTGATGAGTAAATGAGGCAACAGACAATTGATCATACAGTTAATTCAGAAATATTTCAGTGCATATTCAGAGGCCAAACAATTTAAGAGACCCTCCACATGAGGTAGTTATTGTTCATGACAATATTATATGTTTCCATCACCATTCTTGTATTTTCAGTCATTTTCTGAGTTCATCATGGAAATAAAGAAAATATTTTAGGCCATCCCTCCGCTATCTGGAACCACTATAGAGCAAAAGGCCTCAACAGATAATATCTCACAGTAATCCGACAAAGACAAGTTTATTCTCTAATTTTTATTATATGGTTCTACAGCATCTTTGGGCAACATCTCAAGGACCATAAATGGCCACCAAGGGGAAGGAAATCACAAAAGGTTTTTGGAAAGTTGACGAATCCATGTGCTTGACAAAGAACACATGAAAAGAATCATTCCGTTGGTTAATTTCTATTTAAGACAGAAACAAAGCTACAACTTGAACCGCTTATCATTAAAGTAGCACCATTATGAAACAACAGAAAAGGAAATAGACACGTTACCAGCAAGTCCAGCTGCATCACTGCAACCTGAAGACAACACAGTTGAGAGCATCTGTCAATCTCTGCAAACCTCAAACTGATATAAAACTCTCCCTCTCCCCCTCTCCCTCTCTACCTCTCTGTACCTTTGTAGCACAAGAAGACTTGTATTTATGTTAACTTCACTGTGTTAGAATATTCTAAATCGCTCAGGAGCAGATTCATATCAAACTGCTGATGCTTTGTTCAAATACAAGACAAAAAATTGCAGAATCTTCTCTGCTAGACATGGACTTTTATTGTTCTTAGAAAGAGAACCTCATGTACATGAAGTAGAAAAATATCATCTGGTGGTCCATATAGACTGCAAGTGGGACTTATCACCTGGAAAAGATAATAAAATTAAGAGGACATGCACATTTTGGATATATTTTTGTGAGTATTTGAGATGGAATTACACGTTTTATATATATTAATTACATCACAGTGACACTGTTGTGTAATATTCACACTCTCACAACATATTATGGATGTCACTGTTAATCCTACAGTTTTTTTTTCTTTTTAAATTTTGGTCATTTTTTTTTTTAATCAGTTCTTCCAAGTTATATTATCATGATTTTATCAATCAAAGTTTTTTCTTACTTTACATGCTTTAACATACGCAAAGATCCAGAAATTTTTTGGCGATTTTGAAAAATATAACTTCTTTATTGTAATTAAAAATCAAATTAAAATAACAAAGATCAAAATAAATAAATAAAAAATAAAACAACTAGTTCTATCGGTAATTTGAGGTCGAAATTACTGACGAAAAATGTTCTGAATTAAAAAAAAGACGGGTCGCTGACGTGGAGGTTTTAGCGGGGTTATTTTTACCGACGGATTCAAAATGACAGCCCGTACAGTGACGTGATCGGTTCGTCATTTAAAATACCAACGGAATCACCGAGGGATTTAAAATGACAGATCCATACGGTGGCGTGTCGATTTTTCCATCAGAATCACCAACGGATTTTCCGTTGGTGAAACCGTCGGAAAAAGTTAATATATATCCTCTCTACCGGCCCTCTCCCCCTTATTTCTCCTTCTTCTTCCTAATCCCAACTCTCCCCATCTGCAAACAACCAGCCCCCCTCCCCCCCAAACAAAAATCTCCCTCATCTCAGCACAACAAGTTATATTTCTTGAAGTTTTGTGGTCACAGCATCCATGTTCTGATTTACCGACGGATTTTATCAATTTTTGTAAGTAATTCTATCTTTTTAAATTTTAACATTTAATTAAATGTCAATTTTATTGTTTTTTTAGTATAGTATTTGTTAGTAGATGTACATGTTTTATTGTTATTTCTTAAACAAACTTGTAGTATATGAATGTATAATTCTATACCTGTTATGGTTAATTTGTTTTAGATTTTGTAAGATTGTATTTGTTTGTTAAATTGTTAAAACTTTATGGAACTACCGAATTACATGTGCTGTTTTGAAATAATTAATAGCTTGCTTAATGGGTCCATTTAAAGTTTTATCAATGGTATTGCGGAGTGGTAATTTCTGTAAATTTATATATATTAATTGTATGGACGTTGATAAATGATAATGAATATTTATGGGAAGTTGTGATTGGTTTGTTGGATAATCTCGAGGTAAAGTAATATTTTTGCAAGTTTATTTACCTTAGTTAATTAATACATGATGTCATCATAATTTTATAGAGGTTCGATATAAGTCATGGATGATCGTTCATGGATGTATCGAGATTCACCCCAAGGATTGCGGAGGATTGATTATTGTAATGGGGTTCAGGGTTTTATTAATTTCGCAACATCTATTCCCAGAAATTTTACTGGAGGCGGTATTAGGTGTCCATGCAGGAAGTGTCAAAATAAAAATATCTGCATTCAGATGTTGTAATGATGCATCTTCTACACAAAGGGTTTATGGAGAATTACCAGTGTTGGTATGCACATGGAGAAGTATTTGTTAGTAAGAGGAGAATGGGAGAAACGGTGGTTGAGTGTACTTCTATTGCTAGCAACGTGCATGAAGCGGCAAATAACAACACTAATCCTTACAGAAATATGGTTATGGATGCAATGAGAATGAATCAAGGTAATGTTAGTCAATGTCCAATCGTAGAAGAAGAACCTAATGTAGATGCAGCTAGGTTTTTTGATTTGTTGAAAGATTCTAACAAACCATTATGGGATGGCTGCACGAACCACAGTAAATTATCGGCCGTAGCACAGGTGTTCACCATCAAGTCAGATCACGGGTTGAGTGAGGCCAGGTATGACAAGATTATTGAATGGGCAATAAGCATTTTACCTGAAGGGAACAAGCTGAAAGAGAACTTCTATGCTGCGAAGTCTATGGTGAAACCCCTCAGTTGATACCAGAAAATTGACATATGCCCTAACTTCTGCATGTTATACTACCTTGAAAATGCTGAGATGGACCGAGTGCATGACATGCGGGCATTCCCGTTAAAAACCTAGACCTGGCAGGGGAAAGACTCTAGTGGCATATAAAAAATTTAGATACTTCCCGATCACATTTAGACTGCAGAGGTTATTCATATCACCAAGGACTACTGAGCACATGATATGGCACCGAGCACATGACATGGCACGAAGCATAAGATGCAGTTGATAGAGTGATGGTGCATCCTTCTGACGGTGAAGCGTGGAAACTCTTTAACAGTGTGCATCCTTACTTTTCAGTTGAATCAAAGAATGTGCGTCTTGGGTTGTGTACAGACGGATTCAACCCATTTGGGTCATTTGTTGCTCCTTATTCTTGTTGGTCGGTCATACTCACAGTTTATAACTTGCCACCGAGAAGAGTATGAGGCCGAAGTTCATGTTTGTATCTACTATCATACCCGGTCCAAGCAGCCCAGGGCGGAATATAGATGTTTGTCTTCGACCGTTGATTGATGAGTTGGCGTTATTGTGGTCCTCTGAACTCTGACTTATGATATATCGAGGAAACAAAATTTCCTTATGGGGCGGCTTTGATGTGGACTATCAATGATTTTCCAGCTTATTGAATGCTTTCTGGTTGGAGCACGCATGAGAAACTCGCATGTCCATACTGCATGGAAAACAACAAGGCATTCACGGTAGCAAACGGAGGTAAAGCTTCTTTTTTTTATTGTCACCATCGCTTATTGCCACTTAATCACAGGTACAGAAAGAACAGAAAAGATTTCTTTGTTGGCAGAGTTGAAAAAGATGTTGCATCCCCGCGTCTTTCTGGTGAAGAATTGCATGATGTTGTCTCAGAGTACGGTGACATTGTGTTTGGCCTTCAATCAGGTAAGCAAAAGTTTCCTGGTTTTGGTTTGACCCATAATTGGGTAAAGCGAAGTATCTTTTGGGAGCTTCCTTAATGGAAGACCAATCTGCTCTGCCATAACCTTGACGTCATGCACATCGAAAATAACATGTTTGAGAACATTTTCAACACTATCATGGATGTGAGGGGGAAGACAAAGGACAACATCAAGGCTAGATTGGATATAGCTTTATACTGTAACCGTAAAAATATAGAGTTGGTTTATGATGAGTCACGGGTTGCAAAACCAAGAGCAAGCTTCGTGTTAGAGAAAAATGCACAACTACTAGTCTATAAATGGCTTAAGAGTCTGCATTTTTCGGATGGACATGCATCAAACATATCAAGGCTGGTTAATATAGAGGACTGCAGATTGTATGGAATGAACAGTCATGACTGCCACGTGTTTATGCAAACACTCATCCCATTAGCTTTTCGTGATTTGTTGCCAAAAGGAATATGGGATGCACTCACGGAGATCAATCATTTCTTCAGAGATATATGCTCCAGCAAGTTGCAAGTTAAATGTTGAGCACATTAAAGGTTTCAAACGAATATCGTCGAGACACTATGCAAACTTGAGATGATATTCCCTCCATCATTTTTTGACTCAATGGAGCATCTCCCTATACATCTACCGTTCGAGGCAAAAGCTGGAGGACCGGTCCAAATATATGGATGTACCCATTCGAACGGTTAGATATTACAGTTGCAATGTAATTCATATATAAAAGTATTTTCTATGTTTTTTTAATTGAAAATACTTGATTAATTCAATGCAGGTACTTGTTTAATCTCAAGAAAAAGGTTAAGAACAAGGCACATGTTGAGGCTTCGATATGTGAGGCCTATATTGTTGAGGAGATCTCAACATTTATCTCATACTATTTCAAACCTCATCTGAGAACGAGAATCAACCGTGTTCCACGGCATGATGATAGCGGTGAAGTGCCTTCCAGTGGGAACTTGTCAATATTCTCCAATACTGGACAACCCACACCTAAAAATGCTATAAGAGGAAGATATTTGTCGGAAATAGAGTTCAAACAAGCACACAACTATGTTATATTTAACTGTGATGAGCTGAGACCTTTTATTTAGTAAGTTTATACTAATTAAACTTTATTAGTAATATACTGTTAATTATATATTGTAATATCATACACTCATTATCACTTGTAGGCAACATCGACAATATTTGCTCTCCAATAACTCACAGCTGACCGAATCCTAGATCTTTCAATTACAAGATAAATAGTTTGCCACGTGGTTCAGAACACATGTAAGCACTATCACAAACTCATTCTAACTTGCAAAATTACTGTACGTATGCATATCATTACAAGATTCTCGTTCATTTACTGTTTATTGATGTACATTACATACAAGGTTTATCAAATGGGAAGGAGTGCGCCTAAGTCATTGTCTTCACTAAGTCTGGGGCCTGAAAGAAAATGTAAGTGCTACAACGGGTATTTTATCAATGGATATGTTTTCCATCTGAAGAATACGGGCAAGGAAGAAAGACATACAGCAACGGTGTTTGTGTTAAGGGATCCACTAGTAGTGAGTTAGAATTGACTACCATGGTAAATTAGAAGAGGTCGTCGAACTGTGATATCATAAAGAGCGAAATATAGTGTTTTATTCAAATGTTATTGGTATGACACGATTGACAGAGGAATCAGAGTTGATCCGCACTATGGTCTGGTCGAAATCAACTCAAAAGCTAGACTCCGCAACATAAACGATTCTTTGTTTTCGCAAAGCAATGTCAACAAGTTTATTACACATACACCCCTTCATTTAGAAAAGAACGATTAAGAGTGGATTGGTTGTCCGTTTAAAAACGAAACCCCGAGGTCGTGTCGAGGTTGTTCAGGATGAGAATGAAGATACAAGTGTGTGAGATGAAGTCTTTCAAGTTAGTAAGTTGGTTGAACCATATCGAGTTGCTCCTTCGATTGAATTGGAAGAAAAATTCAAATTTTCATGTTTTCGATGATAGTCTTGTTGATGTTGACGTAGAGGAGTAGAATGTTGTTTTGAGCTTTAGCGGACAAGCAAATGTCGATAAAGAAGATGATATCCATATTGAAGATTGCGATAAAGGTGATGACTATTCAATTGATGACGAAGAAGAAGAAATTCTGACTAACTATCAAAATGAAGCCCTGTATAAAACCCTTTTTTTCATGTAATTTAGATTATGGATGATATATTTTGTAACATGAAATATTTATTACTTAAATGCCACAATCACGAAATAATTACTTGAAATAATTATAGATCATGGATGATATATTTTGTATTTGTTCATGAAATAATTACTTGAAATGCCACAATCACGACGTCCATACCGACGGAATAAGTCCGTCGGCATCTCACAGAGAGTTCGAAAATAATTACTTGAAATGCCATCATCACCGTCCATCCGAGGAATAAGTCCGTCGGCATCTCACAGAGAGTTCGAAAATAATTACTTGAAATGCCATCATCACGATGCCCATACGAGGAATAGTCGCTGCGGCATTTCACAGAGAGTTCGAAAATAATTACTTGAAATGCCACTATCACCGACGTTAATACCGACGGCATAAGTCCATCAGCATTTCACAGAGAGTTCGAAAATAATTACTTGAAATGCCACATTCACCGACGTATATTCCGACGGATATATTTCCGTCGGTAAGTTGTTGATGGATCAATTTTACTGACAAAATTACCGACGGAATGTGCGAATTCCAAAGGGTTGTGCATTAAATGCATCTCTAACCGCGTGATCTTGCCGAAGAAATTTCCGACGAACAACAAAAAATATGAAGGGTCATTAAAAATTTTGGTGCGAAATTCAAAACTTACCGATGGAATAAATTAAAATAATAATTAATTTTATATCTGTCGGTAAAACTGCCATATAAGTTCTAGCGACCGCCTCTTCAGTTCAGTTTTCTTCTCCTCAGTTTTTCACCGATTATTTCCCTCTCCATTCTTCAAAGCTTTCACCTGCAATCTCTAGCAAGTTTTCTTGTGAATCTTCATCAGTTTAACAAGTATGTGTTTCTTCTATTTCATTTTACTTTAAGGGTTTTTTTTTTGCTTTTTTTTTTGCTATGTTTTTTTTTTGGTGTATTTTTTGTAATGTAGATAAAGTATTGAATTCAACACATTATTAAAGTAAGCATAATTCATTGCTAAAGTCTATAGTTTTTTTTTGAATTTATTGAATATTTTTATTGTTGTATTGGCATAATTATTATTAGTTAATTTGTTGAATATTTATTGTTAATGTTGAATTTACCATAGAATTAGTAATTGAATATGTTGGAATAATTATTAATTTTACTCTATTATTGCATGATTTGTGTTTAATTTTTCCATTTATTTTGATTGTTATTCTAGAGTTTTTTTTAATTTATTGTTTTGTTGTATTGGCATAATTATTGAATAATTTTTTGAATTGTAATTGTTAATGTTGAATTTACCTTAGTATTAGTAATTGAATATTTGGAATAACTATTAATTTACTCTATTATTGCATGATTTATGTTTAATTTTTTCCATTAATTTTAATTGTTAGTCTAGATTTTTTTTATTGAATATATTTTATTGTTGTATTAGCATAATTATTGAATAATTTGTTGAATTGTAATTCTTAATGTTGAGTTTACCTTAGGATTAGTAATTGAATATGTTGGAATAATTAGTATAGATTGGGTCAACTGGTTGTGGCTATTGTTAATATGTGCAGGTTTGTGGATTTGGGTAGTATCCAGTATAGGGAGGTGCTGTCGAAATTTTTTTTTAACATTTGAATTTAATTATATAATTATTTGTATAAAATTGTGTAGATGCGTAAAATGAAAACCAGAACTGGTCGCTCACGTATGGTCGCAGCTAGTTCGTCTAGCAGCAGGGATGACATTTCCTTAGATGCCTCTCAAGAAGAGGCACCTACACCACCTGCACCGTTAACCGATGCTGCCTCTTCCAGCGCTACTTCACAGCGCAGAGGTGGCGTGCCTTCGCAGCGGAATCAATTTACCCGCAAGTACGAGGCACAGTGGAAGGACGACCTTTCAATGTAAGTTTGTTAAGGTTTTAGTTTTTTTTAAAAAAAAAAAACATTACAACATAATTTATGAAGTAATCACTATTGAATTTATTTCATTTATTTTCAGGTTCACAAACATTGAAGCCGCCCGAGTAATATCATCGGCGTTTAAATCGTCAATGGAGATTCCATTGTTTCAATGGAGTCAAATATCTAAGAATCCTGAATGGATGCCTCAAATCAATGCATGGTTTGACAGGTTTGAGGTTGGTGTTAATTTATAATTTTCAGCTTATTTCTAATAAATTATTTTTTTATTTAAAATTAATTATTTATACACGGAACAAATTCTGTTGGGACAGTAAGCATAACACTATTGCAAAGAGGGTGTGGAAAATCACACGCGGTAATATCGAAAACAATACAAGATTTTTTTTAGACAAAAATTTATGTTTGGAAATGTAATTTTTGGTTGCGTGAAGTAGGTTGCGTGATTTTTGGTATGAAGCTCAAAAAGGGCAAAAAAACCCCGCGAGAGATAAGGGTTTTCAAGGCTAGAACGATGTTACGGTTTGAAGGGATTTCAAACCGATATACATCCCAGAAGATATATGGCCGCACTATCTTGAGCATGTGACGTCTGAGCGGTTCACACGACGCTCACAGTCCGGTGCTGGCAACCGGAATCGGCCAATTCATGGCTCGGTGACAACACACACTGGCGGCTCCGTTTCGTTTGCTGCACATGCGAAACGAATGGTAAGATTAATTTAAATGAAATATATCGTTAAATTAAGTTGTTGTTAATAAATCTTTTTTCATTATAGGCTACGTCTCTTGGACGTGAGCCGAGCCCGATGGAGCTGTTTGTGGAGATGTAAGTGCGGAGTCAAGACCGCCAAAAGAGGGCGCAATAGTTCGTTGATAACCGTGCTCAACATTTCATGGTATGTTTGTTCAACCATTTTATTTTGTAAGTTATTATGTTTATTGAATTGAATATGATGATTACTTTTTTTTATTTTCAAGAGACCTATAATAATCGGTTGAGGGAGAGATACGGGGATGATATTTTGACCCATCCGAAATTCGATCCGGATTTATGGATGGAGGTTGGATCGTCAGGTGGACCCGATAAAAATCGGGTTTACAGGCTCTCCAACACTACGGCAGACAACTTGCAGACGGCCCGTAGTGTTTCAACCGTTGGGAGCTCCCAATCAATATCGAGCTCCCAATCTAAGGAGTTCATGGCCTTGCAGCAACGCACGGCTCAGCTCTCCGAAAAGTACGACCACCTATCAGCGAGGTACGCACAACTCAAAGCGTCTTATGCACAATAAAGAGCGGAGTCTGTACAACAAAAAGTGGCTTATGAACAGCTTCACGAAGTGGTCATGAATATGGCAACACAGAGTGGAACATGTGCGCCTAATTCTTTTTGGCCGTATAACCACCAGCCTCCTCTTCCAGGATCTCCTCCTCCTCCTCCTCCTCCAGCTCCACCTTTATATTAATTTGTAATAAACATTATTTACCTTTAAAATTTCATTTAATATTTTTTTTGAAACACATTCAGTTTGTAATGAATATTATTTAACTTTGATTTTTGTTTTTGAGGTTTAATATAAATTTTATTTGCATAATTGGTTTTTATTACCATTAATTTATATAATTTTATATTATATTCTAAATAATTTTTTAAAAACAAATTTTAAAAAAACTATTACAAAGGGTTTTACTGACGGAATGAATCCGTCGGTATTTAACAATAGCATTTACCGACGCATTTACAGACGGATATATTCGGTCGGTATTTCAAACACTCATCGACCGCTTTACCGATGGACTTAATCTGTCGGCATTTGACAGTAGCTGCCACACTTACCGACAAATTTACAGACGTATGTATTCGGTCGGTATCTCAAACACTCACCGATAAATTTATCAACGGTACGTATCCGTCGGTAAATCACGATATCACCGATGAAATAAAAATCCATCGGTATATTTCAAGCGGGAAACTTTTTTTTTGCGCATAAATTCCGTCTGTAAAACCATCGGCAAATGATTTTTTTGTTTTTCCGACCGATATAGCGATGGAATGGGGAATCACCGACGAAAGGAAAGCCGACGGACGTAATCTGTCGATGTAGACGTCGGTAAATAAATCACCAACGAACTGCTAATCACACACCGATGGAATATGTCCGTCGGTAAAACTATGAAATCTTGTAGTGAAACATTAGTTAGTTTAGAAAGAAAGACATCTAGAAATTTTCTTAACACTTCCCTTATCTCTTCAGGTGGTTCATCTAAAAACTTTTTCTACAACCTCATTGGCTGTTAAGGTAAGCACAACAAACTCTTCACGAATCTTTTTTTTCAAACTTCTTATGACTTATATGTTAAGCCCATTTTCTTTCGCCTTTTTCTTTTTTTTTTGCTACTATTATTAGGTCTTGGTGGTAATTCAATGATTTAAGTCTTTTTACGATGGAAAGTGAATGAAGAAGAATTTGAGCGTCCAAAGATGGTAACATCTAAGTCATATAGCCAAGGCTTACCTAAATGATGTGTCCTACCTACATCCATGGAAATTACATCACACCAAATTTTATCATGATAGTCCAAAATCTTTATAAGAAAAAGACATCTCTCTTTGATTGTTATGGACATATTTTTAACCAATGACACACTATATAGCTTAGGATGCAGGAAAAACTTTAAGCCTAAGTGGGATATGCTACCAAAGGAAAAGACATCTCTCTTTGATTGCTATTTTTTCCAATGAAATCAGACCAATCAATCTTTTCTTTTTCTTTTGTTTTTTTTTTCGAAGACTTTCTCTCCTTTCTCATGCTTAAGGACTAAATCTAAAAAAGATAAAGTTTTGAAATAAATTGATTAATTTCTAGACTAGAAGACCAAAAAAGATTTTTGAAAAAAATCCTAAGGTAAAATCAAGCAAAAAGGCGTCAACACCATTATTTTCTTGAAGGGTTTCCATTTTTTCTTTGCTTTAATTTTGATCCTCTCATTTTCAATCTTTTTCAAACAATAATAATTGAATTATTTTTTTGTGAAATCAAGCATCAATCTAATATTGTGATTTTTTTATGATTTAGATAACTACATGAAAAGTTAGTTAAAACAAATAATCAATACAACATTGAGGGATAAAATCAAAAATTAAAAATTTAATGATCAAAAGTAATAAAAAAAAGGACAAGAGTTGACACAATATTTTAAAAAAACAAAACAAAACAAAAGGGCTACCATTTTTTTTCAATTTTGGTCCCCTCATTTTCCATCTCTTACACACAATAAAATCAAACTCTTTTTCATGAAATTGAGCTCCAATTACTTGGCCTTTTTTAAAGACCTTAAAAACCATAAAAGAAAAAAAGGTGATCAAAACAAACTATCAACCTCAAGTAATTGGTGCTAACATGATGACTAAAAAAAAAATTCCTATTTCAATTCACAATGTTTTGTGGGTGGAGAAATAGTGTTTTCCCCATGTTTTTTGCATTTAACTAGATTATTAGCCTGCGCTACACTACAAGTTAGATTTAATATTTCTTTTAAGGTAAAAAAAAAATTGTCCAGATGTGCAACATGTTTTCTAGTAAAAAAACATATTAATCATGAACTCAAAATTTGATGCGTATTGGACAATATTTTTTAAAAATATTGATTTTGTGACATATTAGACATACATTATTTTATTTTAAACATTGAAACGTGAACATATTGGATCATCCAAGTGGGTTAACCTATCGAACCCGCGACTCGAGTAATAAGACAGTGATAGCCTCATAAAAAGCAAATTGAAATAAATTATGACGTTCAATCCCAAATTAACCTAAAGTTGAAGAATGAAATTTTTTTTAAAAAAGTATTCAGTTAATAAGGATAAAAAAAAATAACTCGAATCAACTCAGATTAACCTACCAAACTCGTGTCTTGTGTCATGAGATTTGAATAACATCATAAAAAGCAAATAAAAGATATTGTGTGTAACTCCCGGGTAAATTCCTGTATTTTGATTTACAAAAAAAAGGGGGGAATATATATATATATATATATATATATATATATATATATATATATATATATATATATATAAGTTAATGGAGTGGAAATTATTATCTAATAAGGTGAATATGGGATAAGGATTAAATTGAATAAGTCAAACTTTTGGACCAAATGGTTTTAAAACAAAACAAGAAAGGACTTAAATGAAAAGGGAGGGGAAACTTGTAAATATATAAACAGGTGGGGAGTGGAATATAAGGAGCATGTGGCCGGCCATGTTAGGGCTTGAGAGGGAGAAGAATTGAGTGAAATTTATTAAAGTTCATCCAAAATAAATTAAAAAAAAAAGATAGAACTAGTGATTAAAGTTTATTAGGAAGGGTTTGCACAAGAAAATCTCAAAAGGGGAACAAAAGATTTTTTTTTTTTTATTAAAGAGGGGAGGCATTGAGAGGAAAATAAGGGGGGAAGGAGGAAAGAAATTTGTGTGGTGATTTCAAGCTTTCCATCTCTTATTTCTTTGAATTAAAAGGTAACAAATCTTTTCCTCTCAATTAAATTGATATATTTAGTATGTTAAGATTTTATTCAATTGTATTAGTGCATAATTATGGTATGAGTTGTGAGGTTGAATGGGTTAATTTATAAAATTATGATGAATTAATGTTTAAATAAATGAAATAATAGTGGGTAATGTTTTAATTTGTGAAATTGAAGAAAAAATAATTATGGGTTCTTTTGAGAAGAGGTTTCGGCCTAGAGAAAGAAAAATGAATGAAAATGTTGAATCAATAATTAATTGTTAAGTGATAATTAAATGAGTTATGTGGTAATATTGATGATGAAGGAATTACATTAGTGATGAGTTGATATTGTTGTTTGATAGTTAAATGAGTTATGTGGTAATATTGATGATGAAGAAATTATATTAGTGATGAGTTAATATTGTTGAGTGATAATTAAATGAGTTATGTGGTAATGTGTTGATGGAGTAATTAAATTAACAATGAGTTGTTTTGTTGGTTTGATAAGTAAAGTGGTTTTGTGGTAATGTTGTTGATGAAATAATTAAATTGATGACAAGTTGATGTTGTTGAAATAGAATTTAATTGGTAATGAAATGAACCTGCAGGAGTGGGCGAGGCTACAGGAACCACTCAGCAGACAGGTTCAGCTAGCAGGACACAAACACCAGGTAGGTGTTTAATACCTTGAATATTTTTTCTTTCTCTGAACTTTAGATATTTAAATTTTCCCTCAATCAATAAAATTTTATGTGGAATGCTGGTAGATTTTTCCATGATAATTTATTCTGAAAATGAAAGACTTGTGAGCCAGTTATCTTGGAATGGAACTGGTGCCCTGTAAACGGGCAGCTTGTAAACCAGCTATCCTATATGGTACTGATGCCCTGTGAATAAGCAACTGGTGGACCAGTTATCCTGGTATGAAACTGGTGCTGGTATGGAACTAGTGTTGGTGGTCCAGCTGTGCTGGTATGGAATTGAAGTTCTATGATATGGACAGGTTTAGATTTTGGATTATTGATTTGTGAATAGTACTTGGAAGATGATAGTAAATGTGGAAATTTTTGTAAGTAACTAATGTATATATTATATATTAATGCAAATGTAAATTCTCTAATTGACCATGATTATCTTTTTAATCATTATGCAGGTTTATCTCAATATCGCGCCTCCTAGTAGTTTTAGAGTTTACTTCTATTACCAGTAAATCTTTTGGATATGTAAATTGTTGATAATAACATTATTATCTGTATATGTATGAATTTAAATGGACTAGCTTATTTAACTTGTACTCTGTTGTGTAAATATTTTCTAATTATAATGGTGATATATATATATATATATATATATATATATATATATATATATATATATATATATATATATATAAGCATGTAGTTAATATCATTTGTGTTAAACAGTACTTAAAAGATTATATATGATTGAAGGAAGTATACTAAGTCTATAATCTATGGTTTGTGTATCATGGTTAAGATAATTCTTTCTTTATTTTAGCAAAATAATTGTTCTTTGAGTTGATATGTTAGAGAAAGTGAAATATTGTTGATTGAGATATGTTAGAGTATACTAAGAACATTGAATTGTGGAAATGGTTGATTAGGGACTGATGTTGATTTTGTCGATAACTTGGGATAGGCTAAATTAGGGGAAACCCTGCCGAAATTTTTGAAAAAAAAATCACGAATTTTCAAAATATATTACTGGAAAATTTGGGGTTGTTACATTGTGATACTTAATTTCCAACCAACTCAATATTGAAGAATAATTTTTTTAAAAAAAAAGACTAAAAAATATTCTTACCCAACTCGGGTTAATTTGTCAAACTCACGACTTAGATAATGAGATTGAGATATCTCAATATAAATCAAATAGAAAAAACTATAAAATTTAACTCTACTGAATCTAATTTTATGTTAGAGATTGAAATAGAAAAAAAAAAAACTAAATCTATAAAATCATGATAATTCTATATAAAAAAAACTAAAAAAATTTATAAAGATTAAAGATATGAAAGATAAAATAGAAAAACAAATTAGGTTATTGGATGGTAAAAAAAAGGCAAGAAAGAAAAAAAGTAAAACACTTATCCAATGAACGGTAAGTGTTACTAGAATGATTTAGCCAAACCTCCAAGGTTTTGTTAAATTAAATAAATGTGAGTACTGTAGCCGAAAGCTCTTGCCCGACAAATCATTGTTAAATAAGTGTTGTGTTCAAATTGTAGATCCACTAGCGGCCAAGGATCCTAACTTTCTTCTGTTGTGTTCAAATTGTAGATCCACTAGCGGAGAATCTTTCGTTGTGTAGAGAACTTTATCTCCACATCTTTATCAACACGTTGAGAGGTGTTCTTATTGTCTTCTAAGATACAGTTTAAGTATAATTATTATATTGCTATTTGGTTATTTTCTCTTTTGGTTTTGCTTCAGAGGTAGAGATGACTTTTTCTCATAATATAAATGTCTTTTAATGATGTTATTTTGGTAATTATATTTTAAAATACATAATAAAATAACTAATATAACATTATAATTCAATGCCTTCTGTACAAGGATATTTTTGTATATTCATGTTTACTGGATAAATGGAATTACTATATTACTATGTTTGCTTGAGGGCATTTTCAGTTTTGTACAAAAACAAAAAAACAAAAAAATTGTTGGCATGTGCAAATCACGCGTCAACGCATCAGCCGCTCTGCCGACTTCGAGTGACGCGTGTGACTGACACCGGTGATTGTGATAACACTTCCGCCACATTATTTGATTTGTCCCAGCATCCTCTTCCTTCCTGAAGGGCGCATGTATGGTGGTTTAGCGGGTTTAGCCGAAAATGACTTTTTTTTTCTTTTTCTTCTTTTTCTTCCTAGGATTGCGTGCTAGCCATGCAAAAAATCATACCAAACCTTCAATTTATTTTTTCTTTGGATTCAGTCCCTTTTTCTTATTTGTAATTTTTTTTGTTTACATTGATTATTTTTAATTGGATTTTATTTTTTATTTCATCTCTTTTCATTTTATTTTTGAAATTTGTTTTCAAATTTGGCTCTTATTTTTTTAATTACTATTTATTTTGTTTTAAATCATTTTCTTGATTCATTTGTTTTTTATGTTTCACCCCTAGGCATTTATTTTCATTTAATTTTTGTGTCAAATTTGGTCTTGCTTCTTATAATTGCTATTTTTTTAATCTTTTTCTTAATGGATTGTATTTTTACAATTTCATCCTTGAATATTTAATTTTATTTGATTTGTATGTCGGATTTAGTCCTGATTCTTTTCATTGCTTAATTTTTTTTTGTTTTGCATGTTTTTTTATTGATTTATTTTTTAAAATTTCATCCTTCAATGTTTTTTTGGTTATGAATCTGACTTCTTTGTTTTTTTTTGTTTGCCTTTGATAGGGTCATACCGGTCTTATGACCCGGGTCATTAATCTAAAAGATTAACCCGAGTTAACTTCTAAATTTTTTTAAAGCCATTTTTTAATATTTTTTACTGATATTTTTTAAGCTTTCATGTTTATAGCATCATCCCAGTCTCATGTTTTAGGTCATATATTTGATTGGTTGACCCGGGTTGGCTATCGGGTTCCCTTGAAGCTTTTTTTCTGTTATCTTTTTTGGTTTTGACAAGTTTCTTAAATTGACTTATAATAAACTTTTTTATAAGACCTGAAACCAGGTTTTTATAGGTTGCGAGTTTTATAAGATTTGATTATGTTTAGAATATTTGTCTGGATTTGCTTGATTTTTATATATATTTGTAATTTCACCTCCTATAATTTTTTTTTATCTTTAAAATTTACTCATTTTTTTAATATCACCCCTATGTTAGATATTATTTAAATTGTTACATAAACTAATGATTGAGGACTTGAATTTTTTTTAACCTATTACTTTTTTATATATAAAAAAGATATTGGTCCATCCACGACAAGACACGGAAACGTGTCTAGCATGTTCGAAGGCTCTTGGCTCTTCTCTTGTAGGTGGAGCTGTCTTCTCTAGTTTCCATTCATGAGGTAAGATAACCTGATTCCATGAGATTATCTTAGGGACCACCAAAGTTAGACAAATTGACATTTGTAAGAGACATGGTTTTTTTCTCCCCTCCTCTGGCTACTAAGCACAAAATCGTGTTCATTACTTTATAGCAGATTCTATAACTGAGCGGTTGGAAACGGGGTTATATTTTTATTTTTAAAAAGTTTAAATTTTTTATTTTTTTATTAAAAATTTATTTTTTTATATGTTTTGAATTTTTTTGATATACTAATCTTAAAAATAATTTTAAAAAAATAAAAAAATTTTATTTTGATACACTTTAATAAAAAACACTTTAAAAAACAACCACAACCGCAACCACACTTCCACCAATTTCTGCTTTTTACTGAGATGAGTTAAACCTTCGTTCTAAGGTTTGGTCATTTTTAATTATTTGATGAATCGACAATTCTAAGAGTCTATTTGTCTATCAAGTCAAGAATGCTATTGCTGGGTTTATATTGTTTTCGTGGAATCTATGCCAAATATTTAAGAAGGTTCATATAACAAGCTTTAACGAGATTCACCTCATCTCAATGCTTCTGGCTCTAATATTGGTAGATTTCATATAAAAATCTTAATATTTAATTTTGATATTAGTAAATATTAAGCTGGATAATTTATTTATTTTTTTGAGAAAAATCAGGAATATCTAAAGCACTGCCTCACTTTAAGGGCTTTTTGAAATAAGAGACAACTCGAGGCTAAAATAAAACTGAAACCTATGCTATTTTAACCCTATTTTTCAGACACACAAAGAAATCATGTTTGGTCTAAAAATAAATTAATGGAAACTCAGTCCACTGGTCAACTTGCACCATCACTACCATATTTTAACGCATGTTCTAGAAAAGTCGTCCACGTGTATTGAAAGGCATCATTAAATCCTAAACTATTTGTGTTGCGGGTTTTATAGAAAATGCATGTTTAAGATAACATTTTCATATCCAAAAATGACCTAGTTTTGTCCCTGATGAAATCACGAAATTAGCAGCCTGCAGAGAATATATAACTTTAATAAAGTTGCAGCCTTGAGATCCAACAGGACTGTGGGTGTGGAAGGTCTCTTGAAATCTTGTTAAGGTTGGTTCTTCTTGATAGAGGGTATATTTGAAATTATACTAGCGAGTGTGGTTTAAAGTTTTTTTTTTTTATAAATGTATTAAAAAATATTTTTGATATCAACATATTAAAATGATCTGAAAATATAAAAAAATTAATTTTTAATAAAATAAAATTTAAAATTTAAGAGAACACGGTCCCAAATAGAACCATAGTCTTGGAGGTATACGTGGAAGGTCAAAATTGTGTATTTAGCACGGTTGAAAGATATGTTATGTGTTTATAAATGTAATAACCGATATTTTTTAAATTAATTTGTATTTAAAAATATATTAAAATAATAATTAATATTTTTTTTAAATAACATTAATATATCAAATAAAAAAAATATTAATTTAAAAACAAAATAGGCACATGTGGTGTAAGGATGGCTATGTTGTTGTAGGTCGATTCGGTAGAGAGGTTAGAGGGTCCCTTTTGTCTGCTTTTTTAAAGAGAGTTTTTGACATGAAAGTTGCTGCCATAACCCCTCCCCTTTAGCCTACGTGATTGCTGTTGTTGTTATTTCCCGTACCTTTCCTCTTTTCATATTTGTGCCATGATCCTTCTGTCTTTTGCCATTAGGTATGTTTATTTTTATATTTTAAAAGTATTTTTAAAAAGGGTTTTATTTTTTTAAATTTAATATTTTTTAATGTTTTTATATTAATTTGATGTGCTGCTGTCAAAAATAATTTTTTAAAAATAAAAAAAAAATATTATTTTGATGCATTTTAGAATAAAAAACACTTTGAAAAACAACCACAACTTTTCTTCTAAAGACGCTCTTGCGTCTGTTTGGGAACGCGGTGCAAACCGCGTTCCCAAAAAATTTAATTTAATATTTTTTTGTAAAAAATTAAAAAAAATTTCTATGTTTTGGATTGTTTTGACGTGCTGATCTCAAAAATAATTTTTAAAAAATAAAAAAAAACATAATTTTAATACATTTCGGCACGAAAAGTTATTTGAAAAATAACAGCAACCACACTCAAACACCCTCAAAAATCAGTGTGTTTCTGTTTAAACTTGTTCTTTTTTAATTTATCAAAATGCATCACTTGAGGGTGTTTGTTTTTTAGGTGGAGGTGGAGTTTTGTGTGTGGAGCCCACAAAAAAGCTAAGAAAAGCAATAAAAAGTAGCTCTTGTGGTTGAGTTTTGTGCATAAATGGGTTGTACCCAACCTCAAACTCAACCACAAAAGTTAAACCAAACACACATGTAAAACATTGTGGTTTTTTTTCTTTTTCTTCTCTGATTAGAATTAGATTTTCTAATTAAAGTGGCATCCATCTTCAAACTCATCTTTTTTTTCCACATCCTTTTACTCTTTAGCTCTTGTTCTTCGAATCCTTCTATTTTTTGTCAATTCCACATCTTTTGTCTTAATTTATTTCAATTATATCCCTAACAGAATTAAAACAAATTCCTTGATCTCTTCACTGTATTGATTTTAGTTTTTAGATTTTTCATTTTAAAGCTGATTTGGTGCCCAATTTCAACTTTCTTCTTCAATGAAGCCCACAAATTGGTTTTATAACTTGGCTATTTATTTCAAACCCATCCTTGAACTTTCAATTTCTTTTAATTCTAGCCAAATTAAATCAAATTAACCCATTCTCTCAATTTCTTATTCAATTTAACTTAAAATTTCTCAAACTCAATTTTTATCTGTGATACTCAATTAATATTGGTTTGATTTCAGCCCCAACTATATTTTGTCTTCTAATTTTATTTTATTTTAAAGATTAATTCTAACCTAACACACAAAAATTAAATAAAAATGACTAAAATAATTAAAATTGATTAATTTTATTGAAAATTTACAAAAAAAAAAAGGCTTCTTACAATATATTAGCTACAAAGAATAGATAGTAGATAATAGGTACATAGGAGTGTTTCTAAAATCTTGAAGATGTGTTATTCTCCAAATTACAAGCTTAAATAGAAAGGAAGAAAAGAAAATGGCAAAATAACATTATTATCCCGATTAGGTTTGATAAGATTCTAGAAAAGGATAAGGTGCTAATATGAATTGTTGGACTCCTAAGTCCATCTTCGCTCTTCATGTGCTCCACCTCCTCTTGAAGTGAGCAAAGAAAGGATTCATTACGAATTACAACTTTGTGTAACAAAGAGTGGATATCATGGGTTTTAATTGGGCTGAGTTGCAAAGGAATATATAATGTTGTGTCCCATGATTGAAGAAGAAATACCATCTACATCTATTTTTAAAATATAAAATAATGGGATTTGCTTTCCCTTTAGGATTGTTAATTTTAGAATCCGTAAAAATTAATCGAGATACGTACAAGCAGATCCAAACACCTTATATAAATAAATAAAAAATATATACATACAAAGCAAGTTACAAGAATAACACCGGGGGTAATATTGCGAAGCCTCAAAAGATGTATAAAGATAATTGATAAGCTTTTAAAAGCTGAAAGCACCAACTCCATATATATTTTGGTGTTCACATGGGTATGTAAAAGCACTAAGAAAAATACATTTTTCTCTCTTCTCGTAATGAATTTTCCTTTTTTTGTTTGAAATATAAGTACAATAATGCACCAAAAAATTATGAGATATTCTACGTCTAGCCTTTGATCATTCCAAGCTTTTACGGGTATTTTATATCTGATAGCAAGTGCGGGGTTTCTACGTAAAATATAAAAGCTCCAATTTTTTATTTCAACCAATAAGATTGTGGTAGGGCTACTAGGGTGAATTTTCCATTTTACAAACACCTTTTTGCTGAGGCATGTACTTGCGTGAGACGCACATGAAGGAAAAGCGCGTGTGAAAGGGTGTTTAGTACCTTTTCCTTTTGCTTTCCAAACTAATTGGGATTTTGTTAAGAAGATTCCTCAGGAAATCAATAATAAGAAAGAGACGGGGGAGACAGGAATTGCGTGGTGCTGCACCTACTACACTGAGGTCCCTCTCCGACCAGGCCAATGGGGACAGGGAGTACCACGAAACAACATTCCAAGCCCCGCGCTTGGGCTTCCGGGAAGGGGTGAAGGAGGCTTCCGGGGCTTTTTAGCTAGACATGAGGGTATGGTAAAGAGATTTGTTACTTTTGAAAATTTTAAAAAATTAAAAACACTATAGAAAAACTCTTAATTTTTTTTATTTATATCTTCACTTGTTAAAAGATTATTATAACTATTTATATAAAAAACATATAATTATACTAAATAAAAAAAAAATTAGGAAAGATAATCCCTTCCAATAGAAAAAAAAACCGGAAAGGCATATGAATAAAGAATAGAAAAATATTTATTTTCCTAAAAAAACTACCACGTAAGTTTTTTCGGGTTGAAAAAAACTCATCTTCAAATCCAGTATTTAGTTAAAAACTATTATCTATCAAGAATTTTATTTTATGTATAAATCACCTTGTGGGTCCGTAATAGTTTTTTACTGGTCATCCCATCATGAATCCCTAACACAACATCTTTATATATACTACCCCTTCGTGGATCTTTAAGGTAGCGTTTAGATATCGTCACATGATAAAAGAGACATAAATAGTGAGAACAAAAATGTTTTTGGTTGAGGGCATCATCGTAGGGTTAAACTCGGTCTTGATTCATTAACTTTGTTTTTTTTAATGATTAAAACGATATCATTTTAATCTTTTTTTATAAGTTTATTGTTTTGTCGACCCTCCTGACTTTATGACTCGAACCTTGCCTAAGGTCAACCCTGGGTTGAGTTTTATAATTATGGTTGTGGGTAAAATCAATATTTTTATTAGGTTAAATTGGATAAATTCTTTCTCTATTTTTTTAAACCCAAACTATTCCAAGCTCCGGGTTGTCGGGGTCCTGGGCCGGTCCTGATTTTATAATTAGGGTTATTATATTATCATGAATTTCAATACTTAATATAAACTAAAGTAAAAAATATATATTTGTTTTAATATGTAAGTTTTACAATAATATATATTAATGGTAAAATAGATTTTATTTTCATATTTTATTATGTCTTGTTCACCTTTAACCAAACAAAAGATAAAGTCAACCACATTGTCTTGTACACCACTACTAAATACAATTTTATATGTCTCCTGTTTTTATATTGTCTCCACTGTTCTCATTGTCTTTTTTTTTTTTTTCCTGTTTTAGAACAATAACCAAATGTTACTCAACACAATGTGTTACTTCTTCATAAGTTCCACCACCATGATTTCGAATAACAACAATTGACGCATACAGATATAACACATGAATGTCTTTTACTTAAGGAATGACCTCCTCATACTCTCCTATACAAGCACATTGTATTCTACAACCTCTTCCAGCAATGATTGTTTTACAATACAAAACGAAGCAAAATAAACTTTTAGGATCGTTAGATTCTCTTCCAGCCATGATTGTTCTACAACAAAACAAAATACCCACCGAAAATTATTGTGTTATGACACGACCAAAGAGTTGATGTCTTCTCCTAAGTGTAGGAGTGTCGAAGTAATAAATAACCCGGCAAGACCGGGGTCGAACCATAGGGAGGTTAATTGTATAAACTACAAATAAAGAAATAGATAATAACAGAAAAGGAGTTGAAGAGAGTTTTGAGATGTGATATTGATATAAAGATTAAACAAGGATACAATAATTGTCAAGGTTAGAGGATCCACTAATGGTATTTCAAACAAGTATAGTATAAACTCTTTTATTACTCAACTGAAAACCACACACAAAGGAGGTTCCAATCGGATTATAAATTGTTAACATGATTACATTAGTTAACTTATTCGAATAATGCTAATACTTGTAAATGTTGTCAGGTATTCATGATTATAACTTATGTTAACAACAAACAAGTTCCTTTCATAGCACCGGTGTCGGTTATACCATACGGTTGGGCTATGAAAGTGCCAAGTATTTGTTGTATCAAGGGTTATACAACATAAATCTAGATTAACCATTTAACAAGCAAAGTATTAAAAGTGAACAAGATAACAAATACAAAACATTTTAGTATCAAACATTAGAGTCCATGTTGAGTTTATACTATACTTATTCTTACACCATTAGTGTAACCTTTTCACTTTGACATAATAAACTTAGCTAAACATAATGAAAGAGAGAAACATAAATAAACAAGATACGAACATAAATAAGATATAAGTTAACTAAGTAAAGGAAAGGAAATGAAAAGTATAAACAATAGATTAATATAAACAAAACTTAAGCATTACAAAAATATAAAGAAAAAGAGCAAGAACATGATCTTGATCTGAAAATCAAGATGCCTAAATGCATGGCAAATGCCTTCTTTTATAGGCTAAAATTCAGAACTATTGATTTGATGACTAATTGTTGAATGGGTGACCACATCTTGACTTGGTGACAATCCTTATCTTCTTGTCTGAACAAAACATCATTGCTAACGTCAGAATTTGAACAGACAGTCTTCATGAAAGTTCTAGGAAATTGTCTCCGCTTTCTAACTGAAAAAGAATCGGTGCATTTGAACTTCTAGAACTCGAGATATGGGCTGAAAACTGAACTGTGTCTGGGCTGTAGGACAGATTCCGACTTCTCCGTTGTTGCTACAATTTGAACTTGAAAACGACCTTTTTGAATCTTGAACTCTCATGAAAGTTTTAGGCCTATGTCTTAGCTTTCCATCCATATAGACCAGACCTAAATTCAAGTTCTACAGCTCCAGGTATGATCCAATAATCGAATAGTATTCTAGTTTGGACTGAACCAACATCTCTTTTCTAAACTTGCCCCTTTCTTTGTCTTTTCAATTTCAGTAGTTAAACTCATCAATCAATCATTTAATTTATGCGATAGGCCTGCATTTAAGATGAACATTTACCATAAATTAAAGGTATCTTATACTATCAGACTTGTTACTATAAAACATACTTTAGTTAAGGAGTTATTGATACTTCAAGTGCAAAATGATGATATAAAACATTGATAAAAATACATTTTTAAGTACTAATCATGTTATGATACCAATTGACACAGACAGAAGCGAAGAATAAATGAATTTGTTATATGTCAAAACTCTCAAAGAAAAAAATACCAAATATAGAGAGACTCTTAAAATATCTGATTTTATTAATTCATGTCTCAACTTGCCAAAACATTTATTACAATCATTTAAATAGGAAAGGCTAGAAAACTATAATAATACTAAAAATAAAAACTATAATAAACTATAAATTCCCTTCAAATAAAAAAAATTTCATAATAGAAAATAAAAAAATTATTTTCCTAAAAAACTCCTGTATTGCTATTTATATAATTTACTTAATTTTAGATATATTAATATATAAACATAGTATTTTCATTAATATATTTTTACGTGCCACAACGCAACGACCACCACACCTACAGGCTATCCTAAATGCCAAACACGCGCCTGTTCTTACATCAACCATGAGTGTGTACCCTCCTCACCAAAAAAGAATAAAAACTCTCACAACCAAACCCCAATTCACAGCAAAACCATAACCACAATTCCCACTTCTCTCTTATCTATATAATATCCCATCTCCTTTTTCTTCTTTTATCTCTTGCTCTCATCAAAATCCCAGCACCTCTCCTCTCGCTGCTAATAAACTTCAACTCCCATTTCTGCGGCGGCGGCTGCGGCGGCTGCAGCCCAGTGGTTCTTGTTTTTTTCTTTATTTATTGTGATCTGTAAAAAAAATCTAAAGAGTACAAGAATAAGGGTTAAAATCCCAGGGTAGACAAGTTGTAGACATCACGGCTATACACGGAGTAACTCGGTCCCTAATTCATGTCCGGGCTGTTCGACGTAAGGGCTGTCTAATAGAGAGCAGCAACCCTTCGCCGCACGGTGGACGTGGTGCTTTGCCCTCCGAAGGCGGTAGCCCATCTGATCTCCTCTTTCTAGCTGGTGGCGGTTTCTTCTTCTTCTGTTTAGTAGTAGTTTAGTGCTATTGTTGTTGTTATTGTTGTTGTTGTTGTTGTTAATTATTATTATTATTATTATTATTATTATTAAATCTAAAATAAAAAGCCAGTCTGCAAATAAGTAAAAGTATTAGATCTCGAATAAGCGAACAAGATGATGCTAAGGATCAAGAGGGTTCCTACTGTTGTTTCCAATTACCAGAAAGAGGACGGTAATGAGGGTTCTCGCCGCGGAGGGGGCTGCGGCCGCAATTGCCTTCAAAATTGTTGTCTTCAAGGTACTTGCTTTTCTTTTCTTTTCTTTTTTTAATCTTTAATTGAGGCGTTGCTGGAGTTTTAACTGGTTTGATTTATGGTTACTAAACATTTGGGTAGACGCATGCCTTCCTTTATATGCTTTCAAAAAAGTAGACAGTATTGTCTCTGAGAAGAAGAGTGTGGGTGTGTTTGAGTATGACAAGGGCGAGCCTCCAGTTGCATTCCTCGACTCGCTTCTTCTTGGGGAGGTATAATTACTTAACCAACACAAGTCTTTCGAATTGAAATTTATTTATTTATTCTTCTATTCGCAGTTGAGTTATCAGTATCAGTTTACATTTTGTACCTGTTTGAATTTTTAGTGGGAGGACCGTATGCAGAGAGGGCTCTTTCGCTATGATGTCACTGCCTGTGAAACCAAGGTCTTTTCTCTTCTTCTTCTTCTTATTATTATTTGGTTGTGATATCGGGGTGCTTCTTTTTTAAGTGTTTTTTAAAAGTGTTTTTGGCTTAAAAAGGCATTAAATTGATTATTTTTTAGTGTTCTATGATGGTTTTGATGTGATGATTCATTTTGATGCATTTTTAAATGAAAAGCACCTTGCAACACAATTCCAAACACCCTCGAAACTGAGTCAATTATAATAATATTCTAGTATTTACTTTTTAATCGGATATTAGATTTATGCCAAAATATTTGGTGATGTTGTTTTAGGTGATACCGGGTCAGCATGGTTTTATCGCTCAGCTGAACGAGGGCCGTCACTTGAAGAAGAGGCCAACTGAATTCCGTGTTGATAAGGTTCTTCAGCCCTTTGATGGAAACAAATTTAACTTCACTAAAGTTGGCCAAGAAGAGGTGCTCTTCCAGTTTGGAGCAAGTGAAGATGCGGAAGTTCAGTTCTTCCCAGATGCACCTATTGATCCTGAGAATTCTCCAAGCATGGTCGCCATCAATGTAGGTCGTTTGTTCTTGTAATAAATCACTTTTCCTGCCTCATTGATTGTGGTACTTGAGTAGAGCTGTTTGATGGTGGTTAATTGCTTTTGCTGTGTCAATTTAACAGGTGAGCCCTATTGAATATGGGCATGTGCTGTTAATCCCACGTGTTCTGGACTGCTTGCCACAGAGGATTGATCGTGATAGCTTCATGCTTGCAATTTACATGGCAGCTGAAGCTGGGAATCCATACTTCCGACTGGGTTACAATAGCTTGGGTGCTTTTGCAACCATTAACCATCTTCACTTTCAGGTTACTATCCTAATAGCTCTATACTTTTTGACTTGAATATTCATATCCCTTACAAGTAGCAGGTGAATCTTTTGGTAATGAAAAGGCAATTTGATAATTTCCATGGAATAGGCTTACTACTTGGCTGTGCCATTTCCGATTGAGAAGGCACCCACCAAGGAGATAACTACATCGGATGGTGGCGTGAAAATCTCTGAACTTGTGAATTATCCTGTGAGAGGCCTAGTCTTTGAGGGTGGAAATGCCCTGCTAGATTTATCAAACGGTGTCTCGGATGCCTGCATTTGCCTTCAAGAAAACAACATCCCGTACAATGTGCTCATTGCTGATTGTGGAAACCGTATCTTTCTCGTTCCTCAGGTAAGGAACATGGGAGCAACATAGAGATGACTTGTTTGCTCCTTGATATGTTAACTGCATAGATTACACTGTCTTCTGTTCTTTAATATTGTCTAATGGATGAACAGTGTTATGCTGAGAAACAAGCTCTAGGGGAAGTAAGTCCTGAGCTTCTTGATACCCAAGTGAACCCTGCCGTGTGGGAAATTAGTGGTCATATGGTGTTGAAGAGGAAAAAAGACTATGAGGAGGCATCTGAAGAGAATGCTTGGAGGCTTCTTGCGGAGGTTTCTCTCTCTGAAGAGAGATTCCAAGAAGTGACTGCTCTCATCTTTGAAGCCATTTCCTACCGTAGTTGTGTCATTGGAACTGATTCTGAGAACTTGCTGGAGGATGTAAATGTGGAACATCAACTTGTCGAAGAAATGAATGCTATTAATGAAAGCTCTCATCAAGCCATGGTTACTGGGAATCAGGATTGCCTAGTTCTGCATTGAGAATTGGGCTTTGGTGATCGGGCCAGTGACCTTATCTGGTTCTCAGATAAGCATATGGTAGTTTGGCATATTAGTCGTCATCTATTATGTGGGTGTGGATTTTGGAAGTAGTCTAAATAAGCAAACTAGGTTTGCATTGTTACGCCTGGTGTGGATTGTTATGTTTGTATTTCTGCATATGTGTATTTAGCAGATTGACCATGTAATGTGGTATATGCATGTATTGGATGGGATTTGTGTAAAAATACTATGGAATATGTGCGCTCTTGTGGAACTTGAGCATCTTTTCGTCATTCTTCTTTTGGTCACTGAATCCAAATGAGATGGAAATCTGAACCTGAAGAATTGTTGCACTGAGGCACGAGAATCGTTTGGTTTTGTTTTAGCTTGTGCTGGCCCTTCAAGGTGCCGGGTAATATGGGATCAGTCAAGATTTCATGTGACACAATGGACGCCCTTTTTTTTTTTGGGTCAAATGCGTTGCTTTTTTCAGATACGAGTGCCTCCTGCATATGTGCTAAGCAGGTGTCTTTTGAGCAACGGAAGAGTGGAATGGTAGCAGGCTAGCAGCAATCATTAATGGTTAGTTTAATAAATGGAATATATATACTGCACCAAACCACATTAATCAACCCTAGCCAGCGTCTCTTTCTCCAAGTCGTTCCAGTGTTCCTCAATAAACCATCACTGCTTCACATACAACTTCCACCTTCGACGTCCTCTCTATGCAGGTGAGAGAGACCTAGGATTTTAGTGTGAAATCTATAAAATTGACTCTTGAAAAGGGAAACTTAATGATGAATGGCTGAGATAATCTCATCAGATGATCAAAGGCCTTGGTTTAAGATATCTTCCTAGCAAGATCCACACAAAATTTTGAGTACCCAAGCTTCTTGCATGCGTGATAAATTTATGGTTTTGCTGCCAATTATAGGGTGTTTGTTGGTCTTCACGGGCAACTGACAGCAGCAATGATTCTCATGTCCACTTGCCTTTGTTTAGCAGATAAAAAACCAAGTTGCATACCTGTCTATTTTTGTCAATATCTGATCTTGTTTGAATTTCCTTTTGTCTATTCATTCATTTAATCACATGTATTATAACTAAAATTTAATTAGAATCATCAAATATTTAAATGGATTACAGTTCTGATTTGAATTAATTTTTTAATGGCTTCTTGACTGCCAAACATATGACGTCCACAAATAATTTCTTTGTGATTTTATAATTTTATAATTTATTTTCATATTCAAATTTATATTGTATTTTTTTATCGTATTAAAAATATATTTTTAACAACCTTGCATGATGGCCTTCAACAAGATTAATTTAATTTATCACTACTATGCTAGAATATCTAATTTATCATACAATATTTTATTAATTTTTAATTTATCATTATAATTTGTTTTTTATAAAGTTATTGTAGTCTTAAACAAATATCTTAATATTTAGTTCGTGTTTATTTTTACAAGTATCTATTTTTATTATCATATTATTAAATAAAAAATAGCTTAAAAAAAAGCTTTTAAACCCACTATAATCCATGATCTGGATTGTGTTGTTCTTGAGTTAAATCGTGAAGTCCATAATTCAGATTGTAGGTTTGACAGGTTAAGTTACAAGCCCTTGTTGATCTAATATATCATCATCTTAATATTAAAATAAATATGTTATATTGAATTTTTTTAAAATTAAATTATATTTTTTTATTAATTATTCAAGTTAATTTTAAAAGTTAATTATATTAAGATAATTCTCACACAATTTACTATTTAATTTAAAATCTGGATTGGTTAGGAAATTGACAGTTGAAATTTGACTCCAAATGATGCATGAAATCTTCATTTGTCCTCAATTTAATCAAATTACTGTAGAGTTTTGTTGGTCCTTTGAACACGTGAGAAAATTGACATGTGGCTGCAATTAATCATCTTTATCTTGTGTTTTATTAGTTTAAGTTGAAGACAGGTTTGCGTCAGGATGATGTCTTCATACTTTATGGCTTAGTTATTGTAATTTTGTTATTATGGTAATTTTTGCTATTATAATTGAAGAAGATATAGGTTTTAAAAAACCTTTTTTTTTAATTCTAAAAAAAAAGTCTTAAAGATTGTGTTTACTTAAAATTGTTATAAGATGAATTTTTCTTGTAAAATAAATTATTTTAGCTTTTATAAAATCAAGATTTGAAACGTAATTATATATGAGATTTAGTAAAAATCATATATAAAATGCTTTTATGAGATCTAGAAATAGGTTTTAAAAACAATGCTAAGAATCGTTGGATAACTATTTGCTTTTATTTTCTGAAATATTTCATTGCAATCCAATATAGAATTGATGTATAACAAAAATCAAGAACTCTAGAAGGTGTTTGGAATAGAGATATGATTGCCTTTTCTTTTGTGTTGATTCCACAAAAAGAGCAAACTACATCTTACCACATCTTTATCTCAAACATCCCTTTAGTGCATAATGACAACCTTGTTCTAGTGTTCACACATAAAAAAAATGTGTCAATAATTTAGCACAATAGACAAATCAAGCATCTCTCAAATGATCAATCAAGTTATACACAATCAATCTGGTTTCCATGTCTACGAACCAAGGCTCCCCAACCATATCTTAAACAATACGTGTTTAATTTGTTTGAAATTTGTTTTAAAATATGATTAATGATTATATTTGAGGTTATACTAAAAATAAGTTTCCACTCATTTCGGGTTAAGAATTTATAACTATTATGCAACAAAGTTTTTTTTAACATGAAATATTAACATGGTTAAAACAAATTGAGTAAATAAAAAACTCATCTATAAAAACCCCTGGTTGATATGTTTTGTGAAATTCAAAACTTTCTATCCCACATTAAAAAAATACAAGATTTTCTTATAGTTTACATAATAAAAAGTTAAAGAGTTATAAATAAATCTAAGCAAAGTGGATTTGGATTGAAGCTACATGCATGCATGCTTGCTTGGCTTGGGTTCAGGTCTAGGGCTAGTGGTCTTGAGTCGCGGGTGTTTTTATCAATTTATTTTGAACTTGTATTTGAGTTTGTTATAAAATAATTTTTTGGTCCATAAAGAATTATTTTTTGCTAGTTCATTTATTTATCTAGTCAATGAATAAAGAGTGTGAACAATCTTCCTTTTTTAACATGAACAATTTTATTTATACATAAAACATCATATTTTAAAGAAAAAAAAATCTACCATGATAATTTTTTTATGACGAGTAATTAAAGCAAAATAACAGAATTAATTTTGCATACATTTTGATTCCAAAAAAACAACATAAAAAAAGGATTAAGGGGGAAATTTTCTATAAACTTTGCAACAGATCTCCAGCCCTCTTCTATACTATTTTTCACAACTTTGTTTACCGTTTTTTCCTTCGTTCTAGAGCAAGTTCCAGTCATTCAAAGAGAGACTTTGAGTTTCTTTATTTCTTTGGCCTGTATCCTTTAGAAGTATCGTTGTTGAAAACAGAAAAGATTATTTATAACAAGATCGTTTGCACAAAGTGATGAACAATTTAGTTTTAAAAACAAAAAATCCAGTCTTTGACAACAACATTGTTGGAAATTTGTTTAAAAAACATGATTAATGAGTATATTTGAGGCCAAATTAAAATTGAGTCTCACTCACTTTTAGGATTAAAACTTTATTGAAACTTAATCTTTAACATATGCTTTTTAATATATAATATCAACATGATTTAAAAAAATTATGGGTGAATGAGAAATTGATCTAAAAAAACTCTTGATTGACATGTTTTGGTGAAATCCAAAACCCTCTAAAGAACTTTATCCCACATTTGAAAAAAAAACTTTTCTAGTGTTTATAAAATAAATAGTTGAAAAGTTAAAATTAGACCAAAAAGCCACACTTTTAGAGAGGAGAGGTCTTAGACAAAATTGGCTTTTACCTTAAACCCGCACATGCGCTGGTCCCGCTCCAATCGTACTCGAGCTTCGGACCTGAGTTTGGATTTTTTATACAATAATATTTTGGGTCACAAAAGATTATTTTTTATCAACTAAAATTTGAACTTGGGCTTGGTCCATAAAGAACTATTTCTTTCAGCCCATGAATGTTAACAATACCTGAGTTTGGATTTATTATAAAATAATATTTTGGATTACAAAAGATTATTTTTTGTCAACTAAAATTTGAACTTGGGCCTGGTCTATGAAGAACTATTTCTTTCAACCTATGAATGTTAACAATCTCTTCCAAAAGCTTTTGTTAAAAATACAGATTTGTAGCCACTATATTAAGATTTAATTCTTAATTTATGATGGCTGATCAAATGTTGATAATGTGAGAATTAATTGTAATTATTATCAGAATTAATTCTTTAACTTTTTAGCTTCCAAAATCCACTATAAAAAGGAGGGGTAAAAGAAGAGTTTAAAATAATGTTTTTTTAAGTTTTCATATACTCTTCCTTACCTTATATTTTAATGTTTTCTTTTTTATTTTCTTTTTTTATTTAGTTTTCATCCGAAATCTAGAGCTTAGGTTCTCTTTGTTAAGAGATATTTAAGTTACATAATCTTTGGTTTAAAAATCATGTTTAGAAGTGCATCTAAACCAAGATGGTATTGTTGTAATCTTGAAAGGCATACTCTAAACATCCTAGTTGCTCAAGTGATGAGTAATAAAGCCTTAAGGACAAAGAAATCATCCTTTAAAGTGCTTCAACAAGTAAGTACTCTTATTTGTTTTAATTTAAGCATAGTTATTTTTATTATTAGTATGCATGCTAGGACTTTAATTTTATATCAATTAAAAGTCAGAACACATGCTTAGTATGCATGCTAATATTCTTTTATTATATTTATATTGAAAACATGTTTGTCTTGGGTTTGCTTTTTACATGTTTATAGATTTAAAATTGTATGCACTCTAGGTTTTTCTTGAATAATTTTTTTTATGTTTTGAATGCTCTTGTTATGAGAAACTAAATATTTTTTTTTCTCATTATTTCAATATATTTATATCTTTGACAAACAAACATATTCTTATTCTTCATTTCTTTTGATTATCTCCAGCAAGTAAGTATGAAATATTGTCATAACCCAATTATTGACCCCTTTAAATACATATATTTTAACCAAATAGGAAAAAAAACATATTTTAATAAAAAAGCATTTTAAACAAATATTAAAAAATTAAAAATTAAAAAAAATTAAAATAGAAAAGAAAAAAAATGCAATTAGAGATGAAATTGATAAGAAAAATTAAGGAAAAGGTAGAAATTGATAAAATAAAAAATAAAAAACATAAAACATGTGCACTGAATTAAAAAAGGTGAGGAAATTAAAGTACCTCTTTGAAAAAAAATTCCTTTTATTTCAAAATAATGTCAGTAAAAAAAACTTAAATGAAATGGCGCATTTCACAAAAGTGAAACGACACCATTTCACTCATTAGTTAAAAAAACGATGTCGTTTTGGTGCATAGGATAAATAGTCCTTCCTCTTATATGAACAACATTGCTGCCGTTTTCTCTCTCCTACAACTTTTAGAAAGGCCAAGCAACACTTAATTCATCTCCCGTACATGTGAACTACATTCTCAACCAAAAAACACATGCTTCCACCCTTTAAAATCACTACAACCTAGTTTAAAGAAGCCAACCCAAACATGCTGGTTAAAAGGTACAACCATAATGGATGGTTGTGATTAACCTAACAAAACAATGGCCATGATAATTAAATTAATAAAAGTTCCAAAAGCTTTATCATTGCAAAACAAGAAATAAGGGTAGCTAAATTAGAGAGGAAAAAAAAGAGTTTGAGTTGAGAGAAGTGATAGTATATTGATTTAGAAGGTAGAAGAGATGAAAAAAAAGAGAAAGTGAAACAAAAGAGAGAATAAAACCAAAACCACCCCCCCCCCCCCCAAGAAAAAGAAAAAAAGAGGAGAGTTTTGAGCTAGAAATGGAGGTGTTGTGAACCAAGAGGTAGTAGAGGATAAAAGAAGATAAAAAGTAAAGAAAAAGAATGACAAAGAAGAGAAAGGACACAAAAACTAAAGAAAGAGAGAAACCCAATGTAGAGAGAGAAAAACACCCTAAAACCATCTTACTATGGGCACATCACCGTCTCTGCCACCACAACACCTCCTTCCTCATCTAAAACCAACCCCTAGGTGACCCAAATCCTTCTTCCTTCTCTTCCCCCTCGAAACTTGTGCATGATTTACAATTCACAAATGCAAATAAGGAACATGTTACTATTCATGCATGGTCATTATTCATTCATGCTTTTTTATTTTTATTGTTTTATCTTTTTAGTGTTAGTTTCATTTTGTAAAACTATGCTTTCATCTTTTTATGTATGTATCTATGTGTAAAGATTTATTTTTGAAAAAGAACAAAAACAACGTTGACAAGTTGTTCATCAAGTTTCTTATAAAACTTGGGTTTTGCTAGTTAGATCAATATGTCTTATAGTTTTTAGAGACTTGCATAAGCCTAGCGTTATGTTTTAAAATAAAAAAGAGGTCAATAATAAGTCCACGAGTCTCCTCCGAGTAGGGACCAACATGGGAGAAAAATAGTATTTTGCTCAATTTTTTTCTTCATAAAAAAACAATAACAATAAAAAGGTTAAGAAATATTGATAAATAAATAAATAAAAACAAAAAAAAATTATTGATTCACAAGACTCTTGATTTAAGGCCCGACGCTAACTTGACAAACATCCACCAATATTAAATAACTTGTAAGTAAGATTATAAAATAATTTGGATAGTTAATGACATACATAAAATAAATTTAGGAGAAAACATAACATTTTCTTGGAAAAGATACAATACTGGTGATTTTTATCTTTCCTTAATCATAACCAAATTCTTACTCAAAGCTTTGGAGTCAACATATATTTTAGGATTCTTAGTCTCTTTAAAGAACTAGGTGGTAGCTCTATTTTTCCATATATTCCCTTTAATTTTTTAAGGTCCCATTTTTATATTGCGTGCAACAAATATCTACACTGTTTTTAGTTCAATTATAATATAACTTTTTTTTTTTTGTAAATGTTAGTATGCATGCTAGGATCTTTGTTGAATCAAGTACAACTTTAAAGATCATATTATTTGCTTAGTATGCATTCTAATTTATTTATTTATAACTATTTTGCAAGTTTGTACTCTCTTTGATATAAAATTGCATGCAATCTACACTATATAATTACTATCATAAATACATCACCAATAATATTAATACTAAACCAAGTTTCTTCATCGTCTTGTGTTCTTTCCATTTTTGATTGTCATATCTAAATATAGTTTCTAATTGTATAGTCAATCTATTAGTCTTTTTTTTGTATTGCATGTTTATAAGCTAAAATTAATTATATATTTGGTTGTTGTTATAGATTATAAATCATGTCTTCTACTTAATATTTGGTTAATTAAACTAACGTTGCTTTGACAAGTACTACTTCGATATATATTGGACCATCATCTTTGTTAATGTATAGTAAGAAACCTAAAAAGTTCAATAGATTTAAATTCAAGAGATGGCAACAAAAAATGCTATTCTATCTAACCACCTAGAACTTGGTAAAGTTATTGACCAAAGAAGCATAAAAACTATCAGATGGTGAATCTAATCCTACAATTGCGATAATTATAGATGCATGGAACCATAACAATTTTGTATGTTAGAACTATATCTTCAATGGATTGGATAACACATTATACGATGTGTATAGTTCAATAAAAAAAATATAAAGACATTATGAGAAGAATATTTGAATTAAAATTACAAGACTGAAGATGCCGATATGAAAAAGTTCATAGCTAGTAAATTTTTAAATTTCATAATAGTTAATTTAAGGACCATTATTAGACAAGTTCAAGATTTTCAGCTCATCTTGCATGATATTTATGTTGAAGATATGATTTTAAGTGAATCCTTCCAAGTGACTATAATTATTGAAAAATTATCACTATTTTGAAAAGACTTTAAGAACTTCCTTAAGCATAAGCATAAATAAATAAATGGGAGTTGAAGATCACATTTTTAGGTTAACGATAAAAGATGATAATAAATTGTTTGAAAAAAGAGCTAACTCTTTTGATATGATCCATAAAACAAACATTATAGAACAAGTGGCAAGGACCCACAATAATAATAATAAAAAAAAAAGCTTGTTGTGAATGGGAAGGGGATTGCAAAAAAGTTAAATGGATTTTTTTTTCTTATGCAATAAGGTTAGACTCCAAACCAATGATTGTAGAAAAATGGCTTAACCAAAAAACCTTTAAAAAATAATTACTCAAGCCAATATCACTGAAGTTGATCACCTTATAAATGAGGTTTTAGAAATGAATTTGTTTACAGCTATTTCCAAAGTCAATCTGATCAATAAACCCGAGTAGTGGCAGGTTGATACTTGTACAACAAGACATGTATACATTGAGAAGATGGTGTTTTCTACTTACAAATAAGGGGATGATAAACACTTTTACATGAGAAATTTATCAACTTCTAAGATACTAGGTGGTGAGAAAGTCACACTAAAAATGATTTTTGGAGAGCTTTTTACCTTTAACAATATGTTTTATATTGCTAACATTATGGAAAACTTAGTGTCTAGCTCATTATTGTTTAAAAATGGTTTTGTCTTTGAGAGTAATAAATTTGTACTCTCTACAAATAGAACGTTTATATAAAAAGGGTATCTTTGTGATATTTTATAATGACTATTGTAACTGAGGATGAGATAAATAATAAGAATAATGCGTCTTGTTTTTACTTTTATGACTCTTATTATATGTTGCATGACAGACTACGACATGTAGATTATAATTTTATACAAAGGTTAATTTATTTTAAATTATTACCAAGTATGGTTTTTGAGAAAAAGCATAAGTGTGATGTTTATGTATAATAAAAATTCACAAAACCTTATTTTAAAATAATTAAAGGAAGTATTAACTTCTAGATTTAATTCATTTAGACATTGGTAATTTAAAGTTTGTGCAAACTATAAGTGAAAAAAAAACACAATATTATTTTTATAGATAATTACACAATATATTATTATATCTATTTGCTTATAAGTAAAGACGAGGCTTGTAAAATTTTTAAACATTAAATGAATAAATTTTAAAATCAATTTAATAAGAAAATAAAGATGACAAGAAATGATATAGGTAGAGAGTACAAAACACGTTTTAGTGAATTCTGTTCTCAAAATACAATTATCCACCAAATTATTACTCTTTATTCACCTTAACAAAATAATATTGTGGAAAGTAAAAATTAAACACTTAAACAAATGATGAATCCATGATGATAAGTATAAATGCTATATTCTTTAATATGTTTACTTTTAAAGAAGCATAAGATAATTGTTTGTTTAAGAGAATGATTGAAGTTAGCCTAAGTAGCATTATTAATTGGAAGATGATAAAGTTGATTTTATAAGAAGTAAAAGGGAAAAAATAAACAAAATATGTAGTCCTATTTTTCTAACATATTTGCTAGAAAATAAACTTTGGATTTAGTTTGAGGCAATGTTCTATTATGAATCTTTCTATTAGACTTTCTATTAAAAGTGTCAGTCAAAAATGAAATTGAATATATTATGAATAATAATTCATGAAAACTAGTGGATCTTTAACTTGGAAGTAAACTGTTAGGACATAAGTAGATCTTTAAAATAAAAATGAAAGATAATGGAATTATTGAGATATACAAAGTAAGACTTGTTAGTAAAGGATTCAAGAAGGTGTGAAATATTCTGACACATATTCACTTGTGTCAATAATAACTTCTATACAAATATTAATAGTCATCACAACTATTAACAAATTTTAAAAAACATCATATGAATCTAAAAATAACTTTTTTAAATGGTAATTTTGAAGAAGAAGTTTATTTTGAATAACCTCTAGAGTTTGTTGTTAAAGAATAAGAAAAAAAGTTTGTAAGCTTAACATGACATTATATATTTTGAAAGAAGCACCTAAACAATGACATGAAAATTTTTACAAGAGTATGTTGTCAAATGAGTTCAAAATAACAAATTTGGTAAATGTATTTATGCGGAAAAAAATACAAATAAAGATTGTGTCATAATATATCCCTATTTGGATGATATATTTATTTTAGGAAACAATGATTACATATCAAGTTTAATAAGCAAATGTTAACAAGGAAAACAAGGAATAAAAATCACTAACACATTTGATGGATTGATATTGTTCTAATCTTATTATGTTGAGAAAATTATTGATAAATTTTCTACAGGTAAAAATAGCACAAATGAAAACACCAATAAACATAATTGTACATCTATCTAATAATAAAGGTAAGAGAATAAATCTGTTGAAATATTCTTGAATAATTGAAAGCTTGATGTATGTTATAAACTACACAAGACTAGATATCACATACTCAATTACTAAATTAAGTGGATTTACTAGTAATCCAAGTATGGATTATTGGAAATAAATAAGGTACTTAGATATTCTAGATACTCCTTGAACTATGAGCTACACTACATTGGATACCTAGTGGTACTATAAAGGTGTACTGATGTAAATTGAATATCCAACACTAAAGATTTCAAATCCACTAGTTGATATGTCTTCACACTTGATGAAGCAGTTATGTCATCGAAATCGCCTAAAAAAGGTGTATTGTAAGGTCCACGATGGACTCAAATTTTATTGATTTTAATAAATCTAAAGAGGAAATCGATTGACTTTATAATTTCTTAGAGGATATTTTATGCTAGCCAAAACCAATGCTAGCAATTTATGTCCACTATAATAATTAGTCATCAATAGGAAGCAATAAGAAGGAAACAAAGTAACACATATAATAGTAAGTCTAAACATATATATTGAAGAAATAATATTGTTAAATACTTGCTCTTAAATGAGATTATTCCATTGACTATATAAAGTCAAAGAAAAATATTGTGGATCTGGTAACAAAAGGTTTATTGAAATAGTTTATATATAACTCATTGAGGGGAACGAGCCTAAATCCTTTAAAGATAAAATATTGTAATCATGGTAACCCTACCTAATGTATTAGAGATCCTAGGATCTAGGTTCAAAGAAAAAACAAAGTCATATAACAATCTTAATAGCACTGAAAAATGTTTTCCTACCTATTTCTATGATAAAAAAAAAAAGTGCTAGTTGTAGCATGATAAAGAACAAGGTATGCTCTTATTGATTTTCATATTTTAATATACCAAGTGAAGTATAACATAATATTCTTAATAAAAGATCACATACATGAGTGAGAAATATGAAATTTCTTTAAGAATTTATAAAAAAAGAGTTAATATCTCTAAAGCACATGAAACCATAAATTGTTTAGCTATAAAATAACCATAAATGTGAGAATAAAAAGAAATCTCCAAGTAGAAAATTATATAAGTACTATTATCTTAGTTTACATAAAAAGATGAATAGTTTAAGATATCGTGTGTACTATTTAGTCCAGTAAATCTGATAATATTTCAATATGGAAGGTTCAAAGTCAAAAGCTACATATCCTGATGTACTTATCCACCGTATCATTTTCTCTATGAATTTTTGAATCTTTATATATTTATTAGACTATTTCTATTCATGTAGGGGATTGTTAAACCTTTGTTTTAAAATATAGTTAATGGATGTATTTGAGACCAAATTAATACTGGGATCCACTTACTCTTAGGGTTAAAACTTTATTAGGAATTATTCTTCAACAAAAATTCTTTAACTTGGAACATGAACACGATAAAAATATATTTAATCCTTCCATTAAGTTCAACAACTAGGATCCATACACTAGATTACTTATGTTGCATGCTGATTATAGTTGTCCAATATATGAACTTAATTAGTTGATATTCATGGCCCATTATCCTAGACCGTGAATCTAACATATTTTTGTTCATGAACATGCATGGAGTTAAAATCAGTCCATGAGATTTAATATGAGTTAGCTTAGTCATTTGTGTATATTTCATTTGAATTTAAATACTAGCATGCCATAACCTGAAATCTATTGATTTGTTATAGCTTTCTTGTATTCTTTCACCATGCGCGCTAGCAAGAGGAAGATTGTATTCGATGGCTTTGTATGCAATGAATTGGACCATTATTTTTTCTATCTTATAAATAGATGTGATTTAAGTAAGAATTTGCAGGAATTTCTTTTGATATTGATGGCTACATGTGTTAGTGTATATACCCTGTAGCTAATCGGTTGATTACATGTGATATTGATTTTATTCATGTAAATATATTTAAGGATAAATAAAGGCTTATTTATCTTTAATATTTATCAAATATTTAATTAATGAATCGAGAGTAAAAATAAAGTTCATAGAACAAAAATATTTTGTAAATGAAATTATAAAGTTGTTATAATTATGAAATTTCTAGTACATCAAAACATTGTTCCTAAATGTTTCTAGTTAATGCTCTATTAAGATTGATTATTAATTAGAGTCATTGAGACTGATACATAATACATTATTTTTTTTTATGAAATGAAGTAGTTGTTCTCATAAGGTGAGGTATGATGGATACCTAGAACTAATATATAGGTGCATGTTAAATGACATATGCAATGAACTAACTCGTATAAGAATTCCATATGGAGAAATCATTTGTGTCTACGAAAAGGCTTACATGATAGTTGTGTAAGTGATCTTTAGACTTGAGATCACTAAGTCATCTTATATAAAAAATATTATGCTTTGATTATACTATATTTTATCCTAATCAAGGGTAGCAAATGAGCATATATTGGATATAACATGAACTATTAGAAGATATTTAAGTAATCAATAGATAATTCATCACCATAGGTGAATTAGATAAATTTTTTCATAAGTTCTCAAATAGTATTTATTATAAATCCTTACACAAGTGGAATAAGATTTGAAAAGAGCTTCAAATCTTATTAAAAGAATCAATGACTATGGTATTGAAAACAAACATGATTTAATAGAATAAACACACCTCATGTTATAATGTCTAAATTAAAATATTATTAATGAAGGGATAATAATTACACTGAGAAACTTGTCACTGAAAGGTTAAGTTAAACCACCTATAACTTTCCTAATATTGGGAGGATCATGACAGGTTATTAAACATTATACTTGATCATCAAATACAAATCAACTAATTATTGAATTGATAATAAATAAATTTATTTAATTCTATTTTATTTATGATTGTGACTTATATTTGGATTTACTTATTAGGGAACCTAATGGGTCACACATATAAAAACCATTGGTCACAAATTATACTCAAATGATTAATAAAGTGTGACTTAATTGTAAATAAATTTTAAAAATTAGAGACTAGAATGTAATTAATATAGGGAATTACAATTCTAGACCTAGAAAAATCAAGCATGGACTTGATCGAATGAATTTCTAAAATTTTCCTGAAATAATATGTGATATTATTCAATAGGTAAATTAATATTTTTCTATTTATAAGGTTTTTAGATTTCTCTATGAATAGAATGCTATACCTTTTATTTTTTGAATAGTAAATAGTATAGTACACAACATATGAAAAACACAAAAGGAAAGATCTAGTTCTCAAAGTCATAACAATTCCTCTCTCTTAAAAGGGTTTATGAAAAAAATTTACTGGTGGTTCGTATGGATTAGCATTACAGGCGGGACACTTGAATGACTTATAATTTACGACAACCCAGTATTGAAATAATTATTCAAAGCCAAAAAGAACATTTAAGTAATCTTTGTATAAACCTTAAATAACTTTAGATCTGTCTAACGAGATTTTTGAGACTCTTAAAAAATTTTAAATTTACTGTTTTCTTTATGTGTATGTGTTTTGGGAAACCTAACAACATGAACACCATGTAACAAGGACATTAGCATGGCATCGTGAAAAATAAGTTATTTTCTCAAATTTTCCTTTCCATCATTCATTTATTTTATTATTATTATTTTTAATTTTTGCTTTTAAAAATTTATTTATGTAATTCTATTTGTGCTTTATATTTAAATTTATTTAATAAATTGTTCATTTAATATTGCTTGCTGGGTGGGTTTATTGAATCAATTTTTTCTTTCAATATTACTCTAAGTGCTGGTAAAGGATGTGGCTAGCTTAAGCAAGTGGAAGTGCCTTACACCATTTTCTACTAGTTTTATACTTGCGTATCCAATCTCTAGTATTTCAAGAATTGGTCTCTCTATAAGGGTTCACGTTTACCTTATTTTAGGGTTTTATTTATAAGTTATTTGAAATTAAAATCTTTTAATTGAATTCAATTCTAAAGTTTAAATTAATTTATGTGTTTAGAACTTTTTTGACCATGTTGATTTAAATTCCGAACGAGATTTAAATCTTTTAAAATAGACAAAATCAAATTAGAGAGAAGACCATCTGATTTACTACAATAGCTCCAAATATAAAATATTTTTTCGAAAATTCCTTTTCTTTCTCTCAAAAACCCTATAACTTCTTTTTATTGTGTCTTTCTTTTCTTCAACAAGAACTTTGGTTTTTCGGTTCAAGAAAATTGCCTCCATCATATTATTGTTTTGTGGGGGTGTTCCAAGTTTGTCTTTGAAGTGGTGGTGTAGGTAAAAAAAACAGAGAGAGAAAAGAAAGAGAAAAAGAAAAGTGAATCCATGAAAATAAAAGATAATTTCTTAATTGGTGTTCTTGTGATGTAAGGTATACATTTTGATAGGAATTTTGGTTGGATTTTACTGAGTGGAGTACAATGAACCAATTATGATTTTATTATTATTATTATTATTATTAATAAAGCAAAAAAGGTCTTTAGGGAAAGTATATTGTTAGTCTATCATCATAGATTTTCAAATGTGTGTTTATTTACTAAGTGGTGTTGAAATATAATAATGTTTATATATATATATATATATATATATATATATATATATATATAATGGTGAATAGCTTATTTAAAAGTAAATGAAATAATTTTATTGTTTGAAAATTATATAAAAATTGGTATGAGAATATTTTTATTACTAAAAGAAATAATATTACGTTGTTGTTAATAATAATCATTTGTTCCTAATATTTTCAACATCAAGCACATTAATATTGTTGCATGTTGTCTTTATCATACCCTGCATCATGATTTATTATAAGACAATTTACAGATTTTATTTTCACATTAACAATAAAAAAATGTTTTTTTAACGAAAAGAAATGATTTTTGAATTAAGGTCAAAACAATTAAAATTACTAATTCAATTCAATTCTACATGTATTTTAAATGGTATAATTGAATATAATTATGTGATTTAATATTTTATTCAAATATAAAAATTACAATAACTTATCAATTCAATTCAAATTATATATTAAATTAAATTAAATTCCAAATATAATTTGATTCTGAACGGGTAGTTAGTGTTTTATCAAGTGTCGACTCAATTTTCATCCTTGTACTAGACGTATGAGTTAGTTGTGTATTTTCAAACCTAAATGTATAAAAAGATTTAAAAAGGCTTGGCAACCTTGTAGGGCTTTCTTAATGGTGGGCCCACACAAATAATGATTTTCCTGTTTGCATAAAGTTAAAGTTACCTATTTGCAAGTATTAGACTGTCTAGAATGAAGTATTGCAGATTAGCTTTAGATGGTACTAGATATTTGAACCCCTCTATGTTGCATAAATTATATTTTCAATACAAAAAAAAAAAATTCAGGCATTTTCAATTTATTTCTTGACATAAAAAATTCTAACTGAGAAATTGATGCATATATTTAATTAAATAATTTAAAAATTATCTGTGTTTTAAAAAATTATTTACAATAATTAAAGACTATACTAGTAAAATCGAGACATAGATGTAGATTAAGAAATTTGATCTTGCAACACAGACCATGTACCCAGTGATATTTAATAACTTTGTTTCTTGTAATTACTGTTTTATTTAATAAAACGATAATAGAAAAACATGTTTAATAAAGTGATTGAATAAAATTAAAGAAAAAAATAATCTAGGGATACACAGAAAAAATGTCTTGTAATATCATAAAAAAAATTGAAATCTTATCCTTAAACTAAGTAAAAAATCAATTGTATTACATTTAAAAAAATAATAAAATGTATAAAAAAATTCAATAAAAAATTAATATTGAAAGATAAAATTAGTAGAAAACAAATAATGAACAAAAAAAAAATGCCTAAACATAGGTGCTTGACTTGGGTGGACCAACACACCTAAGCATTAAAAAGATTAGGCGTGCTGGATTTTCAGCCTAGACCTGCGCACTTGGGTTGTCTTCTTAACTTTTTTCTTTTTTAAGTTTTTAAGGGGTAGATGACTTGTTGTGTACCCTAAAATATTTTGAAAAAAAATAACAAAGCAGATGGCGTGCCACTTACCTCTCCCTAAATTTTTTTAAAAAATAAAGGGTGATTTTTTTTATTTAAAAACTCATTTTCAACCAATTGTTGGCCTAAATTTTGACCAAAACACTCCACACACCTTAATAAGTTTGTATATAACTTCAAATAACAAAAAAAAAAAAGTCAAAAAATACAAAATCAAATCAAAATAAAAAAACTTCTCATGCTTAGATCTAGCATCTTAGACAATGGAAGAGCCAAAAAACACCAAGTGAGACTTTTCTCATTGAATATAACCCATTAATACCAAGATTGATGTATGTTATTGTTAGAATCAATATCAACCGAGACTTTTTTTCTCTTTCACCATAATCCAACAACATTTTCTCTAATTTTTCAAACCAAGAACTAGAAAAATAAAGTTTTGATTCAAAATTAAATTTGTAAAAAATTGAGAGATTAAAAAGTTAAAATTTGAAAAGTTCACAACAGAAAAAAAAAATTACAAAATTAAAAGACAGTTTTCTTTTATCATATTTTATAATTTGTTTTGGTTCAAATATTTTTTTAATTTTTTTGTGTTTGTTTTCTTTTAAATGTTTTATAAGAAAACAATTAATATAAAATATTCTACACTAATTTTTAAACTTATTTCATTTTTTTTTAATTAGTTTCAGCTTATGAAGTTTAATAAATATTTTATATTTTTTATATATAGTAATTCATTCACAGTATAATTTAATTATTTCAACAACTACCACTAATGTCATCACCCTATCTCTTCATCAGTACTTTTGTCACCACCAATATTACTATAACCACACACATCATTATCATCATTCTACTGAAATTGTATTATTTAAATTATTACTTATCAAATATCATAAAAAAAAATTTGGGTTAAGTGATCCATCTCTGCTTGTATATTGAGTGTATTCTCTTATTTACTCTTTAAGAATTTTTCACTCTCATATGTGCTTGTATATTCATATTTTCTCTCACGTGTTCTTTTACCACTTTTAGGTTGAAAATATCCCTCAAGCCATAAACTATTAATAATAATTTTAAAAATATAAAAAACTAAAAAATGAAAAAATATTTTAAAAAATCTAAAGAAACATAGAAAAAAAATAAAAACTAACTTGTTAAATAAATAAATAAAAAATCATCATAAACCTTTATAATGGAAACATAGAATTTTGTCAAGACTCGTGCCCCGTTTTATAGGAAGAATTATATGACTTCTTGTTGCTAGCTTGCAAATTAGCAGTGAATTAAATAGAAATTGCATTTTAATAATCAAATCAATATTGGAAAAGAAGGTATCCATCCTCGTTTTTCTTTTCTTCTTTCGCATGCCTGCTTGAAGCTTAATGTTTTGATTTGGTGACATGTGAGAACGCATCAATGCAAGTTACAAACCGTATATATAAGAAATTTAAAATGAAATCACAACATGCATGAACGAACACACAGGACCTAAGGGATGGTCCTGGCAAGCGGATTAACCAAGAACATATATATATAGATTCAACCGGAAAAGAAAAGAACTCCAATGATCAATTAATTAAGATCTTCACTTATTGAAGGTGGCTGAACTTCCCCGGGATGATGAGTCATAGGTGGATCAGGGAAATGGTAGTGGAGGAAATGGCTGAGCGTATCCACACATCCCATAAACACACCGGACCTTCCGGGGGCATCTATTCCCGCACCGGCCACAATGAAACGGGCTGCGATTTGTATCAACACAGAACCCGTGGCAACATTGCCGAGCAAACCGGCATCTAATTCCGCAGAAACCGCAGTTACTAACATCCGAAGAGACATCAACACATTGGTTTCTACAACACCGCATTCGAGCTGAAGATGGATGCAGTCCCTCTCTGCATATCCACGGCGTACTCCGGCACCCGGGGGGCCGTGGTCGTGGGCCATGGTTCATTACTTTCTTTAGCCATGGGGATGTTGATGAGCCAGTTGTGAAGTTGTTCTCTTCTTCGAGTATTGAATTTCCTTCTGCTAACTTTGATATCATGGATACGAGCAAGATAGCAATTATAGCTTTGCCGAACCGCATGATTTAGACGCACAAGCAGGCACTGGACACACACCCAAAACACACGAAGGTAGTATATATAATAGTTCAATTCAGTTTTGATCTTCGCCGTCCACAGATACTTGAAGGGGCGTTCATGTTTTCCTTGCATGGCTAAACAAATGAATTCTCGTGTTATGAGAGGTGAAATTACTAACTACGTGATTTGGAGAGGGTTGTTTCCTTTGCTCTGCTCCTAAAGGCTGGTCTTTTGCTTTTACAAATCCCTGATTAAAGGATCTGTGTAACTGATGTGACCCAAACCTTTTTTTCTCAGTATTAATTAAATATTATTTCAACATAAAGAAGGGCCATTGTTCGTTAGATTTGATAGAACTAAGGGGCTTTTCCTTTTCCTTGGTCTCTGGTTCCATATGGTAAACATGAGCTTCATCACATTCCATGCAACCCTATTCCCTCTGCTATCAGCAACCTGACATAAACAGTCATTGAATGATTTTAGTCGAGAACTAGCCGTTTAATCTGCGATTCACAGCGGATTATAAACTTTTTTTAAAAAATATATATTAGGCATAAAAGTTACTTCAATATGTTTTTATATATATAAAAATTTTACCATGTAAATTGAAAAGCTTACGCAAGTAAGATCAAGATATTCTATAACATAAAATGAGACATGCATTCGATTATGTTTAATAAATTTATTTATTTAAATAAATAAGAAAAAATCTACACTCTAAAACACTAGTGACTTAAAAGATAAATACAAATAGAATTGACTGAATAAACTCATGCCATAAAAAAATATTACGCAAGGCCAAACACATCAACAATATAATTTAAAAATAATTATTTTTAATTTTAAAAATTAAACTTCATTTGTGTAAAAACAAAAACATTATAGATGAATTAGAATAATACCTTGAAAAATAGAATAGAAACAGAACAACTAAAAAAATTATATTAAAAAAAGATATGCAAAAATCATAACCTAAATCATGAGATCAGGATAAACTTATATAAAAAACTTGAAGATAATCACAAAACTAATGTTAAAAAGAATTAATGCAAAACAATAAAATTGTACGAAGCTGAATTCCCAACAAATTAAATGTCAAAAAATAAAATCAGAAAAAAATTAATTACACAAAAGTATAAAAAAAATGAGGGTGAGAAAAAATTTAATTAGAGGGATAAAAATTTTCAATTGGAGAGTTTAATTGAATTACAAAATGGTTGTAATAAAAAGAAAAAAAATCAAAAGAATAAGGGTCAACTGAAAAAATAAAACAATAGAAAATTTGATTGAAGCATGAAATTGAAAGAAAAAAACTTCAAAAAAAATGCCAAGGAAAAAATTAGAAAATTTAAAAAATAAAGACCGAAATGAAAAACTAAACATATGAGAAATTTCAATTGAAGGACTAAATTGAAAAGAATAAAAACTTCTATAAATGAAAAAAACGAAATAAGAAATTAATAGATTAAGGACTAAAATTGCAAAGTAAGAAACAAAAAGGACAATGATGTACATTACCTATCTGGAGAGAGAAAAGAAGGAAAAAAAAATCAAATGACCATCAGCGACAATCCGATTATCGTCAGTTGCCACATGCCACTCCAAATGAAAGAGGACACAATGAGAATGACGCATCTAAGAAGACAACAGAATGCTAGTTACGTCCACCGGGTGGCGTCACACGTGCTGCCTGAATGGCGCAGATACTACCCACGCATTAAGGCATGCCGAGCACACTCCATTAACTTTAAGCATTAAAAAAATTCAAAAAATAAAAATACAAAAATACCCCCATGACCTCGATAATTACACAAAATACCCACATGAAGGTACAAAAATACCCCCCAAATGCTAAGTTTATGTTTTGTCTTTTTCAAGGTTAAAGATGTAATTGCATTGAATATTAAAATTCAAAAACCCTAAAACACATTATCCAGCAACACAATAATTTTTTGACTTTAGGAGAAAATATATATTTTTACTGTCAAGAAGCTTATACAAAGTCAAGAAAGTATTTGGTCAACAGTTCAATATTTTGTTGATTTTAAGAGCTAATAGTATTTTTACTATGTAAAAAAATAACGAAAAAGATATCAACACCCCCAGCCAAGATGCTTAATTTATTTGGATAAAAGGACACAAAGATAATATTACTGTAGCCCAAGACACATTATACTATGGATTGAGCTACAATAAAATCCTCATGTCATTTAGTCATTTATAACTTTTCTAATATTTTAGGGATCATGACGGGCTACTAGACATTATACTTGATCTTCAAAAATAAATCAATCAATTGTTGAATTGATAATAAACTAATTTGTTTAATTTGTTTAATCCTATTTTATTTAAGATTATGATTTATATTTGGGCCAACTTATTAGGGAATCTAATGGGCCACACATATAAGAATCATTGGTCAGAAATTAAAATGGGATGATTAATCAAGTGTGACTTGATTATAAATAAGTTTTGGAAATTAAAGACTAGAATGTAATTAATACATGAGATTATAATTCTAGACCTAGAATGAATAAATTTCTAAAATTAGCAACTTGGGTGACATTAGAAAGGGAGATAAGAACAAACAATATTAGTTAAGGGGAAAATTGATATTTTGTCATTTATAAGGTTTTTTTATAAATAGAAAATTATGTCTTTTATTTCTTAAGGTGAGAAAAGTAAAGTACGTAAACACCTAAAACACAAAATAAAAAAGCTAGCACTTTAAAGTATAACAATTTTTATCTTCTAAAAGGGTTTAGGAGATTTTTTTTATTAGTGGTTCGTGTGGATTATTGTTAGAGGTTAGATACTTGGATGACTTGTGGTTTGTGATAACCTACCTTTGACCTACCTTTGAAACAAATATTTAAAACCAAAAAGAACATCTAATCTTCAGGTAATGTTCGCATAAACCCTAAACAACTTTAAATCTATCTAACGGGATCCTTAGGACTCCTAAAAATATTTTAAATTTATAGTTTTCGCTACATATATGTGTTTTGAAAAACCCAATATTAGGTGAATATAAGGAAGGAAAGGTTTCCTGAACGAAGGAGATCAAAATTGATGCCTCAAGAAGATAGTCCTTTTCAAATCATAGAGAGGACTAATAACAGTGCATACAAAGTGGATCTATTAGGTGAGTATGGTGTTAGTGCTATATTCAACGTTTCTAATCTTTTTTTCATTTGATGCAAGTAATGATTTGAGAATGGATCCTTTCAATGAGAAAGGGAATTATGTGATCCAAGCAACACTAAAATATTCGTTACAGGTTTCAATTGGTTTAGTGGTAAAACTTAGAGCTAAAAGGTTCAAATAGGCTTTCAATGGACTTATTTAAGACTGGACTTCAAGAAGATATTAAATAATGAAGAGCAAGACTTGATTAATTTAATTCATGTTCAAGAATGGCCTATTGGTGGACATTCAGACATTACAAAAAGATTGAAATAAGTAGATTTAAATTTGCTAATTTTGACATTTACTACTATTTTGGTCATAACTGAAGCTAAAAAATAATTTTAATGCTATTCAACTTGCATTGGAAAGTAAACATCCATATCTTTCTAGTGATATATGACATTTCTTCTAATTCATTAAGATGAGAGAGAACCATACATTTAAAGTTGGGCTTTGATTCTATTAATTAATTACATAAACGACTTTAGTCTTATTTAAATTAGTTTGTATATTGCTTTATTTATCTTTTATTTATTACTAGGCTTTTTAGAGATATTAGAGCCTTTATTTAAATTTAGGTTCAATGGATTATTATTATTTATCAGGTTTATCTATATCCATTAGGGATATCCTATTAGACTTAGGATTCTTTCTAGTATAAATACTCTTTTGTAGAGACTTTTAGAGTTTAGATTGTTTTTAATTAAAAAATCGATATTCTTGTTATATTTTGTGTGGTTAAGTGATTCTCATACTAAGTTCTTGATTGTACTTGCAAACTTTTCAAAAGATTGATGAACTTCATTCTAATTTTATATTACTCGTTCACATCTCTTTATAGGCGTAAAATGGTGGTGATCATTGCATATAACTTTGGTTCTCTAAGGCGGATTCTTATTGGATGAAGTTGCAAACTATTCAAATCTAGTTTTAGCGTATCTTAAAAGGTGTTCGCATCATGTTAGGTGGGGGTTCAGTTTCTATAGTTTTTGTGTCTCAATACAGGTTATTGTTGTATCAAATTCAATCACAAGCCTGAATTAGCTTTCTTATAAAGTATTGATTTAATTGTAAATTTCTAGATTTTTATATCCACGGGGTTTAGATTACAACTTTTCCTTGTGATGCTGAAAGTACTAGATATTCAGCTATAGTATAACATGTTATTAGGATGTTCCTGAATTCGCTGTGTAAGTGTTGTGGCCTCCAGTTTACATCAAAGGTTGAAGTTTACTGTGAATGGGAGGCTTATAACTTTAAGATATGAGAAAATATTGTTTGTAACCAGGAATGTGTCAGTGTCGTGTGTTGAAGAGAAGGAAAACAAAGATGGAGATTTACATGTGTTTGAAGTTGTGAATACCGAGATAGTGCCAAAAAAACACATATATTAACATAGATCTAGTCTCAATCAAATAAATTATTGTAACTGACTTAATTTATTGGCTCATGGCTAGGCTCAACCTCATAAACACAATGTTGCTTTTTTTTTCGTAAAAACCACAAGGACACTTATTGAACTACTATCGCTAACTTGATCCCTAAATTTTATGGATGTAATTTCATTATTTTTACCTTAGTTTTTCATCTTGATTGTCTAGAAAAAAAAAAAAGAGTTTTCCAAATTTGTCTTCAAAAGATTGAGGAAGAACAAAACCATATTGACTACGAGTAGATCTTCCTCCCATAGCTCCAGTTCTGATGGAATGTTAACCTTATCTTTGACTTTGCTGGTTACAATCCATATTATCTTGTTCATCTATGAAGAAAAATCAACTTCTAATTTTTCTTATTTAGCATTAATATCCTGGCTTGAAATACCTATTCCTTCTCTCTCTTATTACAATTATATTAACCAATAGTATAGGGTGAACAATTTTCACTCTTTTTTATGATTAGAACTATGGTTGTAGCTGAGTAGATTGTTTCTTTAATTTAGTAGTCATGTACTATAATTTCTTGGACAGTGTATTTATTTGTTCTTCAATAGAAGTTTATGCACGTTCCTTGAATCATGTGAGTCGTCACCAGACTCTTGATTAGCAAAAACATAAGAACTGACCATGTTGATTTAGATAGGTTGTTTTGGATCCTCTCCATAAACTCGACCAAACTCAAACACCGTTTGGATATGGTTTCTGAAAATGACACTTGTTAGTAGATTATTTCTAAAATTAGATTTCAATTTAAGACTCTCATGTAGATAATAAGTTCTATCAAATTCTACCCCTTTTTTTCCCATAAGATGATGCTTTTTTTTCTTCTTTTTTAAAGTTAGATATATTTCATTAAAAGTTTGTGGAGAGTCTAGACCGAAAAATCAATTGAGAAATTTTGAGTGCTTAAAAGACGCAATTGAAACAAAATTCTTTTGGGTACTCTACTGAAATTGAATTTTTTTTTTATCTATGGGTAAATTTGAGGTTAACCTTGTAACACAGTGAGAATAAGAAGAAGAGATATATAAAAAGAGTTTTTTATGTATTTTTTTAAGAAGATACATATTACAATTCCTAGATTCAAATCGCTATATTTTAGAATACAATGAATGATAAGATATTCACTTGATTTCTAGAATATCTCTTGTAGATATGCCTGATATGATATGGTAGATGAGATCCTTTATTTTCCTCTTTAATGAGTTGGTGATTTGACAATATCTTAGTATCTTTAGCAATATCTTCAACAAACCCTTAATTTAATCATTGTATATAAGTAGAAGATTTATCCATTTAAATCTACTAATATTATTAGTACAAGGAAATTTGAGTGTGGGACAAACAGAATAAAGAGAGCCCATATAGCCACATGCAGCTTTGTGGGTCTTCGCAGTTTTGGGAGACGATAAGGATGTATCAGCCTTTCTGGGACTGTTAGTTACCTCTGACTTCAAGCGAAAAAATTGTTCATGAGATTCCTGCTCCATCTCGGGCTAAGACTACATGAAATTTTGTGGTAAGAAAAACACCAGTGAAAAGTTGTTTCTCACAAGAGGACCAAAGCAAGCATTTGCAATGGGAAAATGAGTAGAGGCGCATGAGGCAAAGCAGTGCTAACAAATGTGTCATGCTCGATGGGTGGAGTAAGCTTGATAGGACAGAGGTGAAGTCGAGACTCCAACTAAAATGGATGGGCCAGATGAAAGAGGAATGGTGGAACCAAATCCTCCACTATCATCCTCACGAGTTTGGGAGCTAGTAAAGAGTTGAACCACAAAGAAAGAATGGTCTTCCTACAGTGCTACAAAGTGTGGTACACTTTTTCATTACTGTTAAGTTGTCTTGGGGTTTTTTTTTTCCTTCTAAATCTCGTTATTTGAAAGTTTACTAGATCCCAACTAATCCAATCGAGTCGGGTCGGTCAACTAAGAGGTAAAGTTCTCTTAGTAGTGGTGTGCTTCATATTTAAGACTCAAACTCAAGACTTTATTTAAAGAAAATAAGTGTTGAACCACTTGAATTGATCTTCGTTGGTTTTTTTAGGGATTTTGTTTAAAATCTTGATTGCGCATTAAATGATAGAGATTTTTAACTAAACTATGGAGAGTTTGCATCGAGTGAATTACTTGTAGAACTAAAAGAAAATGTTAAATTGTATAAGAAATAAATTAATAAAATAAATCGAAAGCTTGTAAGAGGAAAAAAAAAAAAACTGTATAAAACTAGTAAATTACGCGATACGAAAACATAAGCATAGAGGTGAAAATAATTGCTAAAAGTTAAAGAAAGTTTGTATTAAAACTTTTGTATTCAGCAGGCCAAAAAAATACAATTACGATGTTGCTTTATTTATATACTATTCTAAGACCTAAGGCTTATTTTAATACAAGGAAAAATAATTGACTTAGGAGTCAGTTCCAATCTAAAAAACCATTAATTAGGACAAATATTATTTTATAAATTAAAACAAAATCAATTATGCATGCTACAAGATAATCCGTTTCAATATTCCAATAAGAATACAATATCAATAAGCCAAACATTGTCATTTCTTTATTCAAATAGTATTTGAAAGCGTGGTAATTGTTGCTTTTTAAAATATTTTTTATTCTAAATACATGAAAATAATATTTTTTTTATTTTTAAAAAATTAGTTTTAATTTCAACACATTAAAATGATCCAAAAATATTAAAAAAAAATAATTTTAAGCAAAAAAAATAAAAAAAAATCATGAAACACGGTTTCAGCCGCAAAAACATACACCTTCAGAATCAAGACAGGTGAAACCATAGGGAAACTACCGCAACTGGATGTTAGATTAGAAAGAAGAATAAGTATGAAGAAAAATAAAAGAAATAACCCAGGAATTAAAAAAGGGGACGCAATAGATGATTTTGTCCCTTCAAACTTATCAAAAAACCTTCTCAATCTAAAAACTTAAGTTGTTAGGTGAGTTTCCAAGATATGATATATATTATTCTCTAACACACCCCCTCAAGTGAAAGCTCTTAGGACTTGAAACTTGCACAGACCCACATTATCTTGTGCTTGATTTTTATCAAATAAATAGGGATGGTGAGATTCGAACTCGTGACTACTTAGTCATCAAGGCTCTGATACCATGTCAAAGAATCATCTCAACCCAAAATCTTAAGTTGTTAAGTAAAGTTCCAAAATATAATTTATATTATTCTCTAATAAAACTATCATATATAAAGGCAACAAAATCCAATTCAAATAAATAGAATGAATATAAGATGTGAACAACAATAAAGTTATGAATTCTTGTTATTTATGTAGTGGTGAAAAATCTAGTTATTGTCAACTGCGAGAATTTGTAAGTGACCAATAATACCCAAAACCCCATTCATTCTTGCCCACTGCCCAAATCTCTATGAGGCGGATTTGCTTAAACTATTAGCTACTTCCTGCCATCCATTCTTCTCCAAGGCAACTTCAGCAAATTGTGCTTGCGAGTTTCTCTGATTCAAAGAAATATGAGAGGATGAATTGCTTGATTGATTAGCATACGAAAAGGATTTTAACTATATTATTGCATATATTTATATAGGATGCCTTATATACTTATACTTTAGGATATTAATTATTATATATCTTGAAATTAAAGGGCAAAGGTTTTTAAATATACGATTTACAAAACTTTATGGATGGATGAATAGATATTCAAATTGAACAAAAAAAAAGTTATATATTCCTACACCAAATGAATAATAAGAAATTCTATCAAATCACAATTTTAAATTAACTATTGCTACGGGAGGTGAGAGGGGATTAGGGTTCGGGTAAAAAAAAAAACAATTATACCTAGTTTGCTGACCTGGTTTAGAAATTAAGAGTTCAAACTAGTTCGAGTTCAACTTAGTTTTCAGTTTAATTTGAATAGTTTTAGAGGTTTTAAATTGAATTCAAATCAAACCGGATATTTTTTTGTTTTTTTAATCAGTATTTTTTTTTTTTTTTGATAGTTTGGTTTTTTTGTTTAATTTTATTTGGTACACATTGCTCTTCGACTCCCTTCCACCATTAAAGTACAATGCCTTTCAATTTTAGCCTCACAAACATCACCTTATTTTCAGCCATTGGTTTCCACACAATAATTCTCCAAGCCAACTTCCCAATCCGAATAATCTTCCTCGTGCATCTTTTCTTGAAAATCAGTACCCTCGAGTCTACCTCCAACCCCATTTAGATTCAGGGCATTATACTAATCGCTCCTCCAATCCACCTCATGCACGGTCCAGCTTCATGAAAAGGGTTTCTTCAAGATCAGGTTCATCGTCAAGACCGCCTTCCAGCATGTTAACAACTTGCGACAAATCCTCATCAAGCAACTCTCTTTGAGGACCAAGACTGCCTCTTCCACGACCCCTACAGCATCCAATCATAGCTTATAATCAACACCAGAAGTGAGTTCTAGGACCGCATTTACTCTGTTACCAAAACTTGGCATGGCATGGCATGGAGAGAATGATGATGAAGTTGCTGGAACAAAGTTTAAACTAAAAGATTATAAGAAACTCGAGTGCTAATACATTATGTGGAATTTGCCAAGAAGTTACCTTTCACTAAAGTTCACTGCTTGTAATGATATTTCCCTGCTCATGTTAATTCGAACAGCAGGGGAGAAGTTGATAGCTAGATAGTTCTCTTGGCAAACCATTTATGTAAAAATATGAACATAATCATACAAAAATAATGGCAAAAAAATAAAATGTTTTCTAATAGGTAGGGATATTCGGATCCACTTCACGTGTCCAGGCCTCCAAGCCTCCAATTATATCTCTGGCTGAAGTGAAGCCCACTTTGTGCAACAATTGAACAGCCCTCTGTGAATCATTACCTCGTCTGCATATCACATACAGACTTGCACCAGATTCAAAGCCACTATCCTTCCGCTTTTCTTCTTCCTTTAAAGCTGATGAGATCTCAGCTAGCCTAGACTCTAGACTTGATAGTGGGATATTCATGGCATTGGGAAGAGAAACAATCTTGAAGTGGTGTGCAGGGCGTACGTCTACCAGCACATGAGCCTCCCCTTTAACAATTCTCTCTTTCAACTCTCTGCTGTGTATCCTGTGATCTTCTGGAAGCAGGTTCAACATCAAGGGAGCCTGCATTCAGTTAGGAAGACGTGTTACATCTAGAGAACAATAATTTCCAAGAAAGAAAAAAAAAGGTGGGACGCAAACCTCTATGCAATCGAATACATTAGAACATGTTGCCAATTAATACTCTGTTTCTTAAGAAATCACCGATATTAAATAACTAAAATCAGCATCCCTTTAATTTTTGAAAATGATCCCACAATAAGGTCTTTCTTTTGCTCCTCGACTGATATTTTCTTAGAATCAAGACCTGAGAATTTGGCGTCCATGAACAACTACCAGCAACCTTTGCTGATGTGGCTACATGTCAGCAAATCAGCCTTCAGCTTTTGCAATTAGTTTAAGGGAGGGTAATCAATAGAAACCTGAATCCAATAAAACTTTAGTTGAGGGGGGCAAACTATGAGAATTTTCAGTTTAGGAGGCCAATTTCCAATAGGGTAACTTCATGTTTTAGCCATGTAGATATAGACCAATAGAACAGATCTGTTACAATTAGATGACTAGATTTACTGAGATAAGAACAAAACAAATTGCAAGCAAGAAAATAAAAATAAAAACAATTCTTGGGTGCTGTTTGGTATATCTGTATTTTCCTTCTTTTTTTCTTTTATTCTTGTGAACAATCTCAAAAATTAAAGCAGAGTTTAAAAACAACAAAAAGTGATAGTGTTATCTATTTTGGTTTAAAAACAACATTACCACCACCATACTACCACATCACCACCACCACCACCACCACCAATATAGCCCCCTCCACCATCATAATATCACTATCACCACCACCATCATAATATCACTATCACTACTACAGCCACCACAAACATCACTTTCATTGTCACTTTACCACCTCCTTTAGCATTACCAACCAACAATATCATTAAATCCAGCACAACCACCATAATCATGACCTCTATAACCTTCGCAAACATATAATGAAAATCTGTTATTGTCATTTTATTATGGTCACTTCTATCATATCATTATCAACCATTACAATTAACATTATCTACAAATAATATTATAATTACCATTAATTTGGTATGACTATTATTAGCATTACATCAGTCATTACCATGTCATTACCAGCACCGCCATGCCACCATTTCATCACTATAATTAAATATGTAATATTATTAATTTTTATATTTTAACTAATAATGCATATTTATATTTCTTAAATTAAATTAAATTGTCTGTATAATAACTTTTCCTTCATTTATCTTTGTTAGAAAAATAAATTTCCACAAACTATAAACAAGAAACATCTGAGAACAAAAAATCATACCAGACAACCCTAGTTTTTTTCTCTTTTGGGTTACAGGACCTCTAAACAAACATTGAAGGTTGGAAATAGGAAATAAGTGAGGAAGTTATTGCATCTAAACAATTTATAGTTGGAAACAAAAATAAATAAATAAAAGCAAGGAAAAGCAATAATACCGCCGACAATGGAGACTGAGTGAACTTCTCATAATCAAAATCTTTAAATTGTTGCTGGGTGAAAGCTGAATTTTCTCCACATACTTCACATTGTAATGATCTACCTCTGATCTTGACCTAAGCAACATTCAACAATAGAGTAAATTAATTACTTCAATAGAGCATCATTAGAACAAACCACTTACAATGGCTTTTAAAGATAAGAAGGATGGACTATACAATACGAATTCGAGCTGACAATGCATCAAAAAGAAGCATCCGTTCTGATAGTGGTTCACCAACAGCACTTGCAATTTTAATGGCCTCTAATGCTTGGAGACAGCCTATGATGCCAGGCACTGCATTATAAACAAATCACCAGGAGTCACATGCACACTCATCTATTATCAAAGCGTACAAGTCTATCAGCAGAATGAGCAGAATAATATAAACATCAAACAAATGCATCTATGCTCTCTTTAGCTGAATGACAACTAAACAAGAGCAGAGGTTTTCTAATATGCACAAAAATTCTATCATGATAATAGGCATATTGGAATAAAAATGAATTTCTATACGATCAAGAAAAAATCTTCCCGACTGGCAATGGCTCTTATCATCATACTCCAACACATAACGCATCAACCTAAAATTCCCTAATGAACTAAGCTAGTGATGACATATAAACAAATGGCATTAGACAAGAATTTAAAACTAGCTCAACCTTGGTAATAAGGATTTATTAACATACCCACTCCAAGAACTCCACTATCGGCACATCTTTGACATGCAGTTGTAGGTGGAGGAGCAGGAAAAAGGCATCTATAGCATGGACCTCTGTTGTGATTATAGACTGTGAGCTAAACAACAAATTTACACAGAATTATAATTACAGTTTTCACAGAATATTTATAACACTGAACATTGAACCATTATAGGTTTTCTTGTATGCTTTAGAAAGAATATGACAGCAGCATAACATACCTGCCCTTCCAATCCCAAAGCAGCGCCTGAAACAAGTGGCTGCATGTAGATAAATGGAATGTGATTAACGCTCGAAATGAAAAATGAGACAACAATAGATCATTGTTTCAATCTGTAATGCACACATACACGCCAGAGCATATCTATGTGCAGAAAAGCTGACAACATAAGTTTCAGTGCAATACGCAACGTCACGACTCACTGTTAGCATAAACCAGAACAACCCTGCCTCTAGGAAGTAATATTTAATTACATCAATGTTTTATTGTTATTACAAAGTTACAGTGTTTAGTGTAACAAAATAACCTACATATCACTTGAATCAAGTCCAAATTATTCCACAATAGAAAATATTTTAGTACTCAATGTTTTAAATTCAGATTATAGTCTTTTGTGCAGTGATTTAAACAAGCACACACTTCGAGGAATTAAAAAGAAAAAAGAAAAGAAATGAAAAACACTTCAAGATACCAATTTAGTATTTACCTTCCCCAAAACCACACAACAATCACTGATCATGTATCGACTTGGAGCATTGTCTGTTGCATCTACTATTATGTCATATCTAACAAAGTTGGCAGTTATGGAAACTACAATTCTGGCTGAGTTTTTTTTAAAATGTTAATTATGGAGAGAAGCTGTAATTTGGATTTATCATTTCAAGGATACTGGCTCAGAATTTCCAAAGCATTGGATGTGCGTAAAGCTTCTTGGTGTTCCACAATTTGAATTGTAGAATTGATCCTTCAAAAAACAAATATTGAACAGAAGTAAAATAATAGCATTAAAAATAGGAACTGGAACTTCTAAGGCTTGATTGACGAGAATGAATTCATCACTCGCAATACAAGTACAAAGTTGTTTTATTAATTTTTTTTACTAGACTTGCAGCTTGAGATCAAATATTAGGTATGGAACTTGAGATCAATTAATAGAAGTAGACAGATAATCCAAAATGTACACATACAAGCGACAGGCAGCAGCAGCAGATTTCACTTTTGGCTGACCAATATACGCTTCTGTGTGTATAACCTAAGCACAACAAATAACTATAGAAGTAAGTTGAATAAAACTGCTAGAGAAATAACTAATGAAAACACAAATATGAGGAAAATATATTAGATGACTTATGGAATGATGGAATGATTAGAGCTCCAAGATAGCGGCTTTGTTTGACACCCATGCACAATAACTGCATGAGAAAATGCAGAGAACTCTATTTTCATTCCTTTACTATCCTAACTACAAAGTCTTTATGCTGTCTTTGCAAAATAACATTTATAAACCGAGATAATACTGATGGTATAAGAATGGAGTCATAGACATTGGCACTTTAGCGCCTGCAAACACCCTCCCCTCATCTGAAAAATAACATAGCTTAGATTTTTCTTGTAACTACTTATGAAACAATAAAATGATTTTCAATGCAAACATTTCCAGCTTTGTACCTGCCTGTGCATATTATTCAGCTCAACAACATCATGGTCAACAACACCTAATTGACCTGCAAAGAAAAACACAGAGCATTAACAAATAGGAAGCAAAAGGAAATAAGAAGCACTGCAATAGCATATAAAAAATGTGTTAGGACTTAACTTGGACCAATCAACTACTTAAGAAATAGATATTGAAATCATGATATAAACACACAGACATGTATATCAATCCGCTACAAGATCCATTTGATGCCCACGCCAGATGATAAAAGAGGAATTTTTAACCATCTTCATGACTTTCCATAGAAGATGCTACAAATTGAGAAACCAACTTCAATAATTCGGGCAAGAAAATCATTTAGACACAGAAATCAAAATTTACCATATTCATCTCCATGATTGTAACAACCCCTTTCCCTCCCCCATGCTCCCAACCTCCTACCAAACCACTTTTTTGCTAGTTTTTTTTCTAGATAAACTACTAAAGTATAATGTTACATCAGCGAAAGCGTAAATCAAGCATAAGTATTTTGCAACTAGTCACTGCTGGTGATAAATGAAAATTTAATTCAAAGAAGAGGAAGACTGACTCAATACCAACACCACAAGCTGCAAGATATAACAGCGCAGGCGAACCCAACCCTCCGGCTCCAACTACTAAAATCGAAGACTTCAACAGATTTGACTGACCTGAATCTCAAAGAGAAAAAAAAAACATTAATTCTGACAAGGAACGTAGTTTGAACTGAAGTTTTTTTTTCAAGAAAAAAAAAAACAAAAAACCAACAACATATTATACATAAAGAGAACCTTGAACTCCGAAAGAGGGGAGCAGCAGCTGGCGACTGTAACGGTATATCATATCAGGTGATAATCCGTGACCGAAGCCGGTGGATATTGAAGGACAGGAAACGTTGTTTTTCTCAAAATTCAAGTGACGGAGCTGAGCTTCGAGAGCAGAAATTCGATTATCTAAGTCGCTCCTCGTAGCCTTTAATGTTTCAATTTCGCTGAGGATTCTAGCAGCTTCACCTCCATTTGACTCTATTTTGTTTTCCATTCCTTTATTTTCGTTCTTGTTTTTAGACAATCAAGTTTAATGAAGACTTAGCAAGAAGGCAGATAAAACCCTAACCCACTTCCGATGATTTTTCTTTTTTTATTTATAGGAGTTGTAAAAGGTTACTTTCAGCGCTACATTGAATCAATTTTTTTAAAATATAAAAAATATATATATATTCCTTCCACGTTAAGAATTTTTTCAGGATTTGGATTAAATCTGCGTAAACTTGTGACTCAATGATTTTATTTTATTTTATTATATAGTAAAGAAAATATAATTATTAATTTAAAATAAAAGATGAAATTAATAAAAGAAATTCAGAAAATCCAATGTTTAGGAATAATATTTTTTTTAAAAAAATAGATTTCTTATTAAGAAAACGAAAGGTAATTCCTAGTTAATAATTCAAATATCTAATAAAATTAAATTAAACAAAAAATTCTTTTAAACTTCTTCATCCTTAAATATTTTTATTTTCTTTTATACATCATTTTTTATTTAAAAATGTCCCTCAACTCATAAAAAGAAATTAATTTTTAAGAAAAACTCAACCATAAAATAGTAAAAAAATGAAAAAACTTAAAAATCTTTTTTAAAAAATAAAACCTAAAAAGCATTCATTGCATAAAAGAAAAAAATCAAATACCATGACTCCTCTTCTGTATGAATATAGAATCTATCGAGAAAATTATTGATATGCCTTATTGAGAGAAATACAACTTTCAATAATTAAATAATGTCTTCATAATAATATTAAATTAAAAAAAATGATTATGCACAACATAACTTATTAGATTATTAAATTTTATCATCAGCGCACAATCCTCTTAAAGATTTTATTATTGTTTATTTATCATTTATCTTGTTTGCATAGCCGGAATTGAATAGATGTTGATTAGGTTTCTTCCGATGCAATAACTAAAAATAATTTAATATAAAAAAAAGTTAAAAAAAATTCATATAAAAAAATATGGACATGCGGATCCAAAAATAAATTACACAATAAGTAATAATATGATTTGGCATTTAAAAAAGAATTTCAAGATCACAATTAAAAAAAAATTAAGATGATGATATATTAAATCTACCCAGGTTGACCTACCAAACCCATAAATCTGATCATGAGATAGTGACAATACCATAAAAAATAAAAATAAAAATAAAAATAATTGAGCATAAAAAATATGTTGACAATAAAAATAAACACCTGTAAGATTTAACATGAACCAAATGCCAGAATGTTTGTCCAAAACTTCAATGATCCTACAAAAACCAAACTGAAACATAGCATGAATACCAATTCAAAATAAATCAAATGTTGAAGGATGATATTGAAAAAAAAATCTAGAAATTTTTTTAAACAAAAACTCAATGTTGAATAATGAAATATATATTAAAAAATTAAAAAAATGGTTTGGTTTAACCCCTTTTTTTAATAATTAGATGAAAAAAGTCATTAAAAATAGCACACCCAACATCGTGGTGACCTTCCCTCTTTTCTTAAACGAAAGGCTTTTTTTGGTGTTATAAAGGGGGGGAGTCTGAAACTTATGAAAATGAGTCACCATGTAATGTTATGGTCGCTAAAAATCTTAATTGCTCTTTAGAGTTCTAAGATAAGAAATTGGTTATTCTATAAAAAAGATATTATCACTCTAAAACATTATCCTTCAGCTAAGTTACACTGTTACTTGTTTTTTTTATTTCTAATGGTCTGTTGTGTCTAATCTATTAGTAGTCTTCCTACATAGGTGATAGTTAATCTATTACAATGAATAAACCAATTAAGTAGATATTAAGGTTAAACATATCCATTTTAAGATCCAAGTCATGTTTGTCACTCCTAATTGCTTGGTGAATAAGCACATCTATTACCATTTACTCCTGATCATAATATGTAACCATAGTGGTCTATCAAGCCATGTTAGTTATTAATTGGATGAGTCATTATTAGGCTCATTGAACTCAGCCCAAATCTTAGGAGAAGTTATTGGTAAACTTGTTGTTTATACAATAATGGCCTGTGGATAATGATTAGTTAAGGTTTGTTTACCCTATGGTACTAAGGTTTACTTGTATTTTTTGTTGAATCAAGTATTATATCCTAACCTTAGATAAAATTAGAGAGAGAGAGAGAGAGAGAGAAAGCTTAGATTCTTAGAGAAAAAAGAGGAAATTGGTGGAAAAGTGGCAATAACTCATCAAATTGAGTTAAAACATCCAAGGTAAAAGACTAACCCTCCACTTATTTTGCATTTTTAACTTGTCTTTTATGATTGGAGAAGAAATCCTTAAATTTCAAATTTTAAGGTTCTTGAGAAAAAAAATTAGGGAAATGGATGTTTTGATGTAAATTGACTAATTTGGCATGGGATATATGTTAGATAGAGTAGAATTATGATGATAATTGAAAGAAAAACCATGGAAATTTCCTAACCTTAGAGTCGGCCACATTAAAAAACAAACAGGGAAAATAAAAGAATTGAGTGGAATTGTGTATCTATGTGTTAATTTGATGTATATTGTCTGAGAATGAAATTGAAGGGTAAATGATTAGTTAAGCATATGATGTACCTATAAATTATTAACCTTAAGGGGTGTAGCTCAACTGGCCAGGTCATGGGTTTGCTCACTAGAGGTCACCAGTTCGAGCCTCACAAGCCTTAGGGCCACTGAAGGCTTACATGGTCATTAACTTCAGGGCCCGTGGGATTAGTCGAGGTGCGCGCAAGCTGACCCGGACACCCACGTTAATAAAAAAAAATAAGTTTTATAATATAAAAATGAGGTAAAAGTGTTGGAGTTGTATGAATAATTGTAATTTGGGCGGTTATGGTATGTAGTATGGTAAGAAATAGAGTAAAATCAAGTTGTAAAAGTTTTACTAAAATTACAAGATATTGTTAAGTTTACTATAAGATTTTTGAAACTTGGTTGAATTGTATGAGATTCTATATTTATTAATATATTAACTTGAATAATTATGTTTTAAGAAAAGATTTTTGTGTTGATATACAAATATTGTATGTATGAATATGGGTTTGGCAAGAATGTGGACTTTAAATTGAATATTTTTGTGATGTAATATGCAGCTAAGTAAATGAGAAAGTATTAAAATTAATATATTAAGAAGTCTTATTGTTGAATACATGTTGGTAATAAATAGGATATAATGGAAGGGGTAAATGTAAATGTTAGGAAATTATGTGTGAGTATGTATTGTTATATATTTTGTTATGATATGATGTTGGAGCATGTCTTAAGGAAGCTTGAAATTTATAAGTATTGTTTCATATTAATTGAATAGTTAATATGTAAGTTGGTGGAATTTAAAAATGGATCAAAATATTAAATGAATAAAATTATATGAAAGTAATATTTAGTAATGAAAAATAGTTTAAAGTTGTGAATATTAGGAAATTGTGTATACAAATTGGAAAGATGTTAAACCTAAAATGATTGGAAAGCATGGAAAATGAAGCTTGGAAATTTAGATGTTAAAAGATAGAATTGTAGGTGTAAACATAATAAATAATTTGTGGTGTTGTTATGAAAATGATAAAAATTAGATTTTTGGAAATTATAATATGTGAATATTAATTTATCAACATAGAAATGTAATCCAAATATTGTTTTTAAGGTTGAGTTTTTAATTGGTGGTGAGAACACTAAATATATTGTTCAAGAGTTGTAGGAGAAGCATCCGAAATAGAATTCAACTTCTCGAGAGGTTGTACAACTTGAGCTCAAGGTGAGGAATTGCCCTCCATTGCTATTTTTATTTATTTAAAATGTTTTGGTAGTTGTTAGATTTTTTATGAATATTTAATTGTGTTTTGAAAGCTATGTGTGTTTTGTAATTAATCGCAATGATGATAATTTACATGTGAGTAATGATAAACTACAATAATGGTAAGCAGTATATAATTATGATAAACCACAATAATAACAACTTGTAGATAATTGTGATAAACCGCAATGATAATAATTGTAGGCAATTGTGATAAACCACAATGGTGGTAATAAGAAGATGATTATTATACATCGTAATGGCAATAACTAGGAGATAATTGTAATTTACTGCAATATAGTAGTAATCAATTTATAATATAAATTAACCATAATATTAACCATTACATAAATTGCAATCAAGCACAACAATGAAAATTAAATTTATTATTTTTGCTACTTGTAATTGTTTTAGAAAACTTAAAAATCATAACACCACAAACTTCCGGTGCTTTCTTTTACGCAGAATTTGGATGCACCATCACTATCATTTTCTCAGCCCATCAAAGAGGCCTAAGATCAGGTATTTTAGATTTCCTGAAACATGAGAATCATTGTTCATTATATTTAAAAGCTTAAAACAACCCATTTGGCATTTTGGGACCATATCGTTATCTCAACTATCAGGCGAACCTTCAATCTAAATTTAAGACTGCCATATGATCTCCATGGATGACAGCCAAAAGCTTCATGTGGTTCTCTTTTATTTAATGAAAGAGCAATTATACAATTATCTTCTGTTAGCAAATAATGATGGATTAGCAGACAAATAATCCTTTTCCAGCCAGTGCAATTTAGCAAAAACTCCTACAAGAGTCGCAGTGTTATACGTGCAGGCCTCAGTTTGCATGTAGTTTTCCCTTTCATCCCTGAACTGATCCTTCATGTCAGGACCACCGACCAAAGCTCCGGTGAGAACATTAGGATTCGGACCTTGTCGACTGTACCCGATATCATATCCCTGCATGCATCCAATGAAATCCTTTTGCCCTTTATATGATTCAATAGATGCTCCTCTGTGGTGAACCCTTTCAGGGTACTTTGCACCATATCCGACTAAGTAGCTCATCCCCATTGGATTGTAACCTAACATGTAATCAACTTGTGATTTGGCAAACTTGAAGATATCTGACGGGTCCAGTGTACCTTGATCGCATTGCAGCCGTTGATTAGAGGCTTGAAGATGGTCGGAGTAAGTCGTGAGAAGAAATGCTGCAGTTGATACATATTGCATGTTGTTCCATTGGCGAATGTAAAGTAAGCCGCCTGGGGTCCGTTGCACGTTAGTCACGTTATTTTTGTTAAGGCAAGCACAGAGGTAGTACTCTGCCCTGGAACGGTATTCTTTAAGGATGTGTTGGTGTTTTCTGTGGCTTTTTCCGGCTAGCAGCTGCAAAGATAATATGAAGAAATTCAGATTATCAACTAGAAATACTCATAAAATCATAAATAAATAAATAAATAAAAACAAATATTAAATTATAATCTGTATATAATTGTCATAGAATTTTCGAGGATTCTAGGATGAGATATTGATTATAATCTGTATATACATCATCATGTAAGAAAAGGACTCGATTATTAGCTAATCATGTGCGGAAGTTATATATATAAAATAAAATAATTCCCTTGTGCCATCTATTCATATAAAAATAAAAATAAACTTTAATGAAGCAAGACAGAGAAAATAAGATAATTTTCACACCAAAATATTTGTATCAAATTAATTTCTTATAATATATTTGTTTTTTTTTGTTATTGTTTTTGTTTAAACTAATTAAAGTTTATATTATAAACTTTAATTTAAGAGATGCATGGCATTTTTTTAAGTAAAACTAGAAAAAAAAAAAAGAAGCAAGATAATTGTCTAAATGCTAGATTAATCATTATCAAAGCTACTTAAATTATTTAAAAGTTTATTGATAGTATAATATATAGTTGAAGTATTGTTTCTTCTTTTTATAATAATTTATTTCCTCTTAATTCATTTTAACCAATATTAATCAATGAATTTGCAAGTTCGGATTGAATAAGTATAATGTAAAATATATATGTTTTGAGCTAAGAATAGTTTAGATTGTCAATATTTTAGTATACAAAAAATTTGGGTCAAGGAATTAATTAGAATAGCATTCAAGATTTGTTTAATGTTTTAAGATTTTAGCAATGCTAATGAGGAAGTGATTATTTTCGGTTCGATTCAGTTTTTATAAAAAAAAAAACTAAACTAAAATTTTATTTAAAAAAAAACAGAAACCGGTTCAAACCAATCGATTTCGGTTCGGTTTTTTTGGACAAAACCTATTTAGCTCGGTTTTTTCCGGTTTGGCTTGGTTTTTTCTATTTGGCTTGGTTTTTTTTCCGGTTTAGTTCGGTTTTTTTGGTTTCATATTTATAAAACCGAAACCAAACCGAATCGATCAGTTTTTTTAAAATTTTAATCAGTTTAATCAGTTTTTTTTACGATTCATTTTTTTAATTTTTTTAATTTAATTTTTTTTAGATTTTCTTCCCATCTCTGACATTAATTAATTATTAGGAGTGTCGACAGGGTTATTCTTCCTATAATGAACTAATCGGTGACGTTTTGATTATCAATCCACAGAAACTGTAAATGGGACCACTGAATTTGTCTGTTAATGGGTCCTTCATTTTTTTATTTTATGTTTGCAAGTGTTTAAAGAAACTAAAAGGGATCGACTGTACAACACAAGACAGTATAGGTTGGAAAATGTAATAACGATTTTACTATTCTAATAAAAAAAAACAATGAATTGGTTGTCAGGGTAATAATATAATTTAGTAAGGTTTATTAGTTATTATTAAATTAATTGTAATTAACTTGATTTTTTCATATTTTTATCATATAATAAATAATTAAATTATTCTTAAAAAGTAAAATTTTACTCGCATCAGTCCAAGGCCCTTTTTAAATTTTTACTTTTCTAAAACATAATAAAGTGATTAAATTATTAAGAAAAAAACAAATTCTTTCACTAGTGTCTACGTTTGTTTTGGTATTTTAACATGATTTTTTTGTTATATTTAAGTTGACCAAGAGAAAATTTAGTATTTTTAAAAAATATAAAATATTATTTAAAAATCAAAACTGTCTAGTGCGGGGGTTATGCCGGCACTATTTAGGTTGCTCGTGAGAGAGCATTTGGCAACTAAATAGTGGCTTTCAAGACGACATTTGAATCATCTTCACGACCTTTTTATCTCTAGATAGTAAATGTGACTTGCTAACTTTCGGTCTGGCGCCAACAACATTTTCTTTTTTTTCTTCTTTTATCTCTTCTCCTCTATTTTCATGCCTAACCATCCAAATTTTTAAAGCATCCCTTCAATTTGTTTTTTCTTAAAATTTAGTCCATGTTCTTTTAATTACTATTTATTTTTTCAATTTCAAACTCTTTCAATTTTTTTTTATTTGTTATATTTGATCCCTATTATTTTGATTGTTATTTTTTTTATTTTAGATAATTTTAAAAGTTGAATTCATTTTATGATTTCATCTTCTTGAATTTTTTTTCCTATCAAATTTGATTTTTATTTCTTTATTGCTATGTTTTTACTTTGTTAATATTTTTAAATTATTTTTTAAAATTTCATTCCTTAATATTAAATTGGTCAGGAATTGAGCTTATTAATTATGCCCGAGTCTAGGATTTCATAGGTTGTGAGTTTGGAAAATTAACACAGGTTTAGAAGATTCGTCCAAGTTTGCTTGCTTTCCCTCCTTTTTTTAACCTTATGATTTTTTAATTTCATTATTCGATATTTATTTAATTAATTGAAGATTAAGCTATGTTATTTTTATTTATTTATTTTCTATAAGATTTTTCACTAATTTTAAAAATGACCTGGTTATCTCAGGTCTTTTTATTTGGTGTTCTTAGTTCAATTTAGATTTATTTTTAAAAGCAATTGCTTAGGAATTAAATTAAATTAATTGATAAAATATAAACATGATATGATCACTTCATGATATTTTGTTTGATTTGCTTTTCGTGTCAATGCTCTAATGGCGTATGCTGCCTCTTTTAATGTTGTTGCGCAGCCTTTCACAGTGGCTATAAAACCTCCTTTGTGAGCTCTTTTTAGTAATGGGCAATCGATGTTCACTGTGAAGCGTTGGTGAATCTCTAATAAACTTTTTTCTCTTCTTCTCCCGGGTATAATATTACCAACTATTTTTTATAGTTAATTACTGCTATTTTTGTTCATTTTTTTTAATTGTCGATGTCTTTTTTATAATCATATTATTAAGTTAACTGAGTTTATTGAACTTAGTCAAGTTAATAAATGAACCTCATTTTTTTTCTTGTTTATTTAAAAATGTTGGCATTATCTAACTATCTTTTATTTATATTAAAAAAAAACTTAACCCACCTATGTTATAGGACATACCACTTGTCTAGTTTATACTAATATGATTATTGTATACTTAATTTTGATCCATATTATATCTTACATTACGGTAGGTGACCAACAATGTTGGCTTGTTAAATATACAAGATTGTGACACGTGTTATATCCAATAATTATCCAATAAATCTGATGTTAATTAAAAACCCAATGAAAATTAAAAAAATGAAAATGCATAAGAGAAGATAAAAATGATGTCATCGATTTTTGTTTTTAGGAATATAGTACAAATTGAATTGGAAGGTAACAAAAATTAGAAAAGATGAGAAAAAATACATTTTTTTGGAGTCATTATTTTACTTTTAGAAACTTATATACTATGATTTGTTTTTGTAAAATGTACTATTTGAATTGGTAATAAAATAATAAAACAAAACGGCATCCAAGATTTTAATTGAAAACCAATAAAAAAAAGAAAATGGTCATAATAAAAAAAATCAAGAAAAACAAAACGGCATCCAAGATTTTAATTGAAAACCAATAAAAAAAAATGGTCATAATAAAAAAAATCAATAAAAACAAAATGGCATCCAAGAATAGAAGGTTGGGTTTTTTTATAAAAAACAAAAAAAAAATTAAGGGTACACGAATCCACCACAAGCATTAACTCCAAATTTTGTTGTTTTACCAATAATTTTTGTGTATAGGAATATTTTATAGAATTTGAAAAGAATTACTGTAAATATCATTGTTATTGTTAACTCATCAATTAAATAAATTTATTGGTATATTCCAGATAATTAGAAAAAAATTACTGCAAATATTACTGTAACTGTTAACTTATCGACAGAATAAGTCTAACGGTATATTCTAGAGAGAACTGGAAAAGAATTATTGCAAATATCACTGCAATTATTAACTCACCGATAGAGTTACCAATGATATTCTATAGGTGCTATATAATTTTACCGATAAAATTATATACAGTTCTCCTGTCGGAATGAAGTATGTATGTTTTTACATGTATTTTGTTTGATATTAATTTCCTTAATTATTAAAAATTAATAAGACTAATATTACCAATTAATATTTTTGATATATGAGTAATGGAATTTAGTATGTATAAGCAGCATGTTGTAAGTGTAAATGAGAGAAAGAAAGAAAGAGATGGGGAGGCATATCTGTACCATTGAAGCGATGAGTTGAACACCGGCATACTTGACATCCCAGCTAAATTCGGTGATGGCCCAAGTGATTCCACCAAAAACATGAGCATTCTCTATCACGTAATTCAAATAACCTTCGTTGCCGGTGGCCTTGTACAGCCATAAACCTGCCCATAACAACTCGTCCATGTAGCCACTCACCGACGTGTAGTGCCCCTTCGCCACCTTAACACTCTCATCATATTTCCCTCTGTACTTGTCACCAAACTCAAACAACTGCAAGACAACCCAAGCCCACTTTTAATCATCATTGTTTTACCCTTTTTTTTTTATATACAATACAACTAAAATTAGTTAAACGCATTCTACAAGTTTGGTAACTCTAACACCTTTAAATAAAATTCATTTCTTAGTGATTCTGGTGTATAGTGCAGTGCACCTACTATGCATAACAAACCTAATTAATTAACTTACTTGTTCTGCATGGTGCAATAGTAGGTGGGAGTAGTGTGGGTTTGTTTTCCTAAACACAATGGACGCTGCCGCCATTGCTGCCGCGGTCTCCCCTGCTATGTCTGATCCCGGGTTGTTCTCGTCAACTTTGTAGGCTTGCCGTGACGTTGTCATGTCCTCCGGCCGCTGCCAACAGTAATGATCGGTGTCACCATCTCCCACCTGAAAAATTTTCGATTTTGTTTGGTCTAAAACTAGCTAGTACTGGAGTAACATACATACATATGTGTGTATTAATTCTGGATCAGATAGAGTAATTGATTCGTGCATGCTTTATTTTACGGGTCTTTTCTCCCCTTTCCAAATTCAAATGCTTGAACTACTTACCTCAGCCCATAAGACATGGGGGTGAGTATGAGCTTTGATGAAATAATCTGTTCCCCATTTGATTGCCTCTAGCGCGTGTTCATACTCTCCGGCACCGGAAATCTGCTCGCTATATTCAATAACAGACCACGATAGCATTGTTATAGTGAATGCCATCGGCAGACCGAATTTGACGTTGTCCCCAGCATCATAGTAACCTCCAACCAAGTCCACCTGACAACATGTATATATATCGGAACAAATTAGGTTTCCAAAATGAAATGCATGGACATATATATATGAAACACACTGCATCCAATACCAAAAGGGAGAAAGAAGAAAAGAACCCTGTAAGAAAAATATATGTTCTAGCTAGTATGAATATATATAAGGACATGGAAGCGATGGTTATTGATTGTGACTTTACTCCTTGTTCTAGGCCATCGGTGAGGCCTGAATGGTATCGCCAAACGACTCTTTGATTGTATGGTAACCGCCCAGAACGTTGCGATTCGAAATAGACGAGACTTTTTGAGAGAGCTTCACCATAGTTGAAAGATTGGCATAAGGGAAAAATGGCAAAGAAAGAGAGCAGCCAAGTGCAGAGCCGAGTAAATTTCAAGTGTCTAAGCACTTTGTGTTGCTTATTTGCCTTCTCCATTTGGCCCTTGCGTCTCTCACTCCAACTATCGACGTATATGTGCCCGCGCGCGAGATTATAGTCCTAGAGTAGAGACATTTGTTTCATCTCCCTATTTTAGTCAAATATATTTAATTGGATAAGCATCTCGCTTTAGATGGGCCGAGCCTTCAAGAAAATCAAAGATGGATTTGATTCGGATAAGCCCATAATTTAAGCCTTAACATTATATATATATATATATATATATATATATATATAAAACTAAATATACTTGTGGAATTATTGTACAGATACTCGTAAAAAACTATTTATTGTAATCGTATAATGAAAATTTGCTTTTCAATTATAAGACTTTTGAACCAACATCGGGGACAAGACATTTTTTTTGCCATGATTTAATTATTATTTTCAAATTATATGTAGACATATTAGTTTTTTAGCTTTTTTATTCCACACTAAAATTATTAGTTGCTCCTAAGATTAAACAAAAATAATAATAAAAATAAAGCTGACAACTAGAGGTTCTTAATCTTTTTGATTTTTTAGCAAGATAAAATTATTTAAAGAGAGAATCTACTAAACAATCTTTCAGAAATTATTATTTTTTTATCTTTTCATTATAATTTTTTTTAGATAATATTAAGTTGACTCGGAAATATTTTTGTATTTGAAAAAATATTACATATTTTTTATTTTTCAATTTAATTTTCATTTTATATTTATTTTATTTGAGATAATTTTTTAAATTAATTTTTTATTTTATAGTCTCATTCTCATATCAAATATGATTATTATTCTTTTGATTGCTATTTTTTTTCACTTTAATACTTTTTTAAAAAATAATTTTTTTTCAATTTTATTCTTTAACATTAAATTGGTTAGGAATTGAGCTTTTTTATTTAGCCTGAGTCTAGGATTTCACATCTTGCAAGTTTTAGAGATTAACTTAGGTTTAAGAGTTTTGATCGAGCTTGCTTGGTTTTTTATTTTTTCTTTTTTAAAAACCAAGTTTTTTTAGTTTCATTATTTACTATATTGGGCTATACTATTTTTATTTATTTGCTTTCTATAGATTTTTTTTATAAATTTTAAAAATGACTCAGGTTATATTAGATCTTTTTATTTGTCGTTCTTTGTTAAATTTACTTTGATAAATTTCTTAAATTGTTTTTTTATTTTATACTTCAATATTAAATTAGTTAGAAATTAATTTTTTTTTTCAGTTCCATTCTTTAAGGCTGAAGGTTTTTTATATTGGGCTTCATGATTTTCCTCAATTTTTTTTATATTTGTTTATTTTGGTTCTATCATTTGCACTGTTGATTTGACGTGTAGCTTGGATTAGCTAGAAATTTTTTAGAATTATTTTTTTTAATTTAATATTTAATATTTTTATTTTTTAATATTGAGTTGATTTGAAACTAAATCGGTTTCTTTTAATTCTTTAATCTGGTGCATGCCTAGAGTTCGTTTCTTTTACTTCTTTAAAGTATGCTTGTGCTGCCCAAATTGTTTTTCAGCCTATAGCATAAACGCGGGCCCATAATTAAGATATCCCTAATCATTCCAACAATGTATGATGTATGCTGTATTAATTGAGTCGTTATCTTATATGATTTCAATTAGATCTGACAATGGGGTTGGGTTGGATAAGTTTAGATGAGTCATCTTGGACTTTTGTTTTGAGATCCTAAATTAGATTTAGATGGGTGGAGGTTGACCCATGGGCTTGAGAGTTTTTTTTTTTTTTTTTTTACAATTATTTGTAGTATTATAAATTAACATCTAACATATATATATATATATATATATATATATAATGGCGTTGTAAGTTGCTACCCCCCCCCCCTCTTATTTTAATTTTTTTATTTCAAATATATTGGAAAAAATTAGTAGTCCAACAAAATTGCAATTGAAAATTTATTTAAATGTTTCAAAATATTTTTATTGAATAAAATATGAGAATATATAAAATATAATTAATTAATAACTAGATATTAATTCTATTCCAAAAGAGTTGAAAGTAACTTCGTTGTTTATGAACAGTAAAACTTCTCTTATATTTTTTTTGAAATTATATCTTTATATTGTTTTTTTTTTATTAATGTCCTCTACGATCTAATTCTATGAGATAAATTTTTAAATTTTAGTAGAAAAAATAATAAAAAGTGAGGAGCACAATGCAAGACAAAGAGAAAATACATAATCAATCTTAAAGTTAAAATTTTAATTTTGTTCAAAAAATTTATTACGTTCATTTTCAATCATCGAGAAACAAAAAGAAAAAGTTACCACAAGAAGGTAAAATAAAAAAAAAAATTAGTTAACCATAATTTGGACATGGAAAAGGATGGTATTTGTATTGATAATTTCTCTTCTTGAGAAGAATTTAATGCAAGTGGTATATACTTCTAAATATACTAGGGAAAGTAGATTAAGATCCATTTATTTTTTTAATTTGATCAATTTTTATTTTTTAGAGTAATTATGAAGTGTTTTTGCGAGATTTATATTATTACAGTTAAGATAGTGAAATATCACTTTTTTTTAATATAAAAAAGAGAGAGGGGAGAATGCAATGTGTATTGCTAAGAGAAGAATAAAAACACCAAGCATGGGTTTTTTTTTATTAAGGTCGTAAACGGGGGCCTAACCCATAAATGTTTTAGCTCTTTTTTTTATATATATTCTTTTTATCTCTTTCCATTAATTACATTTAAAATTGTTACACTTCACCTATTCAAAAAAGCATTGTACACCGGAACAATACTTTGCTTTTACTTTTATTTGTTTTTTCTTTTTTTTAATTTCTTCATTGGACAATCCAATATACTTCTATTTTTTATTTATTTTTGTTTTGCAATTTCATTCTTCAGGGTTATTCTAATCTTATAACTTAGATAACGAGTTTGGAAAGTTAACTCAGGTTAATTCAAGTGATTTTTTTGTTTTGTTCTTTATTTAAATAGTTTTTGTCATTTAATATTGGATTGATTAAAAATTGAGTTTCATAACTTATATTAATTTGTTTTCTATTTGATTATCAAGGTCTCATAACTCAAATCACAGTTTGATAAGTTAACACGAGTTAATTCGAGTCATGAATTTAATAAGTTAATACAGATTAATCCAGATTAATTCAATATATAGTTATTTTAATATTTATTAAAATAATATTTTATTCAATATATTACTATTTTAATATTTAAAAATAATATCATCCAACATACATTAAATTTTAATAAATACAAACGTTGTCCAATAATGTCGACCCCGATTAATCACTTTGAAGCTCCCTAATAATCCGACCCCGCTCAACCAGCTCCCCACGCAACTTCTAGATGTCATGACAAACGCTCATGAATCCACAAGATATGCTACCTCGCACAAGTAGGAAGCAAAAGATGTACCCACCAAAATTTCTCGAGGCATGGATTGGGCGCCGTAAATCTTGTTCATTGTACGGCGTCGTAATCGAACCAACCATGCGTACCCATTGAAAATTGGATAGGTGGAAGATTACTAGTTAGCTGCCGAGGGTAAATTTTTTAAATTGTGGTAGTGATTGCTTTTCAAATAATTTTTTGTGTTGAAATATATGTTAATAATTTTTTTTTATTTTTTTAAAATTATTTTTAATATTAGCACATTAAAATGATCTAAAACATATAAATTATATTAAATTATAGTAAAAAAAAATTGAATTTTTTAAGAACGCAGTTTGCAATGCGTTCCCAAACGGTTTCTAAACCTAGTTTAGCTACAAGACGAGCTAGTATAGTAGCCAGCCAGTCTAATTTTTAACCCAAACTACGATGATATTTAACCCAAATTAGAATTAAATTAAATTAGATAGGAATTCACCTGTTATGCACTATAATTGATTTAGATTTTATTTGGAAATATAGTGTAAATTATTTTTTTTAATTTTAAATTTTTTTGTTAAATTTTTTTATATATTATCAAATTATTTTGATGTGCATCAATATCAAAAATAATTTTTTAAGAATAAAAAAAAATTATTGTTATATATTTATAAATAAAAAATACTATTATTACAATCCTAAATACATCCTAGTATTTGCATCAACGACTTAATTGACCGGTTGAAAATATCTAGCTTTCTCCCGCACAATGCTAACTCTACCATTGGCATAAGTGAACTTCGCTTGAAAATATTGAGGTTGAAAAAAAAATGGGATGAAAATAAATAATGAACTCCATTTCATTTAGGAAAACTTTGGCAATAATATTAAACAATGCATTGTACCTTTAACTCATACGGAAAAAGAAAAAAAAAAACTGTCCTCAAGTACTGCCTGAAAATAAATAATGAACTCATATTGACACCTGTACCAGTCATATTAGGGTTCGGTTAAGTGGCTTTTTCAGATATTTCCAAAGTGAGTGCAATATAAACATTCTTCAATCTGAGAAATATTATTAAATAAATGGACGGCATATTTAATACAAGTACTGCATGTAAAAATTAACATCGAAATGACATCGTCTCTTTAAATTTTTTTTATTTTTTTAAATATCAAACTTATTTTTTTTTAATTTCATCCTTTAACATTGAGTTTACTAGATATTTAACTTTGTAATTTTTTATTTATTTTTTATGGAGATATCTCAATCTCATGACCCGGGTTGCAAGTTTTTCAGATTAGCTGTGTTAACTCGGGTTATTTTTTTTTATTTTTTTTCATTATTTTTTTTCCAACTTCATTCTTTAATATTGAGTTGATTGGGAATTTGATTTCATAATTATTTTTTTTATTTACTTTCTATAGGGTCATGATGGTCTCGTGACAAGAATTAAAAATTTTGCGAGTTAGTTAGGTTGATTGAAGTTTTTTTTAATCATATTTTTTAATTGAATAGTTTTTTTTATTAATTTCATCATTTAATATTGGGTTGACTGAGAATTAAACTTTATAATTTTTTTTTATTTTCTTTCTATAGAGTTATTTCAACCTCCTAACCCGGGTTTGACAGGTTAACCTGAGTTGACTTGAGTAATTTTTTTATTTTAATCTTTCAACATTGGGTTGCTTGAGAATTGAGATTCATAATTTATTTATTATTTATTTTTTAATTTCAAACTTATTTTTCTCAATTTTATCCTTCAACATTGAGTTTTTTAGGCATTAGACTTTATAATTTTTTTGTACTTGCTTTCTATGGAGATATCTTAGACTTCTCAGTTTCATAACTTAGGTCATGTGTATTATGGATTAACTGTGTTGACTCGAGTCATTTTTTTTATTTTTTATTAATACTTTTCTCAACTTCATCTTTTAACATTGAGTTGATTGAGAATTTGTATTTATAATAATTTTTTGATTTCTTGTGACAAAAAATGAGAGTTTTGCGGGTTAGCTAAGTTGACACTTGAATTTTTTTGTCCATTTTTCAAATGAATTTTTTTCAATTACGTCATTCAATATTTTTTTGACTGGAAATTAGACTTTATAAAATTTTTTTCCTTTCTATGGAGTTATCCCAGTCTTCCGACCCGAGTTTGGAAGGTTAACCTGAGTTGATTTAGGTCATTTTTTTTAATCCTTTTATTTTATTTTTTTTCAATTTAATCTTTCAACATTGGGTTGATTAGGAATTGTGCTTTATGATTTTTTTTATTTTCTTTATATGGGTTATCATGGTCTTATGACCTAGGTCGCAGGTTAGGCCGGTTGACTCAGTTTTTTTTCCTTTTATAGTTGATTTTTTTTTTCAATTTCAGCTTTCATTATTGGGTTGATTGAGAATTAAACTTTATAATTTGTTTCGATTTGTTTTTTATGATATTATCCTGGTCTCATGAGTCAGGTTCGAGATGTTAACTTGGATTGGATCGACTCATTTTTTTAGTTGAATTTTGTTTTCAATTTTATTTTTCAACATGAACCCAGGTTGACTCAGCCTCATTACCAAGTAACTAGTTCCTCAACATGATACATCATTAAACACTAGCCCCATTACCAGATAACTAGTTCCTCAACATGAACTAATATTGTCGTTGTGGTCAATCACCCTTCATAACATACTACGTGTTTTTCATCTATGCATTTAATTACATAACATACCAATTTTTCTCTAGAAAGCATAAACTTTCTATTGATAATAATAATACACAACATAATCAAATAGTCATTGTAAATTTAATTGTACAAAAGCATGTTTAATTGAATAAATAAGTGAGGGAGGGTCAATTCCTTACTAATACTTTTAGTTCCTTTTAAATCAACTAAATAATAAATTGTCTTGGTGATGATGATGTGATGATTAAGTTATGGGAGTCCAGAATAATAAGACAAGTATTAAAATTATTGTTTGCGGGTTGTGAGATTGTTGGGTTGAGAACTTGGTATTGAAAATATAGACAAAACTTTGTCAAATTTGCAGTGTGTGTGTGTGTCTATATATATATATATATATATTCTCTTTGTGTCATTAAGTGATTTTCATATTAAGTTCTTGATTGAACTTGTAAATTCTTCAAATGATTGATCAACTCCATTGTGATTTATACTTCTCATTTGCATCTCGTTATAGGCGTAGGGTAGGGTGAACAATTACATATAACTTTTGTTCTCCAAGGCATGGTTTTTGTTGGGTGAAGTTGCAAACATTTTTTCTAATCTCAAATTAGTAATTTAAGGGACAATTCTGCATCAATAAGCTTAACCAAAGAGAAGAAATAGAGGGCTTAGATGGGTTTATGACCTGAAAATGCACTACTCGTCATCATTTAGGAGATCAAATCATTTGGTCTCTTGTTTTGGGCATCTTGACATTATCCTTGGAAAAACTATACTATTAAAGGATTTATTAGAAATGAAAAAAATAAAGTGTTTTTTTTTAGAAATAAGAATTGTATCCTAGAACAGGTTTGGAAATCTAATCAATTTAAAAGATTTAGAATAATTTACCATTATTTTTCTCATTGTGGATGAAAACATAATGTCAAATAATACTTTTAAATAAACATTTTTTAATTTTAAAATCAATAATAAGAATTGGAAAAAAAGATACAAAAACTCAATTAAAAAACTCAAGTAAAAGATGCTTAAAGGAAACAAATTAATAAAGAACATTATACTTTTTAGGGAAACAAATTTCAAAAACTCAAGTAATCCTTATCAAAGTATGAATATGATGCTTAAAGGATGAGAAATGTTTGATGGCATGCCTAATAACTTTTACATGGAATTTACATTTCATATATTTGCTTGATAAGAGCAAGTGTTATTAAATAGGCTTGCAATAGTGTTATATGGAAAATTTTAGTTAGATTTAGAAAATTTCATTCAGATATGCCCAAAGAAGTAGCCAGAAATTATCTTTTTTGAATTTATGAGAGAAAAAAAATATTTTTTAGAAAAATTAATTTAGCCGTAAACTTAATTTATAATTAATGCCAATAACAACCAAAACATAAAATCAACAACCCTAATTGTTTAATGATAGCTTCATTGCCACTATTAAGATTTCTGTAATATATAAATGCAGTGAAACAATATTTTTAAATTTTTTTGAGAGTTTCAAGGATTGTATTAAAAAATATAGCATCGTTTAGGATTTATATGAAGATTAACTGAAGATCATATCTTTTTATAGGGTTAGATAAACTCTTTAAGGTTGGATTGTTATAAAGCACAATCCATATAATTATCCAACCTTTAATACTAATCCATACTATTTGCAGGATTAGAAATCTCATGAAATTCTTTTAGGAGAGAGGGATTGTTATGCCTTGAGTATTAGCAAAAATATAATTACAAAAATTACAATAAAAATGAATAACTACAAATTAAAAAGTTAATACATGCATTCAATAAAAGAAATCAAGAATTATACCTCTCAATAAATGATAAAGAAATATTTTGATTCCAACCAAAGATCGAATTGGGAAGTTGAGATAAAAATGCATATTAAATTATATGATCTCATGTTGCGGGGAGCTCTTTAATTTTTTTTATTTAATTATACAATAATAAAATTGTTTTTGGTAAGAAAAGAAATAATCTAAACTCCATTGAGAAAAAATCTAGTATAATTCCTCCTTTTCATAATATATATATATATATATATATATATATATATATATATATATATATTGCTTTGTCATGGGTTCTTGATTTGATAAAAATACTAAAAGAATTAGAATAAATATAGGTCGTTGACATTGTTTTGGTTCTTAGATTGTAGGAAGCCAACAACTTTCTCCTTTTTTTTTTCTGTCATTTATCAATGAGATTCTCTCTTTTCACTTAGCCCAATGATTGAAAAATAAACAAAGTAATTTTTTGGACTTAAATGACCTTTTGCATGAATTTTAAATTGGCTATATGATTTTCCTGTTTTTCTATTTTATCTCTATTTCTTTGATTTTTTTTTCTATTGCAAATTTCACAATTAACTCATTACATTGACCATAAAAGGATTCAATTAGGAATAAAATTAACAAAATTGAATTTGATTTTGCCTAATCAAGTATGAACCAAGTATTAGATTTGTTTCTCGACACCTTGAGGATCCCATACCAAGCCAACTGAAACAAATTAGCAAGCTCAACCCTAAATCAACTTAATGTAGTGTAAAAGAATTAAATAAAAAAAAAGGGGGCAAGTGACCAAAACAAAATCAAATGACAAAAAAAAAAACATAATGTGGAAGGATTCAATTGGGAAAAAACCTAACAAGATTGACTTTGATTTTGCCAAATTGAGCATCAACCAAGCTTTGAATTTGTTTCTCAACACTATGAAGACCCACATACCTAGCCAACCAAAATAAATTACAAAGCTCAATCCTAAATCAACTTAATGTAAAAATATCAAATTAACAAAAAGAAAAGTCAATTGATCAAAACAAAAATTAGGTGGTTCATTACTCATATGAACATGGTTTCCATTCCATGTTTTGTAACTATATTAATAATATGACTAAGAAAAGCTATAAATGAGAAATTTGGTTTGGTTAATTCATAAATAAATCTTACGTGTTTACTATTTTTTTAATTGTATATATTTAAGTTAGAGATTGTTTGATACATTCTTATTATCATGTCAAATAAACTAATAAAAAAATTAAGAACAAGAAAAAGTTGACTATTAGTTTATTTTGTGATAAATAATAATAACTCTTTTGACATATCATACAATTACAAAAAATATCCAAAAATAAAAAGATCTAATAGAAAATCTCTATTATATCTAAAGTAATTTTAATTACTATTTAAAAAAAAAACAATAGTTAAATTAAAGGGATTTTAAAAATTAGAGAAAGAATATTAAAAACTAAAGTGAAAACAAAACAAAATAATGAAATTAATATTGTTCATGTACTAAATATAACTGTCATAACTCGTTTCTAGGTTATTCCTAAAATTCATCTTTTTTCTTTTCAATATTAAAAAAAAAAATCAAAAAATAAAATAATAGTAGCAAGAAGACTGACATTTTGACAAAAGTAACCTAAGAGAATTTCAAATGTAGAAAAAATCAAGTTGCAATTTTGGATGGAATATAGAGCCTAATTGTACCCCATTTACCCAAAATTACAGAGACAATACAGATTCAAGGTCAAGTTACATGATTATTGGATGAATCTGCATAAAAATTAAGTCCAAGAACATAATGAGATTTTTAATCGACCAATTTGATTTAATCATGGGTCAAATTAAAAGTTTAATTATGTTCAAGAATTAATTTGGGTCCAATTGAAGGATTTAATTAAGTGCAAGAACTTACTTATACTTTAAATAGGTCTAATTAATTTTATTAGGAGCTTAATTTGTGAAAAATTAAGTTTGAGAGCCCAATTTGAGCTTAATTGAGAAGATTAAAAATTTAGGAGACTAAATTTAATTTTTATCAAGTCAATTGGTTCAAATCAGGGGTAAAATTACAAGAAAATTAAAGTTTTGGGGTCAATTAATGGTTAAATTGATGAAATTCACAACAAATGATCATTTTGCAAAAGGAGTCGAACTATAGCGACTCAATTAATAGAAATTAGGGATGAAATTGAAGAAAATTATAAGTTTAATGGTCAATTGAGAGTCAAATTGCATAAATCCAACATCAATGACTAATGTGAAAAAGACACTAAAATTCAAGACTGATATTGAAATTCGGCAAGGGTAAACTTGCATAAAATTAGAAGTTAAGGGTCAATTAGGGGTGCAATTAAAATAAATTAAAAGGAGGATGAAATTGATATTTGACCAAATTCCTAAATTAAAACCCTAAATCCTAAAAACAACGTTGTTTTACAGTAAAAAAAAAAAAAGAGGACCATACGACATGTCATCTAGTGACTGTTCATCTTCTTCATCATTTTAGCTGAAAAAGTTGTTCAAGTGACCTTCTTTTCAAGACATTTATTTTTTTTACCTGTCCACCAAATTTGACAGAACTTACAAGCAAATGATGACTTGACATTTGAATACACCCCAATGTGGTCATTTCTGGTCGATTGACGTCAGAGCGGTTATGGCACTGCTCCAAAACGGCTAACCCGACCAACCCTTTCTGCAATAACTCTTTCTGGTTGAATTAAGGGCTAAGATTTGACACCATTAAATACAAAATGTTCCTCTTTATCCCTTTATAAATACAGGTGGATTTCATGGCTTGAGGGAGGAGAAAACCGAGTGCAATGTTGATAAAAAAATTATCCTCTCTCTTATTTTTTAGCCGACAGCTCTCTCTCTCCTCTCTCCCCGCCATCTCACCTACAAATTATCTTACCACCACAAGCCGCTAGCTCGTCCAGCAGCAGGCCATCTCACGTCAGGAGTAGCCACCACAAGCTTATTGCTCTTTACTGTAAGCTACTTCTTCTTCTTGTATCCCAGCAACATTAACTTCACCAGCATTAGTCGTTGGTGTCTCCACCTACACCTCTACCACCAGTCGATAGTAAGAGCAACCAATTACTCCTTCCATGTCTGGTAATCCCATTCTCTTTTCTTCTTCTTCCACCTGCAGGTAACACCCTAAGAATTCGTTCTGCATGCAAGGAACGAATTAGAATTAACATGGTTGTTGGGCTGGGCCAACAACCATGTGGGCTTGGGCTGGACCCATTTTAGCCCAACCCAACCAAAAAAAAAAGAGAAAAAGAGTATGCTGGACCGGGTTGGATCCGTTTTGGCCCAGTCTGTATGGTTAGGTCAAGTCCAGCCCAACTTATATTTAATAATAATAATAATAATTAAAAAAAATCCAAAACAATTCCAAGGGTTATTTCAAAATATTTGTGATTTTCTCGCATGTTTTTCCAACAATTTTGCATATTATTAAGCTATATATTTTCACTATAAGATACAGATCCGGTATTAAAATACTCAGTTTTCTGCGAAAATTTTCTTAATTGTTTTTAAAATTATAAAAAAAGTAAATTAATATCCTGTTTTAAAAAAAAACAAAAAAATATTTTTGTTTTCATGCACACAGCCGAATGCTAAAACTTTTCCGAGCATATTCTCATAAAACACAAGAAATTACATTTTCTCATTTAAAAAAAATTATATCAAAACTAGTTTATAATTATCCATTAGAGTTTGACCAAAATATAAAAATCATTTACCACTCATTTTATTTACTTTATATTTAAAGTTTTAGGGTTTAGCTAGACTTATATATTTAGAGGTGTAAAACTACACTATAGAGCATATCTTCAAATATTAAAGATACAAACTGCAAAATAAGCTGCACTGTAGAGACTTCTTCATGAAGGGGGATCTACCTTGAACCTTAGTCGAGACCAACAAAAAGAAACTTGGCCTATAAAAACAATCAAACAACAATGCAACTTATTTTAGGTAGGGTGAACTGAGAGTGATGTGTCTTTCCCTTGCACAACTAGTCCCTTACTCAGACTCTCGCACACCATAGGTTTTCTTGTAACCATAATATTAGGTGGCGACTCTTGAATTTTATAATCATAATTTTATGATTATACCCAAAAACCATTTCCTTTCCCAATACCCTTCAGGAGGCATTTAGCGAGTCATTTGACGTTGCCCCACGATAATAATGATGCCTTTTTTTATCTAATCTCTTACGTTATTAATTTAATGATCTTTTCTAAATAGTAATTAAGAACATTTGGAAATAAAAAGAGGTATGAAAAGTGGAGGATTGTTTTTTTTAATTCCAAATTTGATATGGCCACCATAATTTCACAATACCTCAGCAAGGTTATTTTAATTTACCCTTTATTCTGGGTCACTTTATCTATAAAATTTATGTTATATTTAAAGGTAAAATTTATATATACATAAAAAAATTTATTGTAACTAAATATGCAATATACATATTTACATATGAAGAAGATGAAAAAAGTAAAGTGGTAAATATTTTACAACTAAGAAAAGAATAATGTTCTATTTTCAATTTTTGGTTCCAAGTCATATACTTTAAATCATAATAATATAACATTTTACTATTTTGATTGCACGTGATACGCTACAAGATAGAGCAATAAATTGGATGGAAGATAATGTGTCTTTTATTTGTCTAGTGTTTCCAGACACTTCAGATTGCTGAAAAATCAGGTTTCCAACTTTTGAAAACAAAACCTATATTTAATCATTTTCATCTCAAACACACCTAAGAATAACCCTATAAACCTTAATAAATGCTTTTATAGCCTTAAAATAGTCAAAACCTTTCTAATTTTAACAACAAGATGAAAGGCACAAATCACCACCATTAAACCTTTTCATTAAAAGTAACATGTTGACACTAAGATCATCATTTTTTTATTACCAAAATCTTGAAAACCAAAAACTTTCTCTTTCTTCTTCAGAGACTGAAAAATGAATAAAATGATTTCTAGGATCAAAATAAAAAATAAATTGAACATTTGGGCTTGACCACACATGTTCGTCATGTTTTACATTGCTGGCATCTTTCTTTTAATTTTTTTTCGTTACCACAATATAAAACATTGTATCATGGAATTAGGTTGTAAAATGATTAAATCACAAAAAAAAACTTCTTATGACAAAAATAAATATAAAAGGACTGAAGTGAAAAAAACAAATATTAAAGTGCTTCATTGTTTATATGAATAGTAAAACACTATGTGATGTAAAAAAAAAAAAGATATTCAAGTGATGGTAGTATTTTTAAAGAAGCAAGAAAAATCCAAGAGTCAGGTCATTGACATGACTCTATCCAATAAGTTTGCTTAATTTAATAATATGATTAAAAAAAATTAAGCAATGATGGTAGATAAATCGAACAAAAAAAATGGCTCGAGTCAACCCGGGTTACCTCACCAAATTCGCGACCCAACACATGAGATCAAGATAACCCCATACAAAAAAAAGAAAAAAAATAACAAAGAACAAATACCCGAAAAACCCAATATATAAGGATCAAATTAAAAAAAAATCAATTATAAAAAAAAAAACTTAAGTCAACCTGAGCTAACTTTCCAAACTCATGATCTAGATTCTAAGGTTGGGATTATCTCATAGAAGGCAAACCAAAAAAATTCATGAAGCAAAATTTCCAATCAACAAAATCCTGATCAATAAAATGTTGAGGGATGAAAATGAAAAAGAGAATTTTTATAAAAAATATTCAAAACAAAATAAATAGCAATCTAAAGAATGAAAACCAAACCTGACATAAAAATATAATGAAATCAAATGTTGAGGGATGAAATTGAAAAAAAAATCAATTCAAAACAAAACAAATAGAAATTAAAAGAATAAGGATCAAGTTTGATAGGAAAAACAGATGAAGAATGATGAAATCATAAAAAAAATTCAATTTTAAAAACTATATTAAATAAAACAAAGATCAATTAAAAGAATAAGGATCAAATCTGATAGATTAAAAAAATATTGAAAGAGGTTGAAATTGAAAATATTTTAATTTTATAAATTATTTAAAATAAAACAAATAGTAATCAAAAGCCAGGGACAAAATCCAAAGGAAAAAAAAATCGAATGGTTGCTATGAAAATCTAGACGGTCAGGCGTTGAAATTGAGAATGAGAGAGAAAATAAGGGCACAAAAAAGAAAAAAATAAACCAGATGTTAGTAGACTACACGCACTACCTAGAGAGGGTGGGTCCACCAAGACGATTCCAACCCCATTATAGGAGGCTGTTTTTGGTCACCGCAATTTGTTGCACGTGTTGCCTGAAAACAACAGAGCGAATGACTCGGTGTATGCGCCATCCAATTTTAATTTTTAATAAATATTTATATTTAATACAATATCAAATTGCCTCTTAGTCAACATTATAACAAAAAACCAAGATGAAAATATGAATAAGCTATTGGATACCAATTAAATAAATTTTGTTTTTAAAGATAATTTAGTTATTTTACTATGTTTAAAGTGAAAATTCAAAAAAAGCCCCTAGAAACAAGTTTTATAATTCTTTTTCAAGAGTAATTTAATCATTTTATTATACTTTAAAAATATAAAAAAAATCAAACTATCATCAATTAATCTGATAATGACTAATATACATTACAAAAAGGTTGTATTATGAAAAAAATCAAGCTATCATCGATTAATTTGATAATGACTAACATACATTACAAAAAGATTATATTACCTCCAATAGACATACAATTGATTTTTATTAAGGTAAATTATATATTACATTATTTCAATCCAAACTACAATAAATCTGCATTCATAATAAAACATTGATTTTCTCTAGCTTTTTTTTATATAATATAATTAGTAAGACCAATTAGGACTTACGAATATATAGGTTAAGGTGGTTTGTAGTTATTCTTATAAATAATAATCTTCTCTTCAGGTTTCAAAAAGGAAAACGCATCAACTTGCTATAATGTCTTTTGTTACAATTTTAATTTAAAATTTACCTTTAATGATAACCATTAATAATTATTATTATAACCATTATAATTAATTACTATAACTATTATAATTAATTACTATAATTGTTTTATGTTTTAATGGTATTAATTGGTTATCATTAACTTATCATATTTAATTGTTTTTAATATGATTTGTAACTAACACACACATAGTGCAATTCATATTATTAGACATTCTTAGGAATAAAACACACTTTTCAATTTTAAACTATTCTCTCATATATTTTTTTAAAACATTCCTTTCTTAATTCTCCCAAGTTCTACTGTAGTTATTTTTTATTTGTCCTTTTAATTCAAGTGAGCATCAAGGGTGATTAAAGTTTGAGGAATTTTTGCTTCATCCAAAAATTCCAATGGATTGTTGTATCTTGAGAGAGATGCGCATTAAATTTAAAGTGTCCTTGAGTAGAGCGAGCATTTTCCCTCTAAGGATAGCACTACCATGTGCCACAATCTCAGGGTTCGTCTAAACCCTTACTCTTCTCATATTTACTTTTAGTAGAAATTATTTTTATTATTGCTTTCAATACTAAGTTACATCAAGTAATAATTGTTGCATTTGTTTGCCTTATTTATTTTTCATTAATTCTCCCAACAATATTAGAGAGAAAAGTTTTCACTTGGTTACTCTTTTTTTTTTTTTTTAAGATTGATTTGTTTGCTTGATTTTTGCTATGGAGATTATAAATTCCTTATCTAGTAAATCCGAAAGTTTTCTGGTCAAAACTTTCTTTATTGGCAGCAACAAATGAAATTATGGTTTACTAAATTAGGCTTTTTTTGTGATTATAAATGGTTATAAAAATAAAATTACTGAAAAACAAATACTGAAATATCAACTTTTGTAGTTGTTTCTAAGTGGTGCATCTTCCTCTAGCGGTATAGTTTACTCTAAGGATAAAAATATTTTATGTTGTGGTAAAATTTTAAATTCTTTGTCTGATAATATTTATTATATATTTTGTTATACTAAAATTGCTTTTAAATCATGGGAAGAACTTGAATATAACTATGGTACAAAAGAAAAAGGTCTTCAAAAATATTCAATTGAAAAATAGCTTAATTTTCCACTAGTTGATGGAAAAAGTGTTTCTGATCAAATCCATGTGTTTGAAAATATTATTTACAAATTAAGGGAATGAAACTTAATCAATTGATTCTTGTTTATTCTTTTATTAACAAATTACCATCTTTTTGGTTTGATTTTGCTAGAGGTTTAAAACAAGAACTTGAAAACTTTTCTTTTAATGACTTACTTGTTGATTTAAGGATTAAGGAAAAACATTGTGCATCACACCAACAAAAATCTATTTTCCATGTTAAGGCACATGTTGTTGTTGAGGGTTCTTTCAAACCCAGGCCTAAGACTTTTAAGAAAAAAAGGTAAAAAAAAAGATTTAATAATAATAATAATAATAATAATAATAATTATTATTATTATTATTATTATAGACCTAAAAGTAACTATATGAATCAGGAAAAGAGTGTGAATTGTTATGTTTATGGTAAATACAATCATATTGCTAAGGATTGCAACCATCATATTGCTTAGGACCTTAAGAGTCTTTTAAACCACAAGCCAATGTAGTAACTTTAAGGGCTAGCTCTTGTTCCCCAACTCATATGTACTTTATTTCTAGCCCCGAGTTAAATATGATTTTTAACTCAAATGATTAGTGGTTGGATTCTCTGACTAATGTTCATAAGTGTGTTAATAAAAGATTATTCTCATTTTATTATCAGGTATCAAGCACACGAATTGTGGGTATAGCGAATGAGATTGTAACTTAAGTCATAGGAGAAGGCCCAATAAAGTTGGAGTTGTTATCTGAAAAAAATTATTTCTTTGGATGGAGTCTTTCATGTTCCTGATTCTAGAAAAAAATTAGTTACTGCATCTTTATTAGATCAAAATGGATTTACCCTTGTTCTAGGATCTAATAAAATAGTTATAAGTAGGTTTGGTTCTTGTGTTGGAAAATCTCATTTGCCGAATGGTCTTTATAAACTAAGTTTAATGCCTTTTTCTAATGCTACTTTGCATTTTTTATCTTTATTTATTGCAAATGTTGAATGTTGTGATTCACGGCATGATAGACTTGGGCATGTTAACTTTAACACTATTAAAAGAATGATACATTTAGATTTAATATCTAAGTCATATATTAATAAATAAAAAATTTGAAATTTGTGTACAAGCTAAATAACCTAGAAAGACTTTTAATTCAATAGAGAAGAAAACAAATTTATTGGAGTTAATACATAATGATATTTATGATAGCAATAATATCTTGATTCATGGTGGTAAAGGATATTTTATAACTTTTATTGATGCTTTTTCAAGATATTGTTATGTTTATTTGACTAACTCTAAAAGTGAATAATTTGATAAGTTTAAAATTTTTAAAGCAGAATAGAAAATCAATTATAAAGAAAAATAAATATTTTATGATATGATAGAAGCGACGAGTATAATTTTAATAAAATTAATGAATTTTTAGAACTACATGGTATTATACATCAAGTAACACCTCCTTATTCACTACAATATAAAGGGTCAATGAAAAGAAAAAATAAAACTTTAATGAATATGGTTAATGCAATGTTAATTAGTTCAAGTTTGCATAATAATTTATAGGGTGAAGCTTTATATTTTGCTTATTATATTCTTAATAAAGTTCCTTATAAAAATTTAGATGAAACTCCTTATGAATTTTGAAAGAATAAAACATTCTTTAAAGTATTTTAAAGTGTAGGGATGTTTAGCAAAAGTAAATATTCATATTACTAAGAAAAGAAAAATAGGACTTAAAACTATAGATTGTGCATTTGCTGGATATTCTTTGAATAACACTACTTGTAGATGTTTAGTTATGCATTCTGATATTCTTGAAATCCTAAATAATATTAATATTGAGTCACGTGGTGTAATTTTCTTTGAAAATATTATTCCAATGAAAAATAAGTTGTCTAAACCTATTATTGAAGGTTCTTTTTTCCTAAAATAGACATTGTTAATGATCATGTTAGAAATATATATATATATATATATATATATATATATATATATATATATATATATATATATATATATATATATAAGAGCAAAAGATTTTGGTGCTAATTTTATACCTTTTTACATGAAAATGAACCTAAAACATATAATGAAGCTATGGCATCTTTTGAAACTCAATTTTGAAAAAAAGCTATAAAAGGTGAAATGGATTCATTAATTTCTAACAAAACTTAGTTTTTGACAAATTTGCGACAAGGTTGTAAGATAATACGTTATAAATGGATTTTTAGAAAGAAATTAAAAACCAATGGTTCGATAGAAAATTTAAAGCTAGGTTAGTTGCTAAGGGATTTAAACAAGAAGGAGTAGACTTTTTTGACACATATACTCTAGTTTCTAAAATCATTACAATTAGAATTTTGGTTTCTTTAGCTTCTTTTTATAAATTAGAAACCCATCAAATGGATATTAAAATGACTTTTTTAAATGGTGATTTAGAAGAAATTTATATGGACCAACCAGAAGGTTTTGTAATACCTGGTCAAGAAAAGAAAGTTTACAAGCTTGTAATATCTCTTTATGATTTAAAACAAGCTCCACACAATAGCACAAAAAAATTGATCAAGTCATACAGCTAATAAATGTGTTTATTTTAAACAAATTGAAAATGATTGTGATATTATGTTTGTATATTGATGACATTATGATACTTGGTAGTAAGATTCAAGTTATAGATATTACTAAATCTCTCTTGTCTAAACATTTTATTATAAAGGATCTCGGTTCTGTTAATGTTATTTTGGGAATTAAATTATCAAAAAAATAACGAATTTTCTTTGACTCAATCACATTACATTGAAAAATTATTAAAAAGTTTTAATTATTTGGATGTGTCTACAGTATATAGTTCTTTTGAACCTTCTACTAAATTAAGAAAAAAATAATGGTGAAAGTGTGTCTCAATATACATATTCTTAAATTATTGGATCTTTATTGCATTTAGCAAATCATATTAAACTTGATATAGCATATGCAGTTGGTAGATTATGTAGATATACATATAAACCAAATGTTTCACATTGAAGTGCTTCATAAAGAATTGTTAAATTCCAAAATGAATTATTGATTATGCATTTCATTATTCTGGTTTCCCTCCTATAATAAAGAGATTTATTGATGCTAATTGGATTTCTAATTCAAAAGAAACAAAGTCTACTAGAGAGTGCGTGTTTACTTTATGTGATAGTATAGTTTATTGGGAAATTTGTTAAATAAACTATGAGTACTCATTCTACCATGAAAGTAAAATTGGTTACATTAGATGCTGCTTATTCAGAAACTGGGTGGCTTAAAAAATTTTAATTGACATACCATAGACATATCACCATTACATTGTGATGGCCAAGCTATTATAGTTAAGGCTAAGAGTAAAAGTTTTAATAAAAAAAAAAGACATATGATCATTAGACATAAATCCGTCAGACATTTGATATCTTATGAAATTATTTCTTTGGATATTGTCAGGACTGAAAACAATATGGTGGATTCATTCACTAAAGGTTTGGCTTGCCAACAAGTTATTCAATCATCGAGGGAAATGAGACTGAACCCCTTAAATTACTCACAAACAGTGGAAACCTCCTATCTTTTAATGAGTGGCAATCCCATGAATGAAGTTCAACAGGTAAAAATAAAACTATTTGGTGATTAGAGAGAGGATAAATATTACATATATATATATATATATATATATATATATATATATATATATTACGGAATGGTCCTGAGTCCTATTTTTGTGATGATGTGCTCTCTATTATGATGATTAGAAAGAATTAATCTCTAAATGAATCCAAAGGTAAATTGTTTTGCGGGATTTGGCCACAAAACATCTTTAAGGGAGTGTGGTGATGGGGTTGCCACTATAAGAGCTTGAGCAACTATTTAAAGATACTCATGTGACAAGACACGTGTGCATGATTGTAAAAAACACAACATTGATAGAACCTTAAAATCACCCAATGTTGTGTGTGTGGTAAGTTTATACTTGGTCCAAAGAATCTAGTTCAAAACATTCTAGTTACTATGCTTCTTCAAGTTATGATTTATTTACATTAAATGTAGGTTCAAACCCTAAAGGTACCTAACACTTATTACACAACATTAATTGCTCACTTAAATTATTCAATATAAATATTAATAATTTTAAATCATGTGGGGGAATGTTACAATTTTAATTTATATTTACCTTTAATGATAACCATTAGTAATAATTATTATAGCCGTTATAATTAATTAATATAACTATTTTATGTCTTAATGGTATTAATTGGTTATCATTAATTTATCATATTTAATTATTTTAAATAAGATTAGTAACAAATATATATATATATATATATATGGCATGTGCAATTCATATTATTAAAGATTTTTAAGAATAAAACGCACTTTCCTATTTTAAACTATTCTCTCACATATTTTTTAAAAAAAACATTCATTTTTTAATTCTTTCAAGTTCCACTACAATTATTTTTTATTTATCCTTTTAATTTAAATGAGCATTATGAGTGATTAAGGTTTGGAAAAGTTTTGTAGCATTCAAAAATTCTAATGAATTGTTGTATCTTAGGAGAAATGCGTATTATATTTGAAGTGTCCTTGAGTAGAGGGAGCGTTTTCTCTCTATGGATAGCACTACCATGTGCCATAATCTCAGGTTTCATCTAAACCCTTACTCTTTTTATATTTATTTTTAGTTAAAATTATTTTTATTTTCTTTTAATAATTGTTGAATTTGTTTGCCTTATTTATTTTTCATTATTTCTCCTAACATCTGTAACGACATGGCATGGCATTACTAGTTAAGAGGACATTTTGGAACGTGTTTGGAACAATGTTTTCCAAACATTTGAAGTTTTGTTTTTGCTTAATATTAAAAAATTTATGTTTTTGAATCGTTTTGATGTGCTTATATAAAAATATTATTAATAAAAAATGAATAAGTATTTTTTTAATGCATTTTAGAGTAAAAAAAACACTTTGATAAATAATCACTATCACACTCACAGACACATTCTGAATAGGAAACTTATCCTGGCCTCACTAGAAACCAAGTAGAACCATCAATGTGGCCCTACCTAACACCCACCCACCCACTCAATCCGATGTACCTCACGCTAAAACCGAAACATTTTTTTCCTTTTTAAAAAATAAAACTTATTTTTAATTATTTTTCACCTTAAAATACCCAAGAATAACCCTAAAAAACTTAATAAATCCTTTTGTAGCCTTAAAATAGTCAAAACTTAGTTAGAGATTGAGAAATAACCTAAAATCACAAAACTTCCTGATTTTTCCAACAAGATGAAAGGCATAAGTTACCACCATTGAACTCCTTTCATTGAAAAGAATTTGTTGACGACAAGATCGTCATTTTTTATTGTTAAAATCTTGTCAACCAAAAGCTTTCTCTTTCTTCTTCTATGTTTTAGAGACTTTCTCTCTTCTCTTTGAATTCAGGGACTGAAAAACAAATAAAATGATTTTTGGATAAAAAAAAATATCAAACGTTTGGGCTTGACCAAGCATGTTCTTCATGTTTTACATTGCAGTCATCTTTCTTTTTATTTTGTTCTATTACCACAATCTAAAATATTGTATTATGGATTGGTTGTAAAATGATTAAATCACAAAAATAAATAAATCTGATAACAAAAATAAATACAAAAAGAATAAAGTGAAAAAAAAACATTATAGTGCTTCATTTGTTTTATATGAATAGTAAAACATTATGTGAAAACCTTAGTTTTTTTAGTATATAACTAGTCGGGGTGTTCATTTTCGGTTCAGTTCAGTTTTTATAAAAAAAAATAACCAAACCGAATTTTAAAAAAAAAAAACAATCGAAACCGGTTCAAACCGACAGGTTTCGGTTTGGTTCGGTTTTTTAGAGCAAAAACCGGTTCAAACCGGTTTGGCTCGGTTTTTTCCGGTTTGGCTCGGTTTTTCTGGTTTTCTTTGTTCGCTTCGGTTTTTTCAGTTCCAGGCTTAAAAAACCGAAACTGAACCGAACCGGTCGGTTTTTTCAAAATTTTAATCAGTTTAATCAATTTTTTTTCACGGTTTGGTTTTTTTGGTTTTTTTTTCCGGTTTAATCGGTTTTTTGATTTTTTTGAACACCCCTAATAACTAGATTAGTGGCCCGTGTTACGCCATAGGCCGAACTAAACTTTTTCTAATGTAAAAAAAAAAGATATTCAAGTGATGGTAATATTTTTAAAGAAGTAAGAAAAATCCAAGAGTTAGGTCATTGATGTTACTCGATCCAATAAGTTTGGTTAATTTAACAATATAATAGAAAAAATAGGCAACAATGATAGATAAATCAAACAAGAAAAAGTGGTCAGAGTCAACCAGTCAAACTTGTAACCTGACACCTAAAATCATGATAACCCTCATAGAATGAAAAGAGAAAAAATAATAAAACTCAATCCCCAATAAACTCAATATAAAAAAATAAAATTGAAAAAAAAATCAATTATAGAAAAGGATCTAAAAAGATCTAAGTCAAGACCTAAGGTCCTCTCAACAAAATCCCAGTCAACAACAAAGTATTGAGGGATGAAATTAAAAAAAGAGAATTTCAATTAAAAAAAAGATCCAAAACTAAATAAATAGCAATCTAAAGAATGAGAACCAAAGTTGACATAAAAATAAAATGAAATCAGATGTTAAACGATGAAATTGAAAAATAAATTTAATTAAAAACTGAAGAATAATGAAATCATAAAAAAAAATCAATTTTAAAAACTATCTCAAATAAAATAAAGAACAATTAAAAGAAAGAGGATTAAATTCAATAGATGAAAAATATTGAAAGCTGATGAAATTAAAAAAAACAACTTCTAATTTTATAAATTATTTCAAATAAAAAATAGTAATAAAAAAACATGGATTAAATCTAAAGGAAAAACAAATTGAATGATTGCTTTGAAAATCTAAAGGGTCAAATATTGAATTAAGGATGAGAGAGAGAAAAAAAAATTATTGATGCCAAACCATATGTTAGTAAGCTACACGCACCACCTAGGGAGGGTGGGTCCAGAAAGACAATTCCAACCATATCATATAAGGTCTTTTTTGTCACTGCAATTCGTTGCATGCATCGCCAAAAAACGACAGAGCGGATGACGCGATATATACACCATCCAATTTTAATTTTTAATAAATAGTTTCAATAGCCATGTTATTGATTTTTTTTTACAAAGGTAAATTATTTATTACACTATTTCCATCCAAACTACAATAAATATATATTTACAGTAAAATATCGATTTCTTTTAACTTTTACTAGTATATTGGCTCGCGCTTCGCAACGGGTTAATACTAATTTTTTAAAAAATATAAAAAAATTATAAAAAATATATTAAATATTTTGAGTTTGATATCAAACCTAAAATAACCTTGAATCTAGTTAAAAAATAAGACCCAATAACATTATATCTGGCTATCAAAAAGTTCAAAAGTTATTGAATCTAGCTAAAAACCGACCCATTGCTAGTAACTTGAACGACAGAAAATTATTTAATACAATATTATCGATTTTTTTTTCAAGTAACGTAAATTATTTAATAAACTGTTTCGATCAAAACTACAATAAATCTGCATTCACAGTCAAATATTGATTTATATATATATATATATATATATATGATGGCGCGCGCACACACATAATTCGTAAGAGCAATGGGGACACGGGAGTGTACAGGTTAAGGTGTAGTAATCTTCACTCTTCAATGCGTTCTAAAAAGGAAAACGCATCAACTTGCTACAGTATCTGTAACGATGGTGACATGGCATGGCATTACTGGCTGAAAAGGAAGTTTATCCTGACCTCACTGGAAACCAGCCAGAACCATCAATGTGGCCCCACCTGACACCCACCCACTCAATCCGGTGCACCTCACGCTAAAACCGAAGCTTTTTTTTTTCCTTCCCAAAAAACAAAATAAAAAACAATAACAATACCAGTCAAAGCAAAACACCCCATTTAAAAATGGTCATTAGCGTGAAGCATACACACGCGTCGGTCATTTAGCACTGACTCCGTCTAGAAGAAAGCACGTCTGTCGGGTATCGAGGCCTCGAGTGACGAGAGAGGCCCATGGATCCTGCAGGATGGTCTTCTGCTCACCAGCCGGTTGGTGGTGACCGGGAAACTGCGTGGTACCGGTAAAAGCGGATTACAGGCAGTAGCAGGCAGCTTTGGACAGGAGAGGATTCTTGGGAAATGGGTTTCGAAATAAAATGAAGTGTGAGAGATGGGTAGGGTTTGGTTTTGAAAACGGTTAGCTAGGGTCGGATGAGGTTGGGGCCCACACAGCATGATCTTTGAGATCTTCGTTTGTTTGTTCCGAGGGTATTTTGAGACTTATATTCTTCCATTCATGTCCCTCTACCCTAAGGTCACCTCCATTCCAAATTTTATTTTTTTTATATGTAAAAGTATTGTCAAATAAACTTATTATTTTTTACTAATCAAACAGTTATATATTTAAAAGAATTTAATAAATTTTCATGTTGCTCTTAAATTTAAATCCAACAAACCAAAGAATGAAACAATTTTTTTTAATTAATAGATCTTTTTTTAAAATCAAAACAAAATTTGTTAAAACAAATAAGTAATATGAAATATTAGTTTAAAATATTTTAACTTTAATCTATTTTTTTTACTCATTTTCACTTTAAAACATCTCAAAAATTTCATAAGAAGCCGAATAAAAATGACAATCAAACTAATCAAAAAACAAAATAGCAAACATTGATCTACGTTTCTAGTATAGTTATAGAAAAATATCATATTCATTAAATTCAGAAGATAGTCCATTGATACAAAAATTAATCTTTTTTTAATCCTTGTTCTTTTAATTTTCAATCTGAAACCCCATTAGATTCTAACTTCGCAAAATAAAAGCTTAATTCGTCACTTAATATCCCACAAAATCCAGTAGATGTGAGTTCATTTAAATTAAATTAAATTTAAAAAATAAAAATAAAACCTTAGTATTTTGACTTTGAATGATGAAATTACAAAGATAAAAGTTTGAAAAAAAAGGTTGTATTGTTTAGAATGAACAGTTCAATCCACAATAATATTTATCTAGCGCTATGCTATAGTATTTGATAAAATAACTCAAAGTTGTTTTAAATATTGTTTTATACTCTAATCATGAAATTATACTTATTTTAAATCTCTATAAAAAAAATTTATAGTGTTAGTGAAATATTAAAATTTAATCCGATGATAAATGAATTAAATTTAAAATAAAATATTTTTGAATTAAAAAGGAAAGAGTAAAGTTGTAAGCTCCCGGTTAGAAATTTTTCAAGTTTGTGGAACATTAAAATTTTGTTGTGGAGATAAAATGGATTAAATTAGCAAACACGATTGAAATTTTATTTTAAGATAAAGGAGTGTAAATTGACTTGGATGAAAAAGGGGTTAAATAAAAACAATGATAATGATAAGAAAAGGGAAATAAACCAAAATAATTTTTTTTGGCAATAGAAGGATTTAAAAGTGATTTAAAAGGGTTATTGGGCAAAAAAAAAAAACCAAAGAATTGTGAGGCTCAATGTGTAATTATAGAAAATTTGGGTTATTGATGTAATGAAAAGAAATTTGTAGTTATAATAAAAGAATCTTGTTTTCTTAAGAGGCCATGGCCAACCAACAAAAAACAGAAAGAGGGAGGTTGAATGTTTGATTTTTCTTGGATTTTATCATTTAAAATCACTAAAAAGATGCAGATTAATGGATCAATGAGAGGTTTAAAAAGGATTGGGACTAGAAATTCAAAACCTTCTTAAGCTTTATGGACTTAAAAGTGGCAGGTTTCATAGAGTAAAACAAGAAGTGAAGGGAACTTATTTTCATTGCTTTTATCCTTCTAAATTCTTGAAAATAAGAGGCAAAAGACTTCTCTAATGAAATCATTCATGATGGTTTGTGAATTTTAAGCTTGATTGTAGTGTATTGAGTTATGAAAAATGGGTCTATCAGATTAAATGTTTTGTTATGTGATTTTATGATGTTCTTTAACATGAAAATATAATGGGTATTGTGTGAATTGAAAAAATTAAAAAGAAAAGGTTAATCTTTTTACTAATGGAAAATTCAGCCTAGCATTTAATTTAAGAAAATAGGATTTTTCTTATTGGATTGAGTGTTAGATTATACTTAATTATATTAGAAGTAAGGGTTAAAGTATGGGAAAAGTGCCAATTGAAAGAAAATTTGAAAAAAATTAGGATGGGTTTTCTTTTTACCATATTCGACTATATTAGAGGAAATGGAAGGACTTGAATACAATAATTTATTTGGCTTTGAACTATGTTAAATTGTGTTTTAAAAAGGGTTTAATGAATGGGTAATGGTTAATTTATATATATATACACCTACTCTTTGATGATGGAATTCCACCTCAGAAAATTAAAAAGGATGGGTTAGTTGGTTTAGTTGGTATGAAATTTTAGCTAAATATATGATTAAAGGGAAATATATATATTGAGAAATGTGTTATTTCATAAATTTTGTTTTTTTATATGAAACTTGTGTAGTAAAGAATTGATTTTGAAAAATTGGAGAAAACTCACATTTCCTTCTCATGTGTATGATTCAGCCAAAGACAAAAGAAAATGAAATTTGTAATGGTTGAGTTAAATGCTTATGAGAATTGTATTTAAGCATAAATATAGTGAAATTATGAATGGAAATAAATATGCATAAAACTTGAATGATTTTATTGGTTTAAAACTTGAATTTGAAAAGAAGTTCTAGTAATTAATGGATAAGAGTATAAAATATAAAATTCATGTTAACACAGGAGAGGGTGCCGGAGTGGTACAGATGTAGGGTAATGTATTTAAAGCTCAAATATTAGGTAGGTGCTTGATACCTTGACATTTTTATTTAACAATTTATTAAGTCAAGTAACTACATATTCTTTTAATGTGGTATGTTTATATTTCAATTGTAATATGTGTAGAATTAGTTACCTGGTAATATGGTTAATGTCTAGTAATGAGTAAGTGGAACTAGTTACCTGGTAATAGAGTTGGTGCTCGGTAATGGGCAGGTAGAACTAGTTACCCAGAAGTAGGGCTAGTACCCGATAATGGGTAGGTGGGGCTAGTGTATGGTAATGAACGGATGAATTAGTTGTCTGGTAATGAACGGATGAAGTAGTTGTCTGGTAATGGAGATAGTGTCCGGTAATGGGCGGCAAAACTAGTTATCTGGTAATAGAATTAGTACCCAGTAATGGGCTACAAAACTAGTTACCTGGTAATAGGACTAGTGCTTGGTAATGGGCTACTGATATCAGTTCGTTTGATGACCAGAATATACGACTTGACAAGATGGTTCAACAAGATTATAGAATCACTTAAAACGATGAATTAAGATCGTGACATATTATTGAAGTTGACTTATTATTTTGTATGTTTTATTATGTGATTTTATTTACAATACGTGTTAAATCAATTTCTGGTACATCGCAATCTTTAATAGAGTAATAGATATTTAAAATCTCTTTTGTTTAAGTAATGAAAATGTAATTTTGGATTGAAATTATTTTGCAATGTAATTTTGGTGTGTAATTAATGCTAAAATTTATGATATTTGCAATATCATTGATAGAATATCTTATTAGGCTTTTATAATATTATCAATCCACTTTAGCATATTAGACTTGAAAATGCATGAATTTATTTTAAAATGTTTTTCTCTGAGTTCTTGTATTTTATTTCATTTGGTTATTATTCATGAAAATTGTTTTATAAGATATGAAGTGATTGAAATTGGAATTATATGTGTTCTAATCTAGTGATATGATGAAATGATTAAGTTTAGAATGATTGGACTCTTTGAAAAAAATGATTGTAAAGAACTGTTTATGTGTTGTCTGTAACTCGATATTAATATTTTTAGAGGAGATTCTATCAAAATTTTGATAGATTTAGAAATAATAATTCTCCTAGCCTTTTACTTAAATTGAAATGTTAATCATACTAAAAGTTTGAGTATTAAATGGGGTCATTATACTTGTATTCATAAAAAATTATATACCTCTAAAAAGATTTTAAAAAAATTATAATATTAAAAGAATTATATTCATATTCATGAAATTCTTATGATTGAATTCAAATCAACAATCTAGATTTTTATTTATATACTAGGTGATTATTCATATACATGTGAAGTTAGTTATTTATTAGGTAAAACTCGATTATATTCTATCCTAATTTTTGACACTTGACCATATAACAAATGCTAAAAAAACATATTTAACAAACTAGCATAGCCTTAAAATATATTTTGGTATTAAAATAGTTCCTTGTGTTGTGTTATGAACAACATTATCCATAGATTGCATTGTCTCTAACAACATAATATAATAGGTGTGTTGTTCTCAATAGCGTAACGTATTAACTAAACAATTATGTTACAACACTGGAATTTAATTAGGTCAACCCTAACTAAATTCCAAAGCCAAAGCCAAACCCCAAACCATAACTCAAACAGAAATCTAAACCTCAAAACCAAACCCAAACCCAAACTTTAAACTCTAACCTTAACCATTAACCCTAACACCAAACCTTAACCCTAAAATCACAAAACCCTATACCCTAAATAAAATCTAAACCTAAACCCTAAAACCAAACACCAAACCCTAACCATTAAAACTAAAGCCTAAACCTCTAGCCCTAACTCTAACCATAAACCCTAACCTCAACAATAATATAAAACACTACTCCAAAATTAAATCCCAAACCTTTTTAAATCATAAACCCTAATATAAATTATAAATCTAAACTCTAAATCCTAAATTATAATATAAAACACTAGCCCTAAACCCTCATAAATCATGAACCATAACCTAAACCCCTTATAGATCCTAAACATATATATTGATAGCATTAGTATCAATTTGTTTATTCTAACTAGGCCATCACATGATTGTACAAGTTTTAAGAGATTCTATTATTCAAATTTTATCACCATTGATGCATTGTTTATTTGATTATTGTAATAGTTCAACCTAACCTATAGAACAATAATTGGTTTAACTATTTCTTTTACTCTAATTACTTCACTTAATTGTGTTGCCTTCACTCATTTAAAAACGTTTGGTTTGAAATTCTAAACAACATAGTTATGAAAATTCAAAGTATACTTAACAATAGTGATTTCTCTTTAGGAAGCCTAAAATAATTATAAAAGCAAAATCAAATACAAACTAATCATTAAAAAAACAAAAAAAACCATATAATAGCTATATATAACCAACTTTATCACTAGTACTTCTTCACCTATTTCTTGTTAATAGGTAAGCTTTATAAGGATCATGTTTTGGGACTCGCATAGGTCCTCGTCCTTAAGCCACCTCATTCCCATCTATGACATCATCTAAAAGTGAAGCCTTCCTAACCACGTAAGTCTAGAATGGCAAGTGCTGAACCAATTGGTGGTTAGGGCATATCTCACATCATTAGTTGCCTTATGAGCCACGACAATGGCTCATCAACCCTCCCATAATAAAATCTCCACCTAACATATTAACAATTACATATATCAATCTATAATATATAAAACTCATCATTTATCATAGGTTAATAACTAATGAATAAATATGTACCAATTTATTATGGCACAGTGTATGGGGCTTATATCATATGCTTGCGCCTAGGAATATGGTTAGATAGTGGTGTGATAAAACATCACATAATTTTCATATACACATCAACTAAAATAATAAGATGCACCCCTCCATACATAATGCCCAATTATCCTTATTTTCCCCACGATGACTTATCAAATCCAGTTCATCATTAGTGTCACATGACATTATAATGGCAATGCAACTCAACCACCTTAAAAAATATAAGTTGATCCATTAATGTCCATATATTCCTAGACATTCTACAAATATAAAGAATAGCTAAAAGCTCATTTTCATTGTTATAAACAATTTGATGTAAAAAAATAATATAAAAAAAGATTTGAAACATTATTTTTTAAATTAAACGTGATGAGGATATTGTTCATTCAACTCATTATGTTAAAATCACAAGATGTGGGTTAGATTACCTTTAAACATCATAGTCCTACACAACCACAAAGTTATTATGATTTTCCAACTATTCTAATTTATATGCTAATAAAAAAACTATTTTATAATATATACTATCTAGCTTCTATTATGATTGGTAGCCTCAAATTTTTATCAATCATCCATCTTCCTATCAGCTAAGGATGCCCAACGTATAAATGTTCTCAGGACCATAATTGTATATAGTAATATCCAAACTATTATAAATTGCTCATATATAGTACTATCATGTAAATAAAATATGATAAATCAAAACACTTTATTTTAATTATTATACTTGTAAAAGTAGCAATGAATCCCTAACTTGTTTTGAGTCTATCATGCATCCATGACATAGCTAGAAGTATATATTAGCGGTAACTGCAGACCCCTAGTTAAATACTCGAATATGATCAAACTCTTTCAATAATAGTAGATATGTAACTAATGTTGTATTGCCAGCCAGACTTGTGAATAAAATATTGCCAAACACGTGCATGATGTATGCTCTAGGATACCCATACAAAATCTTCTTAGTCGTATCATCAAGTAGTAGGCTAAAACAAGTCTACTCAATCCATTTTAGCTTGATGGCATACCTCTTCATAACATCTATGGAGGTACATATCCTAATGAGCATCAACATAGATCCTCTATTTATATCAATCCCCTATCGATCATAGGTTATCCATTAATAGGCATCCTAAGTAAAATAATAATATGTTGGAGTGTAACTATTATCCCATCTACATGAAGATAAAACATTTTAGGTCTCATGACTCCATCTCTCAATCAACACATAAATAAATCCATGATTTAGCCTTATGTGTTGAAGGCATATGATAATAAAGAAACCTGCCTATATGATGTATGCTGACATTAATCTATGATGTTAATAGTAAAAATCCATCAAATAACATAATATTAATTATGGTATTGTAAACATGGTTGAATATTAACATAGTTAAATATAATAAAAAAAAATATACTTACATGTCTCACACATACATCTTTTAATTTATGATAGTTTTGCAAGTATATAGCCAAACTATATATTAGACCAAATACAAAATTGCTCCCCTTAGTGTGTCGGGTATGGTATCCACCATATCGATGGATTCCCTATAAACCCGAAGCACCACCTCTTGTATGTGGCATCGTCTCAATGCGAGCCTGTAAAATGTAAGTTTATCCTACTTAATTGTTAATATTTAAACAATAAAATAAAATATAATAAAAAATAACATTAATGTAAAACAATAACAAATAACATCATGTACACCAATAACAATGTTCATGCATATGGTCCAATTTGAGAATTTTTTTATTTTTTTATTTTGCCCTCTCTCACCATACATGCTATATTTTCCCCTCTTTTGCATCCATCTGATTATGCAACATAGTAGATGTCCCTTAATGTCGACTAATTATATCTAAGGTCTAGTATATTCATTCCATAGTGGTTCATTAACTAAGGGATGAAGTAAAGGAGCATATAAGTTTTTGTACATGTTAACATTGTAAAACAGGTTAACAAATTAGGCATAGTCAACTTGATATGTTATACAACATGCAAGGAGATGTGAACATGATTGATGGAACATTCACCATTTACCACATCATAACTTCCTTCTTACATGTTAATAGTTCATTAAATCTCTCTTCAAACACCAAGTTTAAGAGGTATTGACCTAAAAAACTCTCGTTTCAATGTTGAAGAGAGTTGTTGTATGGTCTCTTGATTTACTTGAATCTGTTATGATTTCACAAAATACTTATGAAAGCTATAATATACAACGAGAAATGAAATCTTATGCATAAGATAGTTAATGGACAAAATGCTTACTTGTCCTATAAAAAGTTAACTAGACTAGATTATTAACAAGCAATGCAGATCCACCTTTCAAGACATTATTAAATACTTTTGATATATTCATTATCATATTGCCATAACAATGGCCCCATTTAACAAAGTGCTTATTTTGTATCCTTTGGCTTAAGTTATTGTCATTCTTTGATTCACAGGTCCTTCTCAATTATTTGACCAAGCCATGTATCAGTTTTTCACTTTGATGTTTCATCACACATCACATCCAATTTTTTTTTTCAAAATTAGATCTTTGAACCTGATGTCAAAGTTTTTGACAAAGTAATGCGAACAATACTGGTGAATCCTAACCAACTCGGGCCATATCTCTACTATAGCATTCTTGTTAATTACCATATATCTATACGATAATTTACATATACCAATACAACCACCTATAATATATTTCCAAATGCAATGTAAGAACCATGTTCATTTATAATTGGTTTCTTTTTCAAATAGAGCAAAACTCAAAGGAAATATCCCGTTGTTTGTGTTAAAATCAATTGTAATAAAAAACTTTCTAATAAACTGCTTATATAGGTAGGTGCCGCCAACACTTATCAATGGCCTATAATACCTCAAACCCTCAATTACAACTCCATATGCCTAGAAAAAATCCCAAGTATTTTTATAATATCCTTAAAATATCTTTTGTGATTCCACTATACAACTATACTATGACTTGATTCTTAAAGAGCCAACAACAATATAGGAAGAATTTTAAATGACTTTTCATGTGAATTGAAAAGTCTTTCGAGAACTTTTTATTTTTCTTGGCATGCCTCTTGATATGATACATTAAATACATATTGTGTACTTATTGCTACTTGAATGGTAATAATATTTACACTTATGTTAGTTGTCATAATTGTGGAAACCATTAATACAATGAATTTGAATCGAGTTGCTCGTGTTTTTCTCTAACAAATGCATTGGTATATGTGTGAGGACTAGTTAAATTTGAGATCTCAGATGAATCTAAGTTTTATGGTACCTATACATAAACACCATTTACATTATATTGCATTCACACATTGTAATTGTACATAAGTTATGGTTGAGCGTTGAACTTTATATCATGATAAGTTTGCAATGTACCACCACTTATCTACATCAATTAAATAAGATTTTGTTATGAAATTTTGTCCATCCTCCACCTAAACACTTATGCTTGAATTGCTAACCCAGAGCCTAATCATTGCATACCACTTTATAAGCTTTACTATTATCTTTGAATTTTGGAACGAGAGGTGCCATTAACCCATCAACTATCTCAATATTAAAAGATGAAACTGGCAAAAAGAAATTTTAAAAAATCATAACAAAAATTCATCAACAAAAAAACAAAAGAAAAAAAAAAGGCAAAACAATGTGGATTACTATTCTAATCCACAATGCAATAGGTGTGAGTGAACAATAATTTCTCACACCTTCTAGTTTGGTGGCCTCGTGGGTCGTACCAATTTTTTTTTCACTCGAAGAAAAAAGTTCAGGATACAATTATGCTCTTAAAGAAGTGAGAGAAATTAGATAATTAGGTTAAATCTTAATTAAATTAATAATATGATAAAACATGAGGCTGCAACAACAAAACGAATGTTTTAAAAAATATTGCTCTAGGCAAAGCTGCGGAAAAGAAAATAAGACCATAAAAAATATCAACCTCTGTTAACCTTAAAACCTGTGTCCCAAGTCATCAAACTTTAAGCATTATACATGGAAAAAAAATCATGAAACTCAATTTCTAATAATGAAATGTTGAATGTTTAAATCAAAAAAAGAAAATTACACAAAAAATAAAAAATAACAATTAAAAGAATGTGTTAAATTTAAAATAAAAAATAAATTACAGGGCAACAACAAATTTTTAATTTGAGAGTTAAATTGAAAATAATAAAAACATTAACAAATAGAAAATTAATTAAAAGAATGAGGTTCAAAATGGGGGAAAAAAACAACACACTATAAACTTGGATCGAAGGGTAAAATTAAAAACAATAAAATTTTTATAAAAGGGTCAAGGAAAAAAATAAAAAGAAAAATCTAATGAATAAGAATCAAGTTGAAAACATCAATACATAATAATAAAAAATGAACATGTATAATTTTTCAATGTATTTTTTATATTAAAATAATCCTAAATGTAAATTAAAAAACTTATGCATGCATATAATTAAATAAATCAAGAACTATTATGTAAAGAAATAAAAAAAATCATTAACAACAAATAAAAATAAAATTGAAAAGACAAAGAGACAAATATAGATCAAGATATTTATCGTAATATTGGTCATTTATCTGGTTGTGTTTAATGAATTTATTTTTTAAAATCCTTTTGTAATAGAAATCGACACACACATAAAATTTATTGAATAAAAAAAATATCATGTAAGGCTGCACATATTTAAAATATTATAAAAAAATAAATATTTTTTATTTCTAAAAATAAATTTATTATATATAAAATATTAAAACAATTATAGAGGAATCATACTAATATTTTCAAAAATTAAACAAATCCAATATAATTAAAAAATAATTATTATTTAAGAAAGTCTAAATAAGAAAGAAAAAAATTACAGAGAAGTAAAATACAAACTTAAAAATTGTTTATAGAAAAACATATAAAAAAGGTTTTAATTAAAAAAACAATATATATATAAAGAATGAGGACAGACCAAGCGTCTGGCCCATGAATAAAGGCTTGCACGAGGGCCTATATATTTTGTTTTAAGTTAATGGGGCGGAAGGCATGTCGTACGCCCCAATTCAGCTTTAACAGACTATGCAATGTCTCAGATCCCCAAATTTCTGCTATTGAGGTGGTCGGAAAATTAGGGTCGCTTATTTTTTTTTTATGAATAAAGACTTGCACGAGGGCCTATATATTTTTTTTGTAAGTTAATGAGGTGGAAGGCATGTCGTACACCCCCAATTCAGCTTTAACAGACTATGCATCGTCTTAGATCCCCAAATTTCTGCTATTATGGTGGTCGGAAAATTAGGGTCTTTTTTTTTTTTTTTTTTGCTTCTAAAAACCTATTTTCAACTCAAAACACCTAGAAAATACTCTAAAAACCTTGTTAAACTAATTCATAACCTCCAAAAGCATAAAAAACTGCTTTAAAACTCAAAATCAACTCGAAACTAAAAATCTTCCTGAGCTCAAATCTATTTTTTTTAGTCATTTATAAGGTAAGCAAAACACCTAATTTAAACTTCTCTTATCATATGGAACCACTTGGATAAAAAATCTATCGTTTTGGTGGTTGAAATCGTTGCAATGATAACATTCTTTCTCCAGACCAGAATTCAGCGATCTCTCTCTCCTCAACCAAATAGGATGAAAAATGATGAAAATAAAGTTTGGTACTAAAATTAATGTTTTTATAATAAGAGGGACTGGTCATTAAAATTAAAATGCTCATTACTATTTTTTCTATTATATCCATCATTACGACTCTAATTCTTTTAATCCAACCACTTTCTTGTTTATTTATCTTAGATACTTCATGATTTGTGTAAATAAAAAAACCAAATAAAAAATAAAAGTAAAAAAATAATAATTAAAAAATGATATCATTTATATTTAGACTTTATAACACTTATTTTTCATCAACAAGAAAAAAAGGAAATAACCTTATTTACATCAAATTTGTCACTCTTCTTTTCATGTCATGTACAATATAACAACCCTTTTATTTCCTTAACCTTTTATTATTTTCGTCAACTTAGCAGAGTATGGATAAAAAATTAGGACAAACCTTAAAATTGTCTCTGGTGATCTCAAATAATTCTTTGCATTAATTTTATCATCAAATGTTTAACATTTTTCATTAAGTGATTTTAACGAAAGTCCTTAATTGAGAAATAAAACTAGTTTAGAGGTAAATTTGATATAAAAAATAATTTGGGGATATATTTATAAATATGAAAAAAAATGCATGCTCTAGGATTTGGAACCTTTTTTATTTATTGGTAAATAAACTTCTCTCCACTAACCTAATCCATCAATTTGACGTGTATTGCATTCTAAAACAATGTGTTGTATTGAAAAACAATTTATTTTAAAAATAAATGATATGGCATGTAATTAATTGCACTTTTTAAATCTATATGAAAAATCAAATGAGAATTAAACTTTGGGACAAAAGGAGTATGTAGCATATAGAGTAATTATTTTAAAAGACAACATGAATAACAGATAAAATGTAGTCTAACTTAAAAAATCAAGACAATATATTTTTTAAAAAAATATTAAAACGACAACTTATTAGATTGACTCGGATCAACTCAGGTTAACCTATTAAATTTGTTGTCCAAGTCATGATACCCTGATAACCTAATACAAAGTAAATAAAAAAACTATTAAACTCAATTTTCAATCAACCCAACGTTGAATGATATAATTGAAATAAAATTCAACTAAAAAAATAAATTGAGTCAACTCGAGTTAACCTGCCAAACATAAGTTATGAGATTTGACCTCGTAACGATGACTAATAATCAAATAAGCCACCGCAGAACAACTATAGAACTCATATAGATTATTTGATAGAAATTTCATCTCTTTTCATAGAGGATTTAATACAAATTTCAGTATTAGTCAATAAAATAAACAAAAATAATAGTTATAATGTATTAGACTTTAAAAAATGGTTTTTTTTCACATCTAACTAATAAAAAAATTAAAAAGTAAAAATAGTATTTTTTACCTATTACTAAACAACTACCAACTGGATAACTTAAATAAATAGGACATAATCACTTAATCTTTTTTTGCTACTGTGCAAGCAAGATTAAGTTTTATAACCTATTAAAAATTTCAGGTGTTTCTAACATATTTTCTAGTAAAAAAAGTTTAAATAGTGTGGGGGTTAACTCAATATGACATAATCAATTTAACGGGTCCAAAGACAATATGAATGACTGATAAAAATATAATTTGATTAAAACAATTTTAATACAATATTTTTAAAAAATAATATTGAGATGGAAACATATTGAATCAATCAGTCAATCCGGGTTAACCTGCTAAATCCTTGACCAGAATTAAGGAACCGAGATAACCTTATAAAAAGCAAATAAAAAATAATTATGAAAATCAATTCTCAATCAACTCAATGTTGAATGATGAAATTGAAAAATGAATATTTAATTAAATAAAAAGACTAAAAAACAAACAACTCGAGTCAACCTGGATTAACATGCCAAACTCAAACCCGTTTCCGGTGACCAAGATAACTCTATAAAAAGTAAATAAAAAAATTATGAAGTTCATCTCCAAATCAATCTAATGTTAAAGGATGAAATAAAAAAAATTATTAAACAAAAGACAAAAAAAAATAACTAATTCGACATGAGTTAACTTGTTAAACCCGTGATCTAGGTAATGAGACCAAAATAACCTTATAGAAATCAAACAAAAAATAATTATGAAGCCTTGTTCCAAATCAACAAAATATTGAAAGATAAACTTGGAGGGGGGACTCAACTAAAAAAGATTAAAAAAATCTGAGTTAATCAGCCAAACTCGCAACTCGAATCATGAGACTAAGATAAACAAACCTATTGAATAATAAATTAAAAAGAAAAAATAAAAACTAAAATAAAAATAAAAAAGAGAAATATTGTTCAAATAAACAGTGGTTTTAAAGAAAGGGAACAATGAGTTACCCTCATTTAATTTTTGGGTTATTTTGTATTTTAAAATAATAATGAATACATGAAGAATTTTGATTCCATAAAGAGAGAGAACTATATTATGCTTTGATTGAGAGGGAGATTGTTACCCTTTGAATATTTGTTGTGGCAACTGAACTAAAATTAGTAAAATAGAACAATAAACACATTGAAAAACTCTAGAGATACTTTTACATTCAATAAATAATAACAAAGAAGAGTAAAATACCTTGGAAAAAGTAAAATAAAGTGTTTGTTCATTTCATAGATAATTGTGCAAATAGTATTATATTTATTGACAACCAGTGATTTTGGAGACTCTTCGATGCTTAAGTAAATATTTTTTTAAAAGAAAAAACAATGATACGTTAGAAAAAGACTTTAAAATAAATATGCAGTAAATAATAGAGAATGTGTATCTAGTGACTTTGTAGGATTTATAGAGTCTTTATAGCCTATAAATCTTGTCTTTTTATGAAGAGAAGGGACTGAAGTGTCATCTTGCCTTGATAGCTTTATAGAGAGATAAATATCACTTACATATCATTAATGAGAAAGAAATATCTCTTACACATCATTAATGAGGAATAAACTATATGAGGAATAAACTATATGTCATTCTAAGAACTTTTATATACCCAAGGGTGTAGAGAGATTAGTATCTTTTGACCTTAACATTTTATGTTAAAGAACATGATAAAAACAAGCAAAGTCTTGTGGCTCAAAATAGGGCCAAGAAAGATCATTAGTTCTACATCTATCTAGGCTCGGCGAGATGCTAAGCCGATAGATGTTAGGTCTAGCAACTTGTCAAACCCATATATACTTGGACTCAGCACATAGCTGAGTTTAGAGATGTTGGGTCTAGTAGCTTGCTAGACTCACATGTACTTAGGCTCAACACGTAGCTAAGCCTAGGGATGTTGGGTTTTCACCATGCCTTTAGTCCTTTTTAAACATGGATTTTAAACAAAGAAAATAACGTATATAAAAACACGTTGATCCATAAGATATTTTCTCCTCATTAATGATGTGTAAAAAATATTTTCCCCTTCTTAATGATGTGTAAAGGATATTTATTCTCTTTAAATTTATCAGGGCAAGATAACACTACAACCCATTCTCTACACAAAAAAACAAGATTCATGAGTTATAAAAACCCTATGAATCCTTCAAAGTCACTGAATTCACACTCTTTATTCTTTATTGCATATCTATTTTAAGAGTTTCTTTCTAAAATATAATTGTCTTTTCTCTGAAAAAGATACTTATTTAAACGTTGAAGAGTCCTCAAATCTACCAATGAGAACTTTTTGCAAGTACTACTAGCCACCTTGGCTTACCAGGCACTAATCACCTTGGCTAAAAAGAATTGATCAGATTAGTAGAACCAGAAGATTAACCATTTATCTCAAACATAAGCGTTGTTCTTAAGCTACTTGGATTTTTTGAGACATCATCACAAATGAAAAGAAAAATAATTTTTTTGCATAAAAAAGAAAATATCTTTTAAAAAGTTTGATAGTCATATAATAACAACATGACATTATATCTATTTCTCTCCCCGTTCCATTTTTATATTAGTCTTTTAGAAATTTTAGTTGTCCAATTTCATTTAGTCATTTTGAAATTCAAAGCTTACAAATAATAATTTTTTTATTATGTCCTTTGGTACCTTTTAATTTACAATTCAAGAATGTATAAGATTTTATACAACATATAGTTAAATAAATTATAATGTACTAAAGTCTGGTGTTTTCTTTAATTTTTTTTTGCAAAAGAATTAATGAAGGGAGTACTTATCAATTTATGTTATTTATATAAAATGAAAGATGTCAATGTGAGAGCCATAAATCAACTTCTTTTTTTGCTCAATTAATGACACAAGCAATAATCTTTGAGTCTTTCCTAATGATAATGTCGCACCTGATAGCGTGGAGACCACATACTCTTTTCTAAGAAGGGGGAAAATAATTGTTTAGAGGGAGGAAAAGGTTTTGTAATGTAAATGAGTCCTTACCTAGTATTATAGTCACTAGAAAACTGTATTTAGTCTTCATAGTTTTAAGATAAAAAATTAATTATGCCAAAGAAAAGATATTATCATCTTAAAGCATCCTATTTGAGGTAAGCTATGTTGGTACTTAACTTTTATTCCTAATGGTTTATTGTGTCTAATCTACCAGTAGTCTATTTATATGGGCGATAGTGGGTTTACTGTAATGAGTTTAATCTTGGGTGGTTGGTTTAAGCCTAACTATTCCAAGGTCCTGTTCATCTTTGCCACTTCAAATTATTATCTTTTAATAATGCTCAGTGAATTGACATGTCTATAACTAGTGACTTCTAATATTGACTTGTGGTCAATAATGTATCAAGTCATTCCAATGAATAACTAGTGGGCTTATGTTGGGCTCATTGAACCCAACCTTAAATCCTAGGAATAGTCCATGGATAATGCCTTATTAAGATTTATATATAATATAATATCTAAGATTCACTCGTAATATTCGTTGAATGAATGAAGATTGTCTGTCTGAGTCCTATCCAAGTAATGACCATCATAGGGTCGTCAACTTGGAATTTGATCTAGTGACAAGAAGATTCCTTATGGACTAGGTTTTAACAAATAACCATTTTAAGGTTCAGTTGTATTTAAGGTGTGTTATTTAACAATCATCTTATTATGACTCCAACTTTTCTTGGTTGCCCCTCATCAGTGTTTGAACACATTAGTGATATGACTCGTATATGTATATTTACAACAAGTGACAACCTTTTGAAATCTTATTATCTTGTATATGTGATAATTTTTTTAAAAAGGCCAATACTCTCAATTGTTTATTGAATATTTGACATAGGCATTTCCAGGACTTATTATTTTTTATTTAAAATAAAAATAATGGGTTAGTCCTCTTAATATCCAAGAGCATCTATTAAGTCCATTCACCTTAAATACCAAAAGTGAATAGCAAAACACTTTGGACATGATTTTTGAAAACAAAGATGAGTTGTTTTGAAGATTTTGAATGTAAGCCCATTAGGCTTTTAATGTGGGTTGAAACTTAATGGGAATTGCCAACTTGTTCCAAGGACCAATGATGCATATGTGAATGATTTTGATTCATTTTAGTTGAAAACCAATAAGAAATAACTAATAATTATTGATGTTTTGATAATTTCAGGTTTAAAACTAAAACATGAGGTTATAACAGTATCTAAATGTAAAAGATCACGTTAATAATGCAAGATAGAAAGCATGGGTTTTAGCCATATGCAAGGATTCTTTAGATAAAAGAGTTTTGACATGACTAGACTTTGGTAATATATAGGTTTCTTAAAAAACCTACCTTGATTGGCTTGAGCTGACTATATAAACTTAAAAGGGAAAAGGATAAACTTGAAATATATAATGTAAACCCCGTACTCCATATATATGCAAGTATATCATCATCACATCATAAGAACATCCTATCACACAGGAAACAAAATGCATGTTCATACATATGTGGCTACCTTCAGCTGAAAAGTTGTGATACCTAATGGTTAAAAAGATCAAATAACAAGCAATCCCATTTTCTCTACATGTGTGCTTGTGTTTTATGTTGTATATTTTGTTCTTATCCATATGATATCAAAATTAGTTTTCTATTAAAATGTTATAAGCTTCAAAATAGGATTCACATTGATATATTTTATTAAGTATCGAAAAACAAGGAAAACTAATCAAATACTAGGTTAATCATTTCTAGGTACTTTAAGTTTTCTAAAAAGTGCATTGTAGTATAAGAGTAATATTGCATTTTATTTACACCTTTAGTTTATTTCAATTAATTCCTTTTTTCTAAGATGTCAATTTATTTATACCCATTCAGTAACTAATCATTTATCATCCAATTATCAAATCCGATAAAGTATGAGACGAGTATAAGATTTTAAAACCCGTACCAATTAGATGATGAGACGCATATTAGACAAGCTTTTGATAATTTTATACTTGATTATATCATGGTTATTATGCATTAAAAATTTTGAAGTTTTGTTTAAAAGTTAAATCCTTAATCTCAATATCTTATAGTTGTAAGTTCTCATTTTGCTATTCCTAAAGTATTTGTAAAATACAAAAATATATATAATTATGAGACCTCGAGAGGAGGAAAGTTATTATGAGATGGGTTTACTAAATCGCAATTCATTGCTAAAAGAAAGGAGTTGATATTCTAGGCTTATTATAGTAACTCAAGATGCTATCATGCTATAGAGACATAGAAAAAATATATTATACATCGCTAAAACAAGATGTAAGAAAATATCCCTTCACTATAAATAATATAGCTTCCTTCATTTATTTAATGTCAAGCAGGCCAATGCTATATAAATATTCTAATAAGGTGTAATAGCCTTCAAGGCTTGTAAATGTAATATTTGAGTCTTGTGATAGTTTACCCATAACCATTTACTTAGAATTTCTTATAGTTAAACCATAAAAGGTAGCTATATGTAAAATGATTGGGATTTAATCATATAGTTTATTTGATTTTGAACCACTAAAGATTTCTAGCATAATCAAACCATCATAATAGTTTATTTATGGTGCCTTAAATAATTTAAGGTGGGTGGGTTTGATTAATTTTATCCTTATTAACAACCTTGACATGTTTAAACATCTTTTATTATTGTACATGACAAACACAATCCTTTGATATATATGAAAAGCATTATTATAAATGATTTTGCAAACTTAAATGAAAAAAACTTTTAGGTTGAAATATAATTGTAGGTTTTTCTAATAACACACACACACATACACACACACACATAAGGGTGTTTACGGTTCGGTTCAGTTTGGTTCGGTTTAGACTCAAAAAACCAACCGAACCGGACCTGAAACCGGTTCAAACCGAACCGGTCCGGTCCGGTTAAATCCGTTTTTTTAAGGAAAAAACCAGGAAACCTAATCCCATGGGTTTTTTTTGTTTTTTTTTTAAATTGGCTTAGCCTTACATTAAATTAAGCTTTAAATTTTAAAGCAAACTGATGTTAAGCTAATTGTAAATTTAATATGAATATAAAACCAAAACCACAACATCTCTATCCTCCACATCAATATTGTCAATGAGATTGCCCTTGGAAGGCTGGTACTGCTTCAGATTCATTCCCCTCTATCACCACCTTCTTGTAATCTATGGTGTCCGCTTGCAAAGAAGCAATCATAACAAGATCTAAGCAAACTGATGCAGCGACTCCTGAAGAGAAACACAGAGAAGACCAAAGGATAACACAGAGACGAAGAAGAAGAAGAGTGCAGACAAAAATTCAACTTTTCAGTTATTTGGAATACATACTCAAAATCAACACATAAAACTCACATCAATCAACAAAACAAACTAGAAAAAACAGATAAAAGTGAAAATCAAACCCGATCTAATCAATTGTCTCTCAAAATCAAAGAATCATAACAAGAGCAAAGGATGAGAGAGAGAAAATAGAAACAATATTACCTGTCAATGATACCTAGAGACTAATTACTTTGATCTAGCAAGGTTTGATTTTCTAAATTTCTGTAAGGGCATAAGAGAGAGATCGGTCTGGTGTGAGCTGTGGGTTATTTACTTATTGATCGGCTAGAGAAGAGACAGATGCAGGGGGCAGGAGGTAGAGAGGATGAAAATTGAAGGGGAAAGGAAGAAGGCTGGTCTGGTGTGAGCGGCGACTTCAGAAGTAAATTGTAATGTCATTTAGGTTTAGGTTTACAGTACTATTTATACTAGGTCGTTTACTCGTTTCTAACTTTATTTTTATGGGTGGCCGGTTCGGTTCACCAGTTTTAGTGGTAAAACCAAAACCAAACCGAACCGGAAAGATTTCTGGTTTTAGTAATCGGTTTTTTATCGGTTTTTTTAGTTACTCGGTTTTTTTGAACACCCACACACACATACACATGAACATTAAAATTGAATTGAAAAATAAAGAAAACAAGTAATGGATGAAAAAAAACTATTTTTTAAAAATCTATTACTATGCAATAATTAAAAGATAGATTATGGGTAAATGACATGCAATTTACTTCTTCTCTTGGTTTCTCTTTATATAAAAAGTGGTAACTAAAAAAATAAACTAACTGTAATATAAAACTAAACCAAACTAAAATTATTTTACTAAATGCCAAACAAACAAAGTCCACATACATTAAAAAAAAAAAAAAAAAAACCAACCAAGTAAAGAAAGTAACACTTATATTAAACAAACATAAAAAAAATATGTTTACAATGTCATTAAATGATAATTTTAGTATCTTGTTTTATAAAAATGATTTAAAAATGGCATGAGACAATTGCACTAATTTTTTGTCCATCTATGTAAAACATAAATTACATAAAATAAAATAATAAAACATAATCTTAACATATGCGACAAAAATAACATAGGGTTTAAACAAACATATATGACTATAAATTGGTGTTCATATAAATGCGAGGGTTAAGTACTTGTAAACCCCTAAGTTAAAATTTTAAGAAAATATTGACATGTGTGTGTATTAAGCGAGTTTAAATAAGCAGTTGATTGTGAAAAATAGTTGTGGACCATAGAGGTTGAAAATAAAATATTTAAGTGTGAATTTCTAGTTATAGTAGAAATTACAAATAAAAGATAAATAAGTAAATAAAAGTAAACAAATAGTGTATATTAGGAATATGATGTTACCTAAAGGTTAGTCAATGAATATAAATGAATTCCATCAACTTTAATATCAAATTACATCGAAAAGTAGGAGAATTACTTGGAATTATCAAAGAGATATGGATTAAGTAAAAGATTGTAAATTTAATAAAATAAATTAGCCCCTGCCTTATACTTAAAAGTTTTCCGGCCAATGGAAGAAAGTAGAAGCTTTCTTCTTCTCTTCTTATTGCTTTTTTTCTCCAAGGTATTAGGGTGTGGTACAAGGGATTATGAGAGCTCAAGCACTTAAGTTTTAGGGTGTGATACAAGGGATTATGAGAGCTTAAACACGAGAGGAATCAAGTGAGAGAAAAGTAGGGTTTAGAGAGAGAAAGTAAGGAAATTAAAGGCAGAAGAAGAAAGATGAAACACTTAAACACCTAAACATGAATTAAGGAAATTAAAATAAATTTAATATTTGATCATGTTTGATTAAATTATTAGCAACGAAAATAATGTAATGGAAGATGAATTACTGCGTAAATAGGTTAGAAACAATGAATTATATATGTATGTATATTCAAATTCATTTTGAAAAGCATTTTCGAATGTATTATAAATGCTTTATCAAACTCAGCCATAGGGTATAGATTGACAACCTTTGTTGAATAGCATTTGTTTCTTTTTTTTATCTTTTCGAGAATTGATTTTCAGGGAAAATGAATTCTGCCTTCAAAATATTTCTAAGAATGTGAAACATTAGGTACACCGGAGATCATGCCAAAGGTGGCTAAGCTTGACCAAAATGTGAAAGAAAAGCAAAATTTGCCCGTAATCTTGAACCAAATCCGCCATGTCCCACAAGAAATAAGCACGCGAGCCCCGTCTCCATTTACACGCTTGACACCTGGTCCTATGGCGACTGTACAAGGCAAAAGGGGGAAGGGCATAACGGAGACACAAATTAAGGTGCGCAGGTAGAAATTTCACTTCGTGGGAATTAAGGAAAAGCAGAAGGGTCCTTCAGTCATTTCACCACTAGATTATTTTGAACAGCAAAGGTAGGGGAAAAATAAATAAAGAAAAAAGGAAGCAATCCACCCGGGTCGGCTTGTGGGGGCGAGAGAAGGTAGAGAAATCGAGAAAGGAAGGAAAAGCCATTTGAGCCAGAGAAACCCAAAAAAAGAAAAAGAAAAAAAAAATCTATCAATTTTGTGTAGAGGAGAAGGTGGTGCTTTCTTTCTGCCATCCAGTTCCTATCTCACCTATTCTCTCCTTGCCTCAGGCTGCTCAAAACTTCTCTCTTTTCATACTCTCGGATTGAATACATTTTTATCATTTCAAATCCATGGAAAGTTAGATTGATCTGCTCTTATAATTTGGTGCTGCTTGTGTTGTTGATTTCTATCCTCCTCCTCAATCAACCTCTGCTTTTTCCTCCTTTTTTTAATTTTTTGTCTCCGTCTTTCTTCTCAAATACATGGGGAGAACAAGAACAACAACAAAACAAGCTGTTGACCCAAATGGATCTGCAACCCAAAATATGTTAGTAATTGCAAAAGAGCCCAGATACAGAGGAGTACGAAAGAGACCATGGGGAAGATTCGCTGCGGAGATTAGAGATCCCTGGAAAAAGACCAGAGTTTGGCTGGGCACCTTCGACTCTGCAGAGGATGCAGCGCGTGCCTACGATGCGGCTGCTCGCACCCTCCGCGGAGCAAAGGCCAAGACAAACTTTCCTATCTCTACAACGAACCAGTTATTCAATCATCAAAATCAAAACCAAAGCCCAACCGATCCTTTCTTGGATCACCACAATATAAATCCCCAAAGACCCACATCTAGCAGTTTGAGCAGTACAGTGGAGTCTTTCAGCGGTCCTCGGCCTCCGCAGCCAACAACAACAACTAAATCGGGAAATGGGCCGAGGAGATCTCATCCACGGATCCCACCGGTTGTTCCAGAAGATTGTCATAGCGATTGCGATTCATCTTCTTCGGTGGTTGATGACAGAGATGTCGCATCCGCTGCTTCTTCTTTGTGCCGCAAGCCTTTGCCTTTCGATCTAAATTTCCCACCGTTGGACCAGGTTGACTTTGGCTCTGGTGATGATCTCCACTGCACTGCTTTATGCCTTTGATGATGATGATGATGATGATGATTAATGGTTAATGATATATGATTCAATCTCTTTTTCTTTTTTTTTGTTAATTTTAATTTTTCTTGTTTTTTTTTTTTTATGATGCGGAAGAAAAGAACAAAAAAAAACAAATTACGAGATTGGATTATGAAGACAAAAATGATCGATCTTCTTTATTATGTAGCGATGGTTTTTTATGAGAAAAAAAATCCTACTATTGTTTTTCTCTTAATGATTTTTTTCCTATTTTGAGAAGGAGAAATCTTGTTACTCGACTACTGAAAAAAAAAGAAGAAAAAGAAAAGAAAACCCATCATTTAGGTTGTAACAGAAAATTTTTATTAGAAATGTTGTTTTCTATTTGTATTGAGCTCTTTTTGATGCATATGCATTTCTGACAAGTTGTGCCTGAAGAGCAATGTTGCTGAACATAGAAAGTGAAAGCTTGTTCCCTCTTTGGGACAGGATCTAGGATGCCTGTTTTTTATTCAAGGATTCTCAAATAGTTATGCTTTTGGTGGTTGCATCCATATGAGAAGGAAGGAAGGACGGAAGGAAGTTTAAAGAAAAATACTTTTCTTTCTTCTTTCTACGATGGTTTTGGAGTTGTAAATTAGGCTATTATTGATGTATGTGGTGTTTCACTGGATGAAAAACCCTTTTGTTATCCCTCCCAATTTCTACAAGCAAGCAATGTTTCTTGCATTTCAATTCTGTCGACCATGAAAAGGGTTTTCTTTTATACTGCTCTTCTTTCTTCAGTAGTAGACGTTTGTTATTAGGAGCAAAAACCAATGTTTGTACTAGATGAACACCTGCCCTGGGTTCGCTGGTGCTTCAAGGAAAGTAAATAGAAATATGGGTGTGGTGGTCTTTGTTTGAACTAGATTTGAGGAGGTTCACCAGATCTGGCAATTTACCGATCTGGAGTGGGTTTTGTTAGCTTTCCTCCCTCTCTTCAAACAATAGTCTGGGACGGGGGAGGCTCAAATCCTTGTGTTTTTTTTTTGTTGTCTCCGGTAGAGTGTTTCTGGTCTTGTTCTTGCATCTCTTAAGATTGAACTAAGGCCTTCGACTTCGATGCATGAAGATGGTGATGGAGTCGGACAAAGAACTGCTTGTTCCGGCCTAGAGAATGGTTTAGGCCTGGTAAGAGTTGACATGGGTGGAAATCTCTCACCGGCCCCACTATTCAGAATTAGCAACAATGAGTGCCATGTTGGAGCCATTTAGCCACTGGCCCATGGTTATCAAGTAAAAAGTTCCGAGTCTAAAACCACTCGGTGCTGATATGCATAGCAGGATGATAACAGTACTTCTACCAGATGAAGGAATGGAATTTATGTAGTAAAATTAATTTGCCTATGAAATGCACAATTTAATTATTTTATAGCTGGACTACACCCCTACCGAAACGAATCTTTATCCACCTGGGATGATTGCTACTATGGTGTTTAAGCTGGTCACCACCACTTGCCGGGAAGGGTTTTTCTTGTTCAAAATGAACAGTAGCATCCCACAAAATACGTGGTGGATAATTCCAGTCGAGTTTGATGGAGAAATGGCGTGGGAGAGAGGAAGTCCTAGCAGCATAAGTTTTAAGCCTAGTGAATGAAAATATGTCAACGTCAATGAAATAAGTTTTATTGGTGACTAAACCAGAGTAGCCGGAAAGGAGTCTTTCTTGAACTTTGGGGATTAGCTTTACTGACTAAGACGGAGATGAGGGCATACCTCGGAAATTCTCTCATCACAAGAAAGTCAAGTTGGGAGAGAATGCAGCTCAGCCAAGAGAAGATTCAGGTTAGGCGGAAATGGCATATACAGGGCCCGGCGGAGAGGATGCTCTGATATTCTCAAAAGAAGATAGACACAAGGCGGCATTGGAGTAAGTTACAATTGGAACTTTTACGACTAGGGACCAAAGACAAGGGCTCTCTCTAAGCCTTTCTATGGTTAATTTTTTTTTTTTTTAGAGTATTGATTTAAATCTTAAATTAAATTAAATTCACAAAAAAATCAAATAAGACGGGAGGCCTCTTATTTTCATTAAAAAAACTCAATTCTAATTGATTTTAAAAATTATTTTTAAAAAACACTCCTTTTATTTTCTTTTAAATACCCTAACTTGCATCTATTCATTCCATGCTCTCTTTATGCCTCTTCTTCTTCAACAAAAAAAATGGAAAAGTGTTGGCAAGACGGTCTTCCAATAGGTTAGTGGTCCAAAGTATAATTGAATTAAAGGTAAAATAATAGATTATTAATATAATTTATTTTTTATTGCATTCTAAGAAGTATAATTAAATTCAATTATATGATTTACTATTTTTATTTCAAATATAAAAATTATAGTAGATTATCATGTAATTCAATTCCACGTGTGATTTGATTCCAAATAGACATTTACACTTCCAGGTTTTTCATTTTTTTTTGTTTTTTGTTTTTTAATATTTTCTACATTTTTCAAGTTTTGTTGAGTATTTGAAAATTAACTTTTTATTTTTTATATTTTAAAAAATAACTTTTATTTTAGTTGTGTATAGGGATTTTTTATTCAAAACTTAAAAAAAAAGGCATAGAAGACGAAAATATAAAAATACATGGGTATATAAAGTGAGAAATCTTTAAAACAATATATGAAATAATATATCAAATATATAAAGGTTGATGGTTACACTAACCCAATACTAGAAACACATAGTATAGTATGGATTGGGAAGATTAGAATTTGAACCTAAGCTCACTTCATGAAAAACATTGCACGGATATCATTACATCAAAATGTGTATAGATGCTTTCCTTGTAGTTATTTATGTATACAACAATAAAAAGGACTCTTAACTATCCATTGAATTCCCCCTATGTTTTTGGCATTTTTAGTGTGCAAAACAATGTCATTTTAATGTGATTTTTATTTCAATACTTTAATTTGACAAAGTTAATTTTGGTTCTTATACATAAGGAGTCAAATGTCCAAAAAACTCCCTTGCAATGTTGTTCTTGAAAAAAAAGGGTTGGAGAAATGAAAAGAGAGGAAAATATGTGATGGGCATACTAATTTTAAGGGGAGAATGGTGCCATTTCAACCTTCATATTAATCTAATTTTTACAGGTCGAAAAGAGGTATTTAAGAGCCGCAAAGTGGATGAGAAAGGTAGATAGTAACTTTAATTTAAAAATAAAAATTGAGAATTAATTTATTGATTTAAGGTGAATATAATTGGATATGAGGTTCCAAATAAGCTTACAAAGATCATTAAGATAATATTTCTTGAAGTATTAACCATTAATCGATCAAAATAAATCACATAAATAATAAGTACCTCTTTTAAGGATAAATGTAATTTTCTATTTTAATTTGCTAGATGATATGCACTTTTTTAAGGGCTTTAACAATAATGCATAGACCTTCTTGATTAGATGACCACTTGTCAAATTTTAGATTGTTATGATCAATTTGTAGTATGGTCTTCCGTACCTAATCACATATAAAAAAAGCTCTTTGATCAAAGATGTTTGTTGTCTACTCCCTCCACTTTTTTCTTATTAGCTAACAAGTCATCCAATATATTAAAACTTATTTTATCCAAATTTTATAATTTTGTTAGCATAGCTTATTGATAATATGTGTTGTCTATATTGCACTGTACAACCTTTTATAAGTGATTGTATTATAATTTTTATAAGTAATATTGTATTATAGTCATAAATTAAATTAAATGGTGACAATCCTAAGATAATTTTATCTGAAGTTCTATATGTCTATAGTACTTTCGACAATACACCACACCAAGTCTTAGGATTGTTTATGATTGATTTTTGTATGTTAAGAATCAAAGTCTTATTTGTTAATTATGATGGCTAATAGGCTTGGATATAATTAGGAGTAGAATAAGTTAATTTTGAATTCCTCTACATCTTTTCTAGTAAATATTATCCCTTGGTCAATCATAATTGTTTATAGGTATCCAGATTTGTTAATGATGTGTTTTATAATAATTTTGATGATAGTTTCTTGGTTGAGTGATCGATAAGGAATAACTTTAACTCATTTATTGAAGTAATCTATAGCAACCCGAATGTAATTATACCTCTTTGAATATGATAGGTGTATTTTTATCTCTTGAAGGGCCATGGTTTGACTATTATATTGAGTTTAGTTAATGGCACATACTATATTTGGCTAGATTATTGGCATGTTTTATACCATTTTGCATAACTAATGCAATTCATAGTTATACTTGATCAATGAAAGTCATGGTTCATGATCAACCATTTCATCTTAATTCTAGACTGATGAGCTCTAAAAAGTATTTCACGAACCTTAATCATGCCTAATAATGTTTCCTTCGATACCTTGAATATGCCAATAAACTTTTATTTTAGTTCAACTATATCCATTTTTTTTATAATTCAATCTTTTCCTATTAAAAAAGTCCAATTTCATGCTTTAATTTTTGAGTTTGTCACAAATTAGTATCAAATCAAGTGAACCATAACAAATAGAACAAGAATGTCATAATTATTGGAAATAATAGCCAACATGAGAAAACAACAAAAGGAACAACAACATCAACAATCTCAATAACAAGTATTACAAGAGCTTATTCAATAATTACAAAACATATCTAACAAGGTGAACTAGTTATCAAAAGGTACAAGGAAAAAAGTATATTGAATCTCCCCCAAACACCGTATAACTTTGGTTAATAGCCATTGTTGTGTAGAGCCAAAATAAATTGAGGATTGACATATTCAATTGAGAGAAATGAAATTGAATTTTCCCCAATTCAATGGGGATGAACTATTGGATGGGTATATAAGTCAACTTAATTTTTTAATTATCGCAATACTCCAATCAAAACAAAATATTCATGGTCAGTTCAATAGAAAAGAGGAGAACTCATTGAAAATGATAGAAAAGAGAAAAAGTTGATGATTGTCATAATTCCAACAAAGAAAAAATGATCAAGTTTGGTGCCAGGTAGTTACATTCAATGAGAAGAGTTCAATTGTGGTGGTCTTTTGCTTCATCTTGCTTGAAAAAATTAGATTAAGCTTAAGAAAATATTTTTTTTCCAGTTTGATTTTTTATTGTTTGACTAATTTATAGATGTTTTGAGTAAAAAGATTGGTTTATTGAGAATTTTAAGGTTTTTTTTAGGTTTTTTTTAGTGTCAACATAGGTTAAAAATGGAATTTTAAACCCAAAAACATCTTAGCTAATGTAGTTGGTTAGAAGTTGGTGGCCTCTCTCTCTTTTATTATTTTTGTAGTTTTTTTAATTAATATCTCCCCTCTTTTGTGTATTTTAATTTTTTTATTTCAATTTAAATTAATAAACTCTCTTATTTTTTTTGCAAATCTTTTTGTTTATTTTTCAAATAGTAGTTATTTTTTAATTATTTTATGTTTTTATAATGTTTTAAAGAGATTATTATAATTTATATTTATTTTTTTATATTTGATATAAATAAACTGTTTTTAGACATAAATATTTGCATGCTTATCTAAATAGTATCAACAATTTTTTTTTAATTTTTTACAGTTGATTGATTTAATTTGTTTTAAATTTTTTATTAAACACAAATAAAAATTTTATATTTCCTTAATTAAAAAACATACAAAAATATCAACACGTACACATACGCAGACATCTTTTTACTATATAAAAAATTACTCTGGAATCCGATTCACCACCTTGCGTGGGTCTTACAGCTGGCGTTACCTGTTCCATATGCCCATGTGATAAAAACTTCCAAGGCTTGCTTGCCTCCCCTGCTACCAGCTAAAGGCAAAGTGATAAAAATGCAGCCAATTAGAGTTTGCCAGAAAACCCCCTTATGCCAGCTCCATTGACAATTTTATTTTATTTTAAAAAAAGAGAGAGAACAAAAATAAAATTAGGTAGCACAAGCGACGGAGCTTCGAACGGCTTTGATTTCAAGCTTTGATTATAGAAATGGAAGACACGGCAAAAACTGTACACCATAGTCCATGAAAGAAGATGATTGACATCCCACGTGGCAGTGAGATGTTGGCCGTTGCTTGAATTACGGACTGGGTGTCCACGTTTCATGTGCAGGTCCCACGTTCAGCTAACAGTATATCTTATTCTATACTTTCCATTCCCATCATCATAGTGTTTATTGTAATCACTAATCAGCATGGATGGGATGAACTGAACATGGGACTTATAATTGTTTTTTCATAAAATTTTAGAAAAACAACATGGTTTTGGACAAAATTTTGTTTCTAAAAAAATTCCTTAAAGTTAATTTAATCCGGTCTTGTCTATGTTTAGCTGGATTAATTGAATCATGAGTTAATCCACTAAATTAATATTCAAAATAATTTGAAATAAAACTGATTAGTTCTTTGAGTCGAGCGACCACCGTTTATTTTGGAATTTTTTTTTATATCATTTAGTATTTACCTAATAAATAACAATCATCTAATCAAATCAAAAGCCGCTCCTTTTTTCTTTTTCTTTTTCCTTTTTTGTTCTGCCTATAAATATACTGTTCCAAACGCGATCATGAACTAGAAAAAATCGTTACAAGATCTGTGTTTTCTAGTTGAAACAGTTTCTATAATCTTTACAACACTCTCGCTCCTTCTCAATCCCTGAGTCTGGTCTTCCCATTCTCTCTCGAGTCTCAAATCAGACGTCTATGGAAGAAAACAACAACAGAGAGTCATTAATAAACCGTAATAATAAATTATCTCGAAGTCAATCGCATGCGTACGATGAATTGAAAAGCTTCAGATCATACCTTCGATGGATGTGCGTAGACCAATCAAGCATGGCAACAGCATGTCTATCATGGACCATGTTCGTTTTATTTGGCCTTGTTGTGCCTGCAACATCACATTTCGTGCTGGCTTGTTCCAGTTGTGATAGCAGGCATGGAAGGCCTTACGACAGTGTCGTGCAATTGTCATTGAGTAGCGTTGCCACACTCTCCTTTGTTTGCTTATCAAGATTTGTCAGAAAGTATGGCCTGAGGAGGTTCTTGTTCTTTGATAAGCTTTGGGATGAGAGCGAGACGGTCAGAAGAGGCTACACCAATCAGCTCAACGTATGTTTATCTATCTCTATTTATTTATGTGCCAAATCTTTGAGATTTTTTGGAGAATATTTTTACTGTTCAGGGGCTACTTAATTCTCTCTTCTTCTTTCTTCTGGGCAGAGGGAACGGGAGGTTTCCGGCCTGGAATCTCAATTGTTGATAGTTTTGAGAATTCAATTCATTTTTGAAATAGTTTTCCATTTTTCTTAAACCAGTTTACAGGAATGAACTAATGTTGAGTTATTCCAAAATCACAGCGATGATCTAACCTAGGAGTAAGGATTCTTTGCTTCTCAACCACACAAAATTCCATGAAAATGAAAATCAACTCCATGAAAATGCACAGATTGGTGATGAAAATGTTTGCTGGAGCTCTAGATTGTTATGAGCAAAGAGAAAGAAAAAAAGAGAACCCTGTTGCCTAAAAAACCCAACGTTGTCTTTCTAAAGCAAAGGATCTGTAAGTGATTGTTAGACATTAGAAGAAGAGTAGATTACCACATATAAAATAAACAACTTCAGTTTTTTTCAGCTTTAAGTGGCCGTTCTTTCAGAACTAGCAGCTCTTTCTTTAATAGATAAGAGTAGAAATTCATATTTAGGGTAGACTGGTCAGTCACATGCTCGCCTCAGGATATAGATTTTGTATAGCCTCACATCATGATCTATCTGACGAAGAGCGCATCAAGTCCATTTGGACTGAGCAAGGTTTATTATGGGCTGAATTCCTCTTTGCAAAACATGTTCGAGAGTTTTCATCTCGTCACGAAACAGTTGAATGATGAATCCAATCTCCTTGTCTAGTCATCATTTTGCCACGATGACTTTACTTTATTCTTTTGGAACATTGCAGAACATCCATTATGCTAATTTTCTTTACGACTTGTTGCGTGGATCCCTTTTTGCTTGTAGAAGTATTTAAATGGTGGTGAGAAAAGATTCTCAAAGAATTATTTGTCCAATGCCACGCCTTAACACCCATCTGATGCCTTCACTATTACGATCGTCTACTGGATTTTAATATGCAGGACAATTAAGATGGAAAGGAAAAAACAATTTACGCTATTCTAAATTAGGCACATAAAGCTCTTCTACATTTTACTCTGGTAAAATCTTTAGTTAAAACATGTGATGTACTTATTTTTCATGCAGAGTTCATTGAAGCTTCTGTTGATCTTTGCCATTCCATGCTTTGTAGCAGAATGTGCATACAAGATATGGTGGTATGCATCTGGCGCTTCACAAATCCCATTCTTGGGCAATGTGGTCCTTAGCGACACTGTAGCTTGCATAATGGAACTGTGCTCTTGGCTTTATCGCACAATAGTAATCTTCTTAGTGTGCGTTCTATTCCATCTGATATGTCACCTCCAGATCCTACGGCTCCAGGACTTCGCTCGAGTCTTCCAAGTGGACTCTGATGTGGGTTCTGTATTGTCGGAGCACTTCAGGATCAGAAGGCACTTGAGGATCATCAGCCATCGTTACCGTGGATTTGTTCTATGCTCCTTGATTTTGATCACTGGGAGCCAGTTTGCTTCATTGCTCATAACAACTAAGGCTCATGCTGTTGTTGACATTTATAGAGCTGGAGAGCTTGCGGTATGAATTCTCTCCCCTGTGATGATGAATTGTAGTTCTAAAAACCTGCAATTGAGGAAATATTTACTTTTGTTAGTAACATGGATAACGAAAGCACTTTTATTGCAAAGGGTAAAGTAATGAATGCCATAGTGTCAACTAATAAGAATGATATGTGTTTGTTCTGTTTATGGCAGCTCTGCTCTATAACTCTTGTCACAGGGCTCCTCATAATATTGCGCAGTGCAACAAAAATCACACACAAGGCACAAGCTGTTACTAGCCTAGCAGCCAAGTGGCATATTTGTGCAACGCTAGACACATTTGATTCAACCGAGGGTGAAACTCCAAGGCATGATAGTGGCCAAGTCTTTCCAGCTGTGGGCACTGACGGGGAATCAGATGGAGATGATGCTGGTGATGAAGAAGATGAATTGGACAATTCTAAGTTGATTCCAGCCTATGCTTATAGTACCATCTCATTCCAGAAGAGACAAGCTTTAGGTATGTATTACACGCCATGCACCAAAAATCTTCAGCTGTACTGGGTCCTGACTAACCATGTAATTTAGTGCAGAAACACCAAATAACATCATATGATGCCTGAGGGGACAAAAGTGATTTAAAATGGACTATCGTGGTCAGTTCTAGAAAAAAGTTAGTGGGATAAAAGCAAAATTTAGGTAGTGATCAATGATATAATGGTGGCTAAGATCAGATGATAACACGAGTCAAATTCTAGGTGGGCTAACTTCAACTTTCTCAGAGAAACGATACTTTTTCGTTGAATTTGCATGCAATGGGTTGATTATTCTTTGTGATCGAATCCCATCTGATCAGATTTATATCTTCATTTCTAATTGCAGTGACCTACTTTGAGAACAACAGAGCCGGGATTACCGTGTATGGCTTCACCCTTGACAGGAGTACACTGCACTCGATTTTTGGTGTTGAGTTAGCTCTAGTCCTGTGGTTGCTAGGAAAGACGATTGGTATTTCTTAAGGGAAAAAAGCAAAACAAAACACTTTACTGCTTTGAGGGTTATTAATTTTGTTGTGCTCAAGTTCCATGGAAGGATCGTGCAGAGAAACAGGGATGGAGGTAGTTCGTGAGAGGGATTTGTTTATGTTTCCTTTTTTTCCTTCCCGTGGCTTATTTCATCCTGCGCTCAATCCGTTTCTTACTGTTTTTTTTTTTTTTTTGTTCTGGGTTGTTCATTGCCCCGTGTGTTATTGTAATTCTCTTGTCAGGTAAAAACAATATAGTAATTTTTAGTAATAATAAAAATCGGAAGTCTGTTCTGGATTTTTCAAATTTCTTTATTTCTTTTTAGTAATAATAGCTGAGTTCACGTGCATCTGGTGAGCTTAAGAATTCTGTTTTTGCTTGCTTTGTATGGATTGAGAGAGATCTATTTTTGGTATATAATATTATAATTACGTCTTTTCTATTTTTAAATTTTATTTTGGTAATAAATTTTTTTTCTCATTGTATTGACCAGTAACAGTTCATTGAACCTGTGTCTTGTAATTCTTCTTTCTTTTCTTATTCGTTAAATATATGTAATAATTATTAAACCTGGATCGGGAATTGATCTCATTAAGAAACCAGGTTCTTGATTACACGAGTTAACCTTAGAAAAAAAAAATGCTTGAGGTTTTAATATTTTTAAAAAAAGTTTTAAAACATTGAATATGAATGTAAGTTATAAAAAAAGAAATGTAAAGTGTAGTATAATATAATTATGAACAATTTATAAAAAAAAAACTTAAGAAATAATTCATGTGAATATAGAATATATATAGTTACTATATATCAAGAAATTAAAAAATAATCCATATGAATATCAGCTATAAAAAACTGTCAATTATTGTATAGTTATTCTACATTAAAAAATTAAAAAAAATTCATCTCGATGAAAATTATATAGTTATCCCATATCAAAAAATTAAAAAATAATCCATGTAGTCTTAGTATTCATAAATTAATTTTATAGTTTTTAGATTTACATATAAAAAAAAAAAACAAGTTATGTTTTACTGGGTTTTAGGTTGACCGGTCAATTCTCACGATTTGAACCAACCAATTACAAATCTAATTTTTTATTTTTTATATTTTAAAATTTAACTAACACCCCATTAACCAAAATCCTAGAAGACAAGATTTTATAACTATGCTTGAAACAACTAAAATTTGAGAAACAACCTTCTTTAAATGGCTCGTAGAAATTTCTATATTAGTTAAATGAAGGAATCTATAAGTATAATTATCTTGCACATATATTTTTCTAATATCCCTGTACATGATATCCTCATGTTTTTCTTAAGAGTTAATACTTAATTTAATAAAATAAAATAAAATTTTATTAATTTAAATCAATTAAAAAAAATTTAGTATCTAGTTTCAAACTAAAACAAATATTTAGCTTCTTTTTTTGTTTTCTAAAAATAACATTTTTATTTTATTTTTTCAACTTAATTTTTAATTAAAATCAATAAATTTATTAGACAATATAATTCTTAATTTATTTTATGAAATGCACATATAAACTTTTTAGTTTATAATTAAATATTTTTTTAATAATAAAAAATCAACAATATCTGTTTTCTAATGTTTAGAAAAAAAAATCAATGAAACTAGTTTCATTTAGAACATGTTCAGGAATGCGGTGCAAACCGTGTTCTAAAAAAATTTAATTTTTTTTATTAAAATTTAATATGATTGGTATGTTTTGGATCGTTTTGATGTGCTAATATCAAAAATAATTTTAAAAAATCATTCACATGCATTTCGGCACAAAAAGTTATTTGAAAAGCAACCGCTACCACACTGTCAAGCACCCTCCTAGAGCATGCTTATGAGATTGTTTTTTATTTGTAAATGCATTAAAAATATATATTTTTATATTTTTTTAAATTTATTTTTAATGTTAATATATCAAAACAACAATAAAAAAATATTAATTTTCTTTTAATTTTTTTTTTCAAACCTCGGTCACATTTTAGATCCAACCGTTCCTGTTTCAGGAAAATGCGGTTGCGTCACCCCTTGGAAATTGGAATCTTATGTAAACGACATCGTATTCCAAAATTTCAACTCAAGGGACCCTTTGCGTCGGCAAGGAGGTCTCTGTCCCCCGGAAGTACCGGGGCAGAGCAATTACGAAAACAGTCAAACCTAAAAGGCTTCTTTCTCTTCTTTTCATATTTTTGCTTTTAATCGGAAATAAGAAATTTTTATTTGGTTTCGTTTCAAGAGTGATACAGTTTAGTGATATTTTCAAGAGAATGGAAATATCTTCAGGCGCTATTGGTTCCTGCTCTAAAGACCAAAAAACCAAGTATCAAGAGTGGTTTCATTATGCCGATTCAGGTCACTACAATCTCTTCCTTCCTTTGTTTTCCTCTCCTAGTTTGTTTCTGCTACTTTCGATGATAATAATAATAATAATAATTTTTTTTTTAAAGATGGTGATGGTCGAATTACTGGTAATGATGCTACCAAATTCTTTTCATTGTCTAAATTATCTCGCCAGGATCTCAAGCCGGTTCGTTCATTTATTTCTTGATTTTTTTTTCTTTAATAAAAATCTCATGGTGAAGAAAATATACTTACTAATTTTATTTTTATTTTTGAAAGGTATGGGCCATTGCAGATTCAAAGCGACAGGGATATCTTGGCTTCATCGAGTTCATCATTGCTATGCAGGTTTACATTAATTAGTTAATTAATTTTAATTTTAATATTAATTAAAATTAAATTATCTTTTTATGTTTTTCTTGATTTGTAGTTAGTTTCTCTAGTGCAATCTGGGCGTGAAATAACAAATGATATCCTCAATAGCGATGGTAAGATGTGTATATATAAATTGAACAACTTAATTTGATATTGGAATTTAATAATATAATGTAATTAAATGATATTGCAGTTGACTTTCAAAGTCTTAAACCTCCGTCCATGGAAGGTTTGGATGCGTTATTGGAGGTAAGTGAACGTGTGCTGCGGCTATAATTGGTTTTTCCTTATTCACTCTCATATGATTATTTTTTTTTTAATTTTGGTCTGCAGAAGAAAAGGCGTTCTTTGAAATCAAATGATAATGAAGCAAATGGTAATGGGACTTGCTCCTTGTTTTATTTAATTATTATCGTGCTTTTAATAATTTTGTAATGGCGCTTGCTCTTTGTTTTACTTAGTTATTATCGTGCTTTCACTAATTTCCAGCAATGCAGGTACTCCGACAGTGCAATCAACACCTTCGGCAAATTGGTTTTCTTCAAAACCATCAAGAAAGGTTTGTGTTTATGTTCTTTATCTGAATTGGTGACTGTTTGTAAAACCAGTTTGGTATTTAGACTTCATTCAGAAGTTTCATATTTCATTAGCAACAATTGAGATGTTTGTGATGACAATGATAACTGGTGTACCGAATCCTAACCCGAATTTATCTCTTCTTAATTGTCTGACACTGTATATGGATTGCTTAATTGGAGATTCGAAACTTACTTCTTGTTATTGTTAATTTATTTGCGTTTCCATTTATTTTTAATTTGTGTACGTGCAATGCTTTCACCTGTTGAAATGGAAGATTTTTCCTGTGATAACATTTAATCTGAATCCTATTGGTTAATAATTCTAATATATATTTTTCATAGCCTTATTTTATTCTGTTTCATTTTTTGATAAATGCACCTGTTTTTAGTCAAAGCCTGTCTTCTCTGTGAGCTTCAATTTCATGATATATTCACAGGCATCGCTGTCCTCTGTTACATCAATAATTGACGGCTTGAAGAAACTGTACATTCAGAAGCTGAAGCCATTAGAAGTTACTTATCGTTTTAATGATTTTGTATCTCCAGCCTTGGTGAGTGGATAATATGCCCAAAAACTTTTGAGTTCAGTTTTTCTGGATATGCATGAAAATATATTTAATAGTATCCTTGATTTGTTCCTGTCTATTTAACCGAAAGGAAAAAAAAATCTTTTGCAATATTGTAAGATCAGTTATCCTTGATATGAACTTATCTGTTTCTGTGGATGTGCTGTTCACTGCAGACAAATAGTGATTTTGATGCCAAACCTATGGTTATGCTTTTGGGTCAATACTCAACTGGAAAAACTACATTCATTAAGCATTTACTTAGAAGCAGTTATCCAGGTGATTCTCCCTCCTTCTCTCTCTCTCTCTCTCTCTCTCTCTCTCACACACACACACACGCGCGCGCGTGTGTGTGTGTGGGGGGGGGGGGGGGTGTGCTAAGTAAGAATTGCTTTGTTTCCATGTACTGATTTCCCTTGTATTTTGCTACAGGAGCTCATATTGGACCTGAGCCTACAACGGACAGATTTGTTGTTGTAATGGTATAAAAATTTTCATTATCTGTTATGTTTCCATGAGTACTGTCTGGTATTACTTGCCAACAATAAAATCATTCATTTATTCTAGTTGTTTCTTGTCTGTGTTTGCTTTGTCTGATTTGTCTTGTGCAGTTTCTTAAGGTTCTTGAAAATTAGAATTATTGGAATTTAACATCAGGAGAACTGCCTTTTTCATTTAATCAATGTTCTAATTTCCTCCTATTGTTACCAGTAATTGGTTAAAGTTTTGCTAGTGCTGTTGTATTTTCCCTGGTTGCTTTGTCTTCTTTGGTTGGTTTTCTTCAACACTGCTACATCTTGATGATTTTTGTATTGATGTGACCTTATAATTTCTTGACTGGTTTACTTATAAATATTATTACTCTATTGATTTGTAAGCTTGTTTGGTCTTAACCATCAACTTTTAAAGCAGAGTCCAATTCATTTCCATGTAATATCTGTTGGATCCTTTTCAGTTTTACCATTTGCTTTTTGATTTCTTTTAATAGAACTTCAAGCATTACTTGTTACACTTACCTGTCTACTTTAAAGTTGGAGATGCTTCATGTAACTGTTCAAATTGAGGATGTTTACGTAAATTTAGGTCGGCAATAGCTTTGATGAACTTCTCTGCAGTCACGTGGTTAATGCTCATTGGGCTTTTAATGCAAATGGTCCAGCTACCACTAGCTCATGGCTAACCAAAACTCAGGGATTTAAAAATTAGTTGTGAAGTAAAGAAATTAAATAATAGTAAGAATTATGGTAAAGTCGACATGTAGTTTGGAGTTTTCTGATGAATCTCAGCATTTGATGGTGGCTCCTGGGCACCACTCCACTAATTGCTGAGCTTTATCAGCAAGTTGATTTGGGAAAAAACTATTTTGGGAAATTTAGCTCGGTTTTTTTTTTTTTGTTATCAGTTGGTCTGTATTAGTTTTACTGGAAAGACTAGCACTCATTGTTTTATTGTGGTCATTTCTTACTCATACTAATCTGTTCATTATTTTACCAATACTGATTGCATGTTAACTGTTGTCTAGTGTAGTCTGGAACTGATGAAAGAAGTGTTCCAGGCAACACAATTGCAGTTCAAGCTGATATGCCATTCAGTGGACTCACAACTTTTGGAACTGCATTTTTGTCAAAATTTGAATGTTCTCAAATGCCACATCCTGTAAGTGTTAGAATCTAAAAAACACAGAGATTTCCTGATTTTGGTTCTGGAGCATCTGAAGATCTCATTCATTATCGTGTTTCAAGCTGCTGGAGCATATTACATTTGTGGACACACCTGGAGTTTTATCAGGAGAAAAACAACGGACACAACGAGCTTATGATTTTACGGGTGTAACATCATGGTTTGCTGCAAAATGTGACCTCATTCTCCTTCTGTTTGATCCTCACAAACTTGATGTCAGTGATGAGTTCAAACGTGTTATTTCATCTTTACACGGTCATGATGACAAAATTCGTGTTGTTCTCAACAAGGCAGATCAAGTGGATACTCAGCAAGTAAGAATTTACTTAGCAAATTCATTTTTTTCAATCTTCAATTCAATTAATGTGTGTATGTATAAATCATATAGACACATTTACTTATAATACATATGTAATATAGAAGCTATAAAAGAACCATTTGTTTACAGATTTTTGTTCTATTATGCAGCTTATGAGAGTCTATGGAGCTTTAATGTGGTCACTTGGGAAAGTTCTCAATACTCCAGAAGTTATGCGTGTCTATATTGGGTACTCTCTCTATCAATAAATTTAGTTCAATATCACTCTAATATGTTAAGTCAACAAACTGTCAAGATTTTTCTTTCGCTCATTAATTACAGAAGTTGGGCTGTAGGATAAGTTTTCTTGTGGAAAAGTTTTTTGTATGAGAAAGAGGGCTTAATCAAGGCTGTTGATCAATGGCATTGATTTGTTCATGCTTTATTTTATACCCTCTTGTATTGCATAGACTACTCTGCTTGTTTGAACTCATTGAGCATAGGTGGTTTTTTTATTTATTTATTTATTATGCAAATACATCAGTTTATGCTATTGCCAATAACTTGTGGTCCTCTAGCCTTTGCTTTATAACCTAGCTTCATGAGAAACTGAGCTTGCTCATGTCATGAAAAATTGATGGTTACCATTGCAGCTCATTCAATGACAAACCAGTAAATGAAGCTGCTGTTGGTCCAATTGGGAAAGAACTTTTCGAGAAAGAACAGGAGGACCTTCTTTCTGATCTAAAAAATATACCAAAAAAGGCTTGTGATCGTCGGGTGAGTTTATTGTTTTTGTTTTAATAAAACATAGGACAACTATGCAAGACAGATGCCCGCAAATGCATATAAAGTCATAACTTGGCTTTGAAAAGTAATGAACCTTCACCTCAGGTTAATTCTGGTTTTTGAAATTATGTTTATGAGGAAACTGAAGATTGTTCCTTAGTTGAACATATTCTCCAACTCGTTTTCATTAGGAATTTGAATTTGTCCCTTGGAATCGCTGTACTTGAAGGATTTCAATGAAAATTTTTTCTCACAGATAAATGAATTCGTGAAACGTGCTAGAGCTGCCAAGATACATGCTTACATTATTAGCCATCTTAAAAAGGAGATGCCCGCAATGATGGGCAAAGCAAAGGCTCAACAGAGACTTCTTGATAATTTGGCAGAGGAGTTTGGAAAGGTTGCAGCTCTCCTTTTTCTCTGCTTTTATAATCCTTCCAGAGAACGTTGACTTTTTTTAAAAAAAAAAAAAAATTGCACTGGATAAAATATACAATATTGACATTATTCATGTTCATGCAGGTCCAAAGGGAGTTCCATTTACCTCCAGGTGATTTCCCAAACGTGGAGCAATTCAGGGAGGTTCTGAGTGGTTACAACTTCGACAGGTTCGAGAAATTAAAGCCTAAAATGATACAAGCTGTGGATGACATGCTAGGTTATGACATCCCAGACCTGTTAAAAAACTTCAGAAACCCATACGATTAAAGCAGTCATAGGAATCCCATTTGGATAGAGGGTGTGAGCTTCTCTGTCTGGGTAAGCTTTCTGCTCATTAATTGTTGACATTTACAGCATGGCTGATTCGAATGTATTAAACTATGTATAAAGTAATGCAATGGCTTCTGTTCATGGCTATTCTTAAATTGGAAAGAAAGAAAAGGTTAATCATTAATGCTATTTGTTAGTTGATTTTTGTATCGAAAGTTATTTGTTCAGATCTCATCATGATACATCTTGTCATTGTAGATAACGTACAAATTCAAGCAATTCATGGTCATTAACTTCTGCATCTCTAAGGTCTACATTATTGTTGTGAACAAAAAGATAGCCAATCTTTAAAAGTAAATGGATCTTTCCAATTTCCTCAGTTTCGGGTGTGATTTGTGATTGCTGCTACTGGGCATGAAAGACTAAGTGACATCTTTTGGGTTTCTTCGACTACCTTGCAATCTATTAGGTTTGTGTTGATAAAAAAAATTATGAAATTAGAGTTGATTTTGAATTACTCATTAAGTGTTTGATGAAATTCCAAGTTTTAGTTCCTTTTTAATTTTTAGTAAAGTTGTAATATTAATATTGCAATGAGTTTTTAGTTATTAAATAGAAATTAATGTCAATAATTTAAATAATGTATTTTTTATGACTTATTTTTACAAGGATGTTAAGTGTTAGTGCCCGTATAAGTGAGGATGCTTTTTTATAATTTTCAAAATAATAGAGGCAAAGTATAAAATAGAGTAAATCATATGATGATGAGGATAATTTTCCCATAATATAATTATTTGTCTTGTAAATTTGAAAGTACATGGTCATGAATTTAAAAAATTCTATTTAATTATTTGGATTAAATAATTTAATTTAAATTATTATTTAAATATCATGAAGTGAGGATATTATACCTATAATTAATTAATTAATTCTACTTAATTCAAGAATAAAATTTCTTTTTAAAACATAAATATAACAAAGAACAACAAATAAAAGACTCGAGTTGACTCAATTAAATAAATAAATAAAAGAATATAAAGGACGTAGAAAGCAAATAAAAAAATAAAGCTCAATCTCCAATTAAATAAATGTTAAGGATAAAATTGAAAAAAAAATATTAGCTTCAAAAAATGATTAAAAAAAACAAGCAAACCCGAATAAATCTTCTAAAGCTGGGTTAATCTCTCAAACTTTCAACTCGTGAAATCATAAACATGGGCTCAACCAAAAAGCTTAAATCCAAATCAATTTAATGTTAAAAAATAAAATCATAAGAAAAATATAAATTTAAAAAAATCTACCAAAGCAAAAAAAAAATCAAAAGGATGAAGATAAAATCTGATAAAAAACAATGGTTGATGAAATCGTAAAAAAAAAATCAATTCTAAAAATTATCTCAAATTAGATAAATAATAATTAAAAGAATGGTCACCAAAGTTGACAAATGAAAAAACCAAACGAGAATGAAATTGAAAAACAATTTCAATATTATAAATTATTTCAAATAAAACAAATAGTAATCAAAAGGAATGAAAAACTTCAAGGGCTTATTTGAAAAATTAGAAGGTAGCGGGCAAGAATCGAGTAGGAGAGATAAAAGAATGAAAAAAAAAAAGAAGTGGCTGCTAGCGCCTGGAGGTCAAAATGCATGCACACGCTACCAATCCATGGAGGGACCATCAAGACAAATTGAATACTGCCCTGGAACAATATTTTTGGCAACCAAAATCAGTAACACATGTCGTTTGAAGATAGTTGATGTAATCCAAGCAACACCAAGAGATCCGTTTGAGGTTCCAGTTGGTCTAATGACAAGATTTAGAGCTAAGAGGTTCAAAAATGCTTTCGATAGACTTCTTCAATACACATGAGCTAAGGTGAACTTCAAGGAGATTAAATAGCGAAGTATAAGCCTTGATTAATTTAATTCATGTTCAAAAAGGGCTTGTAAGTGAGCATTCAAACATTATAAAAAGATTGGAATAAGAAGATTCAAATCTATCAGTTTTGACTTTTTTCTACTTTTTTTTAATCATATATGGATCTATATAAGGAATCGTAATACTGTTCTAGTTGCATTAGAAAGTTGACATCCATACCTTTCTAATGATATATGGGATGCCTTCTAATTCATTAAGATGAAAGAGAACCATGCACTTGAAGTTGAGCTTCGATAGTACTAGCAAATTATGATAAAAACAACTATAGTCTTATTTAGATTAGTTGGATTATTATTTTATTTATCTTTTAGTTATTATTAAGCATTTTGGAGATATTAAACTTTTATTTAAATTTGGATTCATTGAATTATTATTGATATTTATTAGGTTTATCCATATTCATTAGAGATATCTTTTTAGACTTATGATTCTTTCTCTTTGGTAGACTTTTTAAAAGAAGATTATTTTTAATAAAACAAAAACTGACATCCTTACTATCTTTTGTGTGGTTGAGTAATTCTCATGCTAAGTTTTTTATTAAACTTAAAAACTCTTTGAATGATTGATCAATTTTGTTATGATTTTATACTACTCGTTCGCATATTTTTATAGATGTAGGGTAAGTGATTATTGCATATAACTTTGTTTTTTCAAGGTAGGTTCTTGTAGAGTCAAGTTGCAAACCATTCAAATTTGATTTTAGTGTATCCTGGGAGGTGTTTATATCAATGGTAAAATGATTGACGCCTGCAAGACACACATCAGCTATTTTTTTTATAAATATTTTGTATTTATTAAAATATCAAATTGCTCCCAACCAAATCCGATAATAACAAAAAAAAAACTAATAATATAATGAAAAAAATATCCTCAAACCTAAAGTATCAAAATTTGAACTTTTAAGGATAATTAGATATCTTTATTGTGCTCCTAGAAATTAAAAAAAAAGAAGACAGACATCCTATGAAAGATTTTTTGAGTATAACGGTAAATAGATTATTTTATTATGCGCTTATGTATAAAATCACAAAAAAAACCCTAAATGACAACCTTAAAATTTCTTATTTTCAAGAGCATTGAAATTATTTTATTTTACTATGCAAAGAAAATACACAATGCCCGTCTTAACCTCGATCAATTCTAAAATGCCCACATGCTTTATGGTTTTTTTTAAGGGCAAGATAGTAAAAACATTGTTCCCAATGCATTGTATCCAGGGGATCATTGTTTTGACCACCCCATTCAGTTTTTCTTTTTTTGGTCAGCCTCAATCTACACTGTTGCATTTTAAAACAGATGCCAAGAGTACAGGATTTGCAATTCTAATCTTGAAATTCTTAACAAGACAACAGATGAGATAGTTGTCTGCTGCAGAGTCGTAGCTATGGTACTAAAAACAATAAGCACAAAGGGTACAAGAAGCTATGAGGGTTGAAAATATATACAGATAGCAGCAGCTAGTGCAGAGAACCTTCATCGAGAAACTGGACAAGAAGCCTACGGTTAATTACAATGTGAAGCAATGTTACTTAATCTAATAGAAAAGAGTTGTATTAACATGCTACAAGCATCAGAATGAGAAACCAATTCAGACTTTCATACTAGCACATGACTCATTGGCTTCAGTTTCTTGGGTCAATCACTCGTCCAAACCCACCTGAGCTTGCTTTCTTCACTTGATCCTCTTCGCTTTGGCCAACAGAGTCAAGATCATTGTTGAGGCCTTTTAAGCGCAAATCCAAATCCAAATCCAAATGGCTCATGTTTGAATCCTGCAGGGGAAACAGATTCCTGTTTAACACCAATATTAAAGAGAGAATTCAACAAATTGAAGCCTCGACATCCTTGAAAACAAAACTTCCATCTGCTATAACGGAAACAACTAAGAAAATGCATTCTCATTGCCATTGGAAGACATGCATTCTGGGAACCCATTGAGAGTTTGCCAACCTAAATTTGGGGCGGTGATCAAGTTTTTGACAGCTACAAACCATGAATTCTGTTGCGTTTAGCAACAAATATAATGGTCAAACTTTAAAAATAATTTTCCCACAATAAGTCTTGGAAAGGTTGACCATTTGCCTGATGAAAAAGAATCAAAGGTTTGAATATCCAAATACATGAGCAAATAATATAAAACAATTCTAGGTTCAATTATAAGTGCAAAAGTTTCATGTAAAATAAGACTTTTAACAGGTATCTGAAATTTCTTCAAATAGTTCATTTGGGGAGTGGAATTCTCAAATCATAATAAAATGTTGAACTAACATCTCAAGTCCTCAAAAAAAAAAAAAAAAAAAAAAGGGTATGAGATTGCCTTTTGATCTTCTACTTGTCTAGACAGAATCCTAAAACCATTTTACTTTCACAAGCTTAAGGCATTTAGATGAGGTGATCTGTCTGCCTCAAAAAATTCCAAGAAAAAATGGTCAAGCAGGATGATATCGTCTCAACTCACTTCTCTCAACTTCTCCACAAAATAGCAAGAGCAAAGCATCTCTTATTTAAACCTACTAAGAACTCTTAGCATCAAAATGTGGGAAATAAAGGGATACGATAACGGTATACACGAAAAGTAATCATTAAAAAAGAAAAAAAAGAGCTATATAATTCGCGGTAAAAAGTGTTGTAAGAGGGTGAGACCTGAATTTCACTCTTGAGACCATCTCCAATATTTTGTCTATCATCCTTAGAAGTTAGCCACCCTACCAACTGCTTCTCAACTTCTTGTTCAACCTTCTTTTCTACCTTGCTACGTTCCTCCAGAACAGCAATCTACAACATAAGAAAATACTAAATAAAAATAAAATAACAGTTTTCTAACTTAATTCCATATCTTCTACAAAGTAATTGGCAGAACCAAAATAGCAAGCAAGTGAAAAACAAGAAACAAAATTCACTAACAAAAACTCATGCCAGGTTGTGTTTTACTTACTGGGGTGTAACGGAATTTGCGTTTAGGTGGATCCTCGGAGGAGGAGGTGGCGGCGGCGGCGCCAGAGGGGGGTAGTGGAGTCCACCGACAGAGGAGGAGGCGAGAGCCGTTGTTGTTGTTGTTGTTGTTGTTGTTGTTGTGGCCGTTGGAGTGGCTGTTGTTGCGGTAATTGAGGGTGGGAGAAGGGGACACGTGGACCCATTTCCTCTTCCACTTCCTGACGGGGCCATTAAGAACAGTGGCCGTCGCTGATAGGCCGTACCGAGACGAAGACCGGCCCAACCGAGATCCCACTCCCTCCATTTTTCTCACCCAAAATCTCGGTTTTGTTTTTCAGGAATCGCCGGTTTTTTGGGTAAAAGATATAATTCAGCAGAGCAGGGATACGTGAGGACTGCTCGCTGGGAGTTGAGACTTGAGACAGAGCCCTCAAGGACCGACATGGCTTTAAAAATGCTTTTAAAAAACTTTTAAAAAAAATTATTTTATTTTTTATTTTAAATTAATATATTTTCAAATTTAATGTAATAATATTAAAAATAATTTTAAAAAAATATAAAAAAATATTATTTTAATATATTTGAAAATAAAAATATTTTAAAAAGTAATAACAACCACTCTTTTATTCCAAGAGCCAACGGTGTCGTTCTCATATTGAATTGAAAATGAAACAAATGCTACGTTTGTTTACGGTAATTAACTTGTTTCCGATATTTGAGAGGTGACCAGGCAGGGTACCCGTGCTAGCTGCATTTTAGGTTAATTTTTAATATAAAAGAATAAGGTATCAGCATTGGAATTTGTTTCCTAAGTATCATATAATCTTTTAATTGAAAATTTTAAAAAAAATATATAAATAAAATATATTAACTGAAAAAAATCATAAAAAGAATGGTTAAAAGCAATTAAATATTAAGTTGATTTTCCTTTTAAGTTGTAAAAAATACACATGCAAATATTTGATGCGTAACAAGGGACACCTTTTGAATTCTTTTATTTAATTATATAATAATTAAAATGGACCTTTTAAGAAATAAAAGATATATTTTTTTAATCCAAATTCTGTTTTATTATTCATGTAAATAATCTTTTTTCACAAAAAAACATATATTTTATTGTTTTTATTAACAATGTGCTTTATTGAATAAAAACTTAAGGAAATCAAAATAAATATTCAAATAATTCAAAAAAAAGAAAATATATATTTTTTAATCATGTGTTTCTTTTTATTTTATTTTTGAAAAAAAAAACATATCTTTTTTATAAGAAAAACAAACTTATCATAATCTTAAAAGCAAGTTATACTAAAAGAAAACAAATCATGAATAGATAAATCCATGAATGTATTAAAAAAAATATAAAAATAATAAAGTTGAGAGAATTATATAAAAAACATCATAAAAACAACAAAATAAATACTTTATTCACATAGCAAATAAAAAAAATCCATATTCGGTTCCTATATAATTATTTTGAAAAAATAATTTTTAATAGTATTATAAAAAGCTCTAATATTATTTTAAAACTATAACATAATAAGATAAAAAAAATCAATGGCTATTTTTCTTTAAAAAAAAAAGGAAAAAGGTGAAGCATCTAGGTTGGAAGGATAGACTTGCACGTCTCATCCAAACTAAAAAAATCTAAATGCACTTGAGATTAGAAGGCTATGTTCTCGTGTCTATTTGATTTCCATGTTTTTTGCTCTTTTTAAAAAAAAAATGGAAAGGTTGACGCATTATTATTTGTCTGTAATATTTTATGGTTTTTAGAGTTGATTTCGATGATCGAAAAAACAGGGTTGAAGTTTTGGATCCTCAAAACTAGAATTTCAACATTGTTGACTAAAAAAAAACAATATATCATATAAACCTTTAAAACCTAATTTCTAACCACAAAACACATTTTAATTGGACTAAATCAAATAAAATTAAAAAATTTATTGAGCCTTGATCTAGTTTTCTAGACATCATTAAAGTTATAAACCACCTCTATTGAGTTCTCATCTTAAAGATGAATCCATAAACACAAGAATTTAGTCATCTAAGAGTTTTCTCTCTCTTTTAACAACAATCAAAAATTAAAATGCAAAACAACTAAAATTTTATGACTAAAATATAAAAGTTAAAAAGAATAGAGGTCAAATATGTAAATGATAAAACTTAAGGGACCAAATTAAAATCTTTTGAGCATTTTGAATAGTTTAATGGAAAAAAAAAGGCTCTTAGTCCTCGTTCTTGCAATCTTTTACTTTAAGAATAACCTAAAATTTAATTTTATAAAATTAGCCTTTAATTTAATGCTAGAATATTCAATTCCACATCAAGTATATTAGAAGATGCTAATCAAAATAAATCTCAACATTTAAACCATGCCAACTTGACTTGTCATGATGAAATTGAAAAGAAATAAAGATTAATAAACAAAGTGTAAAATAAATAAATATTAAAGGATGTAAAAAGAAAAAATGGCCATAAATAATGACAGTGAAGTGTGGAAAGGCATGCCGTATATAAATAGTAAAAAACCCAATTTTTTTTTGTTTAATTCATAATATAATTATAACTTTCATTAATCAATTTGCCAAAATTGATTAATTAGTCTTTGCAAATAGTGTCTAATTGATGCTAACATTCCTAATTTAACATTTTTTTAACAAATATAACTCATTGTTATCAAATTTTGTTGTTGAACCTAATTACATTTACTCTATATTTAAGAAAAAAATTGAAAAGAACTTCAAATTGATAACATTATTAAATTATAAATAAATTTAAACTATAGAAATTAAATATGTAGTTTATAAAACTACAAGGATTAAATAATTAGTTTTATTAAATTATAAGAACCAATCAATAAGGGAATACATCATCAAATCACTGATTATTGTGGAAAGTGTGCAACTAACCCCTTTGTGAAATCGACGTTGTTTAGTTCATCGCTAACAAATGTGATAAATCTTTACAAGAGAACAAAATCTTCACAAGTAGTAAATTTTTTCTAAAGAAAAGAGTGTCGAACCCACAAGAACTAATTATGCTATTAAATATTGAGATTTATCAAAATAGTTACAATTTAGAAATAGAACTAAGATTTTATAGAGTTGATAATCTAAATTAAACTACAGTGTTTGATAAAAGAAAATTAAAAGAACAAAAAATAAAATTTATGATTATAGAGATAATAAAAAATAAATCTAGAGATTTTGATTTCACCTAGCTAGTCCCACACAATTTATTATTTCTTGTTATAAAATCTCAAATCATCATGTTGATGATTAAAAGATCTTTTGATTATTTAATGTTTTCTCTCAAACAACATTAAAAACATTTTCACCTGATAATTCAACATATCTATGTGTAAATATAATTATTTGAAGATTCATTAAGTTCTTTGAAATTTTTTAATATAAAATCACACTAATTGCAGCAAAGTATCTTTATTTTTTGCTCAACTAATGGTGTTTAGTTCTAAAAGCTTCTAATAATAAATTACCTCTCGATCTCATTATGATTTATTAGATCAAACAATAATTTGCTAAAAAATTGTAAGCAACAAGATCAAGGATAAACACTTAAAATATAAAAAAAATAGAAATAAAATAACTTGAAATTTGAATTATGCGATCAAAATTAGACTATATCAAAGCCCTCGAACAATAAGATTTAGTACATAATCAATATAAAATAAACCATGTTCATATTAAAATACATCAAAGAAAAATTAAGAAAAAGAATAAAACCTCTCTTACTTGGAATTATTCAAAGAAGCATTCCATTATAGCGTATGGTTTCTTCAAACTCTCTCTTTTTTGTTTCTCCTCTTTTTAATGGTAAAAATAACCCCCTTTTATCATCTCGAGTCATGGTCTCTTCATTCTCCTATCTTTCTTTGGTTCAAAATTTCCTTTTATTTGTTTCCTAATTTTCTTTTTCAAAATTGATAGGTTCTAATCTCTAACCATTATACTTCCAATAACTCAATCAATAAGAACTCATAATCTCATATTCCTAGTTTCATCATGAAACATTGAGCATCTTTATTATTTCACCATAAACTTTTCTTGATAACATCATGCCTTATAGTATCACACACTGGCATGACCTAACATTTCACATCAACTAAAAAGTAAATTTAAACATTAAGAATAATTTAAAATAAATAAAAAGAGGAAGAGAAGGATGAAATACCCTTAAAAATTAATCTGAAAGTTGTTAGATCATTATTGGTGCTTGACTACAATAATTTGACCATTTATTGCCACTAGTGAGATTTTTTTCAACGTTTTCTCAGCAAGTGACTAGGTTTAAAATAAACCTCGGGATTTATGCTCGTCATTAATGAAGGTAGTAAGGATAACCACAACCAATAGAGCATATCAAAGCATAGAAGGGGATGGCTAAAATTGCTTATCCTTTATGGACATGGTCCTCTACTTATTTAATTTTCTATAATGGTTAGCATTGTTTCTAGAATCAATGGTTACTATTGGGTTAGACAAAAAGGTTGAAGTCATTATCACCATAGCAATTTTTAGTGTAAAGAGAATGAGAGAAACTTAAGCTAAAAGAGAAAGAGAAAGAAAGGGAAGATAAAAAGGAAAAAAAATAATTTCTATTAGAATAAACCCATTAGATTCTAGTAGGTTGCTAAAGGAGGAAAATAAAGGGAAAGAGTGAGAGAGAAATGAATTATGGCCATTCTTTTTTAGATATATATTATCTTTCTTTCTTTTTTTTGTGTGGGTTTCTCCTTGATTACTTTTTTGTGTTTATCATTCTTTTGTGGTGTGTGTTTCTTTTCCTACCTCATTTAAGTTTTGCATTATTCTCTTGATTATTTCACTCCATTCATAGTCATTTTTTATTTGCTTGATTTTTCTTTTCATCTCTCTTTTTTTTTCTTTTTTTTAATGCTTGCCAAAAATATGTGAAATATGTAAAATTAGCTAAAAATAATGAAAAAAATAATATAATTAATAAATTTTGGACAATGATGAATTTTTATGAAGAATGAATTTTTTATGTTTAGTTGGATTTCTTTTATTGACATTTGCATAAAAATTGGGGTCACATTTGGGTTATTACAAAATGAATGCATTAAAAAACCAAAAAGAACATGAATACAATATAAAACACATGTGAGAATGCATAAAAAAAACATTTAAATCTAGAAATGACACCAAAACACATCTAGAACTAAACATGTTAGCAAGTTAAGTTGTAAGCCTCACAAGGACCTCAAAATCAACACAAAAATATAACAAAAACACATTATGGTTGATAGCCAAAATCAAGATAAAATTGCCCTCTCCTATTTTAAATCCACTGAGCAAACATAACCCATCCTCATAATGATACTTTATACACCTATTTTATTTCACCTCAAAACCTTAGTGGTCTCTGACTTCCAAAGATTTTATGGTTCAAATATAATACACTTAGAATGTCAAATAAAAATGAAAACTAAATAAAATTTACTAAAAATCAAAAGTTGAACATTAAAGTGGAAGGAAAAATGATCAAAGATATCTCAAAAGTTGCTCTAAAAACTACATAAAAATAACGGTGACGCACATTAAAGAGTGTAGTAATTGTTAGACAAACAGATGATGTATCTAATAAAGTTTGGAAAACAAACAATTATTGAAATAGAGCTTGAAATTGTTTAACCTTAGTAATGAAAGTAATGACAATCACTACTAGGAAATGGAAGTGGATTAAAATTTTGAAAGAAGACTGTCAAATTTGTTATTTTGTGTGTTAGTTCTTACAATGGAGAGATTGTTAAGCCAACATAAGAAACATTAATAGAGTTGTTGAATGGTGATGGCAAGGTGTTTAGTGGTGATTTGGGTTGCGATGGAGGCGTGGTTTGGTGATATGGTGGTTTTGGTGTAGGAAAGGGAAATGAAAAAGTAAAAGGGAGGAAAGGTAAAAAAAGAAAGAAAGAAAGAAAATGTCATTTAAGTGTCATTATTCCAAACGGTACTTATGTCTGTAGTTTTTTTTTTTCAGGTTTGGTAGAAAGATAAAAAGTTCATTTGTTCTTTATTCATATTTCAAAAAATATCCTCATCTCATCTATTTATGTAAGAACTAGATCATTAGCATGTGTTGCATTGCGGGATTGGATAAAAAAAATTAACACAAAATAAATGTTCAAGCATTGTCAACGTATTTTCTAGTATAAAAAAAATCTAACTATGTGATGGTTGACCTGATCAACTTAGCAGTTCTAGAAAAAAACCTAGACGAACGACAAAGAAGTATTTTGAGTAAAAAGATCAAGATATTTTTTTTAAAAAAAAAATATTGAGACAACAACATATTGGATCGATTCAGTCAATCCAATTTAACTTTGTCGAATTCATGAACCGAGTTGAAGAATGATAATCTCAAGAAAGCAAATAAAAAAAATTATAATACATAATTCTCAATTAATCTTATGTTGAAGGATGAAAAAAATCAATTAAAAAAGTATAAAAAAAGACCTACATAAACTCGGGTTAACCTATTAAACTCGCGATCCTAGTCATAAAACCATGATAAAATTGAAAATAAGTTCAATTAAATAAAGGATAAAAAATGATTTAAGTTAACTCAAGTTAACTTGTCAAACTTGTAATTCGAGTTATGAGACTAGAATAACCTCATAAAAAGTAAATCAAAACAAATTATGAAACCACAATCCAATTCAACCCACCTGAGCGCTATAATTAGTTTTAATTTAATAAATTGATATATTTTAAATTAATTAATTTTCAAAAAAATTAAATTTAAATTAAATAAAAAAGTCAGTCATGTGGGCTTACTAGACTGATGTACCTCGCCCTAAAAATCTATCATTTTAGTTGCTGAAACATGGTTAACCGATACTTTTCTCTTATCTTCATTGTTTTTTTAGCAATTTTTTTTCCTATCAAACTTGTTGATTAAAAAATAAATAAAATGAACTTTTAATTTAAAATTACAATTTATAAAACTAGAGGGACTGGAATAGTAGAGAAAGGTAGATAAGCTTTCCCAGTTTTTTAGAAAAATATCTTAGCTCTGCATGCATGACAAAAGATTGTTTGATACGTGAAGACACCTCGCAATGAATATGACATTTGCCCTCAAATCTCGTTTTGCTTTCCAAACGCACCACTTCATACTTTTGATCATCATTTCTGCATCACCGTGCATAATACCCTCGTCATCCATCTTAACTACCATACTGCCACTGACATCTTTTGTCCAAGATAGATAACTCAAACACGTGTTTCATTGGTAGTGAATGGACATGTGGTTTTCAAGAGTAATAGTATTTGTCTTTTGATCTTTGATTTATACAGTGATATATCTACAATACCCTCCAAAATTGAATTTCCTTAACAAAAAGTTGGAGGTCGAAACTATAACATTTTAAAAGATTAAATATAGTCTTCACCGCACCACCAAACTACTGGGTTTGTTGAACTACCGATCTCTCTTGTAATAAAAGCTAAAAGAATTTAATGTTTCACTATATATATATATATATATATATATTTATGTTTTACAGTGGATTTCTACAATAAAATTATTGTTTTATCCTTAACAATTTAAGTTTTATAGCATATTTTCAAGAGTAATATAATATTTTTCGCGGAATATATTTGTTATTACAAGATTGAATAGGGAAAAAAAAGTCTTTTGATTTTTGATTTGTAGAGTGATATATCTAAAATACCTTTAGAGGAGGAAAAAAAGGAAAGAGAAGGAAAGAAGATAATTGGCAAAAAGAGAAAACTATAAAAGGATGGATTAGATGATGTGGTCTATATCAAATTCTGACTAAGAAAAATTATGAGAGAAAGAGAGAGGAAGAAAAAGATCTTTTTCTTCTTGTTTTTTTTTTTTTTTTTTTTTTGGTGTGTGTTTTCTCCTCATCTGTCTCTTATTTGGCTTAACTTATCCTCCAAGTTTTCATTAGTTTGACGTTTGGAAAATTTTATTTGATATACTTAGAAATGATTATGGAATTTCATGGAAGGATTATAATATTTTTGTACAAGAAAAATATGGATAAAAAAAACCATATCTTGTACCAATATTTTGACTATTTTGACTTTTCTTATTTTTCTTTAATTTTTTTCTTCTCTTAATTTTATTACCTGACACTTTATTTTCATTTTCTTTTCTCAATTTTTATTTTTTCCATTTTTCTTCTTTTATTTTTTTATGCTTGCAAAAAAAACATGTATAATGTGTAAAATAGCTAAAAAAACATGAAAAAACTCAAAAAAATGACAATAGTGTAAATATAACATTTTTATTTATTTGCACTCCAATGATAAAAAGCCATACAAAAGAGTTAATTATATTTAATTTATTTGATACACAATTATTTTAATAACCTAATAAACCCGGTTAACTTGACAAGGATAAAAACAACTCAAACAATTTTCAATTAACCTAATATTAAAAGGATGAAATTAAAAAAAAAATTAATTAGAAAAAGACATAAAAATGACCTGAGTCAATTCGGGTGAACTCATCAAACTCATAACATAAGTAAAGTGATTAGGATAATATCATAAAAAACAAACAAAAAATAGATTTAAAAAAAAAAACTCAAAGAAAAAAAACTAGTGAGAAAAACATTATTGCAATAAATAATATTTTAGCATTTTTGCAAAATATATAGGAATAATATAATTTTGTATCAAATATATTAAAATACATTTTAATTTTCTAAAAACCTTTTTCTACTGGAGTGCACATGAAAAAAAATCTATATTACCAATTTAACTGTTTTAAATAACATCTCCCTTTGGAAATGCTATAGGAATTGAAATTGGACTCCAAGAATTGAAAAGCCAAAATATATTTTTTTTTCTTCTTATTTTTAACTTTCCATTTATCATCTCCATCAGACATCCTCTAACAATACTAGTCTGGCACTGGCAGTGACATCTTCGTAAATAATCCCGAAAACCACGGGGTGTTAAAAGAAGGAGAGACGATCGCGACTACATTTTAGATAGATATATGAAAGGGACCCACACTCCATTTCTTTCTCTCTGTCTTTTTGTTTGTTAGCTTCTTCGATTCTATTATCACTCCCTCACTCAAGGTTTCTCTCTGCACACAGTCCACAGTCAGTCACGGATACTAGCTTTGGAGTGAGAAAAAAAACTAAAATCTTTAGATCTGAAAGCAACAACCCCCTCCTCAAATACCCTAGCTTCCTTCAAGGACGGTCTGGGTAAGCATTATTATTTTTGTTGTCATTTGATCTCATTTTCAGTGTTGTTTTTGTTGTTTTCTCGGATTGTCAAGAGATCCAAGTGGCTTTGAACTTGTTCTTGCTCTTGATTTAGTGAATGTAGGAATTTTTTACTTAAAAACTGTTGCTGCGTTTTTTTTGTTGAAATCAACTTTTTCCCCCCTTTTAAGCTTGAGATCTTGTTCAGACTCAAGAAATATCTAGAATTGTGCCAAGAAGTTTAATAATATCGTTATTGGGATATGTAAGGTTTTTTTAGTAAAATAAGCTGGCTGGTAGCTGAGAATGTCAGCAAGCAATAGGGAGAAAAATTGTCTTTTTTTTTTTTTACAAGTTTCAGTAGAATATATGTTATTCCTTGTTTGGTTTTGTTAAGAAAGTGGTAAAGGGCATGGTATTAATACTGTATTTAGTTCTTGTTTTGTGTTTTTATGGTTGTACAAGGTTGACTCAAGTATGCGAATGATTGTGTTAGGCTAAGCACGATTGTTGTTTTCTTCTTCAGGTCCAAACAACAACTTATTCAAGTTCAGAATTTTATTTTCTTTCTTTCTTTTCATGTATTTTCTGAATAGCCTTGGCAAGCTGTAATTCAGTGAAAAAGATCTCTGTGTTTCTGTCAATAATGTAACAGGATTGACAAATGCCATGCTTTGTCTTGTATGCTACCTAAATCTCTTTGCTTTTAAATAAAGACATGCATTGTGTGTGTTCTACTACATGTGTTAAAGCTTTGCAGTTAGTTTTCAGTGTTCTGTACTGAATAGCATTTAGAGTCGTGATGCATTTGCAATTAAACAAGTTAGGTAGTCTTTCCTCAAATGTTTCCAGAGCTTATTTTTTCAACTACCCTCATTCTATGCCTTCTCCTGATCAGTCGATTGTCTTTGCAGGTGTTTATGTTTTACTTGTCTGGTAAAAGTACTTTTCCTGCTGGTCAATAAGGTAAGTTGCTTCAGTTTCCTCTCTTTCTGTAGTTTACATTTGTAAGCATATAGGGCGTATCATGGTCCCATCTATGGATTACTAAATGTCTTTTGAATGCTCCATGTAGTTGAAGTGAGGTTGCAAAATAACTTGAATGGCAGTCACGGATGCTCAAAACCCTCTTGTTGGAGAAGCAACTTGTGGCACTTTATTGCAAAAGCTCCAGGTATTTCATTTTTTGATTGTTCATGTGTATGACACAAAGAAATCATAACTTGTCCCTGATGTGGCGTAGGAAATCTGGGATGAGGTTGGTGAAAGTGACGAGGATCGGGACAAGATGCTCATTCAAATAGAACAAGAGTGCTTGGATGTGTACAAGAAGAAAGTTGAGCAGGCTGCAAAGTCGAGGGTACAGCTTCTTGAGGCCTTATCAGATGCCAAAATTGAACTTGCCCGTCTTCTATCAGCCCTTGGAGAAAAAAGTTTTGCAGGAATTGTGAGTGGTTTATTTGACTTCGTCTTATATGGTCCGCTTAAGCATAAGTCTAAAAGTGTGTATTATGGTGATGTGTTGATGCAAAACTCCTCGTGGTAATGAACTGTGAAAGCTGGCTCCTCATGGCTTTCCTTGGTTTTAATTTCAGCCTGAGAAGACTTCAGGAACAATCAAGGAACAACTTGCAGCTATAGCACCAGCACTTGAACAGCTGTGGGAACAGAAAGCTGAGAGAGTGAAGGAGTTTTCTGACGTACATTCACAGATTCAGAAAATATGTGGTGAAATTGCTGGGAACTTAAATATCAATGATGCTCCTGCAGTTGATGAAGCTGACTTATCCCTAAAGAAGTTAGATGAATATCATGCCCAACTTCAAGAGCTTCAAAAGGAAAAGGTAAATCTCTTTATTTTGGTAATGGTGCATCATATAATTCCTAGCTTTCTAGATCTGTCAAGTTAATCGTTAACTGCTAATTTTAATTGTAGAGTGGTAGGTTGCACAAGGTCCTCGAATTTGTAAGCAGTGTGCATGATCTCTGTGCTGTCCTCGGGATGGACTTCTTCAGCACTGTAACTGATGTTCATCCAAGCTTAATTGACTCAACTGGTGAGCAATCAAAAAGTATTAGCAATGATACATTAGCAAGGCTGGCTAAGACAGTCTTAGCGTTAAAAGAAGATAAGAAGCAAAGGCTTCATAAGGTAAGTCTTTTGGCATTGTAGTTTTCTCTGCTAGGGAGAATATATTTTCCTTGGTACATTTTCACATGAACCTAAGGACATAAGACTTTTGATTTATATCTTCCTACCACAGCTTCAAGAGCTGACAAATCAACTTATTGACCTGTGGAATCTGATGGATACTCCAATGGAAGAAAGGAAATTGTTTGACCATGTAACTTGTAACATGTTGGCTTCAGTTGATGAAGTGGCTGTCCCAGGAGCTCTGGCGCTGGATCTGATTGAGCAGGTATTTGAATTCTGCAAGTAAATATACCTGCAAGGTCGAATAACTGTGAAAGCTGTATACTCTTTTTTTTTTTTGTGAAAACTCTGAAAGTTGAATACTGATTTTATCATTACTTGCTTTTAAGGCTGAGGTTGAAGTTGAAAGGCTTGATCAATTGAAAGCCAGCAGGATGAAAGAAATTGCCTTCAGAAAGCAAGCAGAGCTTGAAGAGATATATGTCCATGCTCATATAGAGATTGATCCAGAGGCTGCTCGAGAAAAGATTATGACTCTCATTGATTCTGGAAATGTTGAGCCTACTGAGTTACTGGCTGACATGGACAATCAGATATCAAGAGCCAAAGAAGAAGCTCTAAGCAGAAAAGAAATTTTGGATAAGGTTGAGAAATGGATGTCAGCATGCGAGGAAGAGAGTTGGCTAGAAGACTACAATCGGGTATTTTGATCTCTCTCCTTCTATGTGACATACTGTCACTGCTGGTTTGAGAATTTCAATGATCACTTCCAAGAGATCTCTCCACTGCTTTCCTGGTACAGTGGTAGGGCATGTCATTGTTTTAGGGAGGGCTGTTGATGATACATATATTTTATAGAAGAAAAAAAATATTTGAAGTGATGAAGGGCCATGGCCTCTCAGGTCCCCCAAGAAATTCCTGCATTGGGAGCTGATCTATAGATCCCCTTTTATGTGGGAAATATTTGTTTCTCTGCTTACACTTGTTTTGTTTGGCAGATAATAGGTTTATGTGAGATCTTGCTTGCTGATGTTTTTATTATATCTAATTGTGTAATCACGTTTTCCTAGTAACAGGATATCTCTGTCCCCTGGTTTTCTTTAACAGATAATAGGTTAATGTGATTGATCTTGCTTGCTGATGTTTTTATCTTGTCTAATTGTGCATTCCACATTTGCCTAGAAGCAGGACAACTGTCTCATTTTGACATTATATGACTGGAAAAACTCTTGAGTCCTAATGGTAAATGATGAGGTTAAACATAGTGAAAAGGATCAACAGATCAAACTGGATTTTCTAGAAAGCAGGTGAAATTACTTGTACACCGCTGATTTGATGGTGTAACTTAAATGGCATTGTCTTGTTGAAACAGGATGAAAACAGGTATAATGCAAGCAGAGGTGCACATTTGAATCTCAAACGTGCAGAAAAGGCCCGTATCCTGGTTAACAAAATTCCAGGTATCTGTTGAATCAGGGAAGCCAAAGAGTTGGCAAGATCAACATCTTTTTTCTCTTTGTAAAATGTTCTGTGTAGATCTGCATCCAGAGATTTAATTGGTTTTGTTGGCCCTTGTAGCTTTGGTTGACACCTTGGTTGCCAAAACTCGGGCTTGGGAAGAAGATCGTGGCATACAGTTTGCATATGATGGTGTTCCTCTCCTTGCCATGCTCGATGAATATGCCATGCTCAGACAGGAAAGAGAAGAAGAGAAGCGGAGAATGAGGGTGAGTTCCTATTTAGTGGCTATTACACTGTTCCAGCTCACGCATGCATTTAAACTAGAATGTGAATTGATTTGGGTCTAGAATGAGATTTGTTTGATCGCTCTCTTGCTAAAAGGAGATAACCTTGGATATGACAGGATCAGAAGAAGTTCCATGAGCAGCAAAACACAGAACAAGACGCCATTTTCAGTGCAAGACCTAGTCCTGCTCGACCAGTTGGTACAAAGAAGGTGGTTGGTCCCCGTGCAAATGGCAGTGCTAATGGAACTCCAAGCAGGCGGCTATCTCTAAATTCTCATCAAAATGGGAGCAGTTCTGCAACTAAAGGTGGAAGGAGGGATAATAGGCTATCTGCCCCTGTTAACTATGTTTCCATATCGAAAGATGATGCCGCCTCTCATTTTTCCGGCACCGACACGGTTTCCGCTTCACCATGATAAATTAAGAGAGATCTGGAGGTTTACTCCTTGATATATTACTGTTATTACTTCTAGGAGCTTGTTGTAGTCATATAGTTGTGAAAACTGAGTGACTGGAGAGTGAACTGTTTTTAGTTGTGCATCTTATCCACATTTTTAAGCTGTTCTAATCCTCTCTGCTCCATATCTTCAGAACGAATTTTTTGTTGTTGTAGTGCCTGGTTACTCGACGCTAAGCTTCTAATGTAGAACAACTGGCTGCTGAATTTCGTCTGCTAAAATGGTCAAACCATGAGATTGTGAAATGTGACAAGGAAATGATCTCTGAGCAGAATCATGTGGTGGCTCGAAGAAGGTCATAAAATTGTCCGTTAACTAAGGTACGGATGGACCAGTACTGGCTCATTATACAAGCAACTCTGTTAAAGTCACTGACCAAGGATCTCATATTGACCGAGTCATTGTATGCCATAGAAGCGGCACCTCCGTCCGTGATGTGATGAGGAGACCACCAGTCAATAAAAACTGATTGACATATTTTCCTTTATATTTAAGAATGTAATAAATAATTTAAAAATCAAATAAGAACTTTAAATTCTCGTTCTCTGAAAAACAAGATAAAGAAACAAGTATAGAAACTAACAAAATTATTTAACTAGAGACATACATAATGGATCTGTAATCAAAACCCATTTGTGTACGAGGGTTCTGAAGAACATGTCAATATCCCAAGAGCTAGTAGTGTTATGACTTGTAGAAGCAACAATATACTAATCGAGAAGAATGGATGCAGGTGGAAATAGGCGTAGGAGGAAGACAAGCAATGCTAGAGAAGCATAAGTTAGTGGTCAAAGTCCAAACAGATGGAGCTCCAGAAGTCGTGTGGTATGAGAGTAGGAGAGCTTTGAGAGAGTTATAGACTTCTAGTCATAGTTTTGAAACCCGGCCCGGCCCGGCGGCCGACCCGGGACCCGGCCGACCCGGGTCTGGGACCGGGCCGGGTCTAAGCAAAAAACAGAATGGGAATTGGCCCGGTGAGACCCGGTCGACCTGGTGGATCAACCCGAAACCCGGCCGACCCGGGTAAACTCGGCTGAAACCCAGCCTTATATATATATATATGAACAAAACGACGTCGTTTTTTTCTAAACACTCAATTTGATTGAAAGCCATCGTCTCTCTCTGATTGAATGTCATCGTCTCTCTCTGTCTCCGACCCATAATCTCTGTGGATCTCGATCCTTGCTAGTCGCTTAAACTCTTTCTCTCCCAAAAGCTCATAAAAAAAAGCATATGGCGATGATATCTGTTCAAAATCTGGTCAAAGAAAGAAAATACCCTTTCATCTTTGCTCTTACTATCTTACTCGTTTCCGCCAGTATCTTCTTCTTATACTCAAACAATTTTCAATCTCTCACATTCTCTCTCAGAGATCTACAAAAATCTAACCCCACAATCTCAAAACCTTCTCAAAAAATCCAAATCTAAGGTGTTTGGTGCCTCTTCCTAATGGGTATTAAGTGTCAATTTAGCGGCTGAAAAGCAGAGACATGATGAGATTATTTTGATTAATTCTTTTGGTAAGATTTTGGTTTTAGTTAGTTTTCTTCCTTTTTATTTTAGGTTTTAGTTGTTGGGCAAAATTTGAAAGCTTAATTTTAAGTGGAGGACTGAGGATAACAGAAGATTATTCTGTTGGATGGTTCACCTAAGAATCCACTTGAGTTCATCCAGGTCCAAATTGCCAATGTGAAATCTAAATTTGCCACTGCAATTTTTTACTCTGGTGAGATTAAAGTGGAGGGAAAAGTGAAAGACAGGAAGCCCCACTTCACCAAGGTAGATTCATTTGGTGTTGATGTGAGCATGGAAGGCAGCCTCATACTTTGCAGTGAGGTTGATCAACCAGGTATGATTGGCAGTGTGGGGAATATTCTTGGCGAGGAGAATGTAAATGTGAGTTTCATGAGCGTTGGCAAGATCGCTCCACGAAAACAAGCAGTAATGACCATTGGTGTGGATGAAAAACCCAGCAAGGAAGCGCTAAAAAGGATCGGGGAGATACCAGCAGTTGAAGAATTTTTCTTTCTTAAGTTGAAGACGCACAATTCTGTCTTTCTTGAACCCATTTTTTTTTTATTGACCCCGGTTAACCTAGGTCAACCCATCTGATCCGTGACTCGATCATTATACTGGATCGACCACTGGGTCGGGTTTTAAAACTATACTTCTAGTTAGCAGAAGATCAAATATAAAAGATGCCCTCGTGATGTTATGATTCACACCAAATCACCCACGTGTGATATTTGAGCTAGACAAAAGAAAGTAGAGTTTTATAGGCTAAGCTACTTCTACTTCAACTTTCTAGGAAAGGTTAAATATGTGTTTGGTAATTTTTGTGGTTATAGTTTGAAAAATATTGTTTTATGAAAAGAACTTTTAGTTGAAGCTGGTTTGGTAAAATATATGTTTGGTTAAAACTGTGGTTGAAATTGAAGTTGAACAAAAAATAGTTTAATGTATTTGGTTAAGAATGCTTTTCAAATTGAGGTTATAAAATAACTAAAAAGACATATATATAGATTTAATTGATGGTTTTTAATTGAAATATTATAGATTTAACTACTATTATTACATCATGAAATAAACAATACTTTATATAAAGTATTTTTTATTGTTCCATTAAACTATCTGCAATTCCATCATGTACGAAATCCATTTAACAAAGACTGCAGTTTCCATGGCTTCCTGAGCGTGCAACAACATCAGGTAAAATATCATTAGAAACAAAATTGGGATTGCAATCAAATCCATCCGACAAGGACTACGTCATCATGCAATCTCCTTCTGATGTAATTATGTAGTGCCATTGAATAATGTTAAAAACTAATTTTTCGATAAAACACAATATCTGAGAAATTTTTTGGATTTTTATTTTATTTTACTAGGTCGAACCCGGTCCAATATGCATTTGTTTGGGTCGGACTGACATGAAAAGTCTGTTCACTTTGCAGAACAGTGGAGATGAGGAAATGCAACAGAAGAAGAAGGAGGAGGAGAAGGAGAAGGGGAAGAGTAGGCTACCCTGTGCGGCGACGATGTCTGGCTAGCGGTCGAAATGGCGGAGGCCAGTGGTGAACTGAGGGAGTTGCTTGGCCGATGGACAACGATCCTTCTTATTTTTCCTTTGTTTCTGCTCTTCTTCCTTCTCTCTTTCTCTTCTACTTTCTAGAGGAATCGTTGAGGTTCTGAGAAGTTTGATATTCCTCCAACAAGTTTTTTTTCTCTTTAGAAATATGTGTTTGGTGGCCAAACTGGTTTGTCGGTGGATAATTGAAAAACTAAGGTGAGCTGCTGTTTGCAAAACTCAACTTTTTTGCTTTTGTTAAACCTCAGGTGCCCTCAATTTATAGCGGGTCCCACCAAAACAAAACCAAGTTTTAACTTAACCAAACACATATTTCCATGGCTCACTCTCAACCTCACACGTAGCCACATTACCAAATATCCACTAAATAAAGTAACATTGGACCTTCATTTAGGGGCTTTGAGCTCACGAGGTCAGTCTCTCTAATGTATCCCAAAGACAAGGGATGACCATTAGTCTTGCCACATTATCTGTGTCCACCCTTGCACGACTCGAGCTTTGTGTTAAACAAAGCCATTGTCAATCCATTTAGTGTGTAGTCTAGATCTATCTTAATTTTTTTTAAAATAACATAAACTAAAATATAAAAAAAGAATTAAATTATGAATTAATTTTAGTAACAAATCAAACATACACGCACTACCAGAAATTTGACAAATACAAATGAAAACAACGACAAATTTTTTCGTCAGTAGATTGCGGTAAATTTTACCGACAGACTTTTCCATTGCTATAATCGTCGGTAAACCCTAACAGAAAAATTTCATCAATATATACTGAGAGAATTGCAGTGGAAAAAAAATAAAAAACCAGAAAAGTACGATGACATGTAACTTTTACCAACGACTTTATCGATGGAATTAATCCAACGGTGAAGTTAATTCTTAGATATACCGACAAAAATAATCCCTCGGTATATACCAACATAATTATAGATGATATTACAATGGGATTCAACAAGGCAAATCATATGGTGATATGATATTTTTTACCGCCAGAATGACCGATGGAATGCCCAATAGAATAACTATGTTGGTAAATTCATCGGTAATATTTAATTTATGACCTGATGATCGACCCTCCCCTTCCTCTCCCTCTCCTCTCCCCCATTTCTCCTTTTTTCTTATGCATTTTTTTTCTAAAACCAACAGCCACCCCCTTCAATCTCACCATAATTCAACCTTTCACAATAAATCCGGCTACCATAACACTCGATTTGTTAGCATTTTTGTTATGATTCAAATTTTATTGAGGATTCTCCACCTTAAGTAAGAAAATCTATCCTTTTTTGTTTACTTGTTTTATAGTTTTTTCTCTAATAAACTTATATGGATTTATGATTTGTACATGTTATGGTTTGTTTTAGATTTTATAAAAATTATATTTGTTTGTAAATTGTTGAAACTTATGTCGAATTACCAAATTAAGTGTTTTGTGATGAAATAAATAATGGTTTATTTAATGGGTTTGTTTTATATTTTGTTAATTCTATTGCCGAGTTGTAATTTTCAGTAAATGTGTACAAATGTGCTTACTTAAGGTGGATAATCCTCAATAAAATTTGAATCAAAACACAGATGCTGACAAATCAAGTGTTGTGGTGGCTGAAAAAGTTGTGGGAAGTTGAGTTGTGTTGAGATTGGGGGGGTTGTTTGTTGCAGAAAAAATGTACAATGAAGAAATAGAAATGGGGGAGGGGGAGAGGAGGGTTGAGTAGTAGATCATAAATCAATTATTACCGATGGAATTATTCCGATGGTAACTCCATCGACAATTGTGTCAGTAGAAATGTCACGTCACCATACGATTTGCCTTCTTAAATCCCACTATAATACCGCTTGTAATTTCATCGGGATATTCACGGATGGATTTTACCATCAGACTAATTTCGTCAATAACTTTGTCGGTAAAACCTACACATCATGGTACTTTTTAATTTTTTTTAATTCATTATTTTCTCACTGCAATTCTCTCGGTATATACAGTGAGAATATTCCCGTCAATATTTACCGATGGATTTAGCGATGAAAAAATTCAGCTGATAAATGTTACCATAATATACCAACAAAAAGATTCTATAGGTATTTTTATTTGTATTTATTAATTTTCTAATAGCAGCAGCTTTTTCCCATATATAAAAACATGTAAAGTGGAGCCTGAATCTGTAGTTGTACAATTGACACCTGGAGCTCCTTCATTGATTCTCCTATGAAATGAAAAATATAATGTATGATGCATTCCTTTCAACTCAAGATATTAATTCTTCATATATGGTTTACTTATTGCTTTATTAATACAATTAGTAGAAACTGAGAGATAGATTGTACATTAACGGTATCTTTCTGCTCAAGTTTTATATATTCTACAAAATATAATTATGCCACTTAGCCGGGTGTTTAGAGTCTACTAATAACGTTATTTTTTAATAACAAAAGCCGCCTAGTTTCTTAAATGCTACTTCCCTTCGCTTCCACGAACTGCGTGCCTCATTTTGCTCATGTCGGCGATTTGCAGGGCTTGCTTGTTCTTCAACTCTGAGAAGTCAGGTTTGCCCTTCTGCTTTGCGTAAGTTAGGGTGCTCCCAAATTAATATTTACAAGTGAATTTTCTTCATTAACAACTAAACCCTAGATTAATATTGACAGTACCGCACTCTTTGCCGCACGTTTCATAAGAGGAGGTTCCGCCTTTTACAACTTTTCCCGCGTCAACCCTTCCTTTTTGTCCTGTTATAAACCCGAAGTCTTACACGCCATTTGCTCTACATCTCTCTCCTAAGGTTTCAAAACCAGCTCTCGCGTTGTTATCAAGAGGAAGAAGAAGACCAACTCTCTCTCTCTCTTGAATTCCAAAACAATGCAGCTCGTCCGGATAATCTTCATTATAGCTGTAACAGTGGCTCTCTCCACTACTCTCACAGTGAAAAGAATCGGCGAAGATGAAGAGAAACCACCAAAGGATGATCAAAGTATCGATACTTCAACTAGATTGTCACAGGGGCTTAATATTATGCACGATGGAAAGGAGCTAATGCCTTCAAAAAGGTTGAGTCGGTTCCTCGCAGCAGAAAAGAATCCTAGAGCCGCTGACCACTGCAACAAAGACAACGAAATATGCCAGATTCTGCAAGGTAAAAACTATAAATGCTGCAACAACAAGTGCATGGACTTGTCTACGGACAAACACAATTGTGGTGCATGCAAGAGAAAGTGTAAATACACAGAAGATTGCTGCAGAGGAGAGTGTGTGCTGCTTTCTCTTGATAAGAGGCACTGCGGGAAGTGCAATAACCGGTGCCAGAAAGGTGAATTTTGCGTATATGGAATGTGCAATTACCCATGAAATGGTATTGGGTTGAGGTTCGTTATTTATTCATAAAACAATAAAAAAGAAAACACATTTGGGTGGTTCTCCCACATTTTATATAATTAATTACTTCTTACAATGTTGATTAAAATAATAATAATAATTTAATTACTGCTTTACAATCCTCTAGGATTTTAATTATCTCTATGTAATACCCCAATGAACTTCAATTGTAACGTATTAATCCGTTATCTGTAATTGCACTTTATACAATTTTTGTGTTTCAGGTTAAGTATATATGATTATATTTTCTGTTTATATATATATATATATATATATATATATATATATATATATATATATATATATATATATATAATGTGTAAGAATATTTTTTTTTAATTTTGCAGTAAAAACGAGACATTTGATTTCGGCCTCTCTCCATGTGTAAATGTTTGAAGGGTATACAAGTAATTGCGATGCACAAGCCAATTTTCAAGAAATAAAAATAGAACATGAAATAAAAAAAAATTTAACATATAAAGATTGAATATATGGTTTCTAAACTACAAGAATTAATTAATTAATTAATTTTGATAAACTAAAAGGGTTAAGTTACAAGTATTTGAATTTGTTTTTACGGGGTTTTGTTCATAAATAAAACTAGGAGATTATTTCTCTTGTTAGAAATAATTAAGAGGTTTAAACTCCAAACTTCTTGAAGGAAAAAAAAAAAAAAACATTAGTGCCAATTGAGCAACAACTTTCGAGCTATGAATTAATTGCATGGCTTTAAATTGTTCGAGCAGATTTTTTCTATTGCAAAAAAAGAGGTTTAAACTTCAAAACTTCTTGAAGAAAGCAAAATATTCTAGTGTTAATTGAGCAACAACTTTCGAACTATCAATTAAATGCATGACTTTAAATTATTCGAGTTGCTATGTTCATTTTATAAAACTGTTTCTTCTAGTTTTGTAAAATAAGTTAAATAGTCTATTTAATTTCAAAAACTATCTAGGGAGTGTTTAGGAACGCGATGCAAACCGCGTTCCTTCAAAATTTATTTATTTTTTGCTTAAAATAATTTTTTTTATTTTTTCGGATCGTTTTGATATGTTGATATCAAAAAAAAAAATTAAAAAATAAAAACAACTTTATTTTAATGCATTTCTAAGCGAAAAACAATTTGAATTGCTATTGCTACCACACCCAAACACACCCTTAGCCTTATTAGTGCCCGCACTTCATCATGAGACTAGACTAGTTTTTGTGCAAAAAATAATGTTCAGGTGCCCAAATAAAAAAAAAATAACATAAAAAAATTGGTCATAATAAACCTGTAATCCTAGTAATCAAGGTCGAGTTAACTTAGGATATCCCGCCAAACCCATTACCTAAATCATGAGATTCGAATAACTCGAAAAAAAAAAGAGGATTGTAAAACCCTTAAAAAAAACTCATGTTAACTTAACAAACATGTAATCCGGGTTATTATACTCGAAGCACCTATTCTGGAAAAACCATGCAATCCAAATCTCAATCAATCAAATATTGAAGGATAAAATAGAGAAAAACAATCTCAATTATACAAAAGGATTCAGAAAAAATATAAATTAAAAGAATGAGGATCAAAATTGAAAAAAAAATTAATTTTTTATTTGATTGAGAGGTGAAATTGAAAAGAAAAATCAATTTAGCAAAGGGATAAAAAAATCAAAAGAATGAGGATCAAAATTGGCATAAAAAATACAAAAACAATGTTTTAATTAAATGGTGAAATTGAAAAGAATAATAACTTTTACAAAAGAGACAAGAAAAAAAATTATAAATCAAAATAATGAGAATCAAATCGAAAAACATAATATCATCAATTTAAATTGAAGGGTAAAATTAAAAACCAACAAAACTTTTGCAAAAAGACCAAGAAAAAAAATTAGAAATCAAAAGAATAAAACTAAATTAGAGAATATAATATTTAGTAAAATGGAAATAAAAAATAAAATTGAAAACAAAGAAAACTTTTACAAAAGGATCAATGCCAAAAATTAAAATCAAAAGAATAAGGATTGAAGTTGAAATATCGACAACAAAGAAGGCCAAATTATTCTTTTCAAGGAAGATGAGAGAAAATAAGGAAAAAAAATAAAAGTCCGTGGACAACAAATTGAACCACCAACAGAGACACGCACTACACCAACAAAAAAAGGAGATTGTGACGCTTCCAACAATACGATAAAATGGTATTTTTGAATACCGGGAGACATTGCCCATGCCACCGATTTAGCAAAGGGATAACCCTCATTTCAACTAAAATTCATAACCATCATTTCAACTTCAACAATACCTTTAAATTTATTTATGGAGATTATCATCTCCTTTACACTTCATATTTATTATTATTTCTACCATTTATTTATTTCTTTTCATCTTGAATTTCCATTACTCATCAAGGTCTCATTACCTTCGATCATATGTTTATGCAAGGGTTTATAAGTACTAATATAGCTTATATTTGACGGTTACTCTTGTTATTTTCTCTATATCCATATTGGTTGCCTTGAGATGTTTTAATGCTCCATAAGATAGATCCGGGCACATAGAGTTTTGCTCTCTTATGACAAACAAGTTTATCAATTAATCATCGATATATTCCAAACATTCATAGAAAGATGACTTATCATGGAAAGAGGCATGTGAAAAAACTATTTCTAACAACTTTTTTGTTGTTGAACTTATAATGAAGGATTTTTTTAACTTCGTTAATAGCTTTCACCCACCCCCAAGTATCTTTTGATAGCTTTCTCTTTACACCTCAATCTTAAGCCTCCAATATTGTTCAAATTATTTCTATTATCTTATGGTTTTGCTCTTTGTTGGCATCTAGTAGTATTTTGAACTTTTCTTATAACTCTTAAAAGCATGTTGTTGTTGTTATAGCTGGATTATCTCTTCTTCTTTTTTACTGCAAACAGAGTTTGTTGTTGGACCACTAAGATAGTCTCTAACTTTCTTTTTTTTTCCTTGGCCTTTTTATTTAAACCTCTGGACTGGGATTTTAAGAATTTATTAAAAACATTAAAGTGAGTTTAAATAAGTGTAAACTGAACATAATGTTTTGTAATCCTCTGGTTCAGAATTTATGAATTTTATGAAATAGTGATAAACCTTGATGAAAATAAATAAAATAAAATAAAAATGTTATAATTGAATTGAAGTATTTTTAGAGATAATAGGAAAAATAATGATGAATTTAGACATTTAATAGTGTCAAAATGGTACTAGGGGTTGAGTAAATTACACAAAATGACATGAAGACATAAGTGAGGGCAAAATTGCAAATACATAAGAAAACATCATCTCTCTCATTTTAAGAACCATTTGCATAAAGAGAAAAAATGAGCTTCCATCTTCTATTTTCTTCTATTTTTCTTAACTTCTCACCAAAATGAGGATTTATTTAGTGTGTGAGGGTAGATTTAAGAGAGAGAAAAAAACTTAACCAAGAACTTGGGAGAAATTTAAGAGAGAGAAACTTGGGGTTCGAGAGAGAAACAAACAAATTGTGAAGGAGAAAGAGGTATTAGAAGCCAAACTTTTAAAGGAGGTGATTTTTGTATCAAACTTGAGTGGTAATATGTTCTTCATCAATTATTTCTTTGTTGATTAGAGTTTTGAGCATTTTAGAATGAAATCTCTAACCTTTTCAAATTAGGGTTCTTGAACAAAATTAGAGGAAAATATAATTACTTGTAAAATTATTAATTTGATATAGAATAGATGCTAAATAGACTAGAAGTTGGTTTAAATTGAAGAATAATTAAATGATGGTTGCAAGCCCTAGAGTTGGCTATGAGAAACATACAAGGGAAGGGATGAATTGAGTTTAAACTATAAGAAATTGTATTTTATTTTGATGTGTATGTGTTATATTAATGATGTAGGATAGATAATTGGTTGGGAAATGTAATGGGAGCTATAGGATTTTGTAGGAAACACGGTTTTATATTATGGAAGTGAAAGAAATATTTCAAATTATGTGAATGTGTGGTTCACAAAAAATCGAAGATTAGTATTTTAATGGCGCAACTAAAATAATGTAAAGACTCAAGAATGAATAAAGACTGAAAACTATCAATACAAAACTACGAATACGAAATCACAAATATTAATATGAATTTAAGTAGAATATGAGTGATACAAAAACATGAAAAAAAACTATGAAAACTAAAAAGCTAATGGAATAAGATCTAAACGACTCAAAATAACAAAATTACTTTTATTTATTTATATATATAATGGTTGAAAAAAAAGACCCAATAACTACCTTTTTTGTAATTTTCAAGAAACCCAACCAAGTAAATCTAAAATATCTCAAATAAAGATTTATATCTAAGAATCAAGATTTTTTTTTCAAATTTAAAGCAATTGGCCGAACTCTATGTTTATTTGAATCAAGATTTGCGACAAACCGTAAAAAAAATTCTTGCGATTTTCTTTGTTGTTGTTGTTGTTACTTTTTTAACAAGACTTTAATTGATCAAGATTGCAAATAATTTCATGTTTTTGTTTTTAAAACTTGATGCCATAACTAATTTTTAGAGAAAATAAAGAACTCGACAAGAATGGAACTCAAAAACTTGAAGATAAAAGGGATATAATATGATTTAAAGACTTACTCTAATATCAACTGATGTGAAACTTATAGATATAATGATTTAGAAACCCACAGTCATCGGAACGAAATTACATTTCAGCTTTTTCTTTCCATAAAAGAATAAGACTCAAGGGTTATATACCCCTTGAATTCTTCAAACTCTAGGTTCAGAATCTCTATTCCCTAATATATATATATATATATATATATATATATATATAATAATAATAATAATAATAATAATAGAGAATAGAGATCATTGTACTGACTTGTTCGAGAAAAAAAGTATATGGAATCTTAAAGTTAACCATTTCTGTTAGAGAACTTTTAAAGATACACCACTCTATTGTTGATTGGTACGACACTTTTTAAATGCACCTTGAGAATGAAGTCATGTTAGCTTGGAGTATTTAGTTTGCTAGAAATACCTTATATTTTCTAGAACCCTGTAGTATTGATGAACTTAGAGTTGTAGAGATTGCTCATCCTGCTTTATTTTGTTATTGTTTTGCTAATTCATAAGAGGAAACTAACAAAGTTCGGTCTCGCAATAAAAAAACTTCTTGTTGGCGACCTCCAACTATTGACTTGATCAAGATTGATGTCAGTGGTTTTTTAGTCATAGCAAGAAACCACTTAGGCCAAATTATTATTTTCAGCCCACAAAGAATTGAATGTGCAGTATCCAATTGCTATAGGCGAAGCCTGTGCTGCAATAATGGACTGAAGCTGGCTATCGACCTTGGCTTCACTCGTGTTTTTCATTAATCAGATTGTGCTCAACTTGTCCATTACTTCAAGATAGCAGACAGGGATGGATCTTATTTATAATCTCTTGTTTGTGCATTTAAATGAGTTAGCTTACCCTTTTCAATATTTTATATTTATTCACGTTAAACAACTTAATTGCTCATTTCTTAGAAAATCTATCTAGGCTCATTTCTAAAGAGCAAGTTTATACTGAGGAAGCACCTTCTATTAGTTTAATATCTTATGTAACCAACCAATTAGTAACACGTGATATTATTATATTCATGTACACACATATTAATGATGTGATATTGTTTTTAATTATTTAATGATGTGGCACCTGATTAGTACTTAAAAGTGCATTTTTATCAAGGTTTTATATCATCATTTTGCACTTGAAGTATCAATAACTCCTTAACTAGAGCATGTTTTATAATAACAAGTCTGATAATATAAAGATAGCTTTAATTTATGGTAAATGCTCATTTTAAATGTAGGCATATCTCACAATTCAAAGGATTGATTGATGTGATTAACTATTGAAAGTGAAAGGACAAAGAAAAGGCGAAGCTTAGAAAGGAGATACCGATTCAATTCAAATTGGAACACTGTTCAGTTATTGGGTTATATCTGGAGCTGTAGATCTTGGATTTCAGTTTAATTTATATGGATAGAAAGATAAAAAATAGGCCTGCAATGTTCATGAATAGTGGAAGACCCAAATTTGCCGTTTTCAAATCCAAAGTTTGGCCACAAAAAAGAAGTCAGAATCTGTCATGCAATCCAGCCCAAACACTGCTCAGACGTTTACCCATATCTGGAGTTCTAGAAGGCCAAATAACGTGAAATTTGGTGGGTGGAAGGAAAAGACAATTTCCAACAACTTTCATGAGGAAGACCTGCTCAAATTCGGATGGTAACAATGACATTGCATCCAGACAAGAGCTTGAGGGCTATCCACCACGTCCACCAGCAGCACTACTCAGTATTTTACCCATATCTCGAGCACTAGTGATCCAAATGCTCTAAAATTTTATGGGTGGAAAGATAAGATGATTGCCAACAACGTTTATGGGGAACACTTTGCCAAATTCTGATTGCATCAATGTCAATTTATCCAGCCAAAATGCTTGAGTGCTACTGTCCACCAAGTCCACTAAATCAATAGTTGGCCACTACATCAATAATCAATTACCAAAATGAATAGTTCTGAATTTTAGCCTATAAAAGGAGGCATTTGCTATTCATTTAGGAATCTTGGTTCTTCATATCAAGATCATGTTCTTGCTCTCTCTTTATATTTTTGTAATGCTTAAGTTTTACTTTCATTAATCTCTTGTTCATGCTTTTCATTTCATTTACTATACTTAGTTAACTTATATCATGTTTATGTTCTTATATTGTTTATTTATGTTTTTCTTCTTCATAATGTCTAGCTAAGTTAATTATGTCAAGGTGAAAATGTTTCACTAATGGTGTTAGGATAAGTATAATATAAACTCAACATGGACTTTAATGTTTATATCCAAGAAAGTTTGCTATTAACATGTCTTATAATTTTTATCTTATTAATTCTTAATACCTTGCTTGTTAAATGGTTAATCTAGATTTGTGTTGTATAACACTTGGTACATCAAATACTTGATCCTTCATAGTCTTCGGCCGACATCGTTATTATGAGAGGAACTTGATTTGTTGTCAACATAAGTTAGCATCATGAATACCTAATAAAATTTATAAGTATGGTGTTACGTAAATAAGATGATTAATATGATTATGTTGATAATTTATAAAGAGTTTATACTTTATTTATCTCTAATACTATTAGTGGATCCTCTAACCTTGACATTTGTTTTTATCATTGTTTAATCTTCACATTTATCTTACATCTCAAAGTCCTCTTTAACTCATCATCACCATCACCATCATCATCATCATTGTTGTTGTTGTTGTTGTTGTTGTTATTTATAATTTATATAATACACCTCCCTGTGGTTCGACCCCGGTCTTGCCGGGTTATTTATTACTTTGACACTCCTGCACTTGGGATAAGATATCAACTCTTTGATCGTGTCAGCACCAAGTATGTGGCTTGATATCTATAAAATCTTTAAGCATTAAAAAGAAAAAAAAAACACTAAGAGTGCTAAGTGTGTCGGTGAGCCCTCTGATAGGAAACATTGTGGATACACATAATATTTCTTTGTTTTTTTTTATTGAATTTTTTTTAGTTTTGTCATTAGATGTTGCGCTGATAGATATTTAGGGCTACTAATTTATTTTTATTTATTTATATATGCTTATTATGGTCTCTAAAATGCCTTAATAGTGGGTTAATGCTTTGCTTCATGAAAAAGATTTTAATTTTATTGTTTGTAGAAAATCCAAAATGAGAGGAACAAAATTGAAAAGAAAATGGTCAACTTTTTATTTTTAAAAGTACAATGATGTTAGTTGTGGTCCTTTTTTTTTTGCCTTCGCTCATCAATTTTTTTTTTATATTTTCAACCTGATCCTTTAATATTGTGTTTATTGGGATTTGAAGTTGATGATTTATTTTAATATATTATTTATATATCTATCTCAATCTAAAAAAGGCCTCATTATTATGTTGATGCTCGATTTAACAGAAAAAAATTTGATCATATTGTTTGAGGAAAATTGAAAATGAAAGGATTGAAATTGATATGGAGAAGGAATGGGAGGCCTTTAAAAAAAGTAAATAAATGTCAGTGCCTTTATGCCTTTAAATTTTGTCAAATCTCCTCTTTAGTCTTTTTATTTTTGACATAAAATGATTTAGTCCAAAACTTTATTTTGCTCATATTTTTATCATTGAGTTTGAGAAAGGAGACAAAGTTCTTGGATTATGGTGAATGAGAGACAAAGTTGATAGATGACACATTTTCAAAGGTGAAACTAGTTATTCTTGTTATCAATAAGTTTCATTTAAGTTTCATTTGATGATAGAAGTTCTATTAAGGTCTTTTCCCCCTTTATTTCACTGGAAAAGCATATCAAGCCTCAGAAAGTGTTTTTGGTTCGAGTTGATTTTTTATCTTGTAACCAATTAAATGCTTATTTAATACTAGAAATGGATATATTAAGGTTCCTATGGTATTTCTTATTTGTTTTCTTGGTTGAAAAATAGGTGAAAATGGGTTTTTCAAGCATTAGAATTGGTAGCTTGACTTTTCGACAACAAGTGGCTGAAATTTGGAGCAGCAGGTGACGCTTCATCTATAGTAATATGTTTTTTTTAAAAGGAGCAGATCAAATGTGGCATGCCCGTTAAAAAATAAAGAAGGCATCGGCACGCGCATGAGGGCTTTTTTTAAAGGCCTAGTCGTGCCAAGCCACCCAACCCCGCGGGCTTGGCTTTTTTTCCCCTCTTTTTTTCTTTTGATTTTCCCCAATTTCAACCTTTAATATTTTTTTTTTATTTTTTTCAATATCATCCTTCAATATTTTATTGATTTTAAATTAATTTTTATAATTTATATTGTTTTTCCTTTATAGGTTTATCTCAATTTCCAATAAACTTCATGACATTAGGTTGATAGTTAATTTTGTGAGCATCTATTTTTCTATCATATAATTAAATAAAAAAAATTTAGAAAAAAAAAAGTTGTTAAAAATAGTGTAGTTCATGATCCATATCGCGAGTTAATTAAGAATTGAGTTACATAATTTATTTTGTTTTGTTTTTTATGGTATTATCATGGTTTCAAACAAACATCTAACATTGGATTGATGCTCGATTTTATGAGCGTCTTATTTCTAAATAATTAAGTAAAAATAGCTTAGCAAAAAAAGTTATAAAACAATGTTGACTTCATAACTCGGATCGTTGGCATGATAGCTTGGGTTATTTGGGAATTGGGCTTCTAATTTGTTTCAATTTACTTTCTATAGAGTTATCATAATTTCAAGCAAATGTCCCAATATTGGGTTGATGATCAATTTTGTGAGCGACTATTTTTGGTATCATATAATTAAATAAAAAATAATTAAAATTTCTTTATGAAACTTAGTGGAGTCCATAACCAAGTTGTGAGTTTGGCAGGTCAAGTCGGAAAGCCCAATGTCTCAATCTTGATTTTTTTTTAAATGTCAAACCATGATTTTGCCGATTGTATAGGTTGTCTTTGGACTCACTGAATCAATTGAGTCATGTTGAGACAATCTTCATACGGTTTAATTTAAAATCTAAAATAGGTAAATAATTAGGTCGAGAAGTTTTAATATTAATCTGCTGAGCTGAATTAACTAACAATATCAAAAATTCATCTTAAATATTTATGATTATGGATGTTTAGAGATTATCAATTTTTTAAATATTAGTATTTTATTTTAGATTTGAAACTTTATTTAAAGATAATGATTATGATGTTTTTTTAACAAGTGCTGACAATGATTGGATAATTATTTTTATATTAAAAAAATTGATTTTTTTTTAAATTAGAACAATAAATTAAAACTTTTGATAAAATAACACTATTTAAAAATATTTAGTAAAATAACACACTTTCATCTTATTGCACTTTTGAAGCAAGGCATTTACTAAATGTTGTCATCCTAAGTGTAAAGAGATAGTTGTTGTGTTTTAGAATAACGATATTTAAACATGTTGCATTTCTGAAACGCGACAATTTAACATGTAGCTTCATCGTCAATTCTTTGGCTTAACTGATCGACCAATTGATACAGTTGTATGAATCGATCAACTGTTTAACATAAAAATCATAATTTTATGAATTTTTTTTTCAAATATATTTTATGAGTCAAAATATATATTTTTATCTAATTTATATATTAAAAAAAATCCAATTAAAACCTTAAAAAATTATTGTTCATACAATAATTATTTTATATATTTTAGTATCAACTGGTGAGTTAATTTAATCATTATTACGAACTCAATATCAATTAATTTTGAATTTAATTAATATCATGATTTAAAATGTAATATTTAATTAAATAGTAGTTTATAAAAAGATTTATTTAACCAAATTTTTGATATTTCACCAAAAAATTTTACTATATGTTAAGTGGTCATTTTTATACTAAGTGCCAAATTTGTTCAAAAATTTTGATATATCTATCTATTGTTTATCAATAATAATAATCGATTAGTTTTTTTCAACTAATATATAATTTACTGCCGTTTCAAATCTGAATTTAATTCCTATACTTCTTGATGATGGAATTGAAAGATCAAAGACTTAGAAGTCGAAAATCTGTCTTTCGCATGGAGTTCCGGCGTCGAGATTACAGTGCCGAAGAGCAAGGCCACGTGCTTCGTCGCTCACGCACCGATCACCATCCTCTTTTACCTCCATCGCCGTCTTTCCACAACCAGGTCCAACATCCGAAATTCTCACACATCTTTCTTCCATTCTTCTTCTTCTTCTTCTTCTTCTTCTGTTTTTGTTTGTTTTTTCACAATAAATTTTTCTTTTCATTTTTTATATGAAGGTGGTCGTTGAAAAGAATGGAAATAACGATTTCTTTGACCCGCTAAGAGGACTAAACGCTGTGGATTCAACTAGCGCTGAAGAAAAAGCTGCTAATACTACTACTAATAATAACAGTCAAGTTTCATCCAAGGAGTGGACTTCTTTCAAGAGATTCTTAATGCAAAAATTTCCAGTCTCCAAAATGATATCAATTGCTTCTGTAAGTTTATCTATTCTTTTCAATTATTTGATTTTGTTCCCTGAAGTTAATGATACTAGTGGAAATATGTATATTTTCTACAGATGCCTGATGTGATCATTAAAAGTAGCACATCATTCCGGAAATCTTCGGAAAGTAGTCATTTAGAGGAAGTGGATGATCCACAAAGGATTTCCCAAGAAGATGTGAAGGTCATTACTGGACAGGAGTATGTCTCACGATTACACGAGCTCAAAGATGAAATCAACCGTGCTTGGCATGCTGAAGATCGTGTAACAGCTTTGAAGTTAACTATAAAGGTTATTTTTTTCAATGGGGATTTCATTAATGGATGTGGCTGGCTTTGTAGGTTTCTTCTTTAACTAATTGGTTATGAGAATTAGTTGAGCTGGCCAATGATCAATGTATATTGTCAGTCTGTGAAATAATGTGGTCACATTGCTCTTGAAGAAAGTGGCTTGATTTTGGTATACAAACTTTAAGACCAATCTAGCAATTCACATGCTAGGAAAATTGTGAGTTGTACAACTGTTACTTCATGGTGTAAAAAAAATCAGTATCCTCATGATTTGAGAAGTGTAGGTCCATGAGTGTATTTTGAATCTCGGTTGAACTTCTTCTTAACTTGATTTCATTTGCCTGTTGTGTAGGTTGCTAAGCTTTTGATGGATACATCGGTTCTACAGTTTTATCCTACATTATTTGTACTTGCTACAGATGTATTGGACATGCTTGGAGATATGGTATGGAAACGCATCCAGCAGAAAGCTGAATTTTCAGAAGATGGAACCTTTCTGTGCTCTTTACCAGGTCTAAATCTTTTTCTATTTGTTTGTCTATGTCACTTGCATTTTCACTTGATAACAACAATCATGCAGCTGGATTTAATTCCTGTTTAGTATTAGATACATCAAGTTTGATGTTGCATAAACAAGTAGTTGAGTACCCATGTTTTTTTTTGTACCTTGAGTTATTGAGTTCTACCATTTACTGTTTGACATAATAACATATAAGCATGCTTGTCCGACTATCTCGATAAGTGTGCACATCTATCTTTCTGGTATGCTTATGATGTCAATGTGCTAAATACAATTCCTGTTGATTTCATGATGAAATCATTGAAGAGCCAACAGAGTTGTGTCATTAGACACTGTAGTTTACGAAACCTTCGAAAAATTTTACCCTTGTTCTCAGACTAAATTATCTGAAAAGAAATGCCATGACCCAGTCATCATCCCACTGAATTGCAGTCTTGGCTCTTGGGTGGAATAATTTGAAGACAGTCCTACCTTTCATATTTTTTTGCATGAAGGGACTCTTGAAACTTGAACTTGCATCTTTGTTGCTGTAAGCCAAAGATTGTACTATTCTCAACTCTGGGCATGCTAAAATTCTTGATTATTTTCTTTTCTTTCATTCCTTTTGAAGCAGCTAGATAATTTTTCCTGAAACTACTGTTCTGTTTATTTGGCAGAGAATTTTAAAGCAAGTGATATTTGCTCTGATGCGAAAGAAACTTGCAATAACTGGTTTTGCAAACTTGGTTCAATTCGAGAGCTACTTCCACGCATGTGAAGTCCTTATCTTCTTATATTCTCTGTATTCTTTACCCTTATTTGGTTGAAATTATGCCAAGTGTGTGAAGCATTTTTTCCTCTCTTATTTGTTCTTTGATTCATAAACTCTCTGCATTGATTTTTAGTTTGTAGTTTTGTTTGTACTCTGTTTGTTAGTCTCATATGTTTTGTTTCACTGCAAAGAGTGGCATCTTGAAAAGGAAACTGCTCCTATGATGATATGTCGATTTAGTTCAATTATGATTCAGGTGCTGCATTTACTAGGAGTTTAACTTAAAGCAGGAGTAACTTGGGAATGCTTCATAATGTTTTAGTTTGAAATGATCACCTTATGTCAAACAATGTCACACAAGTGTTTGCCTTAATATAAAATATGCATCTGTAGAGATTGTCTTTTTTTTTTGTGTGTGTGTGGTAGATTTATATGTTAAAAAACCAAATTTGTGATTTTTTTTTTGTAGAATTAACTGACAAGTTTTTGCTATTCTCTGTTGGCTAAACATTTCTTTGTGCCTATCCGGCACCTATTTCCTTTTGGTGGTTCAAAGGCAACAAGCAAATACCTTAACAAGATGTCTAACAGTCTTAACTGAGTATATATAGCAAGATATGTTTAAGAAACTGAAAATCATTCCTAAAAAGGCTTTCATAAATCAAGACCAGTGTGCTGAACTGAGTTGTGCTAGCTGTGCTTGAAGCAACATGCAGTTGATATTTGGCATGTAAAAATATTTAAGATGGACCTTGTAGAGCGGTTCACGAGGGGTCCTTTGATAAGGTGAGTGGTGAGTGCTGAGGTAGTATTGCTTTCTAATAATGCCTTGCATAAGGAAAAGTGTAAATAAATTTTCCTCCTTGTAGGGATTTGCATCAATCCTCAAGTAGGGGATTACCTCAACTATTTGAAACAATCCCTTACTTGAAATGTGATGCAAATTCCTAGGTGAAGGAAAATCCATCTACACTTTTACTGACGCAAGGCATTCTTAGGACATAGCACTACCTCAGTACTCATTGTATCAAAGGACTTATTGTAAACTCCTCTATAGACCTCAATAATCACAGTCACATTTGGATCATCATTGTTAATAAGGTTAACCATTTTTACTTTGCTGTGGGCGGTAAAATTGAATGGCGCTTGAAGGTGGGATAGTTATTGTTTTCTCTACCCAAGCTCAGTATAGGTTCACATCATGCTTAGGGGAGCTACTGGATGCTGATCTTCCTTGTTTCCTTTAATCTTAGTAATTTCTTTTTTCTGATGTTCCAATTAGCTATTATTTTTTTCTTCTATGTTTTGGTTGTCTCGATAAAATTGAGTTATGCTCAAGCCTTGGTGGTCAATAACTTAAAATATTAAAATGTTACCAATCGTTCATGTAATTTTATTCTTATATTTCTTTTCTTTTGTTAATGTATTCTCAGTGATACTTGGGCTGCTCATGGGAATCTAAGATTTTATACGCTATCCATATTGTCTTCTATTTACATTCCATTCTCTTAATAATAGTTTTTTCTGTCTAGTGGTTTGATAAATTTCTTTCATTTTATGCTTTTTTGTTTTCCTTTTAATATATGGTCTTGTGAGCTTCATTCTCTTTTCTCTCTCACATATTGTTTCTGGGTATTGTGCTTCAGTTATTTGGAGTTGGCTATATTTCCTTGCTGGCGTTTTCTGGTTGACCAACCTCTAGATAGTCTCCAGCGCCTCGTTATGATGGCAAGAGGGGTAGTTGATCCATTAGCATCTGCCTACTGCCGTTTGTACATGGCCCACTGTGCAAGGAAGTTGCCTTTGTCTGATATAGGTATATGTTTCTGCTTAATTTCAGAAGTGGCTTATTGCCATTCATATGCTATTTTCAGAGTATGAAATATTATTAGATTTCAAGTTACCAAATGTGTGGTCTTATGTAGTGGGTTTGGCACACCCTTTTCTGGATTCATGTAGTCAAGTTTTATTCAAATCTAATTAGGCCGGTTTGATTTGTGTTGAAGATCCAGATCAAATATGAGTTTGATTTGGTCCTGCTAGAAATATAGACTCTTATTATGCAGCAGGCCATATTAGATTATGTTCATCTTTATGTTTTATGCCAGGGTTTAGATGTGAAAATAGAGGGAGATAAAACTTGAGAGGAATGATTGGAATTTCATTAAAAATCAGGTTTTCTAAAAATTAGGTAAATGTCTATTTATATCATCATGCTCACAACATAGAATATACAGATTCAGCCCTTGTGATATTCTCAACTGCTCACATCTAGGAGCACCATCCAGAAACCATCTGTGAGACTGTTCCTGTTGAGTTCTTTCTTTCCTATTATGACTTTTAGATTCTGTATCCTGTTTCCATTTTTCTCAACAGAGCTCTTTTCCATTGCTAATCTATCCTAACATATAAATGGCATTTGTAAGTTGATCTAAAATGACACATACATTTTATTATATTGCATAAACCCCTCTTCTCTTACCCCTGGCTTGTAAGGGGAGAAAGAAGCACTGGAGAAAAGATCAGGCAAAGATAATGTGCGAATGGGGTCAAACAAATAGAGCAAAAAATGCTGTTTACTGACTGGAGATAGTTCTTTTCTTGGTTCTCTCTCTCTCTCTCTCTCTCTTGCATTGGTGAATGGATGAGGGATTGGGGGCGGTCGTTTGATGTAGAAAAAGAGAAGTATGACACCATTAAGGATGAACATGCCAGCTCATGCAGTTTGCATTTTTAAAATGCTCTCACTGCTTAGGATAGAAAGATCATTTTTCCCACAAAGTGGTCTGATATTGGGTCTCTTTTGGAAAATTTCTGTGTCGTGTTTCATTTTGAGTTGACCATGCCCAGTCATCACTAGTGCACCTGCTGAAAGGATTAAAAAGTTGCGATACACTATCTCATTTCTATTTGACATATTATGTTAATTTTACTGTAGCAGGGCACCTGGTCACCTGTGTTAATGACACCAAAATTCTATTGATGCGTCATTTATCAGCAAAGGAGGATGGACATTTTGCTGACAAGAAAAGGTTGCTTGTTAGTCTGATGGAACCAACTATTGAATATATTATGAAATGCATATTTGAGAATACTTCTCAGTCTCAGGTCAGTATTTGGTTTCTTTGGTAATTATGGTTGCAGCAGCACTCCTAATTTTCATTGTTGAAATCTCAACACAAGCTGTCAGAGTACAGCAGCAAAACCATGTGCTGTCAGTTGACAAAGTTTCTTTGATATTTAAATTGTTCTGAACTCTAGTAGTACAAGGAGAGAACAGTACAACAATTTAGCATTTGGGCTTTGCAAAACTCATTCTGACTTTTTTTTCTCTCTCATTACAATAGAGACACAGCTATGTGCTCCTTAGTAACACTGTAGTACACTACTGAAGTATCTCATCGCAAATTGCTGCTGTAAGATGAATTAGTTGTGGCTTGTGTTGTATTGTTATATTGACTCACTTATTTCTATTGAAAGAGACAAGTAGATTCTGTACTTCTGGAGTTAGGATTGGGAAGGAATCAAGAAGATTTTTGTGGGAGTTCCCCTTGTATCTCATTTGTTCTTCACCATCTACTGAAAGAACTTCCAACTGAAGTAATTAGGTCCAATTTTGTGGGTATCCTTCATCTGATTGAGTGCAGCCAAGATCATTATTTCGATCAGGTATTGCCCATGTTGCATGCGTGCATGCACACACACACTATAGGTATTTACATACTTGTCGTGCATGCAAGGACTTCACAATTTTGCCTTTTAGTTTTTCTATTTCAAAATTTAAATGTCATGTTTGAGTTAGTATTATTTTTTGGTTGGCTCAGTGCTTGAATTACAGGTTACTTGGATTCAGGCTCAATGAAAGTAGATCCAAACTGGACATTGTCCACTCAGTAGTGGATAAAGTTATTCAGGTCCTTAGAGCTTTATATTCCTGTTTTATTATCTTTCAAATTCATCAATCATTTTACTTTTATGCCTAATGTGTATGGTACACTTGTCTATGAGATGATTTTTCCCCCTGCAAATTATGGGTAGGCCACCAATATCAATGAGGGGGGTGATTCAATAGAATTCGAGCATAGAGGAAGGGGAAGGTGCCCCACTTAGAAGTTGAATTTTTCCTGCAAATCCTATCTCTCTCATCTTGCCCAATCTCCTATTCCTTTACCTTTCCATCTTGCCCATTGTCTTTGGAAAGTGAAGGAACCCTTCAAGGTTAATACTTTTATTTGGACAATAGTTCTTAATAAAATCAATAGTTGCAATTTTTTTCAGGCAAGGGGACCTCTTAAGGCACCATAACTTGCTATTTGTTTGATGGACTGTAATAGTGGTGAGAAGCACCACGGCCTTCTTTTCATGTATTGGATTGTGGCCAGGATATGTGGAACAGGTCTTTTGGTGCGAGTCTCGAGCATCGGGAAAAACCCCAAGTAAGGTGGAAGAGTTGTTTTTGAAGTCATTAGCTTTGAAGAAGGCTTCTTCAAGGACTTCTGGCTTACATTTTATTTCCAGGAAGTTCTGGTGGGAATCTTGCTTTTCCTTGAGGCTTGGTTTCATTGGTAGTCCTGGCTTGTTCTTCTGTGCAGTTGTAGAAGTTTGTTTAGAGTGCAGTGAATATGAACTTTAGTAGCCATAAAAATGGCAGAGATAGGTGCTAGACTTGCTAGATAAAGTTAAACACTTGCATATTTTGATGCTAAGAACTAAACAATACAAATTAGTAACTCAATCACCCATATGCCAATATTTTGTTTCCATATAAATAACTGAAATATATACAAATTTGAATGGCTCATCTCCCTTTTAAATAGCTGTGTGCTTTCCAATATTCTAGAAAATCTCTTTCAGTATTCTGTTCTGTTAATCCAACATTTTTCAATGTCATTCTTGTTTACTTATTATAAAGGGCATGTGGTAGGATTGTCTACTTTCTTTTTTGCTCGGTGTTCATTTGTATTGCTTTTGGTTGTGATTTTCTTGTTGAGTCGTGCATTTTCAAGAATGCTTGATAGCCATTGCAGTATAAGCACCTGTATCTAATTTGAAAGTTAAAGTTTGGCTATTCTATTGATGCGGAATGGCTGAGGAGCTTATGGTAAATTATGATAGAATTTCAGATGCTGCTGATATTATTGCAAGTTTAATCAACATTTAGCTCTTCAGAAGAATGTTCTTTGATATGTACACACACACACACACACACACACACACACACATATATTTTCTTAAGCTACTCTTAACTGTATTGCTATGCTTATATCTTGTCTATTAATTCCAGGCAGTTGCTCAATATGATAGACTTGATCAGTACGTAACGGTTGTGGATGCTTATATGGACATTGTTCTTCAAAATCAGATGGTAAGTTTGGATGAGTTGCGGCATTGGCTCCTTTTGGCCTTGTTTGCCTTAATTTCTTATGAAATGGCTCTTGTGCATGCTGTTTGGTCGCTTCCATTCCTGGAGCCACACCCCTAATTTTGTTTCTGATGATATCATGATATCTTGCTGAGATGCATTTCTTGACTGTGACCACTTCGTACTGCACCTTGCAAAGTGATTCTGAGAAGCTTAAGGGATTTAAATTGGTTCTGAGAATAACAAGTCAATTGTAAAAGACCCAGCATGTAGAATTTAATACAAATCAGTGCTATGCTGAGAAGCTTAAGGGATTTAAAGCACATATCTTAAGGAGCACGTGCGGAGATTGTGAGTCTAGGGGTGTTCTCTTTCATGTGGTTGTAAATCACACCCACTGCTCTTCAGTTCTGGAAGGATAATAGAACAGAAAACCATGTTGCTTTTACTTTAATCATCGCTAATAAATAATAACTACCGAGTGCAATGCTTTCCTATTTGTGCCTCTTTTATGCTGTATTATTGGTATTCTTCTGTGTGTTTGGTGCTGTAGTTATCTGTTCTCTGAGTCCAATGATTATGCCAGGATAATCATTTGAAAACCATTTTAGAGGGTATTTCAAAGCGAGCATGCAATAAAGAAATACATGAAGATGAGCTTGAAAGCTTGAAGTCGATTTTGATGAAGCTTCTTTCTCATTTCACAGACTTGCACGATGTACTTGCTTTGGTAAGATAAGAGTGCAGAATCCATCACACCTCCCATACCCTTGTTTTTATTAATTGCTTGTAAAGCATGCACATGCTGAGAAAGTAAATGGTTTGTGGTTCAACACCATGATGGAATTTGATTTAGCTGCTAACAAGCAATCGGTTGTGATCTATTTCTGCAGGACCATTTTCTTGAAATCTTAGATGTAATGTATGGGAACCCTAGGAGTAACATCAATATGCATATCCTTAGTATGGCGACAAGGTAACTTTCATTACCTATGTATATCATCCTGGTAAATCTAATGTGTGTTTACTTTCTGACTATTTTTGTTTTTCGTTGTGTTGATGCCATTCATTTTCTTGAGCCTGCTAAAATATCTGTCAGTCTATAGGAGGATTTTTGTAGTCTGGTAGGTTGGTGCATACCAATAATGGCTTAGTAAACACTGCAGCAACCAAGTATGTCTGACCTGGGTAGTTATCTGATAAGTTGTATGGATACAAGGGCTTGGTGTGCACTTCTTTTAAATATGTAGCACACTGAAAATACCATTAGTGGTTCTGAGAGAGTTGTGTTAATCACAAACAATGTGGCATTATGATTTCATGGAACTTTCAGAGTTTTGGAAGTCATTTCATGCATAGAACACCTTTTGCTTCTCCTTTTGTTCTTTTGTTCTTTTTTCTTTTAAATGAACCATCTATTGCTAAGGTTTCAAAACATCTAAATTTTCATGGTCTTGTAAGAGGTAAAAAAAAAAACTGGCAAACCATTGCATTATTTAGTAATCTTGCTTACAACATGAAATACTCAATCCTAGACTACACAACAAAAATACAGGATGTGACCTACAAGATTCATTGAGTTCCAGCCTTGTTGCTATTTGTATGAAAATTACATGGATGTAACAGACATTGGTAGATTCATTTGTGAAATAAGATTCTGGAAAACCATTTTCAGTATCTTCATTCATTATTTTGTAGTTCTTTATACTTCAATATCTGCCCCTTTCCTTACACTTTAATATGTTCTTTTCTAATTATCATGCATGGCAATGTTTGAAGAACTTTTTATCAACTCTTAGTGCAGTTCTGACTATATCTTGTGCAGGACCGGTTATTTGCATGATCTGTCAACCATACAGTTGCTTTTTGAAATTTCTCAGTCTCTACATGATGTTATAGATTTTGGAAGTATGAAAGATGATGAATACCAACAGCCACTACGGCTGATTTCTCGTTTTGTTGAGATGGTAACTAATCTCAGCTAGCTGTATACATCTTTCCTTATGTTCTATGATGTGTACGTAGCCTATCATTAGATCGGTTGACAATTATTATTGCTCTTGACTATTAGGTTGACTATGGGACAGAGATGGAACGACATCTAACGTTTTTAGTTGAATGCCGTGGAGCTTTCGGTATCATAAATGAACTCAAGGTCAGAACTCCTTTTTTTATAAATGAAACGTATAGAAATAGAGCCCTTTTTTCCTCCTTAGGTTGCAAGATTTCTAATTCTAGCATATCCAGCATTACAATTACACTTTTTAAATGTTATACAATTTTCTCTGGTATGCTGTTAGATGCTTTTGAAGCTAAGATGACTGTGTTTGTACTATATTTAGGAATATGCTTTCGATTAGTGTTTCTACTGATCATGCTGTCCAAACTTGAGCGTAATAGGTACTCCTTCACAATGGAAGTAGGGAATCTTAATTCTATATACAAAATTATTGAACTCTGTTATATGCAGTCAAGAGGAGGTTTAAGGTATAGAACATGGAGGGCTACAATGTTTTTGGTATCCTTTGTTAGCAGAGGTATCTTCATGTTGCAGTACAACTTTGTATATACCAGCTGCGGTGCTCATGCACCTTCAAAATATTGGAAGGGAAAAGAGAATAAAAAGAAATAAAGATTTTTAGAGACATTTGACATATAGAGGCATTGTTTTAAAAAAACAGTGGTGACTTATGTAACAGCCACTATTTAACAGAAAATCAGCATTAAGTTTTCGTTACTGCTATTATCATATTGCTAACAGCATTTTGTACCAAAAACTGATGTAGGGTGGGAAGATAAATCAACTCAAAGCAGCAAAGAACAGTTTATATGATGGCTAAAACTTGAAGAAAATTGAAGCTGGAACTAGAAAAATAGGTTTAGCATTTGTAGACAACCTCTAAAACCTAAATTAATTGATAGAAAATATGACATGTCCTGGAAAAATAGTATAGGAAGCCCTATTTATACTAGTTCTAGGTCTAAATCCTAAGTGCGTTATTGGCTTCGAGTTTTAACCTGTTTTTCGTCAAAATTTGATTTTTTTTTGTTTTAAATTAATTTTTTAAATTGTATTTTAGATCATTTTGATGTGCTGATGTCAAAAAAGAATTTTAAAAAAATAAAAAAACATTAATTTGATGCATTTCCGAGTAAAAAACATTTTGAAAAACAATTGCTACCACGCTCCTAAACACCCAATCCTTATAGGAAGAGAAATCATTATTAAAAGTTATATGAGTAATATAGAGTCTAAATAGCATAAGGATTCCTAAACTAATTAAAAAAACTAAAATTACTAAGGAAAATATTTATTCTTCCAAAAGCTCCTGCTTCAAAAAGTCATTATATTGGATAACGGCTGTCGCAGCCCATGTTTTGAAGACAAGGGCCTGCTTTCATCTTCATTTTTCACTGTTTTTCATTTTTTCTATGACCTGGGAGTACTGAGTGGTAGGTACTCTTGGAGTTCTAGTTATTAAAGGCCTTCCACAAATTATTTTTAAAATAACTTTCAAAACTTTTTTGCTGACAATTTTAGTTGTCTAGAATTTTAAAATATTTGTTAAATTGAGCTTTAATTCTTATCACTAACATTTGTGTTGGTGGTGGGTCATTTAATTTTCTTAACCTAATTTATTCATTTTTTATATTTATTTTTTGGATTTAATTAATTATAATTGTTTATAGTTTATGATTAGAAATTTAGATTAAATTGACTTCAATTCTGGTTACTAATACTGTACTAACCTAGGTTGTGATTTTAAGTTAATTTGTTCTATTATTATCTTTAAGTTTGACTATGTTTGATTTCTAGGATGATTCTTAATAAAATGAATATTTTTGACATAAATTTAAGTTATTATGTATTGTTTGCATGATATGTCTAACTACTAGAATTGTTGATATTGTTTTTATTTAGTGAATTATTAGAAAATATGCATCATGAAAAGATTTGTCTTGCTAGTGATTTGCAACAGCAATGACCCCACTGCGATGGTACCACTGTTATTTTATACGATGAAAGTCCATGATTCACGATCATAACTGCAATTTAAAACCATGCATAGAGAAGAAAGTGAAGAGATGTTAATTATTAGTGGTGGAAAAGGAGGGGAGAGAAAAGACCAGAGAGGAGTTGTATGAGGATTATACATCAATACTGCGTGGCAGTGGCATAGTTAATGTTTAAGTGCAGTGGAAATGTCTAACTACCCAGTGACATTCAAACTTATTTATCATGATGGCTATGTTATTGACATTGTTCACAAAGAAACAGTTAATGAAATTAAAGTCATTGACAATTGACCTAGCTAGAAAGGAAACATAATTGGAGAGAAGTTATTTTGTGTTTAATTTGTTGGTTTTTTTGAGATTTTCATATACTGTCTTCACAGAACCAGTTTCAGTTCATAAACGGAAGATGGAATTGACTCTGAATATACCCTAGAAACCTGTGTGTTCTGAAATAAGAGGTTCTGTCACTATCTTAAACTCTTCATCCAGTACTTGAAATTTCTTGCAGGAGACTCTAGTCCATTCAAGCAATTGTTTGGCTATCAAAGCTTTGAAAGATGGAAGAAAGCACCTCAATTTTGTCAAATCTTGCATAGCATTTAGTGAGGTCACAATACCTTCTGTTTTAGAGCATGTTGTGCAGTTTAATCTTTATATTGAGACTGCTGAGGTAATGTTCTTGCCTTTGATGCGACTATCTGGTGCTGCAAGTAAGCCACATATGTTCATCATATTCGTTTTGATATCTCAGGTTGCTTTATTAGGTGGTTTAGTTTCTCATTCAGATGGCCTGGTGGTTTCTGCAATAAGCTGCCTAGAATGTTTTGACTTGACAGATGGTTAGTTCATCATTCCTTACAATTGAAGCACTTGAGTCAGTTCCTGACCATTCAATTTATTTGATGCTTGCCATCTGTTCTTAATTTATGAGTATTCAGTTATTGCTAATCATTTCTCTCAGTTATAATACAGAATCAAGAAAATGTAATATCTTTGGTTGTGAACTACATAAGCTGATATGTGCTATCCTATCCTATACATTTATTGGTAATAATCTCTCAGTTGTAATAACAGCCAAGGCAATGTTAAATCTCTGGTTATAAACTTACACAAATCATAATGTACTGTGCCAACTGATCCCTTTCTCAGATAATTGCTAAATTTAATCAGAGAAGGTTTCATTCTTGGTTTTTATTTTTCCAAAACACCAACTACTTAAGTTCTGGACTTTGAATGGATGATGTTGAGTTTAGCCCATTTTCGAAATTGACATCTAATATTAGTATATGCATGTTCTTTTGTTTTCAAGTTAAAAAATCAGAGTGCTAATATGGGGATATAAACCCGTATAACTGTCAGAGAACCAACTGTGTCCACTTATATTCTATCCATCTTATTTTTGAAATTGACATGTAACATTATTGGAAGCATTTTCAAGTTCAAAAATCGAAAGCTATTATTGGATAGAAATTAAAGTAACTGTCAGAGCATTAAATTGTTAACTTGAAATGCCAACCTTAGGGTAGCACTGTGTAATGAGCAAAATGCAGAAATGATTATGATTTGCTTTATTCCAAAGAAATTGCCACATTTGAACATCATTTTTGGAAAATTAAAATTTAACCATGCTATCGCATTGGACACAGCAAGTTTGATGTGATAAACAATTCTTTAATTGTAACACAGTAGGTGGGTTTTCATGATCAGTTGTCTCGGCATATGAATAGAGGGACATTTAGAGATACTTCTCAATATTGTACATCTGATTTCTAGGTTTCTGTATTTGTTGTTTTGAAGTCTTTACCTTTCACCAAGGAAGTTGATATCATATTTCCACATAGATAAAGCAAACACATACATAAAAAACAGATGTGAATAAATTTGGTGGGAAATGTAGGCGCTTCTATCCTCGATAACTACTCTTGCCCTTGACATGAAAAGTTTGTAAAACAGTTTGAAATTGGGCACGGATGTGACATGTCTTGGTCTATGATGCGTACACGTATTTGATGTGATAAGTCCAATCTGTGACACAGACCTTAAAATTAAATGTGGTCTTACATTATGAGTGATATAATGTTCTGATTTTTATTGGTTGCTCAATTGGCTTGTACGCTTTGTGTAGGCTCCAGAACATCAATTGATGCTGGTGGAATGCTCTCATCCATTCAAAAATTATGTAGCCTCTTGGTTATGTTTCCAGGTCTCTGAAACCTTTGATCAGTGTTTTTATCTCTAACATAACTGGTGAAAAATTTAAGCTCACATGGCGTATTTATTTCATTACTTTCTTTGGGATGTCTTCTGAACAATCCTTTGTTTTTCCAAAATGACATCCTCAAATTTTTAGACAAGTATTCTTTTCTACAAGCCTTTAGAAAGGATAATAAAGGTGTGAGAATACTGTATTCAACCAACTTTTGTTGTAATGAGGTCAGAATTTTCATTAGTTCATTGTGGAAAACTCTTCTTTTCATGTTAACTGCTTATTAGATAGCCCTGAATTTGGTTAGTTATTCTGATTTTGCTGCTTAATATTCCCAATATTTTACTTGGGATTTTAATAAAAAAATCAAACAGAGGTTTTGAAAAAATCAGAAACTGTAAAACCAAACCTGGTGCTGCTTGAGTTTGTCTTCGATTGAGAATGGTTTAGCATCTTAAGAAAATGAATGAGAATAATCTTTCTTCTATGGCATGCTGTCAAGTGTCATGTATAAGATTTATGTTCTGCAGAGTCACACTGTTCCTTTAACTCTCTTTTTTTCTTTTTTTTTAATACATGTATATTTGTTCTAATTTGTAGGTAATCCTGACCAAGGCATCACAAGATTTCCAAAAAGCATTCTCTCTCTCATTTATTCCAAGTCATGGTAAGCCTTGTCTGTTACTGCTTTAGTTTTGAAATTTATCAATTTAATTTAACAAACCTCATCTTCATGAAATGTTGTTGTAGGATGACTCCAAGAATGAAGATAAGGTTATTTTGTGGGATAATTTTGTTGTTGGCAACACTTTCTCAGGATAAGCTCCCATACTATCCATACTGTGCGGAGGTACTTCTACTTCTCTTCCAATTTAAGGTTTCATGTTTAAGTTTTTTAAAAAATTTGAAATGCCTTTTTCTTACTATTTTCCGGTGGGTGGTGGCTCCAACTCTCAATATTATTTCTGTGTTGGCAACAATTTTTATTTTATATACATCTTTTAGTGATAGCTAACCGCAGTACACTAAAAACCATGTGATATGAGCTGGGATATTATATATGAAAATGAATATGCTCTGGCATTAGATATGTTCATATATTGCTAGCATCATTCTCCCTTGGGTTTAATTAAGCATGAAATGAGACATTTCATGAAAGGCAATTTGGAAGAAACCCCCAGCTACTGCAAAGTAGTAGTATTGTTGTTTATGCTGCCTTTAATAGCTACATATGGTTTGTCTCATACTGAGTTTCTTGCAACAATCCAAGTCCAGTGTTGCATGCACATGCAATTTCTTTTACAAGTTTGGTTTACATCTGAAAGTTCCTATGATTTTCTGTTTGGTTTATTCAGATTATGGGCAATGACCTGTTATTCTTTGGTGATCCGTCCTATGCACATGAAATTGCTGCATTGTCTGAGTGTGTTCTTCAGAATCTCATTAGTTTCATTGAACAAGAGCCACCAAAGGTAACAAAGCTTTCAACAAATGAGTTGTAATGCCACCATGCCAGTAATAGGCCATGTTTCTCATATGCTGATGTGATGTATTCTAATTAAGGCTGCTCGTGGAACCATGGCACTCGAAGCTTGCAACTGCATTGCATCATCTTTTGTGGTATGTTTCTCAGTTATCTTTTGATGACTTAATTTTAGTATAATTGTTTGATCTTGAAAAATGGAATTTGCACAATTCATTTCTATCATAGAGAGAAGTACATTGGTAGTCATCTTCCATCAGTGCAAAGAATATGCACCAGTGGATGGGCATTAAACCTGCCATGCCAACAGCCTAATCATCATGCCATTTGCACCCGTTAGGACCAGCTAAAATTTCTATTTATCCATTACAAATCTTTTCTGGAAATGGTTTGCCCCATTCTCATGTTTTATCTTGGGAATATATGTTTGAGCACTCAGGTAACCTTTTCATCTTAAAGCGTCAAATTATTCTGCCCCTATGACCTCTTTGAAGTAGTATAAATAAATTATAAATACCCCTTCTTTTCCCCCAAATGTCAATCTTTAAAAGGACTTTCTTTTGCTGGAGTAGGATCTTGAATCAGATTGCTTAGGACCCGCTGCTCATCATGTGTATGACGCACACCTTTTAACTAGCCAATATTTACAATTTTAATAGTTTGCATATGCTGTAATTCATGGGTGATTTGTCGCACCCCAAAAAATTTACCAAACAGCTAATCCCTCTGTGAAAGCTTCCCCAAATCTGGAGCCAAGGAAATATAGGTGATGCCCCCGTAGCCTGTTCAGCAACTGGCAGAAAAAGTCTTTGCTTTCCATGTGTTGCAATTTGAAAATTTGACGCCTTAACTAATCAAACATTCCATTGGACCTTTCCTCTCCTGCCTTTTGTTTTGTGCAGGTATGTCAGGATATATTAGAAGTTTGCTGGAAGCTGATTGAATCTGCTAGGTTGTGCCTTAGTGCTGATGACAGGTACTTGCAGTCCACTATCAAATATTTAAACGAGCAGCTGCCTCCATCCTTTAGCAATCTGATATTTGCACAACACTATGATCTATCAAAATGTTAAATGGTTGATTTTGAAAATGTACATTTATATTCCCTGAGCGGTTATTCATTTAAGAAAAAAGAAGGAAAACAACGGGAAGTTAAGAGCCTCTTGTGGTCCCACTTTCTATTTTGGTTTTCTTTCTTACAAAATTTGTTTTATGTTTCTTGGCAAATGTTTATTATTTTTTTAACAGATGCACAAAAGAAAAAAAAAATCTTGTATTGATCTAAGAAACATAATAATATATTATTAATTAAAAATATGAAAAAAAATATTAGTAATTTATTTATTATAATTAAATGGTGATATCATGGAACATGCATGGCAATGGTGCTAATGATGAAGACATGGTCACAATGAATGTGATGCTAAAAATGATAAGGATTGCTATGATTTTTATTTTATTGATGAATGACAGTGGTTGAAGTGGGCAATAATGATGTGATACAATTGCTTGTAATAGTATGGTAATACTAAAATTGAAATAGTATGTATATGAAGACTATGGGTATTATGATTATTATGAATCTTAACTAGTTGATTAGTTATGCAACAGAAAAGATATTATTATTTCAAATCATCATATCTAAAAATAAGATGTTTTATTGCTTGTCTTATATTTCTAATTATTTGTTGTGTCTAATTTGCTAGTGGTGGTCTATCTATATTGGTTATAACGAGTTTAGTATAATTAGTCAAACTATGAAAACTTTTTATCTTGATGATTGATATAGGTTTAGGTTATTCTTGGATAACCTTAACATTTTTCTCATTCATCTTAATATTTTTTGCGCTAACAATATATCTAATAAATACAATTTTTTCCATGTAAAAGTCTTATTTTTTCAGATTAGTAAATAAACATTATTTTTGCAAAACAACCAATTAATTTGTAAATGTTCAACATGCTTCTTTAAATTCTTGCTATAAATCATAATATCATCAAAATAAAACACAATGAACTTACCTATTGTTAATCCCATGAAAGTATTAGATGTATTAGTAAGTTTAAAAGGCATAACGAACTATTTATACAAATTATATTTAATTTTAAAGGGAGTTTTCCATTTATCATTCTTTTTTATTCTTATTTGATGATATCTATTTTTCAAATCAATCTTAGAAAAATATACAAGACCCATGCAATTTAACTGATGTTGCTACTTAACATGTTATCCAAGGGTCATTAATCATATGGTCCAACAAAGCATGTCTAGAAAAGCAATTGGGTCAAAATTAATTGACATGAGAGGCCAAGGAAAAACTGTTTTGAATCACATTAATGTTTTTAGACTTATTACTCAAGCAATTATATTAAACAAAAATATTTGACATAACCATAAGTACAAGGATATATAGTGAAAGATTATGCATGACTTTTGATATTATTTAAAGGGATCAAAGTTGCTTGATCTCAGGTGATTATTTAGTTAAGGGTATAAATGAGATATTGAATTTTATTGTTATATTAGTTTAATGGTGGCTTAATATAACATTCATCACCTATACCTTTCTCATTCAGTCGCACATTTCATTTCTCGTATGAAGTGGGAGATGTTGATAAATATCTATATAGGCATTAGTTAAAAGTGATTGAGCCTAAATTTAATAGGATTAAGGTGAGAAAAAAATTTTAATCTAAAACTTTTATTTGATAGTCCTAACAGACCTATAACTCTCTTATATATAAATACCACATAACTGATATGGTAGATAAATTTTAATCTATTTTTTTTTATGTAAGTAAATGAACACTTCTTCTAAAACCCTATTCATTCTCTCGGATACCATCAAAAGCTAAAGGAATTTGTAACATGTGTTAATTGAGTTGCTCTAGTAGCCACTAAGAAACAAGTTTGGTTTGATTCTTGTTCGTCCATAGACACAAGAACTTGTAATTTAAATGAGAAGATCCTAATCAATCATACCTGATATGTGTTCTTAGAAAATCTATTTTATTTTATTTTATTTTTGTTCTATATCAACACAAATAATTGTGAAAGATCCATAGCCTTGAAGATAAGGCCAAGGACATCCAAAAGGATATCACAACAGCCTTTGTCATGCATGTTTAGGCCATCAAAACAATCCATACACACAAATTTATGGTTGTCACAACAACCTTCATTCATACACATTTAAGCCATCAAAACAACCTTTATACACATAAATTCATAGTCGTCACAACAATCTTTGATCATACAATTTGTAGCCATCAAAATAACTCTTACATACAAATTCAAGGTTGTCACAACAACCTTTGTCTATGCATATTTATGCCATCAAAATAGCTACACACATAATTTCAAAAGAAATTCAAACAAGATTTTCACCTTCATTCAATACCCTTGCTAGTCGGGCCTAGGTCCATGTTTTTCCCAACATTTCTTTTCAATAACCTTCATAATTTTACTTTTTTTAGTACGTAATTCAGGATATTTTAAGAAATTAACATCAAAATAGTCATTTCCCCTAATTTTACACTAGAACTCTATAATTAGCAATTGAAAATGTCTTTTTCTTTGAAAGAAAGTAGACGTGAAAAACAACAAGAATTAAGTTAGTAGGCACTTTACCAATCTAGTTTGAAGCTATTCAATCCCTTCTTTGGCATTATTTCTTAAATTTTTTCATCTCTCTCCAAAAATTCTCATTCTTCTCTATAGCCTTCAACTTTCCAAATCCTTAACTCTATTTTATTTTCAGTTTAAGATGTCTTTCTCACTTCTTTCACTAACTACCATTCTAAACTCTCACTTTGGAATGAAGGTTGTAAGTAACAAAGAAGAAGAAAGCTTTCTTTCTTCTTTCATGGTCGAAAGTCACAAATATATATAAAAAATAATTTCATGTAATTTACAAAAATATCCCCCATTTATATACCTCATAGTTTTTTTTTCTTAATCTACTAAACACGCGCGCGCGCACGCGCACCCAGGTACTAAATACTCAAGTACTAAATATATGTTATAGTTAAGTGGAAAGTAGTTAGTGAACAAATTGTATTATTTTATTTTCTTAATCCAGCTAATACCAATCTCTAAATATTATTTTATTTTCTTAGAAAATAAAATTTAATAATACAAGGATTCAAACCTTGATCTTAGCTCACCAAACCTTAAGTTGATGTTATTAACCCCTCAGTCACACTAACCTCTTAATAAATATTATGTCTATATAATTATATATTATATTACATTAGGTGTCACACCTACTTATTTCCATAGAACTTCAATCATAAATATTTTTCACATACATACATTATTATTATTATTATTTCTCATGTTTATAGAAAGTTTATGGGATTTATCACTATTTAACATCTTATATACTAATTTTTTTTTATGTTATTTCATCCCAAAATTAAATTAAATCGCTAAGAGTTTTTATCCCAATTTATAACAATTCTCCATCTTAATTAATTATCATCATTTTGTTTTTTTTTTTGTTGAGAATTTAACAATGAACATTGGTTTTCTGATTTTCAGACCGGGAGTTTACGGGTTTTCCCACAATATTGTTCTTAGTAATGCGCGCCCTTTGTTGGTCAGCTGTCTTCTTACAAGACTCTATTACTAGATCTAGCAGGCCTCCCAATTTACATGTTACCAATATAAATGTCTTCCTTCCTTCGAATAGCTGGAAGACTCATAAGAAAGTAGCAACTACCTCACGAAGATTTACGTTCATATCGAGCATAGAACTTGCAAAAAACACTAAAGAAAAATAGTAAATTTCATAGTAGAGAAAACAATTAAATTAGTAAATTATAGAAAAGAAAAGATGCTAGGGAATAAAGAAAGCATGTAAAGGGAGTGAGAAATTAATTAGTTAAACATAAATACAAAGCATTAAGCTAAAAGTAAACATACAAGAAGTAAATTGAAAAGGAATAAATCACAAGGATAAAACTTGAAAAAGCTGTGTCAAACTTTCTATCGAGGCAGGCAAAAGAAAATACAACAAGGGTGCTTCTCTATTTATAATATTCTAAGACCTAAGATTTACTTGCAATACAAGCAATTTAGAAAGTCCTGAGCACCGAGGCTTGTAGCCCGCGGTCTTGGCAGGGTTTCCCTGCCTATGCATCTTGGGTTCAAGCCTCAGCGTGCATGCCTGTCACCCCCGCGGTGCCTTACCTGCCTACTGGGCTTGTAGGGTGTTTAATGGGTCCGGGGATTAGTCGTGGTGTGCATAAGCTGGCCCGGACACCCCGGGTTAACAAAATAAAAATAAAAATTTAGAAAGACCTGGAAGCCAGTTTCTGACTAAAAATGTTTGTTTAGGAGGGTAGTTGTGATTGTTTTTTAAAGTGTTTTTTATGCTGAAATGCATTAAAATGATATTTTTTTCTTTTTAAAAATTATTTTTAAGAACAGCGCATTAAAACGATCTAAAACATAAAAAAGATTAATTTTTCATAAAAAAAAAGTAATTTCTTTGAAAATACCGGTTGTTAATGACAAATATTACTGTGCTAATAGTTCAGGGAAAAAAACCTTAGGACATTAAATTATTTTAAAAGAATAAATAAAAAAAACACTACCCTGAAGAACTTATAGAATAATCTCGGCCAATTTTCAGCTTTTTCTTGAACAATTCCTGCAGGTTTGGAATGTTTATTTTGGACTTTAATAATCTTTAGGAATAAAGATGGTAGAAATTGATCATAACACCAACTAGTCGACTAGCGTGTCTCATACCAATCCACAACTTCTATAGGAGTTCCGTTTTATTTATTTCATGTTTACTTCGTATAATACAATTCTTTTAGGATTATTTGATTCTATATCCTAACTTGGATTAATTTTTTTAATGTTAAAAAATAGTTTGGCTTTGTTGATATTTTTTCTAGTATAAAAAAATTAACATTGTGGAAATTGATTTGATGTAACTCGGTTTTCTTTGCAGGTTTAAAAACAACATATATAATCGATAAAAACATAGTTTGACTCAATATGAATATTTAAAATATAGTTTTCTTGATAAACATTGAGACAATAATATATTGAATTGATTTAGGTCTATTCGGGTTAACCTGCCAATACTCATAAATAAATTACAAAGCTTAATTTTCATTAAATCCAATACTGAAGGATGAAACTAGAAAAAAAATTAATTAAAAAAAGAACAAAAAAATAACTCAAGTGAACCCGCGAGATAACCTAGTAAAAAGCAAATCGAAACAAATTATAAAACTCAATTCTCAATCAACCCAATATTAAAAAATAAAATTAAAAAAAAATAAATTAAAAAAAATAATACTTAGGTCAACCAAGGTTAACCCATCAAATTTGTAACTCAAGTCTTAAGATAAGGATAACCTTATAAAAAAAAACAGACTGAAATAAATTCTGAATTCTAATTTTTTATTAATCTAATGATAAAAATAAAATTGAAAAAAAATCTAAGATAATTTCATAAAAAAATAAAAATAATTATGTAGTCTAATTCTTAATAATGAAAGAAGAAATTAAAATTTTAAAAAAATAAATTTAAAAAAATCAAAGTAAGTAAAATAAAAATACTATTTAATGAATAGTGTTATGATCATCTTGTTTTGGTCAATGGTGTTGTGTCATTTATAAATATTATAATAATATATTATCCTATAGTTGATTTTTTTTTTTTACATTTAAGGTATACATTAAATGCAGTGAAAATGAAGGGGTATGTTTAGATACAGACAAATATTTTTCTTTTTAATTTGATTTTTTTTTCTTTTCTAGTTTTCCTTTCCATCAGAAAAATGAAAAAAAAAAAACATGTTTAGTTATTGAAAATGAAGACAAATCTTTTTATCAAAAATAAAATAAATAAATAATATATCAAGATTACACTATATTTTATTAAAAATCAAAATCATAATTTAAAATAGTTATCTTAATATTGTATATTTGTGATAATTTAATTATATAATATTAATTTTATTTAAATTAAATTAAAAATTATCATAAAAAGTTATATTATTAACTAATTTTTTTTTCAGTTAGATTTATAAAATTTACGACATTAACTAAATACAAAAATGTAAAAAACAATCTTTTACATTGTTTTGTGTTCGTATATAAAATAAAAAAAAATTGAATTGTTTATTATTTTATTTAAAAAAAGATAAAAAAAAAAAGAGTTATAAAAGAGGGAACCTTTACGACGTGTTTTCTAAATTCAGTATAATTTGGAAAATTAAAAAAGTAGTTGTTTAATTTTTTATATAGAAAAATATTGTATTTGAACATAAAATTTATTTATTTTTAATATTAAAATATTACTATGTTTCAGTAACTTCAAGATTTTTTTCCTAAATCTTAAATGATAAACCTCCACTTTTAAATCCGATCCAAACTTGTGATAATTGATATATGAATTTGACATTTTAATAATAGGATTTGCATGATTTAATTACTAAACATAATGTTTTTGGAAGTAAATTATAAATTAGTTCATTTATTTTTTTTAAATGAATTAAATAATCTCTTTAATTTTTATAATTTATTAATTAGTTTATATGTTTTTAAATTTGTTTATAATTCTTTTTAATTTCATATTTTTTAGTTTAGTTTATTTTATTAATATATGAAAGTAAATAATATATAAAGATAGATGAGGAAACATATATTTTTTTGAGATAAAAATAATTTTAAATTAAACATTAAAAAAATTATTTAATTTCTAAAATTATAAAGGCTATTTAATTTGTTTTACAAAATTAAAAAAACAATTTATAATTTATTTCCATTAGCTACTTAGAATAATAATAATAATAATAAGTTATTGAATTTAAAGTGTATTTGAGAGTAAAGTTGCATTTATTTTAAGATATTTTTTAAAAGGATTTTTAAAATAAATTATTTTTTAATTATTTATATTAACATATTAAAATTATAGAAAAATATTATTTTTAATGTATTATAAAGAAAAAAAACTTTTGAAAAGAGACTGCGAAACAGATTCTTAGCCGGTAACCGAGTCACGCCACCTACCTAGGTAGCCAAAAACAAATTCTAGGGTTTCTGTCGAAGGTGTCGAACTCCAAAGATGGATCTGGAAGTGTTTGGCCGCCACGCTCTGCTTTTCGACGACGATACGATGGCGTCTTTCGTCAACTCCACCGATGCACTTGTCGAATGGAACTCTCTCTCCATCGATCGTTACGACGTCCGACATCTCCTTTCCTCTCCCCCGCCGCCTCGCTCTCGCCACCGCCACAAACATCACGACTCTCTCGAATCTGAGCTCGATCACGATCGCTACCTCGATTTAACCTATCCCTCCCTTCCACAAGGTATTCTTTCCTTAATTTATTATTTATCTTATATTGTTTAACTCAAATACATCTATTTTTTGTTTCCTCCAAAATTTTAATTCAGTATTTAGGGTAAGGTTTGGAAATTTGTGGTAGATGATGAGCTTGAGCTTAGAAGAAGTGGCAATGGTAACTTTTATTTTAAATTATTGTTTTGCTAGTTTGGATATGTGTGTGTGCGTGTGTGAAATTAGATCTTTGTGAAATTATAGAATTATAAATTTAAAAAAAATATGTGACTATATAAATATATATCACCTTCTGCATGCTAGAAGCTTGTATCTTTGTTAATAGATGGGAGTGATTTGCTTCTCTCTCAATTGAAGAACATTGTAGTTTGTTTTTGGTATCCAAAAATTAAAGAAACAATTCCTCCACTTGATTTGAATTTTAGTGTGAAAAAAGGTTAATTAAGTGGATGCTATGTATAAGCACCTCTCCTTTAATAAACGATGTCTAGTTACTAGCTCTATATGTGCTGGCTACAGAACTTCTCTGTTTATTCGAATACACGTTACTGGTTTCAATTAAATATGAATTTCCTTTTAATATTGTGTTCAGATAAAAATTGGGAATTTAGGTAATAGGTTGTCATTTGCATGAGTGGTGTATGTTTTCAATTACCTTTCCTAAGTTTGCAGGATCAAAATGATTTTGCTAAAGATGTAACTTTCAGAGAGACAAGTAAGACATTTCCTGCCTTTTCTTTTGAGTGTCTACTGTTTTCAGTGCTGATACCCTTTTGATGTCATGTATATAGTTTTGATTTCATTTTTAGTAAGATGACCTTGTGTTCATTTGATTTTGATCTCCTTTTCTCTTATTTTTAGACTTAGATACAGAGGCAGTTCAGGAGATTGCTGGGGTCTATAATGCGGTTTCTTTTACATATGGAAACCAACACACTGACCAAAAGAATGCTGATACCGAGTCTAGTTTTTGCCCCTCTTTCCCAGTGCCTGAACACTTGGTTCAAAACTTGGTGAGGAGACTTTTTTTTTACTGTTGACATTGTATATTTTTTTTATTGTTAAATCATGATAATGTTGTTTGTTTGATGCATGTCCAGTGTGGTCAAATATAGTTGTCTAAGGTGCATGTGTTTTTCTAAGGCTTACCATGTCTAAGTTTCAGATGCTTGGAGCAGAGATCGGCGTCCTTCAAGGTTGCCATTCACAGGCACCTTGTCTTCTTTTGATGTCTTGACAAGGGGCCATGCAGGTGGGATTAGGATGGAAAAAAAAATGTTACTTTGACAGGAATCTTAATCTCTAGAGAGCAATCGGATGATAGATGTCTTCACTGAGCGCTGTGTTTTTTTATTTATAGTTATCCTAATACATCAAGAATCAGGAGTTTTTCTTGGGAGTATTCAGCTAGATGTCTATTTTACTGGTATTGTGCTATGCTTAAATTTCCCACCATTGAGGAGGATTTATTTTTTGTCCATTTTTCAGCCTCCAACAGAGAAGGTGCATCAGATCATTGCAAGAACTGCCATTTTTGTTAGCAAACATGGTGGGCAATCAGAAATTGTTTTGAGGGTCAAACAGGGAGACAACCCAACTTTTGGGTTCTTGATGCCTGATCATTATCTTCATCCGTACTTTAGGTTTCTTGTTGATCATGAAGAACTTTTGAAGTCTGTCATTGATAGAAAAGCTATAGAAGAAGAAAACAGAGTGGAGAATGTGCTTGACCAAGCAGGTGGTCCAGCTGGAGCATTGTCATTGTTAGGTTCTATTTATGGTTCTGGAGAGAATGAAGAAGGTGCAACTGAGGATGCCCCTGCTGTTTTAGAAAAGGACCCCAAGGAAGCTGTTAATGCTGATTCTGTGATCATCTCTCCTGGATCAGAAGAAGGCGGTTCTTCTCTAAATTTAGCTGGTAAAGGCAAGGCAAGTTCCAAGCATCCAGTTACTCCTTCAAAAGAAAAGGCTCATTTGGTACGAAAAAATCGTTCCATCAGTGTAGTTCAGGCTGGAACCACAACTAGGGTGAGGAAAGAAGGTGATTCCTTGGACATGGTTTCCTCTACTGTGGATAAGTTGCAGGCTTCTGATTCATCAAGCCTGTCCAAGGTGGAAACATCTATTTTGGAGCCTCCATCTGATTTGAAGAGGGTGGTTGAGAAGATAGTTGAGTTCATTTTGAGGAACGGGAAAGAATTTGAGGCTGTTCTTGTCCAGCAGGATACTAAGCATGGAAGGTTCCCATTCCTTCTGCCATCTAACCAATATCATCCCTTCTATCTAAATGCTCTTCATAAAGCTCAGGAGGTGCGTTCTCCCAAAACCTTTTTATGTTGTGCTTTTTGCATTGGATGCCTTGTTTATAAGGGGGGTTAATGGATCGCACATGGTTTGAGTTATGATATGCAGTTGTGCTATCCTCTATTTATCAATATGCTATCAGAGAATGAATTTATGGAGGATTATTTGCTTGTTAGGACAGTTTGAAGTATTTTCGTTTAAATTGAGTAGGGTGGTGTCATTATTTATTGACTGAACATGACAGATATTTTTCAACTTCTCTGTTACTGCTGTTTCTTTAAGTGCTTTCATTGGTCTTATGATTTAATTTTCTAATGCCATAATGAAAAAAATTTTTATCTGCTCTGGCTTGCTGATTTCTCCGATGTTTCTTTGTTTGCAGTCAAGGTCATCTGGCACTGGCTTCATTTCTGAGAAGCTTGATTCCTTGGCGCATGGGATGGGCAGGAAAACAGCACTTGAAAAAAGCGATACCCTCTCATCATCTGATATACCATATGATTGCAATAGGAAAGAGAAGTTTAAAATGGTCATTGGAAAGTCAAAGAAGGATGGACAAGACCCACCTTCAAAAGCCACCCCACCTCAAGTAGGTGTCAGTGTGGATGCAGCTGCAGCTATTCTTCAGGCTGCCACTAAAGGTGTCAAGAATCCCCGTTTAGAAATACTATCAAAGACATCAATAAATGGCATCATTCAAGGTCCTAAAACTGAAAGTGGGACACCCAGTGGCCCTAGCAGCTTGCTTTCCCAGGCTCAAAGTTCCAGCAAAAAGCTTGATCATGGTGAACCTGGGGCTTCTATTCCTGTGGTGAGGGCTATTGCGCAGACAGCTGCTATTGCAGCAGCAAGTGAGGCTGATTCTTCTGAAGCCAGCATGACAAGAGAGCAGAAGTTGAAGGCTGAGAGACTGAAACGGGCAAAGATGTTTGCAAGTATGATAAAAAATGGAGGAGCTGCACCATTAAGGAGTGAATCATCGCGTGGGTTATCTGCAGAACCACCTGAATCTGGGCTCTCTGCTTCAGGCACTCAACTTGTAAACCTCACAGGCTTTGAAAGGGAAGGCAGCTTATGTCAGTTAGATGTTAATACTTCTGATAAAGTTGAGAAGAAAGAATCAGCTGGTGGCCATAACGAGCGACGATCGAAGAGAAAGTACCGCTCAAGATCTAAAAGAGAAGAAGGAGAAGGGGAAGAAGGGGAATTGGAAGAAATCCGGGATCAGAAACTTGTCAGGAAGAAACAATCTCGTTATAGCTCACATCAGAGTAGCAATAGACGCAAACAAAAAAGAGAAAATACTTTGTCCAAGGACAAAGATTATCAGCATGGGCATAACCACAATCATACTTCAGATGATGAACATGATCATGCTCAAGGTATCTATACTGATGGCGAGCATAAACAGAAGCATTATAGTTCCTCTGATTACGAGAGTAGTCGCCATCAACATGGGTGTAAGCGTAGTTCTCTTGAATCTCATCTTAGGCACTCTCAACACAGGCATAAGCATGATTATTCCTCTGATGATGAGCATAGGCATTCTCGGCATGGGCATGAACATGATACCTCTTCTGATAACAAGCGCAAGCACTCTCGTCACAAGCGCAAGCACAGTAGTTTCTTAGATGATGAACATAAGCACTCTCGACATAGAAGCAAGGGCGGCAACTCTTCTAACGAACATTTTCAGTATGAGCATAAGCATTGTAGCTCCTCAGATGATGAGGATCTGCATCACAGAAAATCTGCTAAGCATGTGAAGAAATCTCTCTTGGAAAGAGAAGCTGACTTGGAAGAAGGGGAGATCCTTACAAAATCAGATCAATCAAAAGCAAGTGGGGGTGGAGATGGTGTTAGTAGGGAAGCTTCTGTGGATTTATCAAAATCATACAACGACGTAAGGTCCTCTTCTCGGCCATCTGAAACTACTGAGGTTTCTGATGACCTTAGGGCCAAAATACGGGCCATGTTGATGGCAACCATGTAAGTGGCCACAACATGGATCTGCAGGTTTTGTTTTTGTTTTGTTTTTAAATGTAGAGTATTTTGTATTGTATTTGATTTTCAATTTTTGAGGGTCGTGGATCTAAATAGGAACATATTTTTGTACCTGGTTTTATTAAGATATAGTTGTATTTCCTTACATGTGCTGCTGGTGCAATTTGAATTTCATTTGCATTGATGTAGCAACGTGCAATTCCTCGGTGGTTGCTTTTCCATGTTCTTTCTATGACCTTAATTATTAATTAACTATAACTACAAGACATCAGCTGTGTTTTACTGTGCGAATCTACTGTGTGAAAAAGTTGATTTTACCTTTGGTCGGCAATGTTAGCTCGAGGGGTACATTGGTTTCTTTTAGGGGTTTATCATTAATTATGTTAAAGAAAAGGTGTTAATTAATAATTATATTTTTTTTACAGTATAATTATCAAATAACTTTTTAAAAAATCCCCTTTGTTTAGGGGCTTTGCGGCTTTTTTATTTATTTATTTTTTGTGTTAATTACTTAAATGTCCATAAAAAATAAACCCTCTTTACTATGGATACAAGATTATTTTTGGTTTTTTTTGTATTTCTCATGTTAGGTTATGGGTGATTTAGTATTTTAATATATAAAAATTAATTTTAAATTCAAAAGCTGCTAGCGTCACCCGTGTATTTTGGGTGGTGCGTGCAGTGCCCACATAATGCTAAATGCCACTGTTCGAGGTGGTATTTAATGCACCTTAGCACCCCTGTCACGATGGTGAGATGAGTGTTTGTTGACAGCGTGCAGAAGGGCGTCGACAAGGTGTTTTTCCCTTCTTTTTTTCCCTCTCTCCACCTAGAAAAGTGTGTTGGCCATTGCAAAAAAATAAAAAAGTGTAACTATTTGTTTGTTAAGTTAAATTAGATCCTCATTCTTTACAATGTATTTGGTCTTGAATCGATTATTAAGTTAATTTATTTTTTCAATTTCATCCCTTGATGTTTTATTTTTATATCAAGTTTGGTCCTCATTTAATTAATGTATTTGGTCTTGAATCATTTATAAGTTAATTATTTTTTTAATTGCATTCCTATACACTTGTTTTTATATTAAATTTGGTCATCATTATTTTAATTATGATGTTTTTGGTCCTGAATCCTTTATTGAATTAATTTATCTTTGAATTTCATCCCTTAACATGTTATTTTTATATCAAATATAGTTCTCATTCTTTTTATTGTTAGTTTTTAGTTGTTTTTCTCCTTTTCTTAATTGAAATTGTTTTCCAATTTCATCCCTTATGATTTGGTTTTTTTTTTTTTGTTCTTTTGATGTCAAATTTGGTTCTCTTTCTTTTCAAATCTACATATTTTAAATCACTTTTTTTTTAATTTTTTTTCATGTTTATCCCTAATTATTTTAGTTGATTTACAATTTTACGTTATTATTTTTTTTGTTTTCCTTTACGTTATGACCTTATGATTTGTGTCACAAATTTTAAAGGTTAGATCGGGTTTGTTACAGTCATTTTTAATTATTTTTAAAAATTTCATCCATCATCATTGAGTTCGTTGAAAATTGATTTTCTTTGTTTTTTTTATGTTTTGGATTCTTTTGTGAATTTGATTTTTCTTTTTGATTTTGCCCTTCAATTCAATATTTTTTGAAATTTAAGATTTGACGTGATACTACTAGCAGGTTTTGACGACTTCACTTAGTTATGTTGGTGTTTTGTTTTATAATACTTTTTTTTCATGGATTGTTTTTTCATGATTTCATCATTCTATAGTTTGATTCATGGAGTTTGACGATCATTATTTTTTTAGTTCTCTTTCTATTATGTCGAGTCGATTTTTTTTCACTCTTTAGAATACAATAATAGTGCTTTGACATTGTTTTTTTCAGCTCCAAAGAAATTGGCCCGGCCCGCGGCGAAGCGCGACCATTAATCTAGTCTTTCCTATAGGTAATGCAAGCTGCTACTGTAGTTGCTTTTGGCAAGAGTTGGCCTCGCTGCATTGAATAGCAAGACCACTGCTTTTAACTTAACGGGGGAGAAGTGGGGAGGTGGTTGCTTCCGCCTTGATATTTGTTTTTTCTTAGAAAATGGTCATTTGTGGATGTTTACTGTTTGGAATAATTAGGCTTTGGTTATTTTTTTATTTCATTTTCCTTAAAGAGTTTGGTTATATTTGTTGGAAAGTTTCCTTTTGTTCTAATCTTGGTCGTTCATCCTCTCTCTCTCTCTCTCTCTCTCTCTCTTTTTCTTACACAGTTATGGAGAAACACTGTTTCTTTTTAGGCGTTGACCGATAGAGGAAGCATGTTTTCCTTTTCCTTTTCTTTTTTTAATGTCTTTCATCTATCATATTATCAATTTTTTTCCAAAATAAAATTTGACTTCTTTAAACAATGGCTGGCTAGAAGAGAATGACAGAAAGATAATCCATACCTGGTTGCTTAATCGAAGAATTAAGGCACTAATGACTTTTTGTTGTTTGGTATAAATTTTCTCATATTATTTTATACTCTTATAAATTTGATAATTTCATTATTTGTTTGTTGATCAGCTATTGAATTTTTTTTCCCTAAATTATATTTTAAGTTTGGGCTTTTTGAGATCAATTGAACTGTTTTTTTTTCTTTTCTTGGCAAATTTGTGAAAAATAAAATAGAGCAAAATCTCTTACTTTATGTGGAATACACAAATGCAAGCAATCAAGGAAGGCTCCATGTAGCCTTAAGAGCAGTTGGACGCTATTAATGTAATATTTGATGGAATTTGATGGTTAATTTCAGAGGGTCAAAGCATTAGATAAAGGACATTAGAACACATTGTTTTATTCAATATTTACTTACATATTATTTATGGACAAATATTCAATTATAATTCTAAAAATTGCTTGTCAAAACAATTTCATTACGATTCAAAGATAAATTGATATCATTTTGTATTGGCAAGTGTCAGAATGATGCTCATGATCTATACATAGGATGGTGAGGTTTTGTGATGATTTATCCTAGTTTGTACGAGTCATTTACAAGTTTGGTGGACTTTTGCCACTTCTTTGCTGCATTGATTTGGGTTAACTGAGATGGCCATCACTAGAAGACACATGAAAGAAAATCAGCCTTTCTTTCTTCTTTTTTGTTGATCTATCAATTTAGGGATTGATCGAATTTGTTTGTCAATGGTTGTCCCACCATACTAGTAGTCCCACTCAGTGTTCTTAAACTCGGCCCGGTGGTCGACCCAGCCCAAGGCCCGGGTCACGGGTTTTGAACAGGTCATCGGGTTTTGACCGGGTCAACCTTAATTTTTTTTATAAATCAAAACGACATCATTTTGGTAAAAAATAAAAAATAGTCAATGAATTGCAACCAAGTTTTTGACTGGGTTTTGCCAGGTAAATCGAGTTACCAGGTTAGCTGGGTTTTTAACTACCCTTATTTTTTCATAAACCTGGCCCGGTTCCAGCCTTGAGTTAGCCGGGTCCCGTGTTGATCTTCCGGGCCGGGTTATAAAACTATGGTCCCACTTCACGTGTTAATTTGTTGATTGATTGATTAATTTTTTAATTAATATATTATTTGTTACTTGTTCCTTCCTTTCGATGAAGAGAGATAACACATGGAAACTTAATCTCGAGCAAAGATAAGTAACAACATTACAAATCATATGAAGTGTGGAAGTTTTTACTTTGTTCAACAAGTTAAGAGGTTAACATGTATAATGCTAAGGAAACTACAAACTAAATAAAAATAGTAAAGCAATAAAGATAAAAGAAAGTTGTAAAGAAAACCTGTAAGTTATAATAATTAAAAATAATAATAAATTACAGAAAACTTGTAAAGAAATTATATGTATAGGGCTAATTATCATTTCTAACTGCTAGATGACATATTTATAATATAACGTCGATTGATTTTCGCATTAACTATAAATTATAGTCCTATACAAACTATCAATAGTAGAAAAGTATTTTACAATCTAAATTCTTGTATAATTCATACTTTTTATTTGCATACCTTAAATGTTGGAATTCTAATTTTGCTGCAACATTTGATAACATTAACTACTAAAAACTCCTATTCTAAATATGAATTGATTGACGATTAATAAAGTGAAAAGTGAATCCTCATCTTCTTGGTTGATGATCGACCTTAGTTATCTACATTGGTTTGCTAAAAACCACAAAGTGAACAACTACCGCTTTTGATCAAATGACACATCATTATTTATTTTTGTTATAAACAAAACCCTTCATATTTCTTTATTTAGAATAAATGAATGAATATCGACCTACCTCCTTAAATTGATCAATAAATTAACCATCGATAATGTGATAAATCTAGTGTTGTTCCTTTAAAACATCAATTATGTTTTGCTTTCTAACATGTCAGCCAATTATGTAATTTTAAAATGAAGTATTATTTGGCTTTGATGTGATACCTATAATTATAAGAACTATCATACTAAATATCTATCTAATAATTTCTGAGCTCTTCATCTTCTTTCCAAAAAATCTCTAATTTCTTTTTGCAAAAACCAAAGATTCTTAGAAACCTTATGCTTTATTCTTTTAAAAGGGCACTCCCACCTTCTTTATGCTATAAAAACCTTCTTTAATTACCCATTTTCAAAACCTCACTAACTGCATCCCTAACATTAACTAGGAAATTATAAGGAATGCCCTAAAAGATATTACTAAGGAATGTCTATACTCTTATTAAGAAGAAATCCTCCTTATAGGACTTTGTCTTTTCCTTTTGGATACCAAAAGAGAAAGACTTTTGCTTTAATATTATCATATCAAACTCAACGTTTAGGAGAAATCTATTACAACATGGTCTAATATAGTCACTTTAGATTACATCAACCGACTAAATCGAATGTCACTTTAGTGATAAACAAAACTATCTAGGATTACCACCAAGCCAAATAAAAAGATGTTGACCCCTCTCTCTCTCTCTCTCATGTTTAAAGTCTAGTAACATCTTTATCTTTAGGTATGGGATGCATATTGTAATTTTTTTTTTATTTGACCATGATAGGAGACCTTCATCTAGGAGGTGAAGAATTATGCATCTCTTCACAGGTCTTCATTGGTCAATTTAAAGAGTTATGAATAGGCACTCTTGAGTATAATAACAATCTTCTAAAATGAGAGAATAAAGAAACAAAATCCCCAACCTAGGATGATCATGTTGCTTTTTTTGTTATATTAGGTAGGCAGATACTTGATATGCTCCAAGTCCAAAAAGCCTATTAATGCCTAGTTAAAGATAGTTGTGGTCTTAATAGAAGGTCGCATTATAGCTTTAAGATATTTTATACTCATCCATATTTTCAAGGCCTTAGGGTAATGCTAAGTCAAGAGCGAACAACGTCCTTTCATGGTGAAAAACATCTAGATCATGCCTTTTAATACAATTATAGGCTACAACCTAATTTCATGAATTTAGTGATGTACATTCAACCTTGAACCCTTAATTGACTTGTTTTAGAGAGAGGTGATAAAGACTCAATTACACAACTTCTCTTTTAAATGCTATGGGGAAACCTTCATGTCCATGGTAAGAAAAAATGACCAATCCATAAAATTCCTTGTTGCAATAAAAACTAGTCCAAGTTACATATCTCTTTCCTAATAGAAGAAAATAAAAGTTATAAAGGAGGAGTATGCTTTAATATGTAGGAGCATACTGACTTGTGGAGATCTTTACTTTGGTTTAGTGACCGACTCTATTTAGATAAATAATTATTGCTCATGCAAACCTTACAACCTATATTATATGGTAAGGTACTTGGAATTAGTTTAATAAACTCTATTTATAATGTTTTATGCCATGAATAAACCAAACCTAGTTATGGTCATTTTTTACATCCCCAAGCAAATGATGGTTATAACTTTGACAAATGAACACCACCTGAGTTATTATAGGTGAAAAACTTCACCTTGGCAGTTGGGCACCAGTTTGGCTTTTTCCCCTTATATTAAAAGTTTAGCAACTAGTAAAGATGTCGAGAATACCTTTAGGAAAGAATATGCTCTTTTCATAAGTGAATGTTTCGTCTCTTCTTTTTATCATATTAAAGAGTTAACATGCTTGTGAAAGATAGCACATCAAGATCAAGAATTACCAATATTGATTAATAGATAGAACAAAAGATTGATTGAGGTATAAGGAGTTATTGGATTGTTTAATTCAAAAAGATATATGGAACTAGACTGTTATTCCTTTATAACAATTACTTCGCTCTTTTGGTAAGGAATAATCCAGTCTAACATCAAGATGTGTTTTGATGCTTAGACATTGGATTGTTTATGTATGCGAACATTTTGAATTGCTTGTGTATTTATTATTCAATATGACATGTTTTATGGATGAATATACATTGCGAATGAATCCAATGTGTTTTCAAGTTTTTTTTTTTTTTAGTTTTTATGTATATAGGCATAATCCTTTAAAGTTTTCAGCTTGCTCATGTTTAATATTTTTAGACATTCCTTTATGTTATTTATGCACGAGTAATGTTCACACTCTAATATACATTTGTATTTGGTTTTATAACTTGTTTATAAAACCCATTAAAAGTTCAACTCATATTTAAAGGTTTTTAAAAGGCCAACATTCCAACGGTTTTTTATACATTAATTCCTCATTTAGTTCTCAATCATGTTTTTTTAATTTCCAAGTAAAATTTTCAATTGTGAAAATGTGATTCACCTACAATGAATAAATTAAATGAACTTATAGAAATCATTACTTTGGATGTTGATTAGGAGTAACACCTTTATCTTGTAATTTATTTTTTAAAATTAAAGTTTTTTTTTTAAAATACATCAAACCTTTTTTTGTTAGTCATCCATCAATGATTCCTAATGTAAATGAACCATTAAAGGTCTTTACTCTTAGATATTAATTGGGAATGACAATATGGTTCATTCATGTATGATGTAAATATATTGGCTTTGAATAACTTGTCCATTTACTATGGTTATACATACAAGAGTCATAGCATCGATGTGTACAAACATTGATGAGGTGCAACCAACTAAAATTGAAATGAAAATAGGTAATTGTTAAAAAACACACCGCATAACAAATGATCCCTAAAAAAGTCATTGTCAAAATTTAGTCCACAAGGGACCCTCATGTCACTAAATTTTATTTCAAGTATATGAATCCATTATAGTCAGTCACCACAGCCTTGAAAGAGAAACTCTCAGCTAGAAAGAGATAATTTCTCCTGATTGATTGCTAACCTCTGTGACTTATTTGCGTTGAATCTTTTGGTTCACTATGGGGAAATCCAAATAGAAATTGTTACTCTTTTGGGACGCACAGTTGATGGGCCCCGTCTCTCACCTAGGGCTTTTTCTATTGCAAATCGAGGTTCATGAACTCAGACCCGGGTTTCTCCCTTGTCCTCTTTAAGACCTCCTCACCCCTCTCCAGGATCCATGAGTGCAGCACTGAAGGACTCTGGTGCTGGTAGGGCTATGCTTGCTGGAACCCTAGGCTCTCTCGCCTTGCACAGTGACACGAAGGTGGCTCCTCATGACGGCGTACAGGACGTGAATGCTCCCGCTGGGTATGGACGACTAGTCCTTAGTCATAACCATAGTCTTTATCTCTCCCTTGTTTCAGGGCCTGAAAAGAGTCTCTCTACAGTAAGGATTCCTAAGGATTCACCAACTATAACGGCTGGACCTCTTCACTCATCTTTCCCTTTATTGGTTGAGGATAGTGATGCTGTTGAAACCCGTTCTCCTGTTGGTGGGGTTTCAAGTGGTTCTGTATATGGTTTGTCATCCGCATTGCCATCTCCTTGCTCTCCAGGTACATCTATACCCTTAATTGATGGTAGTTCTACTATGATTTTTGCAATAACTGTTTCGGATAAGGGTCCTGTTTGTTCTCATGTCCCTATGACCAATAGTGTTGTCTCTTGTTCTCTATTAGTAGAAGATTTGGTAAAAACAGAGATATATAAAAATTATGTTTGATTGGGTATACTATAGGCAAAACCCCTAGGTATACAGTCCTAGGTAATTTTATGGCTAGCACATGGAAATGTAATGTTACTTTGAACCTCTGTGATTCTAGTTGGTTAGTTTTTCGGTTTTCTTCCGAAGCTGACATGGTTAAAGTTCTGCATAAAGGTCGTTATTCAGTTCAGGGTAAGCCTTTGGTGTTAAAGCCTATGCCGACCTTTTTTTTATTTTAACAAGCCTGATATTTCTTTCACCCCGAATTGGGTGCATTTCCCCAATCTCCTGTTGGAATGCTGGTCTTCGTCTTGCTTGTTTAAGATTGCCAAGGTTATTGGTAATCCCCTGCGGTGTGATGATCATACTAACACCATGTCCCAGCTATCCTTTTTGTTAGGGTCATGATTGAAGTTGATTTATCAGCTGATTTGATACGCTTCATCAACATCTCCTTGCTAAATAGAACTTCTCTCGAATAGTGGGTCATTTATGAGTATCTCTAGCAATTCTGCACACAATCTCGGTTGACTGGGCATACTAGCAATGCTTGCTTTAATAATAGCTTCAATAAAGTAGTTCCTCCAGTCTCGGGAAGGCCAAAAGGTTGCATGTCTCTTCTTCAGGTTCTCCAGAGGATATGGCTCCAACGGGCCCCTCTCCTATTACATTTAATCCTTAGGTTGCTGAAGTTGTGGCTGGTAGTGGGGTTGCTGTTAGAGGGGGAAAAGGCAAAACTACTTTCTAAGTGCTCACAGTCTACTCAGGCTCCTAGTAATATTATTGATGTCATTGATGATCCATCTGCTACTGAAAATCCCCCTCTAGATATGAGCCTTGTCTAGAGCAAGAGGGTGTACATGACTAGGAGTAAAAGTTTGTTTGCCCCAGTTCTCCCAATCCCATCTGCCACTCCACTCAATGTGGTTGACACTGCTGGTAGGAGGCCTGGTCGATCACGACATGGAGCTGTTAGCCAGCCCCCCTTCGACCTCTAATTTGTTATAAGTTTTGTCAGTGAGCCTCCATTCACTCCTAGCGTCATGGCATTAGTGTTTATGGTTGATTTGTGCTGATTGGTAGTTATTCTGTTACTCTTGTATTAGGTTTGTGATGTGTCCTGCAGGTTGCTATTTTTTGTTAATGAGGTTTTGGTCTGGGTTGTTGTGGTCATAGTGAGGTTGCTGGCTCGGTGATGTTCATGTACCTCTGTTGGCTTTTGGAGTCTTGATACTAGTCTGCTAGGTTTGTGTTAGCAGGTAGTGGTTCTATGTTCGTTTGGTTCTGTTTTGTTGTGGTCAGTTGGTTGTTGTTCTTGTTGCGGATGGACATTGTGATTTGGGTCTGTGTGGATGTGCTAGCAGTTTGCTAGGTGTTGTTCTTGTTGGCTTTTGCTCTAGCTCCTTTTGGGTGGGTTTGTTCTCATACTTTGCCTGCTTCCTCTTGGGTGTTGCTGGCTAGATGTGCTGATGTTGCTACTTGGTTGTTGTTATGCTAATGTTGCTGAGTTAGCTTACTACTATGTTGCTAGCTCCAGCTTCCTCTGTAGTCAACCTGGGCACCTGTTTCTAATTTAGCTTCTAGTTCTGTTGGTTTAAGTTGCTCTTGACCTCTGTGAGAGTTTATTCCCCTTTTGTTCAAGGTAGATTGTTCCTTTTTTTTTTTTTTTATCAAGGGAGCCTATTTCATTTTTCCTGTTCATATTTGTATACATGCTTTGACTTGCTAGTTTTCCAGTTCTGTTACATCTAATCTATAAATTTCTTACATTTTATAAAAAAAAAGAGTATATGAATCCATTGTGGTCACTACTTGGATATAATTGGGGCATATAATCTTCATTCATTCATCAAATATTGTGACTAAATCTTGGGTACAATAAGATGGATGAACCTATCCATAAACCCTTGCTATAATTTGGGCTAGGTTCAATGAACCTAACATAAGTCCATTTGTTATTCATTAATATGACTTGATAAACTATTGGTTATAAGTCATGATTAAGAATCACCAACTATTAACATCTCAATTCACCAATTAGTATAAAAAGATAATAATCAGAAGTGATATAGATGAACCTTAGAATGATTAGACTTCAACCAACCACCTAGTGTTTAACTCATTGTAGCAAACTCACTATTACCCATATAGGTAAACCACTAACAAATTAGGCACAACAAGCTTATTAGGAATAAAAAATAAATAGCAATGCAACTTATCTAAGATAGGATTTTTTAGGATGATAATATATTTTCTTTAGCATAACAAGTCTCTTACCTTAGAACTCTATAAACTAGTTAGAGTTTTTTAGTGATGATAATACTAGGTGACAACTTTTTTTTTAATATAAGACCTTTCGCCCCCCCCCCCCCCCCTCTCAAAAAAAAAAAAAAAAAACTTTTCTTTAACAAGATAAAGGACGAGTCAATATGATGACATGTGTGACTAACATCATCTTTAATGTTTCATTAGAAAAATGGCATACAAATTCTTCTTTGATGACATATCTTCTATTTATAAGAGCAAAACAAAAATATTAAAAGGTCTAGAAAGCCAACCAAAAGGCATACCCCTAGAGCTTTTTATAAGAACATTTTGATCTTTAACATGTTTAACTATATTTTTTTTAACCTACCTTGTGTTATTAATTTGTTCTTCTTGTTTAGCTTCCTAGCCTATTAATGATTCTCTACCACTGACGCCATTTAGTTGTGTTAAACCATAACACACTCCAATAGTTGAATAAGTTATAATGATGAAGCTTTAATTACTCAATTAAAGATTAGGCCTATGGTAAGTAATTTGATCAAGACATACTATATGTTGACTTATTTTTCAAACCTCTTTGTTACCTTATTTTCTTATGCTTTCTAAGCACCAGTTCCTAAAACTACTCTTCAGCCAATGTTCATTGTTATGAAGATGATTTTATAGGCATTATATTCTTCATCCAACTAAATGTTACCCCTTTACCAAACACTATACTACCAATTAATGTTATTATTATTGTTATTTATAAGAATATTACCTAACCACTAATTATTATTGTCTTTTTCTAAAAATGCTCCTCTTTTACCTCTTATAAATGCCCAAGCTAGATCTCTTTCTTACCACTAAATTAATCTTCTAAACATATGTATACTTCACTTGTGTTTATAAAGAAAAACCTTTACGAATTCAAGCTCTAGCCATTGACTATTCTAAAGCCCACGTGGACATGATCATTAAAGGAGAGTCTTTTACATCTTTATATGTTAGTTATGTTAGAAAGGCTACCATAGAGAGGTTAAACATATTAATTAAAGTTTACTTGAAAAGGAAAATGACTGAAGAAGCAAGCATTAGTGCTAATACAACTATTAAAGGCATAATTATGCTTTCACTCCCCTGATATGGAATGAGGATGAAAAATATTGTTTATGAATATTGATTAATACCACTATCTTCTTTGCAATAACCTTAAAAAGAAAAATATTTTAGCCTTCTAATGGGCATAGAGGATGAAAAGACTAAAACCTCTTTTCCTTTTATAGCTATAAAGGATAAAAAAAAACTTTCATTCTTAATTGACCAACTATGGTTGCTATAACATCAATCTTAAAGGTAAGCTTCTTATATTTGTATGTTCTTAATAACTTTTTAAGAGTGATTCTAACAAAAAGTTTTCCTTTCACGGTACTTTTAATGATTTGATAGCTTTTATATCTTCTAAAATCATATAAGAAATGTCTAACCTATAAGCATATCCTAAAGATGATTAATAAAGAGAATTTTTGTTAAAGGATGTTAGAGAGATCTTAAGATTGCTAAGGGGAGGTGTGAACAACCTCAATGACCAGGCCCTTATGGAGCATACTAAGCAACTTTTATCCTAAGAGTTTGCTGTATTAACTAGGTAGTAGACATTATAAGCTTTTTTTCATCTTAAAAATGCCTTATTCCTTTCAAAATAGCAAAAACATTTGCATTAAAAGTGCAGATAGATTATGAAACAACATAAAATATAATGCTTTTGTAGAAGTAATATTGAGAGGATAAACATATTGTCATTTAGAAGGCACGAGATGCATGTCTGCACGCTGCCGCGGACTTATAAAACAAATATATTTAATAGTGTTATAATTGTGAACCAGCGCTTGATAAGTAAGAGAAACTAAAGGTATGATGGAGCCAATATTTCATGACAGAAAAAAAAAAGTTGTGTTGGTGATCAAAACTTAGAGATTGAACAAAATGATTTGTAGCAATCCACAGTGTTTTGGGAGGAAAGATACAGTGCTTTTGCCACATGATTTAGCTTTTCTGTTAATAAAAAGCAAAAAAATTACAAAGCTAAATTCTCTACCAACTTAATTTAAAAAAAAACCAACAAAGATAATTTTGGAAGGAAAAAAACCCATAAGAAAAAACGTTGTAGCAATTGACAATGTTTTGTGAGGAAAACTACAGTGATTTCTCCAATAAAATAAAATCAATTAAAAAACCATTTTAAGAAATACTGTAGCAATCCATAGTGTTTTATGAGAAAAACTACAACGCTTTCTCCATATGATTTAGCTTTACTATGATTATAATTCTTAACCAACTTAATATTAAAAAAAATGGACAAAGATAATTTTTAAAAAAATAATAAAAAAATCATATGGGAAAACACTGCAATAATTCACAGTGTTTTAAATAAAAAAAATTATAAAGCTAAATTCTTAATCAGCTCAATATTAAAAAAATCAAATCGACAGAGATAATTTTAGAAAAAATATTAAAAAAACACAAAAAAGGAGAAAAAATCATGTTGGAAACACTGTAGCAATTCAAAGTGTTTTGTGATGAAAGTTACAGTGCTTCCCCACATGATTTAACCTTATTTGTAATGACTTGTAATTGTAATTTTCAACAATATTTTGTGAGGAAAGCTACAATGCTTTCCTCACATGATTAAGTTTTATTACAAAGTTAAATTCTAACCAACTCAATATTAAAAAAAAATCGATGAAGATAATTTGGAAAAAAAATTACAAAAAAAGAAAATATAAAAGAAACTGGAAAAAAACCATGTGAGGAAAAGCTGTATCAATCCATAGTGTTTTATGAGGAAAAACTTGTATTTACTTGTAATTGCAATTCTTAACCAGCTTAATATTTAAAAAATAAAATTGACAAAGATAATTTTAGGGAAAAACATAACAAAACAGAAAAAAAAAAAAAAAAAACCATATGAGAAAAAACATTGTAGCAATCCACAGTAATTTGCAAGGAAAATTATTGTGCTTTCCTCACATATTGTAACAGTAATTTTTAACTAGCTCAATATTAAAAAATAAAATATAAAAAGATAATTTCAGAGAAAATTATAAAAAAAAAACAAAAAAAAACATGTGGAGAAACACTGTAGCAATCAACAATGTTTTAAAGAAAAAAATTACAAAATTAAATTCTCAATCAGCTCAATATAAAAAAATCGACAAATACAATTTTGAAAAAATAAAAAAATAACATAGAAAAATTATGTGGAAAAACACCGTAGCAACCCACAGTATTTTAAAAGAAAAAAATTACAAAGCGAAATTTTTAACCAACTCAATATTTAAAAAATAAAATCAACAAAGATAATTTAAAAAAAATAAATGGAAAAAAAGAAAAAAAAGCAAAGTTCGAAAAAAAAGAAAAAAAACAAAGAGGGAAAGTTGGAACAAAAAAATGAAAAAATGCAAAAAAAAAAAAAAAACATAGAGGAAAAAGCACTGTGGATTACTGTTGTAATCCATAGTGATTTAGGTATGGGGGAACAATGATTCCCCCACACCATTTAGATATTGTTAATATTTTGCTATAAAAAACTCTCAATCAACATAGAGTCTTATAAAATTAAGGTTGTTGTATTGAGAGGAAAATTGATCATTACTGAAAAGTTCACATTCTAAATGAGTGTTTAGGATTTAAGATAATGATTTAAGTTTTTAGAGTGATCAAACTTTAATGATAATGAATGTTTTTCAAATGATGGAAAATATACAAAAATGTTTGGTTAAATATACAATTAAAAATAACTAAAGATCCATATACCAACTATTATATATATTTTTATATAATAAAATATTACTTTACTATTAAATATGTATATAATATTCATTAATACACACATAATATAATTTAGAATAAAAATATAAAGAAGCTCCAACATTTACTTTTGAGTGTTAGGCCAAATCAAGAATAATATTTTTATCTAAATTCAATGAATAATGATATGAATGAATATGTTATTTCATAATTACTTTACTCAATGAGTACACACATATAAAGCATTTATATTTTTGAAATAATATATGTATATCGCAATATTGGCTATATAACACACACACACACACACACACACACATATATATATAGATAATTTTTTCATTTAATATATTTGTATTATATCAATATTAGAATATGCATATATTATATTTTATTTCAAAACTATAAATGTTTTATGTATATATTATATGTTGAATGATAAATAGTATTTAGATAATAGATGTTCAAGTGCATATCCGAAACTCAATAAATAAAAAATAAATATTTAAATTTTTTACTTGATCAATAATAAGTAAAGTATACATATAATAGAAATCTAAACCATGAATATCATTATCATTTCTAAACTAAGCTTTTCACTCTACAATTTCATAATCAAGTGAGAGGTATCATTTTGGGTATTGGTAGTCAAATGCGGTTTTAAGTGTCGTACATAAAAATTATAATATGAACAAATGTAAAAGTTTTATTGATTTAATGTATTATTTTACATCATCAACTAAATTTACCTAATAACTTTTAATTTGAATTTATTAATCATAGAGATTGATAGGGAAGGGAATTGGTCCATTTCAAGTTGCTCATTTTTTACGAATCTAATTGTCTGTTTAGGTCAACATTTTAACCGGTTTTTTCAAAAACAAATTGATTTTTTTACTTTAAATTATTTTTTTTTGTGTTTTTGGATTATTTTGATGTGTTGATATGAAAAAAAATATAAAAAATATTATTTTAATAATTTTTTTTTTAAATTTGTTTTTTGAAAAGTTATGATAACCGTTTTACCAAACACCCCTAAATCCATCCCTTTTTCCTTTATATTTGTTTTTCTTAAACAAAAATTATTATTATATTTAGATTAATGTTAATTTTAAAAGAAAAAATGTTTTAAGTGGAGCCCACATAAATTGTCCATACCTTCAGTATGGGTTGAATGTCCTATCCACTCTCATCCGCCCTGAATTTTGATTGACCCATGAACATAAAAAACACAATTACAGATAGAAGCAACATGGGCTGTCATAGTCGCTGCCCCACCAAATTAATCCCTTACAGTCGTTACTTACTTACAGTCGTTACTTAGTGAATAAGAAAAGGATATTCTTACTTATCATAACACCACGATGTCAAACTCCATGACGCCAGAGCTCTCCGCATGGCCTCTGCCAACAAGTTTCCTTCTCCCCCACTAAAAAAAAATTAAAAATAAAATTAATAGTTTTGTATGGAAAATATAAATAAAACATGGGAAAGACTCTTCATTAGTGAATGGAAAAAAGGTTAATTATAACTCAGTTCCAGAGTTTACTAAAATTAATTAACTATTTCTCATAGTTTCATTAAACTATATATTAATTAATCCTTATATTCTTAAAATATCTGAACACTCCTTTGTAATTCTCACCGTCCTCCTCATCATAAAAAAAGAAAAAGAGAGAGAGAGTCAACACAGTTGGTTCCTAACATACAAAATTTCTTTCTTCTCTGCGCGACCATCCTCTTCCTCATCAGATCATCAAAAAGAAAAGAAAAGGAATAATAAACTGTAAGTTTTTGTTTTAATCGCAACCGTAATCATGCGATGTAGTTAACTCTCAATCTCCTTTTGGTTTTGGTTAATTTTGTTGTTGTATAAATTTCAGAAAATGGGAACGATATTGAAACCAGTCGCAGCAGCGACGCTTTTCCTATGCTTTCTTCTGTTGCCTATGATTTCCTCTGCGCTTTCGCCGCCGAATGATGGGTTGATTAGAATCGGACTGAAGAAGAGGAAATATGAACGGAACAACCGATTGGCTGCCAAGCTTGAGTCCAAGGAAGGAGAGTCTATTAAAAAGTACCATCTTCTTAGGAATTTAGGAGGAGATACAGAGGATACTGATATTGTTTCGCTAAAGAATTACATGGATGCTCAGTACTTTGGGGAGATTGGTATTGGGACTCCCCCACAAAAGTTCACTGTAATATTTGACACTGGGAGTTCTAATCTCTGGGTTCCTTCTTCCAAGTGCTATTTCTCTGTGAGTTCTTTGCTTTGCTTTCATTTTTCATTTTTTTTTTTTGGGTATTCTGTCTTCCTTTATGACAAAGGATTGGATGTCATCATCTTGTGTCTTGTTGCAGGTTGCTTGTTATTTCCACTCGAAGTACAAGTCAAGCCATTCGCGCACCTACAAGGAAAATGGTTTGTTTGTTTGTTTTTATCTTAGTTGTGGGATTTCTTACTTGATCATTTTGCATTAAGTTTGTTTGAGTTTCTTGCGTGATAATGGAGTCTGGGGCGTTTACTACATGGTCATATAGCGTCTGTCTTCCCAATAAAAGACTTGCAAGTATGTCATATATCTTCTGTAAACTCCTTCTGATGGGTCTTGAATGTTTTTCTAACATTTCATCACTTTGGAGGTGCTTATGCCCAACATGTATGCCTTGTGCTTTTAAATGATTCTTGTCCTGCCATCAAGGTTGTTTTACATATGCTTCTATGACGTGTAATTGTTTGTTTTGGGGTGGGTTTGGGAGGGGAGTGTATTGACTGTAAGGATGAATTCATTGTTGAGATGCTGCAGACTGCAGTAACAGTAACAGTAATGATCATCGAATATGGATCATCAATTAACACTTGTTGTTGCTAAGTGCTTGTTAGTATGAGCATGTGAACATATTCATCGTTTGGCGAAACTTAGCTACAGATGATAGGGAGAGTAACATGAACGTAATGCATGCACAGGAAAATCAGCAGAGATCCACTATGGAACTGGAGCTATTTCTGGCTTCTTTAGCCAAGACCATGTAAAAGTTGGTGATCTCGTGGTTAAGAATCAGGTAACTTGAAGGTGATGGTTACTTGAAAATTAAGTGCACTAATATGGTGGTTTCAGTTGATGGTTTGCACTAACTAGCAAGGCTTGTTAATTTCAGGAATTTATTGAAGCTACCAGGGAGCCCAGCGTCACCTTTCTGGTGGCTAAGTTTGATGGCATTCTTGGACTTGGATTTCAAGAAATTTCGGTTGGAAAGGCTGTACCTGTGTGGTGTGTAATTTGCACATTGCTTTCGTTGGGTTTTGTGTCATAGATTGTTCATTTTTGTTGTATTGATCTTTCATGAATCGATAAGACAAAGATGCCCGGAACTTCATTAATCAGTTATCTAACTTTAGAATTTCTTCAGGTACAACATGGTTGACCAGGGTCTTGTTAAAGAGCCAGTTTTTTCATTCTGGTTTAACCGGAATGCTGATGAAAAAGAAGGGGGTGAAATTGTTTTTGGTGGGGTAGATCCTGATCATTACAAGGGTGAGCACACATATGTCCCTGTGACGCAAAAAGGATATTGGCAGGTTGGTGTTCCAATTGTCCAATCTACCATTATACTATATGTCAGCGATTGGTTCAATTCAACATTGAAGATTCTTACTTTTCCTTTCCTTTTAATTTGGCAGTTTGACATGGGTGATGTCTTGATTGGTGGTCAAACTTCTGGTTAGCAAAGTCATTTTTACTAGATTTGCAACTCTGTTCTGGGGAGATGTGGAATGATTTATTCCATAATTTCATTGGTTGCCATCATGATTTTACCATATCTGTTTCAGGATTTTGTGCCAGTGGCTGTGCAGCAATTGCTGATTCTGGAACCTCTTTGTTAGCTGGTCCTACGGTGTGTATTAAACCTCATTTAGTTTGCATAATTTCTCTGTGTAGCTCGCTTTTTGCTTATGAACTGTCTAGTTTGACCAAATCTTCTTCTCACAAAAGATGATGGGAGTTCCAAGCTAGATCAATTACTAAGGAATCGTTGTATTGCCTTTGCTTCTAAATGAGGAATTAGATGTCATGCTTGTTTTTATGAGTCTCTGTATTAAACATTGTTCCATATTTAACAATGAACAATTTTTAAACTTATTAGCACTTGGTTTTCTTCTCTGCTCACCTAATTTTGTAGCATAGCAATCTTTTTCTTTCTCTTTTTTCCCTTTCCAGCATCAATGTCTATGATGTTCACTGCTTGAATTTTCTGGTCTGTGTCTAACTACTGTTATTTTGTATTTCATTTGCAGACTATTATTACTGAAGTGAACCATGCAATTGGAGCCACTGGAGTTGTTAGTCAAGAGTGCAAGGCAGTTGTTGCTCAATATGGAGACACCATAATGGAGATGCTTTTAGCAAAGGTACATCCTAAACTGCTGAATATACCATTCTTGCCAGTGTGATGTGAAGTTCATTTCTGATTGCTTTTCCCTGTTTGATTTTCGAATTATTATTGCTATCACATGTTAGGACCAACCGCAAAAAATTTGCTCACAAATTGGTTTGTGCACATTTGACGGGACACGAGGTGTAAGGTTAGACATGAAATGCTTTTCATTATTGCATGTCTAAAGATTCATCTATTCTACTTCTGGCATAGCTAATATTGCTCCTTGCTCCTTGAATTACTTCCGAGTTGATCAGTATGGGCATTGAGAGTGTAGTGAATGAGAATGCTCAGAAGGCATCGGATGGTTTTCATGATGCCATGTGCTCTACTTGTGAGATGGCTGTTGTGTGGATGCAGAACCAACTTAAGCAGAATCAAACACAAGAGCGCATTCTTGACTATGTCAATGAGGTAATCAACCATGGTTGTACTTAGCATATTCCCGTGAGTTAATGCTTACTCATGGTCTCATCTTGTAATTGCAGCTATGTGAACGACTGCCCAGTCCTATGGGAGAATCAGCTGTTGATTGCGATGGTTTGTCTTCCATGCCTAATGTTTCATTTACAATTGGTGGAAGGGTTTTTGACCTTAGCCCTGAGCAGGTATGGTGTAATCTTTATGGGTTTACTGGTTGTAGCTTGCAAGATATGCCTGATAGAACAAATTTGGTATCATGCCTGTGGGCGACCTGGAGAAATGAATTAGATATTGTCAGTGCTGTCTCTTGGGGCTGAATATCATATGAGTTCCAGTGACGAGCTTGCTGTGGCTGACACTATTTTTCATATGTAACTTAGATTCCTAATGCAAATGAGCATTTGACTCACCAGCACGTTACAAGTGCTGATCTGTATTCTTGTTTGCTTGTCTGTTTCTGGTGATGCCACAGTATGTCCTCAAAGTTGGCGAGGGAGATGTAGCTCAATGCATTAGTGGATTCACAGCACTGGATGTACCACCACCTCGCGGTCCACTCTGGTACTCCCTACCTCTTTCTCAGATACTGCATTCTTCCAAGTGACTATCTAGTTTCAATAATCACATTGGATGATTGTTGTAGTTTAAATGAGAGATGTCTAACCTTATTGGGGATCACTGGATTGTTAAGTTCCTAGTTCATACTAATATCTTTTGCAATGCAGGATCTTGGGTGATGTCTTTATGGGTCGCTTCCACACAGTATTCGATTATGGCAATATGAGAGTTGGATTTGCTGAAGCTACTTAGTCAAATAGTTTGGCAGTGGTTTGTTCTAGTGTTATCCACCTCTTATACCAGCATGTGCAAACCATACCATATGTTTCATGGTTGTCTTTGAAGTGCTGGAAGTTTCCCATGAAACTCGCATGTGTATATCTGCTTGGTGTGTTGCATACCACTGCTTACGTATTATATTTCAGTGGTCATTTTAAGTTTCAAGTAAACACTTAAATGTGCTGAAGTTCAATGTATTTGTGCTTGCTAAATAAAGATTATCCCTCTAGGCAACTGTAGTTGTTGATTGAATAGCCTTTCATTGGACGTGAGAAGTTAATCTCCGTTAAAATTCTGTGATCTTGCTGTTTCTGGATTAGGTTCTTGATAGAAAATGTGAAGGCGAGTATTTCCTTATCTGGCTTATTTTGGGATTTATGTACTCCCGAGTGGACGCTTGTGTGTGTGAGGAGAGAATAGTCCATCCGCTTTTCCCACCTTGGAAGTTGGGTTCTAGCATTCTTTGGCCTCATATTTCTTCTCTACTATATATGCCTCTTCCATGAAAAAGGTCTGTTTTGACGTAAACGTAGGTCTGGTTATCGCCCTTGTATCAGGATATGGGTAAGGCTAGCTGGTATTTGGCAATCGGGGGAATAGATTGATAGGTTGAAAAATGATCTTGAATTCTGGAGTGGCAGAAGGATGGAGGATAAGTGAGCCATGATTTCATACATGTAGGAATCTGTCATACCGAGATTGATCTGACCACGAAGGCTTTTTTGCGAATAATAGCAGGATTGTAGAGTGAAGATGGATAAAAATCTCCAACACGTGTATTGAAGTTGTGGAAATTTGATGGTTTGATTGGGTTTTTCATGGCCGTGTCTAGAGCTAAAGTGAGTAGGTGTGAGTAGGTTTGAATGCAGGCTGTCTCTGGGCTTGATTTTTCTTAGAAAATAATTTTCTTGTCAAAAGAGGAGACCTTTGATAGCTGATAAATAGAGAAAAAAAATAATATATAAAAAATAGAAGGAGAAAACATGGGGTATATGTGTTTGTTGAATGAACTAATGCGAAGTCTTTGAATGACATGAGCTTGCCTAGTTTTAATGTCTTGCTAATTAGAGATATTTCCATGTCAGTTTACCTTGTGGTGTATCAAATATTTTATGATGAGTGGAGTTGTACGTGCTTTATGGTGAGTGTAGTAATAATAGTCACCTCGTGATAAGTGAAGAAAAATAAATATAATTGGCAAAGAGGTTAGTGTTTATTATTAGTTTGTGGTGCTTGTTGTGCTATTAATGAAGATGTTTCTACTTTGCATGGATGCGCTAGTAGGTGGTGTGCAATGTCGCTCTAATTTCTTAGAACATAAAAATACGTTGGGGTGTGCATGGACATGATATTGAACATTTGAGGTGAGTAGGTGTAGATGTTATGCTAAAGTGTCTGGCAATTTAGGGTTCGCCTGAATAGCCAAGACATCTGGCTGACTGGCTTGTGCTTGGTCTAAATAACTAGAATTCCTAACTTTTAGGTCAAGCCCAAACAACTATTGATAGGAATTTTATTTTTAATTTGGGATAATTACAAAAAAAAAATCTCACAATGTTTGATTGTTTTTTTACTTTCTCATTATATTTAAAAAAATTATATTTTACATCGTGGGTTAAACAAAAACTTCAAAAAGGATTGAAAAATAAAATTGTCCTCGTATATAATATATAAGAAAAGACAAATCACACTCGTACTCAAAACTTTTTTTAGTCTTGATATGTCTCTCCTAAAATTCATGATCCCTTTTAAACTCAAAAAAATGAATCATAAACTCTAGAAATTGCACATGAAAACTAATTTGACTTCATAGTATAAGCTTTAATCAATTAGAATTATCAATTTACTAAACACTTAAATAATTCTACAATTGAATGTGTAATCTACACTTGAATGTTTAATTGCAGAATAGTTTGATACCAAAGAAACTTCATTTGGATATACCACTTGGAAATGTCATTCCTAAATATGGTAGGAACTCATTATTAAAGATTATAATGGGCGATTCAAATGAATCTTGCTTGTTTATCCAAGTTTATGGTTGGTATTGACTTATGAAATTCTGTGAAGCCTGACCTACTTTGTGCTAAGAAAACATATGTAATACGCTGACTTAACTTGTGTTTAAGACAACTCTTGGGCTTTAAAAACATGGGTAAAGCAAGTTGTGGCCTAGTCATCATGCCTACATCTTGAGGTGAAAGCTTGGCTTAGACTAGGAGTGTGTTTGATATTCAGGTAGTTTTTATAGTTATGATTTGAAAAAATAAGCTTAGAAAAATCACTTTTAGTAGTGGTTGATTTGATAAAAATATGTGTTTGGTTAAAATTATGGTGGTTGTTAAGCAAAAAACATGTCCAAAATATTTGGTTAAAAATAAGATTGGTAATGAGATGACCTAAAAGGACATTTATCAATTTTTGGTCTCTCATAAGGAGAAGGAAGAAGAAAAGAATGTCATTTTGGTAAGTTAAAAGGTAACAAACGATCAAAAAAATTAAAGGACATAAGATTGATTGAACTCTAACAAAAAAAAAGATGGTAGAAGATGCTTCCTAATAACTGAGGTTGGTTCTCAGTTTATTGGCAGGTCCGACAAATTAAAACACAGTTTGGTTTTATAACCAAACACTTAATACTTGTGTTTCAATGCAAACATAAAGCTACCTAAAAAACAAACAGGCTTTGGGTCTCATGATTAGGTCCTTTAGATCTATTTTTTTTATGTATTTTTTTTTTCTTGTTCTTGTTATTCAGCAATTGTCTTTTGCTTAATGATAATCAGGTGGCACTTGGATGTTCCTCGCAAAGAGCTGACTAATCATAAAGGAAAGACAAAATCTTTTAATAAGCCAACCAAAGGAAGGAGATGGTTCTTGGCTTGAAGCAAATGGATTAGGCTTATTTTTATAATATGTAGTTTTATATTAATAGGCATAATTTTTAATCCAACCATTGGATCGAGATAAAATATTTATAGAAGACTCTAAAAGTCTTGCTTCTTATAGAGTTAAGATTTTATAGCCATCAAACATCAGGAAGGCTTTGTGATAAACCTAAAAGTTACTATTTAGGATTTGCAATGTTTTTCTAGTTAATTTAGGATTATTTTTACTATTTTGTTACTTTCTCAACATTTTTAATACATTATACATAGTATCAATAGAGTTATTTAGCTTGTATTTAGGTTTTGAGTATTTTGATTTCAAAAATAATATTATATGTGCAAGGTTCCTCGTACTCTTAGTTTTTCTTTGAACTTTTTAAAACTTATCAAAGATTACTTCTTTGTGGCTCTCATCCTTCTAATTCTAGTTCTTCATTCTTTATAATCAAGGGGTTTTCATCCAATAACTATTGTTTTTTTATTCAAGTAATCACTAGGTCAGGTTCTTTTCGACTTGATTTTTGCTTTCATGGGTTGTGTTCAATCTTTAATTGTGAATTCCAAGGTTCTTACCCTTCAGGTTCACATCAATTGGTATCATATCTCAGCTTTAAAATTAAGTTTTATCATTTGATCTTTAAATTTTTCGTGTCTTTGTTCTTGTTTATCATATCTTACATGTTTAAAATTAAGTTTTATCATATCTTAGTTCTTACAAAATAAGATTTTTGGTTGTTTTTGTTTTGTTTCATAAAGAATTTAAATTTTTGTTTGTTTTTTGTTTAGTTCCTTAAAGAAATAAAGAGACGAGCAAGAGAGGAAAAAGATAAAAATGTGAGATTATTATCATGAAAAGATAAATTTTGAGTGAAACACGAGGTTATTTACTAAAAACAAATTTAGATTTGACGTTGTCTTTCAAAGGCATGTCATCTCTTGAGAAGTAAAAGAAAAACACCTTTTGTTCTAGTAAAAGAAAAACATTTTTTTTTCTTTAACATGCCATGCAACAATATTTTGAGAAGATGAATGTAATTTTTGGCAAGATAAAAGAATGAATGGATAGACAAAAGGTCACGATTACTAGTCTGCAAGAGGAGCCATCCTAGAGGGTTTCTAATAATAGAAGGCTAAAAAGATGATCTACCACTCTTGTAGATGAGTTTGTTGATGATAATGAGGATTGAGATGTCGATGATTATGACCATACTTTATTCAACCAAGGGGGAAGATTGAATGAGATAAAGGCAATCACAAGGAAAAGATTTGTTCCTGGTCATTATTATCGGGATTTTATCATAAATTGCAAAGCTTAACATAAAATTCTAAAACTATAGAGGACTACCATAAAGAGATAGAGATAGCTATGATTTAGAAAAATATAATGGAGGATAGAGAAGCTATCATGACTATATTTTTGAATAGTTTGAACCGTGAGATAATGAATGTTGTGGAGTTACAACCCCAGCTAAAGTTAGAAGATATGATAAGTATGGATACAAAAGTGGAACGATAATTTAAAAGAAAGGGTAGTTCATAACAAGTTCAAAATTCAAGTTCTTTTTTGACATAAAGACTGAATTGGAGAAATGAAAGGGCTACCCAAACTAAGTCAACATGTGAGTCAAAATCAAACCACCTAAGGGCAAAAAAGTCTCCATTAATATTAGAGGTAAATTTGATTATCAAACGCCTTGTAATCATGATATTAAATGTATTTTATGTTTAGAAATAGGTCACATAGATTTTTAATATCCAAACAATAGAGTTATGATCTTATATGTAAACCATCGGCCCAAAATTTATAAATCAGTGTTAAATAGGGTGATCCCCAACCAAAAGATACTAAATTATGAAAAAATAATGATGATTAAGAGATAGAATCCCCAGTAATCTTAGTATAATTTTTGGGTAAAATAAAGTAATAAATTAGTACGTGAAATGGCAGTCCAACAATAGATTGTGTAAACTTTCCAATTAGGTAAAATCAATTTTTTTATGAATTGTGAATAAACTAGTGTATGATTTTACACACAAATTACATTGATCACTGGTATAAGCTCTGCATACAATCACACAATTTTTAACCAAAAATGGAAATATGAAGAAAATTTTATTATGAATAAGAATGAAAGTCCTTGATGAATTAGTTTGTAAATCTTGATGATTTAAGTAAATAAAACAGTACGCAAAAGAATCGATTGCCGAGTAAAATACCAAATATAATGAGTGGACAATTAGTAATGGCAAAACTATAAATAAAGAAAAATTATGTCTCCCTCTATATGAGGTTGACATAGGCCATAGAAGAACATAAGTTCTTCTCATTTTTATTCCTAAATCCATGGTTAATCTAATATATTTTTGAGTTGTGGGGAGATTATGAGTGATTAATCGTAAAGAAACAAACTTAAAAAGGAGCAGAAAAAGAGAAATATACTTGACATTAAAGAGAGAAACATGAAAGTTTTGAAAAAGAAAAAAGATAAAGAGGAGAAATTTTTTAGGGAACACTTTATTGTGTTTAAATTTGTTGGGTAAGATGTTTCCCACCATATTTCTTGTTTTAATGGGTTTATTATAGATGAATGAAAAACCCTCAATTTCTTTAGGGTTTATAAAAATGGTTTGGGAATTTAATGTTTTGTGTTAAATTTATGAAAGTAGCATGAGAGGGGAAAACAACTAGACTGAAAGCATAGGAACAATTTTGAAAATAAGTTAAAAAAAGAATTATACATTAGGGATGACCATATAGGAGGAATTTTGGGAAAATTGGCTAAAAGAAAATTGACTTAGATTTTGTAATAATGTATGTTATGTGAAATGTTGGCATGAGAAAATTTTATTTTGGAAAGATTTTTTGCTAAGTATGTGAAGCTCTTGTGGTATATATGTGTGAGGGGAAGGTGGTAGATTAAAAGTTTGTGTTTCCTTATGGAAATAAATGTTATTAGTTAATATGAAAGTTTTAGAATAGTGATGGAAGTAAGAATTCTTGATTTTATAGTTGCTTGGCATGTTGTGCTAATGTTTGAAAAGAGTAAAATTAAGTTTGAGAAACTTGGATGTGTGAATATATTGAGGACTAAATAAGATTATGGGTTAAGTTTTGTGGTAAGGAATGAGATAGAAGAAATGAAATTAATTGAAAAAAAAAAAACATGAAGATTTGGCTAACAAATGATCAGTCATATGTGTAGGTGGAAAGTGATATAGAAATTGACTATTTATGTTTGCTTATGTTGTGTTTATTGTTGAATATGAATGTTCTTAAGAATAGGTAGTTATGATAAATTGTAAATATTAGTTAAATTGACTCAATTATTGTTTTGTAAGTTCAAGAGCTTTGGAATGGATTTAAGCACTTAGTTGATTTAGGTAATTCCAAGTTTATGGCTTGACAAATGTAATAAAAGGTTTATATAAAATTAGGTGTAAGATAAAAAAAACTATATTTGATAGGACTAAGTATAAGTCATTAATGATTTAAATCGGATTATCAATGCTTGAATTGAAGAAAAAAAGGAAGATCCAGTAAATATAGTTGTATTCCTTTGTAAATAGGGAAGTTCAAGAAATTGCAAAGGATATGAAATTTTGATATAAAGGAAAATATAGATGGTTTTTATCTTATGAAAATATAAGAAATTGAATATTAAATGTAGACTATAGTTGAAATTATATAAGTTTAATGTCTAGGTGATATCGTTATGTTGGAATTGATTTGAATGGTAATAGAAATATAATTAAATAGATAGTAATCAATGCGGAAAAATTATGTTGAGACTTGTATGCTTTATAATATGATTGAATTGTGTATGAGCTTAATTAGAATTTATATAGAACATGTTATTTTAGTAACGTGTCTTGTGGTTATTCGAGTAAGAAAAAAAGTTAGGAAATTGAAGAAAAAAATATGAAATTGGTATTTTCAAACAATGTTAAAGATGTTTGGAATTGATAGAAAGATTTTAAATAGTTGTTTTGGATTTTTCTATATATGGCCAAAATATTTATGAAGATGGAGAATTTGAAAATTTGACTTGGTAATGTAATTTTTTTTTGTATTAATTGATTATGTGTGAAAATGAATTATTGTAAGTGGGATGAAATTTGGATTATAGCATAATTGTATGTTTGTGGACATGTTTTGAAAAATATAAAAATATAAAATCTCAAATGTGTTGTGAGTTGTTGATATGGAAGGGAAAGTATTGAAGCGTGAATTGTGGATGTTGTGATAAATTGGGTAAATTGTATAATTTTAATGGTTTATGTGTTATTGGTGAATAAATGAGGTTGAGTTTAATTAAGTATGCAAATTGGGAAAAAAAATTATGTCAAGTGATTTGTAGGGTTTGAAATTGATAGTGTAAAAGTTCTAAATGAAGATTTAATTTAATTGCTTGAATATTAACCTACAGATTGCTTAATAATTGATAGTTGTGATGTGTAGGTATTAATTTGGAATTATGGGATGTATGAAAATTTCTAAGGTTGAATTTGGAATTAATAATATATGGAGATGTAGGAGCAGTGTTCGAGGTGGGACCTGACTTCTTAGGAACTTGTACAGTAGGAGTTCAAGGTAAAAGTCATCCCTTTAGCTTTTTAATTATTTAAAATACTTTTGTAAATTGTTAACTTGCAACGAAATTATGTGTTGTGTAAAATTGTTATTTCAAGAGATTATATTGATAAGGTAAGATATAAAGATATATGTTATTTGTATTCGACCGCGACGGTGGTTTTATGTATGTATGTGTTTGTGTGAACAACCATAATGGCAGAACCATTAGTATAAAATTGTGAATTATAGTAACGATAGTAATCAGTAGATAAATGCGTTCGACTGTAATGGTGATCAATATATAATCATGAATGACTGCAATAGTGATAACCAATAGATAAATGCATTTAGCCGTAATGGTGATAATCAATGTATAACCTTATATGACCCCAATGGTGGTAACCCAAATATAATTATGAATGACTGTAATGATAGTGGTTAATATATAAATTATTATTACCATAACAATGGAACCTGAATATAGTAAAAAGTAAATAAATCAGTGGTAACGTCTGAGACTGATAAATTACTTGATACCTAGTCAGCCATGTGGACGATGACTAAGGTTATAGATTTCATACTTAGTCGATCATGTGAAAGGTGACTAATGTTATGGATATTTTACTTGGTCAGCCATGTGGATAGAGACTAAGGTGATTGTTATGGTATCCTAGTTGGTTGTTTGGGCAGAGACTATAGATACACAGATAAAAGATTAGTTGGCAGTTTGAATGAAGATTAATATGAATGATTTGTGTAAGGTCAACCATTTTGACGGTGACTTACTCTAACAAACATGAGGTATATAATTGCATATGAAATTATAGGGTGTTACATTATAGGGCATATAAAATTAAATATGTGAGAATTTAATATGTGGAAATTAAATGGACACAACAATGGAGTTTGAAATATATATTATGATTATCGAAACCAAATTGATGAGTGTACGATTAATATTGAACAACGAGTTGTAAATATCAAGGTTAAATTGATAGAAATGTCAATGTGCTAAAGAAGATGTAAACCTTATTTTGAAACGGCAAATGGTAATATAAAACATATTAGGGATTCAAAGTTGAAGTAATACTCATATTAAATCAATAAATGGGCCAAGTGAATATTTTTGTATGAAAAATATATAGATGGGTTATAAATGGGTCAAATGAATATTTGAACATGAGAAATATATAAATGTTCCATAAATAAGAAAAATAAATACTTTTACTTAAATATAAAAATATATAAAGGAGATATAAAATGACATAATGAGTAATTAAGAATGAAAATTAGACAAACAAGCCATGAATATGCATAAATAATAAGGGGAAAATAAAATATAAATTAATTTTGACTATGAACTAAGAGTATTGTGATGATCTTATGGAAGTGGTATGAATTAATTGGGTTGTAAAATAAGATAATTGTGCAGATTAAATGTGGTTATGAAACGGAAGGTGACGTGAATTAAATGTGTTGTGAATGAAATAATGGTGTGAACCAGATACGAAAATTATACAAATTAAATATGTTTGAGGAGATGAATTATGTTATGAATGAAATGTGTAATGAAAAAAATTTGTTATGATGTGACTATGATAGTTTAATGTGTATAATGATATATAGAGAGTTCATCAAAAATTAATGAAAATGTATTAAATTAGAAACTAACATAGATTTAATGTACTTACAAAAAGGTTAAAGGATAATGGTTTTTCTTATATAATTACCAAATGTTAGTAACCAAGATAATATAAATATTTATTAAGATTTTCATAATCTTATGTGTCTTACATGTTTCTTCTATTGAAGGTCCCAATTATTCATAATGTGATATCGAATTAACTCGCCTTCTAAAATAGATAGGTCTTGATATTGTCAAATGAATGTTCCGTGAATAATTTATTTATATGTAATTTTAAAAGTGCTGTAATATTTAAATAGTGTGTCATTGTACTTATAAATGAAAATTATTGAATAGTTAGCTTGTAACAATTTTGATGGTGAAAAATTCCTATTTTTCATGACATTAATAAATGAAAATGTGAAAATTCCATTAAAAAGTAATGGGTGTTACATTATGTGATCATGAGGAGTTTGAAACCAAAAGTGACAACAATTATAAGGAGATGTCGCCACTTAAGAATACTAGTGATGTTGATGTAAAGTATACAGTTAACGATGAATCATTTGTTATTAGGCGATCATTGAATGCTCAAAGTCAATGAGGATGATTTGATGCAACAAAGAGAAAATATTTTTCATGTGAGATGTTACATCAGTAGTAAGGTATATGATATGATTATAGATGGTATGAGTTGTACTAAAGTAGCTAATACTACACTTATCAAGAAGTTGAATTTGAATACTACAAAACATCTTAGGCCTTATAGATTTTAGTGGTTGAATGAATATGGTAAAGTGAAGGTGAATAAATAGGTTTTGGTTTTACTTTTTGGAAGATATAGTGATGAAGTTTTGTATGATGTTCCTATGCATGCAGGTCATTTGTTATTGGGGAGGCTGAGTCAATTTGATATAAAGGTTGTACATGATATGTTTAAAAATAGATATTTATTTGTAAAAGATGACCAATTAAAATTGAAAAGAGAGATTAAAAACGAAAGGAGTGAAAATGCAAATTTGATAGTGAGTCTTGAGAAACAAGAAAAGTCAGATTTAGCCGAGAGAGAAAGAATTAAAGAGTTGACCAAGAATGGAGAGTAAAAAAAAGAGTGAAGAAAGAAAAGAATAGAAAAGAGAGTGTTGAGAGAAAAACAAAAAAAAAAAACAAGTGAGTTTTTATGCAAAAAAAAAAAAAAAGAGATCAAGAGTGATTTTTATAGTAACTAGCTTATGTTTGTATTTTTGTACAAAAAGGCCTATTTAATGTTAACTAACTTGATCATTCTATTTCTAGTATTTTTGGTTCTTTGTTATAGAAATTTGAAAATGTATTTCCTGAAGAAGTTTTTAGTAGATTGTCGTAGTTAAGGGGAATAAAATGTTAAATTAATCTTGTACTTTGAGTTATGATTTATGTTTAACTAGCCTATAGAAGTAATTTTGAAGAGACAAAAGAGCTTCAAAGACAAGCTAAGAAGCTTATATCTAAAGGGTATATAAGGAAAAACATGAGTCTATGTGTGATTCTTGTGTTACTTGTGGGTGCCAACTTTTCCTACCAATGGTCATGACACGTGACCTTTCAGTATAGTGTCTACACTACTTTACCTATATAGTATAGATAATTGTTTTTCATCATTACTCCATATAATGTCTATAACTCCATGCTTCATAAGGTAACTTTATGTGATAAAGGTATATAAATATCTTAGTTTAACAAGTAAAAACACACAACCACACATAATATTGAAACATATACTCTCATAAACTTTTACTCTTTTAGTTATACATTATTTCCCTTTTATAATTTATTAATTTAAATATTAGAGGGTTTCTATCTTGATAGAAATTTTTTTGCATGAGAGCATTAATACGTGGAATCCATATATCTTGATCTAATATGTATTTGTGGAAAGTACAAATCTAATTTGAAGATTTTATGAATTTATCAAAAACAATACCATATCGTCATTTTATTGTGGTCCTTCTAATTATGTGTGCAAATGATTTTGTTACAATTTAGACATGGACAAACAAAATGTACGTATGTACATTATATCATTACACTTGATATCAATAGACACTTTTCTTTCATTATTTTAGTTAAGTTCAAAAGGGTATGTTGATATGTTTTTCATCCATTAATGAACAAATAATGGTCAACTGAGGTTTTCTTCTTTTGTCATGATTATACCACTATTCAGGATTAATTAATTTAATGTATAATGATTACATAGTAACTCTTTTTCCACATCAGGAAATCTTTTTTTTAATTAATGTGTGTCCGGGTTAGTTTATACACTTCTCAATTAATTTTACGAGTCCTGAAGTTAACAACCATGTAAGTCTCTAGTGACCATAAGGCTTGTGGAACTCGAACTAGTGATTTTTAGATAGCAAATCTAGAACCTGACCAGTTAAACTACACCTCTCAGGATTACATCAATAGATCTTCTTTCCATGTGTGTGTATGCATGATTTATATAAGAAATTTTGTATGATTTAAATATAGAAATTTATTGAAAAATAGAAGAAAAAAAAAGTAGTGACCGGAAGTGATGCGATAATGCATAACTAGTATGAATTGATTATGATGATCTCTATCTAGATAGATTTTCTGTTAGAGAAAGAGAGAGAGGTCACATCCTTTTATATAAGTTTATGATTCCTTGTTAAATTCTTGGGGATGTTTTTGTTTCCTTCAGGACGTTTATATTCCCTCTTCTCCCTCTGCTTTTCTTGTAGGGCATATAAAATTGCATATGAAATTATAGGGTGTTACATTATAGGGCATATAAAATTAAATATGTGAGAATTTAAATGTTTTTATTTGAAAGCTAGTTCATAATATTATATTGAAATACAGTTGAAATTGTATTTTTAAAAAATTTAAATTTTTTTATTTAAAATTAATTAATTAATTATTTTATTTTGATGTGATGATGTTAAAAATAATTTTTAAAAATTAAGAAATAAAAAAATATTATTTATTACACTCTTAATCTTTTCACCTCTTCCAACTCATCCCTATCCCTAATGAGATAGAGTTGTTTGATATAGTAATATAGTCTACCTTTCATCGAAATATAACACTGTTAGAAATAGAGAAAATCATGCAGTGTGTATTTAATATTATGGTGAATAGTGTCTTTAAAATGTTTTTTTTACTTGAAAATATATTAAAAAAAAATTTATTTTTAAAATTATTACATCAAAAACACTAAAAAAAATATTGATTTGTTATTTTTTTAAGTGAAATGTACTTTTAAAAAGCAGATAAAAGCATAAGCTACTATACTGTCAAACATATGAACGCAACTCAATTTAATATGTTTTAAATTAATGTCTCAATATGTTCTATGTAAAGAGAAATTCTTCAATTTGCCCTTTTATATTTAATTGAGCTAATATATATATATATGAGATGACATGCCCGCGCGCTGCCGCAGGCTTATAAAACAAATGTATTTGATAGCGTTATAATTGTGAACCAGTGCTAGATAAGTAATAGAAATTAAATGTATGATGGAGCAAATATTTCATGACGAAAAAAAAAGTTGTGTTGGTGATCAAAAACTTAGAGACTGAACAAAATGATTTGTAGCAATTTACCGTGTTTTGTGAGGAAAAATACAGTGCTTTCACCACATGATTTAACTTTTCAGTTAATAAAAACAAAAAAAAATTACAAAGCTAAATTCTCTACCAACTTAATATTTAAAAAAAAAACAAAGATAATTTTGGAAGGAAAAAAACCCATGAGAAAAAATATTGTAGCAATTGACAATGTTTTGTGAGGAAAACTATAGCGCTTTTCCCAATAAAATAAAATAAAAAACCATTTAGAGAAATATTGTTACAATCCAAAGTGTTTTGTGAGAAAAACTACAACGCTTTCCTCATATGATTTAGTTTTATTGTAATTATAATTCTTAACCAACTCAATATTAAAAAAAAAAATCGACAAAGATAATTTTAAAAAAAATCATAAAAAAATCACATGGGAAAACACTGCAACAATTCACAGTGTTTTAAAGAAAAAAATTACAAAGCTAAATTCTTAATCAGCTCAATATTAAAAAAAATCGACAGAGACAATTTTAGAAAAAAAAAAACACCAAAAAAAGGAAAAAAAAATCATGTTGAAAACACTGTAGCTATTCATAGTGTTTTGTGATGAAAGCTACAGTGTTTCGCTACATGATTTAGCCTTATTTGTAATGACTTGTAATTATAATTTACAAACAACTCAATATTAAAAAAATAAAATGAAAAAAAGATAATTTGAAAAAATATATATAAAAAAAAATCATGCGAAGAGACACTGTAGCAATCCACAATGTTTTATGAGCAAAGCTACATTGTTTTCCCCACATGATTAAGCTTTATTACAAAGTTAAATTCTAACCAACTCAATATTAAAAAAAAGAAAACACAAAAGAAACTGGAAGAAAATCATGTGAGAAAAAACTGTATCAATCCATAGTGTTTTGTGAGAAAAAATTTGTATTTACTTATAATTGCAATTCTTAACCAGCTTAATATTTAAAAAATAAAATTGACAAAGATAATTTTAGGAAAAAACATTATAAAAACAGAAAAAAACCATGTGGGAAAAAACACTGTAGCAATCAACAGTAATTTTCAAAAAAATTTACAGTGCTTTCCTAACATATTGTAACTGTAATTTTTAACCAGCTCAATATTAAAAAATAAAAAAAGAAGAAGATAATTTTGGAGAAAAAAAAACCATGCGGAGAAACACTGTAGCAATCAACAATGTTTTAAAGAAAAAAATTACAAAACCAAATTTTCAATCAGCTCAATATGGAAAAAAATCAACAAATATAATTTTAAAAAATAAAGAAATAAAATAGAAAAACTATGTGGAAAAACATCGCAGCAATTCACAGTATTTTAAAGAAAAAAAATTATAAAACAAAAATTTTAACCAGGTCAATATTTAAAAGGTAAAATCAACAAAAGTAATTTTGGAAAAAAATAAATGAAAAAAAAAACAGGAAAGTTGAAAAAAAAAACGAAAAAAAACAAAAAAAAAAAGGAAAAAAGGGCAAATTAGCCACACAAAAAAACTGGGAGAAGAATCACTGTGGATTACTGTTGTAATCCACCGTGAAATGTGTGTGGGGGAACAGTGATTCCCCCACACCATTTAGTATATTTGTTAATATATATATATATATATATATATATATATATATATATATATATATATATATATATTAAGTTTTAAATTTATCAATCTAGTATATTTTAAATCTAAACCACTGAAATTAGTGACTTGATTTGCTTATGAAAGTCTTATATTTGTTTGGCTTGCAAGGACATTTTGAGAATAAATCATATTCATGTGTAAATCATGTAACTAATTCCAAAGATTTGGACTGAAAATCGTATCAAAAGATGAACTTAGCCACCTAATAAGCTGTAGGATAGAATTAAGAAAATATGAACCTGTCAGAACGTTGCTCTCTCCACAAGAAATAATGGCGTTTGACCTGCCAATTCCCATGCTTGAAATTAATATAAAATGGCCAAAGACAATTCGAAGCAAGTCTGTGCAAAAGCCCCTCCCTCCTCTCAAGGCTTATTACTCAACAGCCTCTACAGCTTTCCCACCTCGATAAAATCTTTGATTATTTTGCAAGCTAACAAAAACTAGACAGCCTCCCCCGTCCATGGTCAAATCATACATCCAACTACCAACTATTTTATATATATTGAACTTTGGCAGCCTTACCTGAGTTTGTAAGGGATTGGTCATCGCTTTTCTTCTTCTGGTTATCATTATCACTTTTTTTAAAATTTGATCCATTTATTGTTATTGTTTTTTTATCATATAATTAAATGAAATCATATTATTAAATCCAGTAGGGTCTATAACTCAAGTGATGGATTTGTTTTTCATTTTTTAAACACACTAGTAATGCATCAATATCATTTTTTGTACATTACAAAAAAAATTAGTTCGGCCCATGACAAGGCACATGCCACTTATCTTGTTATTTTTTAAGAATGATCAATTTATTTTGTAATGAATATTGAACTTTTTTAAATGCTTAGATAGTATGATCATTTATAAGCACCAAACCAAACATAATAATAATAAAATCATAATAACTAATTAAAAAAACCATAAGGAAAATAATATAAAATAAAATCGCTTTTAAATATTAAATACTAATATTTCAAAATAATACTAAAAAGATAAAATAATCAAAGAATACATATAACTCCTAAATAATCAAATATGAATGAGATATCAATGAAAGAGAGCAAATACGAAAACAAAAAAAGAAAGAAAACAAGAAATTATGAAAGAAAATGAGTGAGTAATAGATGGGAAGTATACGAGTATGAATTCAATGTGAGGCACACATACATGAATACAATGAGTGAACAAGGTACAGTACTTGAACAGGAAAACAATGAGTAAACAAAGTGTGTTACGCATAATATGAAAAGAATAAGTCAGTCGGATAAGCGGGGGCTAATAACTTGTGAAAATAATTAATTAGTCGCATGAATGGGGGGCTATTGATTTAAAAAGAATTAAGTTATCTGCATGAGAGAGGGCTATTAATTTAAAAAGAATTAAGTCGGTAGCATGAGCAAAGGGCTATTGATTAAAAAAAGAAAAAGGTATCTTGTAAGTATTATGCCTTTAGGGCAGGATATTATAAACGATATGCCTTCACGGAAAAATTATGTAATTATTATATCTTCGAGATAGGATTATATAAATGTTATGCCTTCAAAACAGGAATATTTAAATATTATATCAAGGTTGTCAATTTCGTTTCATTTCGTTCGGAATGGCTGAAACATTCCATACCAATTCAAAAAACAGAACAAATTTCATCTCATTTTAAATCTCGGTCCGTTCCGGATTTTTCGGCTAAATTCCGCCCGGAACGTTCCGGTTTCATTCCACATGTTCTGTTCCGCTCTTAAAAAATCATTGAATCAAATTGAACCTTATTCAATTTAATTAAAATCACCCAATTATAAAAAGCTCTTTTTCATTACTATTTTCAATAACAATGATATTAATAATAATATTGAAAATTATTATTACTATTTTCATTAACAATGATATTAATTTTTTAAAATTAGATTTTATCACTGATATATATGGTTTACATTAATGTTTTTTTTTTCATGTTTATACTTTGTAGGAATTTGAGCAAAACAATGGATGCTTTAGATTTCATTAGCCTTGATAACATTGACCTAACTTTATATTTAAAATATTTGTGTTAAAACATTTTACTTTCATAATATTTTGATATTTTGTTTAAGTTGAATTACTTTAAGTTAAAGATCTATTTAATCTTGACTATTTAGAAATATTTTAAATTTTGAAATTATATTTGTTTAGCATTGTGTTTGTATTGCATAATTTATAATTAATTTATCTTGAATTTGAATTATGTTTGTTGAATATATATATATATATATATATATATATATATATATGAACAGTACAACCCCGAAACGGCACGCCGAAACACTCCGAAACTGAAACATTCCATTCCAATTGAAAAAACAAAACACCTACCAAAACGGAATTGACAACCTTGTATTATACCTTTGGACGCAGGATTATATAATTGTTATGCCTTTAGGGTAGGGTTTTATAGGTTTTATGCCTTCAAGGGTGGACTATATATAAAGATGCCTTCGTACGAGGACTACGATTTAAAATAAGTTGGCCGCGATGAAGGGGGGCTAAAGTATGACTTAAAGCACCAATTAAGTATATCAAAATGAATCAATGACAGTAATTAAGATAAGGCATGGGTTTTGGATTGTTTAAATAAATTGAGGAGTACATGATTAATGTTTAAATTCAATTATGATTATTAAAAACAAATATCGAGCGTATGGATAATGTGGAGAACGAGTAACAATGATTGAAAATGGACAATTGAATATGGTTGTTCTACAGTATGATTTAAGGAGGGTATAAGTTTTGAGTATTTATATAAATTATATATGATATGCACCTCCTTTAAGTGCTTTATTATTAATATATGAACCCTCCTAGAAGTGGACCACTTGTCATACTTTGGGTTCTTATGGAAAATTAGAAGGATGCCCTTCTAAATCATCCATTATGATCTTTTGATTTTCTTTCATGTTCTAACAAGTGATCCATTCTTGACACCCTTTTGTATAACTAATATAATCCCTAGTTACACCTAACCAATAAAAGTCATAGTGATTAACCATTTCATTTTAATTCTATTTAGCCCCTCATTAACATCATTCATGGCTAACAAGGCTTCTTTTAGTCCTAAACATCTAGGCAAAATTTCAAACTTATATCTCTTACATAGTACGTATGCTAAGAGTATATAATTAGTCATTTTTATTTTAAAAAATACTTAAGACTTTCTACGAGGGATCTTGAAGGAAAATTTTAATATCCTCTCTCTAGTTTTTATCGAGATCAAGAGTACTAGTATTGTTAAGATCTTATATATATACTTGGTAGAAAATTTCAACAACAATCATGGTGTTAATGTTTTATTTATTCTCAACCATGAAGTTTGCATTGCTCTATTTTTCATGACATTCTTATTAGACATCAACTATGGATGATTAAATGATAATTTTCATAGGAATAATGCTATGATTATTAAAAGTTATCTTGTATCTTAATCCATATCAAGACAAGTATCCGACTTATATTTTATTTTTTTATTGGAAAAAAATCAAAAACGAATAGAAAAAACCTTTTAATAAGGTTTGTGGCCACATGTTCATAATTATATTCTTTAAATAACTAGTTTGATCTAAGTAATTAGTTCCAGGAAGTACAAAAGAGATTACTTCTTTTTTATATATTTTTTGAAAAAGAACTCCAAAAGTGAATTTATCGATAAAATCCATTGATCTTTTGATATCAAGCCGTGAACTCGTGACAATTTTCAAAAAATATAAGGCCATATTGGACATGATCCTTTATCTTTGAATTGTTGTTGTTATATATATATATATAGGCTTTAATCCCCAATATATAATAGTTGTTCATAGCTAGAAATTCGATGACCTCATTCTTCGAACGAGCATGCCAGCTGGCATGAGCGCGGCGAACCCTTAACAGTGCCTCGGGTAGATTCAAAGGCATTGTTTGTGGATTGTCATTTTCATTTATGCAAACAAATAGTCAGTTGGATAGCCCACTCAGTGTCTCTTTTTGAAATCATAGTACAAGATCACAAATCAAAATATCATTTTGATTAAAAAAAATAAAAAATAAAAAAAAGTTGATTATCAAGCTTTACCTTAAATCAACAAGTTGCAAATTGATCGGGTCACCAGCCAGATCACCCCTATTTTTTCTTCGACCTGAGACCAGCAGCTGAAGACGGAACGTCAGTTTCCACCAATTAACGTGTCATCAGGAGCTCTTACAGTGATGAGAACCAACAGGGAGATGGAAATGGCTAAAAAAATATGGCCTGCTTTAAATGTCAGAAAGGCTGAATTATAAATCAAGTGCAATAAATCAACGAATCCGAGTCCAGAATATCCAAAGACCAAAGAAATTCAAAAATACATATAAATTTCATGATATATGGGCACTATACGTGCTATTTTGCCAGAATCTGGAGTCTCTTACATGTATAAAAATAAAAGAGCAGTTTGCTGATCATTTTGAAATATAAAATAAGAACATGTAGCCAGTTCCTCATTTTAGATTAAATCATGGCAAGCCGCAAACGAAAGGCTCGTAGGGTCAAATTAACAACAAACCCCAACAAAACTTCCATCTCAAGAGTATTTATTCTTGTCAAATATAGTATGTTCTATTGTCAGCATGGCTGAAAACTCATCAAATTGAATCCATGTTCATACATCCAGGAGCAGCCTGCGAGGATCCTCCACAACATCTTTGATACGACGCAAGAAGAAAACCGCCTCTCTTCCATCAATTAGCCTATGGTCATATGTGAGTGCAATGTACATCATTGGCCTTGGAACAACATTACCTCCAACAACCATTGGACGACTCACTATCGAGTGCATTCCCAATATAGCCGACTGCCAAAAAAATATTGGTTGTAAGATTCTTTACTCATAACGAAATCTGAAAATACAAATACTAATTGAGTGCACAGCAGTCACTTATCCAAGAAAATGTGTTGCTGTCCATACCAAGACTAATCAGGACCCGACCAGATAGTGGCCAGGCAAGCAAAGCCCGATCACTGAGTTACTGGTTCAGGCAGGCAGCAAAGTTTTCCTAGTCTACTACTAAAATCATTGCCAGATTGGATTAGCAAAGAGTTTTATCTTTTTAAAATTTTATATGCTATGAGAACCGGTCAGAGCCTGCATTTAAACAGGGAAAACATGATTGATTCTCTAAAACCCAACCTAAGAATGCCTTTCTGAGTTTCTTTGCTTAAATGATCCAAATAAAAACCAGACCAGCTTAGTAGCTGGTTCACCAGTTTTCCGGTTCTACTGGCCAGTCCATTCTGTTAACCATGGCCTAGACGATCAAGTTGGAGAAATACAATGTCCATAGGAGAAGCACACACACATTAATTTAAACAGATGAGATCTCAAGTTCAGCCAAGTAGTAAATTAGCGCTCTGTGTTTCAATCAGAAAAGAGAAGTGTATTCATTTAAATTATTATTATTACAGTAGAATGCCAAACCTGAGGGGGGTTGATAATGGGTGTACTCAAAAGGCTTCCATAAACACCTCCATTTGATATTGTAAATGAACCTCCAGCCATCTCATCAATTGAAATTGTCCCATCATTTGCCTTCTTTGCAAGGGTGTTGATTTCCTTCTCTATCTCAGCAAAGTTCATCTTACCAGCATTACGGATAACTGGAACAACAAGGCCCTGGAGAAACATGATAATTACAGTAAGGACGTCGAAAGGGAAAAAAACACACAAGTTTATCGTTTGTGAACCTCTATGAATAATTGAAACTTCAACAAAATAACAGAGGACAGTGAAACCCAGCAAGGAATTAAGTAACTGCAGCATTTTTCTCCTATTTATTTGTTCATAGAAATCACAAGGAGAACAAATACTTTAATACAATCACAATATTTGTCAAAGATATTTCAAGTGTACAGGTGGTCAGAGATAAACATGGCAGAAGCTTCATTTAAACTGGCACCTCCAGAGGACAGGATGGTGTCCTTGTGGCAATCTAGTAATTGAGGGAATTCGATGTCTCATGGTGCTCAACATCTTGGGTGCAGTATTTACTGTGGAAATGGCAGGTAGTATGCCACAAGTCAAATATATATGTCAATGAGGCATTGGTCTGGTTAAAGGACTTGAGGCTAAGGCTGTGGGGGTTGGGAGCACCCAGGTTCAAATCTTCCCACCCCCAAATATCACAAACAGAAGACAAACATGTCATTTCTTCACTAACAAAAACAATCCTTACACTGAATAGCCAATAGCAAGGAAATAGTTGCTTTCGGTGAGACCAGCTTCAAGGGAAATTTGGTTAAATGATATTAGGCCCTAGCAACCTAATAAATTGTAATTGAAAAATTATTTTGATGAACTCATAAATGTGCATAACTGCTCCAATTCTTTGGATAAAAACATATTTAGCAACCAGAATCAAACTATAATAGTATCCCACAATTTAGTTAGGCTAAGGAAATGTACAAATAAAGAAGATTTTGAAAATGTAAGGAGCAAGAAAGATGCCCGAACCCATTACGCTAATTACAAACACCACAAGATGAAGATATATAGAAAGTAAGTCCAGTGCATTACTGCTGGAGCTTCACCAAACCATAAGCACCAAATGTTGCATATTTGTGTTCACAAATATGCAGTCAACCGATTAAAGAGATGTAGACAAACCTTTGGAGTACCGACAGCTATACTAATGTCTACATAATCTCTGTATATGATATCATCCCCATCAATAACTGCATTTATAATAGGCTGATTCTGGAGACCGCTGACAGCAGCCTGAGGTATTTCAGAGGAAACAAGGAAAATGAAACCATGTATGTTGGATCAAAAGTATATTTCAGAAATTATTTGTATAATTATAGATAACACATTGTTGACCTTTATAAATCCTGACATAAGGCCCAATTTCACTCCATGTTTTTCGACAAAAGCATCCTTGTAATCAGAGCGAAGCTTCATCAAATTAGTCCTACAATATGCAGAGAATCAATGATGAGAAAACAAGATGCAGGAAAAACAATCCAAGGTAATGTTATTTTGTGGGGTAAAATTCAGGAACTAATCCACCTATTTCAAAGAGCCATTTTCTGTTTTCTTTGGGATAGAAGCATTATAAGGGAAGGAAAACTCAGAGAAATAAGTTCATGCATCTGTGTTGGCAAAAAACCAAACCAATAGGATATGACCTAACCACTATTATCAAAGAGTTATAGCTATAACAATAGTGATATAAGCAATGAAACGTCAAAATCAAATTGAACTCACATATCAACTTCATTGAATGTTGTCAACATAGCAAATGTGTTCTGAGAGTCCTTCAATCGGGTTGCAACCCTTTTCCGAAGTCTTGTCATAGGAACCTGTAATCAAAGAAGAACTTGAGACACTAATAGAACAAATCTCAAGGAACATTCCCTAATATATAATGACAAAAGACAACAAACTTACTCTTCTTTCCCTTTCCTTAGGAGGAAGCTGGGGTTCTGTAGCAGAGCGTTTAGGAGGTGGTGTTGCTGGAGTTTTGGGCTTTTCTGGGACGGGACTAGCTTCAACCTTAGGCTTTTGCTTTTCTTCATCCTTCGTTTGAGAAGCAGGTTGCTTAGGTGCAGCTTTCTTTGATATATTCTCAGATGGAGCAACATGAGCTACACCTTCACCAGACTTTGAAATGACAGCAATCTTGGTACCTGGTTCAACAGTATCCCCTTCCTTGGCTATGTACTGCCAAAAATCATGCACAACAGTTCAATTAAAATTTGCAACCTCAATCATCAAACCTCTTCCCACAGGAACATAAAACTATCATTAAAAAAACAATATATGTATTACCTCTTTTATCACACCTGCTTCTGGACTAGCAACATCAATTGTCACCTGAACATAAGTTGACATTACAAGTATTAGAAACGCACAACAAATTTTCTATTACATGTATCAGAAAGCAGGGTAGGAAAAGCATGTTGAGGGCAACACCTTATCTGTCTCAATTTGAGCAATTGGCTCATCAACTTCTACACTATCACCAGGATCTGCTCTCAGTACATCATATTCAACAAAATCAGGAACTTGCAATTATATAAAGGACAAAAGGATGTTGGCAAACAACAGAAATGAGAAATTATTACTGGTAAAACATACTCTTTAAGAATTTTGCTAGAGTGCCATCAGTGATGGATTCACCCATAAAAGGAACAACAGCATCAACCAAATCCCCTACATCAGAACACAGAATTATCATAAAGCAAGATATAGCAAAGCTTTAATATACGATATAACTGCAATAAAAATAGTTGCAAGGTCCTCTTCAAAGATATAAACTAAATTGAAGCAGTCCATCCATTTCATCACATCCAAGATCTTACAAGGGTCAGCTCAACAAAGTACCCAACTGTTGTAGAAAGATTCAACACTTAGTGACAAGCCAAATAGGTGCTCCAAAGGCTATTACAATCTGAACTGTCGTACCACCTAAGCCTAACCCCTCTATACCACAATTTAATGTAAATGCATACCACATTTCTGGCAACTATGACAGAGTACTTTGATTCAAAATTTTCCATTAATTATGTTTTCCCATGATAAAACTCCACAGCAAGAGCTTTGAACTGCATTCTTTGTTAGAAGCAACTTCTATTCGGGAAAGACGCACATAAGAGCTAGGATGCTAATATCCTAGATAAGTGATTGAAATTAACAATTATAAAGCCATTAGGATTAAATAGTCCAGTGAGGACTAGAATCATGCAATGTCTCCTTCACCAATAAATTGAGCACCAGTGCTCACACACACAGAAATTACAGAGCAATGTGTAATGCACAAATGAAGGGAATCCATAGAGTCCAGTCAATAACACACCAGTGTCTGAAGAAAATGGCCTACTCCAAGTTTTCTTGCTGGAGGCGAGCTCCATGTTGGAAACAACTTCTCTGCGTAACGAGAAAAAAAAAATAAGCAGGGGAGAGAGAGCACTGCAATGCAGCTACACAATAAACAACAAACAACTCTAATTAGCATAAAAATTCTTCATCATTTTTCACCAACCTAATCTACATCTTTATTGGATAGTTAGAAAGGACAAGCATTCTCCAATTTACAAATTCAGTGGGAAATAAAAGATGGGAAATCTAGTTCTATACTGACATAAAGCAGATAAAATGAATTAGAGCACCCCATCAGGCCACTATCATTTAAGTGCGAGAGTCTCGCCAAGGGTGTATGTATTTCAACCTTGAGGTATCAAAGGTAAAGTAAGATTGGTAAAAGGTTTAGAAAAGGAAACGACATAGACAATCAAACGAGAACATTTCTATTTGTTCACTTAAATGGTCCACAATCAAACGATAAGCTTAGCATGGTTTCACAGGTGTCATCCAGTTACTGCTTTTCTGATCCTAGAAACGCTAGTCCTGATATAGTTTCTTCAAAGCACAGAAATAGAACATCACTAACCTCACGGGCCTTGAACTAATTGCCCTGCCTGTAAATAACAAAAAAACCAAAAAAGAAAAGAAAAAAAAAACATGATTAATGACAAACTATTATTGTTGATATTATTATTATTATGCTTAAGAAGGTAACAAAACGCCACACCTAGTATGAAATAATACCTCGGGGAGAAACAAAGCAACTGAATTTCCGAACATGTTCAAATCCTCTGGCATGAGTTAAAATCTGTTGACGCACAAGATAGCATTATTGAAATTTTATATATATATAAACACACACAGCTATTTTCTACCATAATATAATAAAAAAAAATGAAAGTCATCAATACCTCGTCGGAGACTCTAGAGGTAGACGAAGGCGCAGGTCGAATAGTTTGTAATGACTGCCTCAAAATCTGATGAAGAGGCATATCAAACAAAGAAATTTCATATCAATAATATAAATTAGCAAATAAATAGATGAATAAATATAGTAAATAAAAAAAAAACATGAATTTTCTAACCGAAGAAGACGACGAAGACAAGCCCCCATTAGCGACTCTTCTTCTTATAACCCCAAACATCTTGTTGGATTCTTTCGATCTCTATCTGCTTTTTTTCAGAAAATAAAGATAAAGATAAAGATAAAAACTGTTAAACAAAAATAAGAAAGAGACAATCTTCTTTTTCAAAATTATTTTCATGTTATGACAGATTTTGACCTGATTAGAAAAACGTCAGCGGGGGGTGAGAGAGCCAGCGAGCGCGAGTCTCTGAAACGAGAGAGAAGTGTGTTGTTTGTACTTTGTAGGGTTTGGCTTCTGAGTAATGAAAGACAAGGCTGCATAAGTTGATTTAAAGCACGTTATGCAGTTTCAGTTTGCTTGCGTGTCGCCTTTTTAATGGTTACACGTCAAAAGTGGCTCGATTGAGGACTTACGGTGTATTATTGTATACTTTTCTCCTTTACTCTTCCAAAAAGGGTTGCACGTCTGACGTCTGTATTAAATAACAATTGTTTTTTTTAATTTTTTTATTTAAAAATATATTAAAATAATATTGTATTATTATTATTATTTAAAATTTATAATTAACATTAATATATTAAAAAAATTTAAAAATATCAAAAAAATTTATTTTTTTATAAAAATACTTTATCACCACAAAAATAAACTACACCTAAATTGGAAGTGAAAAAAATGTACTTGGAGGAAAAACAAATGTTTCCATTAATTAAGAAAATAAACAAGAAATCTCTTATTGTTCATCTTAAATAGTCTGATTTTTTATTAGCCTTCTCTATCTGGGTTTCATTGAGAAATTGACTAAATAGTCCATAAAAATCCTTTCAATTCCTTTCTTCTCCTTTATAAACATATTTTTATTGTTGATAATATAGAAGGAAAAAAAAAATCATAAGGATTTTTATGCCTTTTTCATCCATCTCTCAACAAAGATATATTTAAAAAATTATATTGTTTAAAGTGTAAAATAAAACATTGTGTAATTTAAGAAATATAAAATTAATGGCTTGCTCTACGTCGCAGGCCAGATAAAAAATTAATGCAGAAAAAAACTTTTAAGCACTACTAACATGTTTTCCAAAACCAAAAAAAATTTGAGATTCAAATCATAGATAAAAAAATTTGTTTCTTTCAATTATATGATAATAAAAATAAACAATCATGGTAACTAAACTTGATGCAAACCCGGATATATAGATCAAGAAATTTATAATCAAATCTACTATTCCCAAGAAAGTTAAGATTAGGTCTAAAATTGATTTGCTCATTGAAATATGATGTGTTTTTTTTTCTCCTTTCATTTTTTTAGGATTGTTGTGTTTTGATGATAAAAATATATTTTTTTTATTTTCTCTTTACAATTTGTTTGTTTATTACAACGATAACATGTACCAAGGCACTAAAACTATAAGTAATCGAACCCCCATCCAAAGCATATAAAAAGACACGAACAAGAAGTATAGAAGACGTCACGAAGCCTAGTTAATTCTTCAATAAGTCAGAGTAGTTCAATGAAGAACAAAAAAGTATAAGCAAAACCTCACACATACAATAATAATTGTTGAAATCAAAGTTTGTTCATATAAAAAGACACGAACAAGAAGTATAGAAGATGTCACGAAGCCTAGTTAATTCTTCAATAAGTCAGAGTAGTTCAATGAAGAACAAAAAAGTATAAGCAAAACCTCACACATACAATAATAATTGTTGAAATCAAAGTTTGTCCCTAAAAAAACTTAAATACAATCTAAATAACCTTATTTTTAATATGTAAAAACATCCCAAACAATGTTGAAAAAATAAAAATAAAAATTCTAAATAAAATAAAATAAAAGGAATCTCAAATCAACTAGAAAATCAATACAATTCTTGTATGGTAGTTTTTAGACCTTATTGCAAGGCTTTTTTTTTTATTTTTGATTGCCTTAAAATTTTAACTCAATATATATCAAGACCTTCGCAAACTTCTAGTAAAATTCCAATGTAATCCAACAGTCAAATCAAAAATCATACTTGTTAAGTAAAATTATGCATTATAAAAAATAAGTCTCTAACTATTGAAATTAATTAGCCCGTGAAGTAAATGGATAAGTTCTCTCTTGTACATAGATTAAATAACTAAAGTTTGATCATCACTTGTTGAAGGTGTACCCTTCTTGAAATTCACCTTGGCACCAAACACTTTGAATAAGCTCATTGAATGCATCTTTAAGTTTTTTTCGCCTTGATCTTGTGATTGGCTCTTCTAGAGCTTCTAATGGATCATTTAGTGTAGTTTGGATCATACCATCCCTTCTCTCTTGAAAAGAATTCAACCTCGAATCATTACCTACACCAAACAATAGAACCTCAAATTTCTTATTTATATTAAGGAAGGGTCACGCCCCACTCGTCAGGAACCCGAGCTTTGCCATTAAAGAAAGTGTTTTTTTGTTTTGTCTTTATTTTACTTAAAATAAAAATTGTGTAAGTGAATCGTCGATTTAGGCTCTTTGGAGTCAGAAGGTTAAAGCTCCTCGTGTTGAGTAGGAGGCTGAGACTTCTATTGATAGCAAGCACTGATACTTTACTTGGATTCTGCTTAGGGCCAATCCTTATTTTCCAATCTCGTTATCGTATAATAATAAGGAGAAGATAGCAACTTGTGCCTAAGAAAGATCATAAATATTAAAAGTAGTACTAACATTATACTCACATGGTAGATCTACTTTGTAGACATTGTCATTAATTCTTTCAAGGATTTGCTAATACACCTCTACACTCATGTGACACAATAAAAATATATCTCAAGGCACTGACATTATTAGAATAAAAACCCCTAACATAGAAGAATATTTCAGGAAACTTTGGTAAGTTTTCATCTCAATCTAATGATCGAATTGAGAATTATGATTGTTGTCCTAAAATTAGACAATATGCACAATTACGCTAGAATCCATATTTATGTGTTCAACCATTTCTTGAATCGTATAAAAAAAGATAAAAATGGATAGTAGAAAGCTATTAATGAATTGCATATATGGCACCGACTATTGTTTTCAGCTGCTAAATAACCTTTTATAATTTTAAAGATATATAATTTCACATAAATATAAAATCTTAATTATATTCAGACTATTTATGAAAGATAAGAACTATACAATCTTAATCCTAATATATCTTATACTCATTTATTTAAGCGCATCTTTTATGAAAGCTCTACGTATTATTGTTATTCTATAATATCCAAAAATCATCCTTCTAAAATGTTGTATATAAAACTTAATCATTTAATGTTAATGTAAATCATGATATTCTTGGTTGATAGTTGGTTTTGACTTTTTTATTGTTTCTCTTGAAAACTAGTAGTGAACAACTGTTGTTCTTAATCAAACAATACATGGATTAATTATTTTTTATATCAATAATTATATATGATGATCTTAAGGAATATATATATATATATATATATATATATATATATATATATATATATATATATATGAAACCTCGCATCAATAATCACATTAACTAGCAAGGATACTTTTACCAAGTTCATATATTCAAATCTTTTTATAAAGAGAGTGATTTATAAACCTTGAGTGCTAGGTGATGTGATTTCAAAGGGTAAGAATCCTAAACCCCACGATCAAGATAAAAACAACTTAAAAAAGCTAAAATCATATTAATAAAAAAAAAACTCAATCTAATGATTACCTAAATTAAGAAACCAAAGTTATTGGATGAAAGACCCCAATTTATTGATTATAAAGAATCAAGAACTAGAAGTATAAGGAAAAAATATCATAAAGATAATTAATCTTTGATAAGTCCTAAAGAGTTTAATGAAGAACCAAGAGTATGAGCAACCTCACACACAATATTATTATAAAGTAAAGCCAAGTTTTTTCTTAATCAAAAGATAAATAATCATATTTATATTATGTAAAAAATTTCTAAAAAGTGCTAGAAAAATAATAAAAAAGTACTAAACCAAATATAAAAAAGAATATTAAAACAACTAGGAAAATAATGTAAATGTCGTATAGTAGCTTCTAGGCTTTATTATAAGGTCTTTTCAAAATCTAAATGCTACAAAATTTTAACCCTATATTAAAAAAGTTCTCTAGAATCTTCTGGAAAAGTTTCAGTTCAACCTAACTGTCAAATCAAAAGGCATGCATGTTAGCATAAAATTGTGCATTAAAAAAAATAAGCTCAAAATCACCTCTCATTGTCTTATATTTGCATAAATCATATTGATAAAGGTTTAATCCTCCTTTAAACTTAAATTCATGCTTTCTTTGGCTTAAATATCTTGAATTAACCAATTGAATGCCTCTTCAAGCTTTTTGACCCTTGTCATTATAATATGCTTAATTAGTACATCTATATAATCCTACAAAAAAAAACAACAACATTGTTTTATATAGGCTTGTTAGTATAAAAAAACATTATTTATAATACTTTCTCTCACATAAAAGTTCAATACTCTCTTTCATTCTCTTTAAAAATAGCCTCTTTTTTCTTTCTCTCATCTCACTCAACTCACCATTTGCTTTCATCTTAGCCACTCTTTTCCTATAAGTTAACCCCACTAATATATTTTGAAAAGTCACACTTCTGACTAAAATTTCTTCACTCCTATATATGTGAACACATGCACGAACTCCTCAACCATTATTTAAACTTTCATACCGAGATCTATGGTGTTTTCTCTTGTATCCATATGAAGGCAATAAAGCATTAAAGGCTAATATTTCTCATATTTATTATTGATGTGACATCTTAAATAAAAAAATAATATTTTTTTGTTACTTCAAATCATCCTCTTTAACTTGTAAACTCAATGCACGCTAACTCATAAATGACTCATCCTTAACTGGATATTTTATCTCTTCATCACTAACGTCATTAAGATCAAAATCAATGATGTTATCTTCCTCGAGATATAAATTTAATGGATTTTCATTTGTTGAAGCATCCATGTCAAACAAATTAGCTTTAGAGTTTTTTAAAGGTTCAATATTTTATGAATGTTTCACATTTTTTAGATGCTAAACTGCAGCTCCTAAGTTGACAAATAGTTTATTTATTTTTTCAATAAGCATTGTAAATCATTCATCCTTGTTCTGTTTCTCATACAAGCTTTCTAATAGTCATCATTCAAGGCTTGGAGCCTTAGTTTCTTTTCTCTCCTAACATTAGAAACCCTTTGGGATTATCTTACTTATAAATTAGTAATCATGGAATCTTGTTTATCCATTCAACCATTTATATCACTGAACACCATATTTATATGCTCAAATTATTATTGCATTGCCAGTACTAAAAGGAAAGTGTTATTCTTCTCCTTAGTAAAACAAGATATCCTCACACACTTCTTAACATTTTTTCACTAAATGATATGTCATTTCACTCGTGTTTTACTTAAATTTCAGCTTTTCATGATAATAGTCTAACCTTCCTGCCTTTTACCTTTCTTACTTTCCTTTTCAGTTCCTTAAGAAACTAAACAAAAAAAATAAAAAAAATCTAGTTTTGTAATGTCTACCAAAGATTTCAAGAAACAAGATTGTCAACAAAAACAAAAGTGAATATATAAAAAAGGAATAAAAAAATGATACAAAAATGAAAAAAAATAAAAAAGAATGACTCAACAAAACCCAAAAACTAATGTAAACCTAACAACCTGAATTCAGTTGCGAACAATCAATTACACACTGATCAAACCCAAATTAAAACAAAAAATTAAGATGAAACCCAAAATCAAGATTTCAAATAACACCTATTAATCAAAGATAATCTGACGTGAATTGTAATTTTTCTCAAGAACTTGATTTTTAAATTGTGCGATTTTTTTGTTTTGTGGCAAGATTAAACTGACGTGATTTCTTTTCTTTGCTCTTTTTTATTATTATTTTTATACTATTTGACAATAGCTGTTTTTAACATAGTCTTTCATCTAATTACTTCGGTTTAATCTTTGTTAGTATTTGTTTTAATTCTTGAATTTGGAGCAACTTTATAAATATATGTATAGCATGTGCGGCAACTGATTGGATGAAAGACCTTAATTCGTTGATTATAAACAGTCAAGAATAGGAAGTATAAGGAAGAACGCCTCAAAGATAGTTAATCTTTGATAAGTTCTCAAGAGTTTGATGAATAACCAAAAGTATGAACAACCTTGCGCGCGCACACACACACAATATTATTCTAAAATAAAATCAAGTCTTTTTTTTAATTACAAGCTAAACAACCCTATATGTACTAGATAAAGACATCATAAACAAGGTTAAAAAATAATAAAAAATTACTAAACCAAATAGGTAAAAGAATCCTAAAACAATTAGGAAAATATTGTAAATCCTTTATAATAGATTCTAGGCTTTATTGTAAGGCCTTTCCAAAATCATATTGCTATAAAATTATAATTCTATATAAAATAAGGCCTTTGTAATCTTCTGGCAAGAATTTAACTTAATCCAATAGTTGGATCAAAATTTACGCTTGTTAGCGTAAAATCGTGTATTATAAAAAATAAGCTCAAAACCACCTCTCCTTGTCCAATTCTTGCATGGATCACATTAATGAAGGCTTGTTCCTCATTTGAACTCAAATTCATGCTTGGATTGACCCGAATATCTTGAATTAACCAATTGAATATCTCTTTAGACTTCTTCGCCATTTGACCTTATAATAGGCCTAATTGACACCTATACTTAATCTTGTGTTACTAATTGATGATTCTCATCACTATTTATTTTCTGACTCTCTACTAACTCTTTAACAAGTTTTTTTATTAGGATGTTATGTTGTTGTACCCAAATGTATTGAAAATTATAAGACACAACATTGTATTTATATAGAAAACCTAACCTCAATTATTAGGGTAAAATATCACTTTTCCTTCTAAAAAACATTAGGTATTCATTTCAAGATATTTATTAGAAAGTTATACAACCAAGTCCTTACTTTATTTTTTTAAGTCTAGAATCGTAATTTCTTATATAAAATATATTATACTCCCTCAATTTCAAAAACCTATTCATAATCAAGTCATTCCAAAGTTTATATCATAATTTAATTTCTTACCAATTATTCATAATATGTGTGACTCATTACATTTCTAATATATTGACCTAAATATATTCACAATCCTAATTAGAAAAGGATTAAATGAATTAAGTAATTTGACTTATCATCAATCTAATACTTGATTAATTTATATTTGAAGATTAAATACATTGTGTAATAACATATCATGATCTATCAAATATCAGAAAAATTATTTGTGATTTGACTTAACTTTTACAAATAAGTATATCGGTGTAACTCATATCCCTTCATTTATAATGTTATGATTTAAACAATTAAACATATAGTATATATACTCTATCAAATCATCATTTTTCTTGACATGATAATTATTAACTATTTGAATAAAATTTGATTTTTTTTTAAATTTCATTTCACATTTTCATAATCAATATTATTTAAAAACACATAAAACAATTTTTTCTAATTTTTTTAGAACGATAAATCATTTATTAATCACTCAAATACCTTCATATTATTTTTATTATATTCAATGCTTGCTCATTTGATACATTTGAATAAAAAAACATGTAATTAAGATTAAAATATGATATTTTTTTATATAAAATAATTTAGTAATTTTAAATCTAATAATTACTTTCACGAGTATTTTATAATTAATAAAAACCGGATAAAAACAAACTATTTTAAAAGTAAAGGATACCACGATAAATGGAGCGCAAAAGAACGTTTTAACCAATCCAAATTATTTATCATAAAGAATTAAAAAAAAACTAAAAAATAATAATCCTAGAGCACTACTAGCATTGCTGTTTTAATTATTACATGAAAAAAGAAAAGAAACGCATGCACATGGCCTAGCTGGAGAAAGCAGTTTAGCTGTAACTTCAAGTGTCCGTTGGCATTAAACTAAAAATAAAATCCCCGATCCGACCAATTTCGTTGATTGCATTAAAGACTAGCTTCTCCAATGCAATTGATGATTTGGTTTGGTTGAGTGCTAGAAAACACCTTTTAAAAAATATTTAATAAATACTACTTAATTTTTTTTTTTTAATCTTTTAACCAGTTCTAGAACTGCAATTGAGTGTGTTTAAAGCCAAATGGCCCACATGTATGCATGTATAGAAGAGCCCTACTCTTCCTTCACTTCAGGGCTGTCTTTTTTTCCTTGTTTTTTCTTGCATATCATGATGACTTTTAAGAGGTTAGGTTCATGAGGAGGAGAAGCGCCACTGGCTCATCAGCACACTAGTGGAGTACTTGTTTATCTTTTAGTTTGGTGGGATTAAGCCAGCCAAAAAGAAAGAAAAACAAAATTTACTCTAGAGTTAGTTAGCACCATTATTTTTATTTTTTTCAAGACAGCAAATTGGAAGGGGTTGACCTAAAATTGTTGTCTGTTTGTTTTCTGAACCAAACTATCTAAATCTGTTCAAGGGAAGCTCTGTGGTTTTGGACTGGGATTTCTCATTTCAGTTCGTTTCTTCTTCCGTTTTTGAGGTGGGTTTATGTTATTGAAGGGGTTCTTGGGTGTTTGTTTGATGGGCTTAGAGTTTGGGTAACGCGTTCTATGTGAGTTTGCTGGATCTTTCTGTAGGTTTGGCAGGCATTTCAGACAAGGAGCTACATTTGCGGTCTAGCTGAAGGAATTTAGGAGGGATTTTTTAAGGGGGCTTAGATTTGTGTCTACTGCCTACTGCGTGGGTTTCTGTTACTCCCCTGAAGAAAGGGGTTATAGGATTTAAGGAAGTCTGCCTCTGGTCCTGAATAGCTTACTTGTCTTGGGAGATTGTGTCTTGGGAGATTGTTTTTTTTTTGAAGATTTGTCTACTTCCCTTCTGAAGCAATGGCTTGCATGAAACTGGGTTCCAAAAATGATGCTTTTCAAAAACAAGGGCAGGCCTGGTACGTGACCCCCCCTCATCTTCTAGTTTAGTGTTTTTCTACGATCTTCATTTTTCTTTCCTTAATCTCAAATAAGATCTTAATCCTGGTAGCTCTAAGATCTACAAATTTGCTTTCTTTTGTGCCTTACCTCTACAAATTGACTGTTGAAGGAGCGCACATTTGATTGAGGTTGAGGGTCCTGCTAACAGAGTACCAACATTCTTGTGTCTAATCCCTGGTGGTCTATTCCAGTTTCTCTGTGATAGTTTCCTTCAGTTTCAGCATCATTATTAGTTGTTTAACCTCACTATTTGAACAGATAATTAGTTTATCAGGTGCATGTTTTCATCCTGATCTGCACGTTGCCCATTATTATATGAAGTATTGGCAGATCCCACTTTTCTGATGTGGGTTCTTTCTGTGTGTCGGTGCTCATTTGACGCATTTTTTATGCATTATACACGAAATACTTAACCCGTTAAGTACTTTAGCTAATGGATACATGGATTGCTGTTGAGATTTATACCTACTGCGCTATAATCATAGGTTTGACAACCTTGGGAGAGGAATTATAGGCAAGTCATGTTAGTGATGGATTCCACTCTTGTATGTGGAATGCTTGCTTGCTCATTTTATTTTTTGTTTTTCTGATAAAGCTTGCGTGCTCCTTCTGGAATCTTTTATTATTAATGGAATTATGAGGCACTGTATCCCATAGCCTCCTGCTAACACATGTTGGAATGTTAATGTTGGAAGAAACATCACTAATGGCAGTCTTAATTTTACTGGTTTATTAGATAATGGTAATTACTTTAGAGTATAAACTTGCCTGTTGTCCCAACAAACTGCATTTATTTTGCAACGTGGAAGATGTTTGAGTTCAAGCAGCATAAAAATGAATGTTATACCCGCACAATTATTAACAGAAAACACTGAGTTATATATCATTCTGGCTCTGGTGGTTATGGGCCTCTGGTGCATGGCACTGCTTTTGATAGCGAAGGCTGCTTTCTGAGCATGACTTTATAAAGCACTGATCGTATAGGATTGTTTTGTTAGACATTGCATTTGCATTAAATACAAAAAGAAGCAGAACAACCTAAAAACACACAGTTAAATGTCTGCTTTCTGATAGCATTTCTTTTATGAAGTGGGACTTCTGTTTCTGTAAAAAGGGACTGTAGCCTTTTTTCTTTTGCACTAACCATCGATGTACTATTCTCTCTATTTTGTGCTACTGGCTTGCATGTCTTTTATGATATCCCTGCTTAATCTTCAGTTTGACATGGAATGAATGTAGGTTCTGCACAACCGGGCTTCCCAGTGATATTGTTGTTGAAGTTGAGGAGATTTCCTTCCATCTTCACAAGGTAGTGTTACTAATTACCATCTTTAATTTGATCAAGCTCTATTTGGATGTTCTTGATGAAATTTAATCAACCATGTATAAGTAAGTACTTCACCTGTTAGAAAATAGCACAATGTCTTTTTAACTATGTATGATGGACAAGTTAAGTGAATAAATGACTAGTACTGATTCTTCATAAACATATATTCTGCTTTCCATGTCAATTGAAATTAGACTATTTGCGATCTCCAAAGTTGCTTTTCACTCTCGCCAAGTGCAGCTCTTGTTAGTAATGTTGATTTTAAAAAGCTCTTCACCATCAATTGTTTTTTAGACCTTTGTGATACAATTTATGCAGTTTCCTTTGCTTTCTAGAAGTGGGGTTATGGAAAGGTTGATTGCAGAAGCATCGGAAGAAGGAGATAAAAAATGTGTCATAAGTCCCCCTAAGATTCCTGGTGGGGCCAAACATTTGAGCTCGTGGCCAAGTTCTGCTATGGGGTGAAACTTGAACTTACAGCCTCAAATGTTGTGTATCTTCGTTGTGCTGCCGAGCATCTTGAAATGACCGAGGAATACGGGGAGGGAAATCTAAGTACACAGACTGAGACATTTTTAAACCAAGTTGTCCTTCGTAATTGGAAAGACTCTCTAAAAGCACTGCAAACATGTGATGATATTCTTCCCCATGCTGAAGAACTACATGTTACTAGGAGGTGCCTTGAGTCACTAGCCACAAAGGCTTGTACTGACCCAAATCTCTTTGGTTGGCCGATGATGGAACGTGGACCCATGCAGAGCCCTGGGGGAAGTGTCATGTGGAATGGGATAAGCACAGGAGCTAGACCAAAACATTCAAATTCAGATTGGTGGTACGAGGATGTATCCACTTTAAGTTTACCTCTGTATAAGAGGTTGATTTCTATTATGGAATCTCATGGAAACAGACAGGAGCTTCTTGCTGGATCCCTTGCCTACTATGCAAAAAAGTACCTCCATGGGCTGAATCGGCGTCAAGGTGCCAATGAAACTACCTCCTGTTTAATGCCCATGACTTCGGGGGCTTCACCATCAGAAAAAGAGCAGAAGGTATTGCTGGAAGAGATTGATCAATTACTTCCAATGCAAAAGGGTCTAGTTCCAACCAAGTTTTTGTTTGGTCTTCTCCGGACAGCATTGATTCTAAAATCAAACCCCTCTTGTTTGGCAAACTTGGAAAAGAGAATCGGGATGCAGCTTGAGCAAGCAACACTTGAAGATCTTTTGATGCCCAGTTTCTCTTATTCCATGGAGACACTTTACAATGTTGACTCTGTGCAGCGGATTCTTGAGCACTTCCTTGCCATGGATCAAATTACAGGTGGATCCTCTCCATGTTCAATTGAGGATGGACAGTTGATTGGATCGCCATCACTGACGCCAATCACAACAGTAGCCAAGCTGATTGATGGCTACCTTGCAGAGGTTGCCCCTGATGTTAATTTGAAGCTCCCCAAGTTCCAGGCTCTTGCTGCTGCTGTTCCTGAGTATGCAAGGCCCTTAGATGATGGTCTTTACCGTGCAATAGACATTTATCTGAAGGTACTAAACTCTAAACACCTCAATATTGAACAGATCCTGAAAATTGATAGTTTATATCATTCGTTGCAACTGTCTATTGGTTCATTTTAGCATCAAACAAAATTAAATTGTATTCTATTGCAAATTAAGCTAGGTAGTAACTAAACCCAATTCTAAGTGGAATCTGTTATTCCTATTGCATTCTGTTTTCTAGAGTTTGTTGTGTGTAGCCTTGTGACCATGTCATGTTTCCTTTTCCTTTTTTCCTTTTTTGTTATTTTCTATTCCAGCTCAAACATCTTACCACCATTGTTTGTTAAATAGAAAAGGTATTAATAAAAAGTCGGCATATTTTCACTCTATATAGTTGCTTACATGGTGGTTTTACTTCCAACTCAACCCTTCCAAGCTGCTTGCTTAAGTCACTGTTGTTTCTATGCCTTCCAATTCCCGCAACAAAACAAGAAGACTTTATTTAAAAACTAGTTTCTACCATATGTACTTGCAATTCTGCAATTCCACCTGTCCCTTTTAACAAGCATATGTGTGTTTATAGTTCACCCAATTCCTTCATCTTAAACTTCCGCAACAAAACAAAACAGTCATGTTTTCTTAAATAATGACATCTGAATTGACAACCATTAAGAAGAGGAAGAAGAGTTCAGAAAAGGGGAGAAATTAAGAACATTTACTTGGCCATTCAAGCTCATTGTTTTATTTTTTTTTGTCAAACTTGCAGTCGCACCCATGGTTGGCAGAGTCTGACAGAGAACAGCTCTGCAGGTTGATTGATTGCCAGAAGCTCTCCTTGGAAGCTTGTACTCATGCTGCCCAGAATGAGAGGCTTCCCCTAAGAATAATAGTCCAAGTTCTCTTCTTTGAGCAGCTTCAATTAAGGACTTCCATTGCTGGCTGCTTTCTGGTTTCTGACAATCTTGATGGATCAAGACAATTGAGAAGTGGCTTTGCCGGGTCAACCGATGGTGGCTGGGCTACAGCTGTTAGAGAGAATCAAGTTTTGAAGGTGGGAATGGATAACATGAGAACGAGGGTTTTTGAGCTTGAGAAGGAATGTTCGAGCATGAGACATGAGATTGAGAAATTGGGTCGCACCAAGGTTTCTAGCACTTGGGGAAATGTGTCAAAGAAATTTGGATTTAAGATGAAGTCTCAGATGTGTAGTGCTCAAGAAGGGTCTGTTAGCAAGCAGAATAATGGAAGTGCCAAGTTTGAGAAGGCCAAAGATAGACATGGAAAGCACAAGAAAACTCTTCTTAAGTTGGGTAAGAAGAGTAAGATCCCATTCTTACATTTTCTTAACTGCCTTGTTTCTTTTCCCATTATAATCTTAGATCGTTATTAATTGTACTTTGGATTGTGGATCAGCATCTCCTTCGTGTATCTCATATGCTTATGCTTCTGTGTTTTTCACTTTGTCAGAGACTTGACTTGTAATGGGGATGGAAGAGATAGTCGCAATATAATTGGTAGTTGTTCATGACTTTGATAATTCTGGCTCAATCTGTTCTTCGATTCTTTTTTCCAATGAATATAAACTACAATTATGAATTGAATCCCGAGAGAAGATCGATAAACTCTCTCTTTCTTGACTCTAACAAATTAGAAAGAAAAAAATGGAATTAAATTAATCCAAGGCAAAAACGTAACAAAAAGATAAAAGTTGGAAAAGCTAATGAAAGATCATTTTATATTCTTACAAAGATTAAATGTTATGTGAATTATAATGCATAGCTATATACGGGGTTTATATAATAAAATTCAATATTTTGCTAGTTTTTCTTTTACAAGGAGACAAGGAAGTTTACTACCAGCAAAAACACCTATATGAAGATTTTTTTTCTTCAATTGGAACTTCATGGCTGCCTTGATTTCATTATTCTTTGACCTCAACGAATCTACAAGGATAGGAACCTGTTCTGTACAACCGAACCAGAACCTCTGCAAACCAGATGGAGACAAAAGCTAAATGGAGAGACGTAGGACTGGCTTTAGAAAGAAACTAGATGCGTGCCCGCGCTCCGCTGCTGTTAATTACAGTTGTGAAAACCTGTGCTAGATCATTCTGTTAATTACAGTGGTGAAAACCTGTGCTGGATCATTCAGTAGAAGACAGAAATCTGAACAGTAAACAATCATAAGGGAAATTATTTTTATACCTCAATGTTTTCTGTGCAAAGAAGCATTGCAAACTTCAAAAGCAGAGAACCAACAACTAGGATTAAAGTAATCTCATGAAGTTTGAATCTTGATGGTAGCGTTGGAATCGATTGTATAAAATCCGAAGTCAATTGTGGTCTGATAATGCCGTAGCAAGAAAAAGAAAGCTGGCAAGAGACTACCTAACAAAGCAATGCTGGCGTAAACTAGCATCTTCGTGATATTATTTTATTTTTCACTGAAGAGAAGCAAAGAAAATAATTGCGTAAACTATCATAACATGCCAAGTCCAATGGACTGTCATGTCACCAAGTTTTTTTTTAAGAAAAAAATTAAGCAAAAGCAGGCAGTCGACTAATTTTTCAAAAAACAATATGAAGCCAAAGTTGAATAATTAGAAGCAATAAATGCATTGACGGAACATCCAAGAAAGGAACAGAGTTTTGATCAGATTTTTTTTTTTTTTTTTTTTTTGCAGCAACAGGAAAAAACACAGGCTAAATGAGCAAGCTGGATCATCAACTTTAAATGGATATTTGGCGCAAGAGTAACTAGCAGAACCAGCTGTGTAAGTAAAGATATATATGATCCCCATGCATCAGCAAGACTTGCCATGTGTTGTGCAGGATGGCTTGACAACACGACTCTATGATTAACTGACAGAGAGCTTCGCAGGCAGCAGTTAACATACATATAGCATCCAAGAGGCAGCTGAGGCCAATGGAACCCCAGATATAGAATGCGATTTTAAAAGCATAACATCTTATAATCCTAATTAGCGCAAATGTTTCAGGAAAGACTATGTTTTTTGAACTAATCGACTGTGCATCTCCTCCCCAAGACACATTCCAACCAGCCTAGAACATAAAAAGGCACAGGACCTTGCAATGCTGCATATTCTGTCAAATGAGCATCGAAGAACCAGAAGCAAAACCATTTTGCCAAGTGCAAGAAAGGTAATGCAACACAATCGACTTAAACAGCAAGGACAGGCCATCCAAGAACACCAAATGAAGGATAAAAATATTGTGTTAAAAAAAAAAAACATGCTTACCTTAAAAGGTGTTGGTGCAATTTATAAATGAATAAAGAAAGAAAAGATGGCTGCCCCATATTTTAGAGAAACATTCCCTCTTAATATTTATAATTATGAGTTTTTATTGTGTAGTAAATTAAGTTACGGTAAAAGAACTCTTCTAGTAGGCTTTATAATGCTATTATATGAATATTTATAATATCAAAAGATGACACTTAACATTTGGTCACTTGGAATTTAATATGTCAGTGAGATTAATTCAGTATTGAATTAATTTTTGTAATTAATTTTGATATTTTGTGTCTGTTGAGATAAAACTGAATAATAGTTATTCAATTTAATTTAAAGTATAACTATTTTATGAAAAAGCAAATTGTTTCATTATCAGCCATATTATTTCATTATTATGTTTTAAGTCTTTTAAAAACATGTTACTACACAGAAAAAAAAAAAAACATAGAATAAAAAAATGCATCTTTTTTTCTGTATTATCTTCTCATTCTTTAAATGTTTAGAGGGCTTAGTTGTATCCTGGAGGTGCTGTCTCTGTATGGTACAAATAAACACCTTAAGACAGTGTTTTTACGCCTCTATGTCAATTCCATATTTGTTTCCATCCTAAATTTTTCTAACAATTTTAAAGTGTTTATCTTGATGGAGACAAATATGAATTCTAACGTTAGGGTTGCTAAGGATGTCAAAATTCAAATAGATCGTTTTGATGGTATGAATTACACAAGGTGGACAAGATGATATTTCTGCTTATTTCATTAAAGATTTACTACATTCTTAACCCGAATCTGCCTGCACAACCTAAACCACAAGAAGATGAATTTGCTACTGTTAAAACTGAAAAACTAAAACGTGAAAAAGATGGAGTACTTTGTCAAGGGCATATTCTGAATACTCTGACCAGTTGACTTTATGACATCTTCTCCAAATTAAAGTCGCCAAAAGAAATTTGAGCTGACTTGGAGACACATTATAAGCAGGAAAAATCAAGTTCTGACCGTTTTCTTGCTTTAAAATTTTTTAAGTATAAGATTACTGACAATAAGCCAATCATGGATTAAGTCCATGAAATTCAAATGCCGATATCAAAACTTAGTGATTTGGATATTAAAGTTCCTAATTCACTTCAAGTGGGGGCTGTTTTATCGAAACTTCCTCCATCCTGGAATGAATATAGGAAGAAGATGTTGCATTCTACAGACAATTATACATTTGAATAGTTTCAAACACACTTGCAAATTAAGGTTCAATCTCGCATGCATGAATTATAAGAAACAAATTCTAAAGTGAATTTGGTTACTGAAATTGGTTTGACAATGGTTCCTAACAATCTGAAAGTGCAAAAGAAATGAAACAGATTCAAGAAGAAACAGAATGTTAAAAAAAAACACATGGTTTGTTTCATTGTGGAAATAAAAGGCACTACATAAAAGAGTGCAGATTCAAGAATTTTAATTAGAAAGGTGGTTCTTTCAAAGTGAATATGGTTGAAAAAGACGAAGTCAGGGGCTTGGTTGTCATGGTTTCAAACATTCAAATTGAAATGATTACCGAATTAAATATGACAACTAATGTTGTAAAGAATTAAGATTGGTGGTCGGATTTTGATGCAACAATTCATGTTTGCAACAATAAAACATGGTTTAAGACTCATGAAAAATTAAAGAAACCTTGAGAGGTCTTGATGAGCAACTATAATTTTGCCAAAATTTTAGGAAAAGAAACTATTGAGTTGAATTTTACTTCTGGACAAAAATTATCTTTAGTCAATGTGTTTCATGTTCTTGAGATTAGGAAAAACCTTGTATTTGCTAGTTTCTTAAGCAAAAAAAAGTTCAAGATTGTTTTGGAGTCTAATAAGGTTATTTTAACTAATAGTGGGATGTTTGCGAGAAAGGATTATTCTTGTGATAGCATGTTTAAGTTCAATATTAATGAAATCAATGTTATTTCTGCTTACATGATTAATGATTAAATCTACTTCTCTTCTTTGGCATGACAGATTAGAACATCTAAATTATAGATATATGAAATATATTTGTAAGCATGGTTATATTTCTTATCAGCATAATAATAATAATAATAACAACAACAAATGTGAAGTATATATTCAAGTAAAGATGATAAAAAAGTCTTTTTTCTAAAATAGAAAGGAATTCTCAATTACTTGAGTTAATCCATTCTGATATATGTAAAATAAATGGTATATCAACATGGGATGAGAAGATATATTTCATAACTTTTATTGATGATTATTCTCGTTTTACTTATGTTTACTTGTTAAGAACTAAAGATGAAACCTTTAGAAAATTCAAAGAATTCAAGAAAATAATAAAAAATCAAAAAGAAAGACATTAAAATTCTTAGCAGTGATAGAGATAGAGAATACTTTTGAAAAAGTTTTTTATATTTTATAAGAAAAACAGAATAATCCATCAAATACCAACACCCTATACACCACAACATAATGAACTTGCTGAAAGGAAAAATAGAACCTTAATAGATATGGTCAATGTCATGCTTTTGAATGCTAATTTACCAAATAATTTATAGGGTGAAGCCTTACTTATTACATGTCACATTCATAATAAAATACCATCTAAAAATTAATTTATCTTTATGAAGCATGAAACGGTAGAAAATCAAAACTAAATTAAGAATCTAAGAAGCCATCCAATCTGAGAGTTTTCTCAATGATACATTTGGATGTCTATTTTCTTTGATCTAAATAAAAAAAAGGAAATAAAAAAAATGTTTGGAAAATCGACCATGCGCAACATGAATTAAAACAAGGCACCACGCAACCTGATATTCATTAGACAATATTTGATGGCCAATCTAGAAGCATTTAATAACTCGTGAGAAGATGCATCTGCATATGTTCAACGGAATAACATTTGATTTTCCTCCGCCTAAACTTCACTGCATTGCTCATGGTTTCCTTTCTAATTCTCAATAGCAGCACTCTTCAATAAAAACGAGCATGAACGAGATTTATTCAAAAAATGAGACAAAACCCTGTAAATTCAAATCCAACTACTCCATTTTATGTTCTTAGCTTATCACTCATAAACCACAAGGACAAGCAAGTCAAACACTAAGCATCAAAATTTCAAGATTAGGATAATCCATCCCTCACCACCCAACAAGTAGAAGTTTCAAGAGAGCCATTCTGATATAGAGACCATTCTTCGCTTGCCTAAAATATGCAGCCCTTGGATCAGCATCAACATCAACAGTAATCTACACAACAATAATGAGAGGGAACAAATAAATCAACAGTTACAATTGCTAACAAAGAACGCTTTCAAGTGTAATACCAGGACCAACCAATTAAATACCCATATTTACCTCGTCTAGCCTGGGGAGAGGATGCATGACCACAGCATGATTCTGCATCACATTTAACACATTATGATCCACAATGTACTTTCCCCGAGCTTCTTCATAAAGGTCAATTCTCTTCCCAAACCGTTCTCGCTGAATACGAGTTTGATATAAAACATCACACTTCGAAGCAACTTCCATTAGATCAGCACTTTCTTCCCATTCAACTCTTTTTGATGTCAGATAGTCTTTTATGTCATCCTGAGGAAAAATAATAATAATAATAATAATAATAATAAAATGTAAAAAACCCAAACTCAAAAAATGTCCATTACAGTTCCCTTAACCAACAGCATTTTGATCAGGTTTGTAAAAGCAAAACGCTAGTATTTATTTATTTATTTTTTGGGGGAGGGGGGGGGGGGGGGGGATCAGTTCTATTACCTTCATTTTTACCACATCAGGAGAGACAAAGTATATCTTCACATCTTGGTATTTGGCAAGCAAATAGGCAAGTGAGCGGACTGTCCTCCCATTAGCAAGATCTCCCACAAGTGCAACTTTAATACCATCCAGTTTCCCTATCTCTCTATCAATAGTGTATACATCCAAAAGAGCCTGTAGCATTATGAAACAAAAATTAAAACAATATCAGCAGATACAAAAGGCACGAAACTTAATTGTACTTCAAGAGCACATGTTAAACAGCCATAAAGTGTATTGCTGAAGCAACCAGGCATACTGTCCAAAGTAACACTTACTGACACTACAGCTCTAGGTCATTAGCCACATGCAGCACCAAATATTAGTCACACAATTAACAGCTTTTCTGGACAACAGTTCACTGGTTGACTAAAACTTATTTGGAAAAGGAAAAGTGTTGATCAATTGCTTAGACAACTTATGATTTTATTTTATATAGAAGATTAACAAACTCCAGATACAAAAGAAAAGATTATTATTGTAAGAGTAAACAAGGGATTAAAATAAACAGCCATCCCTATACTATATCAATTTGGTCAGACAAGCCTCTCTAGAAAAAAAGAAAAAACAGAGAGAGATAGAGAGAGAGAATTGACCACTCTATCATCGAACATGACCATTTTCAGCCTATTTTCAATGGAACTAGGACACATGTCAACATCTAATCGGCCAGCAACCGATCAACTAACATTGTTCAATTAAGAAAAATGCTCCAGTTCATGTGATAGAGGGGCCAATTATAGTCTTTTATAAAGGGCCTGATCTGACTAGATCAATATGGTACAAAGACTTATAGTGATTTTTATCCAGTAAACAAGTGTATTTCTTCCTCTTGTTTTGATTTTGTGGTGTCCATCATTCTACATAAGAACAAAATTTGCTACAGCCATCCATAATCATTTACTAGCAATACCATTAGTAGTAGGTTCAAAGTATACAAGACGAACTCGGAGTAATTGCACATGCTAGGAAATCCTCAAAAGAGAAAAATGAAATGAAAGAACAAAAAAAGAAACAAATGCACACACAAAATTACAGATAAGTACCACAATTTACTACTCCACATAACTTCTACACAACTAAACAATTACCATCTTCAAGTCACACATGAGAAGAATGAAAGGTGAATTGTGGACATGAAAGCTGAATATCAGATTACTCAGTTAAGGTAACTTCTCCATTAGCAAATTCTTTGATTTTACACCAACTTTATCAAACAAACGTGTTATTCAAGTATTGAACAAGCAATTGTTTACAACTTTCCAATCTCAAACACATAACTTGGGCATTCATTCATCCAGAGGATGAACCTCTGTAAACAAACCGCCAACGAAATAATCAAATTTCCAAACAAGTGTTACGTTATCACTATAAAGAGGGTGTAAAGTTAAGCAAACCTGAGTGGGATGTTGTCCAGGACCATCTCCTGCATTGATAACAGGAACTTCAGCTGTTGCTGCAGCTCTTTTAGCAGCACCACTTTCAAAATGGCGCATTACAATAATATCCGAATAGCCTTCAACAGTTCTAATAGTATCTGCACAAATTAAAATCCTAAAACAAGTGACGAACCAAAGAAACAAACTCCACTTTGGTAGTTGAATTTTTTTTAATGAAACTGAAACAATTACCCTCAAGAGTCTCTCCCTTGGCTGCGGACGAAAACTCCCTTGCATTTTCAGTTGTCAAAACTTCACCACCTAGCCTTTTCATCGCAGACTCAAAAGAAAGCCTGGTACGAGTAGAAGGCTCATAAAAAAGAGTAGCCATTAAATAACCCTTAAGGACTTGACTCCCAGGAGAATTCTTCTCAACCTTTTCCATCTCACGAGCAACTTCAAATATATCAGCTAGAATTTCCCTATCAAACTGCTGAGCCTCAATCAAATCATCAAGTTGAAACTTTTTCCCAGCTGAAAACGAAGGTGTATTCTGAATTCCTAATAATTGGCTATGGATTCTACTCCTCATTGACAACCTTCCACCCTGTCTAGATACTGAAAGAAAATATTATTTGGTAAATAAATCAGAATAATTTGCACATTAAAAATCAGAGAATTCTCCACATTGGCATCAATAAATAGAACCCACATGATAAAGCCAAAAAGATTACATTAATTAATTAATACAATAGAGATCAAAAACCCAATTCATAGATCTTACTCAAAATTCTGAAAATAAAAATTGAAATGATTAAATAAATTAAACTGAAGATGAAAAGAGCGAGCAAAGAAATAGCTATTGTCAAACCTTAGGAGGAGAGATGTAGAAAATAAGATTTGTTATGCTGCTGAGAAAAGAAGATGGGGTTTTAGGGAGAGACAAAGTATGAGAAAGTTGGGTTTTTAATGAAAAGCAAGATCTCTGGGAAAAGCAAAATTGTAGCAGTACTAGTTACAAACAGCAAATGAAAATCTTATACTATGAACATTTGCTTCTTATCATGTTGAGAGAGCAATTTATCTGTTTAAGGTCCAAATTCACCATTTATTTTGAATTCAACGACCTACATTATTATACATACACATATTGAATCTCAAGTTTTTTAATAAGCTCAAGAGATTTATCATTTTTTTTCCTTTTTTGAGCTTTTAAACATTTTTCTAGATTTTGGAATTGACAAGTAGGATATATGAGTTTTTAAGTTGATAATATCAAGATTAATAACAAATTAATATTTGATTAAAAATTAATTACACAAGTATTATTATTAAACACAATTCCTATAATAAAGATAATTCTACTAATTAGTTAACTATTAGAAATTACTTAATAAAACTTAGAAAAAATAGCTATATGCATGCATATATTATTCTCTATAACTTTCATTTCCTCAATGTTTAGGTATGCTCTCTCTAACTATCATTTTCTTCATTTTTCTTTATGAATTTTATTCAATACAAAATTTGGTGCATTTTATTTTATTTTATTGTTTTGAGTATCTATATCCTCTGCTTTTTAATTACAAGTTGTGTGTGATTTTATTTTTTTTAATTACAAAGTGTTTAATTCATTGATTTGTTGAATTAAGTCTATAGGTTTTCAATAAATTAAAATTATTAACAGAGCTTTTAAAGTGAAAAGAGTTTGTTTTCATACAGATTGGTCATTATATATGGACAAAAATTATTAAAAGAAAAATGCCGCAACGTGTGAGTTATCAACAAGATAAGTAATAAAAAGGAAATACTTAAATATATCTAACATATAGTTGATTTTCATTCATTTCTAATTTAATAATTTATATTTGACAAACATGTCAAAAAGAAAAATAAGGGCATCTCGTTCCAAATCTAGAATTCTCTAACCACTGATTTGATGCTACAATTCATACCACTTTGGGATTGTTTGGGCTGGGCACTTTCACTCTTAAATTAGGAGGAGAAACAAAACGCTTGAGAGTTAAGATGTAATCTTCAAACCAATAAATAAATCGTTTGAAATCAAAATGAAAAATAAGAAATTCAAATGAAAGTTCAATATTGTGTTTAAAATAGTAATAAAGAAACGGAATGAAATGACATTTTAAAAATTTTAATATTTATTTTATAAAATGAATAAGAGTAATGATTTTAATATAATTTCATCAGCAATGAAGATATCAACAATAACATAGTTGATTGTGATGATGAAAGAAGCGGCAGCATTAATGGTAATATTTAAAACAAATTAATGTCACAACCATGGACAAAGGTGAATAGTAATAATATATTTGTTTATATCTAAAATAAACATTTTCCAATAATTAAATAATAAGGTTTTTATTATTTGAGGACCAAATCTGAATATTCAAAAAATAAAGGACCAAATAAATGATAATGACAAACCTAATTATAATTGGATTGTTCAAGAATAGAAAACGAAAGCAATCGCGCAAATCCTGCAATTCGGTAGTAGGGCATTCTTTTCAGAAAGTTTTTATGTATTGTGCTAGGGCATTCTTTTCTCTTGGCAGGGTGGCGCGGCGCTAATTATAACCTACCATCTTTTAGGGTTTTAACTATTCACAGGACCAGCCTATAGCATATGCCCTAAGTCAGTTTGATATTATCGCCACCATATTTTTGTTTTGCCCAAGGATCTTTTTCAAAACCAACATGAAAAAAAAAGTGCTGATAATCAAAATGATTTAGGGCTTAACACATAAGATTTAAAAACAGAATTCATGGCAGTCAATCAATCAATCAAAATCAAAGAAGCCCCGAACATGCAAAGCAAATCAAACTAAACAGATTAAATCCAAGGCCCCACATCCCAGCTTCATTGCGAAGCCATCTCATTGAGCCGTCGCACCCAGCACTTTAAATAATTTAAAAACATAAATATAATCAACAACTTCAAAATTGTACAAAAAAGGCGATGGATGCATGAAACTAACCTCCAAAAACAGTCGAAGCCAAGCTGAAGGGCTGGTGGCGGGTGGCTTGCACGTTCCAGCCAAGTACTGTCGCCGGCGGTGAGCTTCCGCTCAGGATGCCGGCGCGTGGGGGGTGGATCGTAAGCCTCATGACCTCTTCCTACAATGGAGGTTGTGAGAATAAGAACCAGCCGACGAGGAGAGATCGGAGTGCTTTTCCCTTCGGTCTCTTCTCTCCTTTTTCGGAGATGCCGTGAAGATGGCCGCGGAAGTAGGCTGCTGGGTTGTTCGTGTGCTGCTGTTATCCGGGTCTGTTTCCGACGAAAGGAGGGGGAAGGTCGTGGTTGTTGGGGCTGCGGTACGGTCGGTTTTCGGTGGCGTTGATGCTGGTTGTTGGCGGAGAGGAGGTGGAGAATAAGAAGGGAAGGGAAGAGAGGAAGAGAGAAGACGGGTTTGGGTGGTGGTTCGCCGGATTCTGGCGGATAGATAGAGAAGGAGAGTGAGGAGCAGATGAGTCTTTTTTTTCCTTCCCTGCCGCTTGTTCCTTTTGAGTGGTGTGGACGTACTTTTACTGTCCTGCCCCTCCTTTTCCTTTTTTTGTCTCCGAATCATATTTTTAGCACAAGCAAAATTTATTGTGAGTGTTCAATCACTCATTTTTATTCAATGAATTCCTTTATTTAATCTGACACTGAAGTGTTGGGTGTAGAAGAGGAGAAGATTACAGAGGAATCTTTCTACAACACATGCTTCGAACATGAAAACCTCTGGTTTTATTTCTGTATCATAGGTTATTCATGGAGGATGGTTTGAAACTTTATGGAAGTTATGGTATCAAAGAGTTAAAAATCAAGGACCAATTTACACCTTTTCTACTTAGGTTATAGACAATAAGAAGGATATTAAATATCTAATTTATTCTGATTATTGTTTATATTGAACATTATATGTATAAATCATTTATATAAATATAAAATTCATATATATCCTCAATAATAAATTTAAATTCATTCAAAATCCAATAAAAGCTCTATTACCAACAAATAAGTTTGGTTTGCATTATTCAATTATAAACATGCTTGAAAGTAGAATCTTCAATAAGCTTTTTAACATTCACAGTTGCAAAATATTCATCGTGAATTCTTTTATAGTGGTTTTTCTTGTCGCAATGAAGATAAATATCCTTGTTTTTTTTATATCCCAAGTATGCTTATATGCTTTTAATGCAAGGATTGCAGGATTTAGTCAACGCTTAACTCATGCTATATGACAAAGTTCAATTGACCTAATTTCCTAAAATAACCAATCATTTTTTATATATGGATGTTCACTTGGAAACCCATTATCATCTTACGATGGAACAATTCCTTAGAGATCTTATATCTCCTAGTCCTGCTAGCCGTATCAAATAACTCTTTGAAATGCATAATTATGCTATAAGCACTAATATTCCTATTTTATTTTTGAAGTTCACGTGATATGCTAGCTAACATCACATATTTAGCTTGCTTATGGTTATCAATGTCATTGATATTAAGTTTTAATTTTCTCATCAGTGTCCTCATTAAAGACAATAAAAATATGATTTTCAAGAATATATAATATTTTTTAGAGCAATTTTCACATTTCAATATTAGTCCAAGAAGCTTGGTTCAGTCAATTTATTACCATCAATTATGCTACGTTGAGATATATTTTCACTCATGGTAATTTTTCAACCTATTCATGTAAAGGTAATGAGTATTGGTTTCATGCTTATATATATAACCGAATTTAGATAAGATTTTTTATAATAATTTTGATCTCCCACCATTTTCTTATAAATTAATAACTCTTCATATTAATTCAAGAAATCTCACTTAGATTTTCTAGTGGTATAAGATCTTTTTTAATTTATATAGCTCAACAAATAATAATAATAATTTAAATTATATAAATAATATATCTTATCAATCACATCTCTATGTAACTCATAGATAAGTTAGTTGGCAACTCTTTGTCCAGACATAAAATGTAACTACTGCCTCTAATCTTATATAACTATATGTGACTCATCCAAATCATATAAATTTAGTTAAGTATGACTCAACTTCTATAGCATTAAATATATTTGTTTAAAGATAACCTTGAGAAGCTTAATGGGTTATTCATGAATGAAACTTTGTTTTTATGCATATAAAACTAGAAAGCAACAAATCATATTCTTAATATTTACTTACTATATTAACAAGAAATTTGTTATATTAATCAGTTCTCATTTTATGACATGATTGATATATTATACATAACAATTATATATAAACATATACGCCTAGCATTCCATTCAAATTGGATGATTATGGATATATCTAAACTAATTCCCTCAAGTCATTGAAAGAAATTAGGTGGTCAAAACCTAGGTGATTGTTGCAAATCTTCATAAGTCCTTGCGAGAATCACGATTGTATTATTTTTTGATATTTTTTCTTTGTCTTAGATTACAAAATAATTTTCCTATACAAATTTATACTTTTTTATATTACATAACATTTACATTGTTGTATAAAAAACCTCAAGTAACATTCAAGAAAAAATTGATGAGAAAAAAAATTTATAACTCAAAAGAAAAATAGAGAAAATGCAAGACATGCAGATCCTATTTAATATTACAATCATTCAACCTCCAAAAAACACAATCGCATTGGTCTTTTAAAGTCCATATTTATAGGGATGACAATTTAATCTAAACTCAATGGATATCAACCCGACTCAACCCCAATAGATGAGTATTTTTTTGGATAGATACTTTACTCGATGGGTAATGAATATGTTATGGATATTCTCAAACCCGAATAGAAACTCGACTCAAATCTAACTTGAAGTATATATTTGTATTATATAGATATTAACATAATTTTCTTGAAAATTTAATACGAAAATTAATCATATAAGGGCAAAATCATAATTTTGCCTCTTTTCTTCTTCTTCTTTACTGTTGTCAGCGACAACAAAAGTAGCACAAAGTGTCGGCCTAACTCTATACAACCATCAATGAAAAGCAATAGTCTCTCGTATAACCACCAACATCGCCAAGTGCTGTTATGGTAGGGCAATAGTCATTAGCTACTACCCCCACATCTTTAATGATTGTATATAAATTGTTGGAATTTTTTAATTGTTTTTTATTTTCTATTATTTAATGATTGTACGTAGATTGTTGGAATTTTTTAAACTTTTCAATAAATTTAATGATTGGATAAATGTTGTTGGAATTGTTTTAATTTTTTAAAAATTTTATGTTATTAAAATGGTTAGCTAATTGATTTATTGGTGTTAACAAACAGTTTTAAATTTCATGAAAAATAAAAATTATTTAAAAATAAAAAAATAGTAGCTATCATAAATAAATAAAAAAAAATAAAAAAGCTAAGATAATAATTAGGGTAAATGAATAGTTTTTAATGTGAAATATTGATATTATATATCCTTTAATATGTTTATATTAACCACTTATGATCATTTCACAAATGGTCGTATCAAAGTTCATTGAAAATTTGGTTAAATTATCATAATTGAAACTATTTGATTGGCATAGATTAAAATAAATTCAACTAGTTTGTGACAATCCAATTTAAATTATTGTATATTTGTAGGTTTAAAATTTTTAAATAGTCTCCCGTATGGGGAAGGTGCTGCCGAATTGTTTTTAATATGAATGGTTTAAGGTACCTTAGTCTTTTAATTTGTGTAGATGCCTAGAAGAAAGTCAATAGCTCGTTGAGCAGACAGGATCACTGCTAGTTCTTCTAGCAAAACTTTTGACGACCATGATTCGTTAGATGTCGACCAGTAACAAACACCTAAGACATAGGCATCCACACTTGATGAGGGCTCGTCGAGTGTGATGCCTTCATGTCAAGAGGGGTCCCTTCACAACGGGATCCATTTACCAAGAAGTATTAGGCTTAGTGAAAGAACAACCTTTCAATGTAAGTTTGTTTTTCCTTCACATTGACATGTTAATAATTTTTGAAAAAATAGTTCAAGCAATATCATGAAGATTTTCTTGTAAAAATTTTAACTACAAGGAGAAACTTGAATGGGATAGAGCCGACAATACTATTGTAAGGAGGGTTTGAGAAAATCACGCTGCAACTAGGTAAGATTGAAATCAAGATAAAAAAAATTTAATCCTTTTATTCAATTTTATTATTCATTTAATAACAGATAATTCATTTGTATCATATAGGTTACGTGATTTTTTGTACGAAAAGCAAAAGAAAACAAAAAAATATATGAAAGAAAGAGAGCTTTCAGTCTCGATTTGGAAGGATTTCAGGCCATCGTACATCTCAGAGGCCATGTGGGTAGAATATATTCAGCACGTGATGTCCGATCGTTTTGTGTGATGATCACACTTCGGTGCGGAGAATCGGAACTAGAGTGTTCACGATTCTGTTACCATGCACACTGGCGGCTCCGTGATGTTCGTTTCGCATGCGAAGTGAAAGGTGAGATTCTTTTTTAATTACATTTATTTTTTTATTTCTTGTTTTTTATAAATATATTTAACTAATAACAATTTTCTCATGTAGACTACGGTTCTTGGACGCAAACTAAGCCCGATGGAGCTTGTTGTGGAAACACACGTGCAGATTAATGACTGCCAAAAAGAGGTGCGATAGCTTGTGGATAGTTAAGCTCAGCACTTTTATGGTATGTTGTTTTCAACCATTTTTTTTTAAGTTATTATTTTTTTTTATTTTGCTAACTTATTTTTTTCATGATACATATAACACCCGGTTGAAGGAAAGACACGATGACGATCTTTCGATCCATCTGGATCTCAATTCGAATTTGTGGTTGGAGAAAGGATCGTCCTATGGACCTGATAGAAATCGGGTAAACAGTCTCCCTAATACTATGGCCGAGAACTTTTGAATGACCTATAGTGTTTCAATTATTGGATTCTCGCAATCGATTCTGAGCACTCAAACTCCGAAGTTCGAGGCGACTTTAGACCAACGAGTTAAAAATCAGACGACCCATTTTGCTATTGATTGTGAATGACTCAGTGCTGAGACGGCTAAATTCTGTTGATTGGTAATGGAGATGAGATCACATATGATTGGTACATGTGCTCCCTCTTATTTGCCCCACGGTCCAAGTGAAGACTCGCCTCCTCCTCCAGCACCTCTATTCTAGATTAATTGTATTTGAACTTATAAATGTTTAAATTTGTAAAAAACATTTGAATTTTGTATTAATTTAATTTTTTTATATTTTTGCTCAATAGATTTTGTAAAAAATATATATATTTAAATTATTACTGACGAGATTACTAACAGACTAAATTCATCGATATATTTTAGAGAGTTGAAAAATAATTGCTGCAAATGTCACTGTCATTGTTTACTCACTAACAGAATAATAGACGGTTTGTTTGACAGTTATATGTCAAATTCACCGACGGGCATATCGATAGACAAAAACAAATCATTGATGGAATGACATGTTGACATATTGAACGATGGAAGAACCGACATAATGAAGCAGGTAAAGTTTTTTTTTTTGCACCTTTTTTGTTATTAAATTCATCTATAAAATTATCACCGACAGACCATAAATCACAGGTGAAAGTTTATTCGAAAGATTATTTTTGTCCATGAGCTCATCGGTAAGTTTCATGCCGACAGACTGTGAGTATAAATATTGACAGAAAATTATGTCGATAAATCTAAAAGTTCTAGTAGTGGGAGAAGTCAGCCGGGTGTTTTCCAAAAAAAACAAAAAGGAAATTGAGTTAAGAAAGTATAATAAAATCACAGTACAATTTCCATGGATTAATTCCAACTCTTTTTTTTTCTTCCACAAATTCTTTGCATGAAAATTCTCTTCAATTGATCTCGTCTAGGATGTCAAGATGTAGGTTTCTATGGAGAAAGTTGAAGTGCTAGTTAAATGAATGATAAATTCAAGCCAAGTCTTATTCCATCTAAAACATATCTTAGGAATTTCAATGGCTTGGAACTAGAGGTGAGCAAAAAAACTGAAAAACCGATTAAATCGGAAAAAAATAACCAAAAAAACCAAACCTTGAAAAAAAACCAATTAGAATTTTGAAAAAACCAACCGGATCGGTTTGGTTTCAGTTTTATAAACTTGAAACCGAAAAAACCAAATCGAATCTAAACAAAAAAAAACCGGAAAAAACCAAGCCAAATCGGTTTAAACCGGTTTTTTCCCAAAATAAACAAATCGAACAGAAACCGGTCAGTTTGAACTGGTTTGGTTTTTTTAAAAAACTGGTTTTGGTTATTTTTTTATAAAAACAGAACCGAAAATAATCACCCCTACTTGAAACATACAAGGGAGATAGTGTTCAGGAGGTTGATGAGGGTCTCTATTATAGTTTTCCAAGAGCATGCAAAAGGGGTGACGTTGACACATGATTTGATGATCTTCGAGGAATCAACATCCAATAATATGGATTAGGACTACTTTAAGACCTGTTTATTTTTGTGTTTCAAAAACACTTTTGAAAAAATTAAAATTTTATTTTTTTCTTTGCTTCAAATTAATATTTTTTTGATGTTTTCAAATCATTTTGATGCGCTGAAGTCAAAATTAATTTTTTAAAAATAAAAAAAATATTATTTTGATGCATTTCCGAGTGAAAAGCACTTTAAAAAGCAATCGCAACCATAACCATACTCTCAAACACCCTGAGAAGACCCCAACATTGTATGTAAAATGATGTTACACTCTCTATCTTTCTTGATCATGACAAGAGAAGCCATTTCTCTTTTGAAGTATGAATGACATCCTCTCTCTCTCTCTCTCTCTCTCTCTCTCTCTATATATATATATATATATACACACACACACACACACATATATACATACACTTTTTTTCTTTGGTTTGTCCTATCATGTCATCTTACCAGGCTCCGTACATGAGATGGATTTCAAAATAAATTAATTATGGATTGAACTAACATAACCACATCGATCTAGGAGATTCTTTTGTGATATTATTGATCCGATCAAAATCTAATTTGACTCGACAAAAAATCAAGACAATGTCATTTTAATGTTGTTTTAATATTAAAATGATATTATTTTGCATTGATCCAGGTCAACCTAAATTAACTTGCTTAACCCATGACCTTAGTCATGGGCTCAACTAAGTTTGATAACTTTTTGTTATTGAACCTATTTTTTTTTTTAATAATACGATAATAAAAACAAATGTTTGCAGGAAAGACAATGAATAAAGTTATAGATAAAAAATATGTTTTTTACATCAAAATTGTCTTTTCTAGTTTTTTCTTTTTACAATAAACAACATAGCTCATTGAATTTAAAGAAATAGCAATTAGAAAAAAAAGTTTGGAAAAAAATTAACAATTATATATTTTAATAAAAAACCTAATTTTCTTATTGATGTATTTCTTTTATTATTTTGATGAAACATGTTTTCTTTGTGAGAAACATTGTTTTAAGCAAAAACTTATCATGGTTATGAAATCAAGTTTCAATAAAAAAAAATATAATCATAAATTGATCATGTTTACGCACCTATATGAAAAAATGTTAGAATAATAAATTAAAAATAAATTAAAAAAATAAGAAATTAAGAAAAAACAGATATTTTATTCTTATTCAATTTCAATAAGCAAGTTATTTTAAAAAATCTGTATATTGACCTAATACATAATTATCTGTAAAGCAATTGATAATATCATCATAGAAAAGCCCGAATTTTCTTTATAACAATGACATGATTTTTTTATTTGTGGCATGTTTTTTAAATAAAAAGATAGCAATAATTAAAAAAAAGGTTTTGTTGAAAATTCAATCATTTGAAATAAGTTGAAAAAATATATATTTTTTAATTTAATGCACCTCTTTATTGTTTAAACAAAAAAACATGTTTTTTAATCAGAAATAATGTTTTTTAAATATAAACACATCATAATCTCAAAAGCAAGTTTTAATAAAAATAAAATATTAAAATAACATCTTAATATTTTGTACATGAGTAAAGGGAAAGAAAATTAATTAAAGTGTAACATAATATAAAATATATATTAAAAATAAGAAAAATAAAAATTTTATTTTCATTGAATATTCATGAGCATATTTGTATTTGTATTTTTTTTTTTTTGCATATTAGATATATAACAATTAAAAAATAAATTATTAATATTCCCACAAAAACCTATAACATTACTTAAGAATATGGAAAATGTGAAAAAATAATTTCAATATCATAGCGTGTTTAACTAAAAATCTAAAAACAAATTGGAAGAATATATAAAAAAGAGGATAGGTGCTTGGGCTAAGAAGGTTTGATAATTTAGCCTTATAGGTCCATGCATGCCAACCTTTTTCATTTTGTCTTCCTTTTATTTATTTTTAAAAATAAAACAAAAAGATGATATGTTGTTTTCAGTAGCAAATAATGTGTTATTTACCGATTTAGATTCTGCTCACACGAGAAGTAGTTAGAAAATCAGACCTTGTATTTTTTTATAAGATCCCGTCTCTTTTGTTTTTGATTTGATCAAAGTGCCTTATAAGATCTTGTCTCTTTTGTTTTTTTGCTTAAAAAGAAAATTTTTTTTAAGGTTTCAAATCGTTTTGATGTACTGATATCAAAAGGAATTTTAAAAAAATAAGAAAACTTCATTTTGATCTATTTCTATACGAAAACACTTTGAACCGCTATTATTACCACAATCTCAAACTCACCTCTCCGCTCACATGAGAAGTAATTATAAAGTCAGACCCTGTATTTTTTTATAAGATCTCGTCTCTTTTGTCTTCGATTTGATCAACGTGCCTTATAAGATACCGTCTTTTTTGTTTAAAATGAATTTTTTTATGGTTTCAAATTTGTTTAATGTGCTGATGTCAAAAAAGAATTTTTAAAATTTTTTTTTTCATTTTGATCCATTTCTATGCAAAAAGCACTTTGAATCGCCACTATTACCACAATTTCAAACACACCCTTAGATTCCGCTCAAATGAGAAGTTGTTAGAAAATCAGAACCTGTATTTTTTTATAAGATCTCGTCTCTTTTGTCTTCGATTAGGCCCTGTTTGTTTTTGCATTTCAAAAGTACTTTTGAAAAAAAATAAAATTTTTTTATTTTTTATTTGCTTTAAATTAATATTTCTTTGATATTTTCAGATTATTTTGATATATTGATATAAAAAATGATTTAAAAAAACATCATTTTAATATATTTTCAAGTGAAAAATACTTTGAAAAGCAACCATAAATCCATAACCACACTCTCAAACGAGTTTAAGTATCTGAAACAGGATTATCTTCGCAAACAAAATCTTGATCTGCCGAGGAAGCTGAACCAAGCAAAACTATATTGCAAGCTGACGATTCAAAACATTTTTTAGAGCTCACAAGTGAAAAGCCAGACTTGAAGTAGAAATTCAAAAACTAATGGAGATTAAAGAATCTGTTCTTTCTTAAATAACAGGTGGATTGAAATAACATAACAAAGATTAACAAGTTAGGATTATTTCTAAATTTTAATTTGGGATTTTTTAAAGTTTTTTAAAAATAACTAATTGTTTTTCAAGAAAACAAAGAGATAAGAGAGAGAAACGCCACCAAATAAAGAGAAGATTGATATTTTATTTGGTCAATTTTTTTATTTAACATATGGGTAATTTAATTATTATATTATATTTGAAATTTTATGTTGATACAAGAAGTAAACTGTAATATTTCAAATCATGATGGATATGTGAAAAAATAACCAAATTACCTATAAACACCTTAAATTTCAATGAATCAATTTCTAACCCCAAAACATTCTTAATTTTTTTTAAAAAAAACACAAAATTAAACCAAATAAAAAATTCTTTATTAATTTCGGTTTAGTTTTATCAACAAGATGGAAATTAAAAAACACCTAGATAACACTTATCCAGTCAAAAAGAATCCATTGACACTATTTTTATTTTTTTTTGCTAGAATATGACTAGTTGACTACTTTCTCTCTTCCTTTTTATTTTTTTGATAACTTTCTCTCTTTTCTAAAATTTAAGAGACTGTAAATGAAATGTAAAACTAAAACATGAAACTCTCAAAACACAGGGATTAAAAATAAAAAAAATAAAAAATATTAGGGACAAAGTGTATTTATGCACACCTAATAAACAGTAAAAAGAAAAGGAAGAAATTTGGTTTTTGTTGTTTCAGTATTTAACTAATAAAATTAAATCTTTTTATTGAAAAGCAAGCATTTATTAAAAGTATAATAATGTATCATTCGAACCAAAAGGAATAGTCAATCTTTAAATCGTATTAACATTACATGCAAGGATTAAATCAAAAATAAATTAATTGACTGCAACAAATAATTACCAAAGAAAAAAACACTCAATCAGGCGCATTATAGTAGTCAACTCTACACTCCACCTAAGTCTAGAGCAATAAAATAAAGAGAAGTAAAATGACATTTAATTTAGTTTATAGTAGATGGCATGCCCGTGCGCCGTGGGCTTGTTGCATGTCTGTACATTGTCGCGGGTTTATAAAAAAAATCTTAACAAAAAAAAAAAAATTATCAACCAATTCAATATTAAAAAACTAAGACTGTTGCCATTCACAGTGTTTTCAAGAAAAAAAGTACAAAACTAAATTCTCAACTAATTCAATATTAAAAAAATAAAATCGACAAAGATAATTTTGAAAAAAAATCATAACAAAAAAACGAAAGGAAAAAAAACCATGTAGGGAAACTTTGTAGCAATCTATAGTGTTTCGTGAGGAAATTTGTAGTTGTAATTATCAACCAACTCAATATTAAAAAAATAAAATCAACAAAGACAATTTTGAAAAAAAATCATAACAAAAAAAATCATGTGGGGAAAGACTGTAGCAATCCACAGTGTTTTAAAGAAAAAAAAAGTACAAAGCTAAATTCTCAACCAGCTCAATATGAAAAAATAAAATCGACAAAGACCATTTTGAAAAAAAAAACCATGTGGGGAAACACTGTAGCAATCCACAATGTTTTAAAGAAAAAACTACAAAACTAAATTCTCAACCAGCTCAATATTAATAAAATAAATTCAACAAAGAGAATTTTGGAAAAAAAAACATATGGGGAAACACTATAGCAAAACAAAAACTACGTGGAAAAACATTGTAGCAATCTATAGTGTTTTAAAGAAAAAACTACAAAGCTAAATTCTCAACCAGCTCAATATGAAAAAAATAAAATGGACAAAGACCATTTTGGAAGGAAAAAAATCATAAAAAGAAAGGGAAAAAAAACCATGTGGGGAAATATTATAGTAATCCATAATGTTTTAAAGAAAAAAACTACAAAGCTAAATTCTCAACCAGTTCAATATTAAAAAAAAATCAACAAAGATAATTTAAAAAAAAAGAAAAAAGAAGAAGACAATCTTGGGGAAAAAAGAAAAAAAATCGAAAGAAAAAAACATATGGGGAAAGCTATAGTGCTTTCCCCACGCGTTTTAGAGTGTTACTTAATTATTATTACAGTGTGTCCGAGTATATCACAATAGTAAAATACACGTTGAAATGGAACACACTACAATGCAACTACGTGTAGAGCAACAATAAAAAAAAAATAGTGAAATTGCATCTTGTTTTAGTTTATACTGCTACGTATTATGCCTAAAGCAACAATAAAAGGGTATAAAATATAAAAGTGAAATAACCTCTAGCACAGTTGAGAGAGTCACATATATTATCTAGGAAATACGAGTCAAGTCACAGATGCCATATGCGACTCAACTATCACAAATACCATCTACGACTTGTGTGTCGCAGATGCTATCTACAACTCCTCTAATAGAGGCGTCGAGGGGCAGTCTATTTTGCCATTAACTCCCTGTCAAAAAACAACAATTCACATAATGACAAATAACTAGTTCTCCACTATTAAAACACAATTCACTAAGCAACATATAATATAGTAAATCGCAAATAACAAATGTACACTGACATTTAAAACAACATAACTTTTATTAAAAATTAAAGTAACTATACATCTATCAACAATTATCATAACATATAATAATATTTAATTATATATAATAATTTCTCCATCTCGTCCAACTCGAGGTCGGGTCTGTAATATCCATGTAGGTTTGAGGAGGACTAATATCATCTCAACTCGTGGATGGACTTGGGACGCTCGTGGACGGGCCTAGGATGCTCGTGGACGGGCCAGCATCCCCAACACTCCTATGATAAGCAATCTCATCTTTCGTTAATGGTGTTTCAAGACGCCTAACCTCCCCAATCTCTTGAAGTCCACCATAACATAAATTGAGCGTGGTGTTGGCCACAATACATCTCATCTCATCGACACTTTTACAGATAGTCGTTGCTGTTTTTCGAGCTTCCTATACCTAGTAATTAATCTATATACATAGACTAAAAGCCAATTAGTAGTCATTATCCATAATAAATTTATTTTGGTATTTAATAAATATAAAATAATATTGCATATCAATCGATTCTGTCTCAAATACCGATGGCATAAAGCATCGGGTTGCATAGACGTCTCGGGAAATGCTATCATGTCAATGTAATGAAATGACACGTAATAGACATATACCATATTATGTAGATATCTATATCAATCGTAGGTTGCCACTCCTCGAAAACACGATCTCTCATAACATCTCAGAGATCAAGGTAAGATGCATGAATTACCTATTAAATCCATTTGCGCTTACCCTAGCAACTAACATTGTGCAACTCCTCTCTGGTATTAACATAATCAAATATATGCTGAGATAGTTCAAATTATCGCATAACCCGATCTAGATAATGCATCTTAACAATGTTGAAGCAGAGGGACTTATGCTAACCAAATGTTAGATTTCTCATGGCATAAATGCGAAGTTGAAAGTATCAAATACTTCGCATATGGCATTTATGTGTGTGTACATATATATATTCAACAAATGACTATGGCAGCCAATGCCTACAAAACCCAAACAGGAACCCCAGACAAAGCTATTGCTGAGCTCCTTATTGCTGGTTTCTCTGGCCAGTTAAAAGGATACCAATTGGAGTATAAGATGAAAGTATTACATAAGCAGAAGAAATAATGCAATTGTAATTAGATAAATAATTTTTAGAAAAATATTAATACGTGGCGTTGTTACACCTTTTCCATAATAGCCGAGCTATTCTTTGGACCAGTAGCCCGCAGGATAAGGTTTCCAGCCGATATACTAATTTGGAAATTTGAAAACTTTCTGATGCGAATGAACAAGACAAGCCAATAATGTCAGGATCCTTGATCAAACACAGAGCATACTTAAATTTTTCAATTGTATAAAGTAAATGTAAATTAAAGCATATAATGAAATAAAGTTTAAGGAAAAGAACCTTGAATTTGTATTAATACAAGCAGGAGATAATTTTCAGGAGATATGGGTTACAATTTTGGAATTTGTCTTGGTTTTGGGTACAAAGCAGGAAATTAATTGATGCAGTTTGAAAATACAGAGGAATATGATTCGTCTGCAGAGAAACTTGTTATGGTTATAACTAGTTCTCCCTTGGAAATGGAAGAGAGTCTTCTTTTATAGATGAAGACAGCCTGGAGAGCTTTGAACTTTGCACCGAAAGTTGTTTGGCTATTTGTATGAGTGGACTCTGAGTGGGGAACACCTTTTAGAAGTGGGAGACATCTTTTGTAGTGGTGGGGACCACCTTTTGTAAAGAGAAATCTGCATTGAAAGCATTTTAAAATCTGCACCAAAAGCATTTTTCATCTTATACTCCCTGATCCAGTGATCACGAGTCTAGGTGTGCCTCTTTAGAAGGCAGCAGGACCTGTTTTGAAGGAATTCGTGGGTTAGGAAATCAGGGATGGAATTCCAATCTCCTTTAATGTATATAATATCGAAATCAAAGATGCTTAAAATAGCTTGCCATCGGGCAAAAATCTGTTTTGAAGCAAGATTTTAGACATCTTTTTGTAAAACTTCTTTTGCAAATTTGCAATCAACACATAAAAGGAATTTTTTGATTTAATAAATCACTTTGAATTTTTGTAATGCAAAGAACAATTAAAAGAATCTCCTTTTTTATAGTGGAGTAGTTTTTCTGGCAATCATTCCAATGGGCGGAGTTGTACTGGAGGATTTGTTCTTTGTTATTTTGGACTTGTTTAAGAGTCCCACCATATCTTAGGTGTGAGGCATCGGTCTCGACGATCTTAGGAGCTAATGGGTTAGCTAAGTGGAGGAGAGGAATGCTTTGGACCTATGTTTTGATTTGTTTAACGAGGTTGGTATGGAGGTCAAACTGAAGAATCAGGTTGGTTTTTAACCTGTCATGTAAAGGTTTGGCAAGACGACCAAGGTTTGGATAATAGTCTAGAACATAATTAAGATTGCCTAAAAACCTTTGTAACTAGGTTTTATCAGTAATCTTAACTGGGAATTTATTTGTAAAGGATAAAGATCTTTGTATGGGTGCTACAGTACCTTGGCAAATATAATGGCCTAGGAAATGGACACGGGTTTGAAATAGATTTTTTTTTTTATTTAGAAACAACTAAACCATTTTGTTTTGCAGTATGAAAGAATGTGTGTAGATGTTTGAAATATTGATCTATGGAATGAGAAAAAATGAGAACATCATCAATGTAAACAATGCAGAATTTTGAATATGCATTGAAGATGTCATTCATGATGCGTTGAAATTCGGATGGTGCATTTTTTAAACCAAAGGGCATGACATTCCATTCATATTGGCCAAAAGGAATGGTGAAAGCAGTTTTATATCGATCATTGGGATTAATCTAGATTTGCCAGAAACTAGATTTCATGTCAAATTTAAAAAAGATAAATGCAGAATGTAATTTTTGCAATAAATGCTTTTTTATTTGGAATTGGATACCTAATCCATTTTAGAGCAGAATTTAAAGGTTTGTAATTGATCACGAGTCTAGGTGTGACTCTTTACAAACACCAACCTCAATACCTTAGAAAAACAGCTTACCCGACTAGAAAAACAAATACAAAGAACCTCTACCAGTTCAGTTGACATTAAACCCTCAACCGACCTAAAATGAATGATGTTATGATTAATATCTTTTGTAACGACAAAGAATGTTTTAAGTGAAATGCATGTGTTAAAAATAGAGGCTCGAGTTTTGCCTATAATATGCAATTTTGAATTGTTAGCAACATAGAGTTTTTTCAGAGGTAGTTTGTAAAAATCGTTTTGAAACTACGCCTTCTTTAATGCAATTTAAATCTGCACCGGTGTCAAATAAGGCAATAATGTCGAGTTTGAAATCGTCTGAAAAGACTAATGTAATTTTAATCAAATATTTTTTGGAAGATATTTGAGTTAATACATTCAGGAAATCATCAGGAATATGTTCAATGTTTGTGAGTGCATGTGGTAATGCATGAGACTCAATAGTTTGGTCTTCTGGTTCGGATTTAGTGTCAGACTGACTCTCAATTTTGGACAGAAGATGTTGTAATATGACACAGTCTTTTTGTTGGGTTTGTTTCAGGGTTTGCAACTCGGATTTGAGGGTTTTGATCTCAAAATATAATTCTGGGATTGTGTCTGTGGTTTTGGATTTCTTCTTGTTAAGGATCTTTGTAAGATCATATGTATTGGTACTGGTGGAGGGTAATAGAGAGCGGTTTTGAGGGTTAGATGGAAGGTGCCCTAGTTTGTTGAAATCTTTCAACAGTTTATCTAAATAGGTTTTTTGGAGCTGAGAATCATCAAGTCTATTGATGGCCTCAAGGATGAATTCTTGGTCTTGAGTTAAGAAGTTAATTTGTTTGGAATTTGTAGAGGTATCAGAAGTAGCACTGGAAGTTGCTATTTCATCTATTTGAAATTCTTCTTCAGAAGTGTCGGAAAGAGAAGGGTCTGTGTCTGTGACTTTGATGTATAGGTTTTGTAGTTGGTTGATGGTTTCTTCATCTAGTTGAAGCTCATGGAGTTTGGTATTGATTTTGCAGAAACGGGAAGTATGTCATTTCTGATTGCATTTGTAACAGGTAATGTTTTTTAGGTCAAATTTTGGTTTTGACTGGAGAGGCTTATGGTTTTTGGTAAATTTCTTGTGGGGCTTTTTATAGTAGGTTTGTTCTTGTTTAGAGTGAAATTGCTTTCGGTATCTATGGGCTGATCGTTTGTAAGGAGGTTTTTGACTTGTGTAGGTTTTGGGTTTTGAGTAGTTTCCACTACATGAAGGTTTTTTGGTTGAAAGGCCAAACTGGTGACAAAAACTACCAAGTTCTTGCCTAATACGTTTCATTTCCCACTTTATGTGTTTTTGGAGTTTGAGATCCTGGCAAATCTTAAGACCTTCTTTTTGGGTGAAGCTCACAAGTTCACCATATGTAAGATGGTCATAAGGTATGGTTTTGGTGGTAAAGGTGTCTTTGATTTTATTTCTGACCTTTTCTCTTAAGAGAATGGGTAGGCCTGCAAGGAATTTTTCTTTCCAAAAAGGTTGGTTTGAATTTTCCCTAAGTATGACGCGGGTAAGGAAGGTGTTTTTGTACCATTGAAAGTCACTTAGCTTCTTATACCTAAGATTGGAAAGGAGTTCAGCATTTTTATCTTTCAAATGGGAAGGGTCTCCGACAAAATACAAGGAAATTGTAAGAATAAGGATTGACACAGCTTCTTAGATAGTGTTTTCAGATGGGTCAAGGATGGGTGTTTGGTCTTCATATGTTTGGAAGGAGTTTATGATATGTAGGTGATCGGTTTCAGTAAGATGGTAATCCCACCATCCTTTTAACTAGTCAGAGAAACCAGTAATAAGGAGCTCAACAAAAGCTTTGTTTGGGGTTCCTGTTTGGGTTTTGTAGGTATTGGCTGCTATAGTCATTTGTTGAAGGATGTTAAGGATATTGAATTCGGACATTCCATCTATATTCTATTCATAGAGGGAACATGTATTATATTTGTGTTGAGTAAGGTTATTTGGTTCAGTAGATATGGAAATATCTAGGGCAATGGTTGTTTTGGGAGTTTGCCAGGTAAGTCTGTTTAGTTCAATAGGTTGGTTTGGAGAAGTATCTTCATCAGAAGACTCCCTAGGACTGTTTTGTAGGGTATTGACTTGATTTGTGGATGTGGAAGGGTTGGTTGTTTGTGGTGTGTCTGGGACAGTTAAAGATGAACTGTCAAGGTGTTGTAAGTGTGTTTTGATAGCTCTAAGAGAATCTGTTTGGTTTTCTTGGATTTGTGTTTGGCTTGTTTTTGTAATTTGATAAGGTTTGAAAGTCACTTAGCTTCATACACCTAAGATTGGAAAAGAGTTCAACGTTTTTGTTTTTCAAATGGGAAGGGTCTCCGACAAAATACAAGGAAATTGTAAGAATAAGGGTTGACACATCGTATTGGATAGTGTTTCCATATGGGTCAAGGATGAGTGTTTGGTCTTCATATGTTTGTAAGGAGTTTAGGATATATATAAACTATATAATTAACTTTAAAATAACAAAAAATTAAATACATTTGTAATATATACCTGATACGACTGCTATGCATCCAACTCATCCCGATAAAAACTTGTGGATATGAGCGAGATTTACTGTAAAATGTTTAGCCCCATACCATCTGACAAGACAAGCCACAAAGTTAGCAGTACATTTTTTACATTCAATTTATAATTTAACCTAAATCAATAACAACATTTCAAACATATAATTTTGTTAATTCACAATCAACAACAATCTAAAATAATTGATAATTAAACAAAATAACATGATTATATGTAATGTACAACTTCAATTACATCTAATTAACCTAATTCCTAATTCAAAACCTTAACATTCAATAAAATCAAATTAACACTAATTAAACATAAATTACATCAAATTAATTAAAGGGGAGTGTTTAATATACCTCTAGGAGTGAAATATGGGTGGTACGAGTGATCAGTGGTGGTTGGTTTAGTCGAAAAACCCAACTCCCGCCGCTGATAGAGAGAGAAAGCTTAGCTGCCGTAGGTTTTGCTAAAGATAGAGAGAGATGAGTGTTTTAGGTTTTTAGGAGTTGTTTTTGGTTGTGGAGAGAGAGAGAGATTTTGGACGGTTGTCACGGGGCGATGTTAGGACTAACACACTTTTAAGTTCTTTCTTGAGAGGTATGTTGTTGGAAGGGAAAGGGTTTTGGTTTCATCATAAAATTATGATTAAGGTTCAAGAATCGCTACCTAATATCAAGGTTACTAGGAAACTTAATGATTTGCGAAAGTCCGGGTAAAGAATTGGAAGTGCAAGGAGAAGACACATCACCTAGTGCACCCTACCTAAGGTAAGCTGCATTGTTGTTTGATTGTTTTTCTACGTCAAGTTTCTATTCGTTGGTATTTTTCTAAGGTCCAAGGCAATTCTCCTTTCGTGAGGAAATCTCTTACCTTATCGGATTTGATCATAATTATTCTAAAGTTAAAATTTTTGCATCACTTTTATTTTGCACTTGGTATTTTTAATACTTGAGGATATACTCTATTGTGTATTTTTATACCCTCCAAATATTAAAGTCTACATCTAAACCCTAATATCAAATAAACAAAATGATTGGTAAAGGGTTTTTGATATTTTGGTAAAATACTAACGGATAATCATAACTGGTTACGATATCTGTCTTTTTTTGCTTCTTTTGAAAAAATACATGAGAAAGATGAAATTTTTTTTTTATGAAAATATGCTTGTAAATTTTTTTATGATTTGGCCGTATGCATGAAAATAAAACATTTTTTTGTTTTTTGAAAGGGAAAATCAATTTAAAAGTTTTGAGATTTTTTTTGAATTTTTGAAAGAAATGTTTCGGAGAAAACCAAATATTTTAATACCGGATCTGTAACTTATAATGTAAAAATACAACCCAATACTATATAAAATTGGTAGAAAAACATGCGAGAAAATCAGAAATATTTTGAAAATGACCCTTGGAATTTTTTATTTTTTTAATATATATATATATATATTATAATTATTATTATATTATTATTAAATATATTGGGCTGGGCCGGACCCAGCCGGGTTGGGTCGATATTATCCTAACGGATCCAGTCTCTTCTTTTCATTTTTTGTCTGGGCCAACACAAGTCCGACCCAAACTTGAGGGGGAATTAACTGCTCCCCCCTGGTGTCCTACATGCAGTATGAATTATCGTTCTATATGCAAAACGATGGTGGGGGGGCAAAGGAGAAGAGGAAGGGAGGAAGGGATTACCTGGCATGGGGAGCTATTGGTGGCTTGTCTAATGTGTGACTGGTGGTGGTGGTGCTAGTGGAGGAGTTAATGGCCGTGGTTGGTTGTTGGAAGATGAAGAAGAAGGTTTGCAGAGGAGAGAGAGAGAGAGAGAGAGAGAGAAAAGAGCTTGTGGTGGAGATGATGGTGGTCAAATCGGTGATGAGGGTGCTGGTGTCTGAAGGCCACGGTGGAGAGAGAAACAAGCTTGACAACACAGTCACCATGTGAGGTGGTCATGTGGTTGCTTGTGGTTAAGATGACGGTGGTCAAACCGGTGATGAGGGTGCTGATGTCTGAAGGCCACGGTGGAGAGAGAGAGAGAGGAGAGAAAATTCATGGTGGTAGCAAAAATAGGGAGGAAGACTGATTTTTTATTGACTTTGAATCTGATTTTCTCCTTCCTTGAACTATGAAATCCACCCCTATTTATAGGGGGTGGAAGAGGAACATGTTGTCTTTTATGATGCCAAATCTTGGCCCTAAATTCAGTTGGGAAGGATCCTAATCATTGTCTCAAAGTAGGTACCAGGAACTGTCAAATTTGGCGGTTAAAGGCTGCCTGAGTTGACCTCTTTAGGGCGGCGTCACAGCCGTTATAATGTCAATCGGCCAGAAAAAACTATACTAGGGTGTAATTAGATGTCAGGTGATCATTTTCATGCAAGTTTTGTTAAATTTGATGGAGAAATAAAGCATTAAATGCCCCTGAAAAGTAGACTCATAAACAGTCTTTTTGGTGGAATTTCTGAAGAAAAAGATGGACAGTAACCAAAACGACGCCATTTTAGTAAAGTTCATTTTAGTCCTTCAATTTATGATTTTTTTTAATCATACCCCTTACTGGTTTCAAACTTTTAATTTTATGCAATTTTGCCCTTGACGAACTTCAATTTTAGTCCGAGATTTTAGCGCCTTTTTCATGTTGGTCCTTAGTTTTGAATTTTTTTAATTTAGCCTGTAATTGACCATTAAACTTTTAAATCTCTTCAATTTCACCGCAAATTTCATCCAATTGGGTCCCTATAGTCCGATGCATTTTGCAGATTGGTCATTAACTGTAATTTTCTTCAATTTAACCCCTAATTGATCCCAAAACTTTGATTTTCTTGCGATTTTACCCCTGATTTTGATCATTTGACTTGGTAAAAATTAAATTTGGTCTTCTAAAATTTTTATTTTCTTCTTGTTTGAGAGTGTGGTTGTGATTACTTTTTAAAGTGTTTTTCGTGTCGAAATGCATCAAAATGATGTTTATTTTTAATTTTTAAAAAATTATTTTTGAGATCAGCACATCAAAATGATTCAAACATACCAAAAAAATTAATTTTTAGTAAAAAAATTTAATTTTTTCACCAATTAAACCGCTAATAAAATTAATTTGATCCATTTAAAGTATAATTAACTCCTTGCACCCAATTAAATCTTTCAATTGGACTCAAATTAATTCTTAAACATAATTAAACTTTAATTTGGCTTATGATAAAATCATATTGGCCTATTAGAAATCTAATTATGTCCTTAGGCTTAATTTTAAGCAAATTTGTCCCAAAATCATTTAATTTAATCTTGAATTTGCATTGTCTTTTTAGTTTTGGGTGTAATGGGGGTACAGTTAGGCTTGCAATTTGTCCAAAATTGTAGCTTAATCTTCCTATGTGTTTGAAATCCTTCCTCAACTAGCATTTCTCATGTTGCCAGTCTCCTTGCTATTATTATTTTATTTTTATTTTGGAAAGAAAAATGTGAATTTAGGGAATAACTTATAAATGAGTTATGGCAACGGTGGTGAGAGGGGAGAAGCGGAGGTGGGGGGAGATAGAGAGAGAAGGAAAGGAGAGAGAAAAAAAATACATGGTCTTTAATTCGAAACAATTTGCATATAACATCTATGATTCGGTTAAGTATGCTAGTTTCCCAAATATTTTTTTCAATTATGTTACTTTACTAATTTGTTTTGCTGCTATATATTATGCCTAAAGCAACAGTAAAAGGGCATCATGTTTTAGTTTATGGTGTAATGTAACTAGATAAGAGGCCCTATAATGTTATGGCCGGGCTAAATTTTTCCTAGTGAAAAAAAAGAGATAAGTAGGCGATGAAAATGTTTCTAAAGAAACAAAAACATTTTGGTAAAAAACAATGACTAATTCAAAAAAATAAATGCTTGTCATTATTATATAAAAAAATACCCTCTAAATATTCTTAAAATATCTCAAAGATCTCATTTAATAACAAAACAAAAACTGAATGAGAATGAGATAACCTCATAAAAAAGAAAAAAAATAAAAGCTCAATTACTAGCGAATCAAACAGACTTGACTCAAATTGCAATAGGACAAAAAGACTTGACTAGAGTTAGCATGTCAAACCCACGACCCGGTTATGAGATTGAGATAACCCTGTACAAAAGAAATCGGATAAAATAATGGAGATCAACTCTCAAGCAAATTAAATAAAGGAAAGATAGAGAAAAGTTGAAAAAAATCCAAGTTAACCCGGGTTAATTCGACTAATCCAGAGAATGAGATAATCCCTTAAAAAGGATGAAACCAGAAAAAAGTAATTTTAAAAAAGAACTAAAAAAAGACTACAGTCAAATAAGGTTAATTTTTAAAACCTGTTACTTGGATCATAATAATGGGTGATGTAGCCGAGCTTGTAGAAACTAGGGGTGTTCAAAAAAAACCGAAAAATCGATTAAACCGAGAAAACCGGAAAAAAAAATAACCGAAAAAACCGAACCGTGAAAAAAAACCAATTAAACCGATTAAAATTTTTAAAAAATCGACCGGTTCGGTTCGGTTTCGATTTTTTAAGCCTGGAACCGGAAAAACCAAATCGAAAAAAACCAGAAAAAAAACCGAGCCAAACCGAAAAAACGGAGCCAAAACCGAGCCAAACCGGAAAAAACCGAGCCAAATCGAGCCAAACCGGTTTGAACCGGTTTTTGCTCTAAAAAACCGAACCGAACCGAACCGAAACCAGTCGGTTTGAACCGGTTTCGGTTTTTTTTTTTTTTTTTAAATCAATTTGGTTACTTTTTTTGATAAAAACCGAACCGAACCGAACCGTGAACACCCCTAGTAGAAACAAGAGGTTTCGAGCATTCAGGAGACGATTTGACACTACTATGTGAGGGTCTGACCCAAACAAACTATGTGAATGACATAACATATGTTTTTTTGAACCGGTGAGATATGTCTAGACCCAAGAAGAGATTTGCTCGCTCCATACCAGGTTAGCACCTTAAAACAAAGATAACAGAAGATTCAACTGTTGGATTAGACTCAACTTTTTTCATGTGATTTTTCATGAATTTTTTCTTATAAAAAGCCACTATGTCACTTATCGAACCGTTAAATCTCACAAAATTAGGCCATAAGTTGCTGTTTAGGATAATTTTATTATTTTTCCTAGGTTTTTTTCATATTTATTGTTTTAATTTGGATTTTATTTTAATTTCTCTTATGCTTTTGAATTCCTATTTGTTTCCTAGTATGATTTTTTTTTTGTCAATTTAATGATCTTTGTAAATCTCCTAAGAAGGTAACCACCATACACTTATTTTTTAGAGAATAAAATTGTGAATTTAGGGTTCATATTTGCAACCCTTTCTGCTTATTAATTTTTTTTTTAATATTTTTTTATGTCATTGCTATCCTGGTAGTTTTTACTTGTGTCAATTGATATCAGAGCCCAACAATACCAAGTTATTTGCTTGTTATATATCGTAATTATATGAAAATTTATTACTTGTTATGTGTTGCTATAAATATGGTTGGAGAGGTTATAGAGTAGGGTGTGGTCAATGAGAGGATGATATGAATATTTTTTAGGAGAGAAACGTCCAGGATTTGATTATCAAGAAGAGGGTGACCTTATGTCCCTAGCCATTATTAGAAACCAAATGCATGATAAGAGGAGATAACCTTTAAAGCAAGAAAAGATCAAATTCATATATTTTAGTTTTGTGTCAAAATTCCAAATGCTTTTTAGGTGTTTTTATATGGTTTTGATGTGTAAAATATAAATTAAAAATATAAAAAATAACATTTTAATATATTTTTAATTAAAAAATATTTTTGTAAAGCATCCTGAATTGTTTACCAAACACACACTAAAAAATGTTTGATATTGATGGAGCTTCTACTTTTTGCCCAACCATGGAGAAAAAACAGTTTGGTTATAAAATAGTTTCTGCTTTTTTGCGTTGGACTCCACATATAATTGCATTTGATTTTATATAAACTAAAAATAATATGTTTTTTATTTATGTAGATTTACTTTTCATTTACTTTACAAATACAAATTTATCTTAAATTTTAGTTTTAACTAAAAATATAATTTTTAAATCTATTTTTTTAAAATTACTAATGTTTATTTATTTAATTTATTTATTTTTTTAAACCAATACCGCTATAAAAAACACATTAAGATATTAGTGTAACTCTTACTTCTTGTAATAATATTAAAAATTTATATAATTATTAATTTTAAAATTCATAAAATCAAGCTACCAGATACTTACGTTAATAAAAAAAAACACATCAATTTTTTTTAAATAAAAAAGCTGACTCTTCATTCTCTTTTGAATCTGTCTCATATTTTGATTTGTACTCCAGTTCAGATAAAGCTCGGATTTATCCTCTTGATTTTTTTATCCTCTTGACTTTTCCATGAAATCTGAGTAATATTTACGTTTCTTTGCTTCTCTTTAATTGTGTCGCATGCATTCTGGAGAGAGATCTGTATCATTTCAGTTTGGAATTGGATCTCCATTAACTACCAAACTCGCTGACGAATACTAGATCGATCTTGGAAAGCGAAAGTGAAAATGGACAACGGAGATATTGAAGGTGGTGGTGGTTTAGAAGACGAATTCCACACCAACCAGAGTGGTCGCAAATACAGGCCTGTGGTGGCTCACGATCCCGCCGTCCTTGAGATGTCCTCCATTCCTCCCGGATCCTCCTCCTCCAATCACCAATCTAGCCTCAAGTAAAAAAAAAATGAAACCCCTTGTTTATTATTAATTACTTTAAACAAATCATTATCGAAATCCCTTTGTTGTTCACTGGCAGGAAAATCATACCAGGAGGTTCCACCCAAGCAAAAACAAACACGAATACTGATGGTGTGAATGATAATAGTACAAATGGGTCAGAGAGGGAGCACAAGTTGGAATTGTTTGGTTTTGATTCCCTTGTCAATATTCTTGGTCTTAAGAGGTACCATACGATATCTACCTACTTCATTCTTTTTAAGATCTATTGCATTGTCATCTTGTGTTTTTATTGTTTACTTGCTGCTGCTACTTTTTCCCCCCCCAGCATGACAGGGGAGCAAGTAGCCGCACCGTCTAGTCCCAGGGATGGTGAAGATGGTTCTATCTCTTTTGATCGAGATCGCCCAAGGGTATATGCTACCTGCTTTTTATTACCATTTTCTTGAATTGCATTGCCTTGCAGGTGGACAACAACTATTAAGTTATGTGTTTCTCTTTAACTGCTTCATTTTCTGCTCATGTATCATGCAGCCCAATGACCTTAAACTGGGAACCATGATGGGTGTTTTCATCCCATGCTTGCAAAACATACTTGGAATTATCTACTACATTCGATTTTCTTGGTAACTCTCTTGCTCGATGCTGTATTTTAGCTTTCTTTATCTTGTTTTAGTGTGACTTATTATAGGACCTGTGCAGATGGACATCACCTTGTGTCTTGCTTTTAATTGTTAGCAATGAAGTTTTGAAATTTCAAGGAGAAATCTAGCTGAAATTCCTGTTGAATATTTTTGAATTTCACAAAGTGCTGTAATTATCAACTCTCTCTTTCATATATTAGGTGCATCATTCAAGTTTCCTTGAGAAATATGCTTGAAATTTCCTTTTAATATATGCAATTCATTGTTTAACTAATGTCAATTTTTTTTAAAGTTTGTCCATTTATTAAACATGCTAATAATGCTATTAAAAAGTAGCAGTAACAAATTAAGAGCTCTGAAATGCTCTCATTTTATGATATACCCCCCTTTTTTCCCTTCTTCTTTATAAGCTGTGGTACTTACTGTCAATTGAATAAAGGCCTATGATGTCCGCTCATGAACGTGGTGCTGATTGTAAAGTTCAATGTACCCACGTCATGGACATTCATAAGTTGTGTGTTGTATTTGGATTGTTAAAGGTTTTTATTCTATGGACATGGCTATGGTTTGTAATCAAGCTTGAGTTCAACATTGAGGTCAAGGAAAATAAATTGGCATTCAGGTTTGGTTTATTAAGGGCTGGTCATTAATATTATCAGTGGTTTTTTAAAGCCTCAAAGCTTTTTTTAAAATCTGTTAATTATTTCCAAATAGATAAACTGTGAATATACATTGTTACTTCTCTGGGACTTTTTTTTTTATCACGGGGGGGTCGTTGGGGTGTTGTTAAGGGTGGGAAGCAATAAATGTGTTAAGAGACCCAAGTTCACAACTTTGTATAAAACTTAAACATCCAGAATGTTCAGTATTGAAATTGGCTTGATGCTTGTAAAGGTTTGGCCATAAGATAGGGAAAGGGTTGATAAGAGACTACAATATGCTGGTATTTGAATGGGGTTATTTAGCCAAGTGAGAAGAATTTTTGTTCTTTCTTCCCTTTCTGTTTCTCTTTTCTTAGGAACATCTGTAATATCTGGAACAAGTTGCTGGTAGTGCTTCCATCAAATGATTTAACTTGATCTATTCAGTACTGACTGGATGTTGATGATGCACTTTTAGTTTCATGCCTTTGTGTTCTTAACCATACAATAGTGTTTGATTGCTTTCTGTTATTGCAAAAATGGCAGGATTGTTGGCATGGCTGGTATAGGTGAATCTCTAGTGCTGGTAGCTTTTTGTGGATTGTGTACTTTCCTAACAGGAATTTCACTGAGCGCTATTGCAACTAATGGTGCAATGAAGGTACACACGGCATTATTAAATCTCTTCTCACTTATGTTTTGAACAAAGTATTGATGGAGTCTATTAACTACAAGACTATTTTTACAGCCTTTTCTAACACCAGCTTAATGGCTTGCAAAATGTTAAATAATCTTTTTTGAATGAGAATATGGGATATGTTTACTATGATTGCTCTTTAGCTCTGACTTTGAGCGTTTGATTGACATTAGTGAAAGATGATTAATAAATTAGTTCTTGTCAGTAATTATTTTTGAATAAATTTGGTTCTTACTAAAAGAGGAAACCTGTTTTAATTGATAGTTTTGGTCTTTCCATGCTTTCACCATTTTGTTTTACCTTTTTGGCAGTACTATTGTATCTACTAGATATTTGAATGACTATCCTAAATGTGCTTCCTCCTCAAAGGTTGATATAAGTTGTCTAATACTTGTTTGGTCCAGAGAAGCATGGTAATATTGTGATGCTTAATTTATTTGGTTCATTTGAAGATTATTTCTGGACAATTTAGTTATGATAGTGAAAACTAAATATGAGTTTGCTCATAGATACACATGCAAGGATATTTAATGTGTGGAACTAAGGGTGTTAAGAAGAATCGACGAGTCAACAAAACTGTGTATTATTTAGTTTGCTGTTCATACTTTGTGACTAGTGGGTAGTTGAATCATATTGAACTAAATGCTAGGTAATTGACCCCTTGGTTCTTTTCCATAATTTTTTGTTATTCTCCATTATTCCTTTTTGTTAGACATTCTCATATAGAATTATGTTTCCCAATTTATGAACGTTTTAAATAAAAAGCACAAAAAATAATATTATATATCATGTATTCTCTCCATCCCACAGTTTTAGTTGCTTTTGACTTTCATCTAGATTAAGAATGAGCAATTAATTGGATGCCATGTCATGTATTCTCACATCATTTTTTTTACCCTTTTATTATATTTTAGAATCAAATACTCATAAACTTAATGGAATTGGGCTAATGGTGAGAGGTTTGATATACAAACTAGTTAAACAAGGTTCAAGTTTGTTGAACAATAGAACAAGTGTTTTTTTTTTAAAAAAAAAATAGGTAAAACACAATTTTATAAGAAACAAATTTTCGGATCTCACAATATTATTGCCGAGATAAAGAGTACAATTAATTCTTAAAATTTTCGTTAAAATTCGTGAGACATTTACTCCCAAAATTCTCATGGATTAGGGATTAGATACGAAACTTTTATTTAAATATAAGTTAATAAGGGAGAAAATAGGTGGGTTAAAAGAATTAAAATGGGTTTCAATTAGGGGGTATAATAGGACAATCAAATAGTTAATACTTTGACTTTTTCACAATGGACAACAATTCTGGCCTCCCAAATTGAAAAGGGGGGGGGGGGGGGGGCATGAATAGATTAATTGGTAAGTAACAATAAAACCACCAATGCTATTTTATTTGGTTCAATAGGTTTGTGAAAGTATTGAATCGAAGATTCATTTTGAATTGAAAATTTAGTTTGGTCCAAGATATGAGGTCCTAGTTCAAGTAATCAAACAATGAACAACACTTGTGTGGAACACTTTGTGCTGATCAAAGCTGTCAGAATAACATTCGAGATATAAATAACATGTAGTTTTAAGTTATACATTCATTACTTAGTTGGTTTGTTCAAGAGATAAGTAAAATTGAGAAGGTGAAGAATACAAAGAAATATCTTGTGACTTTGCCAATTTGCGCTTCAATGACTAAGCTTCAAAGGCATATGGTTCCCCTTCCGTAGCATCTGCTTGATCCAATTATATTATAAGCCCTCCAACTTTTTATTTTTCTGTCATGGAGTCATAAGCCTTTGATTTTTAGGATGGACCAAATCTATGCCATGATATATCTTTGTTCAACTGACATAATCCTTGACTCTTATGTCTTTAGGTTGTGGAAAATGGATTCGATCTAATAATCTTATTCAATGTGGTGTCCTTGAATGAAAACACTAACTTAAAAATGTAGTGGTTTTTAATCAATTATGTGTTGTGTTTTTATTATAGTTGTCATACCTGACTCGGGGATTGACTTGTAAAAGGCTTAGTCAACTAGGTCATCTGGTCAAACCCACAAGTCATTAGGCCAACCCAGGTTAACCTTTTTTTTTAATTAAAATAATGTTTTTTGTTTTTTAAAAAAATCCTTGGTATTATCTGGCTCAGTTTTGCCAGGTCAACTAGGTCACGAGTCAAACCGCTTGGTCGAGCTGAGTTTAATAACTATGGTTTTCATTGGTCTTGTATGGTTTTCTTTTTTGTAATGATAAAAAGTAGTCTATTTCTTGTTTTATTTATGTATACTCTGTTTTTATTTATTTATTTGAATGTTCCAATAGATGATCATGATATGTACATAAAATATTGGGGATATTTTCATGTGTAAGAGGTGTTTGGTAGAGCATTTGAAACATCATAGACAATTGTTAGAAATTAGAGGTTTAGGACTAATTAGAAGAAGTACAACTACAATTAATAATACAATTATCTCTTCGATTGAACTAATGATTCAAAGGCAAGTGTCAATGAAGAAAAACACGAGCTTATTGTCCAAATTTAAATTTGGAAATCAGTCACTCAAGTGCAAATGGGCCTAACTAAAGGGTGCATTTTCGCATTTACCTAAATTAAGAATTATGCAAAAAGCTTAAGAATTATGCTACTATGTTGGATCACTATTGTTAAAACCGTGCCATAGGCACATTTTAAAAGCATTCGTTAGGCATATTTGAGGCATAAGGCAGGAACGCCAAAGCCAATGCTTTTATTCAACTTGGTGAAGATCCAAAGGCTCAAAGCCATGCCTCAAAAAGAAAAATCTTCTTTTTTTTTCCAGGGGAAAGGTTTCCCTTCTAAATATATCTTTAACTATTTATCCATTCTCTCTCTCCCCTTTCTATCTTTCTCCTCTCTATCTACCATATGTTTTCCTTGGGTGAGGTCCATGACCATTTTTTGTGCTTTGCTATACCATTTAAGCTAATGCTCTAAATAAAATATTGTTGTACTTTTATACCCTCTTTATTTCTTAGAAATCTTTCCATGCAACTTATCGTGCATTCTGTTAAAAAAAATACATGCCTTTCTCCCAATCTCACACCTGCACCTTCATGTAGGCTCCAAGAGCTCTTGATGCATCGGTGCACTTAGCACTCTTAACAACTGATGCAGGACTACTTTGGCATCATGTCCTGCAAAGGGTTTGGTGAATTAGGGTTTGATAAATGTGGATTAGGGGATTGTTTTACAAGAATTAGGATTTGAATTGAGGCTGTAAATATTACCTGAGGCACTATAGCAATAAGAAAGAGAAGAAGAAAGTAGCACACAGAAAAAAGAGAAGAACACTCAAGGCTGCAGCCCTCAAGGAAAACCAAAATACTCATAATTGTGTTATCAAAATTCTTCCTATTACACTGAATATATGCTACTTTTATATGCACCAAACGCTAATAGTTCTAACTTAAATAGTAAATAGAAAACCAAAAAAGAAAAGGAAATCACACTTAATAAAGAGCTCTTAATTATTATTCTAATATCCTAAGAGAACAATATTCTTAAATGTTACTAATACATTTTTAAAATAGAACTCGTCAATGGACTAGTTCTACAGGAAAATCTAAAATATTTGGGTTTTGAAGTTAAATGAAAATAAATTCTAAGCTTCTCTCTTGTTGATTGCATCAACAACACTTCTTGAGTTACAGTTTGTTAAGCATGTTGTTTGCATTTAATTTGAGTGTGCTTAAATTACATGTTTGTTTCTTATCACAGGCTGACATTTGTTTGTTTCTCTAATTCTTAATTCTTTCAGAAGTCTATGATAGGTGTCTTTATGATTAGGAAAAGCAATAATTAATAACCATTTTAACCTGTAACTTAGTTAGTCTTTTAAATTATTTTATGATTATTTGTGTTGTTGCCATCTTGATGCCGGAGTAAGACTATCTTCCATGGATTAGCAATTCTTGATTCTGAATTTTTTTTTGTCTATGGTGATCTGTGCTTGAATTTTGTAATGCCATGTTTACACTTGTGAACGAGTCTTTGATGCTTGAAGTGGTGTGCTGTGTGTATTATTCTTTAATTGCTCACCTTTATGCACTAAGATTGATGACGCAACTGATTTTTTCTCATATTCAGTGTCTTATAGTTATCTTCTGATGAGAAGTTCAGTTTTGCAATTTTGCAAATCACGTGTTGTATGAATGTAATGTACAGGGTGGGGGGCCATATTACCTCATTGGTCGTGCCCTTGGTCCAGAGATTGGAGTGAGTATTGGATTATGTTTCTTCCTTGGGAATGCGGTTGCTGGAGCTCTGTGAGTAAATCTTGTCTTTTTTTCTGATGCCACCATGATATATATGGTTGATGCCCTTGACCTCAGGTTTTAGGAGTTGAGGCTCCAATTAGTTTTTATCTTTATAACCTTATTGATGTGTGTGAAGTATTTTTGTAACTTTTCGTTTGCCTTTTCTCATTTGTTTTAGTTATGTACTGGGAGCTGTTGAAACCTTTTTAAAAGCTGTGCCTGCTGCTGGGATATTCAAAGGTAAAGATTCAGAATTTTCTGCTGGTATTATATATAATTGGTAGTTGGTAGCAGTAGTCTAACCATAATCATCCCAAGATGTCAAAATGATTAATTGAACACTGCTAATTTATATCTTTGGCTGTTCATGTTTTCCCTGCAGAGACCATAACAAAAGTTAATGGCACAGACATTCCGCATCCCATACAAAGTCCAAGTTCACACGACCTCCAAATTTATGGAATTGTTGTTACAATCATCCTATGCTTTATTGTGTTCGGTGGAGTGAAGATGATCAATCGAGTTGCACCTGCTTTCCTCATTCCTGTTCTGTTCTCGCTGCTCTGCATATTTATTGGGATATTTTTGACGAAGAAGGATTACCCTGCCGGTGAGTGTTTAGTTTTATATAGATCCTTCTTCTTCTTCTTCTTCTTTTCAGAACATGGTCTCTCTCCCTGCAATGTTGTCCTATTACTTGTTATCGCCACTTGGGGTGATGTTATGAGCACTTAAATCTGATAGAAGTCTGGCACTGGAATGGTGTGTTTTAGTACATGTTCCCAAATCCTTGACACTGCTCTTTGGATTGAATTTAGTGTTGATGAGTACATTCTTGGTGTTTTTTTAGATGACACATTTATCCGTTCTAACATGGAATAAAATAACTACATATGGTAGTTTTTTTTTTTTTCAATTCACGGCTGTCTTTTTAAATCTAATTTTGATATATATTTGGCCCATTCAAACCCAAAATCAAACCTTGGTACTATTAGAATCAGAAAAAAGACCTGCCATATCCATGATTTTTACCTAAATTGGTTTGAGTTTTGAATTGAACTGTTAAAGACATACCTAACAAGAAACTAATTTGGCCTGGGCAGACGGACCAATGAACCAGTCGAACTAGTGAACTATTGTTTTCCAAGTATTTTCAACTTAGCAATAATTCTGTGTTTATGTTTTTAATAATTTGTGAAAGTGAATTTGACAATATAATATTCCATGTTTAAATGTACATATGATCTCAGTTAGTAATAGAGGTGACAAATAGGCGGGTATGAGTTAGATCAAAATGGGTATGGGTAATGTTTTACCCATTGCCATTTAATGACCCATTTATTTTTAAGATGGGTACCCCCACACACTTAAACTCACCTTACCTTGCCCATCAACCCATTTAAATTGTTCAATCAAGTTTACTGTCTGATATGCAAGGACTTAATAAAAAAATATGGGACTAAATTGTATTTAGTATAGATTATGAGGACATAAAAACTTCCAAATAAGGACTTCCTTATTAAAAAAATGAAATAAATAAAAATCAATAAATCCATGGACTAAATGAACATTAACGAAAATTTCATTTACTCTCACAATGCTTTGAGCTATATCTTTGAATGGGTCACATGGGTAACCCTTACCCAACCCTGCCCAACCCATTTAACTTGGGGTATTTTTGGGTCAATCCATTTGTGACCCATTTAAATTATTTACTGACCCTTTTATGACCCATACCCCTTTAAAATAGACAGATACAGGTTGGTTAATGGGTATGGTTGGATTTTTCCACCCTTGGTTAGTGATTATGGAAAACATATTAATAGTTCTACTCGTACTTATGTGTTTTATCTGATTCACTGGTTCAAATAGTAACCTGTTATCTTGGCAGCTTCACTATCTAGGTCAGTTTTGATAACTACGAATTGTGGTCCTCATAATTGTGTTTTGACATTAAAAACTTTCTTTAGAATTATCTACAAATAGGTGAAAACACTTGATGATTATTGAAAGTGATGGCATGAGATAGGGCTTTAGATCTTACGTGCATCTTTCATAAGGAGGAAATTCAATGCTTTAGTTATCAGCTCTGTGACTACCATAATGTATTTTTCGTTCACTAAGGACCTTTGTTTTGCTGGGATGTTCCACAACTTTTAGTTGTCCGTCCATCTTTTGGATGTTTTTTTTGTGTTTTCTCGGGAGGAATGAATTTTGTCTTGCCTAAAGGGGATTTACCGTGTCTGTGAAGTTGAAAGCATTTCTTATTTGTTCAGTTGTGCATCTTAATTATCAATCTAGAGGGCTTTGTATGGTATTGATTAACTCAGAATGTTTCCATTAACCATCCTATTGGATCTTTCTTAAGACTCCTCCTACCTTGGGGTTTACCTATGTCTGCGAACATGAGGAGGGGGCCATTTTCATATCTTTGTTTCTCATATAAGGTGGTTTGCAACGAATCTTTATATAATGGATGGTGCTGCATTGTCAAAGAGTTGGAGATTTCTTTAGTGTTTACTGAGCCTTTTTCATATATATATATATATATATAAAATTTATTCATGGACTAAATGTATCTAAGCGATATATATATATATATATATATATATATATATATATATATATATATCGCTTAGATACATTTAGTCCATGAATAAATTTTTATACTGACTAACAAAATTGTTTGAACTTGCATGATGAATGTTAGTAGTGGTTTAGCTTTATAGGTTGGTGGCATTAGAGCTCTTTGGAACTTGATTATCCACTTGCATCTCTGCATAAAACATGGTGTAGCCAAGTTATGTTGCAGATTAAAGCTATCAAGGCATACAATTTCTTTGATTGGCACCTCAGGATTCACTTTTAATCTTAACCTATATGCTAATCACGGTCAATTTTAGTTGTACATGTGTGCATGATGTTTTTATGGCCTTGCTTTCATTCTTGTTCCTTGTTCTTTCTTATTGTTTGGTGGAGGAATAAAACCAATTGCTTCTCTTTCCATGATTATAACAGATGGAGTCACAGGCTTGAGTTTGGAAAGTTTTAAAGAAAACTGGAGTTCTGATTATCAATTTACTAATAATGCTGGAATACCTGATCCTGAAGGAAAGGTCTACTGGAATTTCAAGTAAGCCAGGGCAAGAATTTTCAATCTCATTAATATTTGTTTCTTGTTGAAGTTAATAACGTAAATGGATCTGATTGCCATATTATTAAGTGATATATTTCCCTTTTTATTGTCATACCAGAATACTAGGGGTCTCTGGTCCACATTAATTTCTAACTGTTGAATAAAGTTGCTGGAAGATGTTCCTTATAGTTTTGCGATCTGAACTTTGCTTTCTTTTGGGGGCACTTGCAAATGAATTTGAACAGATGATTTTTTTGTACGTTGTTTGGATAGAGATATGCATGTTCCTTGTACAATTCAAGGAATATAGAATAGAAAGCCAAATTTGGAGCTTTATAACCATGGAGAAGAAGCTGGTACAATCGATTCTTCTACTTTACACTGGGTTTTTTTCCATGTTCAAGTAACCAAACACAAAGTGTATGCCATCACTAGAAAAAGAGTAATGAACAACATCTAATGGTCCAGAAGTTGCCAATTAACAGATCATTTTTTGTCTAGTTTGTATCATCTTAGTTGCCATAGATAATGGATTTGAAAGTTCCTGGAATTAACTTTGAGCTTGATACACTTTGCTTTTCTGCCACACCCACACCCACACCCTCCAAGTTAAACCCACCACTCTCTTTTTAATTACCATCATTGGAACCACTGGACATTATACAATCATGTATAGCTTTGAAGCATTTCGTAGTTTTCATGTTTCTGTTAGATAATACTTTGTCTAGATCTCAGTTCCTTGCCGAGAACACTTCTATTTCCTACAAAGTGTTCCTTAAAAGCATGTAATTGCATTTTCTTGAAATAGGGGGTGAGATGAAATCTTTTTTATGCTTTTTCTATTTTTTTTCTTTACTTCTTTCAGTGCATTGGTTGGCCTATTTTTCCCTGCTGTAACGGGAATTATGGCAGGCTCTAATAGATCAGCATCACTTAAAGACACGCAGCGTTCAATTCCCATTGGTACACTGGCTGCAACTCTTACAACTACCGTTCTATATTTAGTTTCTGTGTTATTCTTTGGAGCACTTGCAACTAGAGAGAAACTCTTGACGGACAGGTATCTATCTGCATGGCCTTCTAAAAAAGTTGCCTTCATACTTGTTGCAACATGTTACATTTTTTTTTCTTCAACTATGGAATGAAATCTCTCAATATTTGCTTGAAACTGTATCACAAACTTCCTTTTTCTCTAGTACCTAACCATATTCATCCTTTAGTCAAGTGATAGGACATATACAAGGCCACCTGTAGGTTATATATTGATACTAATAGCTGGCAAAGCATATCTGCAGAAATATATCATCACTGAACTGTCTACTGGAGTATTATTGTCATCTAGTTTCAGTTTATTATATCATTGACTCGCAGAGTGTTCTTCATTCATATGATGGGTTTTCTGACGGGATTGTAGGCTGTGTTCTCTATTTGTATTTTCTTTAGAGGCTTCCACCTATAGCCAGCTTGGATTGCATCTTTATGCTTTGACTCAGGATTCATTATATATCTTATGTGTTACATGCAATAAATGCTTCTACTAAATGCTCTTAATGAATTGTTTGATTTCTAAAGTGTTACTAATCGTATTTTAGTTTTAACTTTTTAGGTTTGATGCATTAAATATAGAAAGTGTTTCTAGTCCTATTTAGTTCTAAGCCTTTTATCACAAGTACATGCTGATTATTGGATTGTTCAAATAGTATTGCTGTAGCATTAATCTCTGTTTTAAAAACTTTACTCATTTATAGAATTGGGGCTGTTGTGAAAATTTAGAGAAAGATGTTGTTATCAATGTCTTATGCAGATTATCTTTCATTATAATCCATTTTTTCCCATACTTGTATGATTAATAAAAATTGTAAAATGTTGCTTGAAATTAATGATTTTATGAAAAAAAAGTTCATTTTTATAATTAAAGATTTTAAGAAGTTTGAATCATACTGATTCATGGATTATGTTTTGTCATGCTAGAAAAAAAGAAATGATGTGAGAATGGGTTGTTATGGTTTGGGAATTCCTCAATGCCTTCAAAATGGCCAAGTAGCCTTTGTCTACAATTGCGTTATTAGCAAGTCACTGTTGGTTCTTCTTGTACACTTTCAATAGCATCAATATACCCATGCATGTAGAACTTGTAATACCTTTTCCTTCATTCGGTGATGCTTTCATCCTAGTTCTTTACTGCCTCCCTTTTGCTTTGAATAAAGATTATGCATCATGGTCTACGCACACAATTGGGTGAAAATCTTGAATTAGATTGTGCTGATTTGAAATGCAGTGGTGTTTTTCATAGCAGTCCAAGGAATTGGTTTGGACATGCCCCATTTGCCCTTCTCGCTGATGAATATGTGTAGCTAATATGCTAGTTTGAGTTGAAGAGTTTGAAGGACTACATCAAAACCCTCTACCATACTTCTGAACTGTACTTTTTATGCAGGCTACTTACAGCTACAATTGCCTGGCCTTTCCCTGCCTTCATCTACATTGGTATCATTCTTTCAACCTTGGGTGCTGCTCTTCAAAGCTTGACAGGAGCCCCACGCCTGCTTGCAGCCATAGCCAATGATGACATTCTGCCTATTCTTAACTATTTCAAAGTTGCAGATGGACACGAGCCTCACATTGCTACTCTCTTTACTGCATTTCTCTGTGTTGGGTGTGTCGTTATTGGGAATTTAGATCTTGTCACACCAACTGTAACTATGTTTTTACTTTTGTGTTATATGGGTGTGAACTTGTCTTGCTTCCTCCTGGATCTTCTAGATGCTCCCAGCTGGCGACCACGGTGGAAATTTCACCATTGGAGCCTTTCTCTTCTTGGAGCATTACTGTGCATAGGTATGCCACTTACTTTTCCCTTTTAAGAAAATATATATATAAGGTCAATACTGGCCTTAGCAACAGAGGACTTTGGTGTTGCTACACCTTATAGCTTCTCCTTTATGAGTTCTTAATAGTGTCCTGAAAGAACAAATATACAGTAATAAGCCTGACATTAACACACTTATTTGATGCTTTTGCAAATGTGATATCCTTTCCAATAGGTGGAAAATGCAGAAAGAGTTCTTTTACAATCTTTTGGCTTTGTTTGTTAAAAGCTGAAATGCTGTCTGAATTAAATTCACCTAATTTTCTGGAACGTCATGCTAATCAGTGTAGTGTGTGAGGTTAATGCCCATGTGTATTAAAAATGGATTGCTTTAGGTGTATGCGCATATAAATGAACCTCAACCTCAATCCATGCTTTTGGCTGGCTTTGTCAAAATCATGAATGCTTTGGGCTGGGACAGAACTACTTTGATTGATGGGGAGGCCATGGCACCCCCAATCTTTGAAAAAAATTACATTTTAGTCCTAAAAATTTGAAAATGTTTAATTATACCCTTCAATTTTACATTTTTTGCACCCCCAAAAATCAATTATTTTCTTACCCCCAATACTAAATTTCTAGCTCCACCCCTAGCTTTGGGTGCACTAAATTAAGTGAGATATATGCTGGAATATTATGCTACTCATTATTGTGTGCGATTGTCATTCCCATGCCTATAAATAGTAGATTACTTTGATACACATATATGAACACTTGAACCTCAACTTGAAATTGATGGAGTTGCTATGTTATACTTAAAGAACTCTCCTCTTTGGAAACTGAGTGGTCCTTCATCAAGCAACAAATTATTTATACCCTCTTTGGGAGTGTGGTAGCTTTCTTTTTTAGATGCTTTTCAAAATTGTTTGTCTTGAAAAAACCTCAAATTGATGCTATTTTTTAGTGTTTTTCGATAATTTTAATGTGTTGATGTCAAAAATAAAAGTAAAAAATCTGAAAAAAATCATTTTAATGCATTTTCAAGTGAAAAGCACCCTGCACCACAATACCAAACACCCTTAGGGGAAAGATCATCATGATGTACTATAATTGTGGTTCACATACTAGTTTGGTGTCCATAAACTAATTTGCATGCCTAATTTCTGCTCAGGCTCTTGGTTTTATACATTCAATATCATTTTGTATACGTATGCATGCATGCTTGCAAGTTGTTTGTGTTTGTTACAGGATCTTACCTGCTGTCTTTGATTTGCTGCAGTCATCATGTTCTTGATTTCTTGGTCATTCACTGTTGTGTCTCTGGCATTAGCAAGCCTCATTTATTATTATGTCAGCATTAAAGGAAAGGCTGGGGACTGGGGTGATGGCTTCAAGAGTGCATATTTTCAACTAGCTCTCCGCAGTCTTCGATCACTGGGAGGTAGATTTCTGTACTAAATTCGCTTTACGACAACTTTTAGAGTTTTTGAGTTGTTGCATCTTACTGGGGAATATTGAAAGCATTGTGTGCTGTGTGGTTGGTGGCCTATTATAGCAATTTGCTATGAACAGTGGTACTGCTTCTAGCAAACATCTTGCATCCAAGGAGTTCATTTAATATGTTTTTAGCTGGCTCCACTTCTCTTGTATTTCTTCTCATTACCTATTTTCCTATTTGTGTGCATGAATGCCTTGTCATTGTGTTTGACATATCTCACCATTATTTACAGCTAACCAAGTGCACCCAAAGAATTGGTATCCAATCCCCCTTGTATTCTGCCGGCCATGGGGAAAGCTGCCAGAAAATGTTCCTTGCCATCCCAAGCTTGCTGACTTTGCAAACTGCATGAAGAAGAAAGGCCGTGGGATGTCCATATTTGTCTCTATATTAGATGGAGACTACCATGAGCATGCTGAAGATGCTAAGGCAGCTTGTAAGCAACTAAGTACCTACATTGATTACAAGAGTTGTGAAGGTGTCGCAGAGATAGTTGTAGCCCCCAATATGTCTGAAGGTTTTCGTGGAATTGTCCAGACTATGGGCCTTGGCAACCTGAAGCCCAACATTGTGGTGATGCGGTATCCTGAAATTTGGCGTCGTGAAAATCTAAAAGAAATACCAGCCACCTTTGTTGGAATAATCAATGACTGCGTTGTTGCAAACAAAGCAGTTGTTATTGTCAAGGGTCTTGATGAGTGGCCCAACGAGTATCAAATGCAGTATGGAACCATTGACTTGTATTGGATTGTAAGAGATGGTGGTCTAATGCTGCTTCTTTCCCAGCTCCTTCGTACAAAGAAGAGTTTTGAGAATTGTAAGATTCAGGTCTTCTGCATTGCAGAGGAGGATTCAGATGCAGAAGAACTCAAAGCTGATGTGAAGAAGTTTCTATATGATCTTCGGATGCAGGCTGAAGTGATTGTAATATCTATGAAATCCTGGGATGCACAAATAGAGGGTGGATCTCAACAAGATGAATGGTTGGAACCACTTACAGCTGCTCAGCAGCGCATTGCTGGTTATTTAGCTGAGAAGAAGAGGTCGGTTCAGGGGGATGGGGATAAGCTGATGGCTGACGGGAAACCTGTAGTCGTGAACGAGCAACAGGTAGAGAAGTTTCTTTACACAACCCTGAAGCTAAATTCTACGATATTGAGATACTCAAGAATGGCTGCTGTTGTGCTGGTGAGTCTACCCCCGCCTCCAGTAAACCAACCTGCTTACTTTTACATGGAGTACATGGATCTATTAGTAGAGAATGTGCCAAGGCTTTTGATTGTAAGAGGATACCGTAGAGATGTTGTAACTCTATTCACATAGTTGCCAGTGGTTTGCGTTCAGGATGGTAGATGCAGCATCCCTACTTGTTCATATCTATAAATCTTTCCAATTTTTGTAGTTTAAATGTCACATTCATTCTTTTTACGGCCATTCTTGCAAAAGTGGCAATTTTTCTGCCTGTGTAATAGTCACGGTAGAAACTTGGTAGTTTTTTCAACCCTTTGGGGACGTGCATTTTAAATATACAAGGTAAAATTGTGGGGCTGAGAGATCAATTTTTTTTATTTTGTGAACAGAAAAAAAAGGGAGTAATCTCAATTTGCCATTCCCATTTCTGAACTTTCACACGCGCGCCCGCGCACACATATATATGCTTAAATCCATTCCTTAGCTAAAAGATATGATTGTATTGTAGGAGTGATGCCAAACAGAGCAAACAATCTTACCCTCATAAATTATAGCTTGAAACCCACGAACAACAGAGCAAACAACATAATCATTTCTCTCTCAAGTGTCATGAACTAGATCTGCCACTCTCTTTCTTTCTCATATCGAAACCATTATTTCGCCTACTCCATAAAATATCAAGCTAGATTTTTATTTCATGGGGTGGGAAACTCTTGAAATTCTCATCGGTGTAGCGTGGCTAATAAAACTTCGGTGGTGGAAATATGTCGTTGCTTTCATCGGAGAGACCAAAAACAAGTAATCTCTAGAAAAAAACTGCTTTGATAGCTATTGAAACTTTAATAATTAATTCCACCTGTTGATAAGGAAGAAAAGAGTGAAAAGATTCATCAATTATGATACTTTAGATTATATATATGGTATTGTATAACTTTAGAATTTTATTGTTTTTTTTTCTTAGTGGAAAAATATGTTAACTTTGCTGAAAGTAAATGGATAGCTTTATGCATTTATGTAACGCGGGTATTAGAAAAATGCTTGCTTTATTTTCATCGCAAGGGAAAATCCTTAAAGCTGTATTGTGACCCCTTGTTTATTAACATGCTGTATAGGATTGATGCATGTTGTACCTTTTTTTTTTTGGGTCTAATCTTGCATTCATCCTCGTGGCCGAGGAACATCCTTAAAGCTAGATTTACTCATATTTTATTTGAATTTTTTTTTTTTAATAAACCCTTATATTTTATCTTGCAAGTTGCAAAATGTCAAGTATGGGTGATAATGTTGGTGCTACGGGTGTTCACGGTTCGGTTCGGTTCGGTTTAGACTCAAAAAACCAACCGAACCGAGTTATATTAATTTTATGAAATAGTACCTGAACCGGACCAAAATCCGGTTCAAACCGAACCGGTTCGGTTTGGTTAAATCCGGTTTTTTTGGCAAAAAAACCGGAAAACCGAATCCCTTCACAGATCAAACACTAATTTTTCCTTGTTTGGAATTTTATATTTCCTGCTATTACAAACTTGAGTTGACAAGCGAGGAACAATGCAGTTTAGCTAACCATTCAAAGGATTTTGTAATAGATCCATCTTTGTTGCAGTAAACAACAAAAGCTATAAATTCATCTTTGGTCATTAATCATTGTTTCCTGTTGATATACCTTGGATCCCTGGGCAAACACCAATTATTGGGTCAAAAATTACCTTGTTATCTTTTCTCTACAGGATCCATCTCTTTCTACTGCAACTGCAACAACTTGCGCAGAAATAAAGAAGGATTGTGTAAAAGTAAAGAGAAGAGAAGCTAAGGAGATGAAGAGATGAGTTTGTGTTTGGCTCACTGATGAAGAGAGGAGAATAACTTTTGAGATGGAGATAAACGTAGATGAAGAGATGGAGGAGGCAGAGCAATTGAAATTTGAAAGGGAAAGGAAGATTGGGATAAATATTCTCAGGGGTCAAGCGGCGGCTTTTAGGGTTAGGTTTCAGTATTTAACTATTTATATCCCTCTTAATTTGTATAGCTTTGGGTTTTTGGTTGGTCCGGTTCGGTTTGTCGGTTTCAGTTTTAAAACCGAAACCGAACCGGACCTATTAGAATTTATGATTTTAAAAATCGGTTTAATCGGTTTTTTATCTCGGTTCGGTTTTTTCGGTTAATTTTTCTTCGGTTTTCTCGGTTAATCGGTTTTTTTGAACACCCCTAGTTGGTGCTTCTAGTATAGTTGTTTGTGTTGAATTTAATAAACAAAATTGCTCCTGCGGTGAATGGCAAATGAACGATATACTTTGTAGACATATGGTGCCGTGTGCATCATAAAAGAGTTGACATAGAAGATTTATGCCATTTATACTACATAGTTAAGAAAATTAAAGAAGATATGCTATGAAACTGTTCATTTTTTTACCAAAAGTTGACCTAGATTCTACAAAGAAAGATGTCATAGTTCTACCACCAGACCTCAAAAGAAGTGAGTAGAACAATAAAAAACAAACACAGGGAAGAAGAAGAAGAAGATCTATCTAGTAATGCAAGGAAAATGATTGTCACGCTCAGGTGCAACATTTGTATTCAAGAACATGTCATAGGGATATTGCTAAACAGATTGTTGGTTTTAGAGTATCTAGTGGTGGCAAAAAAGGATTAATAGCTTTTACAAGAGAAAAAAATATTTTTAGAAGATGGATAAAAGGTGAAAAATCTAGCATGGGTGAAAGTAGTGGTGCTGACACATCTTCTTTCAATACACAATATAAACACAGGTGATTCATATAAATTCTTAAAGTGATTTACCTTTAATATTCAAAATTTTACATTGACTTATTAATTTTTTAAAAAAACTATAAATTGGTGTATCCTCTCAACAATTAACCTAATCCGGTTGCATTCTATGAGGAATATAAATGAACATTGTTGCATTCTAAAATTTAGAATTTGTTGATACTTTGTACTATTAAGGATTAAATGATTGTGAATTCTTATTGTGGATGTTTATTGTGTGCATGCTTGTCATTTGCATGCTTATGATATTTACATGTCAATTGTAAATGATTATGCATGCTTTTATATGTTAAGAAGAGATGCTTTTATCCAATTTTAAATGCTTTTATAGTGTTTCATATGATATATTAGATGAATACATTGAAAATATTGAGGGAAGTGGTTGGAATTTATTGGTTCTAAATGATGTTGATGAGTTGTTTGATTGTTATGGTTGGAAATGTTGAGAGAAATGAATAAAATAAAATATTAGATTGTGGTTGAAAATATTAAGGGAAATGGCTAGAATTTGACAAGGGAAATGTAGGTAAATTGTTTGTGATAGTGGCTGGAAAAGGTTTGGGAATGGATAAAATTTATTGGTGAAAAGGGCTAGAAAAGGTTTGGGAAATGGCTATAATTTTTTTACCACAGTGACTGGAATTGAAAGAATGTGTGTTGGTCATGGAAATGTGATGTTTGTTGTTGCTAGTAGTAAAAGTGTAGGGGGAGTTGGAGTGGAATTTTTGTTATTTTTTTTTCAAGGTCTTTTCAGTTATTTTTTAAAAAATAATGGAAATTGATGTAAAGTGTTATTTAGTTACAACTACATGAGAGACAATGTGCAATTTATACCAAACCATAGAAAATTAAATATATTTTCTAAAAAAAAAAAGAAGTTTAAGCTTGGTTGGGTCGAGGCCCAACCAAGCTCCTTCTTCTATACTTCTTGATTGCGTTTCTTTATAGGTGTTGGGTGGGGTTTAATTTTTATAATCTTGGTGCCTTGATACATGGTATAATTGTGTCAAGCTCAATAACAATCATAAATTTAGCTTTTATAAGAAGGGTCAATTTGACTATTTGTTTTTGGATCTTTATAGTCACGAGGTTCACATCATTTAGTATCAGAGTAAGTCTTTTAAATTAAATTATATCCCTTTATCTTTTAGTTTTAGTGTTATTTCATCTTTGTCGTTGTCGCACCTGATATCGCGATGACCTTTAAAATATTCAAGTGAAAAGAACAAATATTTAGCATCTTGTTCTTTAGAGGAAAAAATGTCTAGTTTAAGAAGTTATCACCTAGTATTATGGTCACTAAGAACCCTAACTGGTCAACAGAAATTCTATGGTACATGACTAGTTACGCGAAATGGAAGATATCATCAGCCCTTAAGAGTCCTATATGAAGTAGGATGCATTGCTGATTTTGTCTCAAATATCTAAGGGTTTGTTTTATTTTGTTTTCAATTGTCTATTTATAATATTCCTGACTCTGGCACCAGTGAATATTTGACTACGAATACTTCCAATTCTAGCGTTAGTAAATATTATGTAACCAAAAAAATATGGTATTTTTAACTCTTACCAGTGAATAAATCAGTAAAATTTGGATTTAAAAGAAAAACATATATTTTTATTATTATTTTTAGAAAAAAAAGGACAAATATGTATTGCATACCAGATTCACATTTCACAGTAAAAGTCTACAACTCAAATACTCAGTGAAGTTATAAAAACAAAAGTGCGAGTGGCCCACAAATAAATCAAAAAGGTCCCTGACTTTTTTCTGAATTTTCTAATATCTAAACAAAATTTGTTTGGCTAGATATCAATATAAATATAAAAAAAGGTGGAATAAAAAGGAAATGGCATAACGGTGTGTTTTGCCTTAGCCCAAAGAAAATTGGGTCGGCTAGGACTAAGGCATAACCTGATCTCAACTGTTTTTTCTTTTTTTTTTGGTAAATCTAACCAAGTCTTATGGGCTAAGCTGGATCCAGCCGACCCAGCCAGAAACCCGGCTGGCCATTATCATTTATCAGCACGCGTATTTGAATTGTTCACACGCTCTTCCTACAAGGTCAGGGTAATTAAAATGATAAGGGGCGAAACGAAAAGCTTACCTGGTATAGCTGGACACAAAGCCAAAGACGATGGTGTATTGGCTGGACGGTGCTCTCTCTATTCCTCTTTTCATTTGTTTTCTCTCTGGTTGTTCTTTTCTTTGGCCCTGTTCTCTGGGTTTTCTCTGTTTTCTTTTTTTTTATCGTCCCCTGACTCTCTTTGTGTTTTTTTGTCTTATGTTCATCCTAGTCCCCCCCCTCTCTCTATTTTTGGTCCCCCCCTGGGTTCTCTGTTTTTGGGTTCTGTCTCTGGTTTCCTCTGTGTTTTCCATCCCCCTCTCCTATTCTATATATCTATCTTTTTTTCTCTTTTTTTTTTCCCTGTCCCCCTGTTCTGGCCTTTATAAGACCAAAACAATTGGTCATTCCTCCGTACGTCTCTTCCCTCCTGAGTGGAGGATAAGCGTGGCTGGGGAGTGTTAGTTTTTTGTTAGGACTAGGACACCAAAAGTCCTGCCATGGTCGGACTGTTGGTGATGGGTTTTAATCCGGACACCAGAGGTGTGTCGCTAGTTGAAGGAGACAGGATTGACTTGGGAATTGTGGTAGACCAAGGGCAGAGGTATGTTAAGGGCTGGGGTGGGCTGTAGCCCAGGTCAAGATTTTATCAATATTTTTTGACTGGTTTTATGTAAAAAATAATTCGTAATTCTCAATTGAGTTATCAAAAAATTCTAAAAATTTGCGTTAAGCTTTCTGATATGATGTTTTAGCTTGGTTAAAATTTCAAAAAATTTTGAGAAATTCAAAAATTTGATGAAAAATCATAACTTGACTAGTTTTATATACATTATTGGGCGTAATTTTCAATCCGACTATCAGATTGAGCTGAAATTTTACGAGGGATCTTAAAATATATTGAATAAAATCTAGTTAAAATTTTAGAATAAACGAAGTTTGGTAGTGCTAACAAAAAAAACCGTCAAATAAAAGCAAAATGACTCATTAAGAGTAAAATGGTTATTTGCTTTAAAAAAAAAAAAATTAGCTCTTTCTTCCTTTTATATGTTGCCGACTAGGCATAAGCAGAATAGAAAAAGAAAGAAAAGAAAATGTTAGAGAGAAATAGAGAAAAGTAAGGGAAAAACATAAAAAAATCTAAAAAAAAAAATAAGAAAAGTGAGAGAATAACTTTGTAAACTTACAAAGTCTAACTTATAAAACAATAATCTAAAAAAGAATCAAGTGAAGGAAGGAGGAATTGAGAGAGGAGAAAAAAATTTAATTACTTTGTTTTTCAATTGACATGAGATTGTTATTTTATCCCAGTTGAAAGGTTAGTCAAATTTTTTTTTAATGTTTTAGGTAATGTATTTGAATTAAAACTATACTGTTAACTTTAAAATTTCATGTATATGAGTTAATAATTAATCTTAAAAAATATTTATATATTTATTTAATAGCCCAGGACATGAAAAATTCGTGGCTCCGCCCTTGTGGTAGACCATTTGGTCTACATTTTGCCTAGATTGAGATGATGGAGTCTTAGCTGACCAACATTTTCTCTCTTGCAGGTGGCTTCCTCTGTTCCAGGCGAGGAAGGGGATAAACAGTAGGTTTGAAACTGCGCCATTTTGAGATGGAAAGGGTCACATTTCAATTTGCCCCCTAATATTCTGACATTTAGCAATTGGGCCCTTATTAATGGAAATCTTTTTTTTCCCTGGATGAATTGCAATTAGACCCTGGATTTCAGTGAAATTTACAAACAGTCATTGGTTTCAAATTTAATCAATTCAGTCCTTAATTAATTCTTTAACTTTTAATTCTTTCAAAATTACCCTTAGAAAAATCAATTAACCCCCCTATAGTATCACCGCTTATTCATTTCAGTCCTTGGACTTTAATTTCTTGCAATTTTGACCCAAATCTCCCCCAAACTTTAATATTTCTTTAATTAAACATTTGATTTCATTAATTAAGTTCTCAAACTCATCGATTCTTTCAATTTTTGATCAAATTGACTCTTAAATTTATAATTTTATCCTTATTAATCCTCAAACTTTCAATTGTCTTGACCCAAATTTCAATTTATTTTTCATCATTTCATTTTTATTATTATTTTACTTTATTTTTTTATTAAAAAAATAATTAAATAATTGGATTACGACAATCACCATCTAGAATTTAGTAATGATAAAAGTTTTTTAAAAATGAAAGATTATTTGCGATCTAGTTGTCTATAATTAAAAAAACAAGAAGAAAAAATATCAAAGAAATCACAAAAAGAGAAAATAAGGTTTAGCCTCAAATTGTGTTTCTTGAAAATCTTAAATTCAGCAACTCTGGAAAAAAATTATAAATATAAAAGTTTTTTAGTTTTGGGATATATTAGTGTCAAGTCTTGATTTTGGGATTATTTTGAATATTTTTTGGTAATTATGATAATTTGACTTAATTCAAATGCAAGATTGTTTGCGTCAAAAATTCTTTTGTTTTTTATTTCGGGTTTTTTACACAAAAAATGGTTTAAATAATGTCTTTTCTTAGTTTAGGTTGCTTAATTCTTATTTTATTAGTTTTCTTTATTTCTTTTTAATTTTTTTAATCTTTGTATCGTTCATATTTCACGTGAATTAGTTTTGTTGTTTGCTTTTTTTGTATTTGTAGTTTTGTGTTGATAGTTTTCATTTTTTATTGCTTTCTAAGTCTATTTATTAATTTGAATTGCATTACCAAAGTTGTTATTTTATTTAGATTAGTTTCTTGAAGAATTGAAAAGGTGAGTACGAGAGGTAAAATGCAAAAAGGCAAGCATATTATTGTAAAACGTTAAATTTAAGTGAAATATGAATGGAATGATATCTTACTGATTATAAATACATGAGGAAGTGTGTGATGATATAATTTCTTGCTACTAATATGATCTTTAGATTTTGACGATGGCTTCTGAATGTAATACATCCCTACCGAAAAAGAGGGAAAACCAAGCTTTTATGGTACAAGCCATGAAACAACAACTTTAAAGGATGAATATAAGATTTGATGAGTTGTTTGAACAGGCAAGTAAAAGAGATGTTAAATTACAAAAGAGACAATCCTTAAGGGTTTTTAATGCTAAAAGGTAAAAGAACTAAGGTTCCAAGCTCTAAAGGTCGAAGGTGAAAAGAGCTTATATAAGCTCAATAAAGAAGCATAAGGAAATTACAATGTTATTTACATAAACCAAAAAAAAAATTGATAATTGAGAAGCTTTATATTATCATCGAAAAAGGATGCAAAATGAGAGAGAAAATCTACGCATCAAAAGGATGCAAAACAAGAGAGAGAAAAATTGTTATATTCATAATTGTTATTGGAGGTAAAACAAATAGCAAAAAAAAAAAAAGAGCATCGAAGGCTTAAACGAGAGGCTAATGAAATTATATAATATATTAAAAGCACTTAATGCCTCTCTCATTTTTTACCTAGACACAGATTACTGTGGATTGAAGCAGTGTAATGACGGAGTTGTTCTTGCTAAAGAAACTTACTAAGCATGCAGTGAGGGGTGAGATTGTCTTTTCCAAGAGATACATTTGGCATTGAAAGAATGATTGGTGATAAAATGATCAGTTCGGATTTTGCTGGGGCATGATAAGACTATCAAGCCCCAAGAGGGGGGTATGGCATGATTGCCAGACACCTGGCACTGAGGTCACCACTTGGATCAGATGAGTTTAATATTATTATTATTATTATTGAATTTGAAAAAAATATTATTACTACCAAATAAAAATCATAAATTTTATTTAAAGAGATTAAAAAACTATAAAAACTTAGATCAGACTGACCTAAGGCTTTTGGGTCCGGCATCTGGTCCAGCATTGCAGTCAGACCCAAATCCAAAGCTCTTCGATCTCACTTTACAGACAAACCCAATGCTTTTGGGTCGTAGTTTTTTTATATATTTTTTATGCCAAAAAAAATTGATCCACAAAGTAACGTGGGCCACCTAACTAATGGGTGTTATGCTGCTCTGAATCTTACCATTTTTCATATTGGTTATTCGATGATAAATTCTTTTAAAGAGAGGGGATATGATACGATCCATACAAGGGTTGGACAATGAAATTCGGTTGAACAATGAAATTCGGTTTTTGGCTTAGGGTTTCTTAATGTATAATTTTATGCTAACAAGCATAATTCTTAATTTAACAATTTGATCAGGTTGAAATTTTATCATAAGTTTTTAGAGGTCCTATTTTATATTAGATTAAAACTTTAAGTCAATAAAATAGAAAAGCATTGCGATAGAGGCTAATAATTATTATATGAGTTTTGCTATTAGCTCATGTTAAATATTATTATTTTTAATTAAGAAATAATTTTTAAAAAATCTCCACACATTACAAAACACACCATCTCAATCCATTAGTCACGAGTCTTCGATGGACCATAAGCCAAATAATATTCTAAAATTTTGTCCTTCCTCCACCAACACATTGCCAACATTAAATAAGCATGTTTTGTGGAAATTTGACCATAAGCGATGGGCACTCCAAATAACATTATCCATTCCAACACATGGCGATGTCGAGGAGAAAATATGGCAGCAATTACAAGTAAAATGCTATTTGGCAAGATATTATCAAATAAGCTCCATTTCCAAATACAAGAAACATAAAGAGTATGTTTGTTTTTTAGATAGTTTTTATAGTTGTGGTTTAAAAAATTATATTTTTAAAAAATATATTTAATTGTGGTTAGTTGGATTTAAATATGCGTTTAGTAAAAATTATGATTAAAGTTTATGTGTAGTAAAAAGTATTGGTAGGTGTTTGGATAAAATTATTGTCTAAATTGATGTTGTTAATTACATTACTAAAAAAACCATGTAATTATTTTTTAATGTTCAATTCATCCCATGTTTCTCTCCAGGTTCAGAGCTTGAAGAAGGAAGTCATTTTTTGCCTTTCATACAAACGATAAGAAGGAAACCAACATGGACTTTTTGGTAACTTCGAACAAACATATCAAAAATATTTATGAACCCCGATTAAAAAGCATGCAGAGACTGCTGCATGAGTACTGTGTTTTAAAAGTCAATTTTTTAGTGGATCCCTAAGTACAAAATTCAATTCTTTTGAAAACCAAAATATTGTTCACTGTGGTTCACCGCTAACGCGTAAGCTATTGGAAAACAAACACAGTCAAACAAACATATTGATATTTTAATCACTTGCTTTATAGGAATACAAACAGTCACATGATTAACAAGACAACTATTAATATCCTCTAACCATTGATTATCCCAAAAATTAAATGTTTTTATCATTGTATGAAGACCATCAAATCCTAGAAACTAAACTAAAAGAGAAGAAGAAAACATTATTCATCTAGATACAATTTATTATGGATGGGAACAATGTTTTCTTCTTTTTGGCCTTTAAAAAAAGCTCTTTGTCATTTGTTTAAGTGTAAAATAGTCTTTGCCTTGAGATAATTTTAGTGTTTTAAAATTGATTGGGGGCACGACGAGGATTTTGTGTTTAGATTGTAAAGTGAATTTACAACACCACCTTTAAAAGAAATCAATTTTTAAACTTCTACTCGAGGTCAATTTTGTATTTTTAATTAAAAATGCACAATGAAATAACTTTTTTACCCTTAGAATAAAAAAAAACTAACAACAAATTGAGGGCTTTTTTGTTATTTTCAATATTGTTGCATAGTAAAAAGATCTTGGTGTCAAATAATTTAACTCTTAGGTTAAATGATATTTGTGTCATTTTGTTGCTGGGTTTTTCTATGATTAATTGGTCGAGGTGAGGTCATTTGAGTATTTTAATAATTAAAAAGGAATAAAAAAAAGGTTGACAGTGGTGTTAATCGCTCCACTATTTTTTAACGACACATGCAGCTGATTCCAACGATTAAAAAAGTCATTTCGGGATGGCTTCAGCTTCATCTCAGCATCTTCTCTTTGGATATGTGGCGCGTGCACCAATTAAAGGTCTAGTTTGTCATCAACAACCATTTTTTTCTTCTTTCTTTCCTCTCTCTTCCTAGGTATTTGATCTCTGCCATCCGATTTTTCAAGTCAGCCCCTAAACTTCTTCTTTTTTTAGTCCCTATTTTATTTTTTATAATTGTTTTTTGAAATAATTCATGGAGTTAGATTTTTCTTTTGATTTCATCCTCATTCAATTTTTTACTTTGTAGAATTTGATCCCTGTTTTTTTATTACTATTTTTTTATAGTTTAAGATAATTTTTAGAGTTACTTTTTTTATTCCACCATCTGTAAATTTTTTTCCTGGTAGATTTTATTCTCATTCTTTTGATTGCTTTTTTTTTCTTTGAAAAATTTTCAAGAGCGGTATTTTTTTCACCCAATTTAATTCTTCAATATTTAGTTGGTTTGGATTTAATCTTGTTTAAGCTTGTGTCTAATATTTTACAAGTTGCAAACTTTGGAAATTAATCTACCTTCCCGAGGTTTGCCTTGGATTTCTTTAGTTGTTTTTAGCATTTTTTTAAAGTTAATGTTTTTTATTTATTTATCATTTAATATTTATTTAATTGGAGATTGAGCTTTGTTTGTTTTTTTTTTCATGCTTTATATGAACTTGGTTTTATCATTTTTTATATTTAATTGGGTTATCTCAAGCATAATTATCATACCCAACCTGGCCTAAAAGGTTGATCCAGGCAACCTGAGGCCTTGACTGGGTTTGAAGAAGGCCAAACTCAAGCATGTAGTTAGCCCAGAGAGGGTGACCCAACATAACTGGTCAGAGACCTGAATTTTTTTTAAGAAAATAAAAAATTAATCTACAAATAACTAGCCTAACATATTGTGTTAGAGGTGGAAGGTATTCACTTGTGGGCGTGTTCCCCAAAAACAAATTATTTTTTTTCCCTTAACAAAAAAAAAAAAAAACAATTCACAAAACCTAGCCTCACATACTTTTATAGAGTTAGAACACATGTGGTACTACAAATTTTTTTAAAGGTGAAAGATATTTACTGTGTGAGTGTTCCTCAAAACAAAGTAATTTTTTTCTTAATAGATTAACAAATAAATTCAAAGCCTTACATATTTTTCTAGAGGTGGAACAATTTTTTTTTATGGGTGTTCCACGTAACAAAGTAGTGTCTAATAGAATTTTCATGGAGAGGCTAAAATAGTGGTTTTAGTAAGGGCCAAAAACAAAAAGATCAAAAAGCATAGGTGTTGCCTCATGTACAAGGGGGGACCAAAGATTTTCCTCTTACTTGATCCAAGCTCATGCGCGCAAGCCTACCACCCTTTCTTTATTGGTTACTAGCCTATAACAAAATTCACTATATAAACACTAGAAGAATGTTTTATTTTTTTTAATGTGGGATTGAAAATCCATTAGTATATATACTATATGTTCACAAGAAAAAAGTTGTGTTTTTTCAATGTGAAATAATTTTTTTATTTAAATACTTCAACTTAAAATGAGAAGATAATATCTTTTCAATGTGGGATAAAAAAACTTTTTGAAATAATATTTTAAAATTCATTATTTACATCATATATAGCTCACATTCACATGGATTATTTCTTAACTTTTCATATGAACTTCTTTTTATGTCATCGTCCAGAATTTTACGGTTGGGTTTGGACTGTCTTAGTAAGCTTTTTTTATAATGGACGATGTCCACAGTGGAGTGACAATGGTTTGCCAATAATCTTTTTTTCCCCTTTACTTTTGGGTATGATATCTATAGCTCATTTTTTTTATTGATTGTTGCCAAATGTTTTTTTTTATGGTTCGTCTACCATCGTTGTCTGTAGTTTAAATCAAATTATCAGACTATCTGATTTTACTGGGTCCACTATCATGGTTTTCTTGCTTCTTTATAAACATTGTCATATTCTAAACATCTCTTTTGTATGCTCAAAATTTTTTAACCGGCTTGCAGCGCAGTGCGTATCGTCAACTAATAAACCACTAAAAAGCATTATATTGAGGGATGGATTAACCTTTATGCTACCCTTTAAAATGATAGCATAAAAAAAGCCATAGTTATTTTCATAACACATGAACCCAAAACTTGTCTCTATCATCAATAAGACCTCAATTAAGCCTCATTCACAACTTTTTTTTTTTTTTAATACATGCTCTATCAATAAATTTTAGTTAGCAAGTTTGCTTTCAACTCACTAAATTCACCTGACACTTATCAACTCTATCTTCCCCAAACCAAAATTCATTTACATGATCAATAGCCTCTCACAAGTAGGGATGATCAAACAGATTGACAAAGAGTCAATCAACTTGCAAGATATAATTTATCAAATTAAAATATTGTTGAATCCTTTTTCAATTAGATGATCATAGGTTGAATTTAATAAATAAATAAATATTTTTCTTAGTTAATTTTTTTTCTATTTTAATTTCCTGCTTTTCTAGTTTTTTTTATTTGAAGAAATAATTTTTCTATTTTATTTTTTCATTTCAATATCATTAGGGTTTTCTAGTTTTGTATTTATGTATTGTATTAACTTTTTGGCAAGGAAAGATATGAATGAATGAAATAGGTATTTTGAGAGTCTCTTCATAGTTATAATGTTCTTAGTTTTTAAAAGTTTTGACTTGTAACAAACTTCATTATCTTTTATTGCCAGCTGTGTCCATTAGTATCAAAGCCCAACAGTTTCTTGTGGTTTTGGTTGGAGATCATAGAAGATGTGTATCAGAGTTCAATGATTCTTGGTGATTAATTACTATGTGTTGTTGAATAATCATGGCTAAAAAATATCGTAGAACAAGATGTGCTCATGTAGAAGGGGATAACGAGTTTCTCCCTATATAATGAGATGTATTGGAAACAATGTGTTGTTTTTGTCTATGTCAGTTGCTGTTATTTGAAATCCTATTGATGGAATTCATGATAGAGTAACTCGTATAAATGTGTAGTGTTAGGGACCATGACAAGAGGTGTGCAAGGGTGTTGTGTTAGAGACCCATAATGAGTGGCTTAGAAAAAGGTGTTAGACACTCAAAATAGAGTGATCCACATAAAAAAGAATATTCGTGGTGGAGAAAGTTTCCAACTGTGGTCTGTACTCGAGAATGAGTTCTTTCCAACATGAGAAGACTAATACATGAGCTTTTTTTTTAAATTAAATATTTTCTTAGTTAATTTTTTCCCTATTTAGTTTAGAAAATTAAATATTATTCATTAGAAAATTAAATAATATGCTTAATAATTTTATTTTTCCTATTTTGTTTAGGACTTGTATTGCGTTTCCTTTATTTTTAGGTTTGTTAGTTTTTGAGTTATTTAAGGAGTTATAAACCTCTTTGAAGGACAAACAACTAGAAAAGAAGAAATATTCAGTAATAAAATTGTGAATTAGATCAATATGTGATCCTTTCTTTTGAAAAATTTATGTTATTTCAGTCTGGGTTAATTGGTATCAAAGAATTGTTTTCCTTATTTTTTTTTTCAGTTTTTTTCTTGCTTTTCTAGTTTTTTTTTTGAAAAGAATAATTTTTTTATTTAGTTTTTTTTTGTAATGGCATTTTAACAAGCAAACACATGAATAAATAAAATTAATTTTTATAATTATAATATTTTTAGTAAATGAGAATTTTAACGTGTAGCAAATCCGTTATACTTTGTTTCCAACTATATCATTTTTATAATTAGACCATGACTTTATTGGCCATTGGACATTTAACTAGAGCCCAATTACGAGTAAACCCATTTTCTCTACACATATCGTGAGCTAACTTTCGAAAAACATTAGTAGAGAAGAAAATTTACGTTTTAGCTGAGCTAACACATTGCTGTCCCAAATATGCATAAAATAAATTTAAATAATTAATCACCACTTGAATTTGATTAAGAGAGATTAACAAACTGTTTGGTATCCGTATTCCTAAAAAATTTAATTTTTTTTGTTAAAATTTAATACAATTTATATATTTTGAATCGTTTTGATATGCTAATATCAAAAATAATTTTTAAAAAATAATAAAAAATTATTAATATATATTTTAATATAAAATATTATTTAAAAAGCGATCTCCATCAAACTACTGAACATACTATAAGAGTTTATTGTCAGCGAAGCAAAAGATTAGACACACCAGGACCCCATCTACTCACGAGTTAATGATTCCGCTTCTTGCATAAGATGAGAACGACGCTCATGGTACAAAACAAATAGGTACACGCTTTGTTATTGGAACACGTTTATTATTTCATAACAACTAATTTTTAAAATGTTTTTGTATTTATAAATATATTAAAATAATATATTTTTTTAAAATTTATTTTTAATATCAATATATTAAAATAATCTAAAAATATAAAAAATTAAAAACTTTCAAAAACATTTTTAAAACACATAAACAGATGAACTTTTACTTTAGTATTGCAAGTTATTTATTTTTGTATTTAAAATTATATTTAAATGCATTTTAAAAATATATTTGACTTGAAAAATTATCAAATTAATATTTTTAATATTTTTTAATAATTTTAATGTGTTGATGTAAAAATAAATATAAAAAAATTAATTTGAAAATTTTTCAAATAAAAAATATTTATAAAAAATATAATACCATGTAATACTACACATGAGAAACATGGTAATTACATAAATGGATATAATTTCAAGAGAAATTATTAGTTATGAACACAAACAATTATTTCTTTTTCATTGAGAGATTGGTTAAGAGTCAAGTAGATGTTACTTTTTAAAATAATTTTTATTTAAGAGTATATTTTTTTAATTTTTTATATTATCACATTATAAAAAACATTAATTTAAAATGAAAAAATTAAAAATTCTAAAAGGCACGGTTGGATGCTAAACGAGATTTTAGAACATAAGATCTACCGTCAAACAGCAGTAGCCAAACATCCCCTCATTTTCAAACAAATAAACCATCCCCCCCCCCTCTCTCTCTTACTTTAATCTACTTTTTCAAGAACAAAAAAGACACAAAAAGAAAAAGCAGGAAGGCATTCGTCATTTGTTGTGGGGGGTTTGTAAAGCACTCCACTCCATGTTTTTGAAACGCTGCAGCTGCAATTCCTTCACTAGCTAGATCTACTTGTTTGGCTTTGTACATTCCTTCCACTTGGATCCACAGAGAGGAGAGGAAGCTTGGAGTTTTGCTAAGGAAGTTGCATTTGTTTCTGGATCCAAGCTCCATCATTTGAATCCAAGGATACATGTTTCGCTTTATCTTCTTCTTCGCTTTTAGCATGTAAGTTTCTAGTTTGTCTTTGAGTTCTCTTTGTCGGTGTTTTTTTTTTTTTTTTTGTGTGGGAATATTGCGTTATTATTTTAGAGAGGAGTGAAAATGACTCCTTAACCGAAACAAATAATGGCATGACAGCAGGTTTTGCCTGAAATTTGTGATTTTCTCCGTTGTTGTTTCTTTTTTAATTTGCTTACTTACTTTTTGACATTTTCTCAACAACCCAATACAAAACTAATCAATAATTCATTGCCTTTTGTTTTCCTTTCCTTTCCAGGGTCTTAATAGTAGTTTCTTAATCCATGTTGTGTGGTTTTTTTTATAAATTAAATTCGATCATTCTTACAGTATGATGCCTTGTTGTTGTGGTGGTTAATTGAGAAGCAGGCTTGTTTAGCTTAAAAATGGAGGAACCACTAGGTGACGAGGGGGCTAGAAAGGCCCCGACTTCAGAGAGACAGAAGCAGCAGTCCTCTGTTAGCTCAGTGGAAACTTCCATGAAGGTTTCCAAAACCACGAAACCTACCATTTCAGCCACCTCAAATCTCTCGGCACCAAAGAGGAGCAAACCAAAGAACACTTCGGATTCAATTTCAAATGTGACCACCACAACTGCATCCTCCCGCAAAACCAGTTCAGTTCCAGTCACAAGAAGAAACAGCACTGGAGGGGCTCCTGAGAAGCTATCCGTCTCTGCAACGAAACTCCAAAATACTACTACCGGTTCTGGCGGAAAGACGAATGCTGTTTCAGATCCAGTGAAACAGTCCCTTCCACAGCTTAGAAGGAGTTCCTTGCCTTCCGCAAAACCCACGATTCGAACTAGTAGTGTTTCCGAGGCTAGGAAGTCAGTTCCCATGGATAAGAGCTTGAGAACATCAATTGGGTCGGGTGTACGTAAGCCAGAGACAGTCAAGAAATCTTCAGTTAAGCCAGCATTGTCAGTCTCTTCTTCTTCTTCTTCGAGAAGACTTGCTTCTTCATCACTGGACAGTACTGGCAGTAGCATGAGCAGGAAGACAATTTCTAAGCTTTCTTCACCATCTGCTCGCTCGCCTTCCAGTTCTAGTGGTTTGAGAGCCGGTTCCCTGTCACTATCTCTGGAAAGGAGTTCTAATTTGTCTGGTCGGAGAAGAGCAGGTACTCCTGAAAGCCGGGATTCTCGCTTCATTATTCTTCCACAGGTGGAGATTAATAAAGCTGGGGATGATGTGGTAAGCATACTATTACTATCACTCTCAAAAGAAAATAAAATGAAAAAGGCATACGTTGTCTATCATGCAAATCTCAAGCAAACCTCAATAAAGTGCAATAACAATATGAAAGCTAAAAATTAATTAAGTTTAATAGAACTTAATCTAAAAATAATTTTATATTTAAGAATTAAAAATATTGATAAGTCAGTATATAATTTTTATTCCTGCAAAGAAAAATTAATTTATCACAAACATATAATAATTAAAAAATTTATATTTATTTTTTAATTTGTTGCTAAAATTTACTGTTAAAAAATATAATATAGTGTTCTCTAATTAACCAAATTTAATAAATCAGAATAAACTTAAATTAAAAATAATTATTCAATATTAAATAAATAAATAAAATATGATAATAAAAATAAAGTTTTCATGCTAAAATTCTTTTATGTAGTTTGAATCTTTAATTTTTGCACATTTTGAGTGGATTTTCAGTCTTAATTTTAAACATGCCGTTCTCTCTCTGGATAAATTAATAGGTATATTAGTTAAAAAGCTTGAGATGTTTAGTTTCCAGACTAACTTGAATTGCAGAAATATTTTAGCTGTAGCTTCAAATATGTTCCAAACAATATATAAAGGTCTAATATGATAAATTTGATAAGATTTGTCTAGTAACTTTAACCTTTTAAAATAATATATTTCCGAATTTTATTTGACTTGAAAATTTACCAGAATATAGTTCTATATGTCTAATATCTTCTTGTAAAATTTTAATTCATTCTGATGTACAGTTTAAAAAATATACTTGATCTTGTAAAATTAATCAGCAAACAAGTTCAAATTCAAACTTGATTTAGTTTGAATCTTCTCTGTCACATTTATCCTGTAGCATATTTGGAGACAGAGACACATTTTTTTTTCCATTTTGTATTCTATTATTTTGGTAGGAAATCAACATGCTTGATCCAGTATGCACAGAGGAGGAGACTGAGACATAGAATGTCTTACATTTCGTTTTCTATTATCTTGATATATGAAAATCGATCACATGTGAATTAGTTCCAGAAACGAGTCAACCCATTTCCTTATGTCTGCTTTTTTACTTCATTTTTTCTCTTTTCTCAGTGAAGAAATGCACCACCATCTTTTTGTATTTTTAGCTGAACAGAAGTGCAAAAAATAAAAAAAACTGGAATCATCAATTGTGAATTTTGTTCAACAGACATAAGAATCAATCACTCAGGTTTCATTTTTAGATGCCTGTCCTGTCCAAGCATAACTGTTGAATTTCCTTTCAAGTTATGAGCTGGAATTATTCTTTGGACGTTATGACAATGCTGTTGTTATATTCTAAGGTGTTAAATATGCGTTTAGGATTGGAGGTGAGGCATTTCTGTTCGATAATTATGATTATTAACCAACATTATCTTAGTAGTGCCCCTTGTATCCCGAAAGGACAAGGGAAACTGAAAACACACTGTATTTCATAGCTGCAGGTAGCTATTAAAGGCAAATACACTACAGAACTCCAATCTCCTTTCTTGGTTTATAAATGCTTCTTCACAATATTCTAAAGTCTTGATAGTCATAGTAATCTTGAGAATGGATTTTGAGAAGAAATAAAAGTGTAATTTGTAGAAAATGGACTGGTTACAGTTCTTTAGTGGAAAAAGAAACAACCATCTTTGGCTGTTCTTTTAATAAACAGTTCAAAACACATAGGGGCATAGTGATGCCAGAGGCTGAATAATTGTGTGACGTTCAAATATTGTGTCTTTAATGTGTTTTTTTTTTAATCATACGAAACTGGAGTTGTTTCATGTATTTTTAGAAAAAACTTAGTGTGTTTTTTTTTTTTTTTTGTTGTCGTAAAAAATTTACCATTTTCTGGATTTTATTTTGTTAAAAACTTGACCAAGGTAAAATGTTTCATCGACAGCCTATATGCTTAGTTCAATTGCAAGAAAATATTTTCAATTCATTAATTTCTATTATATGTCATATGAAGAATAATCAACCTATAATTTTCCACTTACAGTTTCATCCAGCTATTACAGTTTCATCCAGCTATTTCAATCTCATTGAAACATATGTTCGATGTAAAATATTTCAGTGAAAAAGATTTACATGTAAAATTTTAATTTGTAAAATGTTTTTGAGATGGGAAAATGCTATGCATACGAACAGATCATTTTAAAACTCCATGCAAACATATTGGCAAGTGATAAATGGTGAACTTTGGATCACATAAACATTAGATGATTGGTTAAACTTGAAAAAAAGTAATTGCCACATCAATTGTATGAAAAACTATGTATGATTTGTTTGCATTATATTGCCATTGCTCTTTGAGATATCAATTAGTCAGATAATTGTGTTTATGTCTTTGTTCTAAAGGTTCAGTAAATATTCGTGTGAAATAGTGGTGTAATGTGGCTGAATGACATTGAGAACTCTAGAAGCTATGAACATTAGGCATGCTTTTAATGATTCAATGCGTGCTTCACAAGAAGTTTGACTATGGTTGCTTATTTTTCCTTTTCCCCACCTTTTTTGGTCCTTGCCAATTTCTTTGCGATTTTGTTTTGTTGCTTCAGAGATTGGATCTTAGGGGACACAAAGTTCGTAGTCTTAATGCGAGTGGGTTGAACTTAACACAAAATCTAGAGGTAAACATGCACTATCTGGATGCATTGGTGCTTATATTTGCTAACCTTAGTGACAGAGAATGTTTAACTGAAACTCCTGTTTTACAGTTTGTTTATCTCAGAGACAATCTCCTTCATACATTGGAAGGAATTGAGATACTGAAGCGTGTGAAGGTGTGTTTCATGTTTCATCATGATTCCATTTCTTATTACAACACTACTTGGCCATTTTCTGTGCATACAACTTTTGAATTAGCAAAATTCAAAACTTGCCAAAGTTCCGCATTAGACATGTCTGTTTGCAAATAAAAGTAGATTAGTTACTGATAGGCAATGCTGCTTTTGCAGGTCCTTGATTTGAGTTTCAATGAGTTCAAGGGGCCTGAGTTTGAACCTCTTGAGAATTGCCAGGCCCTTCAGGTTTGTTTCTCATGTCCATCATCTCTTAAGTTTCATGATTAGATATACTATAGACTGTGATGGTTCATTTAATAAGGTGATGAAATATCTATTACCTGCAGCAACTCTATCTTGCTGGGAATCAAATCACGTCACTTGTAAGCCTTCCTCAGCTTCCTAACCTGGAGGTAAGCCTTTAAATTGTTTAGGTCTTGCTGCTCAGCTATTGTAATTCATGATTTACAATGGACTTCTATGTCTGCACTCAAAGTAATCAGTGGTTTGATATCTTTCTTTTTATTTCAAGTTTCTTTCGGTTGCTCAAAATAAGTTAAGATCTCTGTCAATGGCTGGCCAACCTCGACTACAGGTGTGCATGTTGTCTAACAATCCTCCAGCATATTACAAAGTCATGATTTGAATCATTTTCTTCAACTTTTTCACCTGTTTTTTTTTTCTCTAGGTATTAGCTGCCAGCAAAAACAAAATAACAACTCTGAAGAGCTTCCCACACCTACCAGTCCTTGAGGTTAGTTTTAAGTATTCTAATTCTGTTCTTTTAACTTTTGGAGCATGAGACAGGGTTGCTAAAATGGTCTTGTTTTTTCACATTCTTTACTGCCTTGCCAATCCTTCTGTTTCCTTCCATGTAGTTTTGTTTGGGTTCATACAACTGTAGCTAGTTTCAGAGTGCAATTAATTGATTAATACTGACACAAGTAAGTTTGTTTGACAGAAAAATTGATATGTTTCTCTTACTTGACAGAGATAATGTTTTAAATCACTCATGAATATTTCACACTAAGGTTTAGAAATCATGAAGTATTTTGCAACCATTCACGAGTTTGTCTCAAGGCTTTCTTGTGCAATGTGAATAAATATTGGACGATTGGAGGTATATCATTTTCATCGTTAAGATTTCTTTTTTTTTTACTTCGTTAAAAAAAATAATTCCTCATGTTTAAGAATATTTAAGGTTAATATGGTGAGATGACAATGCCTAGGGTTATGGACTGTCATGGAATCTTTTGCAGTGGTATTTTGACTTGAGAGTGGTAGAAATTACTCAAATATTTTCATTTTTTTTCAGTTTTCTGCCATCAATGTCTGAATTCTTAAAGATCGACATGCAGTTAATATATATATTTTTTCTTTATCTTCTGAACACTCATATTTATTTTCCAGTGGTATAAGAGTTGGAGAAAGATTTGATGCATTGATGACAGATGAATGGAAACATGTTGCTCATTTTCTTAAACCCACAAGCAAGAGTACACATGTAACATTCTCAATATTGTGTTGTGTTGCAGCATTTGCGAGTGGAGGAGAATCCTATACTTAAGATGCCCCATTTAGAAGCAGCATCAATTTTGCTTGTTGGTCCTACCTTGAAAAAGTTTAATGATAGAGGTATTCTGTGTCATATTTCAAATGCCTTTATACAAGATTGAATGATATGTTTGTTCCTCATATACAGAACATGCTTCTGCATTTGCTTTCAATTTCCTTTGTTTCTTATTTTTTTCTCCGCTTTAAAATAGGGTTTTTACTTTATTAGGTTTTCTTGCTTTGAAGATACTTCGTTACTTTTCTTCATTGTCTTCTAAACTTGGAAATTCTGATAGATCTTTCCCGAGAAGAGGTTGCAATTGCAAAACGTTATCCAGCATGCACAGCGTTGTGCATTAGATATGGTTGGGAGCTTTGTCGCCCTGAGAAAGCAGCAGGTATGTATTTTGCAAAACATTCTTTGTTGGTGCATGGTTGGGACTTCAGACACTACATCAAATAATCATCACATCTCTATTGATGTTGATTTTTTCTGGATCAGGGGAGGACCCCCTATGTTAGATACTTGATTTTTATGTACTATTATCATTTTATTGTGCTTAATTTGTTATAGGAGGGTGATTTTTCATACTGCACACATACGCTGTATGCAAGTATCAACTTCACGAGATATCTAAATGGACAACTAGCTAGGTTTGCATAGTTTTATTAATTAATTGCATGTGTTTTTTGGTGGATATTAGAATTTTTATATTATTTTCTATTTGCTAGCTATTTTTTTTATTCAATCACCTATTAGATGGTTTTGGTTTTGTTTTTGTTTTTTTTTTTTTTTTTTATCATTCTTTTGAGGTTACATTAGAGTTTGTTGTTCATATAAAAGCTCGCTGTTCTCCTTTTACTTCTTGGTTTCTTTCCTTTCTTTGTGCTGTTTCTCTCCTCCTTTCTTCTATCATCTCTGCTCTGATTCTCCTATCCTCTTTCTCCATGACGGAATGCTTAATCACAGCAATGATGAAGGCCGTGGCTCTGAAATCAATAACCTAAGGGCTTATTACCTGAATGTGGACGTGCTAACTCATGTGCGTTGTGCATGCCACACGTTGTACATGATGAATAAAAGTAAATGGGATCTTTTAAATTAGTTATGAAAGAGGTAATCAATATTTCCAGGTTCAATTAGGTACATGCCATGGTACTTCATTCCACCTTCATCACATGTGAATTTCCAAACAAAATAAATATTCAATAAGGATTCAGTAATATTCCCCACTAACAAAAGACTGTTCCACATGTTAATAGTGCATGGTATTGAAACAAATGCCATTCAAATAGGTGAGAGATGATAAATTTCCCTTAAATGCTCTTTCATGGTGTTTCCTCAGAGGAACAGAAAGTAGCTGATATGATACAATGCCAAACATCTTTTGCTTCCCTATATGGGAACAATACCTCTCACTATGCATTCATGCCCACCTCAATTATACCTGCAATAAATTTCACAGCTTCATGCTCCAACTCCATAAGCACTCATCTGACACACATGTTAAGCAACAGAAGGCAATTGACAAATGTGGCTGTTACTTTACACAACAAAGACCAGTCCACTCATTGTTGTATTAGATTTGTATGAACATGCTGAGCAATCCTTCACTATGTCTGCCTCACTGTCACAAAATCAAGCATAAAAGAACTTATGTCTGATTAACACCTCTATCTAGCTCTTGTTTTGATTCTTTGATTGCTTTGCAAAGGCTACTGAGCAGGCAATGTAATCAGAATTAATACATAGTTAATGTGTTCACGTTGAGGAAATAGCTGGACCTCTAAAGACTATGAAACATATACCAAGCTATAAGGCAACATAAGCAAGGGTGACTTTGTGGATCTCCACTGCCATGTTACATAACACTATGTGAATATTAGGCTGCTGTGACGTGTGAAGCTATCTTGCAACTAGTATTTATTGTTGACCATGCCAATTCATGAAGGTTCCTTTATGAAACTTTTTGAATTGAACTGTGGTCTGCTGAACAGATTCAACCTTTTGCTTTCTATATGAGCAATGGAAAGAGCATTTCCCTCCAGGCTATCTGCTCAAAGATGCGTTGGTAGATCAACCTTTTGAAGAAGACACTTGCCACTGCCACTTTGTTTTTGTTCAAGACAACAATCTAAGTGCTGATCCACAGTTAGTCTTAAAGTATCAATGGTTTGTGGAAGAAAGAGCACTTTCAAGCTTTTCTGCTATCCCTGATGCCACTGGTGAGGTAATTGATTCCTGCCATATAATGAACTTTTGAGCAGACATCTTCAGTTTTTGCCATGCTGATAACATCATATGATGACCAGGTATACTGGCCAAAGCATGAAGACATTGGTAAATTTCTGAAAGTGGAATGTACTCCCATAATGGGAGAAATAAAGTATCCTCCTGTTTTTGCCATATCTTCACGAGTTTCACCTGGTATGTTTTGTTCCTATTTTCTTTGTAAATGGATGGTTGATATTGGATAAATTGCATGTTAATTTAGCTTCCAATTTATTAACACGATGTTATTTATTTTTATCTGGATAATTTTGTAATTTGTACTTGTTGATTCACATCAAAGTGGCATCACACTTACTATAGAGAAGCCCTTTTAAAAATGCAGAAACAGACAAACATACATGCAAACATTTGAGAAATTATAGGTTCTGTTATTCTCAGTCAGAAAGAGTATGGTATAAAATACATGATAACTTTTCCTTTAATCTAACGTTTTTTCAATCTTTTCTTCAACCATGTAACTCGCATCGTACTGTCTTTCAACCTCACTTTTCCACCTTATAAAGGAAATGGAATTCCAAAGGTTGTGAACCTTGAAGTGCAAGGAGAGTTGGTGGAAGGAAATGTTATCAAAGGCTATGCTGAGATTGCATGGTGTGGGGGGACTCCGGGGAAAGGTGTTGCAAGGTAAGGTTGATAACATGGTTGCAGGATATACATACCCAAAGTCAAAATATGCAATTTAAGTATACTATTCCCATTTTTCAGTTGGCTGAGGAGAAGATGGAATAGCAGTCCGACGGTTATTGCTGGAGCAGAAGATGAGGAGTATCGTTTAACTCTAGATGACATTGATTCAAGTGTGGTTTTTATGTACACACCAGTCACAGAAGAAGGAGCCAAAGGGGAACCTCACTATAAATATACTGATTTTGTTAAAGCAGGTGTGTAGGGATATAATTTTTGATTAGTTAGGTGCTTTCTGTTTTCTCTTCTTGTTCTTGTTCTTTTTCTTTTTTTAATTCTAGATTTTTGTAAATTCCCTATTCGAATAGATGCTCGGTTCCCGTTACCAGGGGAGGATCCCAAAGAAATATCCCATGAGAAAAGATTGACCCACTCCAAGACGTATATTGAATTTAATCAAAATGAGTTTCCTTGGTCAACTATTTTTGGCATCAATGACAATTGATATTCTTTGTTCTGAGAGTTTTTATTGGTGCATGTGAACTTTCTTTATGAAATAAAAATCATTTCAAACTTTCCATTTCAGATACACCTTCTTGCTTGATGTAGGTACACTTAGTACGTTCCTTGAAAAGGCAAGGGAGTATTCTCTTATTTATTCAAATTCATTGAATGAACCTGAAAATCGTACTATTTCAATCAAGAATGATGAAATATTCTCATATTTTGCATTACCAGCTGTTTTTTTTGCTCAACAATTATAATTAGTTCAATAATGGAAGTGATTCCTCTAGCCTCAAAGAGTTGACTTGAGAATTTAGTTAGAATTTCATTGAAAACACATGCTTGATCTCATCCTCATCCTACTTTTGACTCTCTTGAATAGTCATATCTAGAATTGCTAAATAGTTTCTCCATTTATTTTTAAATTCAAATAGTATGGCATTGGATACTGAAAGATTATGTTATGTTTCATTGTGATAGCTCTTCCATCGGTTAGTAATGTTCGAATTATTGGAGATGTTGTTGAAGGAAATATCGTAAAAGGAGTTGGGAATTACTTTGGGGGGAAAGAAGGTCCCAGCAAGTTTGAATGGTTACGTGAGAATAAGAACACTGGGTAAGTGTACTTATTATTTCATACTCTACTATGCTATTCTTATTCTCTTGATGTTGTATTTTATTCTTCTCGTAAGAGCTCACACTTCAGTCGGTTTTATGCCCATAGCATTTCCTTCTTTCCTCCTTGTCTGTTTTAACTTGGGTTTGGATTATTTCTGTGTATTCTAAGGGATGCACCGCGGTTTCATTTCAAGTTTTGTTTTTTTGGTAGAGGTTATTTCAATCTTCTTGGCTGTTTTTTCTATTCCTAGAGATTTTGTATCCATATCAACTGGTACATCTGAGTATGCTTTGACCATTGAGGATGTTGGGCGGCGCTTAGCTTTTGTGTATTCACCCATTAATTTTGAAGGTAGGTCCACTACCTTTTTTGTTGTTGAAGATATAACAAACATGTTTGCTCATCATCTGGATTTGTAATAGATTATATTAAAAAACTTAGCATAATAATTTTCACTCTTTGCAGGACAGGAAGGGGAATCTATTACAATATTGTCTCTCCCAGTGAAGCGAGGTAGATTGAAATGATGCTCACAAATTGTCATGATTATTTTTATTGTTTTCTTCTGCTGGGGGGTGGGTTGGTCATTCATTCTTAGTGAAAAATGTCTGATAGATCTGAAGTTCATATCAGTTGGCAAGTAATGGGTCTTTTTCTAGAATAAATTCAATTTTGGACCTCTTTCAGTCTGTGGTACCCCAATTCAAGATAACTGAAGCAAAAGTGCTAGTTTAAATAAATATAAAAAAGTAGATTCACTTTTACTCGTGAAAATGGGAACTAATCAATGTCTCAGCATAGTTCAATACAAATGTACGAGTAGTTCTTGATAAGTGTCCTTGGTAAGTATATACTCTTTGAGTTTGGTATGGTTCTCTAGATTCTATTCTTGATAACAATGTTACAGTGTGAATTAGCTTTAATGAAGTTCCATGTATAATAATTTTCTTCCATTGCTAGTAATATTTTTTACAGTATTTTGTTGTTGGGTATCTTTGTTATGTTTTTGCAGTTTATAATGTTGCATAAAGGTTCTAACTTCCATATTCGTAGTGATGGTTTTCTTTTTTCTGATTTCAGCTCCTCCAAAAGTAAAGAATGTGAAGATAATTGGTCATTTACGAGAAAACAGTAAGATCACTGTAACTGGAACTGTTACTGGAGGAACTGAAAGTTCTAGCAGAGTTCAGTGGTTTAAAACTAGTTCTTCGACGTTGGATGGTGAGAATAGTCTAGATGCATTGAGCACTGCAAAAATTGCAAAGGTGGGTAATCTGTATGCCTGTATATGCGCACATAAATAATGAATCAGTGTCTTTTTTGGCTTTATTTTTGTTACATGATTATAGTTGAACTTTTGCCTTAATTTAGGCATTCCGCATACCCTTAGGAGCAGTTGGCTATTACATTGTTGCGAAATATACTCCTATGACTCCAGATGGTGAACCTGGAGAACCAGCATGTGCTATATCAGAAAAAGCAGTTGAGAGTAAGTAAATCTCTTTCCTCTGTCTTGCAAAAGAATGTTGAATATTGATTTGATACAAGTTAAAGTTCTGTTTCGAAATTCACATCTACTACATATAATTTATTCACTTCTTTCAGCTCTTCCTCCAAGCCTAAATTTCTTATCAATTTCGGGCGACTACATTGAAGGTGGACTATTGACGGCATCATATGGCTATGTAGGTGGTCATGAAGGAAAAAGTGAATATAATTGGTATCTTCATGAGGTAAACACTTAAATCTAAACCATGTGTGGTACAACCTCAATTTTTTTTGTAATGTTGATTTCTTTTTCACTTGTTTGGACCTGTGTTCCTAATGATGATTAGATGAGCTTGAAGTTTTGTTAACATGCTTGCTAGAAGAACTTTAGCATATAAGAGAAGTTGCTTTCGTAATAATGCAACTGAAATCATTCTTGTATTTGATGCTCTCGTACCCATGTAGGAAAATCACTTCATGATATCCTTCTTTTATTTCCTTTAATGTATTCTTACATGTAAACCAAAATGGAATCATTCATCAATTGAAAGAAAAAAAAGAACTTACCTGATTTTCACAATTAAGATTTTTGATCTTTAATTTTGTTCAAATTGGTGTCCATTTATTTTATTTCGGAGATCTATGTAAGTCAAATGTTGATACATCTGTTAAGTGATGACATGAACACTGCCATCTAAGATACCATTAGGGATGATGTCATTAACGAGATGCCACATCAGCAAGTAAAATGGGAGGGAAAATTTCCTCTAAAACCTAACTGGAAATTAAAAAATAATAATTATTAAATATGTATGAATTAAAAAATTATTAAATATATATAAATTAGAAAATTTCCTTCCAAAATCTAGCATATATATATATATATATAACAATTATTATTTTAATTTTCTAATTTATATATATTTAACATTTAGTTTTTTATATTTAATAATAATTATTTTCCAATTTTCAACTAGCTTTTGGAAGGAAGTTTTCCACCCATTTACTTATGTGACATCTCATTAGGGATATTAGCCCAAAATGTTATTTTAGTATTAGCGATTATGTTATCATTTTATGAACACGTTAACATTTGCTAACATACATCCACTTAGACATTTTATTATGCAAAATAAAAAGATTAAACACCTATTTAAACAAAATTAAAAATTGGACACTCAATTGTGAAAATCAAATAAGTTCAAACACTCAAAATTGAATTATCCCATTATTTTTTTTTTATTATCTACAACTATACCTATTTGTATCCCTTAATATGCGAATATTTACATGTTGCAGCCTTGGTAGAATTTCAAATTTTTCTTTATTCATATTGACTGGCTGGTATTTTTATTATTTTCGGAAAACAAATGTAGCTATTTATTTTTTCCATGTTGTGTGGATTGCATTGCTTACTAGAAGAATGGGCATTAGAGGTTTCACAAGGCTTTTCTGAAGCTGGTTATAGGTTTTTTTTTCTACCCAGCTTGTAGGTTTACAGCTCATTTTGCAAGGTGTAGCATTTTTTGTTTTGTTTTTAACTATATGCTGTTTGCGATACAAATTTTCAATAGTTTTTTTTGCATCTCTAGAAAAATATCTAAGATATTTGGAATTTAACCATTTGAGTCTGAGCGAACCATGCTTCAATTTCTGGTGTTCATTTTTGTTTTGTTTTTGTGCTTATGTGTTCTGGAATATGTATCTTGTAACGATATCAGGTTCTATGTACTAAATGATTTTTTTGTCTCTTGTTAGCTTTCTTTGCTTTTTTTTTTTAATTTATTATTTCTTGAAATCCATTTTATTGCTCCGTCTGTTTTAAGAAAATTTGAGTATCTCTTTATTTAGTAACAACAACAATCGAGCCTCAATCCCAAACTGGTTGTGGTTAGCTATTTGGATTCTTTTGCGCCATTCCACACAATTATCCCTTTATTTAGAAACGTTGTCATAATGAGTTGAGCCTTTTGTCTTCTGTTTCCTTTTAGTTGTAAATTATATAATTACTAAGCGTGTTTGATTCATTTTTTTTTTTTAAGAATTACACTTATACTGACTTTAACTGTTGTTTGAAATTTTCAGTTTGAAAGTGATACCGGATCCTTGATACTCGAGGGTTCTGGAGTTCTTCAATGTCGTGTTACTAGAGATGCAATTGGTAAATTCATATCTTTTCAGTGCGTTCCAGTTCGTGATGATGGAATAGTAGGCGAGCCAAGAACTTGCATTGGGGTAGAACGTGTTCGACCAGGTAAGTTTCTTGTCTCAGGTTTTGACAATTTTGCTTGCTTGTCCAAGTCTGTGAACCAAGAAGATTAAGCAGAATAATTTTGCAATTAATGTAAATCACAATATGTAAATCAGAATTATTCAGTGAAGTTTTTCCATTAGCAATAAAACTGAAGTTTTTAGGTGAAGGCCAATGGTTTATTTTTATTTCTTAGCCTGCACTCTCTCAAAGTTTATTGGCATTTAAGCACAATTCCGCTGCTAATTTTTGTTGAAATTAATCTGTAAATAAATGGAGTTACTAGGATTTGAATTCTTGATATTTAGGTCAAATGAACTCCAATACTAATTAAAAATAATTTAACCTAAAAGTTTAAGCTAGGAAATGAGGTTAGATAAAATTTTGAATTTTAAGAAAATTGTATTGAAGGTATTATAGTTTCTTTTGGTTCTAGTTCTATGGATTTAATTATCCGTTGAGAATACTAGCCAAGACTTATGTTTAAACTGATTTATTGTTTCTTTTTCAAACTTATTTCCTTACGCCAAGTTTTCTTTGATGATTAGGAAGTCCAAGACTGCTTTCTCTACAAATAGTTGGAACTGCTATTGAAGGAACTATGCTAACTGTTGACAAAAAATACTGGGGAGGGCAAGAGGGGAATTCGGTTTTCCGTTGGTTTCGGGTACTTATTTCTTGATGCATGTATGAACTTTGTAAATTTCTCATATTTGAAGGGAAATTGCCATATTTCCACGTGACATTGTGTAGCAAAAAGGAGGAACATCACGTCATGGTAGAATTGGCATTTTTCTGCTAGATCTAATTGTCGACTGCTGTATGCTTCATTCACCAAGCTATTGTTTTGCAGACTAGTTCAGATGGCACTCAAATTGAAATTCGAGGTGCCACTACTGCATCATACGTGCTTTTAGTTGATGACATTGGCTGCTTTGTCTCGGTTTCTTGTGAGCCTGTGAGAAGTGATTGGGCCCGTGGTCCTATCGTACTTTCTGAACAGATGGGACCTATTATACCTGGTATAGGATTTATTTCTGTTGTTGCACCCTTTTTTTTGGCAGCATTTTTATAAACTTGTAAAGTATTTAGTTTTGAGGTTTAATGTTCCTCCCCCCTCTAATCCTATTTACTACTTAATGTCATGAGTGTAATAATTGACTCAACAAGGTCTAGTTTTGTGATTCTATCTTTAAAATCTTGTGCAGGTCCTCCAAATTGCCAATCATTGGAGTTTCTGGGATCAATGTTGGAAGGACAACGTTTGAGCTTTGTTGCATCTTACAGTGGAGGGTGAGACTTCTAGCGAATAATTTATCCTTTTTTTTTTAATTGATATTAGCGAACTATTTGTTTTTGTTAGAGAGTAATATAAATCATATCTTAGGATCTCATCTAACAACTTATACTTTTGAGTTAAAATAATTCTTTGATATGATCTCAAAACCTTGTTCACCAAGCAGTCATGAGTTTAAATCTCACTACTTCCATTTTATTTGATAAAATTAAACAAAAAGTAGTGGTGAGTCTGTGCAAGTTTCAAACTTAAAAGGCTTTCATTTGAGAGGATGTATTAAAGAATAATATAAATTATATCTTGAGGTCTCACCTAATAATTAAAGTCTTTTCTATATTTCAGAGAGAGGGGGAACTGCTTCCACGAATGGTTTAGAGTGAAAAGTAGTGATATCAAGGAGAAATTAAGTGAAGATGGTAAGTTTTTGTCGAGCAGTACTGAATATGTTTTTTTTTTTACCAATTTGATTTGTCTTTTTGAAATCACTCACTATATACTAAATATCTTTTTAACATATTGCAGAGTTTCTTGATTTGACTTTAAAGGATGTCGGTAAACACATTGAACTTGTTTACACTCCAATTCGCAAAGATGGTGCAAAAGGAAGCTCTCAGACCATATTATCTAATGTGATTGCACCTGGTGAGTCATACTTTCATAATTTAGGATTTATAAGACACATCTATAATCTTTTTATGGACTTCAACATCTTTGAAATTATTGCCTACAATAAAATACAAATAGTTGCAGTTTTTGTTCATCTAAAAAGGATCTTTGGACCTGATTGGACTGCCCAAACTGCTGTTATGATTGCTTGATAATTAGATTACATAAGGGGGCGGTATATAGTTCTCTTAAAGGGCTGCATCCTTGCATCAAATTTTTACTTTGTGATCTAAATTAGTTTTGGAAAAGCTATTCCTGAGGGAAAGCTTTGCAAGGACTCATGGACTGAGTTTGAGTTGGGGACCATGGGGTTATTATAAATTATTGTTGCCATGTTTGCATGATATGTAGGTTACATAAAGGGCAATTCATAATTCTCAAGAAGGCATATATGTTTACATTAATTTTTACTTGCATGAGTATAAATTAACATCGGAAAGGTGCTTTTGATGGAAAGCTTTGGAAGGGCATACATATTGAGTTGGTTGTTATCATACACCAACTTCTCTTCCTGCCATCGGAGTAGCAAAAAACGATTGGAACTAATTTGATAATGTTTCAATCTACAAACTGATCTGATCAGTTTTTTTGTTTTGCTCCACCCATTGTTCTTGCCACTTGCTTTGTTGATCAGTCATTGATTCATGAAATTCATTGTGAAGGCCTTGCATTCTTTCATCCAACTCCTTGCAATGTTTTTTAACATTTTTCAATTTGTGATTTTCCACCATCATTGAATCTTAAAGCTCTGATACCAGTTGTTAGGCTTCAACCTTAACAAGTTACTACTAGAAAGGAATAAGGGAAAAGAAGAAGAGAAGAGTTGATACAGAAATTGTTACTTCATTCATTGCCTGCCCTCACTAATCTCATACAGTCTTATTTATATCTTGAAGCTAACTGGCTTGCCTCTAACTTCCTGTAACTACCTTCCTAATTGCTACTAACTGAATCAGCTAATTTCAATTCACATGCTAATTTCAAGCCAATGTTATACTATAACCAATCTTTTGCTGCAACCACTTCTTTCCAAAGCCAAGGTTCGTAACAAATTAGTTCTTATTGGTTTTCAATGGCATACACTGCTTGGATTGTAGTTCACTTCTTTGTTCTTGTATTGCGACTTCACCTATCCTTATTAACGTTTTGATACAATAAAGGGCATTTGAAATATATACAAAAAAATTGAAAGTGTCTTTGCTTTTTGTTAATGTATCTTTAGCCTCTGTCCTCTAACTTGGGCATGCTGCTTCATTACATTCCTGATTTAAGTTATTGAATCTAATTTGATATTTTAGTGTTTCCAGTACCGATTCTTTTTAGCAATTTTGTCATTCTATAAAAATGCTATTGTACTCAAATATATATCTTCTATGTTAATATTTTTAAACAGCTGATCCAGTGGGATTGGAACTGGTGATTCCTTCTTGCTACGAGGACAAGGAAGTTACCCCGCAAAAAACATACTTTGGTGGACAGGAAGGTGCTGGAGAGTATATTTGGTTCCGAACAAGGAACAAGCTAAATAAATCTGAATTGTTGGATATAGCAAATGCTGGTGATCATGTTCTTATATGTGGTAAAACCCTGTAAGTACATATAAATTTTACACTGGGTTCCAAGAATTGAGAATGTTAGACCCATATTAACCATAAATTTCTGAGATTAATGTGCACTCGTGGTAGGGCATATACTCCATCAATTGAAGATGTGGGAGCTTATTTGGCTCTGTACTGGCTGCCTACTCGTGCAGATGGCAAGTGTGGAAAGCCTTTGGTCTCAATTTCCAACTCTCCAGTTAACCCTGGTACTCATTCATACTTTTAAATTCTTATGTTCCTTGACAATGGTCAACACAAATACCTACCTTTTTATGCAAGGTTACAGATAGTCATAGACCTTCCATAAATTTCATCACAGGTGCATGCATTTTGGTTTTCTGTTAATCATGTGATGAACCTACCATATTTTGGCTACCTTTTGAACTGTAGTACAATTGATTAAATTTTGAATTACATACACTCCATTCATTATACCAATCCATGCTCTGGCCCAAGTTATGCCAAGATGTTGCATTTATTTAGTTCTTTTCCTTAAATTTTGCTCTTTAACATGTGAAATTGATATCACATGGCAGCTCTTCCGGTAGTTTCTAATGTTCATGTGAAGAAGCTGCCTTCGGGTGTTTATGCTGGAGAAGGAAAGTATTTCGGTGGACATGAGGGATTGAGCCTCTTCAGCTGGTATAGAGAGACAAACGATGGAGCTATCATTCTTATTGAGGGAGCAACCTATAGAACTTATGAGGTCACAGATTCAGATTACAATTGCCGTTTATTGTTTGGGTAACTGTTTTTTTTTTTAACCATGGTATCTGCTGGCAGAAAGTGCTTTAAAGTTTAAACTAATTATTTATTGATGTGCCAAACCTTTGAATATTTACTCTATAACACTTTTCCCATATTCCTTTGGTTATTAAGCCTATATAACAGTATATCCTTATGTGTCTCACTGTTTTTCTTAGATACACACCTGTTCGTTCAGATTCAGTTTTCGGTGAGCTTAAGTTGTCTGAGCCAACTGGTCTTGTTCTCCCAGGTGTGTATTTTGGGAAAGAATGGGTAACATCATTTTGCATTTACTTGGTAAATTGTGAGCACATTTTTTACTGCAGATGTTGACTAAGTTGGAATTGCTGACCTTATTACTAGTTCATGTATTCCCCTACTCTTTAGTTGTGTTGTTGTTCCCCACATTTATTACATGAAATCGTGAGCACATTTCATGTAATTGGAAAATAATATTTCAATAAAATTTGATTCTATCAAAATAAGATACTCCATAATTATTTTAAAGATGAAGTGGAAGTGGGATTAACAATTTATGAGTGGAAAAAACATCATAAGAATACCTTTTCTTTTACATTTCTGCTTTTTCATTCCTTGCTTGCTTTCTTAGGAGTAGGTGTAACTTAGTATCCTTCAAACCTTGCTCTTGTTCTCGGCAAGACCATTACAAATTTGTGATTCAACTTGTAATGACAATCAAGATTTATCACTATTGTTGTTCAAAAACTTTTGATGGTAACAATTCAGAACCCAACTTTTATACATAGTAAAATCAATTGTCTTGCTAATTTTACGAGCTCTGGTTTCTCGTGAATTATTATTATGATTATTATTTTGCTAAATGGAATAATGAATTAATCTAGAAAAAAATCTATGAGAAAGGAAGGACTAGCTTCTAAACCCTTGCAAGAGTAATCCACGTGCTTAAGTCATTCATCTTCCCAAAAATACTTATAAAGTTCTTAGTTCAAAGTAATTTTGGTGAATAAGGCCTCTAGTTCTCTTTTGTAGGCAAGTGGAACCTTAGTATCCTATCTGGAGCTCTGTTGATATACAGCTGCCTTTTTCCCTAATCATGTCCCCCATCTTTGATTATTTACTTTCCTTGTAGAATGACATTCTTCTCTTCCACTCTATTGCTGATATTGACATGGTTGCTGAACATTATTATATTATGCTTTCTTGGATACTGCATTGTGGCTTCATCTCATTGGGAGCATCATGCAAATTAAACTATATTTTGCTTATTTTCCCCAGAACTTCCAAAAGTGGAGATGGTTTCTCTCACTGGCAAGGCAATCGAAGGTGATGTACTTACTGCTGTTGAAGTGATCCCAAAGAGTGAAACCCAGCAATGTGTTTGGAGCAAGTACAAGAAAGAAGTCAGATATCAATGGTGAAATGCTAAATTCTCTTATCAGAGTTAGGCATTCTAACAAGTACAAGAAAGAAGTCAGATATGATTTTAGTCATTCTAACAATAACCCTTACTGTTAGGCATTCTTTTTCTAAATCATAAGCAAAAATATAGAAAAAATCATAGAAGTGTTTTAAACTTCTAACAATAACCAATAAAAGTTGGATTTTTATGAATGGTAAATACAATTGAAGTGTTTTAAACGTGTTCAGCTTACATGAGCAACATGAATTTAATTTGATTTTTCTTTTTATTGGAACCAAAATTCTTATCTAGACATGTTTAAATCAAGTTATTTCTGTTGTGAATCTACGTAAATAGCTGCCAAAATTGCTATGGCATAATTTCTGGTTATTTGTGAAATGGCTTGTATAACAATTGATGGCTGGTTTCTGTTTCAAAATTTGGCATTTATGCAATGAAGTCACAAATGTTTCTAGTCTTTTGAATTTCATCATAGGTCCTTGTCTATTGTCATTCTCGTATTTGACACAGATGCTGCAGGTTCTGCTCATCAGTGACAGGGGATAGCAACTCTTTTGAGCACTTGCCTGCACAACGCTCCTGCTCTTACAAGTTGCGGCTAGAGGACATTGGTAGATGCTTCAAATGTGAATGTGTTGTGACTGATGTCTTTGGAAGGTCAAGTGAGACAGCATATGCTGAGATTGGTCCTGTATTGCCAGGTTTGAAGTGCAATCACTTGACTTGAAACTATGTTTTTTCTCAGTCAGTGGAAATAATTTTAATTTTTAATCTCTTGTCATTGATTTGATTTCAAACTTATGTTATCACTCCATGAAATGCGTGTATGTGCTTATTCTGATTGCTTGTGAATTTTAAGCAACACAATCCAATTTCTTGATTTAATTGCTCCAATTTTACTTTTCTGACAGTTTTGGCTAGCTAGTGAATGTCTACAAGAATTGACTATTAATCACATATATATATTGCAATTATTTCAACATGCATGGATGTCTTTCTATTCAGGTTAAAGTGCTATCACTTAATTCAAACACTGTAAAAGTAATGTTATTCATCTATCTCTGTGTTTAATTAAAAGTGAAATCCTATCATATATATATATATGTGTGTGTGTGCGTGTGTATTTCAAAATTCAAACTATCCCGTTATTTTGTAAAGCATTCACCCGTGAACCTTTTATGTCTTTTTATATCTTTCTTGGTTTTACAAGTAGTTTTTCTTGGATTTAGTCAGATGTAAGCTGGATATAATTCTAAATTTTCAATGCCAGATCTTTACTGGTGAAAGTTTCTGGTCTTTTTTTTCTTGTTGATGTTTTCTTTGCTAAGATTTGATTGTACTGCTGTTGGCTATGTTCTCTGCATGCTAAAAACTTGATTGCATTCTTATATTTTGGATTATGAAGTATTTGTTGTTTAAGTTACTGAATTATTGTTTGATTTTAGGGATACCTAGAATAGCTAAGTTGGAGATTGAGGGAAGAGGTTTTCACACCAATTTATATGCTGTTCGAGGCGTTTACAGTGGAGGAAAAGAAGGAAAAAGTAGAATTCAATGGCTTAGATCGATGGTTGGTAGTCCTGATTTGATTTCCATTCCAGGTATGACAGCTGAAAAAGCATTAAATTGTTCAGTAAAATGATGGAATCTCACAAACAAAAATCTCATCATAAACATGTTCGTAGACAATATTCTCTTTTGTTTAGTTACATCACTGGTTTTGGGTTCCACTGGAGTACAGGTGATTATATTGACGTAAACATGTATTTGACTTGAAAATTATTTGATCTTGCAGGGGAGGTGGGAAGGATGTACGAAGCTAATGTGGATGATGTGGGCTACAGGTTGGTGGCAATTTATACTCCTGTGAGAGAAGATGGTGTTGAGGGGCAACCTGTGTCTGCCTCAACAGAGGCAACTGCAGTTGGTAACCACGAATTCCATCTGCTACTTATTCTTTCCTTTTCACACTATTTATTTTAACCGTGTAAGCAAGTTGTTTTTGATATATATATATATACCAGGTCACTTATACAGGTTCAGCGAGATTTGAATTTTTTCAGTCATATAATTCTTCTGATTCTAGCCTAAACCTTAGAAGGAACCGTGGAACAATGCATGACCAAAAAAATACTAGTGTATGTGTGAAACAATGTCTGATTAACTATTTAACTATATACTCTAATGAAATTTTGAGAAAGGAAAATAGGAAGCCTTAGGTTTGTTGAATCTAGGATTTGGTTCTGGCTATATCTAGGCTTAATTTTTAGGATGGCTTAGATTTATTTTTATTATGATTGATGGAAAACTATTTCATATGAAATTATTCTGTTTCTCATAGTAAACATCAAGCGCAATAACAATCAATCTTTAGACTTGTGAAGAAATTATGTTTATTTAGATGAAATGATTAGCAATTAAAAGAAGTAAAGAACGTTCCTTGAATAGTAAATTGATGCTTGCGATAATTGAGTTTGCCATAATACTGATGAAATTGTTGATTTTGGGTTTGGTATGAATCATAGCATTTATCTTTCAATAATTGTTGAAGGTTGAGCTTTATGATTGGGTATTTAGGTGGGAGGGTAAGGGACTTTCCTGGAATTTTGCAAAATGAAAAGCTGTTGAACTTGAAAAGAAAAGAGTTTTAAGGAAAATAAAGTGAAGAAATGCTGAGGGTTTTTTTTTTTTTTTTTAGTTTGTATATTTGCTAGCAGATTACTTATGCGTTGTTGGGGTTTATTATTAATAAAACAATTTTTACTTGTTAGAAAATATAGATTTAATTCAATAAATCAATGGATTAGCACTATTTGTAATTAAAAATGAATAAAAAAAATTCCACAGTACTTGTAATTAAAAGGAGCGGGTATGAATTCTTAAGAAAATTTGAAAAAAATTGCACTAAATTGTATGTTAAATAAAATTTATAAAGAAAAATAAAGAAGAAGAGAGGAAGTGGCATTGAGAAAAATGTCATAAGTAGAGAATATTATATGCATACATATAGCTATTTTTCCATGTTTTTAAGGAGATTCTAAATAGGCAACTGATTAGTAGAATTATCATTGTCATAGGAGTTTGTGTTTACTAATAATAATAATAATAATTAATTTGATATTTATTTAAATACTAATTTGTTATTAATCTTCATATTATTATCAATTAAAAAAATAAAAAGTTACTTACATATCCTACATGGGAGCACCAGAATTGAGGATAAATACTTAAAGCTTAAGCTTGAGATTTAATATATATATAGATAGATAGATATATAGATACTCCTAAATTTGTTAGAAAACAAAATTGACTTGCCTTGCTCTTTTGGAGAAAGATGTAGAAAGTGCCTTAATTAACCAAAAAAAAAAAAAAAAACTGGTTGAACTCAGCTGGACACCCATCTCATAAAATTTCTGATTTGTTCCCTGGCATATCAATCATGTGCCATGAAATTGTGACCAAAGTTTAACTGAAACCTGCTAGGTTGTGGCTTGTTCTAGTCATTGCTGAATTAAAAAAAGAAAACTTTTTTATTTTGAACAAGAGGTCTGAAGGCTTTGGCTACACCATAGGAAGTGTCCCTCTCACATCCTTAAATCCACTGTCCCTCCCATTGCCTGGACTTAAGTACTCCCAAGTAGAAATGGCTAGTCTTAACTGAGCGGTCCTCCAGGGACAAATTGCTGCAAGCTTTAAGATACTGAAATAATGTATTGATCAAGAAATGAGATGTGTGCATTAAATTTGATTTATGACCAGACAAGATTTGACTTGCCAATTCTTTTGTCCCGCTCTAAGAACGAAACCTATGACAAACTTTATGTGTGATGTTTCCTGTCCATGTCATACCATTGTTTTGCTTATATTTTTTCTCACATCTGTATAATCTCTCAATTCTGTGATAGTCTGTCTTCTATTTTTCTAATTTTGACATGACTAACTATCAGAGCCTGATGTTTTAAAAGAAGTAAAGCAGAAGCTTGAACTTGGATCTGTGAAATTTGAGGTGTGTATATTTTTAGTATTATGCTGAATTTAATTCCTTCTAAACTAGTCGATTGTTCCTGCGTTTCTTGTACATCTACACTTCTGCATTTGGTAAAACATGCATCTAAGGACGTGTTAACTTCATGAAAAGAATAGTATCTCAAGAGTTTCTTGTATACTATGTTCTATTATTGGAGATTTTCCCCCCTCTTTACTGTTGAGTTGCAAAGGCTTCGTAAAGGTGCATTTTAAGTTTTGCCACACATCTCATGTTCTAGAACTCTTAATTTGAGGGGAGAATGACAGGAGGATGAAATCCGGACAATTTTTTTTTTCTGTTGGCGGGGGGTGGGGTGGGGAGGTTGTTCTCTGTGAGAGAAAAAAAGAGGCATTGCCTGAATTACCATTTTTACTATTATTGTTTGGTTTTGATCAAATATATTATTGCTCATCATGAAAGGACAGCTTGAAGTGGACAGTTGCAGTAGTCTCAACTGTGCAAAGCAGTTACACACACACACACACACACACACACACACACACACACACACTTCTTTTACTACATGGTTCCTTAACTGACTGCAAGTCTTTGAATACAGGTATTATACAACAAAGACTGTTCTCCAAAAAAGGTCTCTCCATTTCATTGCAATTTTGTGCTTAAAGTTGAGAATGGTAAAAAATAAACTAGCATTTTAATGTCTGTTAATAATGCAGATTCTCGGAGAGGGTAGTCTTGAGAGAAGAATACTAGAAGTTAATAGAAAACGAGTGAAAGTTGTGAAGCCAGGTTCTAAGACTTCATTTCCAACAACTGAAATTCGTGGAAGTTATGCACCTCCCTTTCATGTGAGTTTGTGTCAAAACTTAGTTTTGTTTACATCCTGCTTAGTTTGTTCCGTGGCACAGAGTATTGTTCCAAACTTGTTTGGTATCATGGTTTGAAGGAGGAATTCATTTAAGTTTTTCATTCAGTCAAATTGGGTACAGATTATAGATGCAATATATAGATTGCATCTCCACACGTTTTGCAGATGATAGGATACAACCATTTCAGGTGGAGGTTTTTTTCCAATAAACCATACTTTCTTGTTGTTATTTATCAAAATAGGGTACTTTTAACCTAATCCAAGATAACTTTGTCATGAAGGGCTCACCTTGCCATATCATTTTTTTCTTTCTATAACTAATAATGTGTTAATAAAATAAATGGTATCTTGGAAATTCATCCACCCTTGTTGATCTTGATACCCGTGTGCTTTTTGGATGTCTAATGGAAGATTTAGTTAAAGACTGCGTAGGCCTGTAGAGTATCCATGCAATGATTTTGTGGATCAGTTGTAAGGACTAAGGAAGTTAATGATGGGATAGCTTTGAAGGTATGTGGTTCTATATCTAAAGTTCATGTAGGGACTTTCGGTTATAAGGACTGTTAGGAATTCCAGCACTGAATGATAGATGGAAGCAAGAGAGAATAATTTTTTATTGCAACAAAAAAAAAAAGGAAAATGTTTCCATGTTTATGTTAAGGTTACTGGGAATTCAAGCACAAGCTAAGGGACAAAAAACATGTTTGGGAAGAATGAGGGCTGGGAATCCAAAGCAGGGTGTGTGTGTGTGTGTGTAAAAGTTCTGCTGTTTAAAACAAGATGTTTACCTAGTCATGTATATAAAAACCTAGGTTACAAACAAAATCAACTAGTCTAACGTAATGTTTATTGTATTGTTTTTATTAATATCTTAGGAAAAAAAAAGATGACATGGATTGTCGAGGTAGAATCTACGTGCTTCAAAGTACCGCAGTTTGGTAAATAAATTTAGAAACACTTTATTGTGGTAAAAAAATATTTAAAAAATTGCCCCTATTAAAAAAAAAAAAAATTGATTCTAGGTGATGCATCTCATTTTATGTTGCCCTCTTCCCACATGACAAAAACAGTTTTTGTACTGAGTTTTAGCTTCATACACTTCTCCTTGCTATCTCAATAATACAGAAAAGAATTTGCAGGTGGATCTTTTCCGAAATGATCAACATCGGCTTAGGATTGTTGTGGATAGTGAGAATGAAGTAGACCTGATGGTCCCCTCCCGACATTTACGGGATGTCATCGTGCTTGTGATCCGAGGCTTTGCTCAACGATTCAATAGCACATCCCTCAATTCTCTGCTCAAAATAGAGACATAACTAATATGTAAAGTGACTGGGGTATTCATGCAGGCCTCCACTCTTATTCCTCCACGCTCATTTCTTATTCCTATTTGTGGTGCTTTGGTTTCTTGGAGCCTCTTTGTGTGTAACTTGTGGTTTGCAGTAATGAAGGATGAGGTGTTGAGAGATTTCATGCTTTAATCACAGTGTCAACTATGAAATCAAGCTATTTGAGAATAAGATGTATGCTCTCTCTTTTTTTTAACCCTTTTTGATATTAATGTATGGCTGGATGCGGGTAAGGCTTCACATATCTCCAGGGGAAAATTTTAGGTTGACACCCTCCCACCATGAGCCTACTAACATGAAATATCTGGGATATCATGAAGTAGGAGAAATCTCTTCCTGATTCACTGGTGTTTCATTGGTTGTTTGAGCTTCCAACTTTGAGCAGATTACTTGTGTTAGAATTTTGTATGTTGCACTAGGGTTATTTTCGTGTGCTTTATATGATGTATAGCGGAGAAAATTGTTCTGTAGCTTTCTTTTGCTCTTTCGTTTTCTTCTCTCCTCTTGCTTTTGTTTTTTGTTTTTTTAAATTCCTAGCACTTGCCAATTACGTCTTTTTTGCAATAATAACGGCATGTTTGAAAATGCTATGTTATTTAGGTGTTAGCGGGTCTATGGGAGCATTTTAATTGTAGTTTTTAAATTATTATATTTTTATGTTTTTGTATTATTTTGATTTATTGATATTAAAAATAAATTTTAAAAGGTAAAAAAATTATTATTTTAATATATTTTAAAAAAATATTTTAAAACATATCACTCTCCCTTGAATGGCAACATCTCGAATGAGGTGGACTAGCATCTCTTATTATACTATTTTTGTAAGCGCTTGTTATTTTCTGGAATGTCATTGAAAAAAAACGCAGTAGGTTACAATTAGGATGTCAAAATATAATATTATAATTACATAATAATTCTGTGATTAATACATTCGTCATTAAAACATGCATAGATAGCTTTAGGGAAATTGTTGAATAAGGAGAGAATAACAAGGTAAAAGATTATAGTGCAATGCAAATTCTAAGGTTATGTTTTTTGTGTTCTTAGTTTAGTAACATGTTTATTAAACTTGAAATATTATATCTGTAAATAGTGTTAATGAAATTATATAATTGTTAATAAAATAATTATATTTTAAAATAAACTGAATAGTAAATATTTAGTTTTATTTTACTAATATTAAAATCAATTATGAAAATCAAAGAAATTAATTCAAAAACAATTTAATCTTACTGATAAATTAAGTTTCAAGTGTCAAATGTCATTTTTTATATTATAAATATCAATATAATAATATTAGGAAGCTTACTAGGAGAGCTCATGAACTATGACTTTCACTTAATTTACTACACAATAGAAACCCACACTTATAAATACTTAGGAGGGAGTGTTTGTTTCTAATGTGGGATATACATCTTTTTCTTGTTTATTCATTTACAAACTACACCCACAATCCCCCACTAGTTTGTAATAAATGTCTTTTCATTTGACAAAATTATATTTACAAGAAGGTATTTTGCAATTTAAACCTTTATTAGTGTTATAACTTAAATCCTACTAAAGTTATTGATGTTCCTATATGAAACCAAAACTTTTGTTGTAGAATCAAAGATACTACATACATAATACTCTCCAAACTCTTAAAAGGTTTACAATTGTTTAACAATATTATAACCATGAGCTAAAATATCATTTTTATGAATATTTTCAAGAAAAAAACCTAACTCTTGTAAAAAACAACACTACTTTTATATTCATATAGGTGAAATTATACATCTCTCTATTACATTAGACACAAACTTTAAATTTTATTAAGAGCTTACACTCATCCTCCTTTATGTAATAGAATGCACTGAATACTATCAAAATAAGGTCTAAAATTAATTATCAGTGTCCAATAGATATTAAACAATAATTTGTTATTACCTCTTAAACTTAAAGATAAGCTTATTGCTACTCCAAAGTTGGGTTTCTATTATCGGTATCTTTAATAAACGGGTTTCAACCTCATTCCACTAGTTGTTTTCCTTATCATATCTCTAGATAGTTCTTTTGTGAGCAGATCCACTAAATTATTCACAGATTTCATATAGATAATATGATTACCCCATTTATAATCAACTCTTGAATATATCCATATTGAATGCGTAAATGTCTTGATTTACTATTATAATCTTATTGTAAGCTCGAGACATAGTTGCTTCACTATCATAGTATAAAGAAATAGCTTATATAGATTGTTACCACAACTTAAAATCTAACAACATATTTCTTAACCATTTTGCTTCTTTACTTGTAGTAGCCATAGCAATAAATTTCACGGGCTTGATCAATGATTGGCTTGTTGTCAATAATCTCATACTCAAAAACTTTTAAAGTAAAAAAAAAAATGATCAGAACCTGATTTTTCCTGCTTGTAGTGTGTCTCCAAGATAGCTAAATTTTTTTGGCGACTTTAATTTGGAGAAGATGTGATTCAAAATATGCCCTCGACAAAGCACTTTATTTTCCTCATGTTTTAGTCTTTTAGTCTTAAAAGCAACAAATTCATTTTCTTGTGGTTCAGGTAGTGCAAACAGGTTAGATTCAACCAAAATAAGAATTAGTAAGGATTTAGATGAGAAAGGAGAGAAGGAAGAAAGGGAGAGAAAAAAAGAGTAGAAGAAAAATAAAGAAACACGTTAGTTTTTATAATAAAAGAAGTAAAATTAAGAATGCTTATTTTTCTAACTTGCTTATGATTTTACTTATGTATAAGAAGACATATTTTAACATCAATGACCTTGATCATTACCTTCCTAGTATTTGTGTTTCTTTATTACAAAATCTTAAGGAAATATTTTCTAATGAGATTTCTAGTGGGTTGCCACCTATTAGAAAAATTAAAAACCAAATTGATCTTGTACCTTAAGCATTTATACCTAATCGGCTAGCCTATAGAAGCATTTTTTAGGAGATAAAGAAACTTTAAAGGAAAGTGGAAGAATTAATGATAAAAGGGTACATAAGAGAAAACATAATTCCTTGTGCAATTCTAGTGTTGTTAATACCCAAAAAGGATGGGACCTGGAGGATGTGTATTGATTGTCATGCCATCAATAATATTACAAATAAAAAGCTCATAGCTTATTTTAGTGAAAAGCTCAACGGGGCAATATTGAATTATTCTACTTATGATAAAGAGCTTTATGTTTCTGTAAGAACTTTGAAAATTTAGCAACATTACTTATGGCCTAAAGAGTTTGTGATCCATATCGATCATAAGTCATTAAAACATCTTAAAGGTCAAAGGAAGTTGAATCGTTGGTATGCTAAGAGGGTTAATCCTGATGACAATAGAAAAACATAAGTAGTAAAGGCTCTCAATGAGGATGTGAAGCGGTAAATACAAAAAAAAAAAAGCAATATACATCCAAAGCTAATAAAGGGGAAAATAAGGTTATTGTTTAACCAGATGATTGAGTTTGAATGTGCATGCAAAAAAAAAAAGATTTACTGAAAAAAAAAGATTTAAATCGATGTTGAGAGGAGATAGATCATTCTAAATCGTTGAAAGAATTAATGATAATGCTTATAAAGTAGATCTATTAGGTGAGTATAGTGTTAATGCTACTTTTAATATTTCAAATCTCTTTTTGTTTGATGCAGGTAACAATTCATGGACAAATCATTTTGAAGAGAAATGAGATGATATGGTTAAGACTACACCAAAAGATCCATTGAAGTTCTAATTTGGCCAATTACAAGATCAAGGGTAAAGAAGCTCAAAGATGCATTCAATGAGTTTATTAGAGTATTTAGGCTAAAGTGAATTTTAATAAGATTACAACTTCAACAAGTGATGATTAAACCTTAGTTAATCTAGTCTATGTACAAGAAGGGCATGATTCATCTACAATATAAGCCTAATTATTTCACAATAATGGGTAATTAATTTTGGTATTATAGGTGGTTTCGGGCTTATTTTTTTCAATGCAAAATTTTACTCTAACATGTATATTTGTTTATCTGATCATTAGATTAGGCTGAAATTTCATCAGATATTTTTAGAGGTCTTGTTTTATATTAGGTTAAACTTTCAGGCGATTAAACATCAGAAAGGCCTTATAATAAATTCCATAAGATACTGTGCAAGAATTACATTAGTTTCCTAGTTAATTTATGATTATTTTTTCTATTTTATTTAAAACTCTTTTATTATTTTTCTAGCATTATTTGAGACTTTTTACTTATTATAAATAAGGTTATTTATCTTGTATTTATATTTTTAAGTACAAAATTATTTCAACAATTATTATTATGTGTGAGAGGTTTTACTCATATTTTTTTGTTCTTCATTAAACTACTCTGACTTTTCAAAGAATTAACCAGACTTCGTGATATCTTATATACTTCTCATTTGCATCTTTTTATATGCATTTAGGTGGGAGAATTTGGTTACTTATAGTCTTGGTGTCTTGCTACAGGTTATTGTTGTGTCATACTCAATTCCAAATATGATTTTAGCTTTATTAGAAATAATTAATTTCACTATGGGTTTATGGATCTTTATATCCATGAAGTTCACATCACAAGGCTATCACAATAGATTTACAAGCCTATATAAATAATAAAGCCTAATACCTAGCATATAGGCTTCTAAGGCCCATAAACCCAACTAGTTTCGTATTAGTCCAAATAGCTTAACCTATCAACCATGTCTCACACTTTGAGTCTTTTTCAAGAGTCATAGTTTAACTAGGACTCATGGAATAAATCTTAATCTCATTAAGATTCTAGTTTTATAGACAAAGCTAGACATCTAGTGATAGTAGGATTCTAAACTCTAATCTCATTAAAACTAGTTTTGAGTCCAAATCTCATTAGCACTAGTATAAAGTCCAAATCTTATTAGGACTTTTAGGAGAGTTCTAGTCTCATTAGGACTCTAATAAGAAGTATTTTATTCTTTGTACTACATTGATATTCAATTTCTTTTGTATGTGTGACCCTTTAGGCTTTCAATCATATTTGTAGTAAGTCTTTATTATAGTCCTAGCATAAGTATAACTGTTTTATTCTTTCAATCAAATATGATATGAATACTTTATACATGCATCTTGTTTCATTGAATCAAATGAATGAACTAGCATTCTGTCATGACACTCAAAGTGATTAGAAACAATCAATCAAGACTTTTTTCAACCCTTCCTAAGTATGATTACCATATAATTCAACATCTTTGTCATACAATGCCATGAATTGACCTAAGGCTTGGAAGGTGCATGCCCTATATAGCCACTTCTGATTTTATTCTCATTACCTAGTAAATAGACTTTATATGGAATATAATTTTGTAACTCTTCTAAAATCAATTCCTACTATGCGTACAAATTTTGTGAAAGAATACACTTAATGAATAGTTAACGACATTAACTTTCTTTACCAGAAGTGACAAATCCTATATTAATTATTTATAAACCTCTATATGTTATAGTGTATACCCTATTATCACTATTATATGCACAACCTTTCAGAGTCCACCTAAAAGTGTCAAAGTAAATGGTTCTCCATACAAGATAATATGATAACCTTAAGTCAAAGGATCAGACGCACTCATCTCTACGAGATTTTTATACACACCAGGTAAATACAAAATGGTTCTTATACAAGCCACGTCCGATAAACTTTTTCCCTAACAAACATTTACACATTATACTTAGTATCATTATACTATAGAAGTGAGATTCTCCACTATGATCATATGATCAAGATCTATTGCATACCACTCTCATCGCTTATATTGATGTCTAGTCTAAATAAAGCTATAACCATGGATATTTAATAGCATTATTCAAAATATATGAGATATGTCTCAAACCAAATATCATACAGATATCACTATGTAGATTTTTATTAAAGAAGTAAGTACATAATGTAATTAAAATAAACTTAAACGGTGGGTAAATATCAAATGAGTTATCACACAAGCCACGTTTGATGAATATATTTTTTAATAAGCATCTACACATTATTCTTAGTATCAACATACTATAAAAGTGAGAATATCCACTATCATCCTATGATAAAGATCTAATGCATATCATCATCAATGACTAATCTTAACAAAACTACGACCAAAACACTTAATAGTGTTATCCATAATGTATGAGTATCTCTCACGCCATATATCATACAAATATCACAATATAAACTTTATCAAATAAATTAGTACATAATATAATTAAAACAAACTTAAAAGATAAAACAATGCCTTAACAGTTTCATTAAATAACTATATTGTGTTTACACTCATAAGCTAATATCTATTAACTCCTAGGTCATAACACTCACTCAACAAATTCTCCAAAAAAAATATTATTCAACCATTAATCATTCTTAAGCTTTTGTAGTTTTTAAAACTTTTAAACTCAAACTTTATAGTTTATCAACTTTTTCAAGCTAGCTAAACTATGTCTTATATCCTTTTCCTACATTAATAACTTTGCTCTTATTTGTCATTCAAGCACTATTTCTTGTTTTATATCATGACTCTTAATGCTCCATCCTCTTAATGTCTTATATCCTCTTAATCTTTCTAAGTGATTCATATAGTGAGCTTTCACTTTGACATGTTCAAATCATATGGCCTAAAGAACTAAGTATCATGACACCTTAAATGATATATTTACTTAAATCATAAATGTTATAGATAGAAAACATAACAAGTACATATTCATAATTTTTTTTAATTCTTTGGCATTTTCTTTTTTGCAAACCGAACATTGGTACTCATAGCCTTAAGAATGTGAAATGGGACACCTTTTAGTTTTTAAAAGAAAATTAAAAATAATGGTTAAGGTATACAAAGTATGGTTTAGCAAAAAAAGACAATTAGCTATCTCATTCTTGTTTGTAAATAAATTTATAATCTTGAATAACTATTAAATGACCTACCGATTCCAAAAGAAAAAAGAAAAGACAACAACACTCTAAACAACTCAAATATGATGTAGTTAACTGTGCTAAAAACTTGGAAAGTCAGAGAGAGAAGCTCTCGTTTTTCCCTGAAAAGTGGTTCCCTTGTGATGGCGCCTACTGGACCCTAACTCTTTCTATTCTGCGATTCTCTTTTATTTCTTAAATTCCTGTTTTTTCTTTGGCCCACATGGAAAAAACCAAACAAAAACCTACAACCCGAGGTAAACGAAACATTTCGCCTATAAAGGAAATCCCCACAGATTCAGCAAATAATCCCTTGCCTCCTGCACAGGATTGTGCAACCATCATTCAAGCCTAATATCAAGCTTGTAACGGCAAATAAATCTTCAATGTAAATGCAGTGTAAATGCTAAGACGCAATCTTAGCTTTGTTTCTAAATTCAAACCTGCAATCCTGTGTATATATATGTTAACAGTTGTATTATTCAAATAAAGTAAAATATACTATTCTGGAGTTTATCAATTAGCTCAATTCTCTAAAACTTCCTATCCTCATCGTGGTATCAGAGCAAGAAATCTCCAACGAGAATTCGATCCCTCACAATCATAATCCAATCTCAACTCCACCCTCTCCAACTGAAACACCTCTGATTGCCTTGAACATCACATCCTAGATAAATGATAAACTTACCCCCTCTACATTTCTTTAATGGCGCGCTCAATTTGAAGCCTTACTCATCGGGTATGATCTTCTTGACTATGTCACTGGAGAAAAAATCTGTCCCATACCCACCAGCATATCACTTTATGCTGTCCAACGAACTCACTGGATAAGGCAAGATAAGCTTATCCTCAGTGCCATTTTGGCATCTACATCTACCGTCATCACTCCTCTCATCTCAATGGCCAAGACATCAAAGGATGCATGGCATAAATTACATACTCTGTATGCAAGCAAGTCCAGAACCAGAGCAATGCAACTTAAGGAAGAACTCACAATGATAAAGAAGGGCAACCAGTCAATTCAAACATACCTTCACTCTGTAAAATCATTGGCAGATGAACCTCCCTTATAGATCACCCAATCTCTGAAGATGATCTAACACTCTATATCCTAAATGGCCTGAGAACTGCTTTTCGTGAAATTGCAGGTCCTATTCGCGCCCGAGAACGACCACTCACTTTTGAGGAACTTCATGATCTCCTTGTCAGTCATGATGCATATCTTCGTCGCCTTGAAGCCTCCTCCCATCCACTGATTGCTTCTGCAAACTACACGCACAGACGGGCTTCTTATGGTCAAGACAATCAGTCTTTTAAATCTGCCCCAAAGCCCCACTTCTTTGACAGGTCATATGGCCAAAGAAACAAACCTTCAGCTCACTATCGCCAGTCTGGCAATCCGAGAGACAGCAACAAAAATTATGGACCACGTCGTTTTTCTCCCAAGTGCCAACTGTGTGACCGCATGGGTCATACTGCAAAACACTGCAGTCGTTTTTAGTACAACACACCAACAGCAAACTGTACTTCCACCTCACCAGCACAGGATACAAAATGGCTTATAGATTCAGCCGCGTCTCATAATATTACTGGTGATCTTGCTAATCTATCTATTCATTCAGAATACGATGGCACTGACGAAGTTATTATTGGTGATGGTTCAGGTTTGTCTGTTTCCCACATTGGCTCCTTACTTTTTCAATCTCCCAACCGTACTTTCCATTTAAATGACACCCTTTGTGTTCCTAATATACAAAAAAATCTCATATCTGCTCATCAATTTACTCGTCAAAATCATGTTTTTATTGAGCTTCACCCCTCTTTCTTTCTTGTTAAGGACCAAATCACGGGAGCGGCTATGTTTCGAGGAGCGTGTGAAAATGGTGTATACACCCTTCCGAAGTCAATGGTGCAGTCTTCTCCTACCATTGTTGCTAACGTGCATGAAAGAATCTCTATTGACGGATGGCACAAACGTCTTGGGCATCCATCTCCTAAATTGGTTACTCACCTTATCAACTCTTTTTCCCTTCCAACAATCAACAAAAAAAATATTTCTCTTTGTTCATCATGTTCTATTAATAAAGCTCACCGTCAACCATTTCGTCAAAATAGTCTCTTGAGTCATGCTCCTCTTGACTTACTTTATACTGATGTGTGGGGTCCCTCAAGTACAATTGGCATCACTGGGGCTCGTTACTATCTAATTTTTGTTGATCATTTCACGAAATACATTTGGTTTTATCCTATGGAAACAAAATCAAGTGTCCGCATCATATTTCCCCAGTTCAAAAATCTTGTTGAAAACCGGTTTCAATTAAAAATTAAATCTGTCTACTCTGATAATGGTGGTGAATTTGTTGCCTTAAAACACTATTTTACAACAAATGGAATCAGTCATTACACCACAGCTCCTCATACACCGCAACAAAACGGTGTTTCTGAGCGACGTCATCGCCACTTGGTTGAAACCGGTCTCACATTACTACATGTTGCGTCCCTTCCATTACAGTATTGGCCCTATGCCTTTTCCACCGCTGCATACCTTATTAACCGTCAGCCCACACCTCTCCTCCAACATAAATCACCATTTGAAATTTTATTTACACAGTCTCCAAATTATAAAAAGCTAAAAAAATTTGGTTGTCTTTGTTTTCCTCTTATCCGGCCATACAACACAAACAAGTTACAACCAAAATCCATTCCTTGTATTTTCGTAGGCTACTCCTTAACACAAAATGCATACAGCTGTCTTGATCCCCTGACAAACCGTCTATACCAATCACGCCATGTCATCTTTCATGAAAATGAAAATGGTATCTCCTCCAGCCAACTTTCCACACCTAGCCCGCCAAGTGCCTCCCCTGTTCATAGAAGTTTTTCATCTCCTCCTGCGCCTCCACCAGTGACTTCGGCAAGGATACCCATTTTCACCGCTCACTCAGGTAATGAATCCCCCACTCTGTCTTTTACTTTACGTGAACTCACATCTTCATCTTCTCCTCCAGCATGTTGTGCTCCTCGTATTTTTCAGCCTGCCTCATCTCCACTGCAAGATCTCTGCAACCCACCCTCATCAGTTATTTGTGCAGCTTCCCCCACCTCACCTCCTCATCCCTCAAATCCTGCACCCAACCGGGCTCACTCAATGGTCACCCGTTCCATGAATAACATTTTCAGACCCAAACAAGTTAACACCACCACAAAACACCCCCTCCCAAATACTGCAGAGCCAACTTGTGTGGGACAGGCTCTTCATGAGCCACACTGGAGATTAGCAATGTCTGAGGAACTCACAGCTCTCATGAGGCATGGTACATGGGAACTGGTACCGCCTCCTCCTGACTGCCAACCAGTTGGGTGCAAATGGGTTTTTCGGGTCAAACGACATCCTAATGGTTCCATAGCTCGGTTCAAAGCCTGATTGGTTGCAAAAGGATATCATCAACGGCCTGGACTGGACTACAGTGAAACATTCAGCCCTGTTGTGAAACCTGCCACCATCAGAACAGTTCTCACCGTGGCTGTCATGCAAGGCTTGTCCTTGCAGCAACTAGATGTAAACAACGCTTTTTTTGCATGGGAACCTGCATGAAACAGTTTATATGTCACAGCCACCAGGGTTCCAAGATACCACAACTCCACATCATGTCTGTCGGTTAAACAAGGCAATTTATGGCCTCAAACAGGCCCCTCGTGCCTGGTATTCTGCTCTGCAACAGGCCATTCTGAAACTGGGATTTCACAACTCAAAAGCCGATCCTTCTCTATTCATCTATCATAGTGCACCTGTTCTGTGTTATCTGCTGGTCTACGTGGATGATCTAGTCATCACTGGTAACACTCCATCCTTCCTGACTCACGTGATTCATCAACTTGGCATCTAATTCTCATTAAAAGATTTGGGCACACTTCATTATTTTTTGGGGCTGGATGTTATACCCACCAAAAACGGGTTGTTCTTATCACAACATCAATACATACGGGATCTTCTCTTCAAAACCAACATGCAGGGTGCTAAGGATGTCTCTTCTCCTATGTCCACATCAGTCCAGCTCAAGCTTATTGATGGCACAGCTCCCTGCAACAACACTGAATTTTGAAGTATCATTGGTGGTTTACAATATTTGTCCTTTACTCGTCCTGACATTTGCTTCGCCGTTAATAAGTTGTCATAATTCATGCATCAACCCACAGTCACTCACTGGTCAGCTGCCAAACGGTTGCTCCGCTATCTGAAGAAAACCATTTTCCTTGGCATTCACATAAATCGTCAATCTTCATTTGATGTTACCACCTTTGCTGATGCTGACTGGGCTGGAAATTATGATGATCGCACCTCCACTTCAGCTTACATTACATTTCTTGGGATCAATTCCATCTCATGGAGCTCTAAGAAACAACGTGCTGTCGCCAGGTCCTCAACTGAAGCTGAGTATCGTTCACTCGCCACTGCTACGTCTGAAACAGTTTGGTTGCTGTCCCTGTTCAAAGAACTTTGTCTCCCAATTCCCTCTCCACCAAGACTGCTGTGTGACAACCTGGGAGCTACACACCTTAGCTTCAATCCAGTTCAGCATTCCCGGATGAAACACATACAGATAGACCTCCACTTTGTCCGTTATATGGTTCAGAGGAAGATTCTCAATGTTCAGCATGTCAACACTCATGACCAACTGGCAGATTTTCTAACAAAGCCTCTGTCTTCCCAATGTCTGCATTCTTTACTGCTCAAGATTGGCTTAGCTGATGGCTCATCCATCTTGCGGGAGCGTATAAAGAAAATCCCCACAGATTCAACAAATAATCCCTTGCCTCCTGCACAGGATTGTGCAACCATCATTCAAGCCTAATATCAAGCTTGTAACGGCAAATAAATCTTCAATGTAAATGCAGTGTAAATGCTAAGACGCAATCTTAGCTTTGTTTCTAAATTCAAACCTGCAATCCTGTGTATATATATGTTAACAGTTGTATTATTCAAATAAAGTAAAATATACTATTCTGGAGTTTATTAATTAGCTCAATTCTCTAAAACTTCCTATCCTCATCATCGCCTACGACTCAGACTGAAAACTCCTTTCTGGATTTGGAAGTTCCATATACTCTCCGTGCTGCCTCAAGCCCCCCTTCAGCGAAATAATCTCCACCTCCCATAGTGTTTGCGGGTGGACCCAGTTCGAGTAACCAATCTCATCATGCTGATGATGTTTTAGTGCAAGATTTGTCAAACGAAGATGCTGTTGATGTGGATGAAGTTGATTATTCTGGTCCAGATGATGGATTTGACTCTGGTTCAAAATTCCTCTCTTCCCCAGTTACGTGCTCTGTCAAGAGACAGGAGGACGACTCTAAGATGGGAGGATCCTCAGCTACCTTTTCAGACCGGATAGTGGGTGACTCACCCAAAGCTGCTGATGTTGCTCCTCTGCCTGCTGTTGTTGCTCCTATGGTTGTGAATGTTACCTCTCCAGTGCCCACCATTGTTGGTCCTCCAGCTCCAACTGCCTCTGCTCCTCCTGAAACAGGTATTTCTTCGACTCATGAACCTGTAGTAGGCAAATAGAGGGATTTGTTTGCTAGTAACTGTAGCTTCGATTGTTGTTCTAAGCTTACTCATTTTTCTGGTATAAATTGCTCTGAATCTTGTACTTTATTGTTTGTGGATTTGGGTTCTAATTATGATGTATGGAAATCCTGTATTGTTGGGTATGTTGCGGGTAGGTCTCTAGGATTTAGAGCCCTAAACAATATCATTAGTAATACTTGGAACTATAAAGCCACCTTATCTGTTCATGACTCAGGGTGGTTAATTTACCGATTCAATAAGGTGGAGGATAAACTTGTTATCCTTAGTGGAGGCCTCTATTTGGTGTTTGGAAGACCACTTATATTGAGACCTATATTTCAATTCTTTAATTTCTCTACTGAGGAGATGCCTAGGGTTCCTGTTTGGGTGAAATTCCCTAACCTTCCCTTGGAATGGTGGACTCCCAATTGTTTATCAAGCTTGCCAACATGTTTGGGAAACCTTTGCAGAGTGATAGATTAACCTAAACTATGGCACGACTTTCCTATGCTAGGGTCCTGGTAGAGGTGAATTTAATGGATGTCCTGCCCTCTTCTATTAAAGTTATACTGCCTAATGGCTCAACTCTGAATCAAGAAGTTGTCTATGAAACTCTGTCAAGATTCTGCAAACTATGCCGAGTCTTTAGCCGTTCTACTACAGTATGTCCTTCAGCTGGTGGTAAGTTGGCACCTCAGGGCAGTGGTGAAATGGAGAATAGGAATCGGGGGAGTGCTCTCCAAAGATTAAGTCCTACAGGAGACTAGGTTATGAGAAACACTGAGACCATATAGGTTGAGCAGGCTTATAACCCAATACAAGCTGAGGTTTTCAATGGGGCTTAGGTAGTAGTCCAGGGTAAAAATTGCTCTCGTAAGCATCACAACAACACTACAGGAGAGCATGTTGTGGTTTCATCCCAGGCTGCTGTTGCCAAAAGCAAGCAATAGAGTTTGAGCTCAATGATGGTAGTTGAGGTTTGCTGTAATAGTAAGGGTAAGGAGAAAGAAGTGGCAGGCACAGTGGATGTTCAAGTGGTTCCTTTTTATGAAGCCCCCCAACAAGTCATTGCTGATGACCAAGCTTAAATTACATCTTAGTCTAAAACGGTTCTTGCAAGCTTGATAGTTAGTTCTAAGAATAGGGTTAAAGTTGTAGCTATTCCAAGTCCAGGGGTGACTTACTAGTATGGTATAAGGAGTCGCAATCAGAGACAAAGTGGTAGTGGTAGGAGGGTTTCTCCTTCCCCTGCAAACACATGATTATTTCTAGCTGGAATATCAGGGGTCTTAACAATCCCCTGAAACAATATGAGGTTGTTCGCCTCATGAAGAAGAACAAGATGGATGTTTGTGGTTTTCTTGAAACCAAGATGCTCTCTTCCAGGGTTGCTTGTATGCAGTAACTTCACCTCAAGCACTGGAATTTTTTTTCTAATGCTGATATTGTTGGTATTTCCCGTGTTATTGTGTTTTGGAACCCTGCTATGGTTAAAGTGGATTTGCTTGACTCTTCTACTTAAGGACTTCATCTTTCAGTTAACAGTTTGATCTCTCAATATAGCTTCATGGTCACTTTTGTTTATAGCTTTAACACTATTATAGCTTGTCGATCTCTATGAGAGGATTTGCAGAGATGGTGTTCTACTTGTCCATGGATGGTTCTCGGTGATTTCAATTATATGCTCTCTTAGGCAGATAAGCATAATGGTGCAGATGTTTCTACTTACGAAACCTCAGACTTTCGAGAATGTTGTTCTGATCTTGGGCTGCATGATCCCAACTATACTGGTTGCACTTTAGCTGGACAAATGGTAATGTTTGGAGTAAGCTGGATCGAGTTTTGTTTAACCCTTTTTGGTCCTCTCTGCAGTGCTCAGCTCATGTTCACTTCGACACGCCGAGTGCCTTTTTAGATCACTCTCCAGCATTAGTCTGTCTTGATCAACGAGTGCCGGGTCACTGCAATTTCAAATTCTTTAATATGTGGGCTTCGCATGACCAATTTATGGAGATTGTCTCTAGAAATTGGTCTATTTTTGTCTATGACACTCTCATGTATACTCTTTGCAGGAAGCTCAAATCTCTAAAGGGGCCATTGAAGGAACTCAATAAGCTCCACTTCAGCCATATTTCTAAGCGTGTATCAAGACTTGAAACTGAGTTAGATCTTCATCAAATTGCACTTCACCATGACAGAGACAACTCTCTAATATTAGAGCAAGACAAACTCCTTCGGTTGAAGTTATTGAGGCTAAAATCTGTAGAAAACATGTTCTTTAGCCAGAAAGCCAAATGCAATTTTTCTCAAGGAGAGTGACAAGGGCTCCAGGTTTTTTCATGCCCTTATGAGTCAGAACCACTAGATAGATTTTATACTATCCATTCAGTGCAACCATGGTAATATTAGCACCTCTTTGAAAGAAGTGGGATCTGAATTTGTGCAATACTACCAGTGTTTGCTCGGTACTTTAAAAGCTACTATCCTCCTGGATAGTGCTGTTATCCAATGTGGGCCTTGCATAGATCCAAGTTCTCATGATGTTCTCCTTTCTGCAGTTTCCAATGAGGACATTTAGAATGATGTGTTCAGTATTAAGAATGAGAAAGCTCCTGGTCTCAATGGCTACTCCTCTCTTTCCTTCAAGCAAGCCTGAGGTGTTGTGGAGAGAGATTTATGTGCTGTTGTGCAAGACTTTTTCATCTCTGGCAAACTTCTCAAACAGATTAATCACTCAGTCATTGATTTGGTCTCTAAATCGGCCAATGTATCTTCTACAAGTGACTTTAAGCCGATCTCATGCTGCAATGTGATCTATAAGGTTATTGCCAAAATTCTTGCTGGTCGTCTTGCTCATGTTCTGTCTGGCATCATCAGCCCCGTGCAGAATGCTTTCTTGGGTGGCAGATTAATGAGTGATAATATTAACTTAGTCAAGAACTTCTTCGGCAGTATAACAAGAAACGATCCTCCCCTCGCTGTCTAATGAAAATTGATTTTCAGAAGGCTTTTGACTCAGTCTAGTGGAACTTTATAGGGGATCTATTACGGTAGTTTGGCTTCCCTAAGAGATTTGCTCACCATATCATGCAATGTGTTTCCACAACCTCCTTCTTTATTGTTGTAAATGGTGATTTGTATGGGTTCTTCCCTGGGAAAAAGTGGGGTGAGGCAAGGAGACCATTTGTCCCCTTATCTGTTTATTTGTTGCATGAAATACTTATCCAGGATGCTCATGCTGGCTTGCAGGCAACCTGGCTTTCGGTTCCATCCAAAATATGGTATCCACGACATTAACCACCTTGCTTTTACGGATGATGTCTTGCTACTTTCTCGTGGGGATTGCTCTTCAGTTAATGGTATTTTCCAGCAGCTCACAATCTTTAGCAAGATTGCAGGGTTGGATATTAATCAGAGCAAGTCTTCAATTTTCTTTGGAGGTGTAAGTCCCAATCATAAGCTAAGTATTCTTCATACTACAGGCTTTCATGAAGGATGTTTTCCTTTCACTTATCTTGGAGTCCCCCTGAGCCCTTATAGGCTTCTTGCTAGTCAGTTTTCCCCTCTCCTACATTCCTTAGAATTGTCTATTCAAGGCTGGATTGGCAAGCACCTCATTTTTGCTGGAAGGCTGGAGCTCTTGAGATCTGTTTTATATGGGAAGGTGGAGTTTTGGTTGAGCATCTTCCCGCTGCCAGAGATTGTTATCAGACAAATCACTAGTATCTGCAGGAACTTCCTCTGGACTGGGGATGTTAGGAATAACACTTCTGCTTTGGTTGCTTGGAAATCTGTTTGCCTGCCTAAGGCAGAAGGAGGCCTTAGGTTGTTCGATATCAAAGCTCGCAACATGAGTTTTCTTGCAAAGCAGCTTTGGAATATCCATCTCAAATCTGATTCTATCTGGATATGTTGGGTGCACCATTTCTACCTACGCAATGAAACTATTTGGACTGCTTCTACCCACCATTCTTCCTCTCCCCTATGGAAGTCTATTATCTTCCTTAGAGACTACACCATCCGACACTATGGAAGTCACTCTGGGAGTATTGCTTTGATGAATGGCTGGAATTCTGGAATGGATAAATTTCTGTCTCATTCTTATAACTTCTTTCGACCATCTGGCTCTCCAGTCTCATGGGAAAGAGTTGTTTGGGAAAAGTGGTCTCTGCCAAAACACTGCTTCATTTTGTGGCTGGCAGTTCAAAGGAAGCTTCGAACTCGAGATAGGTTGCCTTTTCTTCCTAGTGATCCCCTTTGTGTGTTTTGCCAGTATGAGGAGTCGCATGGCTATTTGGTTTTTTGCATGTGAATGGACATCCTGCTTGTGGAGAAAGATTAAGTCCTGGCTACGGATTGTCAGGAGCATGACGACTTTGTATAGTGCTCTGCGTGGTTTGAGGTTTAGGAAAAGCAATCTTGAAGCTCAGATGCGAAGAGTTTCCTTAGGCATCGGTGTCTACCTTATATGGGAAGAAAGGAACAAGCGGATATTTGAAGGAAAGTGCTTGGGGGTTGATAGAGTCTTCAGGAGATTTCAAATCTTATTCAACACAATATTCCACTTCCATGTCGCGGACCACTCCCGACTGAATGTTGGCTGAGTTTATTTTGCTTTTACTGTTGGGGTTGCAAGCCTCCTATTAATGGCCCTTGTGTGTTTCAATAGCCGTTGGTGGTTCTCTTAACTGCAAATTGCATCAACTGTTGGATTTTCTTTTGGTTGGTATTCTTTTTGGTTGGTTATCTTTGGCACCTGCTAGATCCTGAGTTCCTTAGCTAACCGATGTGATACTTTTGGTTTTCTCTCTAGGTAGCTGTCTCCCTATATTTTTTTATGAATAGGAGCATGTTCCCTTTTGCTTCTGATTTGTACATGTGTATATATGACTTGCCAGCTTCCTGGCCTCTTTCATTTTGATCTATTATATTCTTACATTTGGTTAAAAAAAATATGAAATAGTTAACCATATGATTGATTTTAAAAACACAAGTCCAATTAATAATCGATCTAAAGAAAAACATTAAAATATGGTTAAACATTGTTCAAATAAAACAAGGAGATGCAAATGGTTTATCAGCCCCCAAACTTAAACTAAGAATTGTCCCCAATATAAAGAAAAAAAGAAGGATAGAAGAGCAACTTCTAGATTTAATTTCTAAAAATGAAGATTAAAATGTTTATAAAGCTCCTCAAAACTTGAACAAACCTAGAACAAGAAAAAAAATGCAAGTAATAAGAAAAGAACAAATAGAAAAACAAAATGAAGGAATTTAAGAAACTTGGGTTGCCTCTTAAGAAGTTTTAGTTTATAGCTTGTAGTTAGACTTTCTTTTGTTATCATTTACCATTGGTGAGTTTAATAGAGTGCTTGTGTTTATTGAAATCTCTATCCATGTAAAGCTTTAACCATTGTCCATTTACATTAAATATGCCCCTCATTTTCTAGTGCATTTTAACCATGTCATAAAGAAAGGTGTGGGTCATAATGAATTATCTTGAGTGTAACTTACTAGGAAAGGGTTAAAAGCGAGAATTATAGAGAAGTACTTTCTACCCAAAAGCAAATTCATGTATTGATAATAAAATTAATTAATTTAATTATATTTTTATTTAGAATTGTGATTTATATTTGAATCGACATATTAAAAACCTAATAGGCCATACACATTAAGAATTATTGGTAAGAAATTAAACTGAGATAATTATTCAAGTGTTACTTGATTATAAATAAGTTTTAGAAATTGAGGACTACAATGTAATTTATACAAGGGATTACAATTCTTGAGCAAGAAAAATCATGGATTTAATTGCATAAATTTCTAAATATATTTAGAAATAATATATGAAATATTTCTATTAATAGGGTAATCTTTTTTTCTATAATTAGAATGTTATGCCTCATAATTTTCTTAATATATGTATTGTACACACTCTAAACATTAGATACACTTATATAGATAAGCATAGTAGAGAAAATAAAGAGATAACACTAAAAGTATAGCAATTTTTCTCTTCTAAATGAGTTTTAAGAGAATCCTAATCTAGTGATTTATATGGATTATTATTAGAGGTATGATGATTGAATATTTTATGATTTGCAACAATCTTGCATTGAGAAGTTGATTAAACTCTAAAAAGAAGAATTGTTTTATAGGGAATCTTCGCACAAATCCTAAATGATCATCTAACATGATCCTTGAGATTCCCATAAGTTTTTTAAAAATATTGTTTTAGCTACGTTTATATATGTTTTGAAAAACCTAACAAATCATTTATTTAGAAAATATTTTAGTTGAATCTATGTACATTTTTGCCCACAACTTTCACTATTTTCTCATAATCTCAAATTTATTTGATGAGTGCAATTCTTGGTTGCATTCCAATGTCTAGAAATATTTTGATTACTTCTTTTAGATGGATAGAATAGATGATTCACCTTATTAGCAAGAAGAAGAAGAAATGTCTAGAAATAGAGGTGTGTGTGATTGTTGATTGATTTTGGGGAACACAACATAATTGCAAAAATGGTGGTAGTTACAAATGTGATGGCAAGAAAGAAAAGATAGGAAAGAAGATGATCCCATTTAATTTAATTTGCAGTTGTGAATTGCATAGAGTTGAGGATTTATATTTAATTTTTTAACCATAAGAGCTGTTTAGTTATTAATTTAATTATAATGGCAATTCTGTGATATATTTTAAACTTGTTTGTTGATTGAATTTGCAACGCTAAACCTAGTATGTAAAGTATATTTTTTTACACTACGGTGGCAAAGTAAAACCCAGAAACCCTTTTGTTGATTTTTAACCTTAAGAGCTTTTTTGTTATTAATTTAATTAAGTTAAAAAGCATTTCAAGAGTTCCCCTGCATTATTTCTCCATCAATCTTTGATGCTGATCTCCTTGCCCCTTTTGTTGACTTTGGTGTTGGAACGATCGTTCGCAAAACCCAGAAACAATTATCTGAATAAATCATAGCAACAAAAGGATTGTTGGGTCTAGGAAATTATAGAACGAAGGAACTTTTTCTTATAGGAATATGAACTGTAAGGATTGTGCCAACGGCAGCGTGAGCGTCTAGCCCTGTATTCCCTGCTTTTTATCTCTTTATGCTTCTCATCCCCGCCAGGGCCGTGTATAATGTCCATCCTCTATAGACATCGCTAGCTATCTAATCACCATTCTACTCATTTAGTTATACACCAATTTATATATATCTGACATGTCAACCTAAAAAATTGCAAGGAAAAAAAAAACAGTACAAAAAATCATTTCTCCATACATTTTTATGCCCCAAAATGTGTTAAAAAAACAAAGAGTCCACAGTTAAATCACATTCGAATGAAGGCTGATGAGAGATGGAGGAAGCGCATGTTCTACGGTAGGCCTTTCTGATTAGTTATGCTCCAGTAGAATCGAGTACGCCTTCTGTTAGTGATCAGAGCCAGGAGTAGCATCATCTCCAGAACCTCGGCGCTTCTTCTTTCCCTCCCCATGCCTTGACCGTCTTGGTGCCTCGTCCTCACTTTCACTCTCATCATTTCTGATGCTATTTACAGCACCAAATTGATCTTCATGGGAAGCCTTTAATGTTTCCTGCATGTATTTTCTCTCGTCATTTGATTCCCCAGCTGCACCCCTGACCACATCTGATTCTGCACTATGCCTGTCATTTCGATCATTTGCGGCCGCCCTCTGGTCTCTCTTAACAGACCGGCTGTTGTTCTGGGAGGATGGCGCAGGAAACGGTGCAAACATGCCACCTGGCCGAGGACCTCGGAGAAGATTTGATGGAGTGGGACCCATCCCCCCAATAAAGGGAGCACGTCCTGGACCCATCATCATCCCAAATCCACCAGCTGGAAACACAGCCCCCGGTTGGGAAGGCCGCCCAGGAAACATCATACCAGATGCAGCACCAGTAAAATCACCAGAAAACCTCGGACCATATGGGGGGAATCCACGGGATGCCACACCAAAGAGATCTGGCATTCCAAAGCTATCGGGTGTAACAGCTCCATAAGAAAACCCGTCAGCACCCATCATCATGGGGGGGAAACCTCTGATGCCAGGGATGGGTCTAGCCCCACGGGCCATTGGATTGTGAGAAGGCCACATCATTCCTCTACCTCTCCCCCTGCCTTGAGCTGCTGGTCCAAGAGGCTGCCCAAAGGACTCCTCCTCCTCTTCACTTTCTTCTTCTTCCTCTTCTTCATTGTCCTCAAAGGGGACAATGTCAGGGTTCTCACCACCACTGTCAGGATTGACTCCCTTTTCCTTTTCCTCTTCTCGCTTTGCTTCTGCTGCAAGTGAGACTGCCTGCACCCCAGAAGGAACATTATTTAGATACATTTAGTTCATTGCATTCCATAATTTGGAGAGTTGCACCTTAGTATCCAATGCAATATTGGGTCTGGCAAGGCCACCCATTAAGCATACTGGTTTCATCAATATAAAAAATAGTTCTACAAAAGAAATGTTTTTGGTTCTGAGCTAATGGATCCCCACCTCCCTAAACCCTCAGCTACAACCACAGAATACTAAATGTACAAAATCGAAGACGAGAAATAAATGGAAGGAGCTGACGTCCATAATTGAGATAATTTATACAACATAAAGGAAGAAAAAGGAAAACTGATGCTAACTTGTTCCTGAAATCTTGAATACTAGGATTAATACCCTTGAGCAGCTGCAGGGTCTGACATTTTTACTTAAGTTTGTAAACATTTAAAAACACAAAAGTCATTCATGAAAAGTGAAAGAAAACTGGAAAAGAGAAACTTTTGTTTGCTTTTATAGTTATTTAACATTAGGGGGCCTCACTGAAATCTTTTGGAAACTATATGGGTGATAGTTACAAATTTTAAACTATTAATGCCAAAGTGAAATATCATTAAATTAGCAAGACTAAAATATAGTAGATCCACCTGGTTAACTATTTGTGACAAATTATTATTATTATTATTATTATTATTATTGGATACACTAAAAGCCTGCACCTATTACACCTAGGTCGCTATAGAGCATCGCATAAGCCTGCACCTATTACACCTAGGTCGCTATAGAGCATCGCATAAGCCTGCACCTATTACACCTAGGTCGCTATAGAGCATCGCATAAATGGAACAATAATGTGAAGAAACTGCATCACCAACAATCCAAAGGCACACCATTTACGTTTGTGAAAAACCACTAAGTTGATAGCAAACCTACCCTGTTTATCATACAAATCATTCAAGAAATAACCATAACTTTCAAATCTAAACTTGATTGAATTTTGTCCATGAGTTCCTCTTTTTTAAAATGTCTTCTATCCCAGTTCTTGTAGATTTCACAAAACAATCAATACAATATATTTGTTCCAGAAATTTGATCACTTATGTAGCAATGGTTTATATACCCTTGAAAGGGCATTTATAGAAAAATGTGCTTGATTGATCATTTTTCAAAATCTACAAGAACTCAAAACGAAAATATTTAAGAAACTATAATAGAAAACGTTGTTCAAGTACAAATACTATATGGTGGTCATCTCAATCATGCAAAAAAGCAACATCCTCCATCCCATGTTAAAACCTATTTTGGTTGTTAAGCTGTGAACCTAATATCTTGTCTAATTTCACATGATCCCTTACCAATTGTGGGACAACCTGATATACATGTTTACATGCATCTACATGACTGTAACTTCTATTGTATGTTCTCATATTTTGTTACCACATTCTAAATGCAGGGCAAATGGACAATAAACTTTTTTAAGATTATCAAGAGCAAAATCTTCAAAATGTGACTACATTTAATTGCCAAAAAAGGAAAGGGCAATGGCACAACACATCATTCTTTTTATCAATCTCATTTTCATTTTCTCTGAATTGTTCAAGTGCTTCTTGATCTAATTCACCGTGTTTAGAAGAAAGAAAAAAATTATGGAACAAGCATACCATAAGTTCGCTATCTGGCTCCAGATAAAGTAAGGACGCCAACTGCTCGCCAATAGAGGGTTCTAGCTCTTGACAATCTCTACTAATCTGCGTTCATGAGAAGTACAAATAGTGCTTGGAATAAGCAAACACACTATACCATCAATGAAGAATTGAAAAGACTAGCTGGACTAATATTAGGACTTGATTACAGCTTGTAGCTCCAATAAGTGAAATTCAACCAAGAAAACAAACATAACAAAAGAAATGCAGTGAAATCATATTGATATAAATGATTTCAAATGTGGAGCTCAATTATCAGAGGTACTTACATTTCTTGATGATTGCACTAATGCAAAAATAACAATGATAACAGTAATAATTCACTATTACACCATTCAAGCAGTAGAAGTAGAAGGCCTTTAGTATGTTTTTTTTGTCTTAATTCCATTAATAATTTTACACAAGTTTCATGCATTCTACATAGGGATTTTTGCCCATGCTAACAAATCAAAGAGTAAATTGCCACAATTGATCCAATATGTAAAACTGGCAGCTGTACCATTGCATTCAGGCATTTCTGTTAAGTTATGAGCGCCATGACTTGCTGATATGGTGCCTTAGGGTACTCAATTCAACATATCATATTAATTAGATTTTGCCAGGCCTAAACACAACCCCTTTCATGGTGCAGTTGGCAGTAGTTTCTAAGGCATTCCATGACTGGTTATAATGCTGAAGCATTGATTTCATATATGGTTGATGAAAAGGAACATCGTTGGGAACTTGAATAGGCCTTTAACGGTAATTCTGTAATTTTTTAAATAACCTACAAAACCATTCTGGTAACTCAAAACATTGCTACTTTTACTTGTGGTGCCTTTGATGATTCCATATTATGTGACATGATTCCTGTGCAAGTCCCTCACATTCTTGGTTGATCTTGTCTTTGAGATCAACATGTGGACTTCTCTCTGGGAAAGAAAATGGTTTTCAGGCCAATGAGTTAACTTGACATCAAAATTACAAGGGCATTGATGACAATACGCATCTCTGGTGTTTTTCCAGGTAGCTAGCCCAAATCAAATGTGATTTTTTCTGTATAGCAAGAGAAGTGTTAAAATCAGCTGCTGTCCCTTTCTCCATGTTGATCCTAGAGGAAACTAGGTGGTTGTCAGATTTTTCTGATTTGCACCTGTTAACTACCAAATGAGTTGCATCCTTTGCCTCTAATTCCAGGGTCTTAAAAGCCTAATCTTCCAGCCTATGAAAGAATCCTTGTGACATGCCAAGCTTATAAGGCACATTGATGAACTGTTGTCCAGCTCCAAAGAATTGTTTTAAGAATTAATGCATTGCTGTCCTAGCTTTGCTTGCACCAAAAAACAATTATGGTTTTTGGTGCATCTATGGTGATAAGACATACCATAAACAAGATTATCCACCATTTAATTGACATGTTGGATCTATGGCTACTTCTACAATCTTTCCAAATATAGATTTGAAAAGTGGGTATTTGGTATCATCAAATACTCATCAGACTTGAAAGTATCCTAAAGGTATTGATATATAAAGCTTCATTCAAAGAGTGAAGGTCCTTGTATGATTCTGAAGAAAATTAGCGACAATGCTTACGTCCTATAAGTAACAACAGAACACCATATATTTAAGAGAGGTGACCAAGGTTGTGTCAATGCATCTAAACATCATGTGGCATATTATCTTCAGGAGGTGTGATCCAGGTTCAAAAATGTCCTTTGGATACAATCAGCTGTTAAGAGCTGTATGGTAGCTCGTTTGTTCTCAAAGTGAACATATCAAATCCATAAGAGTTTGCCAGGCCAAAAAACACAGTCCATGTGATGGCATACACTGGCAGCAATCTCTTTAAGGCATTTAGAAGGGCATTCTAGGACTGCCACTGATACACAAGCATTGTGGTGTAGAACCACCAACGAGAACACAAAACCAGAGAACCAATTCTCAACGAGAAACTTAGTTTTGGTCTGATAATTAATATTCAACATTCTCTTAATATCTAGGTAGGGTGCTTATTTATTTTTATAGGCACCAAACCATATAAATAAGAAAACCTATTACAGTCCTAATACAATAAGAAACTAAAATAATCCAAATTCCTATTTTAACTTCTAAATAATAAATACTAATATTCCTACATAATACTCAGAAAGTCCAAAATAATCATACAACATTAAAATTCCTAAACAATCAAATATTAATTCCTGTAGTTGGGAACTTGAACTTATTTGGTAAGGCAGATTTCTTAGAATCCAATTTCATGAAATTATTACTCAAAAGTTCATTCTTTATAAGATAAGAGCAGAAAAATGCAAGTCCCACAAACATAGTATACACAGTATGCAAGGGGATAGAAGAAGAACAAATAAATAAATAGACGAAGACCAAAGACAGTACCTTCACCGGCAAGTTCTCATTGAATGGGTTTCTCAAGTGGCGAGTTTTGTGGAAGGACAGTTCACACAACTTCAAAAGGAAAATTGCAATTAGCTATGTCATATATTTGTGCTATTTAAACATACACAAAAACTAATGTATCGAGATTTTTTATAATTTTAATGGCTATCCCCAGATTTGAATTCTCACATTCAATAACAAGCATCTAGTGCACATAATCTGTCATGGTAATATGAAATTGAAAAGCAGCAGCAGTCAGTTTTTGTTTTTCTGCTAGCCATGATATAACATTTGGAGAAAGGATAGTTGTGAATTCAAAATAAATCATATTCCATATGTTACAGTTCACATGGAGAAGCCACCAAAATCATGAGCAAGGCCACTCAGGAGTCAGGACTCTGCACAACAAATAAATAATGCATGATGACTTTTAGGAATCTAGTTTTCTCTACAATCCATTGTTGCTTTTCTAATTAAAGCAGCCTCCAAGTCAAGTTAAAAAATACAGTACCTTTATATACATTTCAAGATATATATTTTGTCAGATTGTCATCAAAGAACCAGTCTAAAATTAGTTAGCGTTACCGAAGTAATTGATACCCCTTTTGAAGATATTGCCTGTGCCAGGTTTAATGGCACATTTTTTTACCCCTATACTGTTATTTTTTTATGGATTTTGTCTCTCAATGATTTTTTTATGAATTCTCCTTTCTACTATAAGTTTCATAAGGTTGTTTACCTCACGCCCAGTTCTATTGTATTTGATACCACATGTAAAAAATCAATTTGTCAAGGCATAAGAAAATTACACGTGAAAATTTAACAAATGGTCAAAAAGTTTCTAAAAAAAAGTGAAGGGGGATAAAGAAAAGGCCCAAATTTGAATAGTAAAGAAATTGAATTAAAATTTTAGGAATAAAGGTTGTATACTTTACCCAATATTTTTAATTTAATTTCTTCAATAACATTTTAATTAATTTGTAAATATTAATTTAATTTTTAATTTTAAAAAATCCAACCTTTGTTTTAAATTTGAGGAAAAAAGATACTTTACCTAATAAATATAATTTAATTTATTTCTTTAGTATTTTTATAATTTCTAATTTTGAAAAACCCAATCTTTTTTCCTATAATTTTAATTTAATTTCCTTGACACTCAAAATTTGTTTTTTTTTATTATTATTTTTAAAATTTCCACATGTAATTTTCTTATGCTGTTATGTACAAATCTTTAACACATGGGCACCCAATCAAAGGAACTAGACAGGGGCAGATTTTTTACATAACCAACAAAACAAGGGTAGAATCTATTAAAAAATAAAAATAAAATTAGAAGCAACTTCCATATAAAAATACAAGGGCAAAACATGTCACTAACCCATCCTCAACAACATGGGAATTTTAAGCTTACTTTTAAGTGACCATGTTATCAGCTTAATTTTTATGTGAAACATAAGTAATTATATTCTAGCAGGAATTAGGATATATAAAATATCATCTCATGATGAAGATTTGAGTTTCTTGTTCTATTCCTTATTCCACATAAGAATAAAAGTTTTCATTATTTAGTTCAGGTCTAATTAGCATTACGAGTTTTGATTCCCAATATACATGCTAATGTAATCGTTTAATTTAATAGAGAATACCCTCTTTTAAAAGAAAAATCCAGCAATTGGCTCCTTAAGATAGTATGGTGCATTAAGCATGAGTAATGAGAGTTAAACACTTAGTTTGATGTTTTAAGTAGTACTTACATGAGTCTAGTTGTCTAGAAAAGATTTCTTGAAAACAGAAAACTGAGACAAATGTGTTTACCAAGTAGTATTTACTTTGAACATGTGTTTCGGTTTTTCCAGTTCTCTAGAAAACAAGAAAACTACTAAAAGTTTGTTTTCCAAATTCTCCTCTTTAATAAACAAAGGCCCTCTTTGGTTCATCTATTACGTAATCTTTTTGACATTCATTATTTTAAACAATCCAAACAAGGACCTCATTCTCTGTTTTATAGAACTACCAGTTAGTAAGCTTGTTTTTATCGACAAATTGAGTTTAGAATAATGACAAAAGTGGAGATAAAATTGGAAAATTTATTTCTAAAAGTAAACACGACATAAGGTTATCTATCATCTATTTACAATGTTATGCTAATTGTCTAATAACTCAACCGCAATTCTACAAACCCTGTATCACTTTTCTTTAATCTAAAACCTTAAATCTCCAATTTTCCAAGCCAAGGCCCACCATAAAGCATTTGTGTGATAAAAACTGGAACCTGTCCCGCATCATGCACTAAACCTTCCTGGTTGCAGCCTGAGGTTTCTGCATAAATCCTTTTTAATTTATAACTAACAAGATGTAGTTATGAGAGAAATAAAACGCAAAACTTTCACATCAATCAAATTTGTTAAACTCCAATTGAAATCAAAACAACTTTCTTCTCAATTTATCTATCATACTTCACTTCGGATTAAAACACTGATAGTCATTTTATAATTACAGTATCATGTCTTATCATTCAAGGCAGAAACAAATTCAGAGAAACAGAATATATGTAGAGGGAAAAAGAATACCTTCAACCATTTGACTGAGAAATTCCTCCCATAATGCGCAGTTCCATGTGCATATTTCCAATTCCCCCCACCAACAGAAGCACCAATTTTGGATGCCATCTTTGCACAACCCTATCAAACATACACAATTTCAGGTTTAGCATCTCAGTCAGAGCAAACAAGGGCAACTTGATGCAACTTAGAAACCAAGTTAGCCAAGTAGCAGCCTTTAATCAAAACCAATCCAAAACAATTTTCTATAGGGAAAGTTGGGGATCCAAACTACCAAATTAAACAACTCACTGAATAATAAATTCCAAATTTACCTGGAAATGTCGAGTCCGGTTTACTGAGAATATCAAAATCACGTTGTCAGCAGAGTCTAAAGCTTCATTCAGTTTAATTTCATTGCTCCTTTGAGTTGCCCATACTCCTTGCTGCACAGATAACTCCAAATTTTCACGGTTGCAACTCTTAACAATAAAGTACCTAAATTCCATATATGGGACAAATAAGTTAGTGCATTCAATTATGGAAAAGAGAAATTTGCAATTTAATTATAAACAAGGTGTGCCAAAAGACACTGAAATCAACCCCCAACTTATAATTAGTAGAGTACAATGTCTTTTTCAATGCAATGCAATAGTACAATTAAAAGGAAAGCAAATCACACAGTAGAAGTTCAATAAACAGAAAAAATACAAAAAGTAGATTAGAAATAAAGTGAACTCATGTATTAATAAAAAACAAGAACAGGCTACTAGCAGCTTGACCAGGCAGCCAGAGAAACCCACATACAGCATGCAGAACATCCTAAACACTAGCATGAGGACTTCAAGGTGATGGGGTCCAGTGGCACAAAGAAACTCCTACTTACACAAGCCCACATTCTCAATCAGTAGCAAAATAGAAACTGATATCACCAGAGAATTTTGCAACTTAAACCATAATGAAACTTTGCATTCTTAGTTAATCAGGATGAAGGAGATACTTCCCCTGTAAATCAGTTAAATCACTTTCACCTCTCCACGCCCATCTTATTTGCTTATTGACAGAAATCAAGATGCAAAAATAAAATGGTAAATCAGCATGAAAGATGTGTTGCATTACTGAAAACAATTAATGATGTTCAAAAGGAAACGCATTTGAAAGGCTTTATACTATCAATAACAACTGTATCTAGAATTAAGTAATAAGCTGAGAGGAATTTCAAACACCTAAAACACACATGCTAACAACCAACCACTTATATGGGAAGCCAGGGAAAAGCTTGTTCCCACTTATTCTCAATAGGTTCTAACAGTATACAAGCAGATGGGGCAAAACAAAACCTAGTTTTATGAGCATTTCAATTAAAAGAAAATAAAAAATCCAAACCATGGCACCTTATAAACCACCAATTTTAAAAGCACAATGCTCATAAAACTAATAGAAGATAAACTTTCGCCACTGAAAGGATATCAGCTCTAAACATCCATCCATTCATTGAATTTCATCACCATACCAGGAAAGCACAAGGACACCTGCAGCCTTGCTGAGAGGCAGATAGGCCTATGATTCACTGCAAAATTAATAGTTGATAGCCATACCAGTTTAAATCACAAATACAAAGGATAGTTTCCTAATAATGAGTAATTTACAGCACAAAAAAATATCCTCTTCGTCCCTAAAAAACCCTTGTCAAACAGAAATTTAGTCTCATCATTAACTTGCCATGTTCTGTCCCAAAAACACCAACAATGAATAACCAGTCAGTCACAAAACTTAAGCCAAATATCTATAAAGTTTAACAAGAGAATCACAGTTCATTGGCAACTCATCATGACACCATACTCCATGTCCTCACTCTTCATTCAGTACCTTCTATGAGTACTTCATTTCCTGTCTTTCCAGGTAGATTCTGGCATAGTGAAGGAAAGAGAAATGATATTTGATTCTAGTTCATATAAACTATGAAGTATATGGTCATCAATTAAAGGTCGGTTCAACTAGATGATCTAACTTAGCGGACTATCCTATAGTTTAGCTATCCCTGCCTTTTCAGTTGTCTTAGGAATGGATAATTCTATACTTTGAGAGCATTATTCCTAAAATTTTAGACTTTCAAATAAAAATTGATCAAAATAACCTCATTGAAACCATGTGAAGGCTAAATGAAACAATTATTTAGATCTGCAACTTATGTTTTTTTTTATGTTTTTTTTTTAATTATTATTTCTAAGCTTGAACCTAGGGTGTTAGTATTGATGAAGCCGCCTTTCTGTAGATAATAAAAGATTTCATAAATGAAAAGAAGAAATTATACAGAGACAGTTAGGAGAACAAGCCATCCTCCAATCTAAGAAACAAAGCATAACAAAACTATAACAATAAAGCATTCCAATCTCGCCTCAGTCAGCTAAAGAAACCCCTCTAAAAGTACCTGAAGCATGACACCATAATGAAGCAAGAAACACTTTTCTATCTAAAAACAATTTCTTTATGTAAACTGAGCTTAAAAGCTCTAGCATTCCTCTCCAACAAAATACACCAAATTGTCGCATAGGCCACAAAACGTATAACAATTTTATGGTCTTTCCTTCCCCCATTACCCTCATAGGAAATTGACAGGAAACCAGCAACTTTACTTGAAATATCCAAGGTTCTCTACCAACTCAAACAATTGATGCCATGTATCCCATGCAACTCACCATAATACAGGCAATTTTATCATATATATGAGAAAATGTACTAGAAGAAATGAGAATAAAATTTCAAAGGAGACTAGGAAGATGTAGCCCTTGAAAGGTGAAACTAAAGATAGGGAAGCATTCCAGTCCCACCTCGTGTCAGCTAAAGAGATTCCTATAAAGCCTCTAGAGCTAAGCCCCATTGCAATGTCAAAAGGACTATCCTATCCCATAAAAGCAATCTTGAATTGGAATAGTCCTAAAACTTCTAGAATTCCTTCACATTCAAACAGCCTATATAACTGCTAGCATCACACTTGTCTTGTGCTCTTACCAAAAGACACAAATAGTCGAGCCCGTTTGTTTTTGTGTTTTAAAAGCGCTTTTGAACAAATTGAAATTTTTTTATTTGCTTCAAATTATTATTATTATTATTATTATTATTATTATTATGTTTTCAGATCATTTTAATGTGCTGATGTCAAAATTACTTTTTAAAAAAAATAAAAAAACATTATTTTGATGCATTTCCGAGTGAAAAACACTTTGAAAAACAACCGCTACCACACTCTCAAACACCCTCACATAACCTAAGCTATCAGTGGCGCAAGGTAAAGGTGACTCCCAGCATGACACACAGCACAATGTTAGGAGAAGAGACATATGAAGCTTCTAACCTGCAACAAGTCACTAAACTTCGTCGTATCATATTGAATGCTAAATACAAACAAAAAAGGCAGCAACAAAAAGAGGTCCTGTGTTTTCCATCCATTGGGATTTCAGATTACACAAACTGAGAAGGTGATACACATGAAAAGAAGCTGTCAAAAAAAGAATGTTCCCTTATCCACAATTCCTCCCATAAATGAATACAAGAACCATTACCAACTAGGAGAAACAAGGAGAAACTGATGACATGAATTTACTAGGATTCACATTCATGATTAGCCATCCTAGAGTGGGAATAACAATCATTCCTTTGAAGACCACACATTTTCAGTGACTGCCTCTGTGCCAAAGGAAATGAGGTTCAAGAGGAAAGCTTCAAAGCCATTTTTCCATTAAGAAATTTTTTTTCTTCACACAAACTAACCAGTACTAGAAGCCCCTCTAACCTTAGTGTAGCAACACACCCCTCAGCTGATAACATGGTCTCTATAACTGACCTTATGACAGATCATAAGAAATTCCCATTGCAAAAAATTGGAATCTTAAAAGAAGAACAATTATAAAGGGATGCTAGAAAAAGAAGCTCCAAAGGACTTCCTCTATAAACTCAAATATCTTAAATTACATAATCATATACTTTCTCAGGACCCATTTTCAACGCCACTACCCTCCTACTCTTTGGCATCCTCTAGCACCTAATTAGCCACCAAAGCAGCATTCTATAACTAACGAACCATGCATACACTCTAGGATCAAAAATTGTATCTACTAAGCACCATCACTGCAAGAAAGCCTATTTCATAACACCATCAACAAAATCATGCATGAAGCTTTGACAACATTTATAGGGCTATAATCCCTCACTCTGGATCTTTGGTTTTTCTTAGGTATCAGCATAATAAAAGTTGAGTGCATACTCCTACTATTCTCCCATTAGAGGAGCTATTATTAATTAATCCTTCCTTTTGTTAATTTAGCAGTTTTGACATCATTCTCTATCACCCCAATATTATAAGGGCATTAACTAGGAGTTGTTCTAAATCAAGGTTTCTTGTTCCCATTCAGAAAGCTTATATCGACTAAGTTAAGAATTTAGATATTTTAATTGTAAATGAGGAACCTCCTCTATGTTTTAGGAATGCTTTTTTTATTAGCAAGCACTAAATCTTTATTCTCTTGCAAAAAGTTCCAACATGGAAATCAGTGAAATTACAGCTTTGACCTTGTTCACATATTCACTGAAAATCAGACTTTGTCCCCTAGGCTGCATCATAATGTTAATTTCCAGTGTCATTATTCTGAAGATGGTATCGTTGTTGAAGTGAATTCGGATTCTCCACCGAACTATGATGTCTGTACCTTCTTGACCAGTGAAAAATGGGATTGCCCACCAATCTATGATGCCTACCCCTTTATGATGTCACTAAAAATCAAGTAGACACAAGGAGAACATAAAGCAACTTATGAAAAATTCATCAGATTACCCACACTATCCTTTTCCTAAATGTATAATGCAGTCTCAAAGAAAGGATTCCAGAAAGTTATATGGTGGCAACAAATGTTGATGATGGAAATTAGGGCTTCACTTATGATATATTGGCCCAGGAATCAAACAGGTGAGACAAATCGGAAGTACATGTTAATTGCTCAACAATTTTTATCATAAAATGAGGCTACTATCTAGGACTTCTATATGCTTGATGTGCCAAAACAGGGACAATTTGCTTTAATCTGGGAACATAATGCAAGAGCTATAGTTAATTTAAGTTTTTTCATATTATTGTAGGTTTCTTACTCCCATTCCAAGTTGTAATGTCATCCCGATTCATTCACAGCTTTTAAGGATGTTTTCTCTTTATCAAAATCATAAGTTTATACACCCCCAAAATCTATGTTAACTCATATCAAGTTCATTCTTTCTTAAATTTAGCCGCTCTTTTTATTATTACTTGTTGCTTCTTACTTTTCCTGCATCGTTCATTATATCAACCAAATTCCAAGTGACATTTTCTCCCATCCATTGCAACTCATTACAAATCACACAATCAGGGCAGTCATCCTAGGATCATTCAAACTTGGAATCATACACCATTACATACAAATCTACAGCTTGAATTTTTATGTTCATGTTTACAAGCTTGTTTAAGAACACATTTCAAATTCCCAAAATTCTGTTTTAAGGCTTAAACTGCATTGCAGAGCCCAATTATCTTTTTTATTTACCAAACAATTTAAAAATAGGACTACTGTCCTGAGGACACAAACCGAGTCTTAATCACTCGTAGCTGACTCACATGGGAACCTAATCCATTCAAAAAATTTCAAACACGAGCAAAAGCTTACTAATTATCCCACGCCTCCTAATCCAAAACAGACCGTAACACAGATACATGTAAATGTACACACAGACATACATATAACTAAATGAGTTCGTAGATAGATGGGTGAGAGGATGAATATTAACATAAAGCAATAAAAATACAGAGCATGAAAAGCAAACTAGCATTCTATTTTGGGTTGTTTAGGCATGCACTTATTAAAACCATTTGCAAGATCAATTACTTACCATGCATTCATCAAATTCTCTAAGGAACCTTATTGTGTCATTTGATGCAAAGGAAGAATGGTCCCTTGTAGCTACTTCTTCCCTTAGCAGTCTGAGTGAAAAATTGATTCTACAGCAAATCCTACCAATATACAGTTGCTATAAAAACAGCCAACTTTCAAAGGATGAACACAACTTTTACAATTATCAACCACACTAATACAAAATGCATCAACTGAACAAGTTCAGCATGTATTTGCAAATTCATTTATCACCTTATGGACATTAAAACTAGAAGTAATGTATGAGAAGAATTTAGAAGTCTCACAGTTGGTTGATCAAAAGAGTAAAAGGAACAAAGAGAAAGGTGATTCAATAAGAAAAATCAGGCATTCTGCTTAAGTTCTTTTTATTTTTATTTTTTTTATGAATTATTGAGTTCTTAATGCAGACATCAAATAAGCAGGATTATAATAGTTTTGTGGAACTATCAGACACAAGGATGTTTCTGTAATTTCTGGAATCGCACATGATGCAGACAACAAAAGGAAGCAGGATTATAGTCTCTTTCTATAACTATTGAACACAAGGGCATTTTTATAATTTCTGCTGAAAGTCATCTAGGTCTAGGTTTTTATTTTATGTTCAAGTGGCTTATTACTCCTTAATTAGGTAGATTTAAATAGAAATGGTAGTATTTTCTTATTTAAGATTTAAGTCCTGGAATTCAACAACATAATGCTTTAGGTGTATGAGGAGTCTATAAGTAGCTATGTTGGTATGCTTTGTTAAGAGAACCAGATTGACGAATAACATTTCCAGCGATTACGATTTAATGGTGTGTCGTCCAATCAATCTTAGGTGTGACTCCTAGGAACCCTAGGTGAGATGCCTACTTAGGTTTTCTATCTTCTAGGTGTGATTCCTAGAATAACTAGTAATGTGAAAGCTGGTGGCCTTTTACTTTCATACCAATTCAAATTCCATGCCCTAAATCCCCTGTTCTTATACTCTAAATCTCCAATTTCCATGCCCTAATTCTTTACCAAACCCTATCAGAACAGATACTTCAAAGATGTCCTGCATGAGTTCTTTGTTACTTACATATTGGTGGGTGTCAGTCATTTTGCATCAACAGCTTAAAATACCATCACACTAGACTAAGTTATCTGACAGCAAACAGCTATGCCCCAAGGAATCAGGACATGAAAAGTAGTTGTTCCTGTATGTGAGGCATTAATTAATATCTCAACACTGTTTAGGAAAAAATAATAATAAAATGAGAAAGTTGCAAAACATCATTAAATTAAGAAGTAAAGAATGCATTATCAAAAGTAAAGAGAAGCCTGAAAAGCATATACCAATGAAATATATCCACAAACTTTTTCCACAAAAACACAATAAGCAACATTCTCAAAACATCCACTTCATAAGAGGGGTTATTTTTTTCAAACAAAGATTAGGAGATGATCTATTGAAACAGTTTTAAGGGCCTTGACTGCAAGAGAAGTTGTTAGAAAAACAGGACTAGAATCTGGAGTAAATTGAACAGTAAGAATAGTTACAGCTGATGCATGTCTCTTCAAGCAATGATGCAACTATCCCATTTGTTCCACCCTCTATGGAACATAAAGAGATGCTGGATGCCTTCATGCCTGAGGCACGCCAAGAGCCATTTCACTTTAGCATCAGTAGGATTCAATGCACAGGATTAATCCTTGCAAATTATAGGGTTTGGGGACCTTCAAGCCAACTTACACAGGTGAACAGTTAGGGCAAATTAAAAGAGAGAGAGAGAGAGAGAGAGGTTTGAAGTAATAATGGGCTTTATTAGATGATCATAGACTTTTGATACAGAAAGTCATCTATATGTGTAGTTTTAATAACGATAATCAGAATATCCAAGAAAAACAAAATACAATAATTGATTTACAAAACTCAATAAAGGACCTCAGAACTCTGAACACACCTAGATATTCCTTGAGGTAAAGGCGTTGCAATTCTGTTCAAAGGATTAGGCTGTTGGGGTTGCTGGTGCTGGCCATTTGTAAGATGTGGTGTCTGGGTCTGTTGTTGTTGTTGCACGTTGGCCGACTCCGTTCCTGATGATTTTATGATGGTATTGGGAGATTTTTCTATTTGTTGAGAAAAACCAGCATTCCGTTGTTGAAAATTTTTGTTAGAGGTCACACCATTGTAAGAATTCAGTTGTTGAATCTTTTGAACAACTTCTTCTACAGGAGGTGGAGGTCCAGGCAACTTGGCATGCCTATACCTGCAGTCTGGACCATTCGGACAAAACCCCAACTTGTACCTACAAGAACACACACACATATTTTCTTACTGATGATTCAAAGGATGTCCTTATTTACATTAATATTTACTGACCGAAAGTGGCTTACTTACATATTGCACTCCTTGATATCCTCATTGGTGTGCTTGTAAACGCAATCTTGCTCCCTGCACTCTCCATAAAGTCTAAAAAACCGACATACAGGCATTCTAGACTTGTCATATTGGTGAAGGAAACCGCAGGCGTCGCCTTTCATGCAAAGGCTTCGAAGCCAGTGCCGACATACAGTCTGCCGGAAGCTCCGTCGACCCGCCTGGATGTCCACCGCACCAGAGTTGCTGTTGTTGGTGGTATTGGTGGTTGTGTTTGTGGTGTTGGGGGCAGCTGCGGTTGCGGCGCCGTAATTGTCGGATGGAATCGCTGGGATGGAGGCGATGGGGTTGGCGGGGCCCGATTCGAGGCCGCCCTCGAAGTCGAAGCTTAGAACTCCCTCTGAGTCCTCCATGGTATGGTATGGTATGGTATGGCACTGCTGGTGTCTAATTAGGGCTTTATTTTATTTCTAATCAAGGCCGTGTTGAGCAGAAACTGAAATAGGATGCCGGTTTCGTTTTTTCCTTCTTCTATAAATTACTCTATGTAGTTTTACCATGCTTAATTTAATATCATCTTGTTCTAAAAAATATTTTCTTCTCTCCGATTTTTCATATTACTTACTTTTTTTATTTTTTTATTTCTTAAAGAAAAAAAACAAAAAAAATAAAAAAATAAAGTGGACAAAAGAAACTAATTAATTAGTTTTAAAATTAAAGGGATTATATTAATTCATTTTGCAAAACAAAATAAAGTAATTTATATTTATACACGATGTAGCAAATTTTCCACTAAACCAAGGGAGCATTCAAATAATTCATGAAGATAATCCTAGTAGATTAAAGACCATATCAATTAAGGGTGATTATTTTCGGTTCGGTTCAGTTTTTATCAAAAAAAAAGTAACCAAACCAAAATTTAAAAAAAAACCCGAAACCGATTCAAACCGACCGGTTTCGGTTCGGTTCGATTTTTAGGACAAAAACCGGTTCAAACCGGTTTGGCTCGGTTTTTCGGTTTGACTCGGTTTTTTTCCGATTTTCGGTTCGGTTTTTTCAGTTTCAGGCTTATAAAACCGAACCGGTCGGTTTTTTCAAAATTTTAATTTGTTTTTTTAACGGTTCGATTTTTTCGGTTATTTTTTTCCAGTTTTCTCGGTTTAATCGGTTTTTCGATTTTTTTACTCACTTCTAATATCAATTGGTCCTCCATCTTGCATATAAAACATATCTTGTATAAGTAAAATTTTAAAAATAATGCTTTTATTTCCATATCTTCTAGTGACTTTATCCTTTATTTTGATATCATATTTTTTAAAAATATAATGGTAAGAAAGTTAGCATGGTGAAGTTGAAAGTCAAGTTATTGAATCTCTTGGTTTTGTTTATGTGGATTTGGAACTTGAGGATTTTTATAGGTCTATTAGATATTTTGTTTTTGTATTTTTTGTTAGCTTTGAAAATCTTCTTAATTTGAAACACTTTATTCCTCTTCATTTTCAAAACTAGTTTTCTTGGTTTAATCGGTTGTGAACGAAATGTATTTGATTTGTAATTTTATAGAATATAATTGAGATGTATATAACCTCTTGGTGATTTTGTTGTTAGTGTATGTGTAATGTATTTAAATGGTTGGTTATACTTGACATTAACTGTTTATGTAAAAAAATATTTTTAATAAATCCATCTTTTATTTTTATTATTCATTTATGTTTGATTAATAAGTCTAGAGTAAACATTCAATTATTGAGACAAAAATTCGTTGCAAAGAAAATTATAAAGTGGTTATAAATATGAGGATTCGTATTGTATCAAAATATTGTTTATAAATATTTATGGTCAATGTTCTATTAAGATTGGATATTAAATAGAGTTGTTGAGACTGATATATATTATGTTCTTTTTCTTATGAAAGAAAATAGTTATTCTCATAAGGTAAGGTATTAAGGATACATAAAATTATTCTGTAGGTGTTTGTTAAATAATATATATATTGAATTGACCTAATTGATAAATTCATATGGAGAGATCACTTGTGTATATTGAAAGAATCACATGACGATTGTGTAAGTAATCCATAGACTTGAAATTACTAAGTTATCTTATATGAAGAACGTTATGTTTTGATCCTAACTACATATTAACTTAATCAATGGTAAAAACAAATAGTAGATATTAAGCATAACATGAATTATTTGAAAGTATTTGAGTAATTAATAGATAATGCATTGCCCCAGTGATGTGGATTAGTCTATAATGCAACCTCAACACCAAAGGACCCATTAGAAGTGCTCATTAGATCAATTACGCGATCAGGGAGAAAAAAAGCTCAATTATGCATACAATGGGTTTTTTCAGAGTATTTGACCCAAGTGAATTTTAAAGAGACTATAACAAGTAATGATCACACTTTAATCAATTTAATTTATATGTAAGAGGGGGCTAATTCATCTAGAACACGGGCCTAATTACTTCACAATGGTGGGTTGTCCAAATAAAGCATGGACAACCTTGATTAATTAATGCATTTTTTTTTATTTCATATCAGTTAGGAGTCCTTGTTATATGTGGAAACATTTAAGGCAATAAAAAAAGCTTATATTAGATAAGTTTGACAACTTAACAATTCTTAGCTGATAAAGGAATAGAGTTAATAAGGAGTCGATATTCTACAAAGAAACTAAGGGGTGGCAACAAGCTTATTTGGAAGGTTTCCATTCTACATGGAAACAAAGGGGCGACAACAACTATCCTTCTTTTCAAAGATAGTAGGTCGAATAAAAGGTCTTTATGCATGGAAAAATTAAGTTTTTTTGCTCTTTTAGACTATTATATACAACTTTAGTGTTTTAAGTTTTAGAATTGGGTTTTTTTTTTATTTTAATACTTTGGGTTTTATTTCACATACTGTAAGTTATTTTTAAATTGGGTTTGATGTCAACCCTTTAGTCCATTAGGATTATATCTTTTTCAATACTATAATTAGTCTTTTGCAAGGTTTACTATTCATATTGATATTGATTATTTTTGTCGCATATCGTGTGCTTGTTGTCGATACACGACGTCGAGCGACGGCTCCGCTTTTTGTTTATTTAACAAAAAGGTTTTTTTCTCGATTGGGGAAAATGAAGATTTTATTGGAGTCGCCATCTAATAATTTGAGGGAACTAGAAATCCTAAATTAGACACTGGTCCCAGAGATTCAGGTATGGGGTTAGTTATGATTAAGGGAAGGTAGACACCACCCTTAAAACATCCTTTCAAGAGAAAGGTTACCCTTACTTGTGTGTTTTTTATTTGATTCAAATGCTATTATATTTTGAGCTTATTTGCAATTTTGTTTTTTTTTAAATGGTTAACGTCGGTCCCTAAAAATAAAAGACACATTAAAAATGACATCAGTCCCTGAAACTAGGAGACTCGTCTAAAATATTGACATTTGTCCCTAAAAAGGAGAGTTACGTCTGAGTTACCAAAAGAAATAATAATGGACATAATCCATATTTGATATTTAAACTTTTGACATCGGTCCTTTTTCTGTAAAAAAAAAAAAGAGACGTGTCGACAAACAATATTCATAGGAGACACGTCAAAAAATGACATCAGTCCCTAAAAAATAGGAGACTCGTCTAAAATATTGACGTTTGTCCCTAAAAAGGAGAGTTACGTCTGAGTTACCAAAAGAAATAATAGACATAATCCATATTTGGTATTTAAATTTTTGACATCGGTCCTTTTCTAATAAAAGAGACGTGTTGACAAACAATATTCATTTATAAAACAAAAATTATTTTGATATCGTTGAGAAATGGGTATAACCATACTTGAGAATTGGGCTTTGGACCCACGAACGGTGACATGATAAGATGGGTGTTGGACCCGCGTCGTTATTCCTTTTATATTTATTTTTGGTTTTTTTTGTTTTACAACATACAAGAAAATTTACAAATACTTATATATATATATATATATATATATATATATATATATATATAAATATCAAAAATACCATTATGAACCCCAACAAATTACTTGAGTGCCACTGTATAGGTAAAAGATTGAAATACCCATGGTGGCGCGTGTGGCTCACGCGCGGTTACTGTTGGAGGCGGTGAACTTTTTCGGCGAGATTTCCGGCCAACAAATGGTTGATTCTGGTAGATCTGAGGGAGAGGATTCTGATGACGGTGGTTTCGATGGCCGTTGGTGGCTGATGAGGGAGAATCGTCGGTTTGAAGCTTCGGGTGGCCAATGAAAATCGCGGCCTTTTTCCGGCCAGATAGGGAGGAAAAAACGCTGAACCGGCGGGGTTTTTGCTTTATATGAGGCTAGTAACCTTTCTATGGTGGTTCAGAGGCTTCAAATGGCCGGAAATGGGAGATCGGATGAGCGAGAGAGAATCGCCGGCGAGAGGAGAGAGAGACTCCGAGATTTTACTATGGTGTGAATGTTAGCATGGTACACCGGTGCAGCTGAAGGTTGTGAACCGTTGGATCGCAGATGAACTGATCCTTCGGCTCTGATTGGCTTGATCTGCAAGTTGATCGGACGGTCCAGATGAGCTGAGCTTTGATCTGGTGTGGCGCGATATACCGAAAGCTTGGTATACCGGGTGACGTGGCACAACAGGATCGAAAGGCCGATTGTTTTAAGGGCTGAGATGGATTTGGGTTTTAATCTAGTGTGGTAAGCCCTATTGTATCCTTTTAAATCAAAGGTTCAGAACTAAATACTATTAGATCTAATGGATGAGATATTTTGGGAATTTTCAAATTGTTTTTTTTTAAATCAATATCTTACTAGTATGAAGGAATAGCAAAAAAACTTAAATAGTAATCACAATCTCTTTCTTTCTTTTTTCTTTCTTTCTCTTTCCTCTCCTGGCGAATTATCACTGGCTATTTATAGACAACAAGGGACATCAAGATCTAATGGAGGTGGCACGGATCTACTTTAAAAAAAAAATTCATCGCCACAACTGCCCCGCCTACCATCGGCACAACTGCCCCGCCTACTATGATAAATTTCTGTATTATTGATTTTGTTTTATTATATATAATAATAAATATTTATATGGATAAAACTAAAAACTCAAATCAGTATTAGAAAAAGCTCGTTTCAACCGCTAAAAATTAATTTTAATTACCGAAAATTATGTTGAAACATAAAAAAAAAATTAATGGGTATCAACCCAGTGGACTCGGTTTGACTGGAAATGACGGTTTTGACCCGAAATGGCCCGAAAACTCATTTTGTATCCTGGTTGACATGGTTTGACCCGTATTGACCCAGAGGACTCGGTTTTGACCGAAAATGACAGTTTTGACCCGAAACTGCCCGAAAACTCATTTTTTTACCCTGGTCGACATGGTTTGACCCGTATTGACCCAGTGGACTCGGTTTGATTGAAAATGACGGTTTTGACCCGAAACGGCCTGAAAACTTATTTTTTTTACCCTGGTCGACATGGTTTGACCCGTAATGACGATGGACTTGGTTTTGATAAAAAATGACGGTTTTGACCCGAAACAACCCGAAAACTCATTTTTTACCCTAGTCGACATGGTTTGACCTGTATTGACCTGGTGGAATCGGTTTTTATGGAAAGATGTGATTGATTCCAGAAAAATATATTTTTGCATTTTAAACTTTTTCTTAATTTTTTGGATTTTTATAAATCATAATAGAAATCAAATAACATACGAGAAAATCTTGATGAATCCAAAATTGGGTTACAACAGTTGCCCTCTCTTTACAATGCTTACGGTGCAAAGGCATTGGAAAATTCATTTCTTTTGACTTTGCATAGTAAGTTTTGTAAAGAAAAACGATGGAGGTGTTGAAAAATACACAGATTTTTCAATTGATCTAATTCTTATGGGCGACCTACCTAAGTGAAAACATGAAAGTGTGTTCAATATTGATTTTGTGAAATACATGAAAGTGATTTCAACAATGGTTTAGTGAAATACATGAAAATAATTTCAGATTAGTTTTGTGAAATACATGAAAGTGATTTCACAAATGGTTTCCTGAAATACATGAAAGTGATTTCAGATTAGTTTTGTGAAATACATGAAAGTGATTTCACCAATGGTTTTATGAAATACATGAAAGTGATTTCAGCAATGGTTTCGTGAAATACATGGAAGTGATTTCAACATTGATTTTTTGTGAAATACATGAAAGTGATTTCAGCATTAGTCTTGTTTTCTAGGTGATAAACCCGTCTGTGAAATACATGATAGTGATTTCACCAATAGTTTTGTGAAATACATGAAGTGATTTCAGATTAATTTTGTGAAATACATGAAAGTGAGTTCAACATGAGCTTTAGGGTTGATGAAAACTTCTAAAGGAAATCATACTTGTATGGTTGAGATCTGATTTGTAAATCGATCTCAGAGATGATGAAAGCTTCTCAAGAAAGTCTTATATCTACGGTTGGGTTCTGATTTGTAAATCAATCTCAAAGATGATGAAAGCTTTTCAAGAAAGTCTTATATGTACGACTGAGATTTGATCTTCAAAATAGATGGTAGGAGTAAATTCCTTATAAATCACGCAGTATTTGGCAAAAAACATCATCAACTTCTGCATTTTCAATACTTTCAAAGTTCTTAACTTTTGAAGCTTTAACCATGTCTTCCTCTTCTTCCAATGCTAACCTAAACCTTGTTCCTGCAGTAGAGCCTGTAGTTTGGCGTACTACCTTTGAAGTGAATGGTCGTCCAGTTACAATAGAGGATACTGTAATGGACAATGAAGATACTGTTGTAGCCGTGGCTAGAGACATGATCTTTCCTCGTGATGAAATAATGCTGGCAGCCAGGACCGATATTGAAGTAGTGAATCAGTCACTTGCTCTCAGTATCAGAGCTACTTCATCTTTGGTGAACATTGCAGAGCGTCTTCATGCCAGAAGACTTGAGTTGAATACTCAGGTTCTTGATCTCCATCATTAGATCGAGAATTTAAGGAATAGACTCCGTGATGAGAGACGTCACAGAAACAACTTGGAGAGGAGAAACCAAGAGCTAAATGCACGTGTTGACTTTTAGAGGGATTATGTTAACACACGACACCACGAGTTCGAGGAAGAGATGGAGTGTATGCATAAACAATTTAAAGAATTTCGAGGCATGATTGATCATCAAGATGACAATATCCCTAATCGTCCTCGCACTGTTTAACATTTGTACTTGTAAACCCTTTTTCCATGAATAAAAATCCATCTTTCTTGTCTTCATTTGTGAATTTTGCTTTTGTGGAATTGCCATATTTGATGTGATTTAAAAGAACTTCAATTCATGTGAGTCTCGTTGGATCCCAGTGGGAATTTTGTTTCGTGAAATATCTGCAAAACAAATATGCAATGCCCGTGAAGTTAGATGATATGTAATGCATCTTACCTTTTGAAATATAGATCCCCCGTTCTTGTTTGAGGATCTTGATCTTGATTTTTTAGTGAGCTCTTTTGATTCACGCATCCTTCAAATCTACTCAAGCCGACCCATGTTGCTCATTTTTTTAAGATAAGCTTTGTTTGAGTTTCCCAACAGTCATTGCCATAGTTTTTAAACCCGACCCGGTGGTTGACCCGGTATAATGATCGGGTCACGGGTCAGATGGTTTGACCCGGGTCAACCCAAAAACAAGAACTTTTATGATCAATAAACAAGGCAATGGATCCTTCAATATAACGTAAACCCAATAAACAAAATAATTCTATTCTCTGGTTTATATAAACTCATTCCAGCGAGCCTTCAAGCCTGGATATGCTCTCTCTTTTTTCAAGCCAAATCGCCAACAACATACTCTTATAAAATAAAATGATAAAAACATTCAATGCATCATAAATTCTACATCAGCTTTATCAAAATCAACCCCACATCCAGTAGCTAGAGCTAAATCCAATGCACCACCAACTCCTAAAAAAAATCTCAAATTACAAATTATTCCAAGAAAACCAAAAAAACAAAATCATAAGAAAACCCATTTTCTCAAAATGAAAACTGAACCATAAAAATCATAACTTGATAACAACAAACAACAATTTGTTTGGATTCAACAACTTACTTTCGATTGAAGGAGAGAAGAGAATTAAGCCATCATATAAGTACTGGCCATAACGTTGAAGGACGAGTTTTGGGTCATCAGCAAGCTTGAAATCAAGATCGAAGCCACGAGATTTGATAGAATTGAAGAAGATTAAGTGTGAAGATCTGAGTGATAAGTCGTCGAGGAGGACTAAGAGGCGACGATCTGTTGGGGAATATGTGGAGAAAGAGAGGGAGAGAATGAGAAGGAGTGTGACCGATAGAATTGTTAAGATTGAGAATCTGTTTCTTTCCATTTTTGCAGTCTTGGCTGCCTAAGTGAAAGAGTGCGAGAGAGAGAGAGAGAGAGAGAGAGAGAGAAGGCTTATCAAAAATTAAGGCTGAAGGCTATGAACTTTGAAGAGAGACGGGGATTAATAGACAGTAAAAAGCTAAAGCAAAAAACAACGTCGTTTAACATATATATCTTTAAAAACAGTCGGGTCTCAGCTGGTTTTACCTGGGTCAATCGGGTTTTGCCGAGCTAATTCCCTGACGGGTCTTTTCATCAACCCGGTTCCAGCCCCGGGTTAGCCGGGTCCCGGGTCGACCCGCCGGGCCAGGCCTGGTTTTAAAACACTGGTCACTGCACCTTTCTCTATTGGTTACTTCACTGAGAGCATTAGCTTCTCCTTGGCCCAACATTGTTCTATTGGCAACATTCCCATTATTGAGGATTATTTAACCAATTCATATGGTTAATATGGATTATCCCGCTTCACTTAGGATTTTCATTTACATTTCTCTTACTGAAGATGTATCAGTTATCTTGTTGTCTAACTGATCATATTATAAGAGTCAACAATCTCCTTTCATAGATACTGCAAATCATACTATTTCAATCCTCATGCTGGAAGAAGTCTACAGTTTTATCATGTGTATTTTCCATTAGGGAAGCAAATTCTTTGTGCCATTAGGGATCTGGTAACTGCTTCTCTGCCCCCTTGGAGAATTAACTGCCTCATTTCATTTCCTCATTTGCTCTTGTTGTCCTTAGAATCTCTGATTTTCTAACAGTGCCTCGTAGTGTGTCATATGTTCATTTTTCTTACAAAGGAAACCTTTTTTCAAAAATGATTCTTTAAAAGATCTATTTTGTTCTCGAAAACTGAAACCCCCAATGTCTGTTTATAACAATGTTCAGGCAAGTCTTAGTAAAAGTAATCTCAGATGAAGGTAAGTGATGAGATGACCTTCTGCTTTGGTTTTCAAAGTGTTCAAGTGATTGCTTGAATGTATTTTGAGAGAAAAGAAACAATTTGCTTTTATTTTTAGAAACACTTTTTTTAACGGCATGGATAATAACGAGTAATTATTTGCTATGCCATGACTCTTTATGGAAAAGTCTCTTATATTTTGAGAACGTCGTTTATTGATCCAGGTTGCTTACTTGATTAGAAAGGACTTCATGTATTTTATGGCTCAAGGCTATAAAAGAAAGAGTATTTCATAAGCTCAAAAGAGTGTTTAAGGGCTTAAAAACTATAGATCACTATTATCTTATCTTAGCCTTTTCTTTTTCTATCTTGACAACAAAAATGATACTAAATATTCCAAATTAGGAACTTTTGTTTTTTTTTTACTCCCATATTTGTTGGGAATTCTCTCAATTGTTTGGAATTTTATTGAAGTCTTTGTTGTCAGACTTTATAGGCTCACATGCCTTCAAGACGATTTCCATAATCATTTCTCTCTTTTTGCCCCCTAGTGTAGGGTGTGATCTTAGTTAAGGTTCTTATGAAAGAAAAAGCTTTAAATAGACTTAGCTCAAATTGGGATTGCAAATGATAATTTTAAAGAAAGTGAAAGGAATATCAAAGATGGTCTTTCCTCATTTCAAGTAAGATCAGTTAAAACCAATAAACTTTGTCCACATCCAGTGTAATGCTTTCGATTTGTAAGATACCATGTTTTGCGAGTCCATGACAACTAATATACTACCAACCATTATTCATGCTGATAAAATGTAAATACAAGACATAATTTGAGTGATAGTTGTTCCAATCGCATGTTTTTTACTTGTTTGGTCATCTCTTTCAAGGGAATTGCTCTGAACATTATCCTAAACAAATCATTGATTTATTTCAGTGAAATCACAAACAAAATCAGTTCTTTTTAAAACCTCATTTAAGAAGAATGGGTTCTCCTGTAAAAAAGTTTGAAAGATCAAATTGTTAAGCCATTGAAATCATGCATGGGTTTTTTTGGTGAGGTATATGCAAAGAGAATTTCCTGGCCAAAACTTCATTTAATTGATTTTGATTGGATGAAACACATCATACATAATACTTTTTCACAGAATCAGAGTTCACAGGCCTAGATAAATCATCTCCACCCATCCTAGTTAACAACAGAGCCCCTTTGGAGAATGCTTTCTTCACTACATACGGGCCTTTATAGTTTGGTGCCCACTTGCTTCAATCTTCACTTGGTAATGGTAAGATTTTTCTTAGTACAAGATCCCCTTCTTTGAATTCCCTTGGTCTGACTTTCCAGTCATATGCTTTGACCATCCTTCTTAGGCATAACTGGTGATGACAAATTGCAGCCAACCTCTTCTCACTTATCATGTTTAGATGCTCATATCTCACTTTAGCCCATTCAACTTCTTCTAGTTCAGATTCTATTAGTACTCTTAAAGATGGAATTTCTACTTCCAAAGGCATCACCGCCTCCATCCCAAATACTAATGAGTAAGGTGTCCAATAGATGTCCTTACTGCTGTGCGATACGCATGCAGAGCAAAGGGAAGCATCTCATGCCAATCCTTATAAGTGACTACCTTCTTCTGGATAATCTTCTTGATATTCTTGTTTGCAACTTCAACAGCACCATTCATCTTTGGTCTGTAAGGAGACGAGTTTGAATGTTTAATTTTCCACTTCACACACAATTCTGTGATTATTTTTCCATTAAAATTTTGGGCGTTGTCGGTCACTATCTTCTCAGGTGAACCGTACCGACAAATCAAATCTTTCTCAATGAAACACTTGACCACCTTTTGAGTTACATGAACATAAGAGCTGGCCTCCACCCACTTTGTGAAGTAATCAATGGCTACTAAGATAAATTGATGCCTATTACTGGCCTTTGGGTTGATTGGCCCAATCACATCTATTCCCCACATTGCAAATGGCCATGGTGATGTCATATTAAACAGAGGAGCTGGAGGTGCATTTATCTTATCACTATACACCTGACATTTATGGCATTTTCTGACATAATCGATGCAATCTTTCTCCATGGTCATCCAGAAGTACCCATATCATTGCATTTGTCTAGCCATCATATGCCCACTTGCATGAGTTGCACAAATTCCTTCATGAATTTCTTGCAATGCTACCTTAGCTTCGATTTCATCTAGACATCTTAGTAAAGTCCCATTGAATGATCTTTTATATAGAATTTCTCCATCCAGGTAAAATTTCATGGCTAACCGTCTCAAGGTCTTCATATCTGTTTTAGATGCCCCCAAGGGATACTCTTGATATTGGATAAACCGCTTGATGTCATAAAACCATGGGTTCCCATCTATTTCTCCTTCAATTGAACAAAAATGAGCTGGAAAATTTTTAATCTCAATGCAGATTGGTTGTACCCTGATTCCGTAATCAGTTTTGGCCATAGAAGCTAAGGTTGCCAAAACATCAACAAACTGGTTTTTGTCTCTTCCTATATGGGTAAAATCTATCTTATCAAAGCCCTCAGTCAGTTTTGAGAGATATTGTTGGTATGGTATCAATTTTTCTTCTTTAGTCTGCCATTCGCCTTTTACTTGACAGATTATTAACATTGAATCCCCATAGACATCAAGCTTCTTTATCTTCATCTTTAAAGCAGCTTCTAAACCAAGGATACAAGCCTCATATTCAGCAGTATTGTTAGTACATTCAAATTGTAGCTTGATTGAGATGGAATATTGCTTCTTATCAAGTGAGATTATCACAGCCCCTGCTCCATTGCCATATACATTCACTGCCCCATCAAAATACATGATCCACCAATCATTCTTCTCTTTGTCTTCTTCTATTATTAACACATCCTCATTTGGGAAGTCAAATTTCAAAGGCTCATAATCTTTAATAGCATTATCTGCTAAATGATCAGCAATTACCCTTCCTTTTATGGATTTTCTTGTCTTATATACAATGTCATACTCTGCCAACATTACTTGCCACCTTGCTATTCGGCTCGACAAGTAAGGTTTCTCAAAGATATATTTAAGAGGATCCATTTTTTAGATCAACCAGGTGGTATAATACAACATATATTGTCGAAGACGCTTCGTACTCCATACAAGGGCACAACATAGCTTCTCAATCATAGTATATCTGGATTCATAATCGATAAACTTCTTACTCAAATAATAGATAACTTGCTCCTTTCTTTCAGACTCATCATGTTGTCCCAACACATAACCCATTGCTACCTCAGTTACTGTCAAATACAAGATCAAAGGTCTTCCAGGCACATATGACACTAACAAAGGTGGATTCTGTAAGTATTGCTTTATTTTATCAAAAGCCTCTTGACAATCTTTGTCCCATGTACCAGGATTCTTTTTCCGAAGTAATTAGAAAATTGGCTCACATGTTACTGTTAACTGAGATATGAATCGAGCGATGTAGTTTAAACGTCCTAAGAAGCCTCTTCCTTCTTTTTCGGTTTTAGGAATTGTCATAGCCTGAATTGCTTTCACTTTATCAGGATCGACCTCTATTCCTTTATTGCTTATCACAAATCTTAGCAACTTTCCAGACTTCACCCCAAATGAGCATTTTGCAGGATTCAGCTTCAACTGATACTTCCTTAGTCTATCAAATAATTTTCTTAGAACCTGAACATGATCTTCTTCATTCTTAGACTTGGCAATCATATCATCCATATACACTTCAATCTCTTTATGTATCATATCATGGAAAAGTGTCACCATTGCCCTTTGACATGTGGCTCCAGCATTCTTTAACCCGAATGACATCACTTTGTAGGAAAATGTTCCCCATGGTGTGACAAAAGTGGTCTTTTCTTTATCTTTTTCAGCCATTTTCATCTGGTTATACCCGGAGAATCCATCCATGAAGGAATAAGTTGAACTCCTAGCAGCATTGTCTACCAGAACGTCTATGTGAGGCAAAGGAAAATCATCATTTGGACTAGCTTTGTTTAGATCCCTGAAGTCTACACATACTCTGATTTTGTCATCCTTTTTTGGTACTACCACTATATTAGATACCCATTGAGGGTATTTAATAACTTCTAAAAAACCGGCATCCCACTGCTTCTCTATCTCTGCCTTGACCTTAAGTAGAATATCCGGGCGAGTTCTTCTCAATTTCTGCTTAACAAGTTTACATCCTTCTATCAAAGGCACTCTGTGTACTACAATATCAATGTCTAAACCAGGCATATCTGCATAAGACCAGGCAAACACCTCCATATACTCTTATAGTAGTGCGGTTAAACTGCATCTTTCTTCTATAGTAATCAGAGTTCCAATCTTTAGCTCTCTTTTATCTTGCTCGGTGCCTACATTTATCACCTCTAATTCTTCTTTTGCAGGTTTCCAAGCATGCTCAGACTGTTCTACTCGTCTAGTAAACTCTTTCATATCATCTTCATTCCATTCCTCTTCATCCATTGCAATCACATCCTTATCAAAGTTTGGCCATTCATTTTCAATGCAATATGTTTGTGGATTTATGGAGGATTCACTTTCAGAATTCCTGAAAGCGGAAGGTGTTTTTAGTGTAAATGCATATCTTGTAGCCAAACAAAGCAAAAAAAGATTAAAAAATGTAAAAGAAAATGCATGATCTCAATAATATTTTAAAAGTTGGCTCAATAATTATTAAAAGACCTTATGTTGACATCTTGAGCCAAGATTTCCAACTAGGTACAAAAACACAAAGCAAGCTACAAATCAATTTCTGCTTAACAGGTTTACATCCTTCTATCAAAGGCACTCTGTGTACTACAATATCAATGTCTAAACCAGGCATATCTGCATAAGACCAGGCAAACACCTCCATATACTCTTATAGTAGTGCGGTTAAACTGCATCTTTCTTCTATAGTAATCAGAGTTCCAATCTTTAGCTCTCTTTTATCTTGCTCGGTGCCTACATTTATCACCTCTAATTCTTCTTTTGCAGGTTTCCAAGCATGCTCAGACTGTTCTACTCGTCTAGTAAACTCTTTCATATCATCTTCATTCCATTCCTCTTCATCCATTGCAATCACATCCTTATCAAAGTTTGGCCATTCATTTTCAATGCAATATGTTTGTGGATTTATGGAGGATTCACTTTCAGAATTCCTGAAAGCGGAAGGTGTTTTTAGTGTAAATGCATATCTTGTAGCCAAACAAAGCAAAATAAGATAACAAATGTTGAAGAAAATGCATGATCTCAATAATATTTTAAAAGTTGGCTCAATAATTATTAAAAGACCTTATGTTGACATCTTGAGCCAAGATTTCCAACTAGGTACAAAAACACAAAGCAAGCTACAAATAAAAGCACAGAAAGCACAAAAAAGGGAATATAAGTAGACGCTTAATCATTACTTCTTGAAAACAACTGGGGCTTCTTCAATCTCCCAATTCTAGAATGCTTCATCAACCGAAAGCTTTCGTACAAAGGCGTTGGTTGGAGCCTCTTCTAGACAGTGGACAGTTAACTGAGGTAATAGTTCATCTTCTTTTGTTGTTTTTGGCTCATCATTACAATTCCAGCCTTTTCCTTCACCCTCCTCTACATTGTTGATATCTATGACAACAAGTTTTTGTCCTAAGACTTTCATCATGTTGACTCTCTTAAGATTTCCAGTAATTGGATCATTCTGGAATGGTAGCCCATGTTTCAAAAAGCACTTAGCTATCATTCTAGCAGTATCAGAAATAATTAGTCTTCTCAACATCGTATTCTCTGGTACCCATTCAGTGTTCACAATCTCGAAGGCATGGAGATTTCCATCTTTGCAATCTTCTGCTTCAATATAAGGTACCGACACATTCCTTATCATGGACAAGGTTTCTTCTGCCTTAACTTTCACTAGAGTACCATTGATAATGTACTTCAGACATTGGTGTAGAGATGATGTCACAGCCCCAAAGGCGTGTATCCAAGGCCTTCCTAATAACATGTTATACGAAGGATGGATATCCATCACTTGTAGGTTATCAAAAACATCTGAGGCCCTACAAACAATTCAATGTCAATGGTCCCTATTACCTGTCTAGGAGAACCATCATATGCTCTAGCTATCATAGTGCTTGGCCTCATATAAGTAGCATCAATTGGCATCTCATCTAGCATATGCCTTGGTAGCACATTCAAAGCTGAACCATTATCCACAAGCACTTTGCCGATCAGACAGTCCTTGTATTTCACGGTGATGTATAAAGGCTTGTTATGCCCAGTCCCTTCCGCGTCTAACTCATCTTCAGTGAAGTATAAGTAATTAGAGGCTTGAATTCTTCCCACCAAATGTTCCATTATATCCTGAGTAATATCCTGTGGCACATATGCTTCATTCAACACCTTTTGCAATGCTTTACGGTGTAACTCAGAACTCAAGATAAGTGACATTAAAGAGATTCTAGCAGGAGTTTTCTTCAACTGATCTACCACACTATACTCACTATGCTTCATCAACTTCAGAAATTCATTAGACTCATCTTTACTTATAGGTTTGTTCACTTCCATACCTTTAAAAGCATCAACTATTTCTTTTCCTTTAGCTTTCCTCTGCCTTTCTAATTCTTCTGGTGTAAAACACCGACCACTTCGAGTTAAATCGCTGATTTCAGTATGGAAGATAGGAGTAGGATTCTTAATGTTGAAAGAATACCCATAATTGTAAGGCATTGTGCCATAGTTTCCACTATTTGTGCATACAGGCTTGGTCAGGATTAGTTTTGGTGGACCACCCACAGTTGGTTGGAGTCTACAAACCTCCATTTTTTTCTCCTGATGGCCTATCATCCCAACTTCATTACTCTCTTCTTCACTCTATATCCTTATCATGCCGAATGTCAGCATCCTTTCCGCTTTCTGGTGAAATTCTTGACAATCATCAATGTGATGTCCCACCTCGCAATGAAACTTACAGTAATTATTTCCATTCATCATTGGTTCAAACTCAGATAAATATCCAGACTGTACCAGCATATCTTACAGTTTTTCCATGGAAACCTTCAAAACTCTTTCTTTCTTACCCTCTACTCCTACAACATTTACCCCTCCACTGCTTGCAGCATGATTGGGTAAAGGGTTGGAATTCACATTCGGTGCATCATCAAAAGTTATCCATCCAGCTTTTATCAATTGCAAAAGCTTGTTTTTAAACGCATTACAACTTTCAATGTTATGCCCAGCAATGCCAGCATGATACTCACATGTTAGATCCGGCTTATACCAATTTGGATATGGAGGTTGCAGTGGGGTTAAGGGAATAGGGGCCACTTGCCCAATACTCAACAACTTTGAATACATTTCTCCCAAGGGAAGTGGTAATGGTGTCAATCGTTCTTGGGTTCTTTGAAAATTCCTTCTTGGAAGATTAACAATCTGGTTACTTTGTTGGTCATTTGTTTGGTTTTGTTGGTTGATAGGGAAAGGTTTAGTGAAGTTTACACTTGCAACTTGTTGGGTAGGTATTTGGAAGTTATAATGATGCTAATTTTTTTTCTTACCCTTATACACTCCTTCCACGTTGTTCACTTCCAATATACTTAATGAATTCTGGTACCCGAAATTCTTTGGGTACAACTACATTTGGAACTAAACACATTTCTGCAGCATGAACAGGATCATATAAGTCTGCCCCTTCGACTGCCCTCAATCTTTCTTCCAAAGCGGTCAATTTATCATAATCAACATGTTTAGAGAATTTCATCCTATATGAGTCATTGGTTGTCAAGTTTACAGTAACCGGCACTTGTGCTGGTGGAACATGGGTAGTGAACTGTTGTTCAAATAAAGAGGGATTTGCCCTTAAATTTTGATACGTGAATACAAAAGGAGCTGCTGGCATAGATACAGACGGAGTTGCAACTGCCGGTTGAGTAGAGGTATCCTCCCCAAACTTGGATACTAGGGTCTGCTCGAGTAGACTTGTAAGTCGTGTAATATCATTTTTCATGCTCTCCAACTCCCTTTGATAATGAGCCTCTAGATGTGCTCTTTCTTCGTTCTCCATTATCTTCCTTCGTAGTCGAGTGTAATGAATTTTATGGGCTTTTGGGGGCCTATATTTCAACCTGAATGAATGCAAGTAGAATGAATGAAATGCACAAATGGATGCAAAATGCCATATGTTTTATGCATGCTTGTTATTTGTTTCAAGGTTTCCTTTAACTTATGACGAGGAACAGACCAGATCAGATTCTCTTAAGAAAGTTCTCACTGAGGACTCCAAACCTACAGGAACTTGAACGGATTTAGGGGAGAAATTTGATGCTATAAAATAGAAGCATTTCTCATGATGAAAAGATGATGAAATTATCTTTCATTAATTTACAATATTAAAATCACAACAAGTCAATCTTTCCAAAGCCTTGGACCGTCATATGCTGTGATCTCATTAATTCCATCTCTGATCAACCCAGAAAACCGATGGAATTCATTTCTAGTCATTGGCTCACCATCTACTATTTGTTGGGCTATGCCTCTTAATCCTGAAGCATAATTCTTGGCATCATCTGCTTGTACATGATAGCGCATAGCTTTAGAAGCCCAACATTCTGCTTCTCTTTCTGCATTTTTTTTTTCCTGATGATAAGGTTTGCTCAATAGAGAGCAAATGGTCCACCTGCTCATCTAAATTGGCAATGATTGTATCTTGATTTTGACACTGTTCCTGAAGTGATTTATTTGTCTCTTCCAACTTTAATACCATTTCCTTAGCTTTTGATACTCTTCTAACCCATCTTTTCATGCTGACATCTTGCTTCCTCTTATCTTCTGCCAAAAGTACATATTTTTCTTGTAATTGCTGGAACTCAAGTTGTTGATGTTGTAGCTGAGCTGACAAGTCATCCTTTTCCTGTTTTATGATAGCCAAAGCTTTTTCTCGAGTGGATAGATTAGATTCTAACTTTCTTTTTTTAGCCCATAACTCTTCCACTTCAGCATTCAAACTTAGGTTGTAAGATTCTTGTTGGGTGCGGACTTCTTCGTGTATGTCTTCATCAGACTGAATCAAAGACCTGGGTGGCCCTTCAAAAGGAGGAACTTTGTACCCTTTCCCTCTCTTCCTTTGCCATATTGGATATCCTTCAGTTGTTTTTCCTTCTACTCTCTTACCAGAAGTAACCCTACCAGCATGTTTCCATGCCTTCTTCACTGACTCCAATAATTTCTTTGAGGTCTTGAAATCTTTATAAAATATTGCCAGTTCGGTAGTCCTTGGAATAAACTGCTCAAATCCAAACTGTCGTAAAACCATGTTAGGACAATAACTAATACAGCAGCGGGCTCCTATCAACGGGACCCATGGGTACTCACCACAGTATGCCAGATAAGATTTGAAGTAAAAGTATCGACTTCTCTAATGAAATTGAGATTTACTTAGACTTAGAAACATTGATTCCCATGTGGTTCTTCCTACTTCATGCAAATGTTTTTCAGCAAAATTCTCCAGCTTCGAATAAAGATGTCATGGGGTACCAACTAAACATGAAATCTTCCCCTCAATCATATGACTCATAGTCCAGACAAACAACAACTACAAGCAACATCTTAAACGACCCCTTCCAGCTTTTCTATAATAATTCAAGGATGAGAAAGTTTCTGCCAATATTGTTGTAGCAAGGTTAATTTTAAGGGTCACCACATTTTTGAATACATTAACAGCCTCAAAATCGATCATTCCCTCGGCAGATAGGAAAAGAACCAAACCATATATCCCTAAGGCCAAAATTCTCAATCGAATTTCATTGCTTTCATCATGTAATCTCCTCTTGAATATGGCTTCTAGTTCATTCCAAAACCAACCCTAGCTATTTCCTCGTTTTGTTGCATGTGATTTTGCTAGTTGACAGTGTGTCTGGGTAATCCAAGCAAAGTTAGAAAATACATGCTCTATAGGTGTGTAAAAGTACACCTTTTTTGACTTGGGACAATTTAGCAGGGATTCATACTCCTCTATAGTAGGAGTCATATCCACGGTATCAAAAGTGAAGCACCGATATTCTGGATCCTAAAACCCTATCATGGCCTGAAAACAAGCATGTTGGACCCTAATTTTCAGTAAATGTGATAGATCCCCATATTGTTTCTAAAAATTGATTTGATCATGAGAGGATAACTTCTCCCAGCAATCTAGCAATTATCCTGTACCAAGTGGTCTGTCATCTAATTTAACATGCTTTGGCAACTAAGACTCAAATTCTGATGGCAAACAATCCCCTTCATCATGTTGGTTCAATTCTGATCTGGTCAAAAATTCCTCAATAGTAATGGTGTTTTCCATCTCACACTTCCTATAAGGATCGGTGGAGATATAATGAGAATATGGAATGTATATAAAAATGTATGTTAATGCATTGACATTTGTTTGTGTCTTAAAGGGTATATCCTAATTGATAGGTAATATTTGGCTCAGTTTAATCTATCCTAAAGATATTCTTTGGTTCTTAGATTACCCGAATTACCCATGGGGTAGTCGGCCTCTTAACCTTATACAACATGAGTATGGGAAAAAAAAATTCCACAATACCCGTTGCATAGGTGGAGTTACAATCCAAGCGAAAGTCCAAATGAACATCAGTGGACATAAGTCACACTTGCCACCTGAATCTTTCTTTTCTAATCTTAAAAAAGGACAAGCTCGGGTCCAAAGCTTTTATGGGTTCACCGTGAAGTGTGTGAATACACAAATAAATAACATGCATACGTGTGGCAATATGGAAAATTGAACAGAATCACAGTAGATATTGCATAAAATAAAAAATGCAAATATAATAAATGCCCAAAAATAAATAGCAATAAGAAAGAGCAAATGAAAAGCAAGCACAAGCAGTTGGCTCAACCCTAATTCCCTAGTGGAGTCGCCATCTGTCGATACACGACGTCGGGCGACGGCTCCGCTTTTTGTTTATTTAACAAAAAGGTTTTTTTCTCGATTGGGGGAAATGAAGATTTAATTGGAGTCGCCATCTAGTAATTTGAGGGAACTAGAAATCCTAAATTAGACACTGGTCCCAGAGATTCAGGTATGAGGTTAGTTATGATTAAGGGAAGGTAGACATCACCCTTAAAACATCCTTTCAAGAGAAAGGTTACCCTTACTTGTGTGTTTTTTATTTGATTCAAATGCTATTATATTTTGAGCTTATTTGCAATTTTGTTTTTTTTAAATGGTTAACGTCGGTCCCTAAAAATAGAAGACACATTAAAAATGACATCAGTCCCTAAAACTAGGAGACTCGTCTAAAATATTGATGTTTGTCCCTAAAAAGGAGAGTTACGTCTGAGTTACCAAAAGAAATAATAATGGACATAATCCATATTTGATATTTAAACTTTTGACATCGATCCTTTTTCTGAAAAAAAAAAAGAGACGTGTCGACAAACAATATTCATAGGAGACACGTCAAAAAATGACATCAGTTCCTAAAAAATAGGAGACTCGTCTAAAATATTGACATTTGTCCCTAAAAAGAAGAGTTACGTCTAAGTTACCAAAAGAAATAATAAACATAATCCATATTTGGTATTTAAATTTTTGACATCGGTCCTTTTCTAAAAAAAGAGACGTGTTGACAAACAATATTCATTTATAAAACAAAAATTATTTTGATATCATTGAGAAAAGGGTTTAACCATACTTGAGAATTGGGCTTTGGACCCACGAACGATGACATGATAAGATGGGTGTTGGACCCACGTCGTTATTCCTTTCATATTTATTTTTGGTTTTTTTTGGTTTTACAACATACAAGAAAATTTACAAATACTTATATATAAAAAAATATCAAAAATACCATTATGAACCCCAACAAATTACCTGAGTGCCACTGTATAGGTAAAAGAATGAAATACCCTTGGTGGCGCGTGTGGCTCACGCGAGGTTACTGTTGGAGGCGGTGAACTTTTTCGGCGAGATTTCCGGCCAACAAATGGTTGATTCTGGTAGATCTGAGGGAGAGGATTCTGATGACGGTGGTTTCGACGGCCGTTGCTGGCTGATGAGGGAGAATCTCGGTTTGAAGCTCCGGGTGGCCAATGAAAATCGCGGCCTTTTTCCGGCCAGATAGGGAGGAGAAAACGTTGAACCGGCGGGGGTTTTGCTTTATATGAGGCTAGTAACCTTTCTGTGGTGATTCGGAGGCTTCAAATGGCCGAAAATGGGAGATCGGATGAGCGAGAGAGAATCACCGATGAGAGGAGAGAGAGACTCCGAGATTTTGCTACGGTGTGAACGTTAGCATGGTACACCGGTGCAGCTGAAGGTTGTGAACCGTTGGATCGCGGATGAACTGATCCTTCGGCTGTGATTGGCTTGATCTGCAAGATGATTGGACGGTCCGGATGAGCTGAGCTTTGATCTGGTGTGGCGCGGTGTACTGAGAGCTTGGTATACCGTGTGACGTGGCACAACAGGATCAAAGGGTCGATTGTTTTAAGGGCTGAGATGGATTTGGGTTTTAATCTAGTGTGGTAAGCCCTATTGTATCCTTTTAAATCAAAGGTCTAGAACTAAATACTATTAGATCTAATGGTTGGGATATTTTTGGGATTTTCAAATTGTTTTTTTTTTAAATCAATATCTTACTAGTGTGAAGGAATAACAAAAAAAACTTAAATAGTAGTCACAAATCTCTTTCTTTCTCTTTCCTCTCCTGGCGAATTGTTACTGGCTATTTATAGCCAACAAGGGACATCAAGATCTAATGGAGGTGGCATGGATCTACCTTAAAAAAAAATTTCATCGCCATAACTACTCCGCCTACCATCGGCACAACTGCCCCGCCTACTATAACAAATTTCTGTATTATTGATTTTGTTTTATTATATATAATAATAAATATTTATATGGATAAAACTAAAAACTCAAATCAGTATTTCAAAAAGCCCGTTTCAACCGCTAAAAATTAATTTTAATTACCGAAAATTATGTTGAAAGATAAAAAAAATTCAATGGGTATCAACCCGGTGGACTCGGTTTGTCTGGAAATGACGGTTTTGACCCGAAATGGCCTGAAAACTCATTTTGTATCCTGGTCGACATGGTTTGACCCGTATTGACCCGGTGGACTCGTTTTGACCCGAAATGGCTCGAAAACTCATTTTTTACCCTGGTCAACATGGTTTGATCTGTATTGACCCGGTGGACTCGGTTTGACTGAAAATGACGGTTTTGACCCGAAACGGCCTGAAAACTCATTTTTTACCCTGGTCGACATGGTTTGACCTGTAATGACCCGGTGGACTTGGTTTTGATCGAAAATGACGGTTTTGACCCGAAACGGCCCGAAAACTCATTTTTTACCCTGGTCGACATGGTTTGACCTGTATTGACCTGGTGGAATCGGTTTTTATGGAAAGATGCGGTTGATTCGAGAAAAATATATTTTTGCATTTTAAACTTTTTCTTAATTTTTTGGATTTTTATAAATCATAATAGAAATCAAATAACATTCGAGAAAATCTTGGTGAATCCAAAATTGGGTTACAACACTTGTGTGTGAGAAGATTCTTATACTTTTATTTTTTTCATTGAACTATTCTTAATTTATTGAAGAATAATTTTTTTTTATAGCGTCTTCTTTATATTTCTCATTCACAATTCCTTATAATATTAGGTGTGAGTTTCATTTTAATAGTTTTGGCGCCTTGATTTAAGTAATTATTATATCGAGCTTTAATCAACCATATATAATTTTAATTTTATTGGGTTTGTTCTTTTTTGCATGTGGGTTCTAAGGTTCTTACCATTCAGGTTCGCATCGGTTAGTATTAAAACATGACTCTAAAATCAAGTTATATCTTTTTATCTTTAAGTTTCCGTTTTGTTTTTGTGTTCTTTCTTCAATTATGAAATTTATGACATAGTTTAAAAAATAAAGTCTTTGAATTCCGTTACTATCAGAAGAAAGTTAGTAACGCGTGCCCGCATGCGCGCGCGCGCGCACACAGATATATATATATATATATATATATATATATATATATATATATATATATATATATATATATATATAAAGAAAAGAAGCAAATCATCTACAAAAATTAAGTCGCAAGCTTCAAATTTCAAAAGATTGAACTCGAAAACTCAAAGATATACACTTACAATTGATATTCTTTGGGTTTTTGGTTTCTTAGTTTCAAATATTAATTTCAGGGTTATTTTGACATACTTAGGTTTCGGTAATTCTGAAATTACAAAATAAATCGTATAGGGTCAATTTGCATTAATATTTTTTTTTATTTGCCACCATAATATTAGGCCATATTAGTATTTTGAAGATATTTTTTTGTTAATTGACTCATATTACATTAGTTTTCTTACTAACACGTTTGTTTTCACGTCTTCGTAACATATTCATATTTGATTTGTAATCTTTAGCATTTTTATATCTGTAATGTTAACCTATGGGTCATATATTAATATTTATAATATCATGTATTTTTATTATAACAATTAAATGGAAAATTGACTAATGATATGCTTGGATGATATTAAGTTTAAATAGGTTTTATATGAAGATCACATCAACAAGCACATGGAAATGAATGAAGAAATCCATCAATAAGTCCAAGATGCAAAGCAAGTGAAGACTTAACTATTAAGGATCCATTTTAGAGCTTATTGTTAAATTTTTATATCTTACATAATAGCAAATTAAAATGAACTCGCACACTTCACATTGCATACATAAATAGGATTGATATACATTTTAATTAGTTCAAGTTTCACCAGGTTTGAAACTGTCAAAACTGGTTTTTAAGCTGAACTAATCTACTGCTTGAGCATACCAAATGAACCGGTCAGCTGTTATTCATCCGTGATGAAAACCTGGAAATTTTGCAGGAACCAGTCGACCAAATAATATGATCATTTGAACCGGTAGACTATTTTAGCCGCTAGAGACATTCCTTTGACTAGTTTCTTTTGGAAACATATATATAGCTTTCTTTTATGAAAAATAAAGCAAATTCTGAACATACATTATATAAAAGTTATTTCAAAAGAAAAACCTATTAAAAATCTTCAATCATAAGATACTCTAAGTTGTGCTAAATTAAATCTTCATATTCTAGCACAAGAGTATAAAATGTCACCCTCATTACACTTACATACCTCCAATCATCCTAAGTGTTATTGAGTGAGCCATAAAGATTATAGTTTTCAATTGTATATTATACTCCTTGAAAAAGTGCATCTTGTTGTAAACAAATCATAATTGTAAACACTTGAGAGTTTAAATAAACTCTTGGCAATTGGTGAGGTATTATCACCAAGAAAAAAATCTTGAAGAGGGGACATCTTCAAGTGGTGAAATTGATTGGTATGGATTCATCAAGGGCATTATGTCTTTCACTTAAATTAGTAAAGTAATATAATACTCAAGTACAGTTGGTACTTAAGATGTGGATGTAGGCTTGCCGAATCACATCAAAAATCGAGTTTGCAATCTCTTTTTTCTTATCTCTTTACTTTAAGCACTTTAATTATATTGTTGATTATTATGTTAAATGTGTTTAGTGTGATTATCTACGTTATTTAGCATTATTAGTGGAACACCTAATTCACCCTCTAGGTGTTATTATTGTTTTAATCCTATAAGAACAGTTGGTATCAAAGCTTAGTTCTCATATATATAAGTTTGCTTAAACTTGAGTAAAATGGCAATCATTAACTATAATGTTCAAAATAAAGGAGCATCTACCTTTAGGTCATCTTGTTTTGATAGCAATGATTATGTTTATTGGAAAGTTATGATGGTTATTTATCTTCAATCCATTGATTATGATTTATGGTTATCCATTGAAAATGGACCCCACAAGCCTATAAAGATTGAAAATGATATAATAATTCCTAAACCTAGAAGTGAGTATACCGACGGTGATAAGAAGTTGTCTTTTTTTATGAATGTTAAAGCTATGAACACTTTGTATTGTGCCTTGAATAGAAATGAGTTTAATAGAATATCATCTGGTAAAAATGTTAAGGATATATGACATGCTTTAGAAGTGACTCATGAAGGTACTAATCAAGTTAAAGAATCTAAAATTGATATGCTTGTACATTAATACCAGTTATTCAAAATGATTCCAAATGAATTCATAACTAGTATGTTTACTAGAATGACAACTATCAATAATGTTTGGATGTTCTTGGTAGGACTTATACTAATACTGATATTGTGAGCAAAACTCTTAGGTCCTTGCCAAAGTCTTGAGAAGCAAAGGTAATGGCAATCTAGGAAGCTAAAGATCTCACTAAACTTCTATTAGAAAAGCTTATTTGTTCACTAATGACTTGTGAAATCAAAATGGAAAAGCAAGAACTAGAAGAGAAGCCAAAAAAGAGTTCTACATTCAAAATCATACACTATATTGATAGTGGTGATGATGGTAATGATGAAGAAGAAATGGAGGAGGATATTGCGCTTATAACAAGACAATTATGAAATTTCTTAAGAAAGAAGTAACGGGGTAAAAAGTTCTTAAACTTTAAAAATGATGGAAATAAGGAAGAATCTAGCAAGAAGGCACTTAGATGCTACAAGTGCAACAAGACGAGATATATTAAGGTTAATTGCCCTCTCCTTCAAAACAAGAAGAAGATTTGTCACCACAAGCAAGCAATGAAAGCAACATAGAGTGATGACTCGGACTCTAGCTTAAATGATGATGAAAAACATGTTGCAAACATGTGTTTCATGAAAATAGAAAGCGATAATGAGGTATCTTCTTCGTATGATGAATCTGACCTCTCTTATGATGAACTACATGATACCTTTGAATCATTGTATGACGAGTTTAAAAAGCTAGGTCATAAATATAGTTCATTGAAAAAGAGTCATACATGTTTGCTTGTTGAATAAGATGCATTAGAAAAGAAAATATGTATTGTTATTAATAGTGAGAAGGTTAACCAACTTGAAGAAGGAAATAAGGATATAAAATAAAAAATGAACAAGTCAAATACCATACTAGCAAAGTTCACTTAAGGTTCTAAGATTTTAGAAACCATGCTTGCTAGTCAAAGATGTGTCTTCAACAAAAGAGGTCTAGGGTATCAACCCAAAAAGAGACAAAAATATTTGAAGAACTACTTTGTTAAAGCCAAACAATCATATGATCCAAACCAAACATGTCATTATTATAGAAGCATTGGTCATTTGATTTACATATGTACTATGAAGAAGGAAAATGTTGGTAACATAACTTAGGTTCCAAAAAGAACCATCACTAATCAAAAAATACCTAAGAATGTATGGCTACCAAAAACCTCATCTTGATTTTGTGTGTATAGGAATCAAGGGAATATCAGGAATGGTTCTTGGAAAGTGCTTGCTCAGGATACATGACCGGAAATAATTCATTGTTTTCAAGTATAACCAAGATCAATGATGGAAAAGTCATATTTGGAGACAACTCAAAAGAAAAGATCATTAGAGTTGGTAATATTATAGGTAAATCTTCTCCCTTAATAGAAAAAATGTTTCTTGTAAATAATCTAAAACATATTTTGCTAAGTATTAGTCAATTATGTGATAAAGGCTAAAAGATCATGTTTGACATTGTATGTTGCTTACTCCTTGAAAATGACAAAGTTTTACTTGTTGGTAATATAAAAGGAAGTATTTATAAGATTAAAATTGATGCATGCATGAGGATAAAAAGTTGCCTTATTGCTAACATTAATGATAGTTTTCTTTGGCATAGAAGATTAGGTCACATAAGTATGAATATTCTTTTTAAACCTATCAAAAATAAGTTTGTTAAAGGACTCCTTCATATTGCATTAAAAAAAAGAAGATACTTACCAAATAGGTAAACAAGTGAAAACATCTTTTAAGAGCAAGAATCACATTTCTACTGAAAAACCTTTAGAATTGCTACACATAGATCTCTTTGGACCAACCAGAGCAAGAAGCATAAATAGCAATAGATATATGTTTGTGATTGTAGATGACTTTACAAGATACACATGAGTTTTGTTTTTGAAATCAAAAGATGAAACTATTTTTGAAAGCAAGTTGAAAATGAAAAAGGTTTTTCCATCGTAAACATAAGGAGCAATTATAGTGGTGAATTGATATGTGATTGGTTTGAAATGTTTTGTGAAGAAAAAAGATATCACCATAACTTTTCAACACCTAGAACTTCCTAATAAAATGGGGTTGTGGAAATGAAAAATTGGTCTCTTCAAGAAATGGTAAGAATAATATTAAATGAATTTAATACTTCTAAATGTTTTTTGGCAGAAGCCGTAAACACTTCTTGCTATGTTTTAAACCATGTTACCTTAAGACCAGAGTTGAAAAAGACTCTCTATGAGCTTTGGAGAGGTAGGAAACCCAACATCTCGTATTTTAAAGTTTTTGGTTCAAAATGTTTTATTCTCAACACCAAAGATAATTTGGAAAAGTTTGATTCAAAATCCAATGTTGGTATTTTTCTTAGATATTCCTCCTCTAACAAAACTTATATAGTTTATAATAATATAACACTTTATCTTGAAGAACCCATACATGTCGCCCTTGAGGAAACTTAAAAAAGACAAAATTGATGAGATTCTAGATGACATAAATGAAAGTGTTCAACATTTGAGTCTTATTGATAAGACACCTATGAAGGACAACAATAAAGAGATGATCAAGAATCAACCAAACACAAGTCATCAACAAGATATAACAAATAACTCTTTTGTGTCACTAAAAGAACTAAGGTATGTAAGATCTCATCCTCTTAAGTTAGTTATTGGTAATCCTTGTGAAGGAACTAAGACTAGAGCATCTCTTAGGAACATCAATGAGCATTGTGCATTTGTTTCACGTATAGAGCCCAAATCCTTTCTAGAAGCCAAAAAGGGTGCAAATTGGATCTTAGCCATGCAAAATGAGCTAAACCAATTTGAAAGAAATAATGTTTGGGAACTAGTCCCTAGACCTAAAAACCAATCCATTATAGGAATAAAATGGATTTTTAGGAACAAAATAGATAACCATGGGACCATAGTTAAAACAAACAAAGCTAGACTAATCGCCAAATGTTATAATTAAGAAGAAGGTATTGATTATGAAGAAACCTCTGCACTCGTGGCTAGACTAGAATCCATTAGAATGTTTTTAGCCTTTTGCATATCATGCTAACTTTACACTTTTTCAAAAGGATGTCAAAAGCACTTTCTTAAATGGCTTTATCATGGAAGAGGTATAAGTTGAACAGCCTCAAGGTTTTGAAGACTTTTATTTTCTCGATTATGTTTTCAAACTCAAAAGGGCTTTATATGGTTTAAAACAATTTAGTAGAGCTTGGACCTCAAGGTTTTAAAGACTTTTATTTTCTCGATTATGTTTTCAAACTCAAAAGGGCTTTATATGGTTTAAAATAATTTACTATAGCTTGGTATGACATATTAAAATCTTTTCTCATTGAAAATGGTTTTATTATTGGCAAAATTGACCCCATCATCTTCACAAAGAAAAAAGGTGAAGATATATTAATTGTACAAATATATGTTGATGATATTACATTTGGTGCTATTGATGAATCTCTTTGTAAGGATTTTGCAAAATACATACAAGACAAATTTGAAATGAGCATGATGGGGGAATTAAATTTCTTCCTTGGATTGCAAATCAAGCAAATAAGAAATGGCATCTTCATCAACCAAGGCAAGTACATCAAGGATCTACTAAAAAGATTTGGGATGGAACAAGTCAAGGAAGCCGACACACCTATAACAACATTAACAAAGCTTGATATGGATGAAAATGGTAAGAATATCGACATCATAAAATATTGAGATATGATTGGTTCTCTTTTATATTTAATTGTAAGCATACCTGATATTATGTTTGGTGTTTGTCTATGTGCATGTTTTCAAGCATATCCAAAAAAATCTCATATGAGTGTTGTAAAACATATTTTTCAAAATTTGTATGGTATTATCAACTTAGGGTTGTGGTATCCAAAAGGATACAAGTTGAATTTAATTAGCTATTTGGATACGAATTTTATGGGATGTAAAGTTGATAGAAAAAATATTAGTGGAACATGTCACTTTCTAAGATCGTCTCTAATGTCTTAGACTAGCAAAAAACAAAACTCGTTAGCCCTATCAACAATTGAAGCGAAATATATTGTGGCGGGTAGTTATTGTGCTCAAATCTTAGGATGAAACAAATCTTAGAAGACTTTAGACTTAATTTTGAGCATGTGTCTATTATGTGTGATAACACAAGTGCTATAAGTCTATCTAAAAATCATATACAACACTCACGTACAAAGCATATTGAAGTGAGAAATCACTTACTAAGAGATCACATGTTGAAATGTGACATTATACTCGCGTTTGTTAGCACATAACATTAACTTGCAAAAAAATTTACAAATCCATTAGGTAAAGATCGCTTTTACAAAATACGAAGAAATTTAGGCTTTATTCATGTTAAGGATATTTAAGGCAAATTTTTTTTTGTGTATATATTATTAGAGATAAGTTGAATGTTTAAATGATGAAATGTATACCCTCTTTTCATGAAAAATTTGTTCTAGTACAAAACTCTTTTAGATGCAAATTTGGGACAAACTAGTCGACCGGTTTGTTATACGAATTAAATTGATCGACCGGTTGAAACAAAGAAACAAAGAATTAGCTACTGGATGAACAATAGTTTTTTGAAGATTCAGATGAGTTTGGTTTTTGAGCAAAAAAGATTCTTTTAGTCTTATAAGACATTTGTTTTGATCAAAACTTGAAATATATATCTTTCGTGTGAACCGATCGACTAGTTCATACATCTAGGACACCCAGCTGACCTATTGAAATAGAGGACAAAACCTTTATTACTGCCCATATTTTAAATGTTTAACTCTCTTATTTCTTCGTGTTTTAGACAATTTTTTTACATCAAAAGAATATATTTTAACCATATAAAAAGGATCAAAAGAAAAATATAGAAAAATTCAAGGTTTAGGTTAAACTAGTTGACCAGTGTAACAAATTAAGGCAATTGGCTGACTGGTTGCTCGACAATATAAATATTATTGACACTTTTCGCTCTTAAAATCGCTAAATTGAAGAATCCTGACCATAAACCGAAACCCATCTTTCAAATCACTCAAATTCTACCATGTTAAGCTCAATTGGAGTTATTTTCTTGGAGATTAAAGCTATATGACACCTAAGACACGTACTAAAAATGTGGAATCAAGGAGAAAAAAAGGTAAATGATTCTAATATCCCTATAAGTGATAATGTAGAAAAGTTATGAATTCTTTTACTAATCGATCCATAGCTATCGAAAGAGGTTTAGGAAGCATGCTAAATGATTTTAGGATAGATACAATATTTGATTGTATGGGTTAGCAAAATCTTTTTCATTTGAAAAATCCCACATATCCTAAGTTTATTAGAATAGTTTTTTGTAAATATGTGAATCAATATGAAGCCTAGAATAGTCAGCCATTTGCAAAATAAACGAATTGAATTTGATTGTGATACTCTAGAAAATATTTTGGGCATACGCAATGAAGGTCCTAGGGTTTATGAACTTAAAAGCATACCAACCATTGGAGATTTTGTATATGATAAAGTCGTAGCATAGTATAATGGTCAATTGGATTGCGCACCAGGTGCTAAGATTAAAATCCAAGAATTGCTTTTACGTTTTAGGATTCTTTATCGCATAATAGCACATAATATTCTACCCAAAAGGAGCATTATGATGAGGTCACTTTTATGGATATGTATTTGATAGACTGTATGATTAAAGAATGTTGCATCAGTCTCCTTTATATTATGATGAAGAATATCATTATTGATCATGATCAGAAACAAAAATCTCTACCATATGATCAATGCTTATCTATTATTTTTTAGTATTTTGATATCTTGCTCACCGATACGAACAGGAATCCATACTTAAATGGAATGGAAATAGACATTGGGACACTTAATAAGATAGGGTATGTCATGACCAATGATGGTACTTGGATGTCTAAAGACCAGATTGGTGCTCATGTTAAAGAAAAGCATGAAGAGGAAGAATAGCAGAATATCAGTGGTGATGCTAAGCTTGCTGATGTGTTTGAGACACCACCTCCAACTTCCTCTCCTGAAGATGTTGGTACTAGCTTATATAGATCTAGGATGGATGATCGCCTAGCTCATATTAAGATTGATGTGAGTTATCTTTAAGAATTATAAGTGCACATCCTCTCTAATCAAAAGCATATAGCTGGTGAACTACGAGATATCAAGGATATGATGGCTAACTTACTCTCTTGTTATCCACCATCCTAGACGATTGTACCATCAACTTCTTTTGTTTTCCATGCTTTTCATTTTACTTTCTTTCCTTTTGTGTAATGAATGTTGTATTTTGAACATTATGTTATGTTTTTATATCTCATTTCTCTAATCTTTTTTCATTTTCCCTATTTACTTTTTGTTGATGACAAAAGAGAAGAGAAAATGAGAAAATATAAAATAAATATACATTAAATCTAAAAATAGATATAGGGGGAGATACATATCTCTATATCTATAAATACATGTTTATAGGTATAAGTACATGTTTACATAATTAAGAGGGAGAGATATATTTATATATTGGATATTATTGTTTAAGTATCCAAGGGAATATATTGCAAGATATAAAGGGAGATATATATCTTTATATCTATAAGTATACATTACTTGTCATCATAAAAAAGGGGGAATTGTTGGCCTATGAGTCACATACTAATATTTATAATATCTTGTACTTTTAAGATAACAATTAAATGGAAAATGGAGTAATGATATGCTTGGATGAGATTAAGTTTAAACAGGTTTTATATAAAGATCACATCAACAAGCACATGGAATTAAATGAAAAAAATACATCAACAATTTCAAGATGCAAAGCAAGCGAAGTCTTAGCTAATAAGGATTCATTTTATAGTTATTGTTAAATCTTTATATCTTACACAATAGCAAACTAAAATGAACTCACACACTTCACATTGCATGCATAAATATGATTGATATACATTTTAATATGTTCAAGTTTCACCAGGTTTGAAACTATCAAAACTAGTTTTTAAGCTAAATTGATCGACCGCTTAAGCATGTCAAGTGAATTGGTCGACTGTTGTTCATTCGTGATGAACACCTGGGAATTTTGAAGGAACAATCAACCGAATGATATGGTCATTTGAACTGGTAAATCGCTTTAACCGTTAGAGACATCCTACGGCTAGTTTCTTTTGGAAATATATATATATATATATATATATATATATATATATATATATATATATATATATATATATATATATATATATAGCTCTCTTTTATGCAAAATAAAAGGTAAATTATGAACATACATGATATAGAAGTTATTCTAAAAGAAAAACCTACTAGAAGTCATCAATCATAACATACTATAAGTGGTGTTAAATTAAATCTTCATATTTTAGCACAAGAGTATAAAATCTCACCCTCATTACACTTGCACACCTTCAATCATCCTTAGTGCTATTAAGTGAGCTATAGAGATTATAGTTTTCAATTGTATAATCTACTCTTTAAGAGAGTTGTAAACAAACTATAATCGTAAACACTTAAGAGTTTGAATAAACTCCTGGCAATTGGTGAGGTATTGTCACCAAGAAAAAAAAATCTTGAAGAGAGGACATCTTCAAGTGGTGAAATTGCTTGGTATGGATTCATCAAAGGCATTATGTCTTTCACTTAAATTAGTAAAAGAGTACAAGACTCAAGTACTGTTGGTACTTGAGGTGTGGATGTAGGCTTATCGAACCACATTAAAAACCAAGTTGTAATCTCTCTTTCCTTATCTCTTTACTTTAAGCACTTTAATTATATTGTTGGTTATTATGTTATATGTGCTTAGTGTGACTATTTGCATTATTTGACATTATTAATGGAACACCTAATTCACCTTCCAGATGTTATTATTGTCTTAATCCTAGAACAACAAGTAATTCATTTTCTTTGTTGTTTTTTGTTATTTTCTTGCTTCTTAAGTCTAAAATACTAATGTTTTTATTTTTATTCACCTTACATGTTTTTTTTGGTTGTTTAAGATTAGTTCCTTAGAAGGTTGAAAAGGTCAGTACAAGAGGTAAAAGGCAAAACGATGAACATATAATTTTAAAAAGTCATATTTAAGTAAAACATGATAGGAGTGACATCTATTAGAGTGTAAACATGTAGGGGTGTTTGTGAGGGCATATTATTCTTGCTACTGACATGTTTTTCATATTTCAAATATATCTTTCAAAGATGAGGCATCACTTCAGAAGGGGCAAGAGAGCATATTCTTTATGTTGGGAGCAAGGGAAACATTTAGTTTTGTGTTCTTGTAGACTAATATACGTGTCTTTAGTGTTTTAAGTTTCAGACTTGGGTTTTTTTTAATTTTTATACTTTGGACTTTATTTTGCATACTTTGGGTTATTTTAAAATTGGGTTTAATGTTAACTCATTAGTTCATTAAGATTAGGTCTTTGTCAACACTATAAATACTCTTTTGTAAGATTTACTATTCAGATTGGTATTGATTATTATTGTTGCATATTGTGTGTTTGTGTGTGAGAGGATTCTTATACTTTTGGTTCTTCATTGAACTGTAGTGACTTATCATAGATTAACTGTCTTTTTGGCATCTTCCTTATATTTCTCGTTCATAATTTTTTATAATCATTGGGTGGGGGTTTCATTCCAATAGATTTGGTACCTCATTTTAGGTATTTATGTATCAAGCTTTTATCAACCAAATATCATTTTAGCTTTCTTAGTTTTTGTCTTTTTGCATGTGGGTTCTAAGATTCTTACCTTTCGGGTTCGCATCACCTAGATAAATTAGAAAAGGTGTTTTGCAAGTTCTTTAATAATATTGATTTTAAAATCATTGTACAAAGTGATTTGTGATTTAAAAATGGTCTCGAATCTAATTCAAATAATCAATGACTATAGTGTTTATAACAAATATGATTTGTCATAGCAAACATACTCCATGCTTAAATGTCTAAGTCAAAATATTCTTGATGAAGGAATAATAGTTACACTAAGAAACTGGTTACTAAAAGTTTAAGTCATCACATATGACTTTCCTAATATTTGGGAGAATAATAATATATTATTAGACGTTTCACTTAACTTTCAAATATAAATTAATCAACTTATTGAATTGATAATAAGTTAAATTATTTAATTTTATTTAATCATATTTTATTTAAGATTATGATTTATGTTCGAGTCAATATAATAGAAACCTAATGTTTGACACACATTAAAATTATTGGTGAGAAATTAAATTGTAAATAAATTTTAGAATTTAAGGACTAGAATATAATTAATATAGAGAATTATAATTATAGACTTAGAACCTTACTTAAGTGCGTCCATTTCTAAAATTGTCCTAATCTTGTAAAGATAAGGTCTCTGTTTTTTCAGCGCAGGTGTTTTTGGCTTTGAAAAAGAAAGAGTGATTGTTTTTGTTTTTCTTGGTGTGGGGAAAGGCAGCTAAGTTGCTTTTTTTTTTAGGAAAAGGAAGGGTAAGCTTTTATTAGGTGTGTGAGAGAGAATTCTTTCATTTGTGTTTTTGTTTTTGAATGGATATTTTTCACAGTATAGGCAAGCTACCCGAACACAAATCACGAACAAGTTACCTAATCAGAAACCATAGGCAGGTTACTCAATCACCAATCATGGACTGGTCGCCCGAACAGAGACTATTTGTAAAAAAAAAAATTCTTTTCCACCTCAAGGGCAGGCTACCCGAAGACAAGCCACGAGCAGGTTACTCAATCACGAACCACGAGCTAGTCGCCCAAACAGAGACCATTTGTGAGAGATCTTAGATATTTTTCACACCACATGCAGGCTACCCAAACACAAGCCATGAGCAGGTCACCTAATCAGAGACCACGGGCAGGTTACCCGATCACGAACCACAGGCTGATTGCCCAAATAGAGACCATTTAAAAAAAAAATCATTCTTTTTCACAGCATAGGCAAGCTACCCGAACATAAGCCACGAGCAGGTCACAAAATCAGAGACCACGGGCAGGTTACTCGATCACGAACCACGGATTGGTCACCTGAATAGAGACCATTTGAAAAAATTCTTTCTTTTTCACAAACACGAAAAGGCTACCCGAACACAAGTCACCTGATCAAAGACCACAAATAGGTTACTCGATCACGAACCACAAGATGGTCACCCGAACAGAGACCATTTGTGAGAGATCTTAGATATTTTTCACACCACAAGGAGGTCACCTGAACACAAGCCATAAGTAGGTCACCCGATCAAAGACCACAGGCAGGTTATTCGATTACAAACCACGGGTTGGTCGCCCAAACAAAGACCATTTGTAAAAATTATTTCTTTTTTCACAAACACGAGCAGGTCACATGAACATAGACCAAACTTTGTTTTCACATCCCAAGCAGGTCACCCATATTTGAACACCTTCTGATTTTGTAATGGCTTCCCATTGTTTCCTTCTTCGAACATGGAAAATTCTTCTTTTTTTTACAAACTTACTTCCTAAAGCCTTTTTCAAGAAAAGACTTCAAACCGCAAGTATTGTAAAGAGAAGGCATCTGTTGTTACCTAATTTTTTATCTTATTTTTGAAAATTTTCAGAAAAAATAGCAAAACCCCAAAAAAATATGTTATTGACGTCTTTGTATCACTTGTAGCGTCTTTTTCTATCCATTTAGTCGTTAACGCACCTTTTTAAGTTGACGTTAATGTTGCTCTTTTTCAAAAAAAAAAATCTAAGTACAAAAAAATAAGAAAATAAAAATTTATAAAGTGATCTGACACGACCAAAAGATTGATGTCTTCTCCCAAGTGCAGGAGTGTCGAAGTAATAAATAACCCGGCAAGACCGGGGTCGAACCACAGGGAGGTTAATTGTATAAATTATAGACAACAATAATACAACAACAATAATAACAATAACAATAACAATAACAATAACAATAATAATAATGATAATAATAAAGATGATGAAGAAGAAGTTGATGAGAACTTTGAGATGGAAGATTAATGTAAGGATTAAACAATGATAACAACAAATGTCAAGGTTAGAGGATCCACTAATGGTATTTCAAACAAGTATAGTATAAACTCTTATTATTCAATTGGAAACCACACACAAGGAGGTTCCAATCAGATTATAAATTGTTAACATGATTACATTAGCTATCTTATTCGAATAATGCTAATACTTGTAAATGTTGTCAGGCATTCATGATTATAACTTATGTTAACAACAAATCAAGTTCCTTTCATAGCTCAGGTGTCGGTTATACCATACAGTATGGGCTATGAAAGTGCCAAGTATTTGTTGTACCAAGTGTTATACAACATAAATCTAGATTAACCATTTAACAAGCAGAGTATTAAAAGTGAACAAGATAACAAATATAAAGCATGTTAGTATCCAACATTAAAGTCCATGTTGAGTTTATATTATACTTATCCTTACACCATTAGTGTAACCTTTTCACCTTGACATAATTAACTTAGCTAGACATAATGAAAGAAAGAAACATAAATAAACAAGATAAGAACATAAGTAAGATAAAAGTTAACTAAGTAAAGGAAAGGAAATGAAAGGCATAAACTTGATATTAATGAAAGCAAAGCATAAGCAATACAAAGAGAGAAAGCAAGAGCATGATCTTGATCTGAACACCAAGATGCCTAAATACATGGCAAATGCCTCCTTTTATAGGCCAAAATTTGGAACTATTGATTTGTTGACTAATTGATGAGTGGGTGGCCACATCTTGACTTGGTGACAATTCTTATCTTCTTGTCTGCCAAAAACGTCATTGATAACGTCATAATTTGAACAGACTTCAATCATGAACGTTTTAGGAAATTGTCTTATCTTTCCAGGGTAAAAATTTGAGATCATTTGGACTTCTAGAACTCGAGATATGGGCTGAACACTAAACAGTGTCTGGGCTGCAGGACAGATGCGGACTTCTTCTTTGTTGCTATAATTTGGACTTGAAAACGGCCTTGTTAAATCTTGGGCTCCACATGAAAGTTGCAGGCCTATGTCTTATCTTTCCATCCATATAAAATGGAACTAAATCCAAGATCTACAACTCCAGATATGACCCAATTACCGAAAAGTGTTTCAATTTGGACTGCACCAGCATCTCTTTTCTAAGTTTGGCCATCTCTTTGTTCTTTCAATTTCAGTACTTCAACTCATCAATCAATTCTTTCATTTATGTGATAGGCCTGCATTTAAGATGAACATTTACCATAAATTAAAGGTATCTTATATAATTAGATATGTTATTATAAAACATGCTTTAGTTAAGGAGTTATTGATACTTCAAGTGCAAAATGATGATATAAAACCTTGATAAAAATGCACTTTTAAGTACTAATCACACTCCCCAACCAGCTTATTACTAGTCCCTAGTAATTAAAGCGTTAAAATAGAAAAACAATTTGCAAATTCCACAAAGCAAGGCATTCATCATTCAACTTCCATTACTCTATCCAGATAAACAAACTCTCATTAAATTTATATATCTGCTCAATACCTTTTAAACAAGATATTAACAAACCTTTCTCTTGTGCTCAAAATATCAACATATAGTTATGGGGCTTTACTTGGAAGAAAACAATATTCTGTTCTAATGTTTAAGGTTAACTTCCTTGGGTTAGGATTATTATTATTTTTTTTTCTCTTTTTTCTGTTTTTTTTTTAATATATATATATACACAATGCATTTTTAACCCATGTAACGAGCTTTCGGCTAATGACTCCCAGACCAGTTGGTCTTAGGGCATTAGGTGTTGAGACACCCCTACGAGCTTAGTAACTCGGGTTACAGATACTGATACGTAGATAGTGCAATGTTTGATTCCCTTAAGCTTTTCTCCTTAACCCATGTAACAAGCTTTGGGCCAATAGCTCCCAAGTCAGTTGACTTTAGGGTATTAGGTGTTAAAACACCCCTTCGGGCTTAATTGCTTAGGTTAGGGAGGCTACGAAACCAAACTTATCTACGTTTTTATTATCATCATTTTTATTTTTTATTTTTTTTGAGAATTATATACTATCCCTATCCCTTAGTTGTTACCTTTAACAAAAGAACATAAATAATGTAATAATCCAATACGCAACCCACAATCATATGTTAAAGTGTGTGTGTGAAAATGAAGGTTTAAGAATATTTGTTAAATGAGTATATGAGCAGAACCAAGTGATAACAATGCGAGAGTTTGTAAACCTGAATATTTCAAGAAGTATTCTAATAGGCCCTGTTATGAATATTGCAAATAACCATTAGAAAATGTTTACTAAGATGCGTCTCAAGAGTCATTCCCCCTTACTCTGCCATCCTAGTAATAACAGTTTTGCCAAATGGTTTTTAAAACAAAAACAGTTAGTTGGTTAGTTTTTTTTTTTTTTTAACTACTACTACCCTCTCCCCCCAACCAAAACGAGACATTGTCCTCAATGTCCTAAGGTAGAAAGATAGAGTATAGAAGACATCACCTGAAACAACGAACACTGACAAACCTGAAACACACTTAAACAAATATAAGAAATAACAGAACAAAATACTATGCTAGAAATAAAACCAAAAGACACAAGGATTCCCAAACGAAGGCTCAAATCCAATCTAAGCTTTTTACAGCTTTCTGTAGTTGACCAATTTATGCGACTCATGGAAGGATCAATTACAGGGGTGAAAGATTGTAGTTTGTCGATCAATTGTTCAGCAGTAGCAGCACAGATTATGATTTGTCGTGCCGAAGATGTTAGAAATTCCTGTTCCACAGCTTGATCAAGAAAAGACAACAAAGTATCATAAAAACCATTAACATTGAGCAAACCTATAGGTTTATGGTGAATGTGAAGTTGGGCCCAAGAGGAAATATGAAAGATCTCTTCCAATGTGCCCAGACCACCTGGTAAGGCAATGAAGGCATCAGCATGGTTAAACATTGTATTCATTCGATCAAACATTGTGGAGACCTGTAGTTCCTCTCCAATTGTTCTTCCAATGATGTCCCCTTTTGTTAAAGCTTCGGGGACGACCCCCAAAACTTGACTACCTCCTAAAAATGCAGCTATTGCCACACCCCCCATTAACCCAAGGATGCCTCCCCCATACACTAAATGAATCTTTCTCTCAGCTAGTACCTGACCAAGATGATTTGCTGCTTCTAAAAAAGCTATTTCCTTCCCAGGACTGGATCCACCGAAAACACAAATATTTTTTATGTGATAACTTGAGGGACCTGCCATTTCTACACACTTCTATATCTGTCTAATGTAAGGATTGAGTAGAAATAAGGGGAAGGAAGAGAGGATTTTATAGATGCGGAATTGAAAATGCAATCATATCACCTATATATAGGCCAGCTGGAGTCTCACACACTCTCTCTCTTTCTCTCTTTATTTATTTATTTATTTGGAAAAAGCATGTGTATGTACAGGTAGTTGTGATTGTGGCTCACATCTTCCCTTGGTTTTACGTCCAAGAACGGCTTAAACGCCCTCTATGGGTCGGGGATAGGCTTCCCATCCAGTTTTCTTAAAAACTGGCAAACAGGGTCTTTTTTAGTCAGATTCCCAAGACTAAGTCTATCATGTTCTTTATGAAAATGGGGCCATAAATCATGAATTGCACGATGCACATCTCCACTAGGATGCGTCTCAAGGGTCAACAAAAGATTATCTAAAGACCCCTTACTCAGGCCATCCTTAATTAATTGTATTTTATCTTCACGGTTTATAGATACCATTCCTAAAGAACGACATGTTGCATTACAAGTTCATCTGGCACATCGGTGACAGACTTTCATTCGTTTTGCACGACGTTTCTTTGCAAAAGTGCTTTTACCTGTTCCAGGCATGTGTGAAATGAAAGAATTGGAGGACTCACCTAATAATCGGACCTTTGCTTCAATCAGCCAGCGAATATCTTCAGGAATTCCATGATTCATTAACAACTTCAATCTTGCACACCTAGCACGGTAAATTTTTGTAATCGCATTCTGAGGCAAAGCGGGAAAGTACTTTTTCAATTTTTCAAGAGTGCTGTCCATTTTCAAATGAGAATTGGAGAAGAGTTTTAAAGAAGTGAGAAAGAGCAAAGAATTGCACAAATATGTACACAGATATCAGTTATTATGGGAAACTGAAAGAACCGACTTAAGTCACGGAGTACCGTTATCCGCCTTTTGACCGGGATGAGAGACTAGCAAAACAAGAGTCACACCAAAAGGAAACACAAAAACAATGTGAGAAAAACAAAATAATCAACCTTTATCTACAGGATCATTCAAACCAATGGATTCATTTTCACTAGGAAAATTATCAAAGTAAGCTTTCAAACGATGTCCATTTCTTTTAGAAACATTGTCATTCTTTGGATTCTCAATATCAAAGGCCCCATAAGGATACACATGTTTCTCAATAAATGGACCGCTCCATCTTGATCTTAACTTTCCAGGAAATAAATGGAGTCGAGAATTATAAAGCAAAACTTTTTTACCAGTATCAACTTTTTGACAATTTTCACAAGTTTTGCAGAATGCATGTGTGTCCTTAAACATGGTGGGCCAATAAAATCCATTTTGAAAGATTTTCGCAATGGTCTTTTTTGACGAGAAATGACTCCCACATGCTTCAGAATGACAAAATTTAATTACACTACTTACCTCATTGTCCGCAATGCATCTTTGAAATATTTGATCAGGACAATGTTTGAATAAGTTAGGGTCATCCCAATAAAATTTCTTCACTTCGTTCAAAAACTTACCTTTGTCTTCGGTACTCCAATGAGCTGGCAAAACTCCTGAGGCAAGGAAATTGATATTTTTAGCAAACCAAGGCATTGAACTAAGAGAAAGTAAGGATTTGTCAGGAAAGTAATCATCGGTTGGTGTGATGTCAGATATCGAATCTGTTGTCACTCTTGACAAAAGATTCGCATCAACATTTTCAATGCCTTTTTTATCCGTGATTTCTTCCTGAGAATAAGTCATTTGCAAATCTTCAAATTCATCAAACTCAGTATTACTCAAAGTAGATTCAAATTGATCATAAACCAATTCTTCAATAAAATCTACTTCTTGTGAATCATTATCATCTCTAGGTTGCTTGCAAATGTTGAAAATATTCATCTCCAATGTCATGTTTCCAAAAGATAGCTTCATCAATCCATTCCTACAATTAATCAAAGCATTAGAAGTTGCAAGAAATGGACGCCCTAAAATAACAGGAAATGAATTACATGCTTCAACAGGTTGTGTGTCCAAGACAATAAAATCCACAAGATAAATGAATTTATCGACTTGTACTAACACATCTTCAACGATTCCTCTAGGCACTTTTACAGATCTATCGGCAAGTAAAAGAGTTACAGAAGTTGGTTTTAACTCACCTAGATTGAGACTTTGAAAAACTGAATATGGAAGTAAATTCACACTAGCTCCAAGATCAAGTAAAGCTCTTTCAATTTTATGTTCTCCAATAAAGCATGAAATTGTAGGACAACCAGGGTCTTTATATTTCAATGCATTATTGTTCTGAAGAATGGCACTTACTTGTTCGGCTAAAAAGGCTTTCTTTTTCACATTCAGTTTTCTCTTCACAGTGCACAGATCTTTCAAAAATTTAGCATAAGAAGGAACCTGTTTAATAGCATCCAGCAAAGGTATATTGATCCTTACCTGTTTGAAGGTTTCAAAAATTTCAGAGTTGTGATTGACTTTCCTTTGTTTCGTCATGGCATGAGGAAATGGAAGTGCTGGCAGAGAATCAGTCTTTTCTTTGCAATGATCAGATTCAACCCCTTCCTTACCCTCAGAGATTGACTCATCATCATTCTCACAAGGTTCAAGAATGGGTTTTTCAATAACCTTACCACTGCGAAGAGTGATGACTGATTTTACATGATCCATGTGTTGGCTTCCCGAACTACTTGCATTCGCATTGTATTGCCCCTTGGGATTTTGTTGTGGTTGAGATGGAAACTTACCTTTCTCTTGGAAACTGAGAGCAGATGTCAATTTTGCAAGAGTATCTTTAAAATCTGTCATGCTTTGAGCAAGTTGAGTGTTAATTGCCTCTTGCTTTTCCATAAATGCATGCAATGTTTCCTCAAGATTTCTTCTAGGAGGGGGGGCATAAGGAGGTGCATATCCATGAGAATTTTGGAAATTATGGTGTGCTTGAAACGGTGGTTGTGAAGTTTGAGCATTATTGTTATCACTCTTCTAATTGAAATTTGGGTGATTTCTCCAACCAGGGTTGTATGTTTGCGAATATGGGTTATGGTTGGGCCTTTGAAAACTGTTAATGCATGGGCTTGTTCATGGAGACATTCTTTAAAAGAAGGCAAGGTTGGACAGTCATTGGTTGAATGTTCGTTGGTTTCACAAATTTGACACACAATGTCTTGAACAGATTTTAATTGACCACTCTTTTTTAATTCTAGTGCCTCAACTTTTCTAGCTAAAGATGCGAACTTGGCTTGGAGGTCATGATCTTCCCTAAGGTTGTACATACCCCCACTAGATGTATGAGGTTGGGTTTTACTTGGTGCCTCATAAGAACCTGTGGTGTCCCAATTTTGCGCATTTTCAGCTAGCAAGTCTAGGTATTCCATTGCTTCATTAGGGTCTTTATCCTCAAAAGTTCCATTGCACATCAATTCAACCATTTGCCTATCTCTAGGAGTTAACCCTTCATAAAAATGTGAAACTAATCTCCATGTTTCAAAACCATGATGGGGGCAAGTATTAAGCAAGTCTCGATACCTATCCCAACATTGATAAAATGTTTCTCCTGGTTTTTGAGAGAAAGTAATGATTTGTCTTTTGAAAGAGTTTGTTCTGTGGGATGGAAAAAACTTCTTTAAAAATTGTTGTTGCATTTCATCCCAAGCACGAATGGATCCAGGTCTCAAATTTTGTAGCCATGTTTTAGCTTTATCTTTTAATGAAAAAGGAAAAAGCTTCAATCTAATCGTGTTCATGCTACAATTTGAGTCATTATACGTGTTGCAAACCTCCTCAAATTCCCTTAAATGCAAGTATGGATTTTCTAAATCTAAGCCATGAAAAGATGGTAAAAGTTGAATAATGCCTGTCTTAAAATTAAAATGAGATGCATCAGGTGGAAAAACTATGCATGAGGGTGCACTTGTTCTTGTGGGATTCATGTGGTCTCTAAGAGTTCTAACCCGAATATTCTCATTATTCTCATTATGAAGCGATTGGTTATCTTCTTCAGCCATATTTTCTGAAAATGATGAGGATACCCTACAAAGTCTACCACTTAATGTACGTGACCACACTCTCATGCACGTGTAAGAAGAGAATAAAAGGAAGAAGAAAACAAAAGAAAAGGAAACAAAACAACAAAAAGAATAAACAAAATTACATACAAGAAAAGATAAAATAGAATAAATTTGTACAAGAATTTACCTCCCCGGCAACGGCGCCAAAAACTTGACACGACCAAAAGATTGATGTCTTCTCCCAAGTGCAGGAGTGTCGAAGTAATAAATAACCCGGCAAGACCGGGATCGAACCACAGGGAGGTTAATTGTATAAATTATAGACAACAATAATACAACAACAATAATAATAACAATAATAATAATAATAATAATAATAATAATAATAATAAAGATGATGAAGAAGAAGTTGATGAGAACTTTGAGATGGAAGATTAATGTAAGGATTAAACAATGATAACAACAAATGTCAAGGTTAGAGGATCCACTAATGGTATTTCAAACAAGTATAGTATAAACTCTTATTATTCAATTAGAAACCACACACAAGGAGGTTCCAATCAGATTATAAATTGTTAACATGATTACATTAGCTATCTTATTCGAATAATGCTAATACTTGTAAATGTTGTCAGGCATTCATGATTATAACTTATGTTAACAACAAATCAAGTTCCTTTCATAGCTCAGGTGTCGGTTATACCATACAGTATGGGCTATGAAAGTGCCAAGTATTTGTTGTACCAAGTGTTATACAACATAAATCTAGATTAACCATTTAACAAGCAGAGTATTAAAAGTGAACAAGATAACAAATATAAAGCATGTTAGTATCCAACATTAAAGTCCATGTTGAGTTTATATTATACTTATCCTTACACCATTAGTGTAACCTTTTCACCTTGACATAATTAACTTAGCTAGACATAATGAAAGAAAGAAACATAAATAAACAAGATAAGAACATAAGTAAGATAAAAGTTAACTAAGTAAAGGAAAGGAAATGAAAGGCATAAACTTGATATTAATGAAAGCAAAGCATAAGCAATACAAAGAGAGAAAGCAAGAGCATGATCTTGATCTGAACACCAAGATGCCTAAATACATGGCAAATGCCTCCTTTTATAGGCCAAAATTTGGAACTATTGATTTGTTGACTAATTGATGAGTGGGTGGCCACATCTTGACTTGGTGACAATTCTTATCTTCTTGTCTGCCAAAAACGTCATTGATAACGTCATAATTTGAACAGACTTCAATCATGAAAGTTCTAGGAAATTGTCTCATCTTTCCAGGGTAAAAATTTGAGATCATTTGGACTTCTAGAACTCGAGATATGGGCTGAACACTAAACAGTGTCTGGGCTGCAGGACAGATTCGGACTTCTTCTTTGTTGCTACAATTTGGACTTGAAAACGACCTTGTTAAATCTTGGGCTCCACATGAAAGTTGCAGGCCTATGTCTTATCTTTCCATCCATATAAAATGGATCTAAATCCAAGATCTACAGCTCAAGATATGACCCAATTACCGAAAAGTGTTCCAATTTGGACTGCACCAGCATCTCTTTTCTAAGTTTGGCCATCTCTTTGTTCTTTCAATTTCAGTACTTCAACTTATCAATCAATTCTTTCATTTATGTGATAGGCCTGCATTTAAGATGAACATTTACCATAAATTAAAGGTATCTTATATAATTAGATATGTTATTATAAAACATGCTTTAGTTAAGGAGTTATTGATACTTCAAGTGCAAAATGATGATATAAAACCTTGATAAAAATGCACTTTTAAGTACTAATCATGATCAAATATAAAAAGAAACAAGTTAAGGGACTAAATTATTTTTGGATTGTTTGGTCACCAAGTTTGATTGGAAACCAAACAATTGAAAATTACAAACTCTTTTTACTTACACAGAGATAGTTACACGCATAAAAAATGGGGGAGAGTTTCTGGGGACGAATAAGGGGGAGAATGAGAGGAGCGAATTTGAGGAGGGAATACAAAAATCACCAAAACCGGACCCTCTCTCTCCCAGAAAAAGAAAAAAAAGTGTCCTCACTCCTAAAAACAAGAACCCGTTACACTTCCCCTTCAAAGACCCATCACCAATCATCCAAAGTACCAGCTGAAATACTCATGGCAGCACCTCCATAGCAGCTGAACAAGGGGGAGGAATGATAGGAGATTATTAGCCACAAAAAAGGGGAGAATTAGTTGAAACAAAAACCACTACCACATGCTAAAAGCACCAGTAGCCTTCCTTTTGCTATTTTCAACCAAGAGCATTCCTGGAGGATTTTCCAACAGCCTCTGTCAATCGTGAGCTTGAATCACGCCACCAGCAGCAGGAGTCCATCCTTAGGAATCAACAACTTTGCTTCGAGCTGAGAGCGAGCATAGTAGCGGCTACCAAGTTCTCTTCTTCTACGCCTTCATTCCACCTTGAACCAGCCTGCCAACAATGTAAACTCCAGCAACCTCTCCTCCACGCCATTATCTCTTTATCATGGCAACAACACCACAACAGCACTGACTTCTTCCATCAGCATCTTTTCAACCCAACATTTCTTCTCCAAACTGACAGCAGCTTCAGCGTAGCTCTATCTCAGCAGTTGCCAGCCCACACACAAGGCAAAATAATTAACTCTTCTTCAGCATCACACCAGCAACGGCATGGCACCAACATGATCTCCATTCCAATCCAGCTGTGCACTCTTCGAGCTCCAGCCCCATGGCAAGTTACACTTCCAGCAACAGCAGTGATTAATCTTTACGTTGCAAGCATCTCAGATCCTTACGGGTCTACAGCTGCATCGTGAGCATCCAGCAGCAACAGTCGTGGATGACATTAGCTCCAGCAGCAGCAGCGTGCAGCAGCTACTTCCAGCACAAAAAACTCAAAGTTCCAGCAACGGCAACCACCGCACTTGACGGCAGCAGAGCCAGTCGCAGCTTACTCCAGCAACTCTTCCTCCAGCTCAACATTCAGAAACATAAGTGACTGCTTTTCCAAAGCCGGTGTAGCAGAGTTCTTGAGGAAGAACATAATAGAAAAAGTCTAAGCATGTTTTAAACATTCTAAAAAAAAGGAGGGGGGCTGGAGAGGGAGAGAGATGAACACAAACCATACAAAACTTCAACCACAAAAACACCATCCAAACAACCATTTTCCATACCAGAAAATTCCATTTCCAAGTCATCTTAAGAAATCTCTCAAATCATCATAAAACAGTCAGTAGCAACCAACTATGAAAAAAAAAATAATAACAAGAGCAGACATTAAACTTCAATGTAGCATAACTCCCTTTATAGAGATCCGTTTGTGACAATATTAGTGGGAAATCCAAGAGCGGATTTACTAGTTTCCACACGCTGTAAGACTTTCTCCCACTAGTAGCAACACTAAAACGCAATAGTAGAGAGAAGAGACAAACCTGGTCTAAAAAACAAGAGCAGACATTGAACTTTAACGTAGCAGAACTCTCTCTACAAAGATCTGTTTGTGACTCTGCTAGTGGTTAATCTAAGAAGAGATGTAATAGTTTCATACGCTAGAAACTTTCTCTCACCAGTAGCATAACTAAAACGCAGTAGTAGGGAGAAGAAACAGATCTGGTCTGAAAAACAAGAGCAGACATCAAACTTCAATGTAGCAGAGCTCCCTCTACAGAGATTTATTTGAGGCTCTGCTATTGGAAAATCTAAGAGGGAATGTACTATTTTCAGACCATATATAATTTTCTCCCACCAATATCAGCATTAAAACACAACAGTAGGGAGAAGAGAAAAAACAGGAAGAAGACTGAAACTTCAACAGAGCAGAGCTCCCTCTACAGATGTCAGTTTGTTGCACCATTAATGAGAAATCAAAGAGGAGACATAGGAATTTCAGATTCACTAGGTGCTCCTCCTCTAGTAGAGACAATGTGTGATTTCACACATCGGCAGTAGTGGTGCTACGTGGTTCCACACGCTACTGGGATTACCTAGCAGCTTTGGAAGGTTTCCAACAGTCCCTAGACAACCACAGCAACTTTGGAAGGTCGATTCCTAACCCCAAATCATTTATTTATTGTTAGTTTTTGGGACAAATTATTAATTATGCATATGGTTTTGGGAGTGTTTAATCATGATTCGTGATTAATTGGCTTTAGGATAAAAATTGTCAATTTTTTTTATTGTATAGGGCCAAGTCTCTCAAAAATAAATTATATCTACATATTTTCTTATATAAAAAAAATCATAAAAAATAGTTTTTACTATGCATGTAATTTTTGGATTTAATAACTAGTTTATTAAAATCATGAGAATTTGGTGTATATTTCAAAAACACCAAAAACATTTATTTTGTTTCTTTCAATACGTAAGATGCATTCCTGATTTAAAATAAAAGAGTTTTTTTATCATCCATTTCATATGTTCTAAATTTTACCAAAATTTTTATCATATTTAATATCTGAGATTATGAACTTATATGTAAGATGCATTTTTTATATTAAATAAAAAGACAAATTTTTTTCCCTTTTTCATTTATTGACTCTAAAATAACTAGGTTTTAACCTAATAAAATAAAGACCTCCTTATTAAGGAGGATTTTTCTTAAACTTTAGATAGATCAACGATTAGAAAACACAACAAGACCTTAGTTTATTTCAGACAAATAGCAATGCAGATTACCCTATGTAAGGTGTTTTAGGGGTGATATGTCCTCCATATTCACAAATTATTTCATTACTCAAACTCTCGCTGACCAATAGGTTTTCTAGTGATTGTATACTAGGCGGCGACTCTCATTCCTTTAGTTTCATTGATAAAGGGCAAGAATTTCTTATTCTTTCCACCCACACCCTTTCATACTAATCTCGCTTGAAGAGGATGATTGTCGCAACACTGCCCACGTGTGACATTCAATAAACAATAAAATCAATTTTTTTTTGCAAAATTGAGTATCATCCTAATGTTGGGATTTTTTTGACAACGTGATAACTCGATAGAAAATAAATCAAAATAAATTTTCAAGTCCAACTCCCAATCACCACAATGTAAAAGGATTAAAAAAAAGACTTAGATGACAGGAGCAGAAAAAAGTTAGATGACTAAAATATCATTATCAAAATCTACAGTGATTCAAGATAGAGTCTACAATGTTTTCTCCATATATTTTAGTTTTTTACTTTGAATAAGATTTGATTAATTTTCTTAATAAATATTGAAAAATGGTTTTTCAAACAAAAATTAAACAAAATTTATAAAGTTTGATAAATTATTAAATTGAGTTTGATTTAATATTTTAAATATTAGAAATATTATTTTAAAATCACATGTAAAGAAAATAATTAGAAAATTCTTGATAAATAGGTAATAGTTATACTAAGAAACTAGTTATTGAAATGTTAAATCAAACTACTTATTACTTTTATAATATTTGAAAAATAATAACATGTTGCTAGACATTGCATTTAATTTTCAAATATAAATCAATCAATTTGTTAAATTGATAATAAGTTAAATTATTTATTTATTTAATCTTATTTTATTTAGAATCGTGATTTATATTTTGGTCAATTTATTAGGAATCTAATAAGTGATGCAAATTAAAAACTATTGGTAAGAAGTTAAACTTGGATGACTGATCAAATATGATTTAATTGTAAATAAGTTTTATAAATTAAAAACAAGAATATAATTAATATAGAAGTTACAATTCTTAACCTAAAAAAATTAAGTAAAAACTTCAATGTATAAATTTCTAAAACTATCCTAAATAAACATATGTTATGTACATATAATGGTATTTATTAATTTCAAGGTTTGCTATTCTCATCAATCTTATTATATTTAACAATGATTTATTATAGAAATGATTCAAATTTTTAAATCAAATTTGTAAATGAAACTAGAACTTTAATTTTAGAGTAACCGGCTACGAGGCGCTTGGAGCTGGTGGTGCATGGTCATTACTTTCATCACATGGTGATGCAGGTGGGTGGTAAAGTCATTACTTTTTTCTTTGTAATTTTATTAATTTCAATTGTTAATTAAAAATTGATTGATTTGGTGTTTTGAATTAATGAAACAACACAGTATAACAAAAAATTTCAAACATGGAGTATTTTCACTTTACATCTACACATATTTTATTATCCACTATAATAGTATAATTATCATTTTTCTCTTTGTAAGAAAATAAATAGTTTCCGTATTAGGAGTATTCTGATCTTTTTAAAAGGCTTATTGGTTTAGTCATTACTAGATTAATCAGAGATAAAATTGTCTTTTTAATTTTTTTAATTATAGTAAAATTAATGACTTCATTATCATATTGGTATTTTAATAAATAGAAAATATTATTTAAATAGAAAAGTAGCTTGGAGAACCCAATGGCCTATTGGCGGCATGTGCAGCATCTCTCAACAACAACAAAATTCATTTTCACCGTGTCATTAAAATCATCGCGGCATCTTCTTCTTAGCCGGGCAATACAATGGTTTGTTGCTAAGAAGACTTGTTTTTCCCTTTCTTTTCTCTCTTTTTTTCTCGAAATTCACACTAGTCATTCAAAATTTCATAGTTATCCTCTTAATTATTAATATTTCAACTTTGGTTTTTATTCTTTTGATTTCTATTTTTTTTTTTGTCCCTTCATAAAATTTTTACTTATTTTCAATTTCATCTTTCAATCCTAATTTGTGATATATATTTTTTTCAATTAAGTTCTCATTATTTTGATTTTTTTGGGTCCTTTAGTTAAATTATTTTTTTCTTTTTAATCCTTGTTCTTCTAAACGCGGGTTAACAAAATACTCTTTAATAAAAAAAATTATAGTTGTCCTTTAATTTATGTTATATTTCAATTTTGATCCTCGTTTTTCTAATTGTTTTTTTTTTTGGATAGTTTTGTATAATTGAAGTTTTCTTCAATTTCTCCCCTTAACATTTGATTGGTTGGGGATTGAGCATTGTGGATTTTTCAAATATAATGCTTTTGGTTTAATGACTTGGGTCACATGTTTAAAATGTTAACGCGGGTTGTATTTTTAAAAAAAAAAAAGGAAATAGTCTTTGTGGTTTTTTTCGTTTTCTTTTCTATCAGGTTATCCAAATTTAATGACCTAGGTCACGGGCTTGGCAGGTTAACCCGGGTTAGCTCGTCCTTTATTACCCAGATTGCAAGTTTGTCATGCTAACTCGAGGTGACTCGAGTCAATTTTTTTATCCTTTTCTTACTCAATTTTTCCTTCCCGTAACAAAAAAAATTTTGTTCAAAATGCCGTTGTTTTGTTTTTTTAATAAAAGAAAAAATTGGACCAACCAGGGTTGACCCGGGTCACCTTTCCTGACCCTTGACTCAGGTCTTATCTTGGACTGATCCCGGTTCGGGTTTTAAAACTATAATTAAGACCGTCAATGATCTTAAAACCAGACAGTGATTTGTCCATATTATTTGTTAGTGAATCCTAAATAATAAGAAGGTTGTCTCCATAAAATTCATTAATTTCTCGAATATTAATTAAAACACCTTAAAATCCACGTTTTATATGTAATCTGCTTAACAATATTCAATTACTAAACTGCAAAGTTTGAAGAAATCATATAAAAAAAAGAGGACTAAAATTCATCACAGGTCCTGAACAATAACAAATAAATCATAAATTAAAAAATATGATGTTTCTACGTGATGAATAGACAAAATCTTCGAATCAGCTACCAACTTCGGAGAGCAAGATAACCTTCAACCTTGAAAGTCTCTAATATGCTTAAAGGGGAGGAAAATAGGAGTTAAACTAACCAACACACTATACAGAAACCAAACACAAGTTTTATACAGTAATACGTTTGAAATCATAGAACATCAGTTCAAGAAACATTTTACAAAACACGATTCTTGTTCATAAACCAAATGATGAACACATGCACTTTATTTCTTACGATTGATCTTAAACCAACACTAACTATTATATCTGTTAACAAGACCGATTAGAACTGGTTCTAGGTTATCAAAGTCTTTATGTCAAACAGCTAGATAACTAAAAAAGAAGAAGAAGAAAACCCTTTCTCGGGTAGCTGTTTTGATAATTGAACTAGAAAATCCGCGAAAACATTGAAGAGCTAAAAACACAAGTTTATATTGAATCTGATTAGGTCAATTCTCGAGTTATTTATACCTTAATTGTGTTTTTGATATGCAATGACATTAGAAAGTGATTGTGTTCCTCAAATTCTCTCCCATTAGACATTTGCGGTGTACGAAGCAGAATCCCAATCAAAGGATCTATCTCACTGTTAAAGAAGGAAATACAAGAAACTTTGGATGAACAAAGTCCCTTCCCGCAACTTGTTTTCTTGGGTATTGAATCTCACCTGGGAGGCTTCGAACAACCAGACAAGAATCAGATTGATGTCTAATTCACAAATTCTGATATCGACCAAACTTCCCAGTTGCGCATTACTTGGAGCTTGTACGAGAACCTTTCAACTTTGAAGGATCTTACGGTTTGAGGAGGTCTGCTTCCAGGGCAAGATTCTCCTATCTGTGCTGCAGCAAAAGGTTGATGGACTCTCAATCCTGACCTGATCCTAAAAACCAGATCTAGATTCTCAGCTCTTAATAATTATATAAGTGCCACTTAGAAAGAAACCATCGGCAGCTGTATAAGCTAACTCCACATGCAGGTCTCTAAATAACATATGAACATGATTTTTAAAAAAATGTTGTACATACACCTCTGGATTCCTTATAAGAAACGGTTCGTCCTTGGATATCCCTCCAAACCGACAAGACATGATTCGTCCATGTGCAACAAAGCAACCAAAAAAAAAAATAGAACAAACGAGTAGACATGATCGAGACTGAATCAATGCAGCCTTGTCAGCTCTTCCACTCTCTTGCAAAGCTCCTCCACGGAGATCTCCATTGCCTTGGATATCTCATCCATCCGACTACGGCTGAGATCAAGGAATGACTCGATAAGATCTCCATCCAAGAAATTCTTGGCATCTACAGTTTTCTTCTCATTGTTGAATGATCTCCATTGCTCATGGCTCAATCCTCCAACACCCTTTATCACCTTTCTTAAGTTTGACTGCAGCTTCTCCAAAAAGAGGTATTGCTCGTGAGGAAGTGAAGCAATGACCCCGATTACACCATTAACAGTCCCAAAAATGACAGTTGGGATCTGGCCAACATCGGAATCTGGCAAGCGCATGACAAGGGAACCATGTCGGAATCGATTTACAAATTCTCCGAGGTGATACTCACCGACCACCTCAAGACGGCCTCGTTCCTCATCAGTGGCACCTTCACTATTTTTCCGAACCGTGAATAGGTTAAAGTTATTTTCAGCACCAAGGTAAATGTCATCATCAAGAATCTCAACTGCTGACATCCAATTTGCATTATAATCACGGGCTCGCTCCTCAATAGCACCTTCCTCATGCTGAAAACAAGTTAGCAGTCGTGTCAGCTAGGCATCATCAGAAACAACATAAATGCTAGGGGCTCTTCAATTTTGATGTAATACATGTCAAAGATATGCAGTCGAGCAGCAAATAATTGGAACAAGTTGATGATGGAATGATGAAAACAAACACAAACTGAATCATTGAGCAAGTATTTGTTTCATGATACATGAAATACTCACCTTATAGATTAGCAAGGAGATTGACTTCATCAGATCACCAACAACAATGAAATCTCCACGAGTTTGTACATAGAGGGCAAGTATGTGCCCATGATGCCCACACTCAGACTGCAGCTCACGTGTTCCATCATCTCGGAGCATCCACTTGTATAACTGGATCTTTTGATTAATAGCAGCCAGCAGTTTGCCATTGAAAGCATTCAAAGAGTATACTGCCCCCTTTGTTTCCTTCTCAGCAATAAGCTGCAACTTCCCATCTTCCACTATGAAAACCAGTATTCGGCCCTACATTGTTCATGAGAGGAAGACATATGGGTGGAATATGAGATATAGGAAGTGCTCACTGCTCAATTTTTCAATTGGTTTTGTTTTAACTTCATATTTCTGAACAAAGAAAAACCATAACAATCAGGGTGACCTTTACCTTGGTTGGCTCGTTTTCTTCTGGCAAAACATATGCAGTTCCAACACAATAGTACACGTTGCTATCATCAGAAAAGGAGCAGCTAAGTATGGAGCAGCCATACTCAAATGTGTCAAGTGGGTATGTTGATATGAACTCAAAGGTTTGATCATCTAACAATCGAATAAAATGCATTTCAGATTCTTCTGCATTGGATTGGTTTTTCATACTACAAATGGAGAAAGTCCGAGACTGCTCCTGGTGACATATACGCCGTGCATGTTCACCCAATGGAATAGAGCGGATGTGAAGCTTTTGGATATCATCGATGGTGCCAATGCTAAGTTCCCCTTCTTTTGCAATAGCAAGGCTGTTGACAATATACCACAAGTCAATGAACTGTGAATTTATCTTTTAGAAAGTATTTTTCTTTCCCTTTAGGAAAAAACTACAGTACAGTAATGATAAACCATAGGACGGTTAATACAGAAGCCGGTTTCTAATACTATTTTTCCATGTTCTCATTTCAAACAATCCCGATCCTATCTATCTACAATATTCCTTTTCATGCCATGCCAAAAGTATGAATCATAGTACAGCAACAAAAGACAAGAGCCTCAATTAGGCAGAGTCAAATGATAGATAGCCCATATCTAACTAGTTCAGAATCAATGACTTCATAGTTCTTCAGAGATTGTTTGGCTTTTAAAAAACAAAATTAAGATGTATGAGAGAAACTTAAATAGCAATGGCAATCATGACCTTCATAAGTTCTAGAAGACAAGTCATTGCATAGCATTATAATAGAGACGCTATTTGCTCAAAGAAGTGGAATGGTGAATATAGTTTCCTAACAAGAAAAATATAGGAAAGAAACAAAGAATCTCCAATCAAAGATAATTGCACCATAGCTACCTATAATCAGTAAAAAAATAGATTACATGTACATAGAATTTGCCTTGCTGCTGGTTTCAATATTTTGCAGTAAAAAGTAGTAGGAAAATCACATCACAAAAGTGTTTCCGTACGAAATGTGTTTGATCAAACCAGCAAAATCAAATTGCATTCAATAAAATCAAAGGTGTTTCCCTATTACCTGCTACAGTGTCGTGTTGCAAGCCAACATAAAAATTAGGGACACAAAAGATTACCTGTCTGGAAATGCAGCAGAGTTAAAAGGACACATATGACTGACTTCTTTCAAGTTTACATTGCTGTAAAGTAGTTTCTTGTTGCTGCTGTAAATGACAGTTGGCCTATCTGATGCAGCAAATACATGTGTGGTATTCTTCGATGAGAAAGTACGGAGTGTTATAGGTTGGGTCCCCAAAGACACCTTTTTCCTATCTTTCAACTCGCCAGTACTCAAGTTCAGTAGGAAGTTCAAGAGGTGTCCGTCTCCAAGGGCACATAATAAATACGATATCTGAAGAAAGAGATAAATTATTAGCACTCAAAAGTACCTCTCCATGGGAGAGAACCAAACAAATGTGAGCACCCAAAAACATATTGGTGAGATTTCCATATTCACTATTCATAATAAAAAGTTCATTATCTGATTATGGTCCCACCAAAGCAGGGGTTAGAACCCAACAAACATCTTCCTGGAGGTGCAAATGAATGCAATAGTATGATAAAAATTCCTTGGCTTGTTTGTTTAAACTAAACTTTCTGAGAAATATTTTTTGCAAGTCAAATTTATCTTTGGTTTTGAATCAAGAAATCTGTTCTTTGCACATGTGACCCAATGTATGACATGGAGTTGAAGCCACAAAGAAACTCGAGCAGATCCAGAAGAAGAAAAAAAACCACTTAAGACTGAAAGTGATAAGCATACCCCTTCAAAGGAACATAGAAGAACAGAACGGGGTATTATCTCTCCTCCCAATGGCTCCTTTGTTATGAGATTTAGATCAGGCAATGAAAATATCCTGACACTTATGTCTGTCCACATTCCAACCGCAGCTAGTTGACTATAGTTGGGATTCTCTCCAATGGGGTTAATGTCCAGGCATGATATCTCACACTCTAACTGTGCATGTTTTGCCTGTGTCAGTGTCCCATCACCGATTTCCAGATAGACGAGGTGGCCACCACCAGTTGCCAATAAAACCTGTCAAATAAGTGGTGCAATAATTGAAATAATTTCTCATTCTATACGGATAACCTAGCACATGGAAAAACCTACGCTACCAGCAACCATTGTTCATAGCGAACTCATCGAAGTTAAGCATTGATCAAACAGAAACCATACAATTAAATGCCAACAACCGCTGAAGTCAAATCCTAAGCATAGAAGTAACATGTTGGCAGAATCACTTTCATGCACAGAAGAAGAATCGAGCAATATAGCTTCCCCCGTGACCAAGGATAAATATCAACTGTATAAAAGGCTGCATATTATGAAAACAGTTCTCACAAGTTTATAGCAGATTGGCATGTGATCTACAAATGTGCCACAGGTAAAGACCTGGTGCCTTCAAGATGATGTGCTGGAGTAGAAATGAGTAATATTACTTCTTTTCTCCCCAGGGAAAAACATCAACTGCTTTTTAGAATTAAAAACTGAGTAAATTATGAATGCAGTTCTCACAAGCTTGACACACTGGCACTTGACCTACATGTGTTACAGGTATAGTCATAGACCTGATGCCTTTAAGATGATGCAAACAAAATATTTGCCCCAATGCCAAGCATATAGCCAATCCAGCCCTGCTCTAGAGAAATTCTGATGTAGGAAAATGATATAAGACTAAGGTGGGAGAAGACTGTGAAAGGAGGAATTGGGAAATGACAGTTATAAGGTTGAGGCTAGGAATTCAAATTAGAATTGGGAATTTTATTCCCAGTTGTAACATCATCGTTCCAATTATGCATGTGCCTTGTTTAGTTATGACTCGTCATTCATGTAGTTGTCTTTTATTATCAGAGAAGAGTATTGTGAGGACACGTGTCCACGACTGCTTTTGTTAAGCTGAATTCTGTTGCTGTATGAGAGGAGTATCAGAGCCAGATTTGTTACGCGATGAATGTAATTGATTCCCACACTCTCCCTCCCTCCCTTTCTCCCTCCCCTTTCCTTCTCTGTTCTTTCCCTCTATTTATGCTACTGACAGCATGGATACTGCTGGAATTATTGCTAATATGGTCTATCCCACAAACACACATACATGAAAACATTGGATTTATGTCCCATTAAGGACCACCCTCCCTCTGTTTCTCTCTCCTCTTTCCTTCTCTGTTCTTTCCCTCTATTTCTGCTATTGACAGCATGGATCCTGCTGGAATCATTGCTAATAGGGTCTATCCCACAAACACACATACAAGAAAACTTTGGATTTATGTCCAATTAAGGACTTGTGGAGATCTAGGGTTTGTTCATTCGGAATTAGGGTTAAATAGGGCTTGTTTAGAAGAAATAAGGTGAAACAAGATTCTGAATTGCTAAGTATTATTGTATATGATAACAAAACAGAACAGTTTCACACTCATTTCCAGCAAAACCAGCTGCAAATTTATTGTCGAAAACTGGGAAACACAAATGTCAACACCAATAGATGGGGAATTGCATGAAACAAACCTGGGTGGCATTAGCAGTGGCGACATTTATTGAATAACCTGATGGAGCATTCCATTCCTGTCTGAGCTCTCTAGTTGTAGAACTGACCAGTCTTACAGAGCTTGATGTAACCTGCCAGGTCAATCCTCCCATATTACGACACATAATAGTGGATAAACAGTATCTCCTAGCAGAAAAAATTGGATGCAGAGAAACCCTCATCACATAACCTAATTTCACAAAATTGTAAATTCAAAATGGCAAAGAGAGGAATGATAATAAAACTTGAAAAAAACAATCATTGTGAGAGCTTCTAGGATATGATGAATGCCAAAGTAAATTTCCTTTTGGTAAACTGGAGGAGAGGGAGCAGGTAAATTAGTTTCCATTAAAAAATTAACACTTGCCACAAGTTAATTCTCAATAATTAAAATGTACCTGACAATAGACAGTGCACATGAATTCGCATTTGAAAAGGAATGGATTTCAGCATATCAACGCAAAATCATGTGACTTATCCCAAACCCAATGGTTAGCAAAGGATGGTAAAAGCCTTGTTAACAGAAAATGTAAGAGAAATTCCATAGCACAAGCACAAGTTCAGCCTTGTGGTGCACAGCATTTTTGGAGTAAGAGGACATAATAGAAGCATAAGAAAAAATGTTGCTCGCATCAAACCATAACAAATATAAAATAAACACCTGGGATTTGTTGAACTAAATTAATCAGTCAAATTGATCTGGTTAATCAAGATGCAATGGAACAAACAAGAAATTTCTTTTTTTTTTTCACCGGAAACACGTAAACTTACTTGTACAAGCTGGTTGAACACAGCACAATGGCAGAACAATGTCTGCACTTGTGAACAGAAACCCTCTATTTCAGTTTCCTCCAACTCATCCTCAATGTTCATTGCCAAAATTCTTGTCTCGCTAATAAAACTTACAACCAGAAAGGTGTCAAATGGATCATCAGTCAAAGATCTTAATGACCACATTCCTTTGATGCCTTGAAGCTCTACAGATGCCTACAATGAGTTCTATAAATAAATAAACAAATAAAAATGCACACAATCAATTTACAAGGAACCAGTAAAAAATAAGCAAACCTGTTCATTGATTCCTATTCCATTACGAACTATCCGAAGAGAACCATCCTTATAGGCTCCAGAGCAAGTGACAACCTGACCTTGGCCTTGCCGCTCCAGGTCCACCACACAGAAGTCAACAATTGGTCCCAAATTGACATACCTGTCCAGAACTTCTACATATGTACCTTTTGCATCGGGTTGCAGATTTAACTTTACAAGCTGCACTTGGGATCAACAAGATTGTCAATGCACTAATAATGCACATGAACTAAAATTATAGACAGGGTCAATTTTTGCCTGCATGTCGATATTACTTTTTCTTACAAGAGAATAAAACAGAGCAGGTCCACGACCAAGGATTTCCTTACACTACCAAAAAAAACTGAAATGAAAACCATTCGGATGTAGAAAATTAGAATTTTCAACAATTGAAATCTATAAAAAAAATGTCAACTACTAAGAAGACAAGGAAGAATTCTTAGATAGACCCATTCTTGTCCTCCTCTTCTGCAATCAAACTCTATGAAATATAGTTTAGTCACTTGTATCATGCAATGCATCCACCAGAACATCAATCAATTAAATAGATGTTTTTAAACCAAGTAAAACACATTTTCTCCCTATTCATTACAAAAATGCAAAATCCCAGTACAGATTCACTAACATCAGGACAAAACTATATATATAAAAAGATCTCAATTTAGAATTTATTATTCAACAATAAAATGGAATTTTCTAATATTCACCATACCTGTGAATCTCCGTAGCTTGAACCAATAAAGACAAAAGCATTGTCAAGATATGATATGGTAGATGCAATAGAAGTTTCTCCCAATAGCTCAATTTTGAGGCCAGTGACCCTGTAGCACAAATGTGCACAAGCTTGAGAAAATTCTAATAATAGTGAGAAGTGATCAGTTAAAAAAAATGAATGCATGCAGATCATCATCATCAGCAAGGAAAAACTCACTTTTCTTTCTCATGGGTTATGACTAGAAGGTGAAGAAGCCCAGCATGATCGCCAAGTAAATACCTAGAACCATCAGCATCAACTCTTCCATATGCTTTCGTGATAGACTAGCAGTGAAAATCAAGGAAAAAAGGTCATGAACACATAGAAAGTCAGTACTTGCATCCTGGAAATTTACTAAGAGAACCTAGCATAATATCAACAACAATCCACCAGTGACCTACAGGTCTGATTGGGATCGCTCTAAAAACATTGGCGCTGCAATATACAATTGTTTCTTCTCCAATAATAAGAACACCACAGAAAGGTGGGGGAACTGGTATTAGCAAATCAGCACCATTGTCAAGATTGTTCTGCGACCAAGGACCCTCAATAAAGTCTTTATCTTTCAAAGCAACCTCATATGTTTTAACATGACGGGCATCCTTGTTATCCTGCAATGATAAGAACAGAATTAAATGGGCATCTAAAGTTTTCTTCCCATAATATGCGTGTAGTTGATAAAAATTCACATGCAGGACATGTATATTCTAGATAACCAGTGTCAAGCTGCAACTATCAAATAAAGCGATCATTTCAACATAAGAGTTTTTGTTAAGCATTTTCCACATGAATAATAAATTACTCAAGAAGGGTGAAAAGGAAGGAACAGTCCAAAGCACACTAAGAGCATGCAAGCACCAAAAGAACCAAAAAGAAACACAAAAATAAATAATAAAAAAAGCTACATTCTAAGATCTAAGGTGCCCAAGAACCCCAAAAATCAGTCAAGGTAGTGACTAAGAGTGAGAAAATGTGTGGATACTGTCCGACCATTGCAGTGGATGTAGAACAGAAACTTGCAGACAAATTATATTGCAGGGTGGACATGGTTGCTTCTTTGGAATATATCTGCATGCTTCAGACCACTCGTGCTTCTGATTTTAATTTTCTAATGCAGAATCCAATGAAACTTAGCTAGAACACAGTCGATATGGAGAAATTTTTGGGCCCCAGTTTCTTTATTAATTTCAGAAAAAAAAAACATGGACTTAGGCAAGACAGCTGATGGTTTATATGCCCTACTTTAGTCATTAACATGCATGGTTTATATAACCTACTTTACTCATTAAACATACACAGAATCCACAAGCACATAAGACTTTCTCAACTCACCCTTAGTTATTTTGATTAATAACATAGCCAGTTTCATGTAAAAATGTAACACATTTTTTACTAGAAAGACAATTTTCAGAGCTTATGCTGCAGGATATCTCCTTGAATAATTTGAAAACTTATGAAGTCCATTTGATATGAGAAGAGAAAGTAACTTTTTTTTAGATTGATCATCACTTCAATTTAATAAAATATATATAAATGTTCAAAAGATTTGTGCATAAAAAAATACAATTGAAAGAACTACATCCTGAAAGTGGGGATGCAAAAGGAAAACAGCGGACCTGGTAAAGAACAACAATAGTTGGTTTTGAACAACCATGAAGAAATTTGATATCCAAAACTTGAAGTTCCTCAAGCCTGTAAAGAAGACACAATAAACAAATTATTGTATAAGCATATAATGAAGAAACAATAAAACTCAATGATAAATTCGGCCTCTTCACCATAAACCTATGTGCAGACATCATAGAATTCTAGGGCATGGGCATGAGGAGACCCTCCTTTCCCAGAAAGAGCAATGTCTCAAAATTAACTTCCATCATTCTACTATTTCTCTATAGCAATTCAGGTAGCCTTTGTTACAATTTTCTCACTAATTTATATCCATGTATTTACTAGAAAGCAGCTTCCTAAGAGAAATCACGCCTGGTTATTGCATACACACACATACGCTGCATGTATGTGCAATTGAAATATAGGAATCCAGATCCAATACACTGGACATCAACTTCACAGCCAAGGTCTTCATAAGCAGATTCATATATTCTTTAGATAGGTCATTGGCAGGTTTATCCATAGAACTGATGTTGAGTAATTGGATAGAAGATTCATACCTTATGTTAAAAGCCTCTTTGAGCTGTCCTTTATTATCAAAAGGAATGACCTGAGAAAACAACCAGTAAAACTATCAATTGATCATTCTTTCCATCACAATTCAAAGAATAATAAGATGCTCTTATGTCAACCAGAAAAATTCACACTGCCATGTTGAAAATTCAAGTTGGAATATAGTTTGATCGTGAACCTTAAACAACCCATCATACAAATGGAGTCCAATTAATCTACAATCAGGATCAATTATGCCAATCTGCAGTAAGAAAGGAAAGATAAGATATGAACTAGTCAGGAAGAAGTTCATTACTAACCCCAATAAGAAGTTAAGGCACACTTGTCCAGACTGAGGAAGATAAAGGAAAAGTACTCTTAAAACATGAACGAAAAGCTTAGGAGGAAAGATGGAGAGACTCAATATGAACCTAGAACTGTAATAATTACCTGACCATTGTCTGTTGGGCGACCTATACGGTCTGATACATCCCCCATTGCTCTATATGAGAAGGAAAAGAAAGAGTCAATGCAAGAATAGTATAGAAAATGCCATCCACATATTATAAAAAGTTCAGAGATTCATCAAGGCATCTAATATCTAGACACAAGAAAACTAGAGGCTGTTAATATCACCCACCCAACTAGCTTTGTTACTCCTCTATATACAACTTCCCATCTTTCCTTTTCCCAATACCGGCAACTAAGTTACAACTTACAACAGGTTGCTTATGGACTCCAACTGTCTCAAATAAGGAAAACTGTAGTTCCCATATTATTTCCCATTATTTTGATAATTATATTTCAATCCGTTTAAATGTCTGATGAACATTTTAACAAACCGACCGCGATGAAGGAATAAAAGCACAGCTCCTGATTTGACCCATGTATCACATCATGGAAAGAGACAGAAATAGCTATAAACAATTATTTTCAATCAAACAAACACCGCTCTTCCATGTGTTTTAGTCTTTATTGATTATCCATTATCTGAAATACTTAAAGCTGATATGGATTTCATCTAATTCATGTGTGTTGGTTTTCTATTTTGATTTATTCTCCATCTAGAAATCCTTAAACCTGAAGAGAATTTCTTCTAAATTTTACAGGAGCATAAAGAAGAAAGTTATATGGGAGAAGCGGATACAGCAGAAATTCTAACCAATTCATAAACAAGTCAACAGGCATAGAACATACAAAATAAAATTATGAGTGAAGAAACCCTAAATTGAACCCAATATCTTCCACTAATACTTGATTAGTTGCACTGTAATTGTGCCAGCTAAGTTTCATGCTAGTGGAACTGCAAAGCAAATTAGACAACCTAATAAGTAAGGAGGCATCGATAAGACTCAAGGTTCAGGCTTTGGAAAAATGTCAAAATAAAAAAAATAGAAGAAAATCTGGTGGGCAAGATCACAGAAAGCAAACCACACTCTCACTAAACATGTTTAGAATTTCCCAGTATAACACCAGCTCATAAGTCACTAGATGCACGGTTCATCTTTGATACAAGGTTAAGGTAACGTATTCAACAGTTGGACTTCGAAGATTTTAGTCACAAAAAGCTCTAAGAGATGAATATCATTTGACATTTTCATCTTAAACCTGGTAATTAGCTCAGACGTATCTGCGTCCCACTGAAGCACACAGAATTTGTATCTTTCTGTTGCAATAAATAAAAAGTCCTGAGCTTCACCCTGATAAAAAACATTAAAGAATTGAGTTGAGATTTAAGAACAACAAAAACGGACAGCCGGAAGGTGAAATAAATAGAGATACTAACATGAGGCCGGAAAAGTTCGAGAGTTGCAATTCGTCCATATATTGGAACATCTAACATAGGCTGCAAGGAAAAAATTGGAGTCATTTCTCATGCTTTTTTAATGTCTTATTAGATAGATAGTTCTAATAACTTGTAATTTCTCATAAAGCATCCATCCTTCCTAAAGCTTGTGATTTGGGACATATCCAACGGGAAAACATGTGGTTGGGTACCTGTAATCCCTGAGGAGTAAGCAGATTGATTTCGATACGGGTACATTTCCTGGAGCAAGTAAAATGAAATTGATATTAAGGAAACCAAGCCCTAGTGAAGAAGAAAAACAAAGACGGTAGATAAATATATGAAACAATCAATTGAATCCAACAAAAAAGAGATGGATTTATTACGCAATGATGAGATTGAGCTCTTGAGAACTGGTGAAATTGCCGACACAAGAGTGAGTCACATTGGTGGGCTTGTGAGCAGTCACCACATAGTTCCATACACTCATCTTCACTTTCAGATCTCCCCCTCTCTTTCTCTGCGCGTCTGTGTTTTGCTCAAAGGAAATGAAAGAGCCCTAGCGGCTCCTGCTCTCTCTAGTGTGTTTGCTGTTCCGTCTCCGTTTCTGGCCTTTTTCACTCTTTTCTAATATACTCGCTGGTTAGTAAACTCCAAGCCAGACCCCCATCTATACATAACTTTCTAATTAAGTCCTTGAACTACCGCATTCCTTCTATAAGTAGCACCCATCAATATATTTTTCACATTCATTCATGATGTTTATCTATTCTTGATTTTTTTGAAGTAGAAAAAAATAATAATGAATTCTTTTAATATTGTAAAAATTCAATCAGGCAATTATACAAACGAATAACGGAGACAAGCATGGATAACTGTCTAGTTTCCTCAAGTAATTATTAGATGCGAAAATGTCCGGTTCTTGCTTTTCATTTATAGGTCTTGTAACTTGACCACATGCATGTTTTTACATGCACTGAATGGGAAGAAATGGCGTTCTCTCATATCTGACATTTGAGAAGATCACGGTTCATGAGAAAATAAAAAGTAATACTCTAAAAACGCTGGGGCATGAAGAAAGTATTGAAGTTTTACATGTTTTTTTTCTCTTTTCTTTTTAAGATTTGTTATATGTATATATATTAAATTATTTTTATCTTTTTTTTTAATATTGAACTGATTGAGAATTTAGTTTTGTAATTTTTTTCTTTAAAACAATATGGATTGTTACAATGTTTCCCTACATGATTTTTTTTTTTATTTTTATAAAAAAAAAATTTTTCAAAATGATCTTTCTCGATTTTAATTTTTTTCATATTGAACTGATTGAAAATTTTGCTTCGTAGTTTTTATAAAAAAAACACTGTAAATTGCTACAATGTTTCTTCACATTGTTTTTATTTTGCTACAGTGTTTCCTCACATGTTTTTTTTCAAAATTATCTTTATTGAATTTTTTTTTAATATTGAACTGGTTAAAAATTTAGTTTTAACTTTCCTCACATGTTTTATTTTCCTTTTTTTTCTTTTTTTTTTTTTTGCTTTTTTTTTCAAAATTGTATTCTTTTTTTTTTGTGTTTTGTTTAGCGTTATAGTTTTTTTCTTTAAAACACTGTTGATTACTACAGTGTTTTCCCATATGGTTTTTTTTTGTTTTTTTTTCAAATTTTTCTTTTTTGATTTTATTTTTTTCATATTAAACTGGTTGAGAATTTAGTTTTGTAGTTATTTTCTTTAAAACACTGTTGATTACTACAGTGTTTCCCTACATAATTTTTTTTATTATGATTTTTTAAAAAATTATCTTTATAGATTTTATTATTTTTAATATTGAGTTGGTTGAGAATTACAATTGTACATTTCCTCGTGAAACACTATACATTGCTACAGTGTTTCTTTGTATGGTTTTTTTCCTTTCATTTTTTTTGTTATGATTTTTTTCAAAATTATCTTTATCGATTTTAGTTTTTTTAATATTAAACTGGTTGAGAATTTAGTTTTGTAGTTTTTTCCTTGAAAACATTTTAAATTGCAATAGTTTTTCTCTATATGATTTTTTTTTTCAATTTTATCATTTAACATTGGGTCGGTTGGGAATTGAGATTCATAATCTGTTTTGATTTGCTTTTTATAAAAATATTTTTGTCTCACGATCAAGGTCACGGGTTTTAGCATTTTAATCCTTATAAATTTAGGTCATTTTTTTTATTTTCTTTCTAAGAGGTTATATCAATCTCATAACCTGAGTCACATATCCTTCAACATTAAACTTGCTTTTTGTCGAGTTATCCTCATCTCATGATCCAGGTTGCAAGTTTGACAGGTTAACCCAATTAACTCATTCTCTCCCCCCCCCCCCTCCCTCTCTTTTAATTGACTTTTTTTCAAATTAATATTGTGTTTGATTGGAAATTAGACTTTATGATTTGTTTTGATTTGTTTTTTATTAGGTTATTATGGTCTCATGACCCGAGAATAATATTTAATGGTTAACTTGGGTTGACTTGACTTATTTTCTATATCATTTTTATAATTAAGATTTTTACAAATTTTATCGCTCAACATTAGGTTCAATAAGGGTGATTGAGAATTGAGTTTTATAATTTATTTTTACTTTCTCTTTATGGGGTTATTTCAGTCTCGAGACTAAATTCATGGATTTGACATGTTAACTCGAGTAAAATCAGGTTGTTTTTTTTATTCTGTTATAAGGTTATCTCGGTCTGATAACTCAGTAATGAGTTTGATAGATTGACTCAAGTTATTTTTTATGTTTTTTTTAATTTTTTTTATTGATCTTATCATTCAATATTAGGCTGGTTAGGGATTGAAATTTATAATTTGTTTCAATTTGCTTTTCATGGGGTTATCTTGGTTTTATGACTCGGATTGCAAGTTTGACATGTAACTCGGGTCTTTTTTAATTAAATTTTTTTTCAATTTCATCATTTAATATTAGGTTGATTGAGAATTAAACTTCATAATTCATTTTGATTTTTTGTCTATAGAGTTATAATAGTGTCACCCGAGTCATAAATTTGACACGTTAACCCGGATTGAATCAGGTCAATCCAATATGTTATTATTTTAATATTAAGAAAAGATATCATTTTAAAAATTTGTTTAGTCAAATATTGTTTTACGAGTTGTACATGCTGCTTTTTTATCTGTAAAGTCAATCGGGTTACATCAGGTAAATCCTCACACGATTTTATTTTTTTGCTAAGAAAAAAAATATTATCAGCATTTGAATAATTTTTTTACGTTCAAGAAAAATTTGACCTCACCCGCATAGTAATACAGGTCAATCATTTAGTAAGAATCTAATTCATGAAATGTAGACAGATAAAGGACTAAATTGAGAGGTGTTTTTGAATTTTTATACAATATAATTACTGTACCGTTTTTAAGATCAACTTTTTTTTTCTAAGTTCAAGGATACTTTCAGTTTTTTAACTTTAATTTTCTTGAAAATAGGATTAAGAGTGTTCTAATCAAAGTCATAATTTATTTTATTAAGTCATCATTATTTTGAATAGTAATAAGCTTGGATATTATATTTTCTTATCATAATATAATATATATATATAAACTATATTATTTCATCAATAGTTTTATAAATTATGTTATTGAGCTTATATCTAAAAAACAAATCTTGATAACTTTCAAATATAGACTGATATTACAGCCAAGAACCAACCATTTATTGAAGATGCGTACAATAATAAATTACTGTGTCAGCTTTATGCTGCGGGAATGATTCAATTTTTTTTAATTAATATTAGTGTTCGGGTCAGCTACTTATATGTACCTCGACTAATTTTATAAATTCTAAAGTTAAGATTATATAAACTTTCAATGAAAATAATTCAAAATTAATTTCTAAAAAGATGACGTTAATATTATAAATATGATTTTGATGTTATAAAATTATCTTAAACACCTAAGTTTCAACTTGTTGTAAAAGATACATTGGAAACCATAATAACTAATAAGCTCATTATCATCCTCAAAATAGTTTTTAATTAGTATAAAAATTATAAATCATAAATTCTTGAAGACTATAACTCCAGATAAACTCTCAAACTCATAAATAATTTCCTACAGTAATCAAGAACATTTTCATTTAACCTCTAGTAGGTGGCCAGTGGTAAGAGCTTGAGACCAAGAGGTTTGCTTCCCATGTGGTTTCAAGTTCGAACCCTGTGATTGCTAATATGATAGTCACTGGAGACTTACAAGGTCGTTAACTTCAGGATCCGTGAGATTAGTCGAGGTGCGCACAAGTTAGCCTGAACACCCACGTTAATAAAAAAAAATGATTTCTGACTTTGATTTATGGATATTTATCGTTAAAGATATTTTCATAGAGAATGCTATCGAGCATTTTCATCTCCTAAATTGCTACCCCTCCTCCCAACAAGTTCAACTGTAGCTTAAAAAGTGATTGCATTTTCATTCTCTCTTCCTCGTTCTTGCATTTGCTTGGGATTCTTCATAGTAGACTTCCATGGACCTCTAGCAACATCAGGATATCGAATTTTATCTCTTCAAAGTAAGTTGGGTTATCACAATTTATAACAGTATACCATGTGAGGAGAAACCTCCTAGTGTATTTTAAGTGTCACCTCTTTCTTTTCCCTATGCTATCTATTTATATGTTGTAAATAAAATACAATGAACAGAAACAAAATATAACATGAGGCATGTATAGATATTATTTTTAAGTATATTTCATCAACACAAGACTATTTTCTAGGATCCAATAAATTTTTCTTCTAAAAACAAGGGTTAAGAAACAGCGACCAAGATAAAAATGAAATATCAGCAAGCTTTACAAACAAAAAAAAATAATACTATTTTTTTTTCAATTCCTTTTGATTGTAAAAATGCATGATATTTATAGGCTGCTAACATGTAACAGCTATGCAGAAAATAAATTAGAAAATTAAAAAGTTGTTACAATAGTTAAAAAAAATAAAAAAGATGCAATGGAATTAAAAAGTTGAAGCTGTTAAAAAAGTTTTAAAAGAAAAGAGGTGTTATACTTTTGTCACTGTTAGAAAATTAATTCAAAGAAGAGGCACGACGCATTACCATGCCTCCAATACTTTTAATTTAAGAGATTATCTTGGGTTTGACACAACCAAAAACACCATAATATTTGAATTCAAGTGTTTTGGGTCTGACACCAATTCCAGACCCATGTTTGCTTTGGGTTAGGTTTATCGTCAAACCCAAGTATTTTAGATCTTGCGTGTTCGCTAGACCTATATTTTCTTGAGTCTGGCATGATTGTCAAACCCAACGGTCTTGTTGTGTCTATCGAGGTCATCAGACTCATATCAAAGTTCACTATATAAACACTAGATAAAAATCTTTTGAAATAATCTTCATTATTTACAACACTATACAGGTAGCACCTAATGTACAAAGTCTTTATTTGATCTTATATCATCACACCATCATCTAAAAAATATAAGACATGGCGATATATTTATATTAAAAATTTGATAACTTTATTAATGATAACATATCACTTTATCCCTTGAAAATATCACATGTATTATTTTAAGATAGTTTTAGAAATTTATACAGTGATTTTTCTAGGTCTAGAACTGTAATCACTGTATAAATTGCATTATAATGGTTAATTTCTAAAACTTATTTACAATCAAGTCTCACTTGATTAATCATTTGAGCTTAATTTCTTAATAATGATTTTTAATGTGTATAACTCATTAGATTCTAAATATGTTCATCCAAATATAAATCATAATACTAATCAAAATCAGATTAAATAAATTTTAAAAAAATAACTTAGTATCAAATTCAACATATTTATATTTGAAAATTAAATGTACAACCTAGCATTGTGTCATGATCTCCTATATATTATAAAAATCATATGTGGTTTGACTTATAGTTTATGAGTTACGAGTGTAATTATTATTTCTTCATTAATAATATTTTGATTTAGATGTTTGAGCATGAAGAGTATTTGCTTTGTCAAATTTTATTTGCTCTCAGAACCATAATCATTGATTTTTTTAATTAAAACTCGAAACCCCTTTTCAAATCTCATTCAATATTCCACAAGAGTTTCACAATTAATACCTTTTGAGACCATATAAAATATTTTCTCTAATTCATATAGGATGATGAATCATTTCTTGACCACTCAAACACCTTCATATAATTCATGTTATACCTAATATTTATTCACTTGTTACTTTTGATTAAGGAAATATTAGTTAAAATCAAAACATAACATTCCTTGTATAATATAACCCAATGATCTCAAGTCCACTGATCACTTACATAATCCAATGATCACTTACATAACTGTCACACAAGTTTCTCACTATATAGAATCCTCAAACAAATCAATTTAGTGTATATATTATCTGACAAACACCTTCATATTAGTTCCAAATCATACCTCAGCTTATGAAAATATCTATTTCATTTCATAAAGAAAAGAACATGATATATATTGGTCTCAACAACTCCAATTAATGTCTAGTCTTAATAAAGCGTTGACCATAAAGATTTAGAAACAATTCTTTAATACAATAGAAATTCTCATAATTATAACCACTTTATAATTTTCTTTGTAAATTTTTTTTTCCAAAGACTTTATTTGTACTCTAGACTCATTAATCAAACTTCAATAAATATTAAAAACAAAGAATATCTTTTATTAATAATAATATGTTCTTACATAAACGAAAATAATATCACGTATAACTAACTGATTAATTATAGAGTTTATAAACTAACAAATTAGGCCCATGTGTTTGGCTCAACAAAACAAAGGCTTAATGCATTAAAAGCCTGCAAGGTTATGCTCGTGTAGCTTGTTTTTTTTTTTTTTTTTAATAGACAACACATAATTTATCTTATTTATTGAAAATAAATAAATAAGTAATGTATTGTCTATTTATTTAAATTCCGACCATCAAAATATAATTGAAAAATCAAAGGAAAAGTTTTTGGATCTAAAACCCTCCATTTTCACCCCAAAAAAACACCCAAATACAAAAAAATAGAATTAATGATTCATATCTAACGTACCCTTTTCTTCCCTTTGATGATGGTTGATGTATCAAATACCTTAATACCTGCCTAAATTATTTCTCGTTAAAAAAATTCGCATGGAAAATGCTAGCCGCGGGCATTTTCATCTCCTGAATTGCTACCCCTTCCAACAAGTTCAACTGTAGCTTAAAAGGTGTTTGTATTTTCGTTTTCTCTTCCCATCCTTGCATTTGCTCAGAATTCTTCAAATTAGACTTCTATAGACCTTTAGCAACTTGAGAATCCAGACCTTACCTCTTGGGCCATTACGAGATTTAATGTTTCAGATATCGAATCATCCTCCTCCGGGCATTCGTGTTTTGCTTGATGCTGTTAAGATAAGGAGTCTCTTTTTTGCGTAGCTGCTTTTGTGCTCTCTTTCTTTTGTACCCAAAAAAAAAAATTGCTGCTCAACAGACTTAAACAGATCCATGACATTATTTGCAGAAATATCCTGCTGCTTTTGATCATTCTTTGCCTTTAATGTGATGATTAAGGTATTTGTTCAAAACTGATAAACCAATGTTCCATATGAGCCTTCCTTGTGGCAAATAGCGGCATGCATGCACTTATTTTCCCACAAAATGCTGGAATGATGACCATTCTGGATGATGTTAAAGTTCGAATTCAAAAATCTCTATCTGGCAAGAAAAAGGTAGCTCAGCTTAGGCGGTGTAACACAGATCTTAGACCTAGTCTAGCTCCGGCAGACCAGAAACCGGACGAATCCGCAAGTGATGGGAAGGAGCGGTTAAGGAACAGCTAAGTGCAGGCTTGGTAATACGAACGAGCCTAGAAATTATGTGCTCAAGCTTGGGAAAGGAAAATGGAAATTATGGCAGCCGAGCTTGCAAGAAAGGTTCACGAATTGAATGAAACAGAGGAGCTTGTCTATGATCTCGAATCCCAAAATGAGACATTGATGGCAAAACTGCAAGCTTGTTTCGCAGAGAAGAAAAGTAGTAATAGCAGAGAAGCACAAGGGAATTAAGCGCTCAAGAGAGTAATAGGGCACTTTCAGAGCAAGTCCTCTGCTCCCCTGATAGTTGTCGCTCTTTAAAAAAGAAAGAACAAAGTTGCAAAATAGGAAAACAGAGGAACTTGCGCTCCCATGGATGTAATTGGGAAGTGCTTGATAGTGTAAGGAGCTATAGGAACCGACTGGCAACAGGCAAAGATATTGAAGATGAGATTTCAACGAGCGTTTCAATATAAGAATATTGGATGTGCTAAACTAGAAGCTGAGATCAATACTAGCAAGCCTCCCGCTGCATAATATCAAGTTTTTTTTTTCCGTTTAAGACAATACTCTTGAGTATCTTCAATTATTTATAAAGAGGAAAGCGGTTGTCTCGTCGAAGTAGACATGATTAGTGATGTGAACACTGTTCATGTGCAATTGCCTAGTTCAGTTTTCCAGTGTACTCTCTAAAATTTTGTTTTGTTTTCTATATTCTTAGTCACAGGATCTAAGCTCTTAAGGTTTCTGATGCTTCTTGTTGTGATGGATTCCTCAGACCCGTGTTCTCCAGATTTGTTTTGATCTTTCGCAATCAGGGTACACAAATGTTCAATTATTAATGATCCAAGTCCTTTCATTGAGAGCAGTCAGCAGCTAAACGAGGTTATATTGTGAAACAAAAAGATCCCCAGGATTTGATTATTGAACATGGCAAGGACACCATAGAAAGAACTATATAGAATTAGTTAGGAAGGGAGAACAAGAGTGCTTGAGTAAAACCTGCTCATGAATTGATGTATGAAAGAGGCAATGCTCATACCTAAGTCTTGATGAAACATGTACAGAGCTCCCAATTTTGAAATATAAATCCAGCATTATTGAGCCAAACTTTGTAATTTGCAGGCAGCAATAGAGTTTAAAACCCATTTATTGCTTACCGCCTTCGCTCCAGTTGAACTAGCTAGAGCTTCTGCATCAGACTGCCTTCGGTTTAATATCATATTCTTCTTGCTAGGATCACATTTATCAGGCATCTCGAGGCTGTATATTATGAAAGTTGGAGGTTTAGAGTCCGGTAACAAGGCTCCCTGGGCTCCCGAAATGGGTTTTCTGTGCAGAATTGTTCCTCCACCAGTAACTAAAAGATCTTGTATATATCCCTTGTAAGAAGGGATAAAATCTCCCATGAAATAGAACTTAAATCCCTCAAAAATGTTTGGTTGCTGCACATAATAGAACTTGTCAATAAAACAGCTGGATATATTAAGAACATGCATCCAAAGTGCACCTAAAGAGAACTACATGCATGCATGCACACATTGTTGTTAGAACTATGCTTAACAGGTGATTTAGCTTGCATGCAAAGAACCAGGGCCAATTTTTTTCTTCATAAACCAAATTACGGTCACAGATAAAAGCACAAAGCCTAATACAGGAGGATAAAAAGTCTTCTAGCTCTGAGAAAAGATGCAGATTAAACACCCAATGCGAGCAGATTTCAAAACCAGAGTTCACGAGTTCTATGATCGCAGAAGAATCTTGACAAAGATATAAAGTAAGATGAAAATAATACAAAAGTTTATGAAGCATGCAGATTAGAGATGAACTAAACTACAGGTCTGATGCCAGCATGGAAAGGGAATGATCTGCCTTTCAATTATAGATGAATCCATGGAAACAAAAAAAAAGGACGATTCCCAAAATGTTTAAGATGACAACTGTAGAAGCAGGAGCAAACCTTGTTCACGACTCTTAGTCTTCCATTTCGTGGACCATCCCTGATTCCGTGAACATCAGCAGTAATTTCATATCGCATCTCTTCAACAAGTTTCATGGCTTTGATACAAGCCTTGACCCCTACAGAAGGAACAAACAAAGGGTTGAGTACAAGCAGAACCGCTAGATTCACATGCAGAGTCAATCACCAATGCTCAATATTCAGTATCCACCTCCTCTCGAATATACTGATAAAAATAATAGGGTTCTGCATGTTTCATTTACATAAGTTCAATCAATGCCACAGGTGGCACCTAATCCTAACTTTTAAATGCCAATACACAGGCAGAATCATTACACATACATGCACCCATGATTATTTAATGCACACACAAATTAGGTACTTGAACATTGAGATATCACATCATTCTATAACTTGAGCGGATAATTCATTTCATGAAAACAATTATACTAACATTCAATGTTCACTATCCACTTCCCCTTCAAGATACCCATCAAAACTTTAAGGGTTCTTCTGCATGTTCCATTTTCATCTGTTGATGCAATGACATGAGTGACACTTGAATCCCAATTCTTCAAGACTGTAACTCCAGATAAACTCTCAAACTCAGAAACAATTTCCTGCAGTAATCAACATTTTCATTTAGGAAAGAGAAATGTTACAAAGCCGAAAGTCACTTGTAGATTTTCTGTTACCTTTTCTCCAACTGTGAGAGCCGAACAGCAAAGAACCAACTTGTCATGTGTTAAACATGATTTCCGACTTTTATGCATGTTGATGTCATGTTTGAAAGTAACTTGATTGTATTGCCTTGGTGTTTGTCTGGTAGAGGAAGGAGAATGAGTAAAAGGCATTTAGTATGATTTCCAAGTAGCAGCTAGAGTCAGCTACTTAAGAGATAAATTTGTCCACGGAATTTAGAATACCCTTTTGAAATGCAGTTTTTTCTCCTCTCTTGAGATTGTTTGCTTTCATTAGGCAACTTACAAGAAGCATGAAGAGGGCATAAGATGACAAAGTTTTCCTGTTGCAAGAGATTTGAGAAAAAATCAAAATGATGTTTGAACTACAAAGCATTGAATTTATGACACTTACAGTATCCCATCGACATTGGTGGGTCAACTTTGCGCAAGGAACATGGAAACTCTTGCGACAACTCTTCTCGTAACATCCAAGAGCAGCACCTTTGAGTCCACAGCAGCAACACTTAATTCTCCGACTTCTAGCTAATTCAGCTTCAAGGTTAATTGCATTATCACCCTCGAAGTAGACATTAGGTGCCCTGCAGGTATGATTTTTTATAATTATACGATGTCTACCACAACAACAACATGACGACATGTGTAAGCTAAGAAATTTCCAGAGAAAGTAACCATTTTTTTAGCACTCCTATACAGGCCCATGACTTAAATTAATTAAAAAAACTAAAAACTCAATGAATTGCCTTTATGAGCTCCTTTGAAGAATTCTCTTACCACTCAGCACAGTTTTTATGAGAGTGTATGACCCTGGATCCACCATTATAATCTGCCGCCACAGGTATGCCATTGTTGTAGTGGATCATCTCTCCTGAAGCCTGTAATTTTGGTAGAAGATTCAGAAATGAAATGGATTCAAAAGTCATGAGATACAGGAAAAAAGCAAAGTAGGACTCACAAAAACAAGGAAAACAAACAGATACCTCTGAGACTTCTGAAGAAAGACAGAAAGCACATTGAATATTATAATTAAGCTTGCAGCTAAGCATGGCCGCTCCATTTTCTTGGCAATGATCCCTTAATGTTGCCAAATCATCAAGAATTCGAGTATTAAGACTGGCTTGAACCTTCTCAGCAGATTCAGTTGCCCTTGCAGAGTTTCCAGTAATATTTTCAGTGGACTGAGCTTCCTCTGCAAAGACATTGTCAGCACCTTCTTGATGGTCACTGACTAATCCACCTTCTATGATACCATCTAATGAAACTTCCATGTTTTTCTTACATTTTAAGTCTTGATTATGTTCTGGACACAACGCGGACTTGACTTCTTCCCCTTGTTTGCCAGGTTTCCCCTTGATTACTGAGGGTTTTTTATCTTCAACCAGAGGGACAGGTAAAAAGTAATCATGGGCGTGTTCATCTTTGTCCATTTGGTTGTGTATTGAATGGACTTCTTTAATCATGTTTATCTCAACAGAATCCAGCTTTCGTTCCTTGCACCGGAGATTGATCTTTCTACTCACTTTTCCATTCTTCTTCCTTTTAAGATTACTGCGACCTTGTTTCTTATCAAATGAATTAGGCAGCTGATCAGTAACCCTGTTTTCATCAGCCTGGTCCAAATTTTCTCTAACTGAAACAGAAGAAACATTCTCTCCTTTCAACCTACCACCCTTATCTGCATTCTTCCGAGCACAATTCCTTAATGTTGTGTCCTTAGCATTCCTGCCTCTCTTATTGGAAGTATTACGCCCGATTTCGTAATTTGCACTTTTAACTATTGGAGAGGATAGATTGGCCAGTATGTCTTCAGAAATACCCATTCGCGGTTTGGTATCAGTACAGTTTTTGCTTTCATCACTACGTTCTTCATTTGTATTTGCATCCAGTGGGGGTGTTTCTGACTTACTTTCTCGAATTCCATCCATTTCCGTTGTTTTTTCAGCCTAAATTTCACTTAAAATTTCAGCGAAAGCCAGATGACTTTAGCACTATAAAATACTAAAATTAGACAAAATTACTTGGGTGGGATGAATACCTGCATCTTTGCTGGGCTTGAAAAAATCTCAGGAGAGCAAGCTCGTTGCGTCCATTCAAACATCTCACTGTCAAAAAAATCGGCAACATGTGATTCGTTGCCACACACTGCCCCCTACATCATGTTAGAAAAACACGAGTAAGCAAATTGATGTGGTCGGACTAAATGTTAGGGTAATTTTAGGAACTCTATACAAGATATATATTTTGCTTGGGTTAACTAGCTTTGTTTGAGGAGAGCATAAGCTATGGATACAACGAATATTAGAGTTGTGTTTCCAATAGATTGACATAAACTTTACAACTTCATGATTTTTATTTTTGTTTTCATTTTTCAATATACACTCTTTATCTGTATGCTTATTCTGAAAGGAAATGAAATATTCATCGAATGACTATACATCGTTCAAGAAAGCTCAATGAAAAAGTGTTGATTGAATTCAAGAAGAAGAGAAGAACCAGATAAGCCAAATCAATTACAGGAGCTATGAACCAAAAATATGAGTAATTGACAGCTCACGAGACACAAGTATAGCAGAGAAGTAGCAAGTCACAAGAGATATTAGGATAAATTTGAATCGGACAATGAACTGAACTGGGACTCACTTTCGAGGATGATTCAGGGGGGTTTTCGTCATCTGAGTCTTTGATATCACTGAAAGTAGGAATATTTGGTGGTGTGATATCCAGAAGCTGATCCACATCAGTGTGCTGACTTGACTTCTCTCCATCTTCATCTCTCAACCAGAAGAAAGGCGATAGCATGCGCTCTCCCTTTTCATCGACAACAGGGTTCTTCCTTGAGACTGATGAATCATTTTTAAAGTCATCCTTTTTTATTTCTCTTGATCCAGTTTGTAGCTTCTCAGGTTGTGCCGATGTGCCTGAAAGAGAGCATTGTGGCACCTGAACTCTTTTCTTGGTTGGAAACGAAGGTTTCGAAGTAATGGGACCACATAATTCCATGTTGGATTCATCAAGTTTCCTTGAATCTTTTTGTCTGGATATATTAAGTTGCTCCTCTAACATATCCTGACAAATCCAACCAATATCTTCTCTGCCACAGTCCGTATCGTCTCCTACTTGCTTTTGTACATCTGTAACAAGAACAGCAAGAAATCATAAAGACAAATACCCAACATTACCCTCACAAAAAAAAAAAAAGATATAGATTGCTAGAACTTCATCTAAGGGAGCGCAAACAGAATATTCATCGCAAGTGCTCCATGATTAATGCAAGAGACACGTGTTTGAAGTTGAACAAGGAAACAAAGTAAGTGCACAGAACCAATAATTTCCCTTGATTTTTTATTTTTTTTTGCATCACCTGATAATTTAGTTGATGGTGGTGGATTCTGAGTGACGAATATATTGAATCCTGAAGCAATTTCCATGCTTTTGTAAATGCTGACCAAGTTATCCATATGAGGAGCAGCGCGAACCTCTGAAGCGAAAAAAATAAAATAAATACAGAAAACACCCTCCTCTTTACTCCAAGATTTTAAATAAGAAAAAAATGATAATGACTCAAATTGAAAATAAAAGGCAAGAAGCATCATACCTCTACGCCGGTATGGCACTTTACAGACTGGACAATCGGAACCTGATTTCATCGATTTCACAATACATGAACTGAAAGGGAACATGAATAAATTAGAGTAGAGTAGAGGGATTGAAATTCAAAACCAACAAAAAATCAGTAAAATGGAATTTACTTGCAGAAAACATGATTGCATGTAAGCGAGACTGCAGTGTCAAGAAGACTTAAGCTGCAACAACAACAAAATTAGATTGAAAAAATAAAATAAAAATATAAAAACAAATTGAGTAATTTGTGAGTTGGTGTACCAGATGGGGCACTTGAGCTCTCTGCCCATTTTCTCGAGGTGAGTTGGATCTCCCATTTTGTAACTCGCTCGCCTTTCTCTCTGGATTGAAATTTGATAATGAGAAGAAGACTCACTGACGGCGCTCCTTATCATTCTTCCTGTTCTGAAAATTCCCTGCACCCCGCCAATACGCTTTAAGCTCACGCGCCTTTTTTTTTTACTTTTTTTTGCCGCTGGTTTTGTTTTTAAAATTTTCAAACGCGACAATTCTAAACGACTGCCAGCATGAATTGAAAATCAATAAAGTATTATTTTACGTGGCAATACTATTATGAATATAACAATATAATTAAGTGACAAAAAATGGGTTATTTTATATTTTTTTATATAATTTGCATCCATAGAAAATATAAGTAACTGATAATTTATTAATAAATATTGTTTTTCATTTTATGAAGGAAAAATATTGGTACTGGAAATTTTCAAATAATAAACCGTACATGAAATAGTAAAATGGAAAAAATCTTATGTAAAAACATTTAAGGACAATACAGTTCAAAAATAGAAGAGACCTTTTATTTTATAATGTTTTATATACCGTTAGCCAAATTTAATACATAAATAATTACTTTGTGTCGAGCATAGTTATTTATTAAATAGGAGTGATTATTTTTTGTTTGATTTGGTTTTTATAAAAAAAAATAATAATCAAACCAAATTTAAAAAAAACCGAAACTGGTTCAAACCGACCGATTTTGGTTTTTTTAGAACAAAAACCAGTTCAAACCGGTTTGGATCGGTTGTTTTCCGGTTTGGCTCGTTTTTTTGTTTTTTTGGTTTGACTCAGATTTTTTCTGGTTTGGCTCTTTTTTCGGTTCGGTTTTTTCGGTTTCATGCTTGTAAAACTAAAACCAAACCGGTCGGTTTTTTCAAAATTCTAATCGGTTTAATTGGGTATTTTTCACGGTTCGGTTTTTTCAGCTATTTTTTTCTGGTTTTCTCGGTTTAATCGGGTTTTTGATTTTTTTTGCTCACCCCTACTCTTAAATATAAAGTTGGCTCTGTTTTTTTTGGGGAAAAATGGAATTGACATGATATTTAATATATTGTCTAAAACAAAAACTATAAGGGTGAATGTAAAACCAATTGATAAATTTCTTTGTAACTTTCCATGTTAATTGATTATGCAAATTCAATGATTTTTCATAAATTAATTTCAAGTAATCTTGAATTAATTCAATACCATTATTTTCTCAAATTAATTGTTTCTAAAACTAATTATGCATCTCTAGCCTCCAATATAAACAGGGAGGACTTCTTTCTTAGTAGTAGGAAGATAAAATCAAAAAGAGGAAAAAAATCAAAAATTTATGTTCTTCTAACCTCGGGGGAATTCTTCAAGTTATGCAAAGCCATCTTTTATTATCGAATAGAGCACTTACTCTATATAGATTAGATTAGGCATACATACATTCTAATCCAATTTAATCGAAGCACGTGTTATTTACATTAATCTATTCATAGTTCTTAGATTGGATTCCGGGTTTTAACCGAGTCATCCGGATCAATTCTTTTTAAAAAAAAATCAAAACGATGTTATTTTAATTAAAAAAACAAAAATCAACGGGTTGCAACCGGGTCACACCGGGTTTTTCCTGTTGAATAAAATGAGAGAAGTTGGAAAAACAGAGAACAAGATAATATTTATTTTGCAGAGCTAAGTTGCCTTATATAGGCAAGTCAGTTACATAAAACTAGAAGCTAACGGTTACATTTATTATTTTAGCCATGAAATCCTAAACAAACTTCTAAGAATAGCAAAGCAATATTGGAACTAAAAAATCTGCAGAAGAACCGGGAAATGGAGCTGACTTGGCCAATAATTTTGCATGACTGGTGTTGTAGTTTTTAACATTTTTTTCCCTTGTTTTTTCTTCAACCCGACCCGATTCCAGTCCCGAATCGAGTTTTAAAACTATATGTCTACTAGTTCAGTTAGCAGGGAATTTAAAGCAAATTTTTATGGGGATCAAATGGTTATTTATGTATTTGTCATTGGAGACTCCAACAGAAACTTGTTTGCTCATGCATGTTATCTCATATAAATCTCTTATTTCTAGTTATTGAAGATCTCATTTTCATACTAACTCAATATATGCTTATGGAGCTCTCTATGTGTCAACAAGTGAGAATCATCAAGGTATTTGCACCATAAGCATAATTCATTTAATTGCATAAATTTTCAAAATGAAAAATCAATATTAATTCCAATAAGGATAAGTCTTTTCTTTACTTGTGCTCGTCTTCTTCTAGTTTTACGCTGTCTTATTGCAGAGAGAAATTACATGAATTTTCTAATTCATATGTTCTAATTGGAAATGCATCCTTTCAAGGAATTGTTGTTGAAATCATAGGAGCAAAGCTAAACTGAGATCTTCGTTTATACTTATCAATCTTAAGGATATAAGATATGATATTCGGAAACAACTTTCTTTCTTGTTTTTATTTTTTATTTTTTTTGTTATGAAATTCTACATGTAAGTACTTTATATATTAACTTATCTTTTTTTTAATATTTTGTTCATTTTTTTTATTATCATACAAATATATATTTGATTTATACTAATAATTTCCCCAACAATCTCAAGACTAAAATCTTTTTATCTTAGCTGTTTATTTTACTTTACTTATATATATATATATATATATATATATATATATATATATATATATATTCTACCTTAAACCTTGTTAACTGAATAATTTTATTGCTTAAAATAATCAAATCTTTATTTTCATGACAAAAAAAAAATACGAACTCTACTAAAAAAAATGTTGTTATTGCTTTGGCAAATGCTGCCACAACAAAAAATGTTTTAACATTATCATCTTTTTTATAGTTTATGATGAGAGACCTGAAAAGTTTAATGATTTTTAAACTTTAAAAGTTGGTAACAAAAGGTATTTTATCCAACCATCTTGAACTTGACAAATATTTTAACTGAAATTGCACCTAAGTTATTCAATAAAGAATTCGATCTCATTGTTGTAGCAATTGTTGATGCATTAATACATGTTGATTTTGTGTGCAAAAGTTACATCTTGAATGGATTAGACAATACGCTCCGTGATATATATCATTTCATCAATGGTGAAAAGGCATAATGGGAAGCTTTGAATCAGAAGTACAAGATTGAAAAAATAGTACGAAAAAACTCATAATCGATAAATTTCACGACTTCAAGATGCTTAATTCCAAAACTATAATGAGTAAAGTTCAAGAGTTTCAACTTCTCTTGCATGATATTCATGTTGAAATGATGTTCTAAGTGAATATTTTCAGTGACTGCTATTATTAAAAAATTTATATTGTATTGGAAATACTTCAAAAAAGTACCTTAAGCACAAGTAGCGGAAGATGACGGTTAAAAATCTTATTCTGAGCTTGAGGTAGAAAATGATGATAACTTGTCCAAAAGAAAATCCAACTCTTCCTCAATGGCCTGTGGCTCAAATGTGATTGAACAAGTAGCAAAGTTCCCATATAAAAACCACAAACAAAAAAAGTTTATTGCTAAGAAATTTAATGGCAAATATTTTTTTTCAACAACATGGACAACAAGCCAGATATTGCAAAAATAAGCCCAACAAAGCAATCCTAAGAAAAGAGGGTTGCTCAAGCCCATGTCATTAAGGTTGAAAAACTTTAGAATAAAGTATAAAAGATGAGCTTAAAAGCAATTGTCTTGAAGATTAACTTGATCAACAACCATGAGCAGTGGTAAGTTGGTAGTAATGATACAAAATATATTTATGCATGAGAAGATGATGATTCTCACTCATAAATAAGTAGATGGTGAATATTTATACATGAAAACTAGTCAACCTCAAAAGTATCAGGAACTAAAAAGATTGTTCTAAATATAACTTCATGAAAGTTTTTTACCTTAACAACGTGTTTCAGATTGTTGACATTAGGAAGAACTTGGTGTTTAACTTATCATTGAGGGAAAAAATTGGTTCAAAATTGTTTTTTAGAGTAATAAATTTTCTAAAAAATAGCATATGTTTGTTATAAAGAGAAATCCACCAAAATAAATATAATGACCATTGTAATTTAATATAAAAACAATAATAATAACAATGCTTCTTTTTCTTACTTGCTTGAGTTTTATGATATATGACATGACAAGTTGGAACATGTGAATTATAATTCTATACAAATATTAATGAATCTTGGATTCTTACCACCAATTATTTTTTTCTAAAAAAATTACAAGTGTGAAGTTTGTGTAGAATCAAAATTCACAAGAAAATATTTTTATCAAACAATTAAAAGAAGTAGCAAACATTTATATTGAATTCACTTTGATATCAACAATTTTCAAATTTGTATAAACTAGAGATAGAAAAGGTACTATATTACTTTTATGGATAATTACATGAGGTATTGTTATATCTAGTTGCTAAAAAACAAACATACGACTCTTGAATTGTTTTAACATTACATTAATGAAGTTAAAAATAAACTTAATAAAAGAATAAAGGTAATAAAAAGTTATAAAAGTGGAGGACATAGGGGCATCTTTTGGTGAATTTTTTTCTCAAATAGTATTATCCATTGAATTATTGCTTCTTATTTGCCTTAATAAAATGATATTATTGAATGCAAAAATTGAATTCTAAAATAAATAATACCATTATGATAAACCTAGAAACACCTCAAAACTTATTTAACTATCAATTATATACCTAACAAAGTACTTAATGAAAATACTTCAGTATGTGTGTATGCAAGAGGTGGGGGGGTCCTACAAAAGTGGTGATATTTGATTTCAAAATGGTTAAAATATGACATAAAAGTATGAATTGTATATTTATTAGGCATGCTATGACAGTTTCAAAGGGCTTAATTATTTAAAACACTTATGAAACCAAGTGTTGTTTAAGGTCAAAATAAATACAATAGTGAAAACTAAATAAAACTATAGGAAGAGAACTATTTGAATACTATTATCTTGGTATGCAAAAGATTGAATGTTTAAAACATCGCATTGACTATTTCACTAAGTACATTCAATTGTATTTCCCTAGAAAATATTTAAAGTTACCTATCCTAATATAAAGATTTTCCAATTAATTTTATCTTTGTAATTCCTTGTGTCTTTATATATTGGTCAGTCAATTTTCATTCATACAGGGAAGGTTGAAAAAATATTTTTGACCCAATATTTATACACAAACCATTTAAAACCATTAAGGGTGAATGTGAAATTGATCGATCAATTTCTTTCAATCTTATCATATTCATTGATTATACAAATACAATGAATTATTAAGAATTAATTATAATTAATCTTAAACCATCTCTACATTCCTAGCCTCTTGTATAAATGAGGATAGAGGGAAGTCTTTCTTAGTAGTAATAAAAGAGATTAAAAATGAAAAATATATAAAATGCATGTTTTTTCCCCTCTATGCCCTTGTGCTCTCATTCCACTTGTTTTAGGTTTTGTTGTTATAGAAAGAGAAAATATAAGTAAGTCTTAGGTTTTGATTGGAAGCGCATCATTTTAAGGTACTATTGTTGAAATTTTTGGAGACAAGTTGTACCAAAACCATTTGTATTTGTTGACCAGAAATTTAGCCTCAGTGATAAATGTTATATTCATAGTCAACAACTTTCTTTTCTCTCTTGTTCTAAAATCATACAAGTAAATAATCTATACATATATGTACTTATTTTTTGTTTATGTTTTTTTTTTTATCATCTTGTAATTATACAATTATTTTTTTTTAAACAATTTTTTCAATATTTCACCATCTCAATATTGTTTTATCTCATCACTTTTTATCTTCGGACAACACCCAAATGTGTATCCAATATTGTTCTAAAATCTACATAACCACTATATAAAAGTTATTTATTATTTATTCTGTAGATTTTTTACAATAAAAATTAATTAATATATTACTTATTGCAAAAAAAACAGCAAAAAAAAAAACAAAACTAGTGTGTTAATTGTGCTAAAAAAAAAGGAGTAGCTTACATAATTGATCTCTATTAAGTTGAAGTTTAAATCTTTTATTTAAATAAAGTAGCAGTGTTTTAATATTTGTAAATACAAGAATGACAATGACCATACAATATTGGGTAAGTCAAGTGCACGATAGATACAACACAAGCAAAACAAGATCGGTCATGAAAAAATCAATTAAAATATTCCCATCGGGACGTGGTGGGAGGAGGATCAAATGTCTCCCATTTGGTTGCGACAACAACAGGTTTTATCAATGGATTTGATATCTTCAGCACATCTAGTGTTTCAACACACCGCTGCACCCTCTTACCCTGTATAAATTGAACACACTATTGTCAAGAGTATAAGATTCTTTCTTTCTTTCTTTTTTCATGATAGAAAACTCCTTTCCCCTTTCATTTTAAGTTTTCCTTTTCTAATAAAAAAAATTCAAAAATGTGTTTATTTATTGAAAACAAAAATTCAAAAGGTTTTAATAAAATCTCATGTTTGAAATTATTTTGTGTATCGAGAATTGAATTTCAAATGGAATTCAAGCTTTAAAAATTATACAAAAGTAAATAAGATGTCAACCTATCTAATTTACTACACTAAAAAAGAAAAATCATTGTTAAAACTAGCTTCTCCAAAATACTGATCTACCCATCTTTTTTTTATCATTCTCTTCCCTTTTGTCAAGAGTACATATTCACTGCCATTAAAACCTCAATTACATCATTGCCAAAACACTATTTTCTTGTCTTCTCATCCCATCATAAGTCATAATATTTATCCTCAATTTTTGTGGTTTGTGTAGTCTTTAAAAAAAGTATTTGAATTTAATTTTTTTGGGTTATTTATGGTAATGGTAGTGAAGGAGAATTTGAATAAAGTGAAGGTGATAGGAGTAATATAAAAAATCAAAATGAATTGAATTTAGTTATAGAAAATCTCTTTCAAATATATAAATTAAACTTATTTATCAATTGAATTCAAATTAAACACTATAATTGAATTCAATTATAGTACAGAATTGACTTCAAACAACCTGTTAAAATGCCACAATCACTTGAACTGGAAGCATATTGACTACAATAATTAAATTAGAAAGATAAAGCAAAGAAATTAACACTAACCCTTTCATAATGTAAAAACCAAGAGCATGAAAGATACCTGTAAATGTTTTTGAGCATAAACATCTCCTTCTGCAGAAATGTTATCGAGCTTAATCGCTTGTCTCATTAGCATCTCAATTAATGTCGTGATTTGAATTTCTGGTACCTTAACTCCATTTAATATAGATTTTTCAATCGCATAAACCTACATATAAGAAACTTATAATTAGGAATTACTTATATATTGCAAGACATCAATAAACAAACTTCTTAATAAGTGTCTTATAAAACTGAGCAAATTACCCTGGTCTTATCTTGCCTTTTATGTTTAAAATAAAGTAGAGATTGAACAAGGAGCAATTTCTACTATAAACCACTCAAAAAGGTCCTTAAATGGATAAATTATCTTATACCCAATAAAAGATATCTTATTAAAAGACGATAATACCCAATAAAAGATATCTTATTAAAAGACTACATCGTATTTTCAAATTTTGACATGAAATCAGGTTTTTAGCAAATTCAAATTGATGAGAAAAATCATTAAAAAAATAGCTTTTATAGTCTCCTTTGGACATCATGAATGGAACATAATATCATTTGGACTAAAATACACCTTTTTAAAATTTTAAAAAAAAATCATGAATGATATATTCAATCCATATTCAAAATTCACAAGTGTACACATAAATGATGCCCTTCTATTTTCAAAATCAATCACCAAAGATTTTAACCATTCACAAAAGTTTCGCAATATTATCAAATAAAATGGACTTGTTGTCTCAACCTAAGAAATCAACTTATATCAAATAAAGATAAGATTTTTAAGATAAAGCATTTACCAAGGATCAATAACTACAATTAACAAAGCAATAGAATTTGCCGATAAATTCCCTAATAAAATCAAAGATAAAACTCAACTTGAAAACTTTTTGGGAAGCCTTAATTATGTTTCAGATTCTTTCCCAATTCTTAGAACTATATGTCAACCTATACAAAAGACTTAAAAAAAGTCCTTGCTTGGAATTTTTAAATGATTGAAATTTTCAAAACTCTAAAAAATCATGTCAAAAATCTTCTTTGTTTAGGAATTCTTGATCTAGGAGCTTCTCTCATTATTGAAATCGATGCCTCTCATTATTGAAATCGATGCCTCTGATATTGAGACTCAAGCATGTTTTTTTTGCTACAATCTTATCAAGCTTCATAGCAACACTCATCTTCATCAACTCCATCTCAAAAAGGAAAATTTACATTTTCACTTTCAAAAGTAGAATTCAAGCCGACCTAGCATTATCAAGTTCGAAATCATAATAATAAAAAAAAGCTCTAAGAATTCATTTCCCAAATATCAAGTTCCGATAAACAAGAATTCGTTAATGAAGATCCATATTATAGCCCAGATATTATGAGTCGACTTTATGATATATATATATATATATATGTGTGTGTGTGTGTGTGTGTGTGTGTGTGGGCGCGCGCGCGTGCACGCCCGCGCGCGTTATATCTTACATATTCATCTAATTACCAGCTTAAAAAACCAACAATGTCATATTTGACATCATCAATCTCAAAACATCACCACTAATATCATTATCCACTAAAATGCATCTCTATCAATATATCAAAAGTAATGTCTCAACAAGGCATCTTTTGCGACATCCCTAAAGTTATTTACTTCAAGATTTTATTATAAATAGATGTATCTTGTCATGCCAAAGCATAACGAATCCCAACCGAGTAGGGGTGTTCAAAATAACCAATTAATCAAGAAAACCGATAAAACTGAAGAGAAATTAACCGAAAAAACCGAACCGAAATGAAAAACCGATTAAACTGATTTTTAAAACTATAAATTTTAACAAGTCCAGTTCGGTTTCGGTTTTGAACCAAAAACCGGACCAAACCGAATCAGACCCACTAAACCATTAACAAAAATTTATGGTATAAATAGTTAAACCCTAACAATACATAACCTTCTTGTGCCTCTCACCAAAAGTCGCCTCCTTCCTAGAAAAATTCTCAATCTTCCTCAATTAATTCACAATCTTCGTTTCCCAGTTTCTTTTTAATTTTCAATTGTACATCAAAACAGTTGCCTTGCTTAACCATCTGTGTTTCAGCATTTGTCTCCATCTTTCTTCTCTCTTCACTCCTGCATACTCCTCTATTCTAGCAAGTTGCAGCAGAAGGAAATGGCTTCTTCATTAGATTAGCAACACAACTATTTTGTTACCCTTTTATCCACCCTAACCAGTAAGCATCCAAATCTGGATGGTGCCTTACTAGAGTACCCATGGATGATGACTGGGTCTGGGAAGGTGGCATTAGTCTGTGATGTCCGGAAGCCATCAAGCATCATTTCTTTGGAAGGATGGGGTGCATTGTGGAACTAGAGAGGGATCAGATCAGGACTTGTTCGAGATTCTATTTTTGATAGGGTATTATTCAGTGGCTGGCAATTTATGCACGATGTAATGCTTAACTGGAAGGCAGTTGGGATGGATCCTATACCCAGGTTTGAAAAAAATGTCCATCTACTAATCTAAGCAAGACTCCCTGTTATGTGCTTCTAATGATATTCTTGAAACCTACAACTGTGTTGCTAATATGTAATAGTTTTGTAATTCCTAAGTTGGCAAGGCATTTTTTCATCATACATGGGCTTCTTCATTACATCAAGTTATGGCAACAAATCGTGAATTCAAAGCTGTAAATTTTAAAGCTCAATTTAATGTAAGTCAATTTTAAAAAATTCAAAAAAAAAACCCATATATGATGGGATTAGGTTTTCCGGTTTTTTGCCAAGAAAACCCGATTTAACCGAACCGGAGCGGTTCGGTTTGAACTGGTTTTCGATCCGGTTATGTTAATATTTTACAAAATTACTGTAATTCGATTTGGTTGGTTTTTTTAGTCTAAACCGAACCGAACAGAACTGTGAACACCCCTACAACCGAGTATTATCTTTGTTATGCCCATATCGCTCATATTGTAATATTTTTCATAAATAAAAGTTTATGCTTTATAAGGTTAATTTTTTTATGTCTTCATCTATCTTTGATGTTATTAACTTCAAGTTTTCATCTAGACCATGAATGTATCAGGTTTATAGAGTAGTAGAAGAAAAGCATTATACACACACACACACATATATATATATATATATATATATATATATATATATATATATATATATATATATATATATATGCGAATTCTTATGCATCAAAACTTGATATTTGATAAAAGACTTCTTAAAGCTTCTTTTTGTATTTTTATTTTGAACTTGATGATGTCAAGTTGGCTTGAATTCTACTTTTGAACATGAGAAAAGTAAATTGTTTTTTTTTATATATGAAGTTAATGGAGATAAGTTTTGTTGTGGAGCTTGATGAAATTGTAGCCAATAAAAAACATGCTTAAGTCTATTTGAACTGAGGCTACCATTTGACTTTAATATTCTTACGAGATATGGAGAATAATCAATAACTTCATCTACATCATGCATTATTATGAAAACCCAATATAAAATCCATGAGAAACCAATGGTTAAAATGAAATGCAAAGAGGCAGAAATTGAATTTGAAGGTTTCTTTTTGCTATGAATAATTTCAAACCTTCTGTAATTTTTTAAGGAAAAACTTCATTTATAAGAGAAAATATTGACACCAATGATTTGAAAACCAAGCTAAAATTTTGTTTGAACAGTTTATATTAAAATAGATAAACCAATAATATCATAGTTTTTAGAAGAAAAAAAGTATTGAACCAAGCTTGTTAATAATCAAAGTAATTAAGTCCTAGGGGTTAGTAGTTTTGAGAAAATCTTTTAAAGGTATAAAAACCTTGATTCCAGTCTTGAAAGGTTAAAACCTTTAAAATTTATAAGTTTTAAAAAGTGGTTTATAATTGATTATTTAAATCTTGATTGTGGGTTAATTCAATAAAATTTGTTTCAACTAGGATAAATTCATAGAATTGTCTTGTTTTTTTGTAAACTTTCTGGAAAACACTAAAATTAAAAGGGAAAGATATGAGGAATGATCTTGCTTGGGTTTTCATTTTAAAGTTCTTTTTTAATTGGACAAATTTAAAGATGATAATTTCTCGATTTGTAAAGGTCAATGTGATTTTTTGATACGATATATAAAGTAATGACGAAGTTGTTGAAGGTGCTCTTTGATGCTAAATGGGCGAAGGTGTTTGAAAAGCTTAAGAAAAATTTATAGGTTAAGTGTTTGAACTATATGATACCAAAAGTATTAAAAAAATTGATTATTTAAGGCAAATATTGGCCTCACTACATAAGATCTTACCTTACTTAATATTTTTTAATTACTTGTTTTAGAATGAATTGGTCTCGGGGGAGTAAGAGTTATTTTGACTTTTTGAATGTGATGCTTATTTTGGGTCTTAAAAAAAATCTTTGAATAAAAAGTCTGAAATGGAGTTTGCTTCTCCTTTTATGAATTCAATTTCAAAATTAAAATTTGATAAAATAGCTTGTTATCTAGCAAAAATTTACTTTGAAATAATATTTTGCACATTTTTTTCAGTGATTTATTTATTAGATTGACATTTTATTCATAAAAGAAGTCTTTTGAGAATAAATTATCTTAAAAAAATGAGATGTATGAGGCAATTGATAAAATTTTATATTTTATAATTAAATAATTCTTTTAAGGACCCGACTAAATACCATAATGATATTGCATTGCTTATTCTTAACCTTAAAGCTTTTATTTGAAAATAACATCATAACCAATATCAAAGGTGTTGATTTCAATAATGAGAGAAGCATCTGAAGCAGGAATTCCTAAACAATAAAGACTATTGACATGAATTTTAAGAGTATTTCAACAATGAGTATTTTTTAGTCCAAATGACATTGGTTTATGGTTTATGACAAGTCTTTATGCTTCTCGTTCAATTTCTGCTTCATTTTAAACATAAAAGGCAACACAATACCATGATAATTTGCTCGGTCTTATAAGACCTTCATTGAGAAGTTCGTTGATTTATGTTTTACAATATTTAAGTAATTTTTGATTCATTTGAATAGAAAAATATGACTTTTTTAGTTCTAAAAAATGTTAAGTAAGTTAAAGCAAACTTCCTTTTTAAATACTTATTGAAATTGTTTTATTTTTTCTTGATTTTCAGGGATTCTAATATCTTTTATTTTTTATAATATACCTCATGATTTAATGTGCACTTTTTTAAATTATAAAAATTGATTTGTAAATTTAATTACTTTGAAAATTATTTATTTCAATGTGTATGGGAGATAATATGAATCTAAAAATTATTTCTTGACCAATTATTTTGCTTTTGATTCCTTGACTATGTACTTTAAGAGTATATATTTATGTTAGGAAGGGAATTTCCAAAATGATTTGTTGGGTAATGTCTCTAACAAATATAAAACTATTTTTGAAACAAATTTCTTAATTACACATGTATTTTTGATAATTTGTAATTAATTTGAAGTTTTTCACCATTAGCGCCACTTTATGTAAATGTAGTTTTTTCATAGTATTTTGTTAGCACTAATTCTTTTCTAATGGAATTTTGATCTACTCCAGAATTTATAAGAGCAATTGTTTTGATATAATATTCATTGTTCATAACTAAGGTTATTTCCATGTACTATTTTTGTTATCGTATTTATAATTCTTGACGTGGGTTTCTATAATTTCATTCTCTTGAGATATTCAAGGTAATTCTTGATTTATATAATCCTCTTGATATGAAAAATGATTTTGTTTTATAGTAACAATAGTTTTAATTTTGTTGCAACCATGTCAAAGTTGTCTTAATTCCTCTTTAATTTCTCTCATATCTTATTGCAAATTTGAATAGTAGTTGGACATTGTTGTTTGGGAAATTATTTCAGGATTTATTGAAGATTGTGTGGTTTTTTTTTCATTTGAAACTTGATTCCTTAATTTAAGAAGAAACTCTCTTAATTTTAGGGTCTTGAATTTTATCAATGATATCCAATATTAAGTATTTTTCTTGAGTTATTACATTAATTTGTTTATAGGAGCATGTGTACACCATTAGGCTATAGTTAATTGCTTCAATATTTTCTTAGTCACTACTAGATTCAGCTGGTTTCATTATTTTAGATGATTATAAATTTATCATTGTATTATTCTTTTATATCAGTTTGTGTTTCAAAGTTAAAAAAGTCGAGGAGTTGATTTTTTATTTTGTCTCTAATTCTTAAACTTGGTTGTTTTGAAGTTGTGGTTTTTTAATTTTTATATGGCTTATGTGACCATCTTTTCTTGTTTAAAGGTTTTTTTACAGTGCATTACTTTTAATTTTTGCTTCCTAATCTATTTTATATTTCTTGAGGGAGAAACAAGGGTTTCATAACCATATTAAGCACAAAATGATCCTAACTCTTTTATATTTTCATGAAGTACAAATTTAGAACTCCAGATTAAAATTTTTCTTTCCAAAATAGATGTTGTCAATCTTTTATAATGGAAACATTTGAAAGAAACATCTCCTTATACCATCTAAAATCTTGAAGTTTAGGATATTTAAATTCGAAAGGATTTCAGATGAGCTTTCTTGAAATTATTACGGGTTACCAATAAATGTTTGGTAATGGCAAATATTAAGATTGATACTGCATTTTCTACAACGACAGGTGTTAATGTATTTTTATTTCTTACTTTGACATCACTCAATATAAGTTTTCTATAATTTTAGGTGAGATAATGATCCCACCTTCCTTTGAGTTGGCTAGTAAATCTAGAGACTAATGCTTGATCTATTTTTTGTCTATTTGATTTTTAAATTTGAATGTTGTGGCAGTCACGGTCATTTTTAAAAGTTTATTTATGATATTATGTTCATTGTATCCATCTATGTTCCATTCACATGTGTTTTTTACCATCATAATGAGCTTGAGTTTGATAGGGCAGATATTCAATTTAGACATTAAAAAATGTTGATATGTTATAATAATATTTGACCTTGGGTTTTTCATATTGATTTTGCTTAAGATTTCTAATCTTATTAATTACTAAATCTAATTGGAACTTCTCAGCAAGATCTTCAATATCACTTTGAGTGTTTTCATCTTGGTTTATGACGAATATTTATTTTAATGAGTTTTTATTTTTGATTTTGAAGGGGTTTTTATATTTAATGCTTTGAGTTTTTGAGCGATCATTTCAATGAGATCATCCAATAAAGATAGTTTAATAATTTGATATTTTAGTATTTGATGAGGCATGGAAAGTAGCTTTGAAATGGTGGAAGATGATAGTTAGGTAACTCCACCCTGTAAGGAATAAGAGACTACAAAGACATTCATCTCTATATACTATTATTTTTTTTGTCTATGGTATGTAGAATTCAATTGGTATAGTTGTTTTGTGATTGAATGGACTTTAGAACTTTTTATGAAATAGAAGTATTGACATCTGTAGTGGTTGGTTTGAAAAGGGTTGCTACAATTTCATTTTAATGAAAGTTTATCTTGATTTCTCTAAGAGAAGGATGAACATGGTTAGTTTGATTATTAGTGGTTACATGCCAGATTTGTTTCAAAGTGGCTTCAACATTTATTTGTTTTTGTTGATATTTATATGTTTTTAACAATGTAAATTATAGGTGGATACAAGTATGCATCTCATTGAGATTTTTATAACATTATATTTCAATTTGATTTCTTCGTTCTTGATTATAAGTTTTCAAGAATTGATTTCTTAATTCAATATTTTAAATCAAATAGAAATCATTTCTTAATTTTTATTTATTAATTTGAAATTCTTCTTGAATGACACTTAATTGATTTATGTATTGCATTCATTATGTGTTGGTGACATAGTTGGACAATCCAATTTCTCTTGAATTTCAATAGTATAAGAAAGACTTGTTTCACTAGTTTGATAATATGGTTTATGAATAGTCCTACTAAGATCCACTCTTTGAAAGTTTGGAGTTTTTGAACTAGAAGGAATATCACTTATTAGTTTTCTAGGACTTCAATTTGTAATCTTAAATGGATCATGTTTAGCTGATTGAAAAATAATTTTGACATTTCCTAATCGATTTTCTATAATTTGTACCAAATTATTTCTAGATGGTAATGATCTTGAAATACTGACATGAGGTAATCTCTAATTATCAAGACACATGATTTGATTCCACTATAAGAGTTTAGGAACCTGAATATTTGAATTTTGAGGGTTAGTTTCGACAATGAGAGTTTTATTTTTGGGTGAATTTTCAATAGCTTTGAAAGATGTTGATAACCATAACTTTATAATATAATGAATAGATTATATCTATATTTCTAGAATCTATTCATTATATTTAGACTGAATAATGAAATAGTGAAACTAGGATAACAATTCAAGTATATTTGAACTTTATAATTTATTCATGACTTTTTAAGTATGTTTCAATTTTGAAGTGTTGTTCAATTGAGAAAATTTGATATTCTTTCTTATTGAAATCTTAGATACTATCTTTGACCAAACAAATCTAGATGCATTGAAAAACTACTATTTAAAGATCTTGCTCTAGAAGATAATCTAAATTATCTAGACATAAATGAAAGGATTATAAGGAAGAACAAAACTAAAACACGCTGATAGAAAAATAAAATCCAAAGACAAACTGATAACAAATACCAGAAAAGGTAAGTAATGATGAAGTTTAGCAAGGTTATTGTCCGAGAACACCAAAATACCTAACTCCAGAAAACATCGTATACCTTTTTCACTACAAACTTCTTAATTAGACTTTAAAATGGATTACATAAGTATAAGAAAAAAGGATTAATCAAATGGGTAAAACTTAAAGCTTAAACGCTTACCTGCTCTGCAAGTTTATCAACCTCCATAGACACGTCAGAAATGGCCCGATATGCAGTTTGGATACGAGCATTTTTACGCATCTCAATGTATCTCCTCTCAATACTTGATGGATCCTCCATCAATATGAGTTTTGATCGATCTTTGACACCACATCTATCTAAGTACTCGCTATTTCCTCTCTCTTTTTCTTTATAAACTATCTTCTGATCACCTATTTGTAACCCTGTCTTCTCCATCAGAACCTTCTTTACCTCTCCTGCATCCATTATCCAAAGTTAAGTTGACAATTAATTTTACTTTCTTTTTACTATCACTTTCATTAGTTATGCATGCCTTATTATGGTAAAGCATTGTCTCTTTTGTATACGTTTTTTTCTATTTTAAGATATTAACCAAACACAACCACAATATGATATATTCATTAAGGTTTAGTTTCATATGACAGTAAAAATGATTTTTAATTTTAGACCATAATTCAGAAGTGTTTTATTTTATAAATAAGCTACGATAAAAATAGTTAAATAGAAATATATTTTGTAAAAATATCTAAAATAGCTTTTTTATATATAAATCGAGGTATTAGAATCAATGTTAAAAACTAAAATTTAAACTTTTGGTTAAATCAAAATTTCGACAAAACCATTTGATTTATTAATTATTTATTTAGAAAATAGTATGTTTGGATTTTATTTTTTTTGTAATGTTCATGTTTTGAGATTTTTGTTATGTTATTGTTACTTTAGATTTACTAGATTAATTAATCAATGAATTAAAATAAATATTATATCAATATATATATATAAAGTACACTTAAGTACATTATCAATCATGGTGTTAAAATTAGTTTTATTAAAAAAAAAAGTAGTTTTGAAACCTAGAAAGAATTAAAATTAGGTTTTATTAAGAATTTAGTAGATGTTAAAAATTAGGAAGTTATAGGTTTTCAGATTATATTAGAGAAATAAAAACAATACATTATATCTATCTTTATATATATAGCTGCAAGGATTGAGTCGAATAGACTCTAAATTAAAAATAAAATTAAATAAAGTTAATAAATAATATATACTGTTGACTGGTTTAAGAAGAAAAGAGAAAAAGGAAGTCAAAATAAATAAATAAATAAAATAACACATTCGCACGTTTTTCTAAAAAGCTTAGCCAAAAGGTCCAATCCTCCCTTGAATTTCTCTCCCCACCTTTAAAAAAAAATACATCAAACATGACTTGAGAAGAAAATAATATTTAAAAACTCATTTATTTTTACATTTTAAAAATATTTTTTAAAAAATTAAAATTATATCTATCTTTATATACAGCTGCAACACACCGAGCGAGCGCGCGCGCGCACTTACCGAACGTCGCCTGAGAGTTGACGGAGATCTCGTACCGAAGAACACCATATAGAATTCGAAGGCGAACATTTAAAAGAGGAGGAACGCCATCATCCTTGTCATTTCTTTTCTGCACCAGCATGCCTCCTGGTCTCATCTCCCACTCAATCTCATCCTCATGATCTCTACACGACGTTGACATTGCAGTCGCCGTCGACCTCGAGCTCATTTTAGCACACAGATGCGATCTTGCCTTCACCATATATATATCATCCTGCGTGATCTCACCACCTCATATCTTTCAAGCTTTTACCGAGAAAGCATGAAAGGACTTGTCTCCTTCGTCTTTTTAAGAGATGGAAGAAATGGGGCAGTACTGCTGGTTTTTATTTACCGACACCTTCAATTTATACAGGGTGGAATGCCGGGGTCGGGGGGCTGTGGCGGTGGCAGTGTGGGGTTTTTAAAAGCGTTTTTTTTTTTTTTGGATTTTTCTTTCCTCGAGGAAAACCTCAAATTAAACCCTAATATATTATTCAATTCTTAATTGAGTTCAAAAGCAAAAGCATCTATCAATCAGATCCCAGATGTTTTAGAAGTCTCTCAACTAGTTTCTCTCATCCATTTTTGCTAATTCCTCCTTAATTTCTCTATAAAAGACACCTTAAGGGCTATTTTGGAATTGCCATATAAATAAAGATTGGTTAAAATTTAATAATTTTTTTATTTAAAATAATTTTATATATTTTAAAATTATTAATATTTTAAAAATAAAAATATATATTATTTTAATATATTTTTAAATAAAATACACTATAAAAAACAATATTATTAAACTAAAAAACATCCTCTAAATAAAAAATAAAATAAAAGACAAAAGGGCGGGTTGAAATGTTTATTGTAATTCAAGAAATAATCTGTTTTGCTTAAAGACAAGAGAAGGAGAAAAGGACAAGAGAGTGATTGGACCAATGAGAACGATATCACGTGTCGGAGGGGTGACAGTTTGCATGGATGACAGCTAAGTAGTAGATAGTTGCCGACAGTCCAAGCAAAGGGAGTCCAATAAATTAATAATATAAAGGGGTTTTTTTAAAAAATAATTAAAAAAAAAGGAGAGAGATTAAATACTAATAATGAGTGGCATCTGGGTGACCTGTTATCGACAGTCACGGTAAGAGTGGGTGGAGATGGAGATGTTTTGGGCTTCGCTCGAACATCGCATTTGCGGTAGGTTACATCCTTCGTTAATTCCCGTTTTGTTGTTATTATTAAACTAAGGCTTTCTTTCTTCATTATTATTATTATTATTATTATTATTATTATTTTATTTTATTTTTATTTTTCATTTGAGTTGGATGGGACTTGGAATTAGAATGGCCGTTGGATTTCTTGCTTTGGTTGGTGAGGAGATGAAATGCTACAAATCTTATTTAAAATATTGTTATTTTTTAGCTACAGCTCCATTATGGGTATTGATATGAGGTACCAATAACGTTATTATTGTGAACTTAAAAAAAAAAAAGCATAAACTTATAATATACTTAGTTCATTAGGTTAGAACCCGTTCAAACTAAAAGAATTATAGTAACAATGTTGCACGAGTCTTTTTTTTTTAACATAAAGAATTTTTTAATAATATCATTAAATCTACCTAATGAATCAACATTAAAACCTCCTAACTCGAATCATTATTTAACCCACGCTTCAAATTAAGCTATGTGTAATTTATCATGAAGTGATCGAATTTGCAATTCAGGTCATAAACATAACGTTATTAACGATCAAATTTGTGATTTGAGTCACGGACACAACCGCAATGTTCTTACCTGCTTGGTTAATTATTGTTTTTTTTTCTATTCCCTTATTATCTCCTCAGTTAGGTCTTTACTAGACTCAAACAAGATAAAACTCAGAATTAAATATAAGAGTTATTAGAGAATCAAAGGCTGAATTAAATAAAAATAAATAACGAAGTGTCTAATGTGCATAGGACACATGCCAGCGTATGAGATGGATATCACGCTGGGAAAGTATATTCAATTTTCTTCGACCTTATATGGTAGCTTTTCTTGTTTTCATTGGAATTGTCTCGCCATTGACTTTCTTCTAATGTAGCATGTGGTGACGGTGGAGCATCAGTGTGGCTCTACTAGTGTATATATATATATAGAGTAGTGTTGATTGTTTTTTTAGTCTCACAACCTCCTTTCCTATCTGATTTTTCAAAAAAGGAGTCGAGAGTTTTAGACTTTTGTTTTTGGATCATTAAATGTTGACCAATCAAATCTTAAAAATCCAACGAACATAATTGATCCAATCACAGAGACTTAATTAAAAAGGAAAGGGCAAGCAGAAAATTTATTGCTTTTAAAATTCAATCAATCATAATTTTTTTAAATAGTAATTGTGACTTAGTAATCCAAAGCTTGCTAGGTTAGATCTCATTTCAAAATCAGACAATTATGGTAAAACTAGACACATATCTTCGCGTAGTGAAGTATACAATTTAATTTAATTATTCATATAAAATTAATTATTTAGTAATTTGATTACATTAAAAAAATGTGATTATTTTTATAACAATAATTTTTTTAAAAAATATTTTTAATATCAAGTCATCAAAACAATTCAAAAATAATAATAAAAAATAAAACTTAAAGAAATTTGAAACTACGTTACAAACTGAAACCTTGTTAATAATGCATCTGCACACAATCAAATACTTGTTGAAATACAACGACTGCTTGAACGAACGCAGGTTTCGGTTCATCTTGATGTTTTTGAAAGCAATCTGCAACCTGAAGAGCTTCAACTCTCGAGTAAAATCCACGAAATACACACTATGTTTACAAGTAATTCCATGACGTGATCCACAAATCGACAAATGGTCCAAGTTTTAGAAGCTAAAGGTACTACAAGACTTCATCGAGCAATTAGCTAGCTACCAACACAGTAATATCATGCAAACGATCCGACTCTTGAAACTTGTGATAGTGCATCTTCGAAGTGGTCATCATCGGCCTTTTCAGAGCTCAAGCTTGGTGGGATAAAAGATCTGTAGATGCGTTCCATGTTAGGAATTTCCTTCAATTCACGGCAAGCAACTTCAAGGGCCGTGTCAGAGAAAGATCGATAGAATTTCTTCTGACAGACATAGGCGAACAGCAAGGAAACTATCGGCAGTGGAATTAGTAAGAGAGTACTGAAGGAGAATTTCTTCACCCCAAAATAACCGAACATTGTAACTTGGTATAGTATCAGAGCAGCTATGACTCTTGTGTGGATGTGGGGCCACATCCTGCCATAGGTCTCATAGGATGGAGCATATACTTTGAGTGCCTGTTAAATTTAACCACATTTGCAATTAATATTGATTAGCACCATGATGAGTAGAGTACATGTTTAGCTGCAAAACTGGAAGAGTTAAATCGCATGTTTTGTGAAAATACTAACTTCTATTTGCCAAAACTTGCTGCACTTCAAAATGAAATGAAAATATCAAGTGAACACACGCTTCGCAGTCAAACAGATCGATCCGAAATTCAGCACATGTTTGTCATATCAATACACAATACATGTTGTTTTTAGCTAGCTACAAAATTTGAAGTGTTAACCCATCAGAATGAATGCAAGCCATCTCATGCCAGCACAGGTTTGAGGAAATTTTGATTTCTATTTGCCAGAATTTGTAAGAGTTCAAGGAATATGAACATAGAAAGACATATCAAGTAAGCACATAATGAATTCTGAAAAAAAAAAAAAAACACTGCTAGTCAAGCAGACTAACCATTCCAAAATCCAAATAAAACATTCTGAAGTTTTTATGAACGGCATCCTTACCTGGTTCCTAAGGACAAGCCATCCCAGGCCAAAGTACACCACTCCAAATGGAATAATCAGAGGGGCTATGACAGAGTAGCAAAGAACAATGGTGAAAACAAGCATGTCGCCAGGAATCCTGGTTGCATACCCTAAATCTCCAGGAAACCAAGCTTCTTTTAACTCAGCTTCGGTCTTGCAAAGATACTTCTTCTTTAGATGAAAAATGATTAGAGGAACTATACGAGACAGCTCGAGTCCATAGCCAACGAAAAACCTGAGAGCCACAGAATACTTAAAAGTCAAAAAATGCATTCCAAAGTATATAGAAACAGAAAAGGCAAACACATTAGCATAAGAAACTCTTTTTTATGTTCAAGTGGTTTAGCAGAGCACAAGAAGATCTTGTGGCAAGGGGAGTTCTTTGACAGAAGAACGAAATAAAACAGCTCTGGCTGTCGCGCAACATCTTCTGGAGGGGGAGACGAGTGTGCGTTTGTTTCGCAACTGTTTTTATGCTTGCATTGCAAAAAACACAGTTAAATTATGTTTTATATTATCGAGCTAATTAAAAAATTGAATTTAAAAAATAAATTTTATAAAATAATTTTTACATATCTTTTTAACTGAATTTTATAAAATTCTATTTGTTTTTGTATTTTAAAAATATTTTTTTTTAATTTAATTTTTTTTTCTTTACGTCAAATTAATTTTTTTTATATTTTCAGTTCATTTTAATACACTGATATACAAAATAATTTTTATAAAATAAGTAAAAAATACTTTCAAAAAACAACTATAACCAAATATTTTATATATGTTTTTTGCTATACATAAATCTCAATTATAATTTTTACCAAACACGTACCTAAAATCATAAATTACACTTCTTTTAAACTTAGTTTTTTAAAATCACGACCACAATAAAAACTATTTAAAAAAACAAAAACACTTAACCATAGCTTTCTAAAAGGAAAAGAATTAGCTTTCTAAAAGGAAAAGAATTATAAGCTAATATAGTGAGCTTACTTCAGAGCCACAAAAGTCAGGAAGAAAGTTGCATTCCCCGGGAGGCTACTCGCAAGCAAACTAACAATGGAGTTTGGTTCCTTCTCAATGCTCTTGAGCGTGTCGAACAAGGTGCCACCCAGTGTCACTCCAATAAAAACGTTCAGCATGGTAAAATAGAAATATTTTCCAGAAGTGGCCCTTACTGCATGGCCCACTGAAGGAATTCCCTCAGCCTTGGAGAGAGCCAAAAGTACCATGGGCAACAGTGCCAAAAACACAATGAGTGCAATCTGAGGAAGGTACGCTTCCAGCACCGTCTTAACTGCGACAATTTTCACAATTGGCTTTAAAAATGGGAGAAGTTTCTTCAGATTATCCAGGGTTGTTAATGCGGAAATGAACCCGATTGGTATCATAAAAAACAATATGGTCAGAGCCACAATAAAACAAACAACGTACTGCCGGATTATCCTTTGAAAGAGCTTAATTTTAAGATTAGACCATATTATTTGACGTGGTTCAGGGGCTTCCATGACTGTCCAGGTGTCAACCATTTGGGCGTGTAGACTCTGGGCGGCAGAAGCTGCAGTCACCCTATTGGTGAAGAAGGCAAAAGCACAAGCTTGTTGATTCTCCCGGAGAGTGACTTTCTGTTCAGCTTCCAACTTTGGGATTAGCTCTTTAATCTTCTCATTGTAGTGCTCTATGCTATCTACCTTTCTACCAACAATACCAAGGGGCCCAGTTCTGATGGCTGGGCTCAATCCTTCTGGTTTGCCTGTTTTTTTGGATTCATCGTATACAGCTTCTGCATGTGCAAGCTTCTTCTTGTATCCTTCCAACTCTTTATAAATCTTGTTAACCTAGAAGAGTTTTAGAAAAAAGAGGAGGCTCAAAATCAGCAGAGCTCATACAGCATGCAGCACAACACAGAAAAAGAAAACTCACAATTGGCATTGGCCAAGGATCATAAATTCCTTGATATGGAATAACATATATATACGATAACCTCAAATATACTTGATATGGAATCATTATATTACTAGCACTAAAGTCCTCCTTTTTTCCCTTTTCTTTATAATAAATTCTGAAAGCTCAAAGGAATTGGAAACTAAAAAACGTGGGTTGGCTCAAATTACAGAAGCAATTTAGGATGTGGAATCCAAAACATCAGGGTAAGTGGCAAGAGTATGGAAAGGAGGAAACTAATTTAAAATAAAAAAAATACCTCTTTGTTGTTTGTCACCACCATTGATCTATAAAATGTCTCAGGATAGATGGATTTAAAATAGGAATCAACCTGTTCCTTTCTAGTTTGGCCCTCAGGGACAGGAGGTATGTCTCTGACAAGAACAGCGAATTGCTCTGGTTTCAGTTCAGGAGACATTAGAGCATTTGCTCTCAGCCCAGAAACATGCACGTACGCCTTCCATAACAAGAAATAGGTAACAAGAGAAACCCAATAGGTAGCAATCAAGAATGCCCACAGCCTTGGACTTCCCCCCTGCAGACATATTTTCCATGGAGCAAGTCAGTTCAAGCAAAAAAAACAAAGAAAGAGGAGTTGTGGAGGTACCTTAACATTTCCCATTAATAACTTGTCAATGTCACTAAAAGTCTGATTGCCTTTATCTTTTTGTATTTTCACATTGTCGTCGGTTGCAGCAACAGGCAGAAGTACCGGCAGCAGAACAAGGCCAGACAAAACCAGTATTGCCAGCGCTGTCATATAGAACGAAAAAATAGAGCAAAAGTAAACAACGTGAGGAGAGCAGTTGTCTGAGAAATAATACATGGAATGGAAGTGAGAGTTGTCCGAAATCATGAAGAAATGTACACAGATGGATTTGCTTCATCCTATGATGTATGGTGCTTGTCAGTAATTCAAGCACGACCAATAAGAGTAGTCATTGTGAAACCCAATTATTTTAGATTTGTACTTTTTTTAGTTGCAAACCACCATGTAAACAAAACTTTGCTCTGAGCAAACGAAAGTAAATAAAAAAGGAAATCGGAAAACAGAGAAAAATGAAAAGGTTACAGTATCAAGTTTTGGAAGGCAACCATCCCTTAGCCTCGAGAAATTAATTTAAGGGGAAGAAAGAACAGAAAGCGACCACATACACGCTCGTAAAGAACAGAACTACCACCAAAAAGGGACACAATTAAAAAAACTCAAAGAAAGAAAGAAACCCGTAAATGGTATGATTCCAACAACTTGATAAATTAGTCACAACATTACAATCGAAGCGATTCTCTGTATTACTTTTTTACAAGAGAGAGAGACTCGGAGAAAGAGAGTTTAATTAATCAAATACCAGTGCTCAAGAAGACAAAGTAGACAGCAGCGTCTACACCGGACATGTTTATAACGTCCTGCTCGCTGGAAGAGAAGGCTTCCCGGATCCAAGCAAACGGGTTGCGGGATCTTGACCCGCCATCCCAGGGATCCAGACCTTTCAAGATCCGGTTGGGGTAATACACGAAGGAGTTTCCAGGCTTCCTCGACAGCCATGTAAACAGAAGCATTAACACTACGAAAATAAAAAACGACGTCCCGAAAGACGTCAAGAAAGATGAGAAATCCATCACTTGCTCAGAACAGAATTATTGTGAAATGGGAATTATAAGGGGAAGGAAAGGAAAAGTAGCAGTGAAGATGAGAGCAATGAAAGCAAGTAACCGTTGAGGGAGGAAATGTTGAATGTATTTATGCTAGAGCATTGATTAATGGGTGGTTCGAAAGCAAAAGATGAGAGAATACAAAATGTCTGCCATAAAGACGAAGGCTTTCGAGCTGTTTGGTTCTGTGGGGTTTCGCGTTTTGTTTATGTTTTTTCGCCATCATCGTCGCAGTGCTTTCATTTTCACATTCCTCGCAAGTAAAATGAGTGTGTCTGTGTGTGAAAAGAAAGCGGGGATGGCATCAAGGCACAGAGCGCGCTTCGAGTTCCTAGTAGTGAGACATAACTTGAAAGTACTAAATTGGGTTTCAGCTCTTAACCGCTTGTTTTATGCAAAAATATGGCACGATTTAATTTTTATTTAAGCACTTTTAAAAAGTTTTTAAAAATATTGAAATGTGTAGTTGATTATGAAAAATAGTTATGGACTATAAAAGTTAAAGATAAAATATTTAATTATGAATTTTTAGTTATAAAAGTAAACAAATCATGTATATTAGTAATATACATGATGTTACCTAATGGTTAGTCAATGAATTCGAACAATTTCAATATTAAATTACATTGAAAACTAGAAGAATTACCCTGAATTATCAAAGAGATATGGATTAAGGAAAAGATTTTAAATTTAATATAAAAAAATTTATATTTTTTTTCTCATTGTTTATGAAAAACAAGGTTTTAGGGTTTGATACAGGGGATTATGAGAGCTTAAACACTTAGAGCATCTCCAATGGAGAAGCTAAATGAATAGCCAAAAATAAAAAACTAATATTTTAGCTTTTCTTTGCTTGTTTTGCACACTCCAAGGGGAAAGCCAAACAAAATGCTAAAATGGCTTTTCTCTCCCACAAATGTTATTCCTACATATCTCTTCAAAGAGCCAAAATCAAAAAAGTAGGGCCACTAAAAAAATAAACCAATTAAATGTAGCCATGTGGAAAAAAAATAACATCAAATTTATTAATAAATAATAAGACACTTGTTTCTTCTAAATGGCTCTTCAAATGGCTTTTTTTCATTGGAATAGATATGGTAAAAAAAGCTATATTTACACTATTCAAAATGATATCTTATCAATTTAATTTTTTAAAATAGCATTTTGTATTAGAGATGCTCTTACGAATACGAGAGGAATTAAGTGAGAGAAAAGTAAGGTTTAAAGAGAGAGAGTAAGGAAATTAAAGCATTTTTAAAAAAGCACTGTCCACGTCAACGTGATCTTTTTAGATAATGTTTTCTGCATCCTAGCTCTTAGGTTCACAACTTTTAACTATGTTGACGTGTGTTTGTCTCCACTATTTTGATGTTTGATGTGATAGAAATAAAAATAAATTTTGAAATTGATAAAAATATTATTTTAATATATTTTTGAATAAAAAATATTTTTATAAATAATTATTAATATAATATTAAACTTAAATTAAGCATGATCATTTTCCATTCGATTTGGTTTTTATAAAAAAATAAATCAAATTGAAGTTTTTTTTTAAACCAAAACCGGTTCAAACAGACTTCTTTTGATTCAGTTTTTTTGGACAAAAACTAGTTCAAACCGGTTTTGCTCGGTTTTTTCTGATTTTTTTTGTTAGGTTCGGTTTTTTCGGTTTCAGGCTTATAAAATCAAAACCGAACCGAACCGAAAAAAAACCAAGCCGTGAACAAAATAATAGATGCTTTAGATATGAGGGGAAAAAATGCAATAACTAAGCATGCTTGTGTGTTGTCGTGGGTTTGTGGAAAAAATAATTAATTTTTTTAAAAAAAAAATTATATGGAGAAAAACTATTGTAATTCACAATATTTTCAAGGAAAAAACTACAAACCTAAATTCTCAATCAACTTAATATTAAAAAAATAAAATCAACAAAGATAATTTTGAAAAAAATCATAACAAAAAAAACAAAAAGAAAAAAAAACCATGCTAGGAAACATTTTAGCAATCTGTAGTGTTTCATGAGAAAATCTACAGTTGTAATTCTCATCCAGCTTAATATTAAAAATAATAAAATTGATAAAGACAATATTAAAAAAAAATCATAACAAAAAAAATCATGTGGAGGAACACTGTAACAATCCACAGTGTTTTAAAGAAAAAAACTACAATGCTAAATTCTCAACCAGCTCAATATAAAAAAATAAATCAACAAAGATAATTTTGAAAAAAAATCAGGAAACACTGTAACAATCCACAGTGTTTTAAAGAAAAAACTACAAAGCTAAATTTTCAACTAGCTCAATATTAAAAAAATAAAATTGATATAAAAAAAAAACAACTTTGGAAAAAAATGAAAAAAATGGAAAAAAAATATGTGAGGAAAGTTAAAGCTAAATTCTCAACTAGCTCAATATTAAAAAAAATTAGACAAAGGTTATTTTGAAAAAAAAAACATGTGGGGAAACATTTTAGCAATCCATAGTGTTTTAAAAAAAAACTACGAAGTAAAATTCTCAACCAGCTCAATATAAAAAAAAATCAACAAAAGCCATTTTGGAAAAAAAAAAAAAGAAGAAAAAATTCATAAAAAGAAAGAAAAAAAAAAGCATATGGTGAAATATTATAGCAATCCATAATATTTTAAAGAAAAAAATTACAGAACTAAATCCTCAACCAATTCAATATTAAAAAAAATTGATAAAAATAATTTTGAAAAAAAATACAAAAAAAAAAAGAAGACAATCTTGGGGAAAAAAATAAAAAGAAAAAAACATGTAAAACAAAAAAAAAATGAAAACAAAGTGGGGAAAAATAAAATAAAATAACAGAAAAGAAGACAATCATAAGGAAAAAAAAGGAAAAAAACATGTAAAACAAATAAAATATATATATAAAAAAACAAAACAAAACAAAAAACATAAGAAAAACTACATTATTTTCTCCGCACCTTTTAGAGTATTAGTTTATATATATATATAATGTCAAATAATTCTAAAAGGAAAATCTGTCTTACAACCTCCTTTACTAATGATTTTTTTTTTAAAAAAAAAAGAGTCATGAGTTTTAAACTTTTGTTTTTGGATCATTAAATGGTGACCAATCAAATCTTAAAATTATGAAGGATATAATTGATCCGATCACATAAATCTTGAAAAAATATATGAGAATACTCGAATAAAAACAAACAAAATTTAAGAAATTTTATATTACTGGAGGTAGAATTACCAATACTTATAATATAAAAAAAGAGATAAATAAAAAAATCACGTTCACATTCATTAAAAAAAAGTGAAAAAGATATCTTTGTTATTCTTAAAATTATTATTATTATTTTTGTGTGTGTTTCTCTCTTGTTCATTTGTCTCTCATGTTGTAGTTATTCATAATCACAATTTCATTAGAATCTCTCCTACCAATAACAAGGAAGGGGAAAAACAACTACGAGGGTTTAGAATTAATTTAGACTTAATTATAATAATGAATCTATACGGTATCAAACATTATCAAATGGCTACTTAATTTATCATGTTTAATTTAATAAAAGAAAATTATTATCAATCTCTCCGTCCTATATATAATTTTTTATTTATTAAAACAAAACAACATAAGAAATCATAAAAGAATATAGAATGGACAAGTAGTCTTCTACCGCTCCTATCTATCCCCTACAGCTTCCCTCTTCCTCATTCGACTGCTTTTCAGCAACTTCTTTCAGAATATAGGAAACAAGAGGTTTTATTTTACCTAAAAATTTATTTTAACTCATTTTCATCTAAAAACTCCTAATAAACAACATTAAAACCATCTAGAACCAACTTATTAAGCCAAAAACCTTAAAAACGATCCAAAAAAAAAATAAATTGAAAAAAATCTTACATTTTCTAGCAAGATTAAGGTAAAAAAACCACAGTCTCCAAACTCTTCTCGATGAATGGAACCATTTGACACCAAGTTTGACCATTTTGGTTGCAGCAATCATGACAACCAATAACATTTTCTCTTTATAATTGGCAGGTTCTCTTTTCTTTTTCAAATCAGGGACTGAAAAATAAATAAAATAAATTTTTAAATCAAAATAAAAAATATTATGAATATGAAGGGAGCAATTTGTTTTCTTCAAGTTTTACTTTTTAGTCTTTTATCTTTTAATTTAGTATTTTTTTTACATAATTCCAAGCCTAATTTTATCTAATTAGATTATAGAATGATTAAATTAAAAGAAAAGAAAAGAGAGGCAATGAAGTCATACCACTTGGCTATAAAAAATGAATAGAAAAACTGCCCGTGACTATAATAAATACTTTAGATATGAGGAAAAAAAATAATAATAACTAAACCATGAAAATGACCAACATCAACATTGTCTATATAAAATTAATTATTTAGTAATTTGATCACATTATCATAATTCATAACCTTATGTTGTCCCTTGTATAGTTATTATTCTATGTACCTATAAAAAATATTAAACTAAGATTTTTTATAATTTTTATAACATTCCTTTTATAATGTGATTACTTTCTAAAATAATATTTACTTAAAACATATATTAAAATATTTTTTTTTAAAAAATTATTTTTAATATATATACCATACAATTCAAAAATAATAATAAAAAATAAAACTTAAAGAAATTTGAAACTACGTTACAAACTGAAACCTTGTTAATAATGCATCTGCACACAATCAAATACTTGTTGAAATACAACGACTGCCTGAACGAACGCAGGTTTCGGTTCATCTTGATGTTTTTGAAAGCAATCTGCAACCTAAAGAGCTTCAACTCTCGAGTAAAATCCACGAAATACACACTATGTTTACAAGTAATTCCATGACGTGATCCACAAATCGACAAATGGTCCAAGTTTTAGAAGCTAAAGGTACTACAAGACTTCATCGAGCAATTAGCTAGCTACCAACACAGTAATATCATGCAAACGATCCGACTCTTGAAACTTGTGATAGTGCATCTTCGAAGTGGTCATCATCGGCCTTTTCAGAGCTCAAGCTTGGTGGGATAAAAGATCTGTAGATGCGTTCCATGTTAGGAATTTCCTTCAATTCACGGCAAGCAACTTCAAGGGCCGTGTCAGAGAAAGATCGATAGAATTTCTTCTGACAGACATAGGCGAACAGCAAGGAAACTATCGGCAGTGGAATTAGTAAGAGAGTACTGAAGGAGAATTTCTTCACCCCAAAATAACCGAACATTGTAACTTGGTATAGTATCAGAGCAGCTATGACTCTTGTGTGGATGTGGGGCCACATCCTGCCATAGGTCTCATAGGATGGAGCATATACTTTGAGTGCCTGTTAAATTTAACCACATTTGCAATTAATATTGATTAGCACCATGATGAGTAGAGTACATGTTTAGCTGCAAAACTGGAAGAGTTAAATCGCATGTTTTGTGAAAATACTAACTTCTATGTGCCAAAACTTGCTGCACTTCAAAATGAAATGAAAATATCAAGTGAACACACGCTTCGCAGTCAAACAGATCGATCCGAAATTCAGCACATGTTTGTCATATCAATACACAATACATGTTGTTTTTAGCTAGCTACAAAATTTGAAGTGTTAACCCATCAGAATGAATGCAAGCCATCTCATGCCAGCACAGGTTTGAGGAAATTTTGATTTCTATTTGCCAGAATTTGTAAGAGTTCAAGGAATATGAACATAGAAAGACATATCAAGTAAGCACATAATGAATTCTGAAAAAAAAAAAAAAAACACTGCTAGTCAAGCAGACTAACCATTCCAAAATCCAAATAAAACATTCTGAAGTTTTTATGAACGGCATCCTTACCTGGTTCCTAAGGACAAGCCATCCCAGGCCAAAGTACACCACTCCAAATGGAATAATCAGAGGGGCTATGACAGAGTAGCAAAGAACAATGGTGAAAACAAGCATGTCACCAGGAATCCTGGTTGCATACCCTAAATCTCCAGGAAACCAAGCTTCTTTTAACTCAGCTTCGGTCTTGCAAAGATACTTCTTCTTTAGATGAAAAATGATTAGAGGAACTATACGAGACAGCTCGAGTCCATAGCCAACGAAAAACCTGAGAGCCACAGAATACTTAAAAGTCAAAAAATGCATTCCAAAAAGAATAATGATTACCAGACCCAGTATCTAGATCAAAATAAATAGAAACAGAAAAGGCAAACACATTAGCATAAGAAACTCTTTTTTATGTTCAAGTGGTTTAGCAGAGCACAAGAAGATCTTGTGGCAAGGGGAGTTCTTTGACAGAAGAACGAAAAAAACAGCTCTGGCTGTCGCGCAACATCTTCTGGAGGGGTAGACGACTAAAACCATAGCTTTCTAAAAGGAAAAGAATTATAAGTTAATATAGTAAGCTTACTTCAGAGCCACAAAAGTCAGGAAGAAAGTTGCATTCCCCGGGAGGCTACTCGCAAGCAAACTAACAATGGAGTTTGGTTTCTCCTCAATGCTCTTGAACGTGCTGAATAAGGTGCCACCCAGTGTCACTCCAATAAAAACGTTCAGTATGGTAAAATAGAAATATTTTCCAGAAGTGGCCCTTACTGCATGGCCCACTGAAGGAATTCCCTCAGCCTTGGAGAGAGCGAAAAGTAACTTGGGCAACAGTGCCAAAAACACAATGAGTGCAATCTGAGGAAGGTACGCTTCCAGCACCGTCTTAACTGCGACAAGATTCACAATTGGCTTTAAAAATGGGAGAAGTTTCTTCAGATTATCCAGGGTTGTTAATGCGGATATGAACCCGATTGGTATCATATAAAACAATATGGTCAGAGCCACAATAAAAGAAACAACGTACTGCCGAATTATCCTTTGAAAGTACTTAATTTTAAGATTAGACCATATTATTTGACGTGGTTCAGGGGCTTCCATGACTGTCCAGGTGTCAACCATTTGGGCGTGTAGACTCTGGGCGGCAGAAGCTGCAGTCACCCTATTGGTGAAGAAGGCAAAAGCACAAGCTTGTTGATTCTCCCGGAGAGTGACTTTCTGTTCAGCTTCCAACTTTGGGATTAGCTCTTTAATCTTCTCATTGTAGTGCTGTATGCTATCTACCTTTCTACCAACAATACCAAGGGGGCCAGTTCTGATGGCTGGTCTCAATCCTTCTGGTTTGCCTGATTTTTTGGATTCATTGTATACAGCTTCTGCATGTGCAAGCTTCTTCTTGTATCCTTCCAACTTTTTATAAATCTTGTTAACCTAGAAGAGTTTTAGAAAAAAGAGGAGGCTCAAAATCAGCAGAGCTCATACAGTATGCAGCACAGCACAGTAAAAGAAAACTCACAATTGACATTGGTCAAGGATCATAAATTCCTTGATATGGAATAATATATACGATAACCTCAAATATACTTGATATGGAATCAATATTTTACTAGCACTAAAGTCCTTCTTTTTTCCCTTTTCTTTATAATAAATTCTGAAAGCTCAAAGGAATTGGAAACTAAAAAACGTGGGTTGGCTCAAATTACAGAAGCAATTTAGGATGTGGAATCCAAAACATCAGGGTAAGTGGCAAGAGCATGGAAAGGAAGAAACTAATTTAAAATAAAAAAAAATACCTCTTTGTTGTTTGTCACCACCATTGATCTATAAAATGTCTCAGGATAGATGGATTTAAAATATGAATCAACCTGTTCCTTTCTAGTTTGGCCCTCAGGGACAGGAGGTATGTCTCTGACAAGAACAGCGAATTGCTCTGGTGTCAGTTCAGGAGACATTAGAGCATTTGCTCTCAGCCCAGAAACATGCACGTACGCCTTCCATAACAAGAAATAGGTAACAAGAGAAACCCAATAGGTAGCAATCAAGAATGCCCACAGTCTTGGACTCCCCCCCTGCAGACATATTTTTCCATGGAGCAAGTCAGTTCAAGCAAAAAACCCAAAGAAAGAGGAGTGGTTGAGGTACCTTAACATTTCCCATTAATAATTTGTCAATGTCACTAAAAGTCTGATTGCCTTTATCTTTTTGTGTTTTCACATTGTCGTCGGTGGCAGCAACAGGCAGAAGTACCGGCAGCAGAACAAGGCCAGACAAAACCAATATTGCCAGCGCTGTCATATAGAACAAAAAATAGAGCAAAAATAAACAACGTGAGGAGAGCAGTTGTCTGAGAAATAATACATGGAATGGAAATGAGAGTTGTCCGAAATCATGAAGAAATGTACACAGATGGATTTGCTTAATCCTATGATGTATGGTGCTTGTCAGTAATTCAAGCACGACCAATAAGAGCAGTCATTGTCAAACCCAATTATTTTAGATTTGTACTTTTTTTAGTTGCAAAGCAACCATGTAAACAAAACTTTGTTCTGAGCAAACTAAAGTAAATAAAAAAGGAAATCGGAAAACAGAGAAAAATGAAAAGGTTACAGTATCAAGTTTTGGAAGGCAACCATCCCTTTGCCTCGAGAAATTAATTTAAGGGGAAGAAAGAACAGAAAGCGACCACATAGACGCTCGTAAAGAACAGAACTACCACCAAAAAGGGACACAATTAACTCAAAGAAAGAAAGAAAGAAACCCGTAAATGGTATGATTCTAACAACTTGATAAATTAGTCACAACATTACAATCGAAGCGATTCTTTGTATTACTTTTTTACAAGAGAGAGAGACTCGGAGAAAGAGAGTTTAATTAATCAAATACCAGTGCTCAAGAAGACAAAGTAGACAGCAGCGTCTACACCGGACATGTTTATAACGTCCTGCTCGCTGGAAGAGAAGGCTTCCCGGATCCAAGCAAACGGGTTGCGGGATCTTGACCCGCCATCCCAGGGATCCAGACCTTTCAAGATCCGGTTGGGGTAATACACGAAGGAGTTTCCAGGCTTCCTCGACAGCCATGTAAACAGAAGCATTAACACTACGAAAATCAAAAACGACGTCCCTAAAGACGTCAAGAAAGATGAGAAATCCATCACTCGCTCAGAACAGAATTATTGTGAAATGGGAATTATAAGGGGGGAAGGAAAGGAAAAGTAGCAGTTAAGATGAGGGCAATGAAAGCAAGTAACCGTTGAGGGAGGAAATGTTGAATGTATTTATGCTAGAGCATTGATTGGTGGGTGGTTCGAAAGCAAAAGATGAGAGAATACAAAATATCTGCCATAAAGACGAAGGCTTACGAGCTGTTTGGTTCTGTGGGGTTTCGCGCTTTTGTTAATATTTTTTTTCATCGTCATCGTCGCAGTGCTTTCATTTTCACGGTCCTCGTAAATAAATTGAGTGTGTCTGTGTGTGTGAAAAGAAAGCCGGGATGGCATCAAGGCACGGAGCGCGCTTCGAGCTCCTAGTAATGAGACATAACTTGAAAGTACTAAATTGGGTTTCAGCTCTTAACCGCTTGCTTTATGCCACCTGTCTTTATTTTATTTTTAATTTGGCACGATTCAATTTTTATTTAAGCATTTTTAAAAACGCGCTGTCCACGTCGACGTGATCTTTTCAGATAATGTTTTCTGCATCCTACGTCTCAGGTTCATAACTTTTAACTATTTTGACGTGTGTTCAGACTACTTTTTTTATGTGTCTCGATTATTTTGACGTCATAGGATTAAAAATAAATTGTAAAATATAAAAAATATTATTTTAAAATAAAAAATATTTTAAAAATACCAATAACACAATATTATACACTATCTAAAAAACAAAACAAAACTTTTAACTGTTGCTCAAATTCGCTACTGATTAGGAATATGATAGCTTTTTTATTTTATTTTATTAATGTGGGTGTTTGGATTAATTTACGTGTACTTCGATTACTTCTACATGTTTTAAAATTAACAACTAAATAAGTCTCCAGTGGCCTTGAGATTACATGCTTAAAAAATGTTTTTCTTTAAAAAGCATTAGTATTACTGTTTTTTTATTATTTTAATATATTGATATTAAAATTAAAAAATCTAAAAAAATAATTATTTTAATACATTTAAAAAGGAAAAAAATTTAAAACAATATTAGGCATCACAATAGCAAAAACACTCATTTAAATAAGATATAAAAACTATTTTTTTTAATTTATAAAAAATAAATAGAAAAATAGGTAAGAGGAACAACTTTGACAACATGTAGTGAACATGTCGCAGGAATAGAACCATGTTTTACTTAAATGATTTATATTTATTCTGAGCTTTAATTCACCAATCAATTACTTTTATTGTAGCGTCAGTTACGTAGCTAGGAGTTATTCCTTCATTTATCCTCTTATAAAGTACGGAAACCGCGTAGCCTTTTTAAAATAAAGATAGTTTGAGATACCAAGACATCGAATATTTTTAATATGCAATTATCTCTCGCAAGTTATGATTCTTGTCAAATTTATAAAAAAAATTAAATATAATTACCATGTTAAATGTTAATCTTGCATATGAATTATCAATCTAAAAAATTCTATATCAATCAAATATTAGTCTAGCGGTTAAGGTACTACTCTATTTCTATAAGAATAAAACCACAAATTCGATTATTAAAAAACACATTTATTGAGAGGGGTAGTCACGAGTTCTAAATGGGATTAATCTCACCCTTTAAAAAAATATCAGGATATCCAGATAAAAAAATTAAAAATTCTATATTGCTCGAGGTAGAATTACCAATACTTGCAATATAAAAAAAAGATAAAAACAGAAGAGAAAATCACGTTCATAGTCATTAAAAAAAAAGTAATAAAAATATCTTTGTTATCCTTAAAATTATTATTTAATAATTTCTTCTCTTGTGTTTCTTTCTCGTTTATCTATCTCTCGTGTTGTAGTTATTCATAATCACAGTTTGATTAGAATCTCTCCTACCAATAACAAGGAAGGGGAAAAAAAACTAGGAGGGTTTAGAGTTAATTTAGACTTAATTATAGTAATTAATCTATACGGTATCAAACATTATCAAATGGCTACTTAATTCATCATGTTTAATTTAATAAAAAAATTCTTATCAATCACTCCATTTTATATATAATTTTTTATTTACTAAAACAAAACAACAAGAGAAACCTTAAAAGAATATAGAATGGACAATTAGTAGTATTGAACTGTAAATGAATTTTAAAATATAAAATATATAGTTTCTAAAACTACAAAACTATTTTTTCTGAACTATAAATAAACCAAGTTGCAATTGAAAAATATAATTTTTTTTTTAAAAAAAAATTGAGGTTTTGACCACCAGCTTCAACTTGAAAAAAAAGCATACATGTCTTTTTTTTCTTGTATTTTTTTTTATTTTTTTTTATCTTTTAATATTGGATTTATATTGAGTTTTTTTATTGATTTTTTTTCAATTTGATTTTTTAATTTTTTTTAATTATTTTTTTAATTTATTTTCTATTAAGTTATTGCAATCTCAAATATACTTCCCAATTTTTTACATATGCTTTGATTTTACTAGTATCCTGGCACAGTCTTAAAACAAATATTTTAATGTTTAGCTTGTACTTGATTTTGTAATTGTTTATTTTTATTATTTATAATTAAATAAAAAATATTTTTAAAAATAAAATTATCAAAGATTAAGACACCACTTAATAATTCACAAATAACAAATGAACCAAAAGAAACGACTGTTTTACCTCTAAAAAAACACTTGAATAAGAGTTATTTTGAAGATAAAATCATCAATTCATTATTATAATCCATAGTAAATAGATATATATACATATAATATTAAAACTTCACACATTTAATTTGAATGATTATACAATTGTATCTGAAAATATATGATTTTTATCAAATTTATAACTTAATACAGCACAAAGAAATATTACCATAATAAAATATTAATCATATAGATGATCTCTTGATCTAAAAAATTATATATTGCTGGAGGTTGAATCACCAATGCTTACAATATAAGAGAGAAATAAAGGAAGTGATAGAAAATCACATCATAGCAATAAAAAATAATAAAAATATATTTAAATTTTTAATTTTTAATTTTTTTTTGTAATCTCTCTCTCAGTATTGATAATCATAGTTTGATTAGAATCTCTCCCATCAACGACAAAGAATTTAAGTTTAATGATGACAATAATATCACACACACACACACATATATATATTCGATTTTTTTTTAATAATTTTTAAATAAAAAATACTTTAAAAACCATCTAATCCACCAAAAAGACGCTATGCCGAAAGGAGTTAACTCTAAAATCTGTGGGTACTGATAAAGGACAGGTTAGTTGTATCAGATGGCGATGAATAAAGAGAGACTTATCCAAAACGAGAAGAGTTTGTGGAATTCGTGACTGTCAAACGGCCACTTCTCTCCGTGTCCTCACATATCAGTCAATCTATCCCAACCCCCCACACCCACTCTCTCTTAACCCCACCGCTAGTTCAAATTCAAAACATCACAAAACGGTGCCGTCACACTACGGCTCAAACCAGCAACGTCACTAGCACGCGCTCAATCGAGGCTGAGCATTTCCTGCTGGTCTTTTTAAATTAAAATCACAAGTTGCAGACAAAGCTAAAACTTCCTTTGGAAGATGGGACACGCGGCAAGACAGCAGGCTGCCGACGATGTATCTGGTACTGTGCCGCGTAGATGTCGGAACTGATGGATGGGACCCATTGCAGTGATGCTTTGTCGGTACTAGCGGGGGATTGAGAAGGGCTGATCATTGGGGGGCTACGTGGGTGACGACAGGGTATAATCAAAGCTGCTGCTGCCGCTGATTTTTCCAGTTGGTGCATACAACTTGCAAGACAAGAAAGAACGTTGCTGGTGGGATGCTACCAAGAAACCAAAGGATAAATTGAGTAATCAGCACGTAAAATGCAAATAAAGAGTGGAATGGAATAAGCAAAAATATTTTACCAAATAATATGTTTTTAGAAGTCGCAATTGTGAACTTGATAAAAATTTGATTCATATCAGGTTAACAACAATGATTTTTATTAAATTCTGGAATAATTAGCGATTAGAGTAATGATTTTATGCTATTTAACGGAAAATAATCCTTGTAAATTCAGTAAAAGTTTAATCGCGATCCAATAGTTAAATAAAAAACTATAGTTATTTTGATAGTGTAGCGCTACAAGATTTTTACTTGAAAATAAAATTATCTAATTGATTCATGACTTCATCTATTAAATCATCAACGTAACTGTCCAGGGCAGATCCTGTCTATTTATGACAGATCCATACCTGACTGCTCAAAATCACTCGTAAAAACTACTGTTCGAAAAATAACTTTTTAAAATTTTAATTGAAATATGTTTTTAAGATTACAAGTTTAATAAAGATGTATATTTTTACTAATAAAATATATTTGAAAGAAAATTTTTATAAAATTATAATTTTTGTATAAAACGATTGACCATTTATGCAATTGTATCCAACCAAAAATGCGATATGTTTAAATATCGTTATTGTAAAGCACAACAACTATTGCGTGGACATTAAATTTTTAAAATTTTACTTGGACAAAGATATATGTTTATACTCATAAAATATACTTGAAAAAAAAATTTATATAATTATTGTTTTTTTAGATCAATTAATAGTTTTCACATTTCAAAAACATGACATATTTAAATATCGCTATTCTGAAATATAACAACTATCTTATAATAACAAGATTAAATAAATATCATATTTTAAAAGTATACTGAGATAAAAATATATTATTTTATAATTTTTTTGTATAATATTATTTTACCAAACCTTAAATCCAAAATAAAAAGATAAAATTATAAATCACCCTTAACCGCCAATGTAATTTAATTATTATTTATTTTATCTTTGTTTTTTTTTTTAAATTATATTTTTCATAGTCAATCACTATAAAATAAATCTACTTTGATATATAAATTATGAAAGTCCCAAATTTTGACCCTGAAACACTCAATCCTCCACCAGGACTCTTGTTTAGCTTGCTAGAGGGAATGATCCGCCAGATCGGAGATCCGTTTTTTGTCCTTCCAACGACGAAGCTCCAGTCCATTCAACCGAATTTCAAGCACTCGAGTAAGTTGTGGACGCAACGCACATTGAGGACGAAGGGAAAACGCTTGCACGCGTGATGAAACATTACAGACCAGTTGGTCGAGAAGGCGATTTCCTTCTTGAAACTTCCTCAGATGTATGAAGAAAGCAACCCCAGAGGAATCAGCAGAATAGATCTAAACCAATCAAAGGTCCTTGGCCCATCAAGGATCGGGATGCCGATGCAATTCCTCATCTCCGAGTAATTGGTTTTAGGAGGTGATGTACGATAGCGCGTTGTCTGTCTTTAAGGTGGGTTAAAGGTCCCCGGGGCCGGGAATGGAGCTAACCGAAGAATGTGGCGGTGAAAATTCCTAGGCACCAGCATTTTATATTTTCTGCCAGGCATGGAAGATTGAGAAAAATGTTTTTTTCCAAGAAATTAGGTAAAGCCTTTAGAAAGCATCCCCAGCACGAGCAAGGAATGCAGGGAGGAATTCTCTTTGAATAACTGCAGCAATGTTGATTTTGATTTAGGTCAAAGATTAATTAAAGAAATTTGAAGCTAGCCAATGTTCTTCAAGCTCATATGATTTATCGAAAGAAAAGGAGAAAAGAGGTGCGGCTAGGTCGAAGAGAGGTTTCAAATGCTGGTTTTTTGTTTTTTGTTTTTTCTTTATAGATTTTTTGTAATTTTATAATTTTAATACTGGTAGTGTTTTTTAGTTATTAATTGAAATATTATGAAAATTCTGTAAATAATCTAAATTTCTTATTGATTTTTTTACACGTATATAAAGGATTATAAGTTTATAAATTATAGAGTATAAACTATAATTATAAGTTAAAAATGAAATAATTTTCTTAAAAAATCTTGGCAACTTGTCGAGGAAGGCTGTAGTTTTTCAACCATATTTTAGTGTTAACTAGTATATTTGGCTGTGTTTACTTGGGCTGGATTATTATTTTTTAATTTAAAAAAATATTGAGTAAATTTAATTAAATAATTTGATTTTAAAATTTACCAACTCGGTTATTTACTTAACTCGAATTTCAAATTAAATCATATAGGACCTGATTTAAAGTGAATTATTTAATTTAATAAGTGCAAATATAATGTGGATAATCAGTAAAAACATGACATAATTTTTTAAAAATTTTAAAATGATAATTTTTTATATATATTTAGACGATGCTATATTGGATTAACCTCGATCATCTTGCGACCTGGTCCGTGGACTTTAATAGATTTAATAACTTTGTTATTTTTGTAAATTATTTTTTATTTAATTTTACGATAACATTAGATGCTTTAAAAAATGAGTATCAACTCTAAAAAAAATATTTATTTAAAATTATGATAACTCTATAGAAAAAAAAAACATGAATTTCATTTCTCAACCAATCCAATATTGAATAAGAGTCAAATAAAAATAAAAAATTAGAAAAATTAAAAGACAAAAACTAAAAAAAACATATTAGGTTTGATGGGTAAACCAATGAAACCCCTGAATTGGGTAACCCGATTCAATATGTCAAATCCGCAAACTAGGTAATGAACTTCAGATTAATAATTTATTTTTTTTCTTTCTAAATTACTGTTTATTTAACTATATAACAAAAAAAATATACGATCAAAAAATCGAGTATCAAACCAATATTGAGATTTTTTTTTAAGACCATGATAACCTAATAGAAAACAAAACGAAATAAATTATAAAACTCAATTCCCAAACTAATATCAAATGATGAAATTCAAAAAAAAAATTATAAAGAAGAAAAAGTTAAACTCGTCATACACGTCAATGAGCCCTTAAACTTTCTAAAATTTAATAACATATTTTTTCTGAAACTGTTTTTTTTGACCATGTGATTAAAAGAAAAATATAAAATCACATAATTGAGTTTAATTAGAAAAAATTAAAAATAAAAAGTACCTTGTTAAACCTGCAAACACGAATAATCAATGTTATCTCTTCAAACTTGCTAATCGGGTTATTGACTCCATAAAGTTTAATAATTAGTTTTTTTTGAAATTATATTTTATTTAACTAATTTTTTTTTTAAAAAACCATACCGTGATGCTATGATATTTTTATAATACTAATCCGATACTAAGATATTTTTTTGATATTGTAATAACTATATAAAAACAAATTAAAACAAATTATCTATATTATATCTCCATAAACATATCATATAATGATCAAATTAAAAAAAAATTAATAACTAAAAAGAAAAAAAAAACAAATATGGTGAATTATTATTGTAATCTGCGATGTTAATGGATGCGGAAAAACAAGATTTTCCTGCTGGCGCTAATTCCTCAAAACTTTCTTACACCAATGTTAGTTTAGAAAAACACCCAAAATTCATGGTGGAATCCTTATAAAAGATTCAATATCCTGTTTCGTTCAGATTATTTATTCCCGTGTCTGATTTGGACAGCAATGTTTTTCATAAGTTAATATTTTCTCTAGTTAGAAATTGATTTATAGGTCTATTATTTTTCTTTGTTGCTATCACGAGTAAGTTTATGTTTGAGATTCTTGACTTGGATAATATCGCAGGTCATGTTAATTTTTTTTTATAAAAAAAAAATATTCAAATATTTTTATAGTTAAAAAGATTTTAAAAGTGTGAAGGTTGATCCTAAATTACTTATTCGACTTGATGAGTCTAAAAATATCCAGTAAAAATATAATTTGATTTATAAAAATTCAAGACATCAATTTTTTTAAAAAAAAATATTGAAATGACAATATATTTTATCAATCCAGACTAACCTGGATTAACCTATTAAATCAACAACCTAGATCATGAGACCATAATAATCCCATATAAAGCAAATCAAAACAAATTATGAAACTGAATTCTCAATTAACCCAATGTTGAAGAATGAAATTGATTTTTTTTAACCTTAATTAACTTGTTAAATCTGTAACTCGGATAATGAGACGAGGATAACCTTATAAAAAATAAACAAAAAAATAACTTGAGTCAACTTAGGTTAACTTGTCAAACCCGCGACAAAGTTTATGAGATTATGATAACCTTATAGAAAATAAATTAAAACAAATTATGAAGATCAATTCTCAATAAACTAATTGTTAAATGTTGAAAATGAAAAAAAAAATCAATTTAAAAACATAACATAATAAAACAACATGAGTCTATCCGGGTTAACCTGCAAAACATGTGACTCGAGTCATAAAACCGTGATACTCTCGTAGAAAGCAAAATAAAATAAATAATGAAGCCTAATTTATAATCAACTCAATGCTAAATGATGAAATTGAAAAAAAAACCATTTTAAAAAAGACAAAAACTCGAGTCAACTAGGTTAATTCATTAAACTCGCGACTCGAGTCATAAGACCGAGATAACCTCATAGAAAACAAAAAAATAAATAAAAAAGCCTAATTCTCAATCAATCCAATGTTGAAAGATAAAAAAAAACTTATCAATAAAAACAAACTCGAGTCAAACTCATGACACGAGTTATGAGACCAAATTAACCACGTATAAAGCAAATCACAATAAATTATGAAGCCTTATCTCAAATAAACTAAATATTAAATTATAAAATTAGGGAAAGAAATATAGATTTAAAAGAAAAAAATTATTGAAATGAATAGTGTTTTGTGAGGTGGTGAACAATAAAATCACCACCTCTTTTAGTTTATATTGGTTATGTGACTTGTGCTCTATCACGGGTAATATATTTTTATCTCCTATAAAACAAATTTGTATATTCAGGTTTTTTGACAAACTTTTGTTGCTAATTTTTTTAAGTGCAAATAAAAAAGTTTATGTATACATATGATAAAATAAATTGAGAATTATGTGTGCCAATAAATTTTTAAAAAAATTAATGATTAATATATTGAAATTTATGAACCCTGAAAAATGTGATTTCTCAATGACCAATATATTGGAGAATCAATATAATGTCAAAGTTTTGACATAAAAAACAATAATGTTAGGCCTCTTTATAAAGTATACAAGTGCCATACTTTTAATACAATTCTACCTAAAGGAGAGGACTTAAGGTGGAATTGAATAAATTAAAACATAGTGAGCTTCCAAGTTCTTTGGGCCTAAAAAACCTTCTAACAATGAATGACATAAAACATTAGCCACAACATAAGTCATTAAATTAAAACTCAATAATGTGAATGATAAGTTGGTTGACGATCACCAACATCTCTTAAACTTAGAAACAAGGTAACCAACCATGGCCTAAAGAAGTAAATGTATTGGTTAAACATTTTAATAGGCCAAATATCAATTATTTAGTGGCCATAAACCTTATCAAAAGTTTTTCTAGTTTGATTTTTATTCTTTTCAAAGATAGAAAACAATAGAGAAGCCAATGACTTGACTAATTAAGGTTAAGATATAAAATGACCTTAATCATCATGGTATTATCCTTGTAAAAATTATCGATCAATCAACTATTGTCAATATCCAATAGGGATGTAATGATGCATAATGTAGTATATATTTTATGGTTGAAAACATATAAAACAATGATGATAAGATTAAATTGATTCTTATGCAGGGGATGCAATGAAAGATAGGATTCCTAAGGAAACTAAGATATCAATATGAAAATCATAAGCATGAAGCTGCTTCATATCTGTATTATTTATACTTTGTGCTTGATAATTAAGCTATTGCTGAGTATAACTTTTTTTTTTATATATATCTATTTCAATATGAGTATGATAAGGAAATATACTTTCATTTGTTTAAAATTAAAGAAATACTATGGGTATTGTTTAAATAAATAAAAATAAAATTGATCGTGAACAATGGAATCGACTAGGCTTAAAAAGTCCCAATTAATCAAGAAAACAAAAAAGCAGTTGACTAGAGGATCAAGACTCAAGTCAACAAAAGGAAACGATCGATCATAGTAGCAATAGTTCACATAATTGAATAAAATGTTTAATTCTATTCAGAATGAGAGTTCTCAACATATTGAACTAATTAATGTTCTAAATTATTGAGGATTCACATGGTTATTAGTAAGGAAATGTGATATAGTTTGTTTTTGTACGAGGACTTATCATGTATATGAATGAGTTTGCTTAAAATTAAATTTAAGTATTTACATGAAATTCTTTCACTATAACAATATAAATAGACCATATTAGTTACTAGAAAAGATGATCAATAATGTATTTTTATATTTATATTCTTCCCCAGATGGTTTTTAATGTATTTTTACATCTTTCCTTTATTTTCTTGCATTTTATTTTTGGTCGTTTCTATCTCTTCTTCTGTGTAAACCTTTCCTTTTCCTTATGTGATGTTGTTGTAGAGAAAATAACCTTTTATTCAAGGTTTGAGTTTTAGATCCCTATGCTTTGCTTGATTTTGCAAGATTTCTACCTATATTCTCTCGGGATTAAGTTCATATTGTTTAGTTTCTTCTCCTTAGAAGATATAAATTATCAGCTATTAACTTATTGATAAGATAAATATTTGAGTGATCAACACACCTAAAGCTCAATTTATTTAGACTTTTACCAATGTTTACCTCTTCGACATACTCATTCTTAGCATTGCTAGCTATTTATACCATACCTCTTACTACTTGTACTTGTTTTACTTTGGCAATGTGCCACTACTTTCATAAGTCATAACACCAGCTTTTGTACTTTAATTGGACAACTGATCAATCATTTACTTGTTCTTAATAACCCTAACATACAATGCTTAAGACTTATGACTATTTTTACATGTTTTTGGAATGTTATTTAAGTTAATTCATAATTAATCTGTCACGTGCAATGCATATAATCCTGAATTTTGACATAAAAATGTTATAAATATATCAATATAGTACATTGACTAGATGATTGATTGTGTTATATCAAGGTAACCTCGTCGAAAGAGAACTTAATAAAACTATGATGCTTAATTACTAAACAACCCAATGCTAAAGGACAAAATTGAAAAAAAATTAATTTGAAAAAAAGCAAAAAAAAAAAGCTTTGATTCAAACCAAGTTAACTCGGTTACCTCGTGAACTTTAATATAAAATTAAGATAACCCCATTAAAAAGAAAGTAAAAAAAGCACAAAGATCAACTATCAATTAGTCAAATGCTGGAAGATAAGATTGAGAAAAAAATCAATTATAAAAAAAATCAAATATTGAAAGATCTTATTTGATAACGAAGTAAAAATTAAATGAAATGTGATAACCCCATAGGAAATAAAATGAAGAAAAAAATGAATCTCAATTTTTAGCAAATAAAATATTGAATGATAAAATTGAAGAAAAAAATTTTAATTAAAACATGTCAATAAAACTTGATCCAATCCCACTCGAGTTAGCATACAAAATCTATAACCTAGTCTATTGTTCAAGTGTTAAGGCAATTATAACACCTAAGAGGGGATTAATTAGGTATATTACTAATATATTAAAATGCTTAAAGTAAAGAAATAAAGAAGAGAATTTGCAAATTCATTTTTAACGTGATTTGGCAAGCTTATATCCATACCTTAAGTATCAAACTATACTTGAGTATTGTATTCATTTACTAGTCCAAGTTCAGGAGTATAATAGTCATTTGATAAATCAATAGGAGTGTAATAGTCATTTGATGAATCCACACCAAGATTTTCCTCACATGAAGAGATACCATCTTCAAGATGTTTTCCTCGTGAAATCACCTCACCAATACCAAAAGTTTTTACCTGACTCTCAAATATTTACAAGGGTAATTTTATTATCATAATTAACTCTCTCAATAGAGTAGATAATACAATTGAAAGATCTAATATCTTTATATCTCACAAGATAACACTTATATAATTCAAAAGTGTTTAAATGTAATGAGAATGAGATTGAATATTTTTGTTCTAGATTATAAAGATTTAATAACACCAATTAGAGTATAATTAAGGATTGGTGTTTTATAGTGTTTTTGCATTTAAATTAGCTTGTATATGATATATGTTTGGAATCCCTCACTAATTTTGCAATTGAACAAGCAATATATATATTTATAAGAAAAACTAGTACTTAATAGCCGTTATAATCCTATCGACGACTAAAACGGTTGACTGATTGAAATTAGTCAAGCTAATTAATTGACCAGTTTCTGCAGAATTTCCAGGTGTTTATTATTGATGAAGAAATGGTCGACTGATTCATTTGGTCATATCAAAAGGTTGACTAGTTTATATAAAATTTCAATTTTAACAATCTAACCTTGGTGAATTCTTAGAACCGTTTATCTTAGATTATATCATATTATATACCAATCCTTTAATGCATGCATAATGAAGAATGTGAATTCATTTTAATTATGCTATCAAGTAGGATATAAAAATTGACATTGAGCACTTTAAATGAATATTTAATCTAAGTCTTCACTTTGTTTCCTTCTTGGACTTCTTGATCACGAAATCCATTATACTTGTTGACATGTTCTTTGAATAAACCTGTTTAAAACTTATTCTCAATAAGGCATATTACCAGTCCATTTCTATTTTATTGTTATTATAAAAATATATAAAAACATGAATATTTGACCTAAAGGTCAACATCGTCGTGATAACGAGGTAACCTTGTCAAAAGCAAATTGAGTAAAATTATAAAACTCAATTATTAAACAATCCAATGTTAAATGGTGAGACTGAAAATAAATTTTTTTTTTTTATATAAAAAATATCGTAGTCAATTCAGGTTAACTCGTTAATTTTGCAACCACGAGCTTAAGTTTACAAGAGTAATTTTGTTATCATAATTAACTCTCTCGATAGAGTAGATAATACAATTGAAAGATCTAATATTTTTATATCTCACGAGATAACACTTATAAGATTTGAAAGTGTTTAAGTGTAGTGAGAATGAGATTGAATACTTTTGTGCTAGATTATAAAGGTTTAATAACACCAATTAGAGTATAATTAAGGATTGATGTTTTATAATATTTTTGCACTTATATTAGCTTGTATATAATATATGTTTGGAATCCTTCATTAATTTTGCAATTAGATAAGCAATATATATGTTTGTAAGAAAAACTAGTTGTTTATAACCGTTAAAATCCCACTCACAACTAAAACGGTCGAATGGCTCAAATTAGTCAAGCTAATCAGTTGATCGGTTTCTGCAGAATTCCCAGATGTTCATCACTAATGAATAAATGGCCGAATGATTCATTTGGTCATACCAAATGGTTGACTACTTCATACAGAATTCCAATTTTAATAGATTAACCTTGGTGAATTCTTATAACTATCTATCTTAGATTTTATCATATTATATATCAATCCTTTAATGCATGCATAGTGAAGAATATGAATTCATTTTAATTGTACTATTATATAGAATATAAAAATTGACATTGAACACTTTAAAAGAATACTTAATCTAAATCTTCATTTTGTTTCCTTCTTGAATTTCTTGATCACGAAATTCATTATGGTTGTTGATATGTTCTTTGAATAAACCTTTTCAAACTTATTCTCAACAAGGCATATTACTAGTCCGTTTTTCATTTTATTATCATCATCAAAATATATATAAAAATGAATATTTGATCTAAAAGTGAACATGGTCGTGATACCGAGGCAACCTTGTTAAAAGCAAATTTGAGTAACATTATGAAGCTCAATTATCAAACAATCTAATGTTAAAGGACGAGACTTAAAAAAAATTTAATTTCTTAAAGAAAAAAAGATCATAGTCAATCTGGGTTAAATTGCTAATGTGGCGACCATATGCTTAGGATTGGGATGACCCTATGAAAAAGAAAGTAAAAAAAAAGACGAAGACCAATTTTTAATCAATAAAATGTAGATGATGAAATTAAAAAGAAAAACTAATTATGAAAAAAATCAAATGTTGAAAGATCTTATTGACAATGAAATAAAAATTAAATGAGAATGTGATAACCTCATAAAAAGAAAAATGAAAAAAATTCAAAGCTTAATTTTTAGCAAATAAAATGTTGAAAGACAAAATTAAAGAAATTTTTTAATTAAACAGGGGTCAAAAAAACCTGACACAAGCCAACTTGGGTCAACATGCAAAATATAGGACCTGGTCATGATACCGGGGTAACCCTGTCAAAAGCAAATTAAATAAAATCATGAAACTTAATTATCAAACAACCCAAATTTGAAGGGCGAAACTTTTTTTTAAAAAACTAATTCATAAAAAAACAATGGAAAAAAAAGATCATAGTTAACTCGGGTTAACCTGTTACTATGAGCATAAAATTGAGGTAACCCTATAGAAAGAAAAGTGAAAAAAAAAGCACGAAGACCAATTCCTAATAAATCAAATGTTGAAGGATGAAGTTGAAAAAAAATTAATTTTTAAAAAGGACCTAAAAAAGATCAAAATCAATCAATGTTAACTTTCGAAACTGTGACTCTGGTCACGAGTTTAAGACTAACTTCGAAGAAAAAAAACCTAAAAATAACAAAAGTAAAATTCTCAATCAACAAAATGCTAATGGATTAAATTGAAAAACAAATACAATAAAAAAGGATTCAAAACAAAACAAATAAAAAAAAATTAGGGACCAAACTTGATATAAAAATAAATGAAAACAAAATATTAAGGGTTGAAATAGATAAAAATCAATTAGGAAACGGATAAAAAAAACCAAAAATAACAAAAAGAATGAAGATCAAATTTGATATAAAAATTAAATGAAACCAAATGATGAGGGAAAAAATTAAAGAAAAAATCAATAAAAAAAGATAAAATATAAAATAAATAGCAATAAAAAAAATAAAGATCAAATTAGTTAAAAAATAATGACAAGACACCTTTATATTTTGACAAGGAGAAGAAAAAAATTTATTGGTGCTCAACCGTTATGTTGTTGTGCACGCATGCTTGACCACCGAGAAGACCATGTTGTGACTCTTTCAATGTCGTTACAAAAGACAGTGCTTGGCTATCAAAAAACACCTTAAACGCTGCCCGAAGAGCACACGTGCGTCCCACCCGCTAGTATGTATAATGCATACGCTAATCATTTTTGTTGTTAAAATTATATTTAGTAAAATGTTAAATTATTATTTATTCAACTCGATTATAACTAAAATAATAATAAAAAATATGAAATAACATGGGGATGCAAGTTAGATAATTACTTTATTTTTAAAAATAATTTAATTATTTCACTTTACTCAAAAATATGAAAAGACCAATTTTGTGATTAATTCCATCCGAAAATAACTGATGAAGCATGAAGAAAAAACCCTATTGATTTTTCTTGAGAGAATAAAATGGTATTTATTATGTAACCTACAATGAAATATGTGTTACCATAGAATGAAAAACTGAGTTATTTTTGTTTATGAAGGCCTCCTCACTCCATTTAAAAACAAAAAAATTGTTTAGTTCCATGTACAGTATGAAATAGGTCTCCGCCTTGTTAAAAAAGAAAAGCCCGTGTTGCCTTATCCCTTTCCTAAAGCCCCGACCACTGGAGCAACCCTCCGCACTTGCGGACGCGTAACCAACCGGCGCTAAACCCCTCAAACTAAAACTCTAGAATTCTTGAAAGTGTCACTCACAATCCCATGAAAAAGAAAATCCTCCGTTGAACTTTATCAACTGATAGAATTTATTTCATTTATGTGCTACCTACTAGAGAAGGAACAGTCACAGTCACAGTCACGGTGATGGCTTCTCTATCAGCAATTTGGCTTTATCATGGTGGGTTTCTGCTTCATTATTATTCAAATTCAGTCAAACATATTGTGTTCTTCTTCAATATATGTAGAACTTTGAGAATAATTTTTTGTTTTCTTGGGTTCTTGCGTATAGCAGATAGAGGATTAAGGGGCAGTATTTCTGCTGATAGCTTTGTTAATGGGAAGCCACGTTTCAATCATTTTTTCCAGGTTTAGCTTTTCTTTCTTTTCTTTTGTTTGTTAATGCAAATGTATTGTTAACTGTTTGAACTCTACATTTTGAGTTTCTGGGTTTGATTAACAATAGAAGGAATGTTGATGACATGGGCTGTCGTCTCAAGCTTGAAAATTAGTCTACTGAAAGCGCAGGAACCTTCTTTATTTCTGATTTAAAGAAGGGCCAATAATAAATGTGCTGTTGCTGCTGGATACCTTTTTGCTTCAAAGTTCAGCGAAGAGTCTAAGTTTGCTAATCTTGTAGCAAATATTGAAGCGTTGAGTGAGTTTTCCAAGGAAATGCCTACACCTGAGAGTTGTAGCAAATATAATGCAAATAGCGCTAGTCTTTATTCGATTAATAGACTAACTGTAATATGTTTAGGAGGATTTGTCTAATGTTAGAGTCCAAATCTTCATAGTTTAGAGATGCTTCATTCAATCTCATCTGCCATTTACTGATGGTACATGGAATAATTTCGATTAACAATTGCCATGCAGACGCCATCTATAGGCTCTTTTCCAGCTGGAACTTTGGAAGTTCGTAAGGCTCCGTCACTGCCTTGTATAAAGTGTGAGAAGAAGGATGAGAACGTTGAGCATGTATATGTTGAGCTTCCTCCCTACCATAGCTATATGGACTCAACATCTGGGCAGCTTGAACCGGCATCTGGTGCTCGTGCTAGTATTCCGGACCAGGAGTACTGGCCAGAAGGCACTGCTGATCGAGTTAGGGCTGCCAGGGCTCCTGAACCAACAGGATTGTCTGCAGGATCTCCATCATATGGCAAAAAGCCTGGAAGCAGGAGGAAAAAGTATAAAGCTTCAGTGGCTGCTCCTGAATCTTCTGAAGCAAGCATAGAATTCAGTGATTCAGAGGCACTTGAAAGTTATGAGGAAATGAAAGAGGAACCTAAAGATGACTCATCTGACTATGTAATATATGATACAGAAACTGAGGAAGAAGAAACCGGATATGAGTTAGACAAGAAACTGGGGCGTCCCCATCCCTTTATTGATCCAAAAGTGAAGAAGCCAATCGAGGGAATTCTTCCACAGGAAGAATTATGGTGGAACTGGCGAAAGCCAGAGAATGAACAATGGTCCAGATGGCAAAGGAGGAAGCCTGATGTTGAAACGGTTAGTATGCCATTTATAGAAAAAGTCACGAGTGACTTTAACTAAACTTTTTTTTATGATGATTGCATTTTGTTATGCTAACAAAGCAGTTGCTGTACCTTTGTTCCCAATGGATCTGGACAAACTTGACATGTTGTCCTCCACCCTTCTATTCATTTTAATGTAAAAATGGTGTTGATGCCAGAAAGTATTAGTTTTGAAGCATGCAATTCGATATTATTTGACTAAAATGTGAGAAGTCTTGAAGTAGCATATCAAAACATATTCAGTGACATTGGTTTTTTTAGCTAGCCTTTCTGGCCCCTGTTCGTTCTTGGGTCTTGGAACTCTGTTCTGCATGTTTAATTGTGTTGCGTGAGCTTATATGGTGGAGTAGGTATGCTTAGAGAAACACTCTCCTCCTTGGTTCCTCAATAAGTAAAACGTCTTTTTGGTAAAAAAATGTGTCCTTGGTAGGTTTTACTGTTTGGGGTCTAAAGTGAATAGTCACGGGGTATTTTGTAAGCATGGAAAAATTGAGAGTTCAGCATGTTCCTGTGAAACAGGGTTATTCTACTAATTTTCAGAATTATTTTAAGGCCTAGTCATATTTAGGAAGTTTTTTATCTTAGTCTTTACACAAGCGGCATCATTCAGTTTGCACCATAATTATACTTTAGACAAGCAACATCATTGTCAACTCATCCATTACAGTTCAAACCACACTGCCTTTGTTGTTGCTTGCTCAGACTTCAGATTGAGCAAATTCAATTGCTGCCGAGTGTGTCTTTCTTGTTTTGGTTTCTTCAAGATCGAGTGCTTTGGTTATATTATTTGTAAGATTCTCGCATGTTGTTTGACCTATCGAAGAGGATGTGTTACACCATGAAATATTTAATGACTGGAGATATTTAGAGTGTAAATTTGGACTGGAGTTAGCTTTTGTTCAATTTCAATATGTGAAGCATGCTATTCCAGCTTATTTGCACTTAAAAGTACCCGTGCTTATTAAAAATTGCTTTAAGATGGATATTCGATTCGCATACATGTGTAAGTTACGAGTGTACTATGATAATGTGAGCCTTATTGATACTATCTATCCTCCAAAACAAAAATTCAGATTATCACAACGTGCAGCTAATCAAGTTCCATTGGCTAGGAACACGAAGTCCTCTAGAGTTGGTGAATTATTGGAAACCAAAGTCCAAATTTCACAAACCATTTATTCTGAACTTAGAAAAAAAAACTAGATGAAATCAATGCTAAGCTTGACAGGTTAATAATAGACATTGGGCGTTTTATGATGCTAGAGATAACTTTAGATATTGTAGCATCGCAAGAGGAAAAACTAAAAGAATGGGTAATTGTAGAACAAGTTGATGAATGACATTGAAGAAAACTTGTCAAAGGAAATTGAGATTGTGAAGACACAAGATGGACAAAAAATTTTCTTTAGGCTATGGAGTGCATGCAAGTTCATGGAGTTTTTGCTACTTTGACACTTTCAGAACTCAAGGTTGAATTTTTTCCAAATACAGAGAATCATGGGAATGAAGAAGGACAACAATGGGAATAAATATTTGTTTAGTTAGGAATTTTAATATGGTATGATTATTCTAGATTTTTAGTCTTATTTAGGAGTAATATTTATTATGTAGTAGTTAAATTAGGATTCTAGTTTCCTCCGGGAGTTCAAGACTTGTTAGGTTTTGTTATTTTACTTGGTTTGATGCTTATAATTAAGCACTCATGAATTCAGTATAGGATCATTGAATTATTGATTGAATAAAACGAGCCAGTTTTCTTCAAGATTGTCAGTGGTTATACATCACTTAGCTTAACACAAACCATTCCTAGGACAAAAATCCCGAATCTGTCCTGCATCAATGAAATAATAAACCATGTGATGTATTAATTCAGAAACCCACTCCTTGTTTTTAAGTATCTTTCCATTGACCGCCTCAAACATGGTGCAGGTTTTTCTCAAAGCAATGGCTGAAACTGGGCAGGTGAAGCTTTATGGTAAGGAACCAACATTAACGGAGGTTTCTCTTTACAGAGCTAGAAAACATCTTTACAAGGAAGAACGGTAGAATATTGATCTCTATTTTGAACCTGTCATTTTGTGTTTCTCTATGTAATTCTGTATCTTATTGAGGAAAATGTATTTTTTTTTTAATTTGTTGGCTTATGTCGCTTGCAATTTGTGTAGACTTGAAGCTGAACAAAAGAGACTGGAAAGGATAGGTCCAATGGCATACTACTCGGAATGGGTGAAAGCATGGAAGAGAGACACTTCACAAGAAGCTATTCAGAAGCATTTTGAAGAGACCGGTGAAGATGAAAATGCTCAACTAATTGCAATGTTTTGCCATCAAACAGATAGAGAATTTCGCATAATGATGGGGACTGATGTTCATATTCGTAGAGATCCTTTAGCAATGCGAATGCGAGAGGATCTAATAAAGCAAAGTATCTAATCTAAAGCTGATAAGTTTGTGCTTTATCTATCTTTTAATTTTTATCACAGTAATTTATCTTCTTGATCTAGATGTGAAAATTGTTTGTTTGTGTGTGCACATTTCTCTATGATGTACAGTGAGGGAGGAAAGCAAAAGAAATGCATAGAAAACCTAGAAATCCACCAAGTAATCCTTGAGATCCACAGGAGGCTTTCTTGAACCGAATCAACATGGAAATTAGGATTCTTGAGATCCACAAGGATAAGGAATATGCAAGTTACTCAACTTTAATCCAAGAAATGTCTTTCTCAAACCATAAAAAATTGTACTTGTACAGGCATAGCGAAACCCCAAAAATCAATGCTAAAATAGGAAATAAAACTAAAAAAACTAACATAAAAATAAATTCGAAGCTGGTACTTGAACAATAATAAAAACTAAATTTCTATATATTGGTTATTCAGCACTTTTTTTTTCTCTCCCATCAAGTGACCTTTTCCTTTTCTGATTTTAATTTTAATTTTTCTATCCAAGCAAAAGGTTGAAGAAATGTCCATCCTTAATATTGATGGATTCTTTCTATTTGAAATCAGCTTGTATGCCCTTCAGATTGGCTGCATAATGGACCTACACATTCATGTATGTGCTGTTCTATTATTCGTAATACTTTGCATGTTCTGTTACCTAAATTGATAGTATTACTTGAACTGGGAACACCCACTGCCCACTCCACAGAGTCGTTCATTGACTATTTCTGCTTTTTTTTTTTTTTTTGGAAAAGAACTTTTGCATTCCTGCATTTATCATGACCTTATAAAGCAAGGCTGCTTCTTATCTTCTTTTCCTACCTAAATTATCAGGTTTTATTGTATGTTAATAAAGCAATTTGATGGAAGAAAGGTGAATTACTCCTTTGTTAGGCTATCAATCTTTCTTTGCTGCGCTGTAGCAGTTGATAATTCTATTGGCCTTTGCAGTTTGGGGTGGAGATCCTGTTTACCCAACCATCAACTACATTCAAGATCCAAATGAAATTATTGATTACAGGGGTCCAGATTTTCATGAACCAACACCCAATATGCTGGATTACCTGAAAGAAGTTAGTATTCTAACCAAATTAAATTATTTAATCACGTTATAAATATGTTGGTAGTCAAGCATTGGTCGATGATTTCAATGGCTTTAGTGTATGTTGTGAACTCAAAATTGGTTTATAAGTGTTGTTGAGTCAGTTTTTACTTTTAGAGGCCACAGTACAAAGGTTATGGTTAGTTTAGCTGTGAGATGATTGGATGATATCATCCAATGGATAATTGAATTAAGTTGCTACCATCAAAATTGTTTGTCGTTCCTCTCTAATTTTAGTCTCTTTGTTCCTTTTCTTTCATGAAGACTGCAGCTAATAGACTCATCTAATTTTTTGTATTCCTACTCCTGCATCACTTATTTGGGCATCTTACTCAATTTTTTTAACCCGTGAATGCTTGTTTATAAATGACACTGAGTTTTGGAGTTGGGTTTGCCGACCTAACAGATGAACTTGACCTCAAATCATTTGAGGTTTATGGTTCTACGCGAGATATTTTGAAGCCTGCTAAGCAACAATAAAAATGAATGGAAAGACACTTACAGATATGAATTACGAGTTTAGATTAGGCTTTGTTGTTTGCTTTCATTTTAATTCTATCAAGATTTCCAATTTAAATCAAGGTGGTGTCTACAAGAGGAACAAAACAAGGTTGCATTGTGCATATAGGTGATACCTGTGATTATTACGGCACTGGATGGAGTCCCTCTCACGATGATCTTGGCTTTTTATTCTCAAGTTTGCCGAAGATGTTTAATATTTCTTTTTGATGTATTTAAAATTTAATTTCCATAAAGCAAGTGGAATTATTCTGTGTTTTAGGTGATACCTCTGTGATTATTACGGCAGTTTGTCAAATGCTGACTTTGTTTTCCTAACCTTGATCAGCATGGAAAAATCATATCTAGGAAGGAGCTTGAAAAAATTCTGGCAAAAGAGAAGACGGAACAACTTGAGGTAATTAACAGAGAGCTGGACTTGCTATATTATCTTTTCTGCTAATCATTTTCCTTTTTCCATCATTAAATATTCTTTTCCATGCTTCATTGCTGAATGATGCGATATTTGTAATAATATCACATGATCTTTTTCTCACCCCTCAAATTTTCTATGAACTTGCTGTCTTCTCAGTCTTTAATTTCTATCCAACAAATAAAAACTAAAGTCATGGAAATTAAAATGCTTGCAGGGTTTTCATATATTTATATATTTGAGAAGGAAGGGCCTTATTTAATTTTTTTTCTTATCGTGTTTTGTTCTTTTGATTTATAAGAACTTGCTCAAAATAAAAAACAAACTTTTTTTTTAATTGTCAAACTAGCATTATTTTTGAAAATAACATTTTGTGCAGTGTTTCTATTTGGTTCATTGAACAAATTAACATTATTTTCAAAGAAAAAATAAGAGCCCTCTTGAATTAGAACACACACCTCAAAATGAAGATAATGTTATTTTTCTCAATTTTTAACATGAAGTTAATGATAATTTCTACTTTAGCTATGACATGCTGTTTGTATGATTGTTGTGTTTATATTGTAAAATTATTAGGAAAAACAGGCATTACTAAAAATTTGCTCAGTGTTTCTAATTGATTCATGACAGTGATAGCTACAACCAAACCATAATTTAAAACCCCGAAATCAAATCCGTACTGAAAATGTGGGTAGATTGTTTCACCACAAGCAGCTTGCACTGCTGCACATAAAAAGCAAGGTGTCAACATAAAAACACTCAGCTTCTAATATCAACTTATTGAGGCCAATCAGAAGCTTCTATTGTAACCCTTGTAGATTCCTGAGGAGACTACTAAAAACAAGAACTTTTATTGAACTTTAACAAATTTAAAACAGGAGTTTATTTAGATCAACATATTGAGTTCAAATCACAACTAATGAGGTCATAGTTTTAAGATGGAATAGATTGTGCATGATCAGGAGCTTTTTAAAGAAAAGAGAAAATACGTATAAAATGTTTGGAAAGGTTGATGTCGGACATGATAGTAGAGAGAGTAGAAAGAAGTAGAATTCCCTACAGGAGAGGGAAAAATAGAGAGAAGAAAGAAACCATATAGAAGAGGGTAGATCTGTATAGAAGTGGGCTGAAGGATTGCAAGAAAACCCTGTAGGGGTTCAAATATACAGAAGAAACATAGCTCTGCAATTTTAATTAATCATCAATGTTATCTCCCTCTTCTGTAAAAAAAAAAATGATGTTTATATAGACACTAAAAAACCCTACTATCCTAAACTAAATAGGAAATAAGAATCCTCATAAAATATTATTTTTTAATAATAATAATCAAAACAAAATCGTAAAATTCTACCTGCATAATAATAAAATCTTAAACATATAAAATTACAAACACACAAGTTAAGTTTCTTGTTCCTATACTGCATCAAGTTTATTATACAGTTTTGTATATTTGTTTACAAATTTGTATAATAAATTAATGTTTGTGTAAATAAGGATTGCATGGTTTACAGTTACTTTCTTTTCTTCATTTTCTTTTAAAGAATCAAATCAGATCATAATTAAAATATGTAATTTGGCTTACAAACAAAACCATCTCTCTTAAGGAGTAGACCTAACTGAACTGCCCTAATACAATTTGGTCTAGTTTTGATTGACAGTTTACTCTGAACAATGATAACTCAATAGATTTTTAAACTTTCCATTCTTTGTTAAACCTTATACGGGATAATGTTATTCTATATTATAACTTAGTTTGTTGGGACAAACACTTATCTCTGAGATTGTTTTCTTTTTCTTTTTCTTTATAGCCTTTTTTTTTTAATTTGATTTGTCTTTCTGTTTGTTTTGCTTTCAGCCATCACATCTTTCATGTGTTTCCTGTTATTTTCCACTGTAGTTGTCCTTAGATTTTTCTAGACATGGATAGATGGATGAACCATTTAGTGTTAGTAGTGGTACTTGTCATGACCTGAAAAGCGAGCATTTGACTGGAATGCAAATAGGATGATCCCAAGGTCCACCTTGTCCACGCAAGCCTCCAACCTAACAAAATGTATACCAATAATAGTGTAAAACTTATTGTTCAGTATCAACTTTACATCCTAACTTTAATAAGTGGTCATTACAGAATATTCAAAACAAACTCAAAACTTGACACAGGCATGGAGCTCTACTTAAACTGATTTGCAAGCCTAAATGAAAATATATAAATCAAATGGTTACAAATAAGCATACACGAAGAATGAGCTTTTGGGATACCAACTCAAGCATATGGCAAACTTCTTTTACGCAGATGGAACTCGACTGCTAGTGCATGCTACTACCTGAAAAGTTAATATAGATAAAGGGTGTGTTTTATATTACTGAATAAATGATACAAAATACTCATGGACGAGTACAAGCCATAGCTCAAATATTTGACTGACTCATTTGCAAAATATTCTTAACCTGTAATGCCTAGTTTAAGAGTATTCTTTCATGTTTTACTTGTGTTCTTGTTGGAGCTCCATATATCAGAAAGTCAAATATAGGGAGAGGAAAGTAAACACCTGTGATCAGGACATGAGAGATCTTGTATGCATACACCCTAATCCATGTGAAAAATCAAAACTTGAGCTCAAGTCTTGGAGTGTTGAAGTAGAATAGACTCCTTAAACTTGAATTATGGTTTGATCTTTGAACTGAAGTTTAAACTTGATAGTGCTTTCTCCTCTTTGTTGCTAGGAATCAATCGCAAAGAAAATTTAGATAAGTCTGGACCATGGAGCAATACTTGCAGTTATAATTTTGGTCGTGGTGCTATAAACCATCGCACTAGTTTTGCCTTTTTGGTTTTTGCTCTAGGTTTTTTGCTAGCTCTTTAGGAACTTCATTTCACAGTTCTCATTGTATAGCTTATATACTAGCTGCTTTAATTTTCTGCAAGCAGAACTTGGTAATTTGCTTCTTGTTGAGGCCTCTATTTTGACTTTTCCTTTTTCTGCCTTTTGTTTTCAGCTCTATGTTCTCATTTTTCAGCATGCAGTGCTAACTGCCATGTGTGTTGTATCGACAACTCCACTTGCTCGTTTAGCTTTTCAACCCGAGTTTGGCTAATCTATAGAATGTGCAACCTCTTGATGCTTTTTGGCTGACTGTTTTAGGGTTGAAGTCTGCTCTTTTGACTCTTTTGGTGATTGGTTTTCCATTTGGAAACAGAATTGTTTTCCATGAGTTGCTAGAACATCAACTCACCATACCATCTCTCACAAGCCCTACTTATAAATCAGTTACTATGTTCCTATAATATTTCTAAGCTCTTATACAATTTGATGCATTACAGAATACTAAGTGATTAGATTTGTGTTAGAGGTCAGGTTGTTTTGGGATCCAGTAATTGAATTTCTGATCTGAAAAATATAAAAGCAATCAACAATTAGAAAGAGCTACTATCATCACTCCAGTTAAGAGTTAAGTCAAAGAATTACTTCCAACAGAGAAATATTCACGCTTTCTATGTTTATATCGGTCAAATGCAGGAAATAAACTATTCATTCTATCGATATTCTGAAATATTTCAAGCATAGGTTATATCCATATTTATATGTATGAAATATTCGCAGTCACAATCAGACTTTGACTGCTAATAACCCTATTTTCCTATTTAAAATAGGAAAAACATAAATTGGAAACTCCAGTTTTCCTAATTAGTAGATATATATATATATTTCTACATGTAGCTAGAAAAATATTCATGTTCGGTGGAAAATACTGAAATTACAAGTTTACTATTGTTTACGTGTTCACTCAAAAAAAGTTTCAGTATTCTTTTGGATAACTGCATCTAATTCTTCCCAAGGAAAGAGTACTTGATTTTTGCTGCTTTTAATATTTACTCATCATCATTTAATTCTTGATCAAAAAATCAGATGACAGACATTGATGAAGCTATGGCACGAGCTGTTGACATTGGTGAAAATGATGTGAGTTTCGTGTCCCCTGCTATTTTTACCATCATCTGTTTCATACATCCACATATACCACAAATTTATCATGCTGTACATTTTAATTAAACGTACCTGTTTCATATGTAATGACATCTTTCTGTTCACGCCTGCAATAGGGCGAGGGAGAGGATAGTGAGGTTGATGGAGAAGAAGAGGAAGAGGAGGAAGAAGACGAAAAAATTACTCGAAATTGGAGTGTTTATAAAACTACTCCCCAGGCTCGAAAATCAAAGGTGATGGTGCATCTTTCTAATTATGTCTAATGCCTTGCCTCATCTGATACAGGCACATGCATGCAAACACACAGTGCTGCAGCACCAAAGCTGTTGCTATGATACACATCTCCTGCTGCTTCTGAAGCATTCTTGTGTTGTCTGCTCTAGATTGTTTAAAATGGAAATATTTTCGTACCATTGCCTATTTCATTTGAAGTGGAAAAAAGGCATAACCTTGACAAAATTTGCAAGAATATAGATAGATTTTTTAATTCCTTCATTTTAGTAAAGACTTGTATTCTTTGAAATCCTAGAATTCCACTATATTAGAAGCGAGGATTTTTCCTTTGTCAGGATTTTCGGAATTGAGAAGTTGTGCACCTCTATTATCTTACATGTACATACCAGCTCCTACACTTTTCAAGCCCCTGACAAGAATCTTGTCCTTGATTTCCTTGAACCTGCAGGATAAACCTAAAAAAGAGGGTCCGTTGAGTCTTGAAGAGGCAATTGATGATTCTGAGAACTTAACTGATTTCCTCATGGACTTTGAACAAGACGAGTGATTGTTGCTTGGCCTTCAAAACAACGAAGTTTCTCAGCTCATTTGATTGAAACTGACATGTGGTGAGATAATTGAAATTCAGAATACAGTTAATTGTTAATCGGGGTCTTTCAGCCACTAATATGAGTATCAATTGCAGCTTAAGGTACCATTTTTGTTCTTTTTGAGATGTATGCTGAACTTACTTTTAAGAACTTATGATGAATGTGCATTTTCCCTTAGGTATGGAAAATTTTGATATAAATGGGTACCAATATAATTTACCTTCTCTCTTTCCTGATTAATGTGCATTTGCCCTTAGCTATGGCAAAATTTGACTTTTTTTAGGGAACCATATAAAATTGTGATGCAAGGGCAAGGGATGGTGGCCTAAGTTGGCTTTGGGATTTCCTGGTTTTGTGCTTAAATAAACTGTAAGTGAAAGAAGAGAGGTAAGCAATGAAATGTGTGCTAGACCTCTTTTAGTAGTTGTCCACTAGATAGTAGATCGTGCTATTCTGCAAATCGAGTTAATTTTTTTCTAATATAAAAAAAATATTTAGGCGTTGTTAATATTTTTAAAGAAGCAAGACAAATTTGAGACTTGAATCATTGATTTGATTAACATTAATAAGCTTGGTTAATTTAATAATATGATTAAGAAAAAAGATATGAACAATAAATAAAACAAAAAAAAATAAACATGGCAATAATTAGTTGCTAATATCATACTCATAAAAAAAAAAAACCCTTGTTAGAGATTTATTGTCGTTTCATCATGAACATTGCCCTACCAATAAAACGAGATCACCAAGAAAATTCTAAAGTCACTGCAAAAGGTTGCCTGATATATCGAATGAGGTTATGCACGTCGTTGGAGCAATGACCCAGAAAATAAACCAAATAAAATATCATAAAGTGAACATTTCATATTTATATTTAATTAATTAATTTAGCTTAATTTTATTTAATTAAAAAATAAAATTTCTTTTAAAAAAATTAAATTTAACAAAGAATGATAAATAAAAAGGTCTGAAATAACCCAGGTCATTTTAGAAATTAGTGAAAACTTCTACAGAAAATAAAATAAAATAAAATAATGAAGTCCAATCTCTATTTAAATAAACGTTGAAGGAAGAAACTGAAAAATATAAGTTTAAAAAAAGAAAAAAAAAGCAAATTCAGACAAATCTCTTAAACCTTGGTTTATCTCTTAAATTCACAACCCGTGAAATTCTAAACTAGCACTCAATCAAAAAGCTCAATTCTCAATTAATTTAATGTTGAAAGATAAAATTGAAAAAAAATTATCAATTTAAAAAATTTACCAAAATAAAAAAATAGTAATAAAAAAAATAAGGAAAAAATCTCATAGGAAAAAAAATGAAGGGGGATGAAATAGTAAAAAAATTAATTTTAAAAATATCTCAAATAAAATAAATAATAATTAAAAAGAATGAGAATTAAATCTGACATGAAAAGATTGGAGGATAAAATTGAGAAAAAAAATCTAACTTTATAAATTATTTAAAATAAAATATATAGTAATCACAATAACAAGAACTAAATCTTAATGGAAAACAAATTAAATGGTTGCTTTAAAAATTTGGAAGGTCAAACACGAAAATCAAAGATAAAAAAAAAAACAAGACAAGATAATCAGTGCTAAACCAAAGGTTAATAAGCCATGTGTGTCCACCTAGGAATGGAGGGACTACCAAGACAATTACAACACCATTGTGGAAGATGAGACATCTTACTCGCCTCTCAAAGCACACACTATCTAGTTTTATTTTTAAATGATATTTTATATTTATTAAAATACTAAATTACATTTTAATCAAATTGATTATTACTAAGAAACTAGAGTGAAAATATGAAAAGTATCTAGACACTAGTTAAATAATTTTTTCTTTGAATGATAATTTAATTATTTTATTGTGCTTTGAAAAGTTATAATATAAAAAAACTCATGGACATCAGTTAAATTATTTTTGTTTTTAAAGGTAATTTAATCGTTTTATTATACTTTAAGAACGTGGAAAAACTGAGCTGTCCCAATCAATCTGAAATGATAAATGGATTTTATGAAAAGACTGAATTACTTTCAATAACTAATTCAAAGATTTTCTCTTGAAAGAGAAAATTCATCGTTTCACTATTTTAATTCATAGTGAATTGAAAGAAACTAGCAACAATTAATTTTATTTTTTTTATATTTCAATCATAAAATCTCTTTCCCCCCTCCCATGTGTTAAGTCCCTTTATATTGAAAAAGTTCAATTTGGTTCTTAAAGTTTTTGAAGAAGTTCAATTAGTCCTTAAAGTTTTTGATTTGTATATTTTTTGTACCTATAGTTTTAGATGTTTATGTTATGGTCCCTAAAATTTTTTATTTTTACATTTTTGGTCCTTATAGTTTTAGATGCTTAGAATTTGATTTTAAAACTTTGTTTTTCTCATATTTAAATCTCTAAATGTTAAGCGGGAGAGAGAAAATTACCAGCACAAAAAAAAGAAAGATTTAGTCACATTCTACCTATAAAAAGATATGTTTTCATTAAAATAAAATAAAAATAAGTAGAATGAATAAGAAAAAAAAGGATTTTTGATTAAAAAATAAATTTTTTGTCCATGAATTTAAATTATTAGAATTCCTGTGAATATTTATTTTAATTATCTTAAGTTTTTATTCAAACAATCATGTTAATAAAAAAAATATTTCATCAAAATAAAAAAAAGATATATAAATAAAAAATAAGGATTTTGACCAAAGATATATAAAATGTTTCATGAATTTAAATGCTTTGATATTTATTTTGATTGTTGTAGAGTTAATAAAAAAATCACTTTTAAAATGATCTTATTGTCTTCACTGTTTTTTTTGTTTCATAATTTATTTTACTTATACTATTGTTAACTAGTAGGGCTTTATATGGCTTACACTTATAAAATATTTGTCTATGCATTTATCTGGAAAATCAACTTCATGTTTTATTTATTTTTAGATTTATTGTATTAAGTGAAAGACTTTATGATACACATGGAATAGCTAGTAGTATCTTATTAGTTACTTTCATTATAGTTTTTAAATTTGACCAGGTGATCTACATGTAGAAACAACCAAGTCAAGAATAGAAAGAGTTGACCTATATCAACCTAAAAGCACGTAATCTAAAAGTAAAGTGTATTAAATATCTTTTATGAAAGAACATCACATATCAAAGCCACTGAATGCAATAAGGGTGAGTAAAAAAACCAAAAAATCAAGAAAATCAGAAAAAAATTAAAAAAACCGAACCGTGAAAAAAACCGATTAAAATTTTGAAAAAACCAGCTGGTTCGGTTCAATTTCGGTTTTATAAGCCTAAAACCGAAAAAACTCGACCGAACCCGAACCGAAAAAAACCGAGCCTAACCGAGAAAAAACCAAGTCAAACCGAAAAAACCGATCCGAATCAGTTCGAACCGGTTTTTGTCCTAAAAAACTGAACCGAACCAAAACCGGTTGGTTTTCTTTTTAAAAAAATATTTCGGTTTAGTTATTTTTTTTTTTAAAAAAAACCGAACCGAACCGAAAATTATCACCCCTAAAATACAATATTATATTTATGGTTCAAAGAAGTTTGAAGAGGAAACAACATGTTTCAAGTTTTGAAGAGTCCATCTCCAAAAGAAAGAGGCACTAGATGGTGATGGTGGCTTTGAAATGTCCTATTTCAGGCATATTTAGATCTAAGAAAATGACTGAGTGGTGGAAGGAGTAGAACATGAATATGCTTTTCTAAAATAGTTGTCGGAAAGAATGATGACTCAATGATTGAAAAAAGCTTCCTTTTAAAATAGCTTATGGCTTTTTTAAAAAAAAAAAATTAATGAAATTTTTTTTATCTCATTTATATTTAAAATTATGTTATTAAAAAAATAAGGTTTGGTTAGGTCACCCAAATTTGTTGGTCAATCTGACATGTCATTTGGGTCTAAATCGTGGGCATTTGTTAATGGACCTTCGAGGGCCCAAACTTGACTAATATCAAGTGGTAAGTGAGGCATTGATGATTCCTTTATGCTTGTTTTAGCCAATTTCGTAACTTCCAATATCAGAATCTAAGGTTTTCGTAATTTGTTGTATCCCATGAAGGAACGCAGTAGCTACAAAATGAGCTAAGGTTGTGTTTGTTCAATAATTAAAAACTGGTTTTTAATGCTAAATGTACCTCATGAAGTCATCTTTAAAGAATCTATTTCCTTAGTTTATATTAGATGACTGTGAAAAATGCCTCTTTAAAAGAGTTGAAGAAGAAGGAGACCTGTCTGGATTGAAGCGTAGGTCGATTAAAAAACTATTATTGATCATTAAATAAAATAAAAAAATGGGTGTTTAGTAAAAGTTTAGAAAATATGTACAATGGGGGACCCTTTTAAATTTAAATCAATGGTCAAATTAAATATAATATAAATGATATAGAATACACACATTTAGACCCAATTTGATAATTTGTCTGTGCTATGCTGTGGAACGGGCTGATATTTTATTGAATATAAAAAATTTATCTACATATTATTAACATGTTTTTAGTAGGAAAAAATAAACAATGTTTTCCAATCCATTGACAGCATAGAATAATGTTTCCAATCAACCCAATATTAAAGGATGAAATTAAAAAAATTAATTAAAAAAAAACAAAAAAAACATCCGAGTCAACTCGAGCTAATCGAATAAATCCGTGACCCGAGTCATGAGATAAGGATAACCTCGTAGAAAACAAACCAAAATAAAATATGTAGTTTAATTTTCAATTAACCTAATATTGAATGATGAGATTTTTAAAAAAATGATAGAAAGAAACCCTAGGTAATCAGGCTAACTTGCGACCTAAATTGTGAGACTATGATAACCCCATAGAAAATAAATAATTTATTTAATTAAATCCAATTCTCAATTAATCTAATGTTGAAGATTGAAATTGAAAAAAAAATATTCAATTAAAAAAAGGACTCAGAAAAACCCGAGTTAACTTGGCTAACTCGCAAAACTCGTGATCTCGGTCATGAGACCATGATAACTCTATAGAAAGAAGATAAAAAAATATGATGCTCAATTTCCAATCAACCCAATGTTGAAAGATGAAATTGAAAAAAAAATTAATTAAAAAATATGATTGAAATAAACCGTGAAGTTCAATTCATAATAATTATGGTTTTTTTTTAACCATTTTTTACTTAACAATATGATAATCCATTTAATAATATGATAAAAAAGAGTAGATGATTATAAAACTTAGCACCAACTCAATGTTAGGATATTTTCTTGAAATCATGATAACCCGGTATAACAAAAACCAAAATAAATAACAAAATTTAATTTACAATAAATTCAATATTAAAATATATAAAAAAAAAACAAAAATTTTTAATTGTTGCAATGAACAATAACATGTGAGGAAGGGAAATAGTAATGTTCTCTCCTCAATTAGTTTGTGCTAAGTTGTTGCTCGAATTATTTTTTTTTTAAATAACAAAAAATATATAGGTCATAGATAATTATTTGATATTTTTATTAAATATAATATAATAAGTTAATTTTAAAATCTTATAATTTAATTTTTTAATTTAAAATTAAATTATTTAAAAATTAATTTAACATGATTTAATTAACTCCGCCTATCAGCAAGAAAGACGGACACTTCAGTATATGGGAAATTAAACCCACCGAAGCACTTTATTTGATGTAATCTCTCCTTATTACAAGGCAACCTCTGGAAGAGTGCCACTTCAGTAAAAAGATGGACCAAATTACAGGTTGGACTGCAAAGACGGACACCTCAGCTACAGAAAGTACTTTTGGTCTTTGAAAGTGAAATTTTCTTACGTGACGAGATTTGAGAATTATGGCGCTTTTTCACTTTTTGGTCATAGTGCCGTCCACAGCACTCTGCTTGTTTCCATGAAAGTAAGGTTTTTTTTATAAAAAAATGTATTTTTCATGAAAAGTTAATTGCTTAAAATGAATTATTTTTTAATATTAGCTAATATTATAAATAAATATTTTCAGTGTTTGAGTATTTCATGAAAAATAAGTTGATAAATCCAGAAATTATGATTCAAAATTATCGACATGCCTATTCGTCCTTTTATATATATATATATATATATATATATATATATATATATATATATAAAATTCAAAATTCACACTTCAGACGTTGTTGAATGTTTCACAAGAAACCAGGAATCAAATTTCAACTCCCATTATGATTCATTTGGAGCCACCCTCGCTAGATGTTCTTCCACCAACAATCATTGAAGAACTCCAGATTTTCAAGAATCTCATCCAAAGCTTCTCCATGGTAGCATTCCATGGATTTGTGCATGAGATTATGATCTTAATATCTTTATATTATGAAATATATTTTGGTAGAATCTTCCTTCAACTCCTTATAAAAATCCAATGACCCGAATGCAGATTTAAGACCCGAATACGAGAAGCCTTGGTCCCATCAAATCATCTTCAAAGTAAAGCAATTCAAAAAAGGAACCATCAAAGAATAATAATACACTTACTTTAGATGATGACTAGTCTTACTTTTTATTTTTATAAAAAATATTATAAAAATTTAAAATATAAAAAATAATATATTTTTTAATATTAATACTAATTTTTTTTAAAAAAATTATTAATTATTTTATTAATAATATTAAATATAATAAAAATAATAATATTTATAACACAAATCATAATATTTTTAATATTCATACTATTAATTATAATAAAAATAATAATATTAATAACACAAATAATACTATTTTTTATACGAATATTTATAATTATAATAAAAATCATAATATTTATCACAAATAATTATATTAAGAATTCCAAGGGTAATTATAACACAAATAATAATATTTTTTATATTAATACTTTGAGTTATACTAAAAATAATAATATTTATAACACAAATAATAATATTTTTGATACGAACACTTTGAGTTATAAGAGAAATAATAATATTTGTAACACACATTATTATATTAAGAAAACCGAAGAATATTTATAACACAAATTATTTGGGTTCTGGCGAGGACCCAAGCGAATTGGATCCCAAGGCAGGACCCATTAGACTTGGGTCCTACGCAGGACACATTACCATTAGGACCTGCGTTGGACCAATTGCATTGGGTCCATCGCAGGACCTGGTCGTGTCCAGACCGAACGTGGGGTTGGGCGTGGACGCGTCCATGGCCAACATGGAGTTGGACGCGGTCGCATCCAGACCTAACGTGAGGTTGGGCGTGGATGCGTCTAGGCCCAACATAAAGGTGGACCTGGACACGTCCACACCCAACCAGATTATTAGGCTCGGGGCGTGTCCGGACCCAAGTTGGGTGGTCTTTTGGCCGTGGACGGACCCAAGTTGGTTAGGGCGTTGTTCGGACTCAGGGGGTTAGGTTGATGCCCGTTCCCATGGGGGTGGGGTCCTTAACAGCGCCAAACAAGCCTGGGGTTTGGGTCCGTGGCCGAACCCAAAGGGGTTGGGTCCATGCTGAACCTAAACGGGGTGAGGGCATGGGTCTGTCATTGCCCAGACCCAAGGGGTGATGGGCGCTGCCTGTGCGCCTTAGACACGCCTACCCCAGTGCCACGTGTGCGCTTGGGTGTGCCCTGCGCACAGCCAGGGCAGCCTTAGCAACATGTGTCACCATGTGGGGCGCATGACCTAAGCAAATTAAGTCCTGACGAAGGTCCATTACCATTAGGTCCTGACGTAGGACCATTTGAAGGGTAAAAGTATAAATTATTGTTCTTATTATTATTATTGTCATTAATACATTTGAAATAAAATATTATTACAAAAAAAAAACTATATAGTTGATTTGAAGGATAAAATTATTATTATTATTAATTGTGCCATTAATATTATCATTTTTATTATAATTGAAGGTATTAATATTAAAAATACTATTATTTGTGTTATAAATATTACTATTTCTATTATAGTTCAAAGCATTAATATAAAAAATATTATTATTTGTTGAATATTATTATTTGCGGTACAAATATTTTTATTTTTATTATAATTGAAAGTAATAATATTTATATTATTTGTGGTACAAAGATTATTATTTTTATTATCATTGAAAGTATTAATACTAAAAATACTATTATTTATGGTATAAATATTATTATTTGCGGTACAAATATTTTTTTATTCTTATAATGAAAGAAAAAATATTAAAAATAGTATTATTGGTGTTTTGAATATTATGATTTTTATTATAATTCAAATGGTCTAACCCAGCGCATAGGCAGGGTAGCCCAAACACTAGGTCTCGCAACGTGGCGCGCGGGTCTAGCCCACGCAAGCGCAGGCAACCCAAGCGCCAGTGTCCCCACGTGGGGGCGTGGGCCTAACTCACGTCCAGGGCAAGGGCAAGCCAGCCCTAGCACCATGTGGCGCTCGGGTCTGACCCAACGCAAGGGCAGGTCAGTCCAAGCGTTAAGTGTCCTCACGTGGGGGCGCAGGCCTGGCTGACACCCAGGGCAGCCCCACCAAAACTTGAAGTGATCCTTTTCTTCTCAACCATCCATTCAATGCCAAATGCATCCCATTGAAAAGACAACCCCTCCCCTCCCCCGCTACCCTTGCAAGTCTTTGTTGTAAGGGATGAGTTGCCATTACACTACTCCAATCTACAGTTATTTGAGTCTAGGTAAATAGTAAGAGGAGCGCTGAGCCCTTTTAGTATATTGTATAATTTGAAGAAAAAATAAAAATTATTCTAAAACTCTGTAATACTTAGACATTGATTTCATGACTGCATAGTATTTAAACAACAGTTTTATGGCTTTACCATCATTTGTCTAGAAAAGAATCCTCCCTCATCAAAGAAAAAGAGGAAAATTAAGAGAGATATTTCCATTCTCTACTTTCTCTAAGATTAGGGATCACCTTGAACATGCATGCGGACTTCTGGTTTTAGATAAATTTTATGACAATCAAGTTCTTAAAGAGTTTTTTTTTTTAACATAAGAACCCTCCATTCTTGTATAATTCATAGAATGTATTTTTAGAATATATTTTTTATTTAATAATATGATAATAAAATAGATATTCATAAAAAAGATAATGAAAAGATTATGGAATAAATAAAAAAATTAAAAAAAATCATGTATTGATATTTTTATTCACTTATATAAAAACAAAATATAAGAATAGTAAATTTTACAAATTTATATAAAACATTTGCATTAAGAAAATGAAAAATAGATATTTTATTCTTATTCAATATTAATGAGAAAATTATTTTAAATTTTTTGCATATTAGGCTAATACATAATTATTAATAAAGCAATCATTAATATCATTATAAGAAAGCCATTATCTTCTTAAACACAATGATATAATTGGATAATACCTTGTATATTATTTTAATAAATTGATTTAAAGAGTTTTTTTTGTCAAAAAAAGAGAAAAGAAATAAAGGGATATGTTAGAAAAAGCCAGCCCAAGAAACAAAATTCTAGGCGTAAATGAGTTTGGAAGGCTTAGCCTATGTGTCTGACTTTGTTTTTAACACGTGACGACACTGTCAAATTGGCTGAATGATCCCTTTACATGAGAGTCCTGTCCCTTAAATAGGAAGGAATCCTGATTTACATCAATCCTGATTTACATCACATTCCTATAATTTAGGCCTAAATTATAGGAAGATACTTATCCTATAATTACACTCCTATTTCAGCTGTATTTCTATCAATAATAACTACTGCCTATGCTAACATCCCCCCTCAAATTGATGCTGGATGATTAATAAGCATCAATTTGCCAACCAAAAACTGATGTCGTTGTCGAGTCATGGATTTGGTGAACACGTCAGCAATCTGGAGATCGGTGGAGATATGTGGAAGAGAAATAACATAAGCATCAACAGCTTCGCGGATAGAGTGACAATCCACTTCAATATGTTTGGTGCGCTCATGGAAGACGAGATTCGTAGCAATCTGAATAGCACTCGTGTTGTCTGCATGGAGGAGAGTAGGAGTAGTCTGGTGAAACCCCATCTCGACAAGCAGGCCACAAAGCCAAACAATTTCTGAGCAGGCAGTGGACATGGCGCGATATTCAGATTCGGTCGAGGATTTGGAGACTCGATCTTGTTTCTTACTTTTCCAAGAAATCAAGGAATCACCAAGAAACATACACCAACCTGTAACAGAGCGTCTGGTATCAGGACAACCAGCCCAATCAGCATCACTGTATGCAACAAGACTAATAGGAGATCCAGCTGGGTAGAATAGACCACGGTTAGAAGAACCAAGTAGATATCGAATGATGCGACGGACTGCTGCTAAGTGTAGATGACGAGGAGATTGCATAAATTGACTAACTTGCTGAACTGCAAAGGAGATATCAGGTCGAGTACTAGTAAGATAATTCAAGCTGCCAACAAGTTGTCGATACAAAGATGGATTAGGAAGAAAATCCCCATCATCACTTTGAAACTTAACATTCACCTCCAAAGGAGTATCCAGTGGAGAAGAAGTTTGAAGACCGGCCAAAGCAATCAAATCATGAGTGTATTTCTGTTGGTGCACATAAATACCAGAAGGGGAAGAATGAACCTCCAAACCCAAGAAGTAAGTGAGAGAACCAAGGTCCTTCATATGAAAGGAATCCCGAAGATGTTGCTGAAGTCTGCTAATGAATGTCGAATCAGTGCCTGTAATGACAATGTCATCGACATAAACAAGTAGGAAAACATACCCAGTAGATGTTGTGCAAAGAAATAATGAAGAATCATATTTGCTTTGCACAAAAGAGAAGCGAAGCAAGGTAGTGCGAAACTTGTCAAACCATGCTCGGGGAGCTTGTTTCAAACCATACAAGGACCGCTTCAATTTACAAACAACTGATTTAGAAGATGAAACCAAACCCGGTGGAGGTGCCATATAAATGTCCTCTTTGAGATCACCATGAAGAAACACATTTTTGACGTCCATTTGATGAAGTGGCCAACCCTGTGAAGCAGCAATGACAATAATAGTGCGTACAGTAGTCATTTTGGCTACGGGGGCAAAAGTCTCTTCATAATCCACCCCATATTCTTGTCGATTCCCCAGAGCAACCGACCGAGCTTTATAGCGGTCTAGAGTGCAATCAAAGCGAAGCTTTATGGAATATACCCATTTACACCCAATGAGTTTAACCGATAGAGGACATGAAACAAGATCCCATGTATGATTATCCTGAAGCGCACAAAGTTCTTCCTGCATGACGGTTTGCCAACACTCATGCTGGACAGCCTGTGAGTAACATGATGGAACAATAATATTGGATAGAGTAGCAGAGAAACCAAACCTATCAGGAGGATAAGAAACCCTCGTAGAACGATGAAGCACAGGCTGCAGAGGGGAAGGTACCGAAGCAGTCTCAGTAGCAGTATCAGATGGTGGGTTAGTCTCTGGAAGAGCCAAAATTGGGCACCGTCTTTCATACATAATTCCAGGTTTAAACCGCTCAAATGACGACACGTCCTCAAAATGAGGAAGAATAGGAGCATGCAATGAAGATGCAGCAGGAGTAGCAATAGGGAAAAAATATTGATTTTCAAAGAAGACCACATTTCGAGAGACACGAAATTTGCTACACTTAGATCATAACAAACAAAACCTTTATGAGAAATACTATAACCTAGAAAAGCACATTTAGCAGACTGAGCAGAAAGTTTGTGGCGTTCATTAGAAGGCAAATGAACAAAACATACACAACCAAAAGTATGCAAATCAGAGTAGCCAGGAGCCTCATGATATAGACGATAATAAGGGGAGTCGAAATTTAACACCTGGGAGGGCAGACGGTTGATTAAATAAACAGCAGTAGACAATGCTTCAACCCAGAATTTAGAGGGAACAGACGAGTCAAGCAATAAGGTTCTAGTGACATCCAACAAATGTCGATTCTTACGCTCAGCAACCCCATTTTGTTGAGGTGTATATGGACAAGAACGATGTGAAATAATGCCCTTTTGTAGTAACAAATCATGAAAGTCACGTGACATATATTCCCCACCCGAATCAGATCTTAATACCTTAATACCAGTAGAAAATTAGGTTTCAACATAGGCAAGAAATGTCTTAAAGACGGAAAGAACCTCAGATTTGGAACATAGAAAGTATACCCAAGTAAACCTACTATAATCATCAATAAAAGTTACAAAGTACTTGAAATGAGCATGAGAAAGTATCGGTGAAGGTCCCCAAACATCACTATGAATAATATCAAAACATTTTGTGGCACGACTACCATGAGAAGGAAAAGGAAGAGTTTTACTCTTACCTAACTTACATGTTGAACAATCAATCAAAGCATCGAAAGAAGAAAATTTATCTTTATTTCCCAACAAACTAGAATTCAACAATCGCGATAAAACAACAGAATTTGGATGGCCTAAACGTTTATGCCAGACTTCACTTTTATTTAGAACATTCGAGCATGCAAAAGAAAGACAACTAGGAATGGAAAAATGCAGCGGAAATAAGCGTCCAACTTTAGGCCCCTTCGCGATTACTTTCCCCGACACCTGATCCTGCACAAGACAACCATTACGAGAAAAATGCACATCACAGTTATCATCCACCAGTTGACCAACTGAAATAAGGCTAGTAGACAGTTCCGGTGATACAAAAATATTCGTGAAGGTGGGATCAATATCTCCAATTTTAGTGATGGGTATATGACCACCATTAGCAACCTGAATCTGTGATGAACCATGATACTCTCGCACATTCTTAAGCATACTAGATGAGTTGGTCATATGATTTGAAGCAGCAGAATCAGCAAGCCAAAGTTGTGAATTGGAAGTATTACCTTGTAGCCCTAGGGCCGAGAGGGCTGTAATGATCATTTGTTGCACCATTTCTGGAGTAAGAGAACTGGTAGCGACTGTCACAGATGAGCTTTCAGATACCACCGCTGGAAAGGCTTGTATTTTCCGGTTTTGAGGACGAGTGGGACACTCCTTGATAATATGCCCTTGCTGTTTGCAATAATTGCAGAACTTCTTTCTACAATTGTTAGCAATGTGGCCATATTCCTTGCAGCTATAACACTGAACATTGCCCATATTCCGGCCTCTACCTTTTCCCTGGGCAGCAAAGGCAACTGCAGCTGGGTTGTCTTGCTTTAGAGTACTTTGTGTAAGGATTCGCTGTTCTTCCCGCAGTAATTCCCCAAAACAAACATCCAAGGAAGGCAAGGGAGCTCGGTTCATCAAATTCGAGCGAGTAATCTCAAATTCAGATCTTAATTTCATGAGAAATTGATCATGCTTGCTCTGCTCATGCACCTTTTGAATAACCGAGAGGGATTCTGCTAGAATCTGGGCATAAATGATATCAGTATATTCTGCCCATAGGTTCTGAAAACCAGAATAATACTCCTGAATAGAAAGATTGCTTTGAGAGTAATTAGAGATGTCGTTTTCTAATTGAAAACGTCTAGCATTATTATCTTGATAGTAAACCTTCTTCAGATATTCCCACATGGTTCTTGCTGTTTTGTATGGCCTCAGATTAAGAATAATGAGGGGGTCAACTGACCCTAGTATCCAGGACATTACCCGAGCGTCCTTGACCTTCCATAAAGACAGTTTTGTAGCATCAGTAGGGGCTGGATTACTCCCATCCACATGATCCCACAATTCTTTTCCTGTGACAAATACTTGAAACTGAAATTCCCAAGCAGAATAATTCTTCCCAGTAAATCGGACACCAAACAGATCAGAATTGTTTGACATCTTTGTAGTGATACACAAAAAATCACAGAACAAGAAGAATACAAACCTCAGCTGACAACCGAGAACCAAACCAAAAGAACCAAGAAACTGAGAGTCCTCTGTATCTAGGACTGATTGCAAAGAGCCAGGAGACTAAGAGTCCTATGTATCTAGGACTGATCCAGAAAAATCCAGAAACCGAGAACAACAAGAAAGAACCTGATTTTGGAATACAAATTCAAAGGTATAGCTCTGATACCATGTCAAATTGGCTGAATGATCCCTTTACATGAGAGTCTTGTCCCTTAAATAGGAAGGAATCCTGATTTACATCACATTCCTATAATTTAGGCCTAAATTATAGGAAGATACTTATCCTATAATTACACTCCTATTTCAGCTGTATTTCTATCAATAACAACTATTGCCTATGCGAACAGACACAAGTCTAGGCATACAACGTATTGTCTTCTAAATGAAGTTCTAGCCACCTCTAGTAATTGAAAAATCAAGGTATAAGTTTTTTCTATCAAAACAATTTAAATTTCACCTTTTTTCACTTAAAAATACCTCCAAGAACTTTTATAAAACCATTTCCTACCCCAAAGTATAATCAATCTAAAACAAAAATCTATCCAAATCAAAAACAACTTTACGGGTCTCGATCTATTTTTCTTACAACATGTTCAAAGAACAACACTACCTTCATTGAACTATCTAACCAAGAAAAATCAATTGACACCAAAATCAAATTTTTTTATGACTGAAATATGACCAACCAAACACTTTCTCTCTTATCTCTCTTTATTCAACGACCTTTTCCCCTCTAAAATTTTAATGATTGAAACGTAAAACAAATGAAGTTTAGGATTGAAATGTAAAAGCCTTAATGATATTGAAACTAAATTTTTTTTATGATTTTAGTTTTTTAATGGATTAGAATCAACCATCAAAATTTGATAGGAAGAAACTCAAGATGTTATTAAGCTTGAGGTTTGTAAAAATCCTAAAATTTCTATTAGTTGGGATCTACAAGGATTCACTCATGAAAGTAAATGGACCAACCTATTATTGATAGCCAATAATCAATTATTCAAAGTTGATGCTTGAAGAATTTCAAGGTAGTTTTGGTGTTGTCAATAAAAATGTATTGCTAACAAAGAACATCCTAGTTGTTATTAATGAAAATAATGTTATGCTGGATTTTGAATTCAATACTCGATTAAGAAATCTATGCCTGCCACATGTAGTAAAGAATGAGAAAGACTTGGGTTGGCCAATAAGGAAAAGCATTATCTTTAGTGTTGCACATAACTTGGAGTATATGTATAATCATGTTGATAATAGGTATTATATTTCTAATGAAAAGGTTGAGCATGTAAAGGGTTGGTAAATTTTGATTAGACATCTATAAGATTAAAGCGAGAGAAGTTTGAACTCGAAGACGAGTTCTCTCTAATTTAGAGAGACTAATGCAAGAGATTTTTTCCTAATGCACAACATTATGTTAATAGACATACATTTTAATTTGATTGTTGAATCAGGTTAACATTTTGCTAGGAAATTCTAGAGGCCTTATTTCCTATAAGGTTAAAATCTTATAACCATCTAAGGTCAGAAAGACATTCAAATAAGGCTCATAAGTTATTGTTCAGATTTTACCATATTTTTCAAGTTGATTTATAACTATTTTTCCTTTTTGGTTTAGATCATTTTTTTTCAGCTTTACTTAGGATTTTTTTTTCTTGTGTAATAAACTACCTAGTATAGCATAGCCACACCCCCTATACCTTCTCTCTCTCTCTCTCTCTCTCTCTCTCTCTCTCTCTCTCTCTCTCTCCATTATCTCTAGTCTCTACTCTCTACTGACTGAATTTGATTGATGTTTAAAAGACTTCCTTGTTATAAAACCTCAAAAAACATGAACTAAGAAATTTAAAAAGAAAGAAAAAGAAAGATGTTGTTTCAAGTAGGAGGACAGGGGACACATCTCATCTTCTTCGAGATGGCTACCGCTAAATAATTTCTCACATATCTACATCTCTTGTTTTATGTATAAGTGTTTGCCAACTTAATTTTTCGAGTTTTTAAGGATATGAAACTTATGTTTTTATGACCCACTTGAGAATTTCATTTGGTTCTCTTAATTCTCTCATTTTTATTTGAATTTAGAAAATTCATGTGTTCAAACCACAAGCTGTACAATGCATGCCTATGGCTAGATAGTAAATATGGCTACCAATTTGGTCTTTAACCTGGAAGTGGTGGGTGAAGTTGGTTCCCAGGAGGATTAGGCAATTAGTCTCAAGAACTCTATCTAACTTGAGTTCTTTCTTTGTTGGATGTCGCTACATGTTAAAAGGAAGAGCTTATTAAAGTTATTGAAGACATTGATGAAAATATTGTTATTACTAATGGAGTTGATATTGGGTCCATTTAATTAATATTTTATTATTATAGACCCTGGGTTTTTAGTAGTGTTTATTGAATCTTGAAACTTGACAAGCAGAAATATGTTTTCATTGCTTCATCTAGGGTTAATTACCTTTCCTTTCATTTAGAGATTCAAATGGAACAATTTAGGCAGATATGGGAAATGTTGGGAAGTTTGAAGGCTCTAATGGTATTGGATCTCCAGACTTCAATAAAAAAAAACCAACCTAGGCCAAACTAAACAATTCGGTTGGAACCAATTTTTTATTTTGTTTGGGTTAATTTTTTTATAAACTAAAAAATCTGATTCGGTTGGATTTCAGAATTTTTGGCATAAACCATACCAAACCAAACTGTGAACACATCTAGCTTTATTAAAATTGACATTAATTAGAACTATTAAGACTGATAAATATTATGTTCTTTTTTTATAAAAAAAAACCAGTTGTTCTTATAAATTAAAGTATGAGGGATAATTGAAACTAATATGTAGGCGATTATTAGATGACATGTGCACTAAAGTAACATGTATGAGGATTCCATATGGAGATATTATGTGTTTTGATCATGACTACACGTTATTGAGAAATGGGTAAATATTGGGTACAATATAAACTATATGAAAAAAGGTATTTGAGTGATCAATAGATGATTCATCATCTTAGGTGAATTATGAAAAATATTTCATATGTTCTCGAATAATATTGATTGTGAAATATTTGTTCATGGTGGAATGAGATTTGAAAATGATTTCAAATCTTATTCAAAGAACCAATGACTAAAGTACTGAGAAGAAATATGATTTGACAAAACAGACACACTTCATACTCAAATATCTAAATCAGAACATTCATCATCATGGGATAACAATTACACCAATAAACATCACTGAAAGGTTAAGTAAAATCATATATAACTTTTCTAATATTTGAAGTATTAGGACTATGGTAAATGTTGTTTCGATTAGGATTATGATTTATATTTAAACCAATATTTTAGGAATTATTGGTAAGAAATTAAACTAGGGTGATTTATCAAGTGAGACTTAAAAGCAAATATGTTTTTAAAATGAAGGATAAAAATGTAATTAGTACAATGAATTTACAATTTTAGAACTAGAAAAATTAAGTAGGGACTTGATTGCAAGAATTTCTAAAACCATATATATATATATATTCAAGAATTAATAGAGTTATCATATTTTTCCTATAAGTAGAATAATATATTGATTAAAGAGACACACCTAAAAACACATAAAAGAAATAATTATCAATTCAAATCATAACAATCATTATCTTCTAGGAGACTTTTGATTTGGTGATTTATGTGGATTACTATTAGAGGCAAAATAATTGGATGATTTATGATAACCCAGCCTTAAATAGCTAAACAAACCCTAGAAACTAAATTTGATATAATAGGTAATCTTCGATAAAACCCTAAACAACCCTACGTTGTTTGACAAGATATTTGGGACTCTTGAAAAAAATTAAAATTATTGTTATTGCTATTTTTATATGTTACGGGAAAACCAACGAATTGATGCTAACAAATTGACTACACCAAACTTTTTAAACCAGTACCAAAATGTAAGAATTGTTCTTAAGCAAAAAAGAAGTTTATATGTTATTTAAAATTTCATTCCTTTTGTACTTGATGATATTGATGATGAAATAAAAAATGAATATCAATGTCATATTGATGATAATGAACAAGTTACATGTGTGATGTTAGCTAAACTTCAAAGGTAACATGATAATATAGATGGCGATAATATAGATGGCAATACTTATGCATCTTAAAAAGTTGTTTGATGTGGCTAATAAGATTAAAAGATATGTGACCTTTTAGAAATTATTGTACTTCATGATTATAGAAGGTTTCTCTATGAACACCCACATTCTAAAAATGTTTGGTTATATTAAAAAAATTGGGCTAATTGAGCTTTATCATAAACCTGAGTTAATATTGATTTGGTTTTGTAGTCCTTACTTTAAAGCTTTTTTAGTTCATTATAAACTATCACATGAATAAGTTGGATGGTTTGTTACAATAATTGCTTAATATGCTTAAAATTGATGAAAGGGCCTTTAAGAAGGAAAAATATTTTGTTCCCGTACTCTAGTCTTCTAAAAAGCATAAGAAGAAGAATAAGAAAAATAAGGGTTTTGTCTTTATAGCATAGAAGCCTATTAGGAGCATACAAAAATACAATGGTGTTTGTCATCATTATGGAAAAAAATCCACTCGAGGAGAAACTACAAAGAGTATCTTACAGCTTTGAAAGCTAATAAGCTAACTGAAGCTTTTACTTTATGAGTGTTTATAATTGAAAATTATCTTTCTACTTCACATGATAGTTCTTGTATATTAGATATCCAATATGATTTTCAAATTTGTAAAAATATGTAGGAACTAAAGTAAATTAGAATATTGCATAAAGGTGAAATGGGCATATGAGTTGGCAAATTGACACGACCAAAAGATTGATGTCTTCTCCCAAGTGCAGGAGTGTCGAAGTAATAAATAACCCGGCAAGACCGGGGTCGAACCATAGAGAGGTTAATTGTATAAATTATAATTAATAAAATAACAACAACCACAACAATAATAACAACAATAATAACAACAATAATAGTAACAATAATAGTAATAGTAATAATAATAATACTCAGTACGTGGCGTTGTTATACCTGAGAATGATCTAAAAGATCGGGTCACAGGTTTCCAGCCTATATACTGAGTTTATGAAAAGATCAAAGAGATATATTATATAATATAAACAGATTTCTGATGCGAATGAACAAGGCAAGACCAACAATGTCAGGATCCTTGATCAAACACAGAGCATACTTAACGTACATAAAATATAACAAGAATGTAAATAATAATAATAATAATAATAATAATAATAATAATAATAATACTAGTAGTAGTAGTAGTAGTAGTAGTAGTACTAATAATAATAAAGAAGAAGAGGAAGAAATTAATGAGAACTTTGAGATGGAAGATTAATATAAAGATTAAACAATGATAAAAACAAATGTCAAGGTTAGAGGATCCACCAATGGTATTTCAAACAAGTATAGTATAAACTCTTATTACTCAATTTGGAAACCACACACAAGGGAGGTTCCAATCGGATGATTTGTCATTAATAGCTCATTATAAATTATTAACATGATCATATTAATTATCTTATTTACATAACACCAAACTTTTAAATATTGTCAGGAATTCATGATGTTAACTGATGTTAACAACAAATCAAGTTCCTTTCATGGCCAGGTGTAGGTAATACCATACGGTTGGGCTATAAGAGTACCAAACATTTGTTGTACCAAGTGTTATACTACACAAATTTAGATTAACCATTTAACAAGCAATGTATTAAGAATTAGTAAGATAAAAAGATAAGACATGTTAATATTGAACATTAAGGTCCATGCTGAGTTTACACTATACTTGTTTTTATACCATTAGTGTAACCTTTTCACCTTGACATAATAAACTTAGCTAAACATAATGAAGAAGAGAAACATAAATAAACAAAACAAGAACATAAATAAGATACAAGTTAACTAAGGAAAGGAAAGGAAATGAAAAGCATAAATAAGAAATTAATGAAAGCAAAACTTAACAATTACAAAAAATATAAAGAGAGAAATAAAGAGCATGAACTTGATCTGAACAACCAAGCCCCTAAATACATGGCAAATGCCTCCTTTTATAGGCCAAAATTTAGAATTATTGATTTGATGACTAATTGTTGAGTGGGTGGCCAACTTTTGACTTTGTGAAAATCCTTATCTTCTTGTCTGAATAAAACGAAAATGCTAGCATCAGAACTGGGTCCACTTGAAAACATGAAAGTTGTAGGAAATTGACTCAGCTTTCCAGGAAAAAAAAATGGAGGTGATTTGGACTTCTAGAACTCCAGATATGGGCCAAACACTGAACAGTATTCCAGTTTGGACTGCACCAACATCTCTTTTCTAAGTTTGGTCCTCTCTTTGTCCTTTCAATTTCCATACTTGAACTCATCAATCAATCCTTTGATTTATGTTATAGGCCTGTATTTAAGATGAACATTTACCATATATTAAGGCATTTTATAGTATTAGACTTGTTATTATAAAACATGCTTTAGTTAAGGAGTTATTGATACTTTAAGTGCAAAAATGATGATATAAAACCTTGATAAATATGCACTTTTAAGTACTAATCACAAATAGAGCAAGAATTGTTGTATTAACTATAGAAACTTATTATTTAAGTTTGCTTAGTGGACTAATACTAGAACTTCATAATTGTTATATTGTTTCTTTTATAATAATGATATTTATTATGGATATGGTATTTATACGAATAGTTTGTATATATTTTATTTAAATATGCCTATATTTAATATAAATAGTAAGAAAAATAAATTAGATAATCAATATCCATAATATTTATAAAGTTATAGATGAAACCATATAAATTAAACAAGAATTTTTAAGTATCATAAATAAGGATATTTTGGTAATTATAATTATGAATTATACAAAACTTGTGAAGCTTATTTATTGAGTAAGATGACCAAAACACCTTTTACTAAAAAGAGTAAATTATCTAATGAATTGTTAGGTGTAAAATACACATATGTATAAATAGGTTAATGGCAATTTGCACTATAGGTTGATAAACGTCTCCTTACATTTACTAATGACCATTTTAGATATGATTATTTATACTTAATGAACTATAAGTTTGAATAATTGGAAAGGTTTAAATAATTAAAAAAATAAAGTTTAAAAACAAACTAGAAAGAGTAATAAAATATTTTAATCAGATAAAGATGGATAATACTTTAGCCAAGAATTCAAGATTATCTAAAAGTGAATGAGATTTTATCATAATAGACACCTCTCAGAACACCATAATATAATGATGTTTATAAAAAGATAAATCATATTATATTGGATATGGTATAGTCCATGATGAATTATACAAATCTTTTGTATTTTTTCTAAGGCTATGCTCTACAAACTGTCACTTCTCTTTTAAATAGAATTCAAATAAAATCTATTAATAAGATTATATATCAGATATGGTAGGAGACCAAACTTATTATACTTAAGGATTTAGAGATGTGATGCTTATATAAAGTGTATAGTATTTGAAAAGTTGAGAGTTAAATCAAATAAATTGTTGGGTATTATTTCTACTTTCTCATTGAACAAATAAAGTTTATCTTAAGAGATACTATCTTCTAGAAAAAAAATATTTTTGAAAGGAGAAGTGACAAGAAAATAGAACTTGAAGATGTTCAAAAACCACAAAATGATATCCAAATAGAACTTGAACCTGAAGTTATAACATTGAATGTTTAACCTAAAGTTTAAGAAACACAATAATTTTATATATATGACATGACATATACTAATGAGATATAAACTTCTCGTGAAAATTGAAAATGATGAGTTACTCATACTTGATGAGTCTGCCAACTAAATGAGAGTAATATTTAATATTTATTCTACAAAATGGCTTAGGTCATGAAATTTGAAATGGATTTTATGTACATTTACTAGGTATGGAGCTTGATTAATCCACTTGAAGAGATAAAAACATTGGATTGAAAGACTGACATGAATAACAATGTACAAATATACAAGGTTATACTAGTTATATAAAATTACAGATAAAGACAAGGAGTTAACTTTGATGAAAATTTATTGCTGGTATCTATGCTAAAATCCATAAGCATTATAGCAGTGTCATTGGACTCATCCAAGCACGTCAACTTTGAAATCTCTTGACATAACTCCTTGCTTAACCCAAATTTCAAATTAAACCTTGTGAGATTTGACTCGATGTGATCCGGTCGACTTCGTGGGTTCAAAGATAACTCGAAGAACCGGTGAAAACTCAGTTTGACTTAATAAATTCAAGATAACATTATGTTTCTAAAATATTGAGATGAAGACATCTTAGATCGACCCGACTTAACTTTGACTAACCACCCAAACCTACGACCTGAATCATGGACCCGACTGAGTTTGATAACTTCATCTTCTTTAAAATAATTTTTTATTTACTTATATGATAAAAAAGCAGATGTTTGCACAAAAGCAACCGAATAACATTTTAAAAAATAATCATGATGGGATGCACTAAAAAACATTTTCTAATATTATAAAAAGATTGTTATAATCTCATCTGAACTTAAACTAAATATTGAATGGAATTTAGTAAAATACTATGTACAACATATACTTAATTAATATAAGAATTAAATAAAATAATATATTTAAATTGAAGGGAAAATAAAAATTTTTCAAGTTAAAAACAGGTTAGTTGCATGTGTCTGGGTAGCTTAGCATGTTTGGCCCATCATAAATCAGCCTAGACACTTTAACCTGTTAGGCTAAGCCTACGAGATAATGCTTTATTATTATTATTAAATGGTTGGATAACACATCTTATGCCTAATATGAAAAAAATACAACAAATAACACGTCATCTAGATACGTAGTTTTCAACCACAATTTAGGTTAAACCGAATAGTGCTAACTCTCAATCTCCTTTATCACCACTATCTTGTTACTTGTTTAACCATCATTGTCACCACTAGTTTATTTCCATTGCTACCATCACCACTTTCTTGTCATTACTACAATATCCATCATAACCCTACCATTACCACCAAGATTATATTTGCTACTATTAACACAACCATTATTATCATAAAACAACTATAAATACCATTGATAACAACACCATCACTATCATTGCAAATATCACCACCATCTCCATTATAACCACCACCGCCACCTCGTACTCTATCATACCATTACCACTCTATTGCCACCATCAAATAGCAAACCACCATCATAATCACTATCATAACCACTAATGGTAACACCATCATAACATCACCACCACCACCATTATCACTAATAAAAACACCATCTCCACTATCTTATTATTATTTTTTAAGAAAAGTATTTTTTTAACTTAACCAAACAATGAAAAATAATATCATTTAAAAAAATATTTTTGAAGAAAAAACACACTTTGAGGTTCGAATAACTAATCCCTTTAATTTTTTTTATTCTACATGATCTATTGTGTCCTTTTGATTTTCTCTCTCAACCTCTATAATTACTTTTTCTTGCCACAAGGCCATTGTCCTAATCTTGGTGTCTATTAAAGTTATTTGTTGTTATCGTTATTTGTGTTATTATTGACTAGTGATGTTATGAGAGAGAAAGAAACAGTGGGAAAAGAAAGCGAAGTCATGTTATGAGAGAGAAAGAAACAAAAGGAAAAGAAAGCAAAGTCACAATGTCTTGGTTTCTTTTCTATATTAGAAATTGAATTCCATATTTAATTTATGATATGTTTTTTACTTTTTTAGTGTTATTTATTATGTTTCATTTATGATTTTCTTATATATATTTTTTAATTTGAATATAAATAATAATATTAAGAAAAAAAAAACATAAAATTACAAAACAAAACCTAAAAAAGCAACTCTTTATGTTCTAGAGGCGAACCAATGTTCCAATTAAACATGATACATGCCTTAAAGTATATGAAGTTTAAGTTTGACAATACATGATTAAGCTTATAGATGATGGGGTGGATGGCATTTCTTACATAAATTTAAAAGACTAAGATATCTTCTTGTTTTATCACAAACTTTAATAGAACTACTAGATGTTAATCCAGGCTATGTTGCAGGGTCAAACTATTATTTTTTTTTTATAAAAAATAATATTCAAAATAAGATTAAAATTCCTTTTTTTTTAAAGCAACCCCATAAAAAAAGTCAAACCAACCCGGGTCAACCCGCCAAATTTGCAGCTTAGGTCATGAGATCAGGATAACCTATTAGAAACGAAAATGAAGAAAACTACAAAGCCCATTGTTGAAAAAAAACCAATATCGATTGATGAAATCAGAGAAAAAAAAATAAGTAAATAATAATAATAATAAAAGATATCAAGCCACATTAACTTTCAAAACCCATTAATCCAAGTCATTAGACCGGAAGCACCCAACTTGAAAAACCACGAAACTCAATTCTCAACCAATAAAATATTGAATGATGAGATTGAAAGAAAAATACACAAAAAAATCCAAAACAAAAAAAATTCCAATTAAAAGAATGAGGATCAACATTGAAATAAAAAATAAATTAGAGGAGAACTAAATGTTTTTTATTGAAGGGTGAAATTGAACTAATCAAATGTTAAAGGATTGAATTAGAAATAAAAAGGTACACAAAGGAATCCAAAATAAGAATTAACAATTAAAAGAATGCAGATCAACATGGAAATAAAAAATAAATTAGAGAACAACTAAATCTTTCTGATTAAATAGTGAAATTAAAAATAAAAATCAATTTAACAAATGGACAATTCAAAGTATAAGGATTATAATTAAAAAAAAAGACGACAACTATAAAATTTTAATTGAAAAGATAAATCAATTTAACAAAATGATAAAAAAAAAAGAACCAAATTGAAAAGAAAAGGCATATAGAAAAATGAGATTGAATGACAAAATTGGAAACAAATTAAAATCTTAGCCAAGAACAAAAATTAAAAATTAAAAGAATAGGAATTGGATTTTAAATATCAATAAATAAGGAGCAACTCTAAAATTGTGCATAACTAACGTGAATTTCAAGATAAGGAGAGCAAAAGAGAAAAGAAAGAAAGAAAGTGTTACCGGTATTAAACTACCGCATCAGCGCTGCCACTAACTGCTTCAATAAGAAAAGGACAAAATAATGCTTTTAACAATACAATAAAAAAGAGTTTTTGGTTGTTGAGAGTCTTGTGTATCGTTTCAATCCACAATATACTGCAGGGGTGAGCAAAAAAACCTAGAAAATCGATTAAACCGAGAAAAAAATAACCAAAAAAACTGAATCATAAAAAAACCCGATTGAACTGATTATTTTTTTTTTAAAATAATTTTAGTTTCTGTTTCAGTTTAAGAATCCTGAAACCGACCAAACCCTAACGAAACCGAATCGGTTCAGTTAAGGGGGTACTATAAATACTAAAAATAAAATGCTTTTTAATTCTTAACCCTAGCATTTAGCAATACTCGTCTGCGTCCAGTCACCTCCTCTCAACCCTCACAATTCACACTTCACAGATCTCATTCTCAAATCTCAATCTCAATCTCAGAATCTCTCACACTCTCAGCTTGATCAAAAATAATTTCCCCATCGTATAACAAAATCAAATTAATCAATCTTCATCTCCATTCTCCTAACTCTTGTTGTCTGCTAGTAGACCTTCACTCTTTGTCTTCAGATCTAACAAACCAGCCATATCCCTCTCCTAGTCTCCCACACAGACATGACACACATATGCTCTATGATCTGTGTATTTGTTAAAGTGGTATATTTTTACAAAAAATCATAGTTTAAGCTTAGAGTGGTATTTTGATTGATTTGGGATTATGGGAATATGCTTAAATTTAAATTTAACGTATGGATGATTTTTTTGATGCAGTTGCTACTGATGAAAGACCTTATGGCTGTGATTTCACAGATTTTGTTCCTAGAGACTTCACTTCCAAGAATTTAAGCTTTACATTGAATTGCCACATGTGTCTTAGGGCTTTCTCTACAAAAATAGTGTTAATAAATATTTTAAATTACAAATTATTGGACTCTTCATTCTTTCTCGCGACCAACTAGGTATAATCTATTTATGTAGCTGGGTTTCCTCCCAAAACACTTCTATGCAGTCCTGTTTATATCTTATAGAACTTGAATAATTAGTTGAAATTTGGAAAGGATATACCACTTTTTTCCTTGTAGAATATATATATAACATCAAGATGATTATAAACATGAATTATCATCATTATACTGTAAACAGATTTATTACTATTAGTTTCTTTGAATTCTAGTACATTTATTTTGTGATTTATTAATTAAAGCGCTTCTAATCGTCTAACATGTCTAATTTTTTTATTTTATAGAATTTGGTGGAAAGTTACATCTAAAAATGGATGATAATTAGTTCAAAAGTCAGTTTGATGGTAAAATACTACCTTTTATTTTTACACATTCTAATTTATTTTATCATGTTATAATTTTAGATCTTAAACTTCAGGTATTGATGTCAATGGTATTAAGGAATCAAAGTGCAATGTTATTGTCATCTTGATGTGCACAATGAAGATTTATATTTTTTGCATGAAGTGTTTTATTTTTTGTGACAAGGTTATTTGTTTTTGTTTTTTAAGCTCTTTTGAAGGCAATGCTTTGTAATTTAGATTTTAACTTGGTGTGTTTGTTATTTAAACTATGATGCAGAAGGAGTCTAAAACACAAATATTAGAAAGACTTGCAGCATATTGAACACAATAATGGCACTAATAATTTAATATAGATGAATACTTAGTGACAAAAAAATTAAATATATTATAGAATCTTGTAACAAAATAAGATAATATTAACATCAATTACAAGCCCATCAGAAAGCCCAAACAAAAAATACAGGTTTTTTTTGGTTTTTTTGTTAAAAAACCAAACCGAACCGAATCGAAATCGGTCAATTTGAACTAGTTTCAGATTACAATTTAAAAAAATATAAATTTTAGTTTGGTTAGTTTTTTTAATTTAATTGAACCGAACTGAAAATATGAGTCTTGTGCTACAAGATTTTTTTGATATTTTTTAATTTTATTAATAAAAAAATCTGACTGCTGAAAAAACCCAATTTGTTATACAACAAAAGTAATCATAGCCATTGAGTCCAACAAAACTTCCATTAAAACCTAAAACATCTATTTCGGATACATTGTTTTAATAGATCAAAATCTTTTTTTTTTCTTTTTCTCTAATCCACCGTCCATGTCCTCCATTACACGCATAAGGGTATAAAATTAGACACCTAAACAATCAACTAAATGATTTTAACAAAACCACTCGTTGGTTAATTATCATATATTATAATTTTACATACATTTAATCAACTTTAATTATGAAAAAAATATAATTATAATTTTTTTAAATTGCTGCTATAAAAACTATTGTAATATTAAATATAATAATTGTCATGAAAACTATTGCAGTACCAAATACATATTAAACAAAAAGAATATAAAAGTTATGGAGTTCCAGCCAAAAAAAATAAAACAAAGAAATTATATGCAACTCTTCTCGTATATTTTTATTTATTTATTTGGGTAGTTTTATATTTTTTTAAATGATAAAATTAGTCATGTTCGGGATTTGTGATTATCCCTCCCAACAAATATGTTTTTTAAAAATTAAATTTATATTCTTATTTTTACAGGGGTATAATAATACCTTAACTATTACATCAATAATGTATTATTCCTCGGATATGTTTAGAAATATAGTATTTCTAAAATTTTATTTTATTTTTATTTTTTTAATGATGTATTAATGGTAGAAGTAAATTTTGAAAATTAAAAAAAAATTTAATATATTTAAAATTACTTTAAAAAAACTACAGGAAACACTCTACTCTCAGACACCCTTTTCATCTCTCAGTTTTCTAATAAGAGCGTGTTGGCAGTGTAGTAGTGGTTGCTTTTTAAATAGCTTTTCGTGCCGAAATACATGTTAATAATATTTTTTTATTTTTTAAAAATTATTTTTGACATTAATATATCAAAACGATTCAAAAAATATAAACTGCATTTAATTTTAATAAAAAAAATAAATTTAAAATTTACTAAAACACAAGTTAAACCGCAGAACTAAACGCTCTAAGAAATCTGACACACTCCCTCTGTTTACCCCCCTCTCTTTCTTTTCTGTGTTCAGGGAGGACTCAGGAGGAGGAACCTTGGCTCGGCTAGCCTTTCTTCTCATGCTAGTATAAAAAAGACAGCTAAAAGATGGTGGCGGTTAGATGTCCTCTTCATTGATTGAGCCCCCATTAAAAAAGAAAAGAGAAAAGAGAAAAACAAAGAAAGGGGTAAAAGCAGAAGCATCAGCAGCAAGCAACACAACCACGTACTATAATATCCATCGTTACTGGGAAAAATAAACTCTCCCCATAAATCTTCCGTTTCTTCTCCTCTGTTAACATGTTGTGAATATAGGTAGCATACAAGTGCTTGAAGCAGTATGGTGTGGTAGCTATGAAAATGTTGCGCACTCGGTTTTTAGTCCATAGTTAATGCTATTTGGGGTGTGAAAAGATCTGGGTTTTCTCAGAGAACTCAAAATTTAGTGACATTCTACTAAGATCTAGCTTAAATGAGCCGCACAAGTGAGTGCTTTTGTCGGCTGGTTAAAGCTTATTTGAAAAGCGGATGAGGCTGAAATCGATCGTGTTTTGTAGCAAAACCGGTTTCGGTTGAGGATTTAGAAACTGGGTCCGTTTCTTTGCTTTTCTTGGCTTCCAGATGAACTTGTCTTAGATGGTTTAATAGTTTAGTCATTCTTTTTTGGGTAAGAGGGAAGGTAAAAAGGTGAAGAACAGGAAGAAGAAGGCATGATAGTGTCATTGTGTGAAGGGAAGAAATTAGTGAAGATTGTTTGGGTTGTGGGTCTAAACTTGTTGCGATTGTGTTATTAAATCTCTCCCCCTCTCTCAGTCTTAATGAGGCACTCTTCAGCTGGTTTTAATCCACAAACCCACGAAGGTCTGTGTATTTAATTATTATTGCCTCTATTCTTTTTTTCACTTCTTTTTTGCTTCAGCTATAATTTTGGTGGCTGAGTAAATGAGATCTTGGAAAATCATATCATGCTTGGTCGATATAATCCACACTTAAACTTTGATTAAGTTCTTCAATTTTTTTTCTTCTTTAATTCTGAATTTTGTAGTCCTATGTTCAGAGACCTTACTGTGTATCCAAGTTTTGAACCTTTTCCAATGTTTTTTTTTTTTAATTTCCCTCAATTTTCTCAGGGATCAAGCAGAGTGTTAATATAGTTCACCTTGCTGAATTTACTTCGTTTGGCTTTTTATTTTTTTCAAAAATAATTGCCCTGGTTTGGGGTTTGGGAGAAGTGATTTTCATTTAGTTTCTGTTTCAAAGCCCTTGTTCAGCATTCTTAACTACTTCAAGCTAATTGGTGGCCATATTTTTTAAAAAAAGTTTTCTTCGCAAAAATTGCAGTTTTTCATGTAATTTTATCACATTACTTTGGGGATTTTGCAGTGGAAAAGCGGGTGCTGAATTCTGAACTATGGCACGCATGTGCGGGTCCTCTTGTTTCTCTACCTGCTGTTGGAAGCCGCGCTGTTTATTTCCCACAAGGTCACAGTGAGCAGGTTAGCAGAACTCCGATTTTAGCCTGCTCACATTCACCTGTGGATCAGATCCCTTTATTGTTAATGAATAATTATGTGTTTGGTAGAACGAGTATCTGAATACAGCCTACAAAGGCTGTCTCTTCCTTGCAGGTAGTTGTAATTTTAGAGTAATTCAGTTTGATCATTAACATCTAATGTGTAACTTACTAGTATGACATAATATAAATAATCAACAATGTGTACGAGACAATCTCTGATCATTGTGGTGCTAATTAAGCTGATCAAGCTGCTCACCGATTCTCTTAAACATACACTGTATTTATTAGTGCATATTGAAAATTGAAGTTGTGCTTGTATGCAAAAGTGTGTATCTGATTTTTCCTCGTTGTCACACTCCATATTGACTTATGACTGTCAACAACTCTATGTGCTTCATTTCATTTATATTGCAATGGCCTTTTATGTAGGTTGCCGCATCAACGAACAAGGAAGTAAATGCCCAGATTCCAAGCTACCCAAGCTTGCCCGCACAACTTATCTGTCAGCTTCACAATGTGACCATGCATGTAAGACTTGCTTTGCTTTGTTAGCTTCTGGTTCTGAATATTCCTTTCGTTCTTGAAGGCACATATTATTTCTCAATTTCAGGCAGATGTTGAGACGGATGAAGTTTATGCACAAATGACCTTGCAGCCACTAAGTCCAGTATGCCTTTTTGTTTTTTTGGCCTTTTTCATTAGTTGTTCTTATGGATTACTCTATATGAGTAGCATTACATGCCGACAATGACCTTGTTCTGCAGCAAGAGCAAAAGGATGCCTACCTTCCAGCAGATATGGGCACCCCTAGCAAACAGCCAACCAATTATTTCTGTAAGACTTTGACTGCCAGTGACACAAGTACTCACGGAGGATTCTCTGTCCCTCGGCGGGCAGCCGAGAAAGTCTTCCCACCATTGGTAAATATTCAATCTAACTATGGAAGGTGTCCATCAATTTTTCAGTTCTCCAACTCTGATGAAATCCTGACCCGTTGGTAAATATTCAATCTAACTATGAAATGCAACCATCAATTTCCATCTACTGTTTACTTGCAGGATTTTTCTCAGCATCCTCCAGCTCAAGAGTTGATTGCTAGGGATTTGCATGATAATGAATGGAAATTCAGACACATATTTCGCGGTTAGTTTTTTTTTTGTTTTTAACTCTGATTTTGTCAATTGAGCACCATATTCATTCTTTATGTCAGTCTAAGTGCATCCAGTGGAGCCTCCTCTTCATTTAGTTTTTTGAATTGATTGGGTTGAACTCGATATGTGATGAACAGGTCAATAAACTATTGTGTATCTGACGATAAAAGTACTAAAACTAAGCAGTATTGTTTTTATGAATTATTGTCTTTCAAACTCATTATTTGTTTAGAGTTACAACTTATTAACCAACTGACTAATCTATATTCCTGTTTTCCTTGACTCAATTTTTAGGTCTTTTGTTTGTTATGTCATTTGCCTGCTCTATGTCTACATTATTCTCTGTAAAACTTGCTTTTTGCATGAACTGATGGTGTAAACTATATTTTTAGAGCTTTTAGATTCAAATTCTCAAAGAACCATTCTAAATTGTCATAATTAATTGTTTTTTGAAATTTTGTATCTTATTGGAATGATTCTAGTTGCTTACAACGAATGATAGAAGATGATTCTATTCTTTTTGGAGAATTTAAGCCAAACAAAAAGTTACTCTTGAATTACAGGTTCCACTCTTAACAAATTTTGACTTCTCTTTAATCAGGCCAGCCGAAAAGACACCTTCTTACAACTGGGTGGAGTGTGTTTGTGAGTGCTAAAAGACTTGTTGCTGGGGATTCAGTGCTTTTTATCTGGTATGCTGTTGGTTAGCTCCACTGTATTGATACTTTTAATTTACTTTATATTGTGTGTTTTTAGTTTTATATAGTCTAATGAACTTGGGGACACCAGGGCTGGAATCTCATCCTGATCATCTTAACTACATAGTTTGCGCACTCTCTTGGAATTCCAGTGAATGCACATGACACTATGTTTAGATTAGGAGCATAATGCACTGGCAATCTGGTAAAACATCTGTGGTCACAAGAGTCCCCACTGTATGTTATATGTAGTGCATGATGTGGATTTTTTAAGAACATCCTCGCTCTTTAAATTGTATGTATATGGTTTTCTATAAACCATGCATCTTGTTAGTGTTTCAATTGGAGCCTGTTTCTGTTCATCAGGAATGAAAAGAATCAGCTACTACTTGGCATTAGGCGCGCTACTCGACCGCAAACAGTGATGCCTTCATCAGTCTTATCAAGCGATAGCATGCACCTGGGCCTTCTTGCTGCTGCAGCTCATGCAGCTGCAACAAATAGCCGTTTTACCATATTTTACAATCCAAGGTATGATTGTGCTTGTGAAAGTGACATTTTAAATTACTTATTTGCCCTCTAAATTTTTGTCACCTCTTATTCAGGGCTAGTCCATCAGAGTTCGTCATACCACTGGCCAAATATCTTAAAGCTGTTTATTATACTCGTGTGTCTGTTGGCATGCGCTTTAGGATGATGTTTGAAACAGAAGAATCAAGTGTCCGTCGGTACGCCCTGAACTTTTATTCACGTTCACATATGATAATTATGATTCTTCCGTGATTGAGTTTTATCTTCTTGACATTTTGTTGACAACTGGAATGAGAAAAATCCTCCTTTCTTATTAGCCAAGGGTGACAGTTGATCAATGACAAGACAAATGTTTGCCTGGTATTTCATTAGATGGTTTGTTGTCACATTCAATTGATTAGAGTGAGAAGACATGATTTGTCCCACCTCACTTTTCTGCACTTGTACTGCTACCTAATGCCAGCGTAGGCTCTGTAATTTCTAGCTTACTTCTCTTGTTGTTTTGTTTCCTTCTTAGTGCTAAATATTCTTTCCAAAAAGCATTTTAATTTTTTTCAATGAAGACATCTGACAGTTGTTCATTATCCAGCTACATGGGTACAATAACTGGCATAAGTGACTTGGATGTTGTTAGGTGGCCAAATTCACAATGGCGTTCAGTCAAGGTATGCCAAGAACAATCAGCGACGCTGATATTATTTATTTTTGAATAAATTTAATGCTTGGTACGCGTAGAATTTTGCCTTTGCCAAATCACCTTTCAAATATTGCTTGCTATAATGTCCAAAACTGTATCTTAATAACAATAGAGGATGTGCATGCAGGTTGGCTGGGATGAGTCTACAGATGGGGAGAGGCAGCCAAGAGTTTCTCTTTGGGAGATTGAACCACTAACCACTTTCCCTACATATCCATCTCCATTTCCCCTAAGGCTCAAGCGGCCATGGCCGCCAGGACTACCCTCTTTCCATGGTAAGCTTGTCTACACCATTTTGAGGGGTTGATGGATGCTACTATCTTACAAGCTCTCATTTTAAAGTACTTCCATGATTTTCCTTTCCTTGTTGTTCTTTTAACCTATCACCTTACTTTGCCGGGTTTAGGCATCAAGGATGATGATCTAGGAAAGAACTCGTCCCTTATGTGGCTACAAGGAGATGGAGACTGTGGATATCAATCTTTGAACTTGCAGGGAACTGGAGTTTCACCATGGGTGCAGCCAAGAGTTGATGCTTCAATGCTAGGTTTGCAAAATGATGTCTACCAAACTATGGCTACTGCTGCCTTTCAGGAAATGAGGACTCTAGATCCTTCCAAATCATCAGCTGCATCCTTTTTGCAATTCCAGCAACACCAGAATCTCCCAACCAGGAGTGCTGCTTTAATGCAGCCACGTATGTTGCAGCAGTCTCCTCCTCAACAGACCTTTCTTCAAGGTGTTCAAGAGAATAAACGTCAGTCTCAGACTCCATCCCAGTCACACCTTATTCAGCAACAACTGCTGCATCATCACTTACTTGACAGTCCACAGCAGCAGCAGCCATTTCTGCAACAACAGCAACTGGCTGACCAACAGATCCCAAATGGTGTCTCCGCAATATCTCAATTTGCTTCAGCCTCTCAATCCCTGACACCACCATTGCAAGCTATTTCACTATGCCAGCAGCACAGCTATTCTGACTCAAATGGGAACCCTGTGACGAGCCCTGCTGTTTCTTCCCTGCAAAGTCTTTTGGACTCTTTTCCCCCGAATGAATCATCTCATTTGCTAAGTTGGCCTAGAATAAATCCCTTGGTAACTTCATCAGGCTGGCCCTCAAAGCGAGCTGCTGTTGAATCTCTTACTTCCTCTGGAGCTCCTCAATGCATGGTGACCCAAGTGGAGCAGCTGGGGCCACTTCACACAAGCATCACTCCTAGTTCTGTTTCTTTGCCACCCTTTCCTGGAAGAGAATGTTCTATAGACCGGGATGGTGGCACTGATCAACAAAACCATCTTCTTTTCGGTGTCAACATAGAGCCATCATCTCTTCTACTGCAGAATGGAATGTCAAGTCTCAGGGGAGTTGGAAGTGATAGTGATTCCACAACTATACCTTTCTCTTCTAATTACATGAGTACTGCAGGCACCAATTTCTCGCTTAATCCAGCAATGACATCTTCAAGTTGCATTGATGATTCATGTTTCCTGCAATCCACAGAAAATGTGAGCCAAGGAAATCCACCAACCAGAACCTTTGTTAAGGTAACTTTGCATATTGCAATTTGAATTAATGTTTGTTTCCGGATGCATTGTTGTGGGATTTATGGAATGCTTGTACATTTAGCATTCAAATTTTTAGTGTGTTAGTAGACTCAATTATTTCTCCATTATGAATGTATCATCTAGAAACCTCAAGAAAATATTGTCATGGATGTTAACAATGTAATTGTTTACAGGTTTACAAGTCAGGGTCCCTTTGTAGGTCACTGGATATCACCAAATTCAGCAGCTACAATGAGTTGCGTGGTGAGCTTTCTCGCATGTATGGCCTTGAAGGCCAACTGGAGGACCCCCTGAGATCAGGCTGGCAGCTTGTATTCGTCGACCGGGAGAATGATGTTCTTCTCCTTGGTGATGGCCCCTGGCCGTGAGTTTCTCACTTTTACTTTTGGCAAATTGGTCTGACACAATTTTCTTTGTTAATCTAAAGCTCAACTTAACTAAAATCATTGAACGCATTTGATCTATATAATATTTATATTTGTTATTGTAAAATTAAAGCATTTGATCTATAATCTTTGATGTGATATTGTAAAATATCTTAAGAAAAAGATGTAACAAGAAGAAAATGCCTTGTATAGATGTGCACGAACTTTGAAAGGCTAGATTCAGTATATAACATTCATGAAATTGATACATATGCATGCTGAACGTCTTTCATCTGGGAATTTCTATCTATTGTGTTCCAGTCTCCATCAGCCAAATTCCTGATCAATTTGGTGCTTTCTTATTACAGGGAATTTGTAAACAGTGTGTGGTACATCAAAATACTCTCACCACAAGAAGTACAGCAAATGGGAAAACGAGGTTTGGAGCTTCTAAACTCTTTTCCAATTCAGAGGCTTTCCAATGGCAGCTGTGATGACTATGCAAACCGGCAGGATTCAAAATCTTCAAGCACTGGTATAACTTCTGTGGGGTCTTTGGACTGCTGAACAATTTAAGAAGTTAAGATACCACTATTTCTTCTGTAATATCAGCTTCTCTTCCACCTCTTTCAGTTTCAGAGGTGGAAGGGCAGCCTAATCCTAGCGTAAAGTTTCATATAAGCTATTACTGTAATTAGAAAATACTGTTTCTCGTTTTCTCAAGCTATTGAATGCCTACAGTTGATATTAGGAGACAAATATTTTGCAAGCTCAGCTGTTTGCTTTTGTTATTTTGCAGTCCATTTATTATGAGCTAAATCTTACTGTAGAATGAACGTCATTTTCCTGTGTCATAACATGGCGTTTTATGCCCAGACAACCTAGTTTTAGTTTTAGAGTGATCTTGTGGTTGTTTTTTTTTTAAATAATATATTTTTTTATTTTTAAAAAATTATTTTTGATATAGTGTATTATAATATTTAAAAATATTAAAAATATATTAATTTGAAGTAAAATAAAAAAAATAAAAAAAATTTAAATAATTTTAAAACGTTTTTAAAATGTAAAAATAAATAGGGTAGATGGTTAGCTGATTTTGTAGGTGCAGGTACTGTCACGTGCTGGAGATTGATGGCGGCAAGGTATTGAAAAGTGAAATCCACTTTTTCTAGGGTTTGCATTAATGCGAAAATGGCCTGTCTTGTTAGGTTCTTGGTCTGGAAAAAGCCCCAGCCAGCCGCCCAGTCCCACCCTTGCTTTTGATTTGACCAGGCTACTGATGCTGTATACAAAAACAACGATCAAGCCAAATCTGCCTCAATGTCACGTCCCAAAAGTCTGCTAATTTCCCTATTCAACTTGGATAAACAAGCATGCGAATATATATAGACCGTCGAGTACTCTGCTCGGAATGAAAATCAATCAGGTAAAAATATATAGGCCTGGATTATTTTTTTTCTCGAGGACGAGGGGGCCAAGTGTTTGATATTATCAAAATCAAGTTCTTTTCCGAGTGATTTGAGTGAGAAACGGAATACTATTTACAAAGAAATCTAATAATTTTTTCTGGTGTTAGATTAAATCAAGAAAATTGAGCAAATTCCTTGACCAAAAACTAATTTTCCAAGCTTAAGGGCTCGTACAATTAACCTTGAGATTTCAAGAATGGCACTCGCAGGCAAAAAGTTTGCCTCGTGAGGCACGAGATATCCTCCATCTAAAAACCTAATTTCACAAGATTCTACGTTCCCTTTATGGCTGTGAGGATGATCTTTCAAGCAGTGAAAGGGAAAGGAGAGAAGAAGGTTTGGTTGAGCTCTCCTTTTTCTTGTGGGACTGCATGGGCCACTGTGTAATGGTGGAATTAAGGGTTTGTTTTTTGTGATGCATGTTGTGGGGCATTGAGTGTAGACTGGACTTTCCTGAGGATTGGAATGGTGACAAGGAAGGACGCTATCAGCAATAAGACGTAGGGCTGGCAATCCACCAACCCTCTCAGAGACCCTTTCGCAACTGCGTGGGGAAGGAAGGAAGGAGGGGTGTCCCTTTTCTTCTAGCTTACAACGCATCAAGAAATTGATTGAATTGACTTCTGCCCCGTCGAGTTTAAATTTTATATATATATATAACCGTGAGTGTTAACTTTTACATGTCTTGATTAATCTTTTAAGATATATAAAGTTAATCTCTAATGATTTTAAAATTTATAATACTTAAATTAATAATCTCTATAGAGCAACATCATAACCTGACCAATTAAATTACATCCCTCAAGTTTTGTTAAGTTCAAAATTGATACATACAAGCCTCGCCTCTCTATTCCCTTTCCCCATCAACACAGGCGAGATGAGCTTCGCCATGGCATTGCTGTTGTGTCTTGACTGTCTGAGATTTTAGCTCTCAACAAGGAAAGGCTCGAGTTCGAAAATGCTCTAGGAAAGATGACGACTCATTGAGTTACAATCACAGCCCCATAAGCTCATGAGGATCTTCCAACATGTATGGCTTCTCGCATGGTTTTTTGTCGAGATTTAGGCAGCAATGGGAAGATTATGGACAGAGCTTGTTCAGCCCACAAATCTACGTTTATAGCATGAATGACCCATAAAATGATTCGGCATCGTATAGGAAGCCCAAGAACGCTTTCCTCTTGCTCTTGATTATGCATTCTTCGGCTCTCTTAGTTCCCCATTTGTGTCAATGTCAACCTTCTATTCTTAAGAATTATCTTCGTTAGTCCTTCATTTATATTCCATTGCACAAGGTGTTAAATCCTTTCTTGAACTCTATAACATGATGACTAACAGGCACTTGATACTAAATGGATCAGCCACAAGATTTATGCCTCTACTAAACAAAAAAACAAATATGCAAGCTTTTTAATTTTAATCATAAATCAAAAGGCTGATGAGAACTATTTATGTCAATAAATGTAAAAAATAAAGTGTTAACATGTCTATTTAATTTATCTAGCTGCAAGTTGAATTTTTTTTTTCAACGCAAAAAATTTAATGTGTAGGTGTCATTAACGTGTTTTTTTACATCAAGTAAAATATATAACCGTGAATCATAAAATCGACGCTTATATATAATAAAATATAACAAAGATTATATACATCAAAAAAAAAATATAAGATCTCAAGCTAATTTTTAACATAGCCAAAAAATAGAACAATGTTGCAATTGCCACAATAAAACACCATTTCCTTAATATGTGTAGAATAAATCTCCAAAAAACAAATGTAAAGAAAAAAATACAAAAGAATAAAAAATGATATAAATAGGCCAAGTGTAAATAATAATAATAAAAAAAAAACATTTCCAAAAAAAATTGTAAAGAAAAAAAAGGAAAAACATTAAAATCATGAATTGTGTATGCAGGTTATAATTTTTTAAAAAACAAATACTACTTATGCATGTTGCTCCCATGTGTTTTTCTATATAAAAAATTAAAAGTATTATTTGAAAATCCTATGTAATCATTCATTTAAATAAATCGATAACAATTTATTTTTGTGATTATGTTCACTAAACTTTTTTATTTAAATAAATAAAAGATAAATCCATACTAAAAAACTCATTGCTTAAAAATAACTGAATAAACCCACACGATAAAAAATATTACGAAAAGCCAAACACATCAGAAAAATATAAGGAATGAACATTTGTCGATACGATGGAAACATATAAAAAAACCTCGAACAAACCTGACAGCCAACTTGGACAAACAAATCAAACACATGATATAAGATATTAAATTGGAATGACCCCATAAATAGCAAAACAAAGAAAATATTTGGAAAAAAATCCTTTAAAAAATATCAAAGTTGACCCGAGTTAATCTTTCATATTTATAACCTAGATCATGAGACTAGGGTGACCCCATTAAAGACAAACCTTAAAAAATAAAAAAGCAAGATTCCTACCCAAACAAATATCGAGGGATGAAATTGAGAAAAAAAAATCAATACAAAACAAAATAAATAGCAATTAAAAAAATTAGGATCAAATTCAACATACAAACCAACTGAAATTAAATGTTAAGGGAAAATTTAAGTGAAATTAAAAGTTTAGGTATAAAATTGAAAAAAATAAATCAATTAAAAAAATGATTAAAAAAATAACAATTAAAAGAATTGACACCAAACTTGACATAAAAATCAATAAAAAGAAATGTTCAGGGATGGAATTAAAGAAAAAAGAATCAATCAAGAAAATGATTGAAAACAAAAAACAACAGCAATTGAAAACACAAGGACCGTTTAAAAAGAAGTTAACATAATCAAACAGTCAGGGACGAAATCAAAAATAAAATCCAATTAGAAATAATCAATGTAAATAAAACAATTGCAATTAAGAGAAGAATGACTGAATCAACAGTAAAAAGAAATTGAAGGGCTGTTATAATTTTTTGCATGGCCAGCATGCAATCCAAGAAAAAAAGAGAAGGAAAAGAAATAAAAGTCAATCGGTGTTAAACCATATCTCACAACTGTACATGTGCCACCCAGGGAAGAAGAGGACGTCGAGACACATAAAAGGATGTGGCGGAAGCCTGATTTCAACCATAATAGTTAGTTGTACATGTCACCCGAAAAGAGCAGAGCAGTTGACTCGTGCCAAGCACACGTCAACAATTTTTTTTATATGTAAAAAACCGAAAATACCTCCATGACTAAAACAATAATAACAAAAAAGAAAAAAAGCACCCTCATATATATTATGTCCTTTTTTATAGAAAAAAACAGTTGTTTTTATAATTGAAATACCTAGAATAATATATGGGTGATTACTGAACTGACCTAGTAAGGATTCCATTAGGAAGGTGAAGCTTGCTATGAAGGAAGAAAATACAGATAAAATACGACTTTCTTAGCAGCTAAAAGAAATCCCTTCGGTGCTTAGGTGCACGTTTAGCAACGAAATAACCTGCAACAGACGATGGATACAGTAGTTATGATGACTGAAAACAGTAACAAACATGGGAGGTGATGCAGTGTAGGGCAAGGGATCGATGAATGTGGGCATGGAGTGGGAGAAAGAATGAGCACTTTGAACTGTGCTTTTGTGTAGGCGTGATCATGTATATGATCGAAGCAGCAAAATGAACATGTAATTAGAAGAGGAGGAAAATCAAAACAGCAGAATAGGTAGAAGTTCTGCAAAGTTGAATGAAGCAGAACTGCAGGGAGTCCTGGGTGCCCAGCTCGAATAAGCTAGCTGGAAGCAAATGTAACTGATCTCAACACAGATCACAGTCAAATCAACTGAGATTATTAGCTATCCCAAATCCCCATGGAAACGTATCTCCCTAGCCAGAGAAGGCCAGCAACCCCATGAAACAGCACCAAAACAGCTAACATAAGCCAAGAAGACGCCACCAAATCAACTGAGATTATTAGTTTATTTCTTTTATTAGCATTAACAACTCCCACCTCCTTGGTTCATATATTTTATTAAGAGTAAACATCTTTTAAATTTTAAAATAAATTATGATACCCAAGAATACAACTCGCAACTTTTTTTTTCGTGTTAGAAGTTAGATTTTATAATTTATTTTCATTTATTTTTTATAAGGTTATTTTGGTCTAACATCCCGGTCACAGATTTTGTTGGTTTAGCCGAGTTAACCTTGATCGTATTTTTTGTTCTTTTTAATTTATTTATTTTCAATTTTGTCATTGAACAATGAGTTGATTGAGAATTGAGGTTCATAACTTTGTTTAATTTACTTTCTATAGGGTTGTTTTAGTCTCATGACCGGGGTTATGAATTTGATAAGTTAACCCGAATTGATCTAAATCAATCCAATATGTTGTCATCTCAATATTTTAAAAAAGATATCATCTTGAATTTATTTTTAGTTAAACAATATGGTTATCAATCATTTAGGTTGTTTTTTTATTCGCAGAGTCAATTGGATTATATTAGATCAACCACCGCACAATTTAAATTTTTTTACTATAAAAAATACATTAACAATTCTTGAATATTTTTTTTATCCGACTCGCAACGTAATGGAATTCAATAATCTAGTAATCAGCTAATTATGCATTATCTTTTTATTATTTATACTTTATATTCATTTGAATTTAATTTTTTTTGCATTAAATTTTAAATATTTTATTACAATTTAATATATTTTTACCAATAAAAATCCTCCAATGATAGAAATTAAATATTTTCGTCCCCTGTCTCCGTTAAATAATATAAAGGGACACATGAAAGTATAGCCCAACCCAAATCCACCCGTTGCCATCCGTAGTTTTGAATGGATCTACAGACATGGCCTCACATAGCGCAAATAAAAAAGCTTCAGGCTTTCGAGAGCGCGCAAAATGGGTTCATAACTTCATATTCCACCAGTATATTTTGCTTTTAATTCCTTATCTCATTTGATTCACTTGCGTTTCATCTGAATCCAAGCTGGTCAATGGGGGGGAATAAAACTTTCAACGAACATGCCATTCTTCAAGCTTTCCTGGCTCCTAAAAAGTTTATATTCGAGACCAATGTCAAAAACAATAGACTGGAACTTGTGATTGTTCTCTTCTGAGCAGATTCGTTTTGCAAACTTGAAAAAGGCTTTGCTCCATTCTTAGGAATGTAAACAAAGACATGAGATTATGCTTCTCGTGTGTAGTGCGAAGCAAAAAGACAGGCGCTGGGGTTGAAATTGCATGTAAAAATGTGGAATCCGTTGCCGACGGCTGAGAGGGTAGTGAGAGGGGTCCCAAACGGACAGTGGTTTCAGATCAGAGCTCTCTGGGGTCTCGGCTGAGCATGCAAGCCTGCGCATGCAAGCTTCACTTGAATATGAAGTGCACTTCGGGTAGAGTATTCTTTTGCCATATCTTCAGTTGAGAGTAGTTCTCTCCTCTTATGCCTGTTCACTGAAAGGCTTGCGAGCCCAGTTTATTCAAAGTATATACTATGATACCTGAAAGAAATTCATCTTGCTCAACAGAAAAGAGGCTCTCTTTGATGTATTAACTTACAAACTGAGGTCAGTCCTATTGAATACAAGATCGAGCAACATACACGGGAACACTCTATGGATCATTAGAGATCCAAAACAAGAGACTCCATTTCAGCTCAACAAGAGTACCAAGCAATTTATTTTGGACCGTTGCTTTCAGTAACATCAAAACCAACCACAGCAAATGTAATTAGATGATGGCGTTCGCCCTGTTTGACGAATATATTCTGCTTGGGCTGCAGTTCTTTCTGCATCTTGATTTTTTCTAGCTTCAGCTGCCGCCCATTTTTCTTCCGATCGCTGCCTTGTCATTGCGATCTTCTTCACCATCTTCGCATGTGCTTGGGCTCGCATTTGTTCAACTCGAGCCTGAAAATAAGTCCGCTTCAATCTTAGTCTGTAACACTTGATCACAACATTACAGAACTCAAAGCCAAAATCTATCAAATTTGATGACAGCACAAGTTCTAGATGGGCAGTAAATCATTTGTGATGCCTGGTTCCTGCCCTAGTGGTTTTGGCTTAAGACTAACCACATAGTTTTACCTAGTTATTAATACCAAGTCTTATCAGATTCTCAGTCTCCACCATATTCTATTAAACAAGAAAAGGAAAAAAATGCAATATTGGGGCGAAGTTGTTTCTACTAAATGTGGACCATCATTATCCAAATACCTCTATTCTCCGCATCTCTGCTTCTAGTTTCACTTTCCGTTGACTTTCCCATGCTTGGATCTTGATTTCTTCACGTTTATATCTGAAATAGTTAAAAAATTCTTGTCAGATTCAAGTTTCGGAAATATCTTTTGCCAAAAAGCTAATCAAAGCTCCCAATTTGTTTCAGGAGAACAATGACTTATGTCAAGTTTAGCATGGCTAGTCTCAACAGAGAAACCTTGCTGTGTGTTTAGATTGTTCAGCTTCCTCCCATGCAGCAGCACGTTTTACAAATTCGATTTGCTCGTTCTCCATTTCAGTAGTTTCAAGTGAAGATGCATGTTTTTGCTGGTCATTTTTACTTGCCCAAGCAGCAATATTCATCTTGCCAAGCTGAACACCGAGGGCCTCAATCTCTCTCCTCGTCTTTAGTTTCAATTCTTGCTCAGTCAATTCTATTTTGCCATTTCCAGTGGCGTGTTGTGTATCATCATTGGAGCAGTGATCTGTTGTTGCGGGTGCTGGTGCCCTTCTTTGGGGAGTAGATGGGATAGAAGAAGTTGGGCTGCGGAGTGGAGTTGTTGCGTCTACAGGTGTAGCAGTCCTAGAAGGCTCTAGACTTGTAACAGGGGTCATTTCTGTTCCCATATCCCTCATACAGACTGATCTTACGACAGGAACAACTGCAAGTTCACATCATCAAATCATCAAGAGAAATAACAGTAGATAAAGAAGAGGAATAAGATATTTGGGTAGCAGGAATTCAAAGTACAAATTTAAAAGACATGTAAATTCTTGCAGGAAAAGGAAAGTGGACACCATGATTCTCTAAATTTACACTGACGAGTTGAAAATCTGCATCCTGACAGATTGAATATACCCACAAGGCAGGCTGCTACCTATCCTGAAGGATTTAAATCACTGTACACTACGGTTAATTTGAATCATTCTAAGTGTTTATACTTGTATAGAACAATAAATTTGTGTAGGTGCTAGCTATCTTAGCATGAAAAAACACTTGCCATTACCCCCAAGAGACTTGGAGCTCAATCTCCCTCTACTAGAATGAAAGGGGGAAGATACATCCTGTTATGTAGCCCATCTATTTAACAAATTGAAAAAAAAAAAAAGATCAAGAATAAAAAGGAAAGAAACACAAAAATAATAATCAGAAAACATGCGTCTGGACTAACATTGTTGCCCAGAGATCCTCCACTCTAGTTTTGCAAGTCCACAAACCAGACAATTTACAAACTTGACTATCTGCCTCACGCTCACAGACCGCCATGTCCATTTCGCCAGACAGTCTCTCAATAGACCTACCCCTAATTCTTAGCATACCTTGGGCTTCCTCTAGGATTGGTAACTGACTGCAGGCAGACCAGAGGTGGAGGATATCAAGCAGATAAATAAGAAAGCAAATTCGACCTCCTCTTTAATCACTTAGATAGAAGGACATCAAGCGGAGCAAATAAACTACCATCACCAAGATGCCATTATGAATCAATGAAACATAAACTGTCTTGGTGTATTTGATTTCCTTCCACACAACACTCTTTTGTTTCAGAGGATGTCTTTTAATCCAAATCCATGACAAAGCAATAGTGAGAAGATTCTCATATTAAAAATTAATAAAGCATACATGTGCACGGATTTACCTGCTGAATCTTGTGTTGAGATTTTTGTACAAGATAATTCCCTTTGATCCACTTCCTTCAAGTCTGTACTCTGAGCACATCGATCGACTAGGGTGTCAACCCCATTTTCTTGACCAGAAATTGTGAGAGATCCAGGAGGAATGAAGGAGAATTTTTCAAACGCCTGTTGATAAGAAGGCAGACAGAAATCTATAAGCTTCGTGTCTGCGACCCTGCTATTTGATGATCTTGGATCATAATTTGACAACGCAGGAGCAACCCTGTCCACACTTGTTACTGGATTCCTATTAGCTTGGTTGTGTAAATTATTATTCTTCTTAACATAATTGGGTTGTACATTCTGCCTCTTCATTATCCATTTCTCTGCATCATTCCACTTAGAAGACATAGGCCTTGAGAATCGCTTTGAAAATTGATTGTTTACCGATCTCTCATTATGAAACTCAAAGCTGGACGAACTAGCATTGCTATCGTAATCAAGGTTCTCATCTTCTACTGTCCTGACAGGGTGAACTGCACTTGAATTACCCTTTTCACACTTTGAGAATGGCTGCATTTTAACACGACCAGCGTCACCAATTTCCTTGGGCACCGTCTCCATCGGCAGGTCAGCTTGGCAGAGGTCCAACACCGCCTCACTCGGAAAGTTAACAGATGCAACCTCTAAGCCGAGAGCTGCAACTGGAGAGCGTAGTTCAATATAAACAAACAAATAATCATTAAGTGCAACACAAGTTTAAAAGCTCAAAAAATAATCAAGTGATGAGGGAGAGTTATACCAACCTTCTTCACCGAAATCTCCAAAATCGGAAGCTAATAAGCTGTTTTTGACAAATTCGTTATCCTGAAGCTTGGAGGGAGAAGTTCTTGAGGAATTGCTGTTTGACCCATCCTTCTTTCTGTGATGGTGAGGTCCTACGAGCTTCATCCTCAGCTTGCTAGGAGATATTATACCACTCTGCATTTGATCAATTAAGAGAAAAACACTATTACGCTGCTAACATACAAAATTAAAGCAATATTATATATTGTAAAGGTACTCATTCTTAAAGAGCAAAACATCCAAAAAACACATCTTCCCTGCACCTAACTTGGAGAAAACAAGATCGTGTTCAACTTCCAAAAACAAAAAAGAATAAGAAATGCATTAAAGCAGTTAATTAGTAGAGCATGGGGAAAAGGGACATGAAAGAAAAACAAATAAACACAAAAAAAAAAAAACAGCCATTAAGTTGAAGAACAGCCAGAAACAAGAAATGGGTGGTCATCAAAGAACAAAAAGACTCGTACCTGCACTTTGTGTATCCTTTCGTAATCCATGATTAGATCTCTTTCTTTCTGGGATTAGTTTGTCTCTCTTCCACACGGACTCAGCCTCTACTCATCTAGAAAGCAGCACCAGTCTCGATGGAAATGGAATGGGATATATGCGCCTGCCAAGTTTAAAGGGAAGTAGTGTCTCAGTAAATTACTTATTTGGTCCCTGAATTGTTTATAAAATAACTAGTTATTCCCTTTTCTTGAAAACCCTGATATCAAGTCCTTTTGAAAAATATTCTTGTGTCGATTTTCATCACAGTGAGATGTTTTTTTATCAAATATACCTCGAGTCTGTTTGTTTTTTTTTTTTAAGTATTTTTTAAAAAAATAAATTTTTTTAATATTTTTGGTTTCAAATTAATTTTTTGTATTTTCGCATCGTTTTGATGTGTTGATATTAAAAATAAATTTTAAAAAATATAAAAATATTATTTTAATATATTTTTAAATAATTGTTTTTTCAAAAAGCAACCAGTACTGAAAGGGCTATTCATAATTGGATTTCCCAAGCTTCTTAGATTGAAAAATATTAATAGAGGGACTAACATGGACTTTTCAAAACCAGAGGGAGTAGAATATAAGATAATAAAAATATAGGTGCTAAATCGTAATTTACTCTTTAAGAGGGAAACAGACAGAGGTGTAAGCGCTGACCAGTCCACTGTTTGAACCAATTACCTATTCAATCAGTTCAAAGCTTCTCCCTCCAGATCTCTCCACGTCAATGCTGGCCCACCTTCGCATTCAATTTCCGGAGAGGGACCTACCTACTCCTAGTCAATCCAAATTGCCTGGTCGGCGATTTCTTACTTTGACCAGCCGATTATTCACTAGCGTTGAAGGAAAGAGAAAAAAGGAAACGTGGAAAATGATTAAGACCAGGTTCTTGCAGTCCATCACGCTTAAGTGCTTTGCTTTTGCTGCCCTACCTTCCCTAGCTGCTCGTGTTTTTATAATGACTAAATTAACGTCATTATCTTTCCATCAATCAATCACCAAAATTATAAATAAATAAATAAATAATTTCGATTTATTCTAAATATAAATTTTTTTAACTTATTAATTTTAAAAATAAATTTTAAAAAATAAAAAAATATTATTTATTTTTACGTTTTAAAATTATTTATAAAAAATTTTAAAATTTTTATTTTTTATTTGCTATAAATTAATATTTTTTATAAGTTAATATTAAAAATAATTTTTTAAAAAAATTATTATTTTAATAAATTTATAAATAAAATATACTTTAGCAAATAAAGCCAGCTTAAAGAAGGTTTTGATTGATATTAAAAAAACCAATAAATTCTCAGAGTGGTTTTATCGATATTAGCAGGGTTAGAATAATTTAATAATTTTTTCTGGTTTTGAAAGATAAAGAACTCTTTTAACCATCCAGAGCCGTACTTAATAAAATATTTAAAGTTGTAAATATAATGCCACGTCAAGACAATATAATTAATATAACATTAATAAAAGGCAGGACTGATTGCCTCGGAATGGAGGCGGCCCCTCCATCCATCACTCTAATTCTGACAGCCTTGGATTCTTTTTCCACTTCCACCACCTTAATTTCTTACGTTTTTTCCCCCTCCTGCAGCAGCACTGAGAATTTTGGCCCGACAGACCTAGTTCATTAAATCAATATTTTAACTGTCGAATCAATAATTAAATCAGCCAGCAACTTAATAGATTTGTTTCTTAGTGCAACTAAACCTTAGGTTTTTTTAATACCAGGGCGCCGTTCGTAAAAAGATATTTTTTTTATTTTAATTTGTTTTTTAATTGTTTTTATATTAATATTATTAGAGAATAATATAAATCATATTTTAAAACCTCACATAAAAATTTAAGATATTAGGTCGAGATGATTCTTTGACTTGGTATCATAGCCTTGATAACTAAGTAGTCACGAGTTCAAATCTCACCTTCCCAATTTATTTGATAAAAATTAAGCATAATGTAGTATGAGTTTGTGTAAGTTTTAAGCTCATTGACTTTTATTTGAGAGAATGTGTTAGAGAATAATATAAATCATATTTTAGGACATCATCTAAAAACTTAAGCTATTGAGTTGAGATGGTTCCTTTACAAATATTAAATATAAATTTTAAAAAATAAAAAATATCATTTTAATATATTTCTGAATAAAAAACACTTTAAAAAAAAACCACATCACCCCTAAATTTATAAGTTTAATTATATTAACTATAAATTATCCATAATCTTATTTATCATAACCAAAAGATTGGTTTTCTAGTACCTTAAAAAATAAAGACAGAGCATGCAATTTCTGTTTTTTAGTATGTTTAATTACATGATAAACACCCATGTTTCATCAAAATAAACATGTAATACCAATAATAAATGTTCATTGCATGTTTTTAAAACATTGGAGGATAGTTTGTCATAAAAAAATTGTATTTTAAAAAGATGAAATTGTCTGTTTTTATTTTCATAAATAAATTGAATATTGATTATCTAATTTATTCTTCTTGTTGTGTATAATGAACATGGACATTTCTAAATCAAGTACACACAAGTCATTTGTATAAATATCAAATCTATAATAAACATTATTATTATTATAAAAGACACAATATTTTCTCTCAATAACAAATTTAAATGCATTTAAAGTCAAGTAATAGAATAAAATAACGATTATCAAGTTCTAGTACTAACCCACTTGAAAAAGTTAAATAATAAGTTCTTATAACTAATGTCGCAACTTTTTCTCTATTGTCAATACATAGGTCCACTTATCCTTTATGTAATCTTTTACTTTTCTTTAGTTCTTGCTTGTTAATATAAATGTGAAAACAACATCCGGTATCTAATATCCAAAAACTATTATGTGAAGTAGAAAGATAATTGTTAATCATAAATAGAACTTGAGTATTCACATATGAACCTTTTTATTATCTTATGGCATAACAATTTCATAAAGATCTCATACCTCTCAGCCCCACTAGCCATGTTAAATAATTTTTTGAGATGCATTATTACAATATAGGCATCCATATTCCTATGTTTTGTTTGAAGTTTAAGGTGACATGCTGGCTAATACCATATATGTAACTTGCCCATTATCACTAACATAATGTTAGAACTCATTTCTAACTTCTTCTTCAACATCTTTATCACATAAAAAATAAATTGAATTTCCGAAAACCTAGAACTTTTTTTTTATTTCAAAACCATTTTCATGATTTGGTACCAGTTCAGGAAGTTCGATCCACTTAATTTGTTAGCATCAACTATGCTATGTAGGGATATATTGTTACTCAAGGTGATCTATCAACTTAATCATGTAAAGATAACAAGTTATTGGTTTCATGCATACATATTCATAACCAAATTTAGATAAGATTTTTAATTATAATTTGATCTCTCACTAATTTCATGCAAATTAACAGCTCTTTCTATTTATTTAGAAAATCTTGCTTAAATCTCATGGTGGGGTAGAATCACATTTAATTTGTATGACCTCGAATGGCTTAGTATATTAAAATAAATTAAATTAAATAGATAATATAGTTTATTAAATACTTCTCTAAGTAACTCCTATATCAGTTAGGTGACAACACATATCATATATGTTTCACATAACTACTATCTCTAATCTTATATGATAATGAATGACTAGTCCAATTTATATAAATTGAATTAAGTATAATCTAATTTATTTAACATTAAACATATTCGATTTATAGTAATTTTGAGTGGCTCAACAAATTATCCATGAATGAAACTTTTGTTTTATGCTTATAAAATTAAAAGAAAACAAATCATGTTCTCAACATATACTTAATATATTAATGAGAGATTTGTTATATTAATTAGACCTCATTATATGACATGATTGATATATCATACATAAAAATTATATAAAGCCATACCCCCTAACATGTTATTCTAATTGGATGATTGTGAAAATATCTAAACTAATTACCTCAAACCATCCAAGATAATTAGGCTGTCAAATACTAGGTAGCTGCTACAAGTCTACTTAAATCCCATGTGAGCATAATAGTTTTATCATTTTCATCATTCATTCTTCATCTTAAATTATAAAATAATTTTTCTGTATAAATCCCTATATTTTTAAATTGCATAAAATTTATATAATTAAATAAGAAATCTCGAGTTATGTTATAGGAAAATTAGATGTGAAACAAATTTTACAACCTATAAGAAAAAAAAAAAAAAAGCAAGACATTGAGGTCTTATTTAATTTTACAACCATTCAACCATAAAAAAAATACAACCACAATGGTCTTTTAATATCTACAATCATCCATCATGCATAAAAACACATTAATATGCATAATTAAATATATTTCATGCTTCAATTCTAATTATTAGTTTTATATACAATTTTGAAATAATATTTCTAACATTTACAAATATTAAATCAAACTCAATTTGATAATTTTATTTAATGTATTTTTCTTTGAAAAACCATGTTTCAAGAATTAATAAGAAAACTAATCATGTTAAAATTCTTATTGACATCCTAAATTATTATAAGATCAATTAAATAAAAATTTCCATCTTAAAAAACTCTCTTTATTTAAAAAAGCTATTTTTTTTTCTAAACATGATTTAATTAGACATTTCAATTAAATTCTAATCCAATTAGGATATTTTAAAAAATCAAAAAATTTTGAATTAAACATTTTAATTTTGTACTAATCCAATTAAAAAGAATAATTTTATAATTAATTTAATCTACGGTTTATATTTTAATATAGATCAATATTTTATATAGACAAAGGTAGCATCATAATTCTATCTTAAAATAGGCGGTAAGGGTAGAATTAGAATTCTACCCCTAAAACCCTAAATTATAGGGATGAAATCGTAATTTTTCTCCTTTTCTCTTTCTTCCTTGTTGTTAACAGTGACTGCCATAATAGCGAAAGCTAAGGCTGCCACTGCATAACCTGAAGTCTCGCACGATGCGTGTTGTAGTGCAAGGCAATAACGCTGATGATACCATAAACAATACCAAACAAATTAGTGTTGTCCGAACAAAACAACAGTCATAGGGTGCTGCCTCTCCAGCAAACCTAGCTTAACCTTCCCAAACTTTTTTTTTCTTTTTTTATCCCAGTGGATTCCATCTATATCTAAAAAAATCCGTTTAGATCTTACCAAAAAAATAACCAAGAAAACCCTTTTTTAAACATAAGAGAAATTGTTTTTTGGAAAAATTAATTTGAATTTTAATTCACAATTAATGCTAATAGCAATCAAAACATGCGATGAGCAACCCTAATTGTCTAACAATAACTTTAATACCACTGTTGGTTTCTTGAAACATATTAACATTGTGGAAATAATAATTTTAAAATTTCTCAAGAGTCCTAAGAATCCCATTACACAATCTTTTTTTTTTACAGCGAAGATTTTTTAAACATAAACTCTTTTTTTTTTCTAAAGTTTGATCAACTTTATAAAATTGAGTTATTACAAACCATGATTCTTTCAATTTCCTAGTCTCTAATAGTAATCTACATAATAGACAAGTCTTTTAAAACCTTTTTATAAGAAAATGATTGTTATGCCTTGAGTGTTAGTTCTTGCTTTTTTTTTTTCCAGGTGTATTCAATCAAATTAGATCTTTCATCATGAATTCATAAGAAAAATATAAAATATATCATTCTATTTGTAAAAAAAGACTTGATAACCCTATACAAAATATCACTTTGTTTAATGAAAAATATCACTTCTATTATTTCAAGAAAAAATTAGAAATTCATGAAATTAAGTTCTTAGTTGATTTTTCTAGGTCTAGAATTGTAATTCCATATGTAAATTACATTCTAGTCCTTAATTTCTAAAAAATTATTTACAATCAATTCATATTTATTTAATTAATCATTTCAATTTAATTTTTTTACCAATGGTTCTTTATATGCGTGACCACTTGTGTTTTCTAATATGTTAGCCTAATTTATATATCACAATCCTAATTAAAATAAGATTAAATAAGTTGCACAATTTAATATATTATAAATTCAATAAATTGATTGATTTACTTTTTAAGATCAAATGTATTTTCTAAAAATGTGTCATAATCTTCTAAATATTAAAAATATCATATGTGACTTGACTTAACTTTTTAGTGTTAAGTTTCTCAATATGATTATTATTATTTTTTAAAGAATGTTTTGATATGCATAATTGAGCATGAAATATGTTAGGTTTTTTAAATCATGGATATTTTTAACACGAAAGTATTGATTCTTTAAATAAGATTTGAAATTCTTTTCAAATTTTATTCCACCTTGCATGAGGATCACATAATTGATACTATTTAAAAATAGATTAAGCATTTTTCTTGATCCATCTAAGGTAAAGAATTCTCTTTTGATCTGATCAACATATTTGTTATAGGTATTCTTTATACCTCAACTTATGATAATAACTACTTCATTTTATAAAGAAAATAACATAATATGTATCAGTCTCAATAAATCTAATTAATGTATAAGAGCTTCTACTAGAAACGTTTAGAAATAATACTTTGATGCAATATGTGTTTCATAATTATTCTATAGTAAGGATAATTTTTTTTATTAATAATAAATATGTTATTACATGAGTAAAATTAGTATCATATATAATCAAATGATTGTCTATAGGGCAGACGTGCGCACACATTAAGCCATATCCATAAAAAATATGAATTACCACACTAATATAATTTGGTGGTCAATCTAACCGACCATATTTGATACCTTGGATTGTATGTAAAACGAGATGCTTAAAAATAGGCTAGCTTGGTGATGCATGTGTACACCTATACACATGGGGTGTATCATAGGTGTGTAGGTCCATGGTAGCCCTAACATATACACATTAAATATAAAATATATTATATTTTTTGAATTCATGAAACTTCAATAACAGTGCCAGCCTGCCAGGTTAGGTTTTGAGCTTTTTATACATGGGAATTTTGCAGACAAAAAAAAATTATAATAGTTTTTTTAAATAAAAGGAGGAGGTGATTTTGGTAACTATATATTATATTTAATAAAATTATCTTGCAAGTAATTTAAAAGGGGCAAACATCAGAGAACTAGATGTGAGATCTCTTACGTTTGGGAATGAAAAAAGACAGAATCTCCGGACAAGAAATTCCAATATTTCTGTTCTGTCTTTCTTCTTCCTAATGAAATTCAAACTCCAACAACTATCAAAGAATTTCGAGGCCATGGCGAAGAGCAGCAACACAATAGTCAAAATCTCTTGTTTAAAGTCTTGATTTTCTAATAAAATTCTGTATTCAGGAGAAAGCCAGAGAATACTGCTGGAGAGATAATTCAAAAACACGAGGCATGGCTACAGCATATTTGAAATCTTTTAGGCCTCCCGTGGGTCCCATGGATAATTAATTTTCTTCCAACGTTTGAAAGCTCTGGTAAGCAAAGACACTTTTCCTTGTGCGGAGTTCAGCTTTATGGTCAATGATGGTTTTATAGCCTTTTGGAAATAAGCTGTGTTTTTTTGTTGTTGTTTTTCTCCCCCTAAATGGAGGCGGATTTCTTGTTTATTCTTCACGAAATCAAGTGAAGGGGGCATGATTGGAGATTTAATTGGCGGCTTGTGTATTGGAGTGAAGTGTATGTACACTTTATGATTGGACAAAAAAAATTAAAAAGCGCTTTACAAACAAAAACAAAAAAACCCCTTAAATTTCAACTTTAGAAAAGAAAAAATTTATGAAAAAAACCTTTTTGCAAATAATCTCGATTCATTTAGTTGTAAAAATTATTAAAATGATGCTTTTTATTAAAAAAAATATAAACCGGCACCAAGTTGTTTTTGTAAGAAAAGGAAACATTTTTTCTTTGATGAGTTAAAAGAATTCTATTGGTAATGGTGGTGCTTAAAGGTGAGGAATCACAATTGTGCAAGAGCTAATTTTTATTTAACTATTTATAAGATTTAAATTGCAATTATGGATACAAGCGATGAGGGTGATTATTTTTTATTTGGTTTGGTTTTTGTCAAAAAAAATAATCAAACCGAATTTTTTTTTAAACAACCGAAACCAGTTCAAACCGACCGGTTTCGGTTTGGTTTTTTAGGATAAAAACCAGTTCAAACCGGTTTGACTCGGCTTTTTTAGTTTTGCTCGGTTTTTTCCGGGTTTTTTCAGTTTGGATTCGGTTCGGTTCTTTCAGTTTTGGGCTTATAAAACTGAAAATGAACCAAACCGGTCGGTTTTTTTAAAATTTTAATCGGTTTATTTTCACGGTTTGGTTTTTTCAGATTTTTTTTCCGGTTCTCTTTGTTTAATCGATTTTTTGGTTTTTTTACTCACCCCTAACAAACAATTTTCTATGATTATTTTTTGTTTACCAAAGATTGAGAAAATACACATTCCAAAAGGGCTTTTTTTATATGAGATTAAATCTTGGAATCTCCTCCAAAGGAACAAAAAAGAAAAGAAAAGGAAAAATGATAGAAATGAGTTTGGGAAAAAACAAGGCATAAATAATTCGATCATATATATATATATATATATATATATATATATATATATATACAGTAAATGTACCTTTAGTTTTGCTGTGGACACCCCACAATTTAAGGTTTAAGATGGGCTAAAGCTCTGCTCCATATCAAAACTATGTGCAGTGAGTGCTTGGATCTAGCTCAAAGTCCTCTAGTAATTTTGCAAATGAGTTTCCATGGCCCATGAGCTTCGGACAACCTTTTCTTCTTTTTGATGGATACCCACACCACACTCGAAAGCTCTTTTCGATCTTAAGAGAAACATTTCTCTAGAGAATAAGATTACAAATACTTAAACCTTTACTAATAAGGTTTTGTAGCATAATCACTCATAAATGTAATTGTATCACTAGGAAAATATACATCTAATAATTTAAAAAATATTTTCCATGCATGAATAGGTTGCAAATTAGATTTTTATAGTATTTAACCTATGATGTCATAACAATAATTACCTCTAATTAAAAAAAATAAGAATTCAAGTCTTGAACCCTTAGTAAGGATAACTTGTTCTAAAAGTATTACTGTATAAAAGATAACACAAGAATTCTAAGAGATGATAAGTTTGTAGGAAATCAAAATGCATAAAAATTAACGAAAGCGATAAGGAGAATAATAAAAAAAATGTAAATAAAGCCATTTAAAGGAAAAGATAAATTGTTGAAATTGAATATGTGGGTTTAACTATTTTGCAAACCCAGATAAAATAAAAATTTAAATTTAATAAAATAATAATAAAATGCAGTGATAATTATTTTAGAAAATAAAATTTTCAGGATTCAAAACCCTCGACATGATTTATTTTTAGAATGTCAATGAGATAAGATAATTGGTTAAAGAATAAACACCAGAATTTAAAAGAAAAAGCATAATGATAAATTGTAGCACATTGACGAATATAAATATACTATTAGCTTCTAAATAAAGTCAAGAGTGACTAGCCAATTGGGAAGGAGAAGGAAGGGGAAGATTTTGCCAAAATTCTTCAATTTTCTTTAAAAATTCCAAGCGAACACTTGAAATAAAAGATAAAAAAGGAGTTAAAAGGTATTTTAGCAAGAAAATTGAGGAAAAAACTATGGAAATGGATGCTCAAGGGGTGGTTTGGAGAAGAAAAGTAAAGAAAAGAGAAGTGAAGGAAAAAACTTGTTTTCTTACCAAATCCTTTATGAAATTGTGGTTAAGAGGTAAGGAACCTTAACCAAAACTTAATTTAAAGTTTTAGCATGAGTTTTATTGGATTGAGTATTGTTTTACGTTATAGAACATTGAATTAAGGGAATTGGTGACTTAATGACTTGTTTAATGATTGGAACATGGTTATTAAAGTCAAAAAACAATGAGTAACTATAAAATTAAGGTAAAATGAAGAAAAATCATGCCCATCTTGTTGGCCATAGGTTCGGCCAAGTGGGTTAGATGGAAAGGAATAATGATTTTTCTAAGTTAGCATATAAATTATATTATAGATTGATTGAGCCTAATGAAGTTTAACTAGTGTGGATAAATCGAAGAAAAACGAAAGGAAACTCATGATACCCTTTTATTGAATATGGTGAATAATAGGCCATAAAAGGGGAAAAGAGGAAATGTATATAGATGATGTCTGAAATTATCATAGAAAATGTGTTTGAATTAATTTGGGTTTAATCGACATAGAATTTCGAATATTAAAATGAAAATATAGAGGTATATGTATGATTTTGGGAAATAAAAATCAAAGAGTGTTAATTTAAGAAACATCGTGTGTAATGATTCACTAATTTTGGGGGGAAAGAAAAATGATTAATGATGATGAAATTATCCTGTGATGACAGGGAATACTACTGTGAGCTGGCCATAGGCTGGAGTAGGAGCTGTGACATCACGCATTGCAGGTAGGTTTCAGACCTATCACATAATTATTTAAACATTATTTAATTATAAAATAAAAATTTATTACAATTGTATTTGATATTGAGAGAAATTTGATTTGGAGATGATGAAAGATAAAAAAAAAAAAAAAAAGGAATTGAAGGAGATCTAAACTTGATTAATCATTCTCAAAATTGAAAGATTAATGATATCAATATAATTTATTAATATCGTCACTTTCTGAACTTGATTAGTCATTTTCAAAGCTAGAAGGCTAATGATATTGATGGAGTTTATTGATAATATTGACATTAATTGAGACTTGATTAGTCATTCTTGAAATCGAGAGACTAATGATATTAATAAAGTTCATTAATATCGACATTAATTAAGATTTGATTAGTCATTTTAGGAATTGAGAAACTAATAATATCAATAGAGTTTATTGATATCGACATTAATGATTTTTTTTGTTTTAAATTAATTTTTTAGTATTTTTAGATTATTTTAATATAAAGAGAAAAAAAGAATGGATAGGGAAGAATTTAAATGTAATCAAATTTTATTAAATTATTTAATTGATTATTCATAATTAACATATCATATGTTGTATTCTTTTTCAGGGTCATATTCACGCTAAGAGTATATTACTTCTGCATCTTTTGATTATATAGGCTAGATCCAAGATATATATTTTGAACTGTAATATTATTTTGTTTGGCATGTAAACATAAATGCTCATATTTTGTGGAGTGTAATTATCTAGCCAAAATACACTCTAACACTTATGTATGTCTTTAATACTAGTTTTTTAAGGATATGAAATCATCGTACTCTGTAAATATATGTATATAATTGCTAAATATATTTGTATGGATGAAGTTGTTTGAGAAACATTGATAGATGGCGGGAATGATCCAGGATGGTTGGATCAGGTAAATAAAATTGTGTTGAAATGTGAAATAAGTTTAGTCGATAACTTAGGATTTCATGTTATAGAGAAAACTTTGCTGAAATTTCATTGGAAATTTTGGTGAGATTTTAAGTATACATTTGTTTATATATAAAAAATATTTTTGCTTATAAATCTTCCTAGTAATAATTAGGAATGTTACATCTTTAATCCTAATACATGATAAATTCCTCTTCTAGTGACATACACCTAAATCATGGTTTATTCTCTAACTTTTTTGTTAGTTATTCTATTGAAGATTTCCACTTTAAATAGGATTGTAACTCAATGCCATATTTAAACTCTATTGGCCAATCATTTTAATTTTTTTTTTATCAATTGCGACTTTTATTCATTTAGTCAATTAGTCGGCTACTCCTTCAACATTCTTGGTCGATCAAAGACTCTTCCAACTCGGTTGATTCTTTTTATTCATGATCGATTTCAACTTTCTTCCTTTTTTTTATGGTGAATAATTAGTGTTCTCTATGTTTGATGGATGTATTTTTATTTTAGATGTAAACGATGCCCTTATATTATTTTATTTCTCAAATGTTAACTCCACCACATTAGAATAGTATGAAAATAATTATATTCACCTAAAATTAGTCAATGATGTTTTAAAAGATACCTAACATGTCAAATGATTTAGCCAATCATTTTAATTTAAAAATTTACATTCTTTATATTTTAGAAACGACTTTTAGATTTCTGTTACACAAAAATCCCTAAATTCTTTAAGAATCTTAGAGATTTTTTATTCAAAGATTCAATCATTAAACCCTAAAAAATCTCCTTCTTGTTAGAAACAAGAATGACAGCTTCAAGTTTTGCTCCATCAAAACCCATTATTGTCTCTTGTTATAAAAATCTCATAGTTTACTTACCCAACGTCAATTGGTCTATCATTATTGATACACTAGGAGGTATGAATGGAGAATGTCTTGGCTCGTTTTATATATAAAAAAATGTCATAAGAAGTAAAAGACTACCACTTTGTTCTAGACATTGAGAAAGAAAAGATTCTCTTTTAAGATGACCATGTGAATCTCAATATATAAATCAAGCCAATCAAAATATGGCCAAGCATTGCCCTTGGCGATTGTATCAAATGGTTTGGTAGGATGCAAGAAAGCTTTAGTGGACAATGAAAGTGATAGAAAGTATTTGATGTTATCAAGCTATCTAGCATCACCATCAAACCTAACAAAGAGTTATTAGCCGTTCTTTCTTTGTTGTGGTTTAATTCCAACATCGTTTTCCTCTTCAAGTATAAGATATAAAATATTATTTTGCATGGCTTGGCCTGACCTTAATTGAACGCCTATACCTATTGTGGAAGGAACTTTGTGTTTCAAATTGAATCTTTACAAGATCCATTAAAGATATATTGATAAGTGCTCCTGAATTTGGTGCATTGCTAAAAAAAGGTAGGTAGAAGACAAACTTGACCTTTCACAAGGAACCTATGGTCTTTTTATTGTATTAGGTATGCAGTTACCTAATCTTTTTTAGATTCAAGAAACCAACCAAACCCTATCTAAAGATTAAAATAGCTTAGGCCGAAGGTAAGAGAATTTCCTTAGGACCTTTTATATTACGCCATGTTTATAAGACATTAAGGGAATGCCAAAAAAATAATAAATAAAGATCACCTTTATGACAATAGATAATGTCTATGGAATTCTATGATAAACATAATTGAGTCATTGCTATTTTAAAAAGTTCAACAACATTAGAGAAATCATGAACTTAGACTCTATTTACATAAAAAATAGTTTACTCCAAGCTTATTTTAAGAACTCTTATTTCAGAAGATATAAAGATAATCTCTTATCTCTTATTAAAAGGATCGATGTTTTGATATCTCCTTTTGTCTTATTAAGGATAAGCCCTTTATGGGTCTTCCTTCTAAAATACTAAAGACCATGTTCTAATAAATAAAAAAACATTGAAGTTTTAAAAAGTATACTTGCATACAAAAATCTACACTTTAGGTTGGTGATTGATCCAGTGTAAAAGAACAATTATTGTTCTTATAAGCCATATAATTCTTATTTTATAGAAATATAATTGGGATATATCTAATGTATTCGCTTACCAATGCATTATACTATGAACAAGACTTGTCTATATAGGTCAACTTTTGACAACCTAGAATAAATGGAAGAAGTTACTGAGATGGTTGAACACCACTTCAGCTACTTCAATTTATAAGATTTCTCCCTTACTATGAGTTATCATTAGGGTTTTATTATTTTTACAAGAAAAATATGAAACTTTTTTACACCATTATATTAGAAGAAATGATATAGATATTCTTGCTTAATGAGAAGTCTTTTGGTAAAGGCACTAAGAGGAAAGCCTTTGACTCGAGAAGTCTCAAGTAAAAACAATATATTTCAATAATCTTAATTATAATTTGTGATTTGCTTATATTCTTACAACACTTTCTCATGCATAGCTTCTTAAACTACTTTAAGTTCTCAAAATAATAAACGACCCTAAAAAAGCTCTAAAATCTTTTTGCACTAGAGGAATATATTGAAGATTAAACATCTATTATCAAGTTGAAAAGTAGGCATAGGGTAATATATATTATCAAATTCATAAACTTTTAATAAGTTATTTAACTTTTTAACTTATCTTATTTTTTTGTTATTTGACAAATACATATTGCTCATATTATACCTCTTCCTTTACTCCTAAATGTAAAGATGACAATAGAGATATATTATAAAAGTTTCCCTTGACTATGACTAAGAACATTTTTTTCGTGAAAAATGTCAACCATTTTTCATACTGTGGCTTCTGAAGTTTCGAGTGTTGAGGCTGTCAAATCAATGCTTTATTATTAGTCTTCTTAGAAATATCAAATTAAGTTCCAATACCAGTGAGAGAAATCCTTCAGCTCCCACTATTATAACTAGTTCTCCTAAATTTTCAACAATAAAACCTCTTAGGGTTCGTGCTTTTCATGTTGAAGGTGTATCCACCCTATTAATAGATGTTGTTAGGGAAAATGCCTTACTAAAGAGGTATTTTTATAGTTAAAAGGATAATAGCAATGAATAAGAAGAATGAAACAATGAAGATATAAATATTAACTACTCTTAATGCCACTAAAGCTTTATCATAATCTAGAGTCATGAACGATTTTATCCTCTTGCTTCCATGGTATAAGGTAGACGTGAAAAGAAATTATATTGAGAATAGCCTAGGAGATGAGCTTATGTTATCAACTGATCATCCCTCTATCAAGTTAACAACTGAAATTTGTTGATCTATCTATATTATTAGATATAGATACTTCTTTATCTAATATTAAGGAAAGCCCATGTATTGATACTTTTTTATCTATCTTATTAGATATAGATAGATTATTAGAAAGCCCATGTATTGATACTTCTTTATCTCTTATTAAAGAGGAAAAGGAAAATGATATGGTTACTTCAAAAATTTGATCAATTTATCTGTTTTTAATGTTTGATAGAATTTTCTTTTATATTAAGGAACCTTGAAAATTGTATTCTCTCAAATATTCACTCCTTCATCGATAGATGTTTCATCTTCTAAAATAAATCCTGAGGATAAATACCAACTAAGAGTCATTATGGACTAATATTAAGGATTTCGTGGTCATTCTTCTCTACTACTGTAGCTGTCGAAAATAGCTAATTTGACTTCTTTTGTATTCAGAGTAATAAATGTTAGTGCATATGCCTTGTATCCAATTGGTAAGTTATACGTGATATTGACTTTGTTCATGCAAAACATATTTACTATTAATAAATGCATTCTTTATCTTTAATATTCATTTATGCTTGATCAATAAATTTAAAATAAAGATAAAGTCATTGGAACATAAATGTTTTGCTAAAAAATTATAAAGTGGTTATAATTATAAAAATTCTTATTGCATCAAAGCATTATTCCTTAAATATTTATGGTCAATGTTCAATTAATAATGAATATTAATAAGAGCCATTGAGGCTGATACATATTATGTTCTTTTATTTATAAAAGAAAGTAGGTGTTTTTATATGCTAAGGTATGAGGGATACCTATAACTAATATGTAGGTGCTTGTCAAATGACACGTATATTGAACTAACATGCATGAGGATTATATAGAAAGACTCATATGATAGTTATGCAAGTAATCCTTAGACTTGAGATCACCGAGTTATCTTCCATAAGAAGTGTTGAGTGTCATAGGCAACATCTTAGTGAGTTGATTAGGATTTGATAGGTGATTGTCATCTATTCTATTACATAATCAGTCTTTTACTTAGAATTTCTAAAAACTAATTAGGGTTCTTAGTTACCATAAAATTAGGTGGTAACTCATTTTTTTAATTTTACCTTCATCAATCCTATCTAGCTTGCTAAGATATCTCATGTGACAAAATGATGACTCTATTAGAGATCTTGTTTAGGGCTAAGCTTTGTTTATTTGCTTTTTAACGATAAAGTATTTGATGTGCTTTGATACATGTTTTAAATGTTTTTGTTATAATTTTTTACCTAAATTAGTTAATGTGTGTTAATTATTTGTTATTGTTTTATTTGATTTTTATGTTTATTTTTTTCAATAATAAGGTGCTTGATATGCTTTGATACATGTTCTAAATGTTTTTGTTATAATTGTTTACCTAAACTAGTTAATATGTGTTAATTATTTGTCATTGTTTTATTTGATGTTTACATCTTTGTTTATATTTATATTTGTCTAATTGTTTCTTATGTGCTTGCATTTCATGCATCGTATCTTTTTATTATTTTGTCTGGATTGGATATGGAGTAATGCTCATATACCAGTTAGAAAACACTTTCAGCAAACACATTATCTTTAGGTTAGCATGGGGATTTAGAAGTACCTCAATGGTTATTGACTTGAGCAACACTCATGAAACCTCTAAACTCTTATGAATAACTTATTTGATTGTGATTAGTAAATGATGGACTTCCACTTACTCTATACTCTTGGCTTTTTGTAAGCCTATGTTCAGCCTAATAGAACTTATTAACCAAATAGTGAAGAACCTTTTAAGACTAATTTAGTGAGCTAACCTTATCTTATCTTAGGGTGTCTATTTTTATTATCATATCCAATCAATTATTTTTATTTTTATTTTTTTATGAATATTTATTTTTATATAGGTTATGTAATGAGATTTTACATGGATAAAAAAGAAAACTAACATAAACAATATTTTTAAAACTTATTTTTTTCAAATTTATGGAAAATGGAGAAAAAAGCTCTTCTTTAATAATACTAAAAAAAGATGTGGGATTAATGAGAAATGAGATTGTTAGGCTCATTGATTGACATTAACAAAACTACCAAACTAGGAAGGGTTCTTCAATGGAGCACGTTTTAGAAATGTGTACTCCATATTACATCCACAAAGCTTCTAAATCTCCTAATGTTAGGGTATAAGTATTTAAATTTTTTACTGGAATAAATTATAAAAATAATAAAAAGCTAATTTTGTTTCATTATTACATAAAAAAAAATAGGGCAAGAAGTTGAGAAAAAAGAAAAGTGAATTGAGAGTGTCCATTGAGAGAGGGCAAAACCATAAAAAAAAAAGGAAAAATGAATCAACTATTATAATTATTAATTAGCAATTAAAAAAATCAAGTCATGTGGTGATTTTACTATTGAAATGCACTGTTTACTCTTTCACAAATCACCGCGGATTATAACAATTATTTTTTCTAAATTTCTAATTTGATCCTTAATCTTGTGTCTTTTTTAGTCCAAATCAACACCCAATTGCTTATTTGTTTTTGAAAAAAAGGGTTGAATTGAAAAATAGAAAACCAACGTGAAAATGGCTGGAAAAATAGGGGGTGACTTCGAATTTCACTTGAAAATCTCATTGTAGTCCCCTAATTTTTTTAGTTAATAGGTGATCGGTCCTTTTAATTGTCAGCAATTCAATTTTAATACCAAACTTTATTTTCTTTATTTCTCAGTCCTTTTTCACGAGAGAAAAGAGAGAGGCTCGTCATATTTCGATGTAGAGAGAGAAAATTGTCATCAGTGACAATTCTAGCCACCAAAATGGTTGATATTGATATTAATGAGTTCGTTTTGATTAGAGGAGTTTTACCTATATATATATATATATATATATTTTTTTTTTCCTTTTTCTTGCTCTAGGAGGCAGATCTGATCGCGGTAATATTTTCAAGTTTGGGTTGATTTTGTTTTTTTAAGGTCATAGATATAGTTATCAAGATGTTTATGGTGTCTTATAGGTGTTTTAGGTAAAAGCAAAATGTTAAAAAATGATTTTTTGTAGCAAAAAAACTCGAGGCCCTGTTTTTCTAGCAACCTCTAGTTGCCAGATTTTGCAGAAAAAAGACAACGCGGCTTCTGCTATTTTTTTTCAAAAAACAATTAGAGCGGATGATAGATTATCCACCCTTTAAGAAATAAAAATATAAAGCCAAGCCTAGGTTTGCGTGTTAGGCTGGATGATCCACGCGCCTAGGATGTTTTTTTTAATAACAAGGCACGTTAGGCTACCAGGCCCACATGTCTGGACTCATTTTTGTCATTTTTAAAATTTTTCTATTTTCTATTTGTGTTAAAAAATTGATAAAAAAAATCATTGAACATAATCGAGTATATGAGCTGGGTCGTAGGTTTAACAAATTAATTCACAATATCTAGACTATTATTTATTATTATTTTTAATGTTTTTCCTTTAATTTTTAAAAAATATAATTTCACTCTTTATTATCAATGATATATTTTTTTATTTAACTCAAAAAAAAAAATTTCACCGTTTGTTATCAATGATATACTTTTGCTATCTCAATTCTATATGCATATCACAGTTTTTTTCCTTTTTAAAAAATATTTCATACAAAAAATTCTCTTGCATTTTATTGTTGTATAATTAAATGAAAAATAATCTCTAAGATTAAAGAAGTTATTGAATTCGATGACGTACATGACTTGCATTGCATGATTAAAAATTCACAGCATCCGAGGTATTAATTTTTTTTTTAAATTTTTCCCTTAATTTTTTTAAATATAAGTTAATCCTTTGTTATCGATAATTTTTTTATTTAACTCAAAATTAAAAAAAAATAATACAATTTCACCATTTGTTATTAATAATTTACTTTTGCTATCTGGTGTCACTATCACAGTTTTTTTTCCCTTTAAACAATAATTTTTCGTATAAAAAAATTTCATATATTTTATTGTTGTATAATTAAATGAAAAATAATTTCTGAAATTAAAATTTTTATTGAATTAGATAACATTCATGACTTATTTTTCGAGTTATCTTGGTTGACTTGATTTCATTTAATTTTTTTTAAATAAGTATTAATTTTTTTGATAAATTTTACCTTTAATATTAGTTAAATTTTTTCAAGATTATCCCGTTAGTTTGGTAAGACAACCTAAATATATTTCTATTTTAATATTAAATAAAGATTAGGTTTTTTTTTTTAAAATGCATGATTAATATCTAATTTTTTTTTTGTATGTAATTTTTTTTTTCCTGATCCGTGGCGTGTCGCAGGACAAATCATTAATTGAATTATAAATGATAATAGTAATAATATATCATACTAGCATCAGTGAAGAAAATCAAGGTGTTATCTCTGTCGCAGATGCAGAGATGGAGGGAGAGGGAAATTTGGAGAAATAAAAAGGGGAGGTGGGGGAATTTGAGAGAAAAAAGAGATGTCAGACCTCGACAGACAAATAGAGCAACTGAAGAGGTGCGAGCCCCTGAAGGAATCGGAAGTGAAAGCTCTTTGCCTCAAAGCTATGGAAATCCTCGTCGAAGAGAGCAACGTTCAACGCGTCGATGCTCCCGTCACCGTACTTCTCTTTTTTTTTTTATTTTATTTTTTTTTAATGACTTGCTCTTGCTGTATATGAGATGAAAGCCTGCTGCTATTGTTACTTTTTTACTGAATTTTTTATTTTAATTTATGACGAGAATAATTATTCTACAGCTTTAGTATCATTAGTTGTTCTGCCAGTATTATTACTCCTAAATTTACTAGTCTTTATTTAATGCAAAATTGAATTCAAAATTAGAATTTAGGTTTCTTTTCTTTTTTAAGATTAGACACTCCAATCATGAAAGTTTCTAGTTTCTATTTTGAGATTTCTTTCTGGTTTGATATGTATTTGAAAAGCCTTTTCCTCCCATAAGAAATCTATTATTAGTTTGCTACGAGTTTCCTTTGTTGAGTATGCTTATACATTTAATTTAAGATAAAATGTGTAGTCCTGTTTATTCTTAATAGGTATGAGACCAGAACCCTGTTAGTATGGAATCTGTTATCATGGAGTAGTTAAATGCCCCCTTTTCTTTTTGCATATGAAATAGGAGACGTGTTAAGGTTTTAATCATTCTACGCCAATTAATTAGATTTTCATTTTCCACGTCGAGATTCTGTCTGAGGTAGCTGCTCCTGCTCAACAGCAGAAGATGATGTTGAACAAGGAACCTTTGGGTTAGAATGATCTGTGGTATTACCAATGTATACAGTGGGTTGGCCATTCAGTTGTCTTAGGTTTAGTTTAGGTTCAGAATGTTGTCATAATTTGGGTAAGCCAAACGTTGGATTTCGTTCCAGATGCATCTAGTAAGACTTTCTTTTACTTCTTTATCTTGCTTTGTTAAAGTTAATATTGAATGAGAATGAATGACATCTTGTTTCCAAACACAAATATGGTGGTTCCTACTTCATACTGTAGCCATGAATTTTCTGCTTCAAATATCTTTTTCTTAAAACGAGGAAAAAATAAGAAGTGCATCTTATGATCGTTATGCCTGGGTTATTTAAAAATCCTAGTGGTCTCTTATGCTGTGTGTTTTGAAGGATATTATTCAGTGAAAGTTTTGCTTCTGAATGTGTGGGAGTAATAAAATTTCAGATCATCACTAGGAAATAAGTTTTCACCCCATTGTATATTACTGTTCCATTGCCTACTTTTTCTGAGAATTTAGTGGTATGTTGTTTTGTGATATTATTATTTCCTCTTAACAATGACAATCTTCTTTCACATGCATAATTTCTTTGTTTCAAACAATTACTCTTTGAGTCTGTATCTATGTAGAACGGTCTAAACAGGACTACTTGGAAGTGTTTCTTCTGTATACCAATGCTGTTTGAGGTTTTGAATCTTTGTACTAAGACGATTCAATTTTTATTGTGCGTAGATATGTGGAGATATCCATGGACAGTTTTATGACATGAAAGAGCTTTTCAAGGTGGGAGGGGATTGCCCGAAGACTAGTTACTTGTTTCTTGGAGATTTTGTTGATAGAGGATATTACTCTGTTGAGACATTTCTGCTTCTTTTAGCCCTTAAGGTACATATTATTATCTCTTGGAGTTTAAGGTAACACTGTTGAGATATGCATGCTTTTATTATAATGGAGGTTTTATGGATCTTCTACTTCCTATCTACTGATATTTAAACATTTCTTAACTAAATTTTTCTAATTTTAAACACTCTGACATTCTCTTTGAAAAGTTTCATGGTCAGATGTCAATAAAGCAGCTTCCATGGTATGTCTCTTTCTAGGAGTAGTTTCAGGATAGATTGTAATAAAACTTAAAATCAATTCATATCATGACTTTTTTTCAGCGATATCACTGTGTCTGGGGGTAAATATTTTTAACCTCTGCTTGGTGGACCATAATTACAGTTCACGGGAATGTTACATTTGATGCTGGTGCGAGGTTTGTGCACCATCCGACAGATCATGTTTACAATATAATTGGCATAATAATCATTGCATAATTGGTAGTTAGTCTAAGAATTTGGTTCATTTCTGCCATCTGAGAATTCCTTATTCAAAAATTTAACTTAAAACCCATTTTAGCAAGATAGTGACTGTGGTAAGTCCTACCTTCAATTTTGCTGGCTTTTCAGGAGGTAAAATCCTTTTGTAAATTAATTTGAGGAGAGTACAATGGAAATGAAAATTGACAATGGCTGTTTAAAAGCTTCCGGAACAATAAACAATCGATTTAGTAAATGGCATTTTGACATTCTGTAGTTGCGGGACCAGTATAAGAAAGTTCTGTACTAAACGGACTAGGGATATAATGCATTAAGAGATGGGAAATTATGTGTAATTTTGGACTTAAAAAGCCCTGGCGGTACAAAATTTGACATCAATGCCACAGACATTCAAAGACCTTTCTAGTAAAAAATGAAGCTGGCCAAATTCATTGATCTACTAAAAGCTTGAAGCCAGAGGTCAACAATAAGCAAACATAATCACCTGATGATCTTTTTGAGGTCTTTCTAGTTTTATACCATTGTCATGTACTATGATATCTTTTGTCAAGTTGCCTAAAAATTGCTTCAGGGGTCAGCCTGAATTCGAGCTTACGATGTCAAATTTGGCTTGGCAATGTGATTTTTTCTGTTCATCGAGTAATAAATGTTCCACCAATTGTCTTATCATCTCTCTTTTTAGCTAATAACTTTGTATCATCAGGTGAGATATCCAGATCGGATAACACTCATTAGAGGGAATCATGAGAGCCGTCAGATAACACAGGTTAGATCTCGTATGATTATTGCTGTTGAACTTCCATTTGTTATAGATTTTGACATCAGTACTTTCTTCACAGGTGTATGGATTTTATGATGAGTGTTTGCGTAAATACGGCTCAGTGAATGTTTGGAGATATTGCACCGATATATTTGATTACATGAGGTATGCTAATAAATTAGAGAAAACAGTTATCCAAAAAATGAGGGGGGTCAGGGTAGGGGGAAGGAGGGAGAGAGAGAGAGGGGAGGCACATCTAAGTTAGCTGGGTTGGATGCTATAAAATCTAATAATTATGGAGTTACAGCTGATTTTTTTATGGGATGGTTAACTGGATGTCCAACTGATGATTGCACAGTCTGCCATCTAATCATGGGTGCTCATAATGTTCATCATCCAATTGACTGTCATGTGATGCAAAGGTACTTATGAAAAGAGGGTTGCAAGTGCGTGAAAGCTATAAATTTTATGATGTTGGCAAAATCCATTCTATACTGTTTCTTTTCTGCCTTGTCAGACATCTGTAATCAATTTTTATTGGGTACTGTTGACAATCAGATTGCATTGGGAATTATTGACAAGTCACTTGCACACAATTTTTATTACACATTAATTTACCTTGTGTTTGTTTTTAACCTAGTCACCATGATTTTAAGACTTAATTGCTATCTTCTTACCAGTCTGAGCCCTGATCTGAATGTGCTTATATTATGGTAGGATTGGAATAAAGCATTAAAACTTCTTTCTTTTCAACTGTCCAGTGTTGTATCATAGCAAACTGAGAATTATCTGGTACTTGACTGGTTAGGTACATACTATTTTTATCAGACTTTAGTTTGCCTTGTGTCCCTTTGTAACACAGTAATGACGTATCTAGGTCTTGATGGGTGTCTTCCTTCTAATGGGTGCCCTGGTTTGACTGCTTATATTTCGGTATGACTGGAAGAAAGTATTTAAGCTTCCTCTTTTTGATGGTTCAGTATCATGTCAGAATGATAGATTTTTCCTTTGATGTGATTCAATAAGGGAATTAGGAATATTTGCCTTACTGACAGAAAGTGATGTATGCCATTGAAAAGTTTTTGTTTGTGTGTTTGCTTGCCATATCACTATAACTTCCATGGACCATAAAAAATCAACTTAAGCATCTGTTATTTGTCATTCCTTTTCTTCCCATTTAAGATGCTTCCATCAAAATATTTCAGTTCTAATTGTGATGTTGGTTTATCAGTCTGTCAGCTCTCATTGAGAATAAGGTTTTTAGTGTTCATGGTGGTCTCTCTCCTGCTATATCAACATTGGATCAGGTTGATGAATCCATCCAGCTTGCTTTTCTTCTCCTCACTGAAGATTTGTGTAAATAACTGCTAACACAACCCATTTTCCAGATTCGAACAATTGATAGGAAGCAAGAAGTACCTCATGATGGTGCTATGTGTGATCTTCTCTGGTCAGATCCTGAAGATATTGTTGATGGTTGGGGGTTGAGTCCACGTGGTGCTGGTTTTCTATTTGGTGGTAGTGTGGTCACTTCTTTCAACCACTCTAACAATATTGATTACATTTGTCGTGCTCATCAGTTGGTGATGGAAGGGTATAAGTGGATGTTCAGGAATCAAATAGTCACTGTCTGGTCAGCTCCAAACTACTGTTACAGGTAAATTAGCATATAAGATTTCCCTTTAATTTGTTCAATGGTAATGGTTTTTTCTCACTTTGAATCTGTTGCAGATGCGGTAATGTTGCTGCAATCCTTGAGCTGGATGAGAATCTTAACAAGCAGTTTCGTGTGTTTGATGCTGCCCCTCTGGTTTGTACTAAAAATCTCCAGAAAGTGATCACAAAACATTTTTAAAACAAATGGCTATGGTATTTGATCATCTATAGCGTATAAGCTATAGCAGGTTTATGCAATATAAATTGTCTGGGTACATCTTGGATAATTGGCCCACAAATCCAATTCACGAAAAATCGCCTTTATGCTAGAAGAATTATTAACCAAAAATGCATATGCTTATTAGCTAAATGGGCACTTTCAATTCAATATAATTATCTTTGAAAAGGATTTGGATAAAGTGTTGCAAGTTTTAGAAATGTTTAAGGAAACATGAAAGGGGTTTTTGCATGCTGCCTCTATGCATTGCCATTCTAGTTGTATATTATGTACCGTGCACTGAAAAGTTGAAATGGATGCAGGAATCAAGAGGTGCACCTTCCAAAAATCCAGCACCTGATTACTTCTTATGATATTTGATTACATGAAGTTTTATTATGTGGACAAGTGAATTGATGGAGAAGAAAATTTATGGTGGTCTGGACAAGAATTCTCTCACACGGTGGTAAGGTTACCCAATGATCAACTCTTGAAATGATTAGCAAAGAGTAGTGCCTTTTGCTCTGTTATATGTTTGGATCATTCTCGCATCCTTTTTCACCATTTTTTGATGTTTTTGTGCAATAGTAGTAATGTCTTACGCTATGTGCGATTGGGCCATGGAATATGGGACCCCCATCATTTATTTAGGAGAGGCAGCGGGGTCTTGTAAAATTAGGTTGCAAAATTGGGTCTGGGGAGAAGGAAGCAAAGAAAGCTGCTCTCTAATATGTTTTTGTTTCGTCTTTTTCGGACAATAAAATTTTGAGTATTTTCTATCAAGTGTTTTCTTTTTAGCTGTCCTATGCTCCTGCTAACATGGAAGATCGAAGATTTTTGGATTTATTTATTGTGACAAATCAAAGAATGCCAATAATTTTCCTCTTATATATATATATATGTGTGTGTGTGTGTGTGTGTATCGAAAGGACTTCTTTTACTATTTATCAATTAATTAATTAATAAAAGGGTGTGAGGTCAAATTATTGTAGCTGTATCTATAAAATGGTATTTCTTGGAATAATGCTTTCCTTTTCCACTTAATTTCATCCCTTCTTTTTAATGTTTTCTTTTTCAATTTTATTTTTTACCAGCCCCATTTTATTTTTTATTTTATTTTAATTTCATCTTTTAATATTATATTGTTTTGAAAATTGTGCATCATTTTTTTTTGTTAGGTTATAAAAAAGTCTCATGAATTTTTTGTTCTTAATTTTAATCTTCAACATTAGATCTATTAAAAGTAGAGTTTCATATACTTTTTTAATTGTGTTTTATGAATTTATTCTGATTTTATAGTTTAGAAAGTAATTTTAACAAATTAACCCAGATTGATGTAGTTTATTTTTTTTGTCGTTTTTTCTAATTGATTTTTTTATTTTATTCTTTAGCATTGGTTGGTTGGAAATTTGACTTCATGTTTTTTCTTTCTATGAGGTTATCCTAATCTCATGATCTAGGTTGTAGGTTTGACATGTTAACCTGAGTTGATTTTGTTTATTTTTTATGTCTTTTTTTAATTGAATATTTTTTTAATTGGGTTTTATAATATTTTTTTCTATTTGTTTTTCATGAGATTATCCTGATCTCATGATTCGAGTTGTAAATTTGACAGGTTAACTTAGATTGACTCGATTAATTTGTGGAATTGCACTTTGTAATTGTTTTTTAATTTTCTTTACGTGGAGTTTTCCTAGTTTTATAGATTTGGTTTTTTTTCTTCGATTTCAACATTCAATATTAGATCTGTTAGAGATAGAGTTTTGTAATTTATTTTATTTTATTTTTATAAAGTTATTTCAATTTCACGATTTAGATCACAAACAAGTTAGTCCAGGATGACTTGAGTTTTTTTTTTTTATTTTTTTTTCTAATCTCATCTTTCAATATTGGGATAGGTGGAAACTGGGTTTCATAATTTTTCTAATTTGCTTTCCATGAGTTATTCTGATTTCATGACCTGGATTGCTAATTAAACAGATTGACCCGAGTATATTTTTTAATTTAATAATTTTTCTTCAATTTCATCATTCAACATTAGATTGATTAGAAATTGATTTTTATAATTTATTTTAATTTTCTTTCTATAGGTTTATCATAGTCTTATGACCGGGATTAAAGATTTGACAAAATAACTTGGATCGATCCAATATATCTTTGTCTTAATAATTTTTTTAAAATATCATCAAATATGTCGTTGTATCAATATTTAAAACAAAATATCATCCAATATATATTATATTTTAAATTTATGATTATTTTTATTATTATAAAACATGTTAGCAATGCTTATATATTTTTTTATATTAAAAAAAATTAATTTTACATATAACGTAATCTAGTTGTAGCTATAAAATGTAAACCATCTTGGCAATAAATGTTGTACTTATGTTTTCTAACACGTGTTAGGTCTATTAGTTAATATCAATTCAAGATAGTCCAATGATCAGTGTTTGGTACTGTGATAGCTTTTGTGGTTGTGGTTTGAAAAAAGTTGTTTTATAAAAAGTACTTTTAGTTGAGGTTGGTTTGATATGTATATATGTTTGGTTAAAACTGTAGTTGAAATTGAGGTTAAATAAAAAATAGTTTAATATGTTTGGTTAAACATACTTTTCAAATTGAGGTTATAAAATAATTAAAAAAGATATATATATATATATATATATATATATATATATATATATTAAAATTGATGGTTTTTAATTTAAATATTGTAGATTTAACTATCATTATTACATCATTAAATAAATAATACTTTATATCAAAAATTTTTTTATTCCATTAACTTATCTACAATTTCATTATGTATGAAATTCATCTTATAAGGTCTATAGTTTTCATGATTTTTTGAGCGTGCAACAAAATCAAGTAAAATATCATCAGAAACAAAATTGGAATTGCGATCAAATTCCACAAATGCTACGTCATCATGCGATATTCTTCTAATTTATGTAGTGTTATTAAATAATATTAAACACTAGTTTTTCGAATAAAATGTAATTTAAAATTTTTTTTTTTTATTGGGTCAGATGTCGTCCAATGAACAGTGGAGACACTGTTTATGTGAACAGTACCCATGTTAATTCTTCTTGAAGTGAACAATGCTCAGGTGAATTATTCAGCTGGTAGACGTGAGAAGCAACTCTCAGCTGCTTTGTAGGAACCAACATTTCAACAAAAAAATACACGGGTCCCACATAAACAGTCGATTGCATTTTATTGTTACCAAACATGATGTTTACGCAATGAGCTTTAAAAGCATAAGCTACCGCGTAAATAAACACCTTCTTATAAGACTTAATTTGGGGTTGATTTGATACAAGCCTTGCAAGTTGGTAGAATAATAGATTGGTTGCTTTATGAGTTGACATAATAATTATTGTCATAACCCAATTTTTGACCATTTTATTTTAATTATTATTATTATTTTATGTACTGAAAAAAACAAAAAAAATGATGATGAAATAATAATAATAATAATAATGATGGAAAAACAAGTAAAATGAGATAAATGAAGAATGAATTAAAATTTGGATTAAGGACAAAATGATTGAAAGTTTTGGGATTTAATTAAACTTTGAAATTAATCTAATTAAGCTTGAAATTAATTTAATTAATCCAATTAAGGGTTTAATTGGAGAATTGATAAATTCTTAAACTTAATTAAGCTTGAAATTAATTTAATTCATCCAATCAAGGGTTTAATTGGAGAATTGATAAGTTCTGAGACTTAATTAAGCTTGGAATTAATTTAATTAATCCAATCAGGGGCTTAATTGGAGAATTGATAAGTTTTAGACTTAATTAGACTTTGGATTTATTTAAATTAATTAAACCAGGGACTTAATTGAAGAAATATTAAAGTTTGGGGTCAAAATTACAAAATTAAAATCCAAGGATCACATTGAAAATGACGCGCAAATGCAGGGGGCCAATTACAGTTTGAAGTAGGGGCTTAATTACAAAACGTTTAAAGCTTCAAGGGCCAAAACGCAAATAATCGTTAAACTTCAAAACGGCGCCGTCTGTGGATACGCTGTTCATCTTCTGCAACGGACGCCCGCCGCTGCCATCGCTGCCATTACACCTGCAATCAATGGTTGGAAGAAACGGATTGTTCTCTAGCTATAAAAGCCAGAGAACGAAAGGTCATAAGGGGGGAGGAGAGGCAACGAAACAAAAAAAAAAGAACCGAGGGACTGAAACAAAAAAAAGAGGGGAGGAAGGAGACAGAACCCAGGGAAACTTTTGGTCACTCAACCAGCAACAAATCCTCGTGCTTTTACCACCATTTGTCTTCGTCTTGAACGGAGAAGACTGGGCAGAGACACAAACAAAGAGGAAAAACTGGGGCAAAGCTGGGGAATTGGACTAAAAGGAGAGTAGAGAGTGGAAAAAGAAAGACCCGAAAACCAGAGGCAAAAAAGAGCAAAACCGGGGGGGAAGCTAAGCCCAGACAGAGGAAACCCAGAAAAAAACAGAGGAAAAACCAGTGAAGAACAACCCAGAACACAGAGAAGAGGAAGGAAAAAACCGGGGAAGAGGCCAGTAACCAGAAACAGAAGAAAAGCAGGGGAAACAGGGGAAAAACAGAGAGACACGCAGAAATAAAAACGCAGAGAGCAAGGGAGAAAAAGGGCAGCACACACACACAGTGACAAGAATTATCTTTGAAACCGTTTTCGTCCCTGCAAACAAAGGAAAGACCAGTATTCATTCAAAGAACATCACAATAAACCGGCTCTTCATTATTGTTTCCTTCGTCATCTCAGGAGCTGCGGGAAAACAAAAGTAGTGGGCACAGGAGCAAAAAGGAAAGCAGAAGGTAAGGTATCAAGCAGGCGAGAGGCACCACAGCGTTGCAGCCATCTCCAGAAGCAGGTACGCCCTCTCTTCATCTCTCTGTATTCTTTGAACTTGTTCAAATTGGTTTTGGTTACAAGAACTGTGCGAAGGTAATTTAATTACCTTCGCACAGTTCATGCACGCGTGAAATTGCTTCACGCGTGCATCTGACTTAGCCCAGCCAGGCCACTAGCTTGGGCCAGTGGCCGGGCCGGGCTGGTTGGGTCTAGCCCAGCCCATATGGGCTGAGCTAGGCCCAACCCAAAAAATAAAAAAATAAAAAATAAAAAACAGAAAAATAAAAAATAAAAAAGGGGTAGAAAAAATAAAAAAATATGTATGCACGAATAAAAATAATATAAATTTATTGGTTTATTCACTGACGCCAGAGTCGGGAATAAAAATACCGGTTTAAATTTATATTATTTTTATTTGTTTTATTTTATTTTATTTAGCTAGAAAAATTAAAAAAATATGTGCATGCGTAAAAATAAATTTATTTTTTTTGTTTATTCACTGACGCCAGAGTCAGGAATAAAAATATTGATCCAAATTTATCTTATAGCTATGCAATATTTACCAACGCCAGAGTTGGAATTATTCGTAGTTGAATATTCACTGGCGCCAGAGTCAGGAATATTGCAAATAAACCATCAGAGCACAAACCAATAAATATTTAGCAATTTAAGACAAAATCAGCAATGCAGTCTGCCTTAGGCAGAACGTTTAAGGGGTGATAATATCTTCCCTTTTACGTAACCAATCCCGTACCATAGAATCTCTATTGACCAGTTAGGGTTCCTAGTGACCATAATACTAGGTGGCGACTCCTTAAACAAGACTTTTTCCCCTTAAAGAACCAGATGCCAGAAATCTGTTCTTTTTCCATAATCAAGAAAATTATTTTTAGGGCCGCCGCGATGTCGGGTGCGACAATTATTTTATCATATTTATAAGTCTTTTTCTATAGGTAAATAACCTCTAGAATTTTATGTAAGAATCTAAGTTTAATCAAACAATCAAATTTCTTATTATCATTATTTTAAGTTGTTTATCCTGATTTGATGCAACCAGTCTTCCTCTTAGACTTAAATCGGTCTCATTGATCAATTAAAGTATTTACTAGACCATCCATATAGTATGCTTAGAGGAAATTTTCATATAAATGCTCAGAACCTCAAATCTCTAAAAAAAAAATGCTACATCAGATCATGTGAAGAAAATAGAAGCATGTTTAAAAATCAAGAGAAACGTAAATCGAGAGCAAAAGAAAAAATAGAGGAGATTTAACCATTATAGCCGAGCTTTATCTTTCTTTTTTTTCTAGTTTTTTTTTTTGTTAGTTTTACTTATGAATTTGATATTTAATCTCTTAAGTATGGGAAATAATTGTTTTTTATTATTTTGTTAATAATGATAAGTAAATTTGTAAATTGTGATCATAGATTACCAACGATTTTCAATATATTACATATGAAATATAATTTAAGACTAATAAACCAAGCTTGTGATTTTATTTCTTGATTCAACCTACAACTTTTTGATTTATCTATTTCATTAAATTAATTTACAGAGTTTTTTCTAAGTTGTTTAATGCGAAGAATATAAGTACAGAGTTTATTTTACTTAATAACAAAGTAAGGAAAGATTAAGATAATTATACTTGTGATTATTTTAGGATTTCTAAACTTAAAAGAAAGTGGAAGAGCAATTCTTATTATAAGTTATTAACATCTTAACCATGTTTATCATAATTTTTTAAACTTTGTTAAAACCTTTTATAATTTTTGGTTTTCTAGAATTTTATTTTTATTTTTCTATATATCAAATCAAGTTCAAATCCACCCAAATTTTATATGCAACTAGATTAAGGTGTTTTTATAGTGTATATAAAATTTAAGTCAATTTCATTAAATTTAGATAGGTTTTTGAGTTTCATTTTCTTTACTAGTCATATGATAGCTTTTTAGACAACTCTAAATGTTTCATTTGGGTAAGTTCTCTTACTTTATTATGTTAAGGGAAATGTTTAGTTGAATGCTCACCTCTGTGTTATATTAAAAAAGCATAGATTAACAATTGCTACTAACATTCTCTTTGCTATTTTAGTTGGGGTTCCCCTACTGAATCTGCAATAGAATCTACCCATAATTTGCTTATCTTATATGTGATTTAAAATAAATCCAGGTGCTTTTCTTGCACATCTTTGTTTTATATAGTTGAGTCTTTATCTAACCTTTACCCACGAAGAAAATTGTTGTGAAAAGCCTTTTAATTAACTAAGTTCTTTGTTAACGAACTTCATATTAATGACATGTGTTTAATCCACTTTTATAGTTAGAGATATGCTCCTCAGGTGCAAGATTCATTATTAATTGCCTTGGAATTTCCAAGATTATTATATGTAAGAGATTTTAGTCATTTGTTTACAACAATACAAGGTCTTTAAGGAAGAGGTTATTGCCTTGGTAGTTTGAGTCTACAATTTGTAAATTGAAAAAAATATTATGTGGAAATAGACCTTATTGAATAATAGACCGAATAACAATGTTATTTAGTGTATGAATTTAATTTATACACTTTTTAAAATAAAAATTTTGACATTGTTGCTGGTGATTTTTTTCCTAATTAATTTGGTATATGTTATTTGTCTAGTTTCTATTTATCTTAATTATTTCTTTTATTTTATTCATAATTTTTTTTTAATGTTTCAACCTACTGGAGAAGAGATAGATCAATGGTTTATAAGAATATTGGAATTTACATCATATACTTATAGATCAAACGAGTAATTTACATCTTTTCAACCTTTACAATCCAATTCCAACAAGTATTGTATACTGTCCTCTAACCTAGTCAACCAACTTAGCAAAAAAAGAAAGAAATGGTTAAAAACATCCAAACTCTCAAAGAGTTGGCAACCCCAACTCCCAACAAGCAACTTCTTTGCATTTTATACCTTCAACTTGAGTTGTTTTTGAAATTAAATCAAGAATGATTCATTTCTTACTAACTTTTTATAGTTTTGCAGGTGAAGACCCGAACAAACATTTTAAAGAGTTTTATATTATTTGTTTAAGCTTGAAACCAACAAGAATCTCTGAAGTGTAAGTGAAGTTGAGAGCTTTTCTATTTTGCTTAGTGGACAATGCAAAAAAGTGGCTTTATAGTCTACTATTCTCGACATTGTTACCATATGAAATGAGATAAATAAACCCTTCCTCTATATCCAAAGCCTTAAATATTTGAAAAGAAATTTATTGTATTGAACAACCTAATGGAGATAGTTTGTATGAGTATTGGGAACGATTTAAGAAGTTCCTTTATCACCAAATCTGTGAGCAACTCTTAATTCAATATTTTAATGAATGCCTTTTATCAATGGAAATGAACATGATAGATGATGAAAATGGAGGAGCTTTAGTGAACAAAACACTTATAGTAACAAAGACTTTGATAGATAATATAATTTCTAATTCATAATAGTTTATCAACCAATCAGAATTACCATCGAGAAAAAGTGTACGAGGTAGGTGTTATATCTAATATTGAGTAGCAACTTGCTAACCTTACAATTCTAGTCAAACAAATGACCATATATATTATTAAGCAATAAAAAATATGATAAGTCAACCAAACAATATATGGCCATCTTCACAAGAGGTTAATTTAGAGCAAGTCAATGCTTTAAGAGGGTTTCAAGGGAAGTATGTGTTACAAAGATAAAATTACGATCCTTTCTCTAACATTAATAATGTTGGATGAAGAGATCATTTTAATTTTGGTTATGTAGAAAATCATTAACAAGTTATGCTCAATGCTAACTTCAACAGTCCATTAAGTTTCAGTTAGTCATGACCACAATTCATCCCTTAAATCTAAGGTATAACTTTAGAAGATACAATTAAATCTTTATGGTTTCAACATGAAACAAGAATACATATGAAGAATTTAGAGAATCAAGTAAATTAGCTAGTACCTAAACTGTGATTAATTGAAAATAAAATGATAGTGTTGTGACTTTGAATAGTGAGAAACAATTTAAAGACTTATCAAAAACACCGAAGAGGGTGAGGGGAATTAAAAATAAGACAAAACAATTAGAAGGCTTGGCTTGGCTTTTGAGAAAGATTAAAGTCCAGCCATTATAAGAGTTAATTTTACCATTAAGGGTTATTTGTTGCCTAAATTAATTTCTAAAGTCCCTATGTCTATTAATGTTTCTTCTCCACCTTTTCCAAATGGGTTTGTAAAGTCTAATAAGAAGGATATAAAAATGATATTTTGGAAACCTTCAATAAAGTTCAAGTCAATATACTGTTTCTGGATGTCATAAACAAGTATCATGTTATACAAAGCTCCTCAAGCAATTGTACACCACGAAACATAAGCTAAAGGATGATGAGATGATAATAGTGTTGGAGAATGTATTTGCTATTTTACGCTTCTTCCAAGATTTAAAGATCTAGAAAGTTTCACCATACCATCTACAATCAACAAAACCAGGTTTGAATAATCTAAGGTAAATTTTGGAGCATCTATTAATGTCATGCATTATTCCATTTATGCTTTTATTTATTTGTTTTGGTTCACTTAAAGAAACCGATGAAGTTGTTTAACTTGCGATCTAATACCTATTTAAAAGAGTTTTGAAAGATGTTTTAGTGCATGTGAATGACTCAGTCTTTCTACTTAATTTGTATATTCTTGATATGGAGGATGACTCATCTTCTAGGTTGACACCATTACCATTAGGGAGGCCATTTATAAAGATTTCTTGAGCTAAAATAAATGTTCATAATGGAACGAAACAATGAAGTTTGATGACATAGTTATACACTTTAATATCTTTGGCAATAAGACACCCAAGTGATTTACTTTGTTTATTTTAGTTTTACTTTATTATTTAGCACAACATTTCTTTAAGTTAACTATAAAGGATGTTCTAGAAATCGTCATAAGTAAAAGCCTTGGTTTGGAGGATTCAAAATGACAAAAAGTTTTATGCAATTTTATAAAAATATAGAGAACTCTTTACCAAAATCTTCAAATAGGTGTAATGCTTCTTTCATTTCTTTGCTTTTATATAGTGAGAAACTTTTAACTTATATGATATAAGCCACTACCTTTGTATTAAAACTAATTCCCGAGCATTTTAAATATATGTAATTAAATAAGGGAGATATGTTGCTCGTGATCATTGGAAATAACCTTATGACTTTACAAGAGAAAAACTAGTTCGTGTATTAAAAAATCACGAACAACTATTGGTTGGATAGTAGTTAACATAAAAGAGATTGGTCCTTTCATATGCATTCATTGAATTTTGCTTATGGATGGAGTAAAGCCAATTAGAGAATATCAATGTTGATTAATCCTTCCATGATGGACATTACGAAGAAAAATAAATTCTAAAATTGCTAGATGTTGACATGATTAATCCTATTTTGAAAAACAAATAGGCGAGCTCAATCTAAGTTGTTCCAAAAAGATATGACATTATCGTAGTCAAGAATGAGAAAAATGAGCTAATACAAACCCATATTCAAATCGGGTGATGGGTTTGCATTGATTACAAGTCATTCCTACTATTATTTTCTTGATGGTTATTCAGGTATAATCAAACACTAGAGGACTAAGAGAAGACAACATTCACTTGTCCTTTTAGAACACTTCCTTATTAATGTATGCCATTTGTCTTTTACAATGCCCTGTGACTTTTCAATGATGTATGATTAATACATTTTTAGATTATGTTAAAAATATCATAAAGATTTTTATGGATGATTTTAGTGTCTATAATGATTATATTCATAAGTGTTTAGTTAACTTTATATTTGGTTTTAAATGTTATATAGAAACTATCATTGTGCTTAGTTGAGAGAGAATTGTAACTTTATGATAGATCAAAGTATAATTTTAAGCTATATTATGAGCCCGTTTGGCTACGCGTTAGAAGTTGTGTTTTTTCAAAAACACAGGAAGCAAACGTTTGGTTAACAAAAAAAAGCTGCTTATTGTGCATGGTCCCACAGCCAAATCGCGTGCGAAACGCAGGAAGATGAAAAGCATAAAAATGCTACTTTCGGGAAATTCAACCATGATACACTGTTCACTGAACAGTGTATCATGCCACCTCCACTGGTCACTGAATAGTGGAGGCATGTGTCCACTGTTCAGTGAGCAGGGGAGGCATACTCCACTGTTCATTGAACAGTGGAGTATGTGAAATATTTTTTTTTTTTTAGTGTGTTAATTTTTTTAACATTTTTTTTAAAAAAACACTAGTATAAAGTGAATTAAATTCACTCGCACTGTAATATCAATTTTATACCTGATAATATTTTATCTACGCTCAAAAAATTATGAAAACTGTAGTTTTTATCGGATGAATTTTGTATGTAATGAAATTATAAATAGTTTAATGGAATAATAAAAAGTATTTTTTATAAAGTATTTTTTATTTCATGATGTAATAGGAGTAAATAATTCTACAATATTTAAATTTAAAACCATTAATATTAATATGTATTTTTAAATTATTTTATAACCTCAATTTCAAAAGCATTCTTAACCAAACACATTAAACTACTTTTTCTTCAACCTCAATTTCAAACACAGTTTTAACCAAACACCTATTTTTTTAAACCAACCTCAACTAAAAGTACTTTTTATAAAACAACTTTTTTCAAACCACAACCACAACAGCTACCGCAATACTAAACACATTCTATATCTACTTGGGGAATAAAAGTATGCAAATCTAAGATAGATTTTGTATGTTCTTACCGCTTCCCACAAGTGTGAGAAAGGTTTGTTCCTTTATTGGATAAGCAAGTTTTTATCAAAGATTCATGGATTTTTTTTAAAATATTGCAAGGCTTTTATGAACCTGTTTGGCTACGTGGTAGCGTCCACGTTTCCTGCGGTTTCATTTTACAAGCTGTTTGATTAATTAACAAACGCTTGTTGCTGTTCTTGGGTCTCATAGTTTGCTGCGTTTGAAACGCAAGAAAAAGGGAAGCAACCAGGAGCTACTTCCTGCGCGTTAAAATAAAAGAACCGTGCTCTACTGTTCACTGAACATTTTTTTTTCCCTAAAAAATCAGTGCAGTTAATTAATTTCACTCGCACTGTTCACGTGAACGTGAACAACAATTTTTTTTGTTTTTTTCAAAAATTAGTTTAAGGTGAATTAAATTTACTCGTACTGTAATCTCAATTTTATTTCTGATAATATTTTACCTAATTTTGTAGTTCTTGTCGAATGAATTTTATACGTAATGGAATTGTAGATAGTTTAATGGAACAATAAATTTTTTTTATATAAAGTATGATTTATTTCATGATGTAATAGCAATAGTTAAATCCACAATATTTAAATAAAAAACCATCAATATTAATATATTTTTTAAAATTATTTTATAACCTCAATTTCAAAAGCACTCTTAACTAAACACATTAAACTATTTTTTCTTCAACCTCAATTTCAACCACAATTTTAACCAAATACCTATTTTTTTTAAACCGACCTAAACTAAAAATACATTTTATAAAATAATTTTTTTCAAATCACAACCACAACAACTACCGCAATACCAAACACTTTTATGTATGTTGTTACAAAAGAAGATAATATTGGAATTTAAATAAGTGAAACTTAAAGAAACTCTTGACCCAGCTCCAATTATCCAACTACCTAGTTGTAGCCTCTAATTAAATTTTTTTTTATTTATATATATTTTTTATTTTGACTAATTTATTAGGAATATTGTTTTTAAAATAAAAATTTATCATGATTTACAAAGCAAGTTTCAATAAAAAAAAATCATAATTCAAGAATTGTCAGATAGCCGGATTCCGGTGTTCTTATTTTTATTTATTTTTTAAAAAAAGGGTAGCGTGGTAATTGGCACGGGAGAGCATATCTGTGTGTGTTGAGCACGTGATAATATGAAGTATAAAGTATCTGAAGCCTTCAAATTTATTTTCACCACGTGTCACTCTCAGAGAGGCAAAGACATTGAAAAGCATAATCTTCCATTTAAAACGCAAGCAGCCAAAATAATTTATTAACCACCTGGAGAGGTTCCCTAGTAGTTACTATCTCCATTTGTGAAAATCTTTGGATGGCCTGAGCCTCGATTTGATCGTGTTTCTCTCCTCCGGTTAATTTCATGGCACACCCTTTGTTCTTCTTAGTTGTCTGTCTTGTATTGGCTCCTGCTGCAGCTGCCCATGATCTTCAATCCAATGAAGAAGGATACATCTCTCTGCTCTTATCCAACAAGGGAGTTGACTTTGCTAAAGACGTGCTCATAAACAAGGCAGTGTCCACCATAATCCCCCTTCAACTACCTGATATTGAAAAGTCTGTCAAAATCCCACTGATTGGCAAAGTATATATGATTCTTTCTAATATCACAATTTATAGCGTCAATATATCTTCTTCATATGTTGAAACTGGAAACCCAGGTTTAGTCCTGGTTGCTTCTGGTGCTACTGCCAGCTTGAGCATGAAATGGGCTTACTCTTATAGCACCTGGTTGATTGTCATTTCAGACAGTGGAGATGCTTCAGTTCAGGTACATATATATGGCACGGGAGTTTATTTATTTACGTCTTCTTTTTTCCCATTACATGCTTTTTTCAAGTCAGCACAAGTTCTTGGATTTGGTAAACATGGGTGCTTCTTAATAGTTTCAGCTTGCTATTTCTGTTAATTAGTCATACTTGTTTCGATTTAATGAAGCTTGAGAAGGGCACATGGTGCTATTGAGATGTGGTTATTTAATGTACACCTTTTCTGTTCAAAGTAGTTCGGCCAGGGAGAGGGGAAACAGTAAGGTAGCCTCCAAGGGAATTGACTCAGATGATAAGAAAAAAAATGGCTGTAGTTTTTCCATTTTGAAATGTAACTTTGCGGTATAATTACTATGATCTCTAGCAACTTCCTTCTTAATAAATCAGCAGGGGTTCTACATTTCTATCCCTTTTCTCCCAGGCCTTATATTCCAAGTAGTATTACTCTGTCTTGTAGCCTACTCAGCATGCTATGAAGATAAATTTACCACCTGTATAACCTAGTGCTTTCTCTTCTTCTTGAGCACTTGCTGTCTCTCTTGTGTGCCGTCAACAAAATGTGAGAATGTCATATCTTATATGAGAGCAAGCATCATAATTGGACGGATAAAAGAAGAAGCTACAGACAGTTGGAACTAGTGATTGAGAACACATATGGCATCCCTGATATGGTGGGAATACTATAATGATGCATAACACTCGGAAACTTGTTTGGAAAAAGTTTTTCTTGTCTTTTTCCCTCCAATGTTGGGATATTTTCAATGTCAGTAAGTGGAAGATATAGAATGACATAGCAACCTTAGATGCTTCTGTTTTCAATTTTCGTGATGATTAATTTGATGGCAATGTCCTATGCTGTATAAGTTTTCTGAAACTTTTGTCGTCTTGTTTGACATCATGAAATAATAATTTTTATACTGTCTTTCAACAAAATGAAATTGGTGAGCAAAGGTCAAAGGTATGGAAGTGGGGCTTACTGTAGCTTTCAAAGAACAAGGAGGAACTCTTGAGCTGTCTCTTCTGGACTGTGGATGTCATGTGAAAGATATTACCATCAAATTAAATGGGGGAGCATCCTGGCTTTATCAAGGGTAAGCAACCGTCCTCTGTAATCAAACTTTTCCTTGAAGAAAAGTTGCTTGTCTTTGTTTTAGTCATGAGAATTGCATATATCATTTCAAGGTGAATGTATTTGTTTTTAAACAGTTGCATATAATAGATAAACACTCATGTTTGAGAATATGTTTCCATACGTAGTCTATTATAGAGTGTTTATTGGAAAGCTTACTTTAATGAAATAAAGATTCGTAAACGTCCATAAAATGACCTGGAAATAAGAATGGCCTTTTGAACTACATGCCAAGTTTACTTTTATCCCAACATTCGAGTTGCAGCAGATTTACTGTTGTAGACTTGGAAAAAGAAAAATAGTTGGCTACAGTTACAGAATTCCATATACTTACTGCAATTTTATGTCCTCTTTATCTTCCAGGATAGTTGATGCTTTTCAAGGGTCAATAGGTTCTGCAGTGGAAAACGCTATTTCCAAGAAAATCAAAGAAGAGATAGTAAAACTTGACTCCCTATTGCAGTCACTTCCAAAGCAAATCCCAATAGATCATGTTGCTGCACTGAATGCTACTTTTGTGGACAGCCCTGTGCTGAGTAATTCTTTCATTGAACTTGAAATCAATGGTTTATTCACAGCAACTGATGATTTTGCAGTCCCCAGAAATTACAATAAAGGAAAAAAAAGTTCTCTTTTCTACAACTGCCCTGCTAAGATGATAGGAATCTCATTACATGAAGATGTTTTTAATACTGCTGGATTAGTATACTCAAATGTAAGTTCTTGCATTGCTAGATATTGAACTTTGACAGTACACCAGTGCATTTAGATTCTTTTTCTCTGTGATCCTATGTAAGGTAGGAATGTAAATGTGTGTTTAGTAATGCCAAAAGGTGTCTTAGATCTACCGGAAAGTCCCAAAATGGTTCATATTATTTGTTTCCAATCTACATTGCATGCTTGACCTTGGAAACATGGGATGTTGTTACTTTTCCTTATGTTGGGTTTTTCAAATTGGCAAGTTGTGTCTCCTTCATGGGATAGTTGCTTGACATGCAACATATTGTTTAAGCAGTTGAACTAACGCTTCTTTGCTGATTCCCGTGATCAGGCAGGTTGTATGCACTGGATAGTTGACAATTCTTTGAATCATTCTTTTCTAAACACTGCAGCGTGGAAATACATTTACCCCCAACTCTACCTGCAATATCCAAACCATGACATGAGTCTTAATATTTCAGCAACTTCTTCTCCAGCAGTAAAAATTGCCAAGAATGGCATTAACGTCACCATTTACTTAGATGTGACAGTTAATGTTTTGGATGATAGCAAAGTGATACCAGTTGCATGCATCTCGTTGGTATGTTTGATTGAAATTTCTATTTGTTATACTGTAATTTTCATTGCCACTGATTTGTTGATTTTTACCTATTTCTTTCTTCTTCATCCCTTGGGTACATCAGCCAAATGATATCTTTAGTCAAATGACAAGTTGGCTTTTAAGTTATTACCATTGAATAAACCTAATTCCTGAAGCATGATAGTAGGCAATTGGGTAGTTTCATTTTTTTTCCAGTTTATAAGAAGCCTTCTTTTGGTTTAAGAGTTTGGAGCTGAATGCTATCAATATACTGTTTATGATGATCCTAGGGCTATTTGCTGGTGCAGGAAATTAATGCTTCATGTTCTCCACAAATTTTATGGAATAAAATAGCTGGTACCCTCAAGTTGAAAAGCTTTACCATGTCTCTAAAGTGGAGCGAAATTGGGAATGTCCATATGGATCTACTTCAGGTACAATAACAGTAATGAAGTTGTTTATGTCCGCAATCTCTTATGATCACATGGAATTTGAATGGAACCAAATGAACCTTAAGTAAAGTATTTCGAACCTTAGAAAATCATAATGAGATCTCTGATCAAACCTATCCAAGTGTTTTTGTAGCCATTCAGTCAGTTTAGTCATCTACTCATTTAGACATCCACAAGTGTTTGTAATGTGTCTTCATGCTTTGTCATCTGCATAGTTAAAGCGTTTATTCTGCTTGTTCATAATATTCTAGTTCTACTTGCACAGAGCTATGGAAAGAGGTGTACACAAAATTCTGTCTATTTTGAAGTGCCCTTCTGTGAAAAATTTAAGCTGTAACAACCTGCAAGTCCTCCTTTCTGGATAATAGTTAGATGTAAGTTCTATCAGTTTATTGATCTCATATATATTTTCCAACTCTTGCAGCCAGTAATTTTTGCTCTTCTCGAAACCGTCTTCATTCCATATGTAAACTTACACCTCATGAGGGGATTTCCTCTGCCACTCATTCATGGATTTTCACTCCGGAATGCTGAAATTCTTTACACAGAATCGAAGATCATGACATGCAGTAATCTTTTGTATGCATAACAAAAGCATCTCAGTCAGCAGCCTGTCCAGTTATGATTACACCTCGATGCTCCAATGATAGATGCTAAAGGTCAGATGAAGTTCATATGCCATATAACATGAATATATACGTTATGGTGCAATTCAGGCAGTGCTCAAGCGATTAAACCAATGCTGTTGCGTTTGCATGTTATAGGTTTATTATATTATCTCAGTCATTCATTTAAACTCAAAATATGATTCTTCTGTGAATATGGTTGCAAAGGTATTATGCAGAACTAAATGACTCCAAATCCTCGTGTACTTGGCACATTTTGAACAATGCGCCTTTGCCAGTATGTATTGCAAGGGTCGGCCATGGGGAAGAAAAGAGGACTCAAAAAGGGTTTTTTTTTTTAGATGAGTACATAATAAAATTCTTGAAACATTATAAAATTAATCAGGAATTTTCCCCTTTTTAAAATCAAGAAATTTTAAATTTTTCTAGAAGTGTTATAAAATCTATAATTATATATATATTGAATATCCATTAGAATCTCTTAGACTTCATGACTTTGGGTTTAGTCTTTTGGTTTTTCATGATACTTTAGTTTTCTAATGTCTTTTAATGTTTTTATTTTCTTCTCCTATAAATAGATTACTATCTTGTGTTCTAATTAAAAAATATATAAGAAAATGCATGAATTTCTTTTAAAATTTTTATTTTGAATATGTATATTCTTACTTGTTTTTTATTTTTTAACACGTAATCAACACTATCACTCTAATAAATTTATATTGAAATCTTAGCATACATGAACTCCTATGTCACGTGACTTGTATCAATTTCAATATTTGTTTTTTATTTTTGTTCATACTATATGGAATATATTTGGTTCTGTAACTTATTTTGATATTTTTTTTAATTCATCAAGATTTAAAGTTTTTGAAGAACTAGTATTGTAAGTTCCTGAAGTATTAAATAAATTAAATGCAGTTCTTGACAAACTAGTATCTCTAAAAAACTAAATAAATCAAAGTCTTAAAAGACTTATATATATATCTTCATGATTTTATTTAATAAGTTATTTCCTTTTTATATATAGATAATGCCTAATCTGATGAAACTTAAATTTATCGTTCTTAATATATCTAGGAATAATTATTTGTCATGGATCCTTAACGCTGAGATTCATCTGGAAACTATGAATTTTAAAGAGACCATTAAAGAAGAAAATAACACATCCTTGTAGGATCACGCAAAAACAATGATTTTCATTCGCCTATCCACACGAAGAATTAAAAGCTGAATATCTCACAATAAAAGATTATCTTGTTCTGTGGCAGAATCTAAATGAAAGATATGACTACTAAAAGTTTACCATACTTCCTCAAACTCATTATAATTGGTTGCACCTGAGGTTGTAAGATTTTAAATCAGTTAGTGAATATAGTTCTACTTTATTTAAAATTATCTCATAGTTGAAATTGTGTGGTGAAAATACCATAAAAGACTAAATATTAGAGAAAATATTCTCTACTTTTTATGCCTCAAATATTGTCTTGCAGCAACAATATAAAGATTTATATCAAGCCTCTTTAGAATAAAATGCAGTTGAGACTAATTTTATTAATAAAGATGATTTTAAAGGTCATAACGCTTATCTTGATGTTAATGATTTCTTTAAAAACCAATATAAAACAAATAACATGCTTAGTGATGGAATCCTTGAGGATGATTAATATTTTTATTTGTATTAGAATATTTATCTTATTATATTTTCAATAAACAATGTCAATTTTATTTTAGTTAAATAATAAACTTTAATTATATTTTGAATATAGGCATGACTTTTTCATAATAGAGATTTATATCTGGTAGACAGTGCAACACGCACACAATTTTCAAGGAAAAGAAATACTTTGAATATTTGACATTAACCAAAACTAATAACATTATAATATCAATTTCAACACACATGATTAAAGGCCCTAAAAGAGCTAATATTTTATTATTAAATAATACAAAACTGGGCATCAAAGATGCATTATATTCACCTGAGTCTAAAAGAAATTTACTTATTTATATATATATATATATATATATATATATATATATATATATATATGTGTGTGTGTGTGTGTGTGTGTGTGTGTGTGTGTGTGTGTGGGCGCGCGCACGCGCGCTAATGGTTATCATATTGAAACAATAGATGAAGATAAAAAAATATATCTTTATCTTATTTCACGTATTTCAGGTCAGAAGCTTGTACTTCAAAAATTACATGATTTCTCTTCTGGAATTTATTATACGATCATGAAATCTATTAAAACAAATGTTGTGATACACTAGAAGTGTTCCAACCCAAAAATATTTATGCTTTGACATAATCGACTTGGACATTTATAATAAAAAGTGATGCTATGAATTATTAGAAAATCACATGGGCATCTTTTATAAAACCTGAAGATTTTTTTACCAAGTGAAAACACATGCGCTGCATGTTCTCAAGGTAAATTAATTACCAAACCATCTCCATCAAAGGTTGTTAAAGAATCACCATCTTTTCTCAAAAAATTTTAAAGAGAATATGTGGACCTATTTATCCACCATGCAAGCCTTTTAGATATTTTATGGTTTTGACTGATGTATCAAGTAAATGGTTACATATTTATTTACTTTCTAGTCAAAATATTGCATTTGCTAGATTAATAGCATAGATTATCAGACTACGAGCACAATTTCCGGATTATTCAATCAAGAAAATTCGATTGGACAATGCTGGTGAGTTTACTTTTCAAGCATTTGATAATTTTTGCACTTCTATTTAAATTGAAGTTGAACATCTTGTTGCTCATGTGCATACTCAAAATGATCTAGCAAAATTATTTATAAAGCTCCTTCAATTAATTGTTAGACCATTACTTATGAAATCAAAATTATTTGCACTTGAGGGTCTAGCTGCTGTGGTCAACCGTGTGACTTGTTCCGCCCCCGTCCCGGGTTCGACCCTCTATGTGCACGCCTGTCACCCCCGCGGTGCCTTACCTGCTCCTGGGCTTGCAGGATGTCCAGTGGGCCGTGGGGAATAGTCGTGGTGCGCGCAAGCTGACCCGGACACCCCACGTAAATAAAAAAAAAAATTATTTACATTTGTTTGGGGAGATGTTATATTACATTTTGCATTATTGGTTTGAATTAGATTAAGTGTTTATCATAAATATTCTCCTTTGCAACTTGTTTTTGGTATACCACCAAATATATTTTATCTATGAACTTTTAGTTGTGCGATATATATGTTTACAACACCCATATAATGGACTAAAACGGACCCACAACGTAGAATAAGAATTTATGTTGGTGTTGATTCTCCATCTATTATTAGATTCTTTGAACCTTAGACTAATGATGTTTTTAAGGAATATTTTGAAGACTGTCATTTTGATGAAAACATTTTCCCATCATTAAGGAAAGAAAAATTAGTGTCTGAAACATTATTAAAAATTACTTAGAATGGCCCGAAGTTATCTCATTTTGATCCAATGACAAATCTATATGAACTTGAAGTTCAAAAAATAATTTATTGACAAAATATTACAAATCAATTACCGGATGTTTTCACCAACAGTAAAAAAGGTGGTTAAATCCCACATTCTAGCTGCAAATGCTCTATCTAGAATTGAAATCCCTAAAGAAAAAAAACAACATAATAGCAAATGAATTTATACCACGCTTAAAGCGAGGAAGACCTATTGGTGCTAAGGATAAAAATCCTAGAAAACAAAAATTATAACAAATAGAAGATGGTGCTCCTAAAGATTCCTCATCCATAAAACAAGTAATAAATATTGTGTCAAAATCATCTCTTAATATTTATCCTCCTTAAAAGGCATCTCCTGAAGAGATCCAGGTACATGGAAATAATAAGATCTCCATAAACTATGTTCACACAAGAGAGATTTTGGATCAAAATAAAATTGTAATAAAAGATGTATTTGCATTTAAGGTTGCTTTTGACATCACCAGAAATAATGATGAAATTGAATTACAAATTATAAAAAAATGTTGATATAGAAATGATTGACTAATGTGGAAAGAAGTAATCCAAACACAATTAAACTCACTTGCAAAACGTGAAGTATTTCGACATGTCGTTTACACTCCTAAAAATTATTGAAATCTATGAAGCAAATCGAGAGTGTATACAATTAAGGCTAATTATCCAACACATAAAAGAAAAATACGGATTGTTAACCATTGAAAATACTCTCACAATATTGTTTGAAGATAATGCTACTTGTATCACTCAACTCAGATGTGGCTACATTAAATAAGATAAAACAAAACATATTTCACCAAAGTTCTTTTATACTCACGAACTTCAACAAAAGGGAAAAATTGATATCAAACAAATCAGGTCAGGTGATAATTTAACAAGACTTATTTATAAAGTCCTTACCAGCCTTAACTTTCAAGAAGTTTGTCCATAATATTGGAATGCAACATCTTAAAGATGTATAATGAGATATGTATTTTTGAGGTGAAGTCAATGCAAATTATATTCGTTTTCCTTCGCTTGAGTTTTTTCTCTTTAGGTTTTTCTTTACAAGGTTTTAATGAGGCAATTTGGCATTTTTGTGAGTCCTAAAGTATTTGAATATGAATCTTAAAGTATCTATATAAAACCTTCTATGAATTCTAAAGTATTCAGTAATCACACAAGAATGTTGTACTCCTTTTCTTTCCCTTAGGGTTTTTTTCCCATTAGGTTTTCCTTTGCAAAGTTTTGATGAGACACATTTTTAGTATTTGATCATTCAAGTGTTTAGTCTTTTGGTTTTCCATGACACTTGGGTTTTATAGTGTCCTTTAATGTTTTTATTTTCTTCTCCTACAAATAAATTACTTGTCTTGTATTCTAAGAATTTAAAAATATATAAGAAAATATATGAATTTTTAGTTTTATTTTAAATATGTATGTTCTTATTTGTTCTTTATTTTTTAACAAGAAGTGATTATTAATAGTTTTTATTTTTTGACATCCCATTTAAAAAGTAAAAAATGTATTTATATTATTGTTAAATACTTTTGTTACAAGGAAACCGATCAATATACCTTTTTATATTACACGATTTATTAATAAATTGTAAGCTTTATTTTGTTCTGATTCTTAATGTACTCCATTATCAACTATTTTTTTTAAGAATTAAATATCAATAGCACAATATCTGATAGTTTCAATATAAAATTATAAAAATACGCCTTTAAGTCAATTATACTCTTTTTAAGTGAAAAACAAATTAATGTTAACTTGTGTTACATATGATAGTTTCAATATGTAACCAAGATTACTTAGGTTCATATTTCTAGACTAATATTTTTTTCCATATTTTGTAATGATTTGTAGAGATATTTTTACCAATTCATATTTAAATCACTTGTTAGTGATATATATGATTGTCAATTTTAATGAAATTAATTTAACTAAGGGATATATTACAGAATCAGAACAAATTAAATGTTAAATTTTTTTAAAAAATTTATATTAAAGGGTATAATAAATAAATGGTGTAAAATATAAAAGCATGTCTATAGGTTTCCTTCTTTTGTTATTAATAAATATATCCCTGATGGCAAACTTGGTGTTCAACGATGTTTGCTCCCTCTCTTGAATTTCTAAGTTTAAACATTGGAACCATAATAAAATGGATTTTTATTCTACTAATAATATTTTCCTAAATACACAATGGTAGTATACGGAGTTCACCCTTAAAACTTCATTAGAAGATGACTTAAACTTAGATGACATCCAAATTGATTCAAAAATACCTTTGATAGAATTGTAAAAATCAATTAACTTAAATCAGTTCTAAAAAAAAAGAAACTATTGGTTTTTTTTTTCTATCACTAGAGTGTTCTCAAATGTCCTATTAATATTCAACTACTTAAGATAGGGTTAGTAAACAAATAATTGAAGTTTTTAATGGAGTTTATTACCAACTTAGACAACTTCGATATTGAACATCTCTTTATTACATGGAAAATTATGCTTATCATGTGTTGTTTTCAAGTTCAAAATGTGATTATTTTAGATTGTTTAGCCATGCATGCTTTGGAGTTTTTTTTATATAAAAAGTTATGACTATTTAAATTTTAGTGTGCATATTATCAATTTAAGCTTTCTATAAGTCTGCTTGCTTTTTTATTAAGTAAAAAATATATGTTATCTATAATGAGTCTATTTTTCTATCAAATTCATATATTTTTGCCCAAATAATATTATTTTGGTTATTTCCTAGATTTGAAGAGTTATTCTAAGCGTATATTAAATATTCAACCATGTATTGTGTATCTTATGTTGAAAATAAATTGAAAGTTTTTCAATTTTGACACAAGAATATCCTTAAATGATCCTAATAATAATGGACTTCTAGAGTTTAGGCCAATAAAGCAAACGATTAAAGTTCATGATGGTGTCTACTATTAGCTTGGGGTTAATTTTGATGTTTATCATGTGTGATTTTGAAGTTTAAAATATAGTCTTTTTAGATTTCTCATCCTTGCTATAAACCTAAACTATAAACCGTTAGCACATGAGTGGAATATCAAAAAGCATATAATAAGCATGTTCGATCAAAACAGTTAAAAAAAAATAATCTAGTATGGGAGTAGATACTTTTAATTAGTCATAAAAAATGAGATATAATTACTTTTAATTAGTCAAAGTTCTAAAAGGATATATATATATATATATATATATATATATATATATATATATATATATATATATATCTCACCAAACTAAATACAATATGGAACTATATCATTGATCGATCAATGGTCAATATTTGAGAAAACATTATTCTTACAAGAATAATAAGCTAAAAGATACTGGTCCTGAAAGAAATAAGGAATTGTAAAATCATTATAGGATTATGTTAATTGTATCTCAAATATAATTACTTTAGCTTGAGTTTATAAGGTGGGTTATATTTTTATTTATCCTTACAACGTGAGTTCAAACTGTTAAATAATTAGTTAATATATAAAAAGGACATTATTCTTCAAATACAAGGCAAAGAACAATATATATATATATATATATATATATATATATATATATATATATATATATATATATAGAGAGAGAGAGAGAGAGAGAGAGAGAGAGAGAGACACACACACACACACACACACAACAACAACAACAACAACATATGATCATTGTTTTATTAGGAAATAGCTAATGACCCTAGCTATACAAGATTTCCAAGATGAATGAACCCCGTCAAAGTCTCTTAAGGCCTTTCTTCTTGATGGTCTTTACTACTTGAAGAAAATGGAGGTCATGCTGGATAGCTTTTACATAGATATATATTTTTATACGTGATCCATAACTTTAGTCTCTCCAAAGGCTAAATTAGTTTTACTCTTAGCCTCAATAAGCTCATTTTCTACCTGAACTGGTTCTTCTCTTATACGAACTATCTTGGCTTTTTAGGAATAGATCTATAGAGAAACATCTTTAAAGGATTGGTTAGCCTATTGGATAACTGAATATTCAGTTTCCAATGATTCTCTCTAAGTTTTAAAAGATTACTTGATAGCCATATAGTCTTGCAATACTTTTATTAATCATCTTTAGTATTAATAAGAGGATCAATATCCTTTTAGAACCGTGTCAAGACTTCTTTTGCACTATCATCTATTGACTCTTTGAACTCTGAGGAAAGGTTATCCCTGGATTAGCTATTTTAGACGATCATTATAGGCTTTATTACCTAAAACACTATTATTCAAGACAATAATGGTCAATATCTCTTTGGTTTTAATTAGTAAAAAGTCTCTTAGTTGATATTTTTCCTTAGAATTTGTTTCAAGAGATGAAATGTCCAATGATGAAGGAGAAGAGATCTAAAAGAGTAGGACATCTAAAGTCTTATGACATATGAAAAGAAAGTTTTTGTTAACCTTAAAACCGTATAAATTAAAAAGTTGTTTTAAGTAACAACATAGATTTACATATTAATTAGTTTGGAGGGTCACAATAAAAAGTTGATTTAGCATCATGACATCTTCCTTTTTAGTGGGAGATGTAGGAGAAATAATGCATTGGTTTTTTAGTAATATAGAGGAAGAAGGAACTTTAACTCTTGGAGAATCATTAGGGATATCAATTGTTAAGTTGGTATGATGATGTATAAATAACATAAGCTTATCAGTTGGGTTATTTTCAATACAATCACCCTCCAGGCCTACCTCTTGTAAAATAAATAAATAAGAGGATATGATTGCTAATTATGATCTTTAGTGCTATTGGGAGTAGCTATGCTAATATCTTCATTCGTTCATTCTTTTTCTCTAATGTCAATTCTTTAAACTAAAATGATACCTTTCTAGTAAAGTATCTATTCTAGTAAGATAACTTCCAATAGGGTTCATACATATTCAATATAAAGATAATATACTTTAAGAGATTTTATTACTAAAGAATTAGAAGAACTAGTTTCATTAGTAGGTCTAGTAAAGTAGACATGAAAAATTTCTCTCACCAACATTAGAACCTAGTTAAATCTTTTTAGCCTTTTAGAATGTCTAGCAAAAGAAGGAAAAATATTAATTTTCTATTGAATAATATTATATATGTATATATATATTATTTCAGGATAATTTTTAAAATTTATTTAATCAAATACTGACTTTATTTTCTAATGAAGCTCCATTAACTTTTCAAAGTTTTTTTAGTATAGTAAGGTAGTGTGTATTAATGCACAATTAACTTTTTAATTTTTTTTCATATTTTATTTATTTATTGTCCTAGCTTAATACATAAAATAATGACGTTGTGTTAACTAATATTAACTGTCTAATATGTTAATATTTTGTTTGATTTTATAAATAATTTTAAATGAATTTAAATTTTTACAAATAACTATTTCATCATTAAAAAATTACAAGGTCATATTAATAAATTAAATTGATGATAAAAAAACCAAATAGTACAGGGACAAAAAATTAAGTAGTGTTTGAGATTATGATAGTAGTTATTTTTTAAAGTGTATTTTGTTTGAAAATGTATCAAAATAATATATATTTTTTTAAATTCATTTCAAAAGCAAACTAAATTTAAATAAAATTTAATTTAAAACAAAATAAAAATTGCAAAAAATATATATTTAAAAAAAAAACAGACGCTTGAACCATTATCAAAGGCAATCAAAAACTCCAATTTCTCCACCTTTATAATTTATTCGCGAAACCGACTCCTATAATGACTCCCTAAACCGGAATGTATAATAAAACCGCCCGGTTTACCTAACTAGAATGAATAAAAGAAAAAAAAAGCGAAGGAAAAATAAATCCCCCGTTCTGGTTCTCTATCTATAGAAAAGAAAAACCACGCTTCGGCTTTGCCTCTGCTAAAATCGCACCACCCAAACCCTTTTTCATTACTTAAACAGAAAAATTAAAAAATTAAAAAATCTCTCTCGCTCCCTTCAATTTTTACCCGCCCAAAAGGTTTTTATAACGTCTCTAATGTTTTCAATTCTTTAAGCTTTCTCCTTCTCTAGGGTTTCTCCTTGGATCTCTATCTCCTCTCACGCCTCTAATCTCGATCTCTTGCAGGTACCTGTGCTTGAAACGGCGTCGTGGTCAATGTACTGACTTCCTTACTGTTTAAACAAATGGATCCATCGGCGCTAGATGATTATAATAAATCTCTCCCGCAATCGGACGGTGAAACTGATTTGGTTAGCGAGAAGAGACAAATGGAGAACGTAGAGAGCGACGAATTGGCGGCTAAAAGAGCTAAAAATGGCGTTGGTGAGATACGGAAAGTGGCGGAGATAGTTCTGGTGCTATCTGCAATGGCGGGGATGAGAGGAGGGAAGAATCCGACGGAGGCGGAGGTGAGATTGATGGAGGAAGCGAGGGAGAAATTGGTAGAGATTTGTCAAGATTTGTCGCCTAAGGATTTAGTGGCTAGAGACTCAATTGGGACTGTTATTGAGGATTTAGGGCTTAATTTTAAGCTTAAAGATCAACGGTTAGGGTTTCGAGGATCTAGGCTGTCCATTAAGGAGAAGCTCTCCCTTTCAAAGAGGAAGGTAAGCGATATAAAGAAATTCATAATTTTTCTGTTGGAAATTTTGGTTTTCCTAGGCTTTTATGTTTGTCTTTATTTATTTATTTTTGACGCTTGATTTCGTATTAATCTTTCATGCATTGAAAGTTGGTTTGCTTTTGTTTGCGGGTCAACAAGTAATTAGCCAAAGATGGTTTGGACAGTTTTTCTATGGGAATTGTTTTTTTTTTTTTTTAATTTTAGATGCGAGGTGTTATATGTTTTAGTTGATTTGGATATAGTTGGATACTTGGATTTGCTGTCCTTAAGATGCTACAAATGACTGTAGTAGCGCATGTGAGGTTGATAGCTTTGATTTCATTCAAAAACTCGCGATATCATTGCTGTTCTTTATATGCAATACACAAATTACTGTAGTAGTGTATGCGAGGTTGATAGCTTTGATTTCGCTTGAAATTAGCATTGGCTTGTGGTAGAATAGTTTGGTTGCTTGGTAGGCGATATGACGAGGGAAGAAGCTGGGACTTAGTGCCATGTATCCTTTATTTTCTTGCACTTGAGAGAATAGAATTTCACACCCTTGTTGGACGGTGCTGGAGAAGTAGAAGTTTTCAAACACTTGTTGTGGTGTGCCTAGTAAGGCAACAAGGTTTTTTTAGCATGGAGGATGTAATGGGTTAGAGATAAGAGGAGGGTGTAAGTCATTGTTTTCAAGAAGCATTGATGAGAAGTTGTAGATGTGGTTTAAGTTCTCTGTTACCCTTTAGGTTTTTTTTTTCATTATTTTTTTTTCTTTTAAAATTTTTAAGCTATCATGTGCTTTACCTTGTGAACAGATGTTTCTTTTGTTAAATCTGTCTTTTTTATTTTTGTTTCTGTTGTTAATAATAAAGGGGAATTATTCGTACTAAGTCTTCATTTCTGCTTGAGATATTTAATTTTCGTTTTGGTTTAGGTCTGAGTTATATTTAAGTATAAGTTAAATAAAAGTAATCAATGCCAATGACACTATGGATTGAAACAATTACTTGTAAATAAAGCAAACTCAGTTGTACAGAAAAGGGATTTAATGACTGGGAAGAAAGAAGTCTTATAATTTTATTGCAAACAAAGAATTACAATGATAGGAAACAAGTAGCCTCCCACCACTCAAGGGAATCACTCCCATATTGGAATCAAACCAACTTAAAATAGGCTTTCACTACAACATATCCTTCCAGAAAAATATTCTGCAATAAATAGAGTTACAATTGACAGTTATTAATAGATAACTACTAAGGATAAGAACAATGGCAGTTGTAGTTAACTTCTACTGTCATTTATTGCCAATGTGTAAGGTTGGAAGTTTGGCCTGCATAGAGTGCTCCCCTTCACTTGAACTAGCTTAATCTTTGTCAAATTTTATCACCCCCTTCTGCTTGTCTTTGTTTTGAATACTGTCATCATCATCATAAGAATTTGCATCAGTAATCCAAGGTTGTTCTGTGTCTGTTGGGGAATGATTCATATTGACTTCTTGCTCTGACTTCTTAATACTTCTCCAGATGGAAGAGTCCAAGAAATTTGCTGCACCTTCAGCTACATATACAACTCAAATTACGCAACCGAGCTTTGGTGCAATGCCTGAAAGCCATGGGCCATCACATGCTTTTCGCGTGCTTCCTTCAGATAAACCAAGTAATATATCAGTATCTTCTGGAGTCTTTCCAGCTTCTTTGCCTGGCCATGTTTCAGCAGCAACCCCAGCATCCTCAACACTTCAACCACTCACTACTGAAGTGAAAATATCTACTGTTTCCAGTGGGTTACCTAGCAGTCAATTAGGAAGGGATATGTCTTCTGTAGCATTTTCTAAAGTTGAAAAAACACAGTTTAAAGTGGAAGGGGGATCAAATGGGTCATCTTATGCTCCGCAAGTACCAGGTAATTCTCCACATCTTTCTCCCTTTGCTCTGACCACTTTTCCCTTCTGCGCACAGTAATGGGAGTTTACTTTTTCTTTTTTTGCCTTCTCCCCCCTTTTGGATCGAAAATGCTTAGGTTGTGACTCTTTTCAGTTTCCTTTGCATGCAAATTGTGAAAAATAAAATAAAATCAAAATTTAAGAATATCTTTCAAGGGAAGTTATGGAATGCATACTCGTAAGTGTAGGGACCATTATATAGAATGTATACTCTATGTGTAGTGATTGGTAATATCCAAGAATCTTCTCTGCCAAATTTCAAACTTCATTGGATTTTTTTGAGAAACGAATAATAGAAATTCCTAGTACTAGAAATTAGTTGGACCTAAACAAAAACACTTCGATTTGATCTTCATGCAATTTATGTAAAGAACATTCTTTTGTAGGAACATTATCTATTTAATTTGAGCATATGTATTTGGAGGGTTAAAGCAAACTTGTTAGGTGTTCTGCTGAGTTGGTCTGTGTGCCTTCTAGTTTAGTCGTTCCAACACAGGTAATTATTTGTTTGCCATTCTGTGGAGTTCTGTGTTACAGGCAGCAAGTGATCTATCATTTTTGGATTTTTATCTTTTTAAGCTTTCTTTATAGTTCCTGATCTCTTGGAATCATCATCTTCTTTCTGTTACTTGTTTTTGTTGGATGTTTAAATATACATGCTTTGTAAATTATTAACTGCAGCAAATGCTTCTGCAAATCATTCACTGGTTAACGCTCCAAGTTGGTCTATGCAACCCCATTCTGCATCCTCAGGTAAATCTGCACCAGAAAACAATATGCCAAATCATAATTCTGCCAAGGTTGAGGGAGCTGCTGACTTGGGTCGGACTCGTGCAACTCAAGCAGCAAGAGATCAAGCATTCAGACCATTTACACCTCAAACTCCACCTGCAAATTTGCCAAGCATACACCCGCCTATGCAAGGCGTGGAATATGTTCAACCTCCATCGTTTATCAACAATCACAATGAAATTGCTAAAATTGTTCAGAAGCTATTACAGCCGAAGCTTCCTGAATATCCCACATGGATTCCCCCTTCGAGAGAATATATGACTACAGCAATGACTTGCCAAATATGCAAACTTACTGTCAATGAGGTGGAAACTGTTGTTCTTTGTGATGCTTGTGAGAGTGGATTTCACATAAAATGTCGAGAAGCAATTAATCAGAAAGGAATTCCTAGAGGTGAGTGGCACTGCAGGAATTGCATGGCATTAAGCAATGGGAAGCCTTTGCCCCCTAAATATGGCCGTGTCATGAGAAGCGCAACACCACCAAAAGGGCCTTCTAATCCAGCTGGAAGTCATTCATCATCAGAGAAGAAAGCTGAAAATGTAGATCTAAAGGTCGATCAACAAAAGTCTACAAATGGTGTTCAAAATAATGCTGGATCTGGTTCTGTCAACAATGTTGAATCAGCATCTGATTCAAGGATTTCTGGTGAAAGAGAAATGCCAAGAGATGGTATCACATCGAGTGGAAAGGATGCAGATCAGAGTACATGTAGTTTCCCCAACAACTCCACTGAAAGATCTACACAACAAGATCAAGTTTCTGAATCACCTGCTCAGGAAAAGAGTTCACTTTCTGAATCATCTGAAAAAATCAGCAACAAGTGTGAAGATTCCAAACCCTTGCATATCTCACAAGACATTATCCAAACAGAACAATCAAATTTTCCCAAAGCTCCTTTGACACGTCATCAGGATCATTCAATCATGGAAGAGTCAGCTAGTGTAAGAGGAAGTTCTGTACCTAATAATAGGGTTGGAAAGCATCCTGGCTTGTCTTCCAGTGGCATTCATAGTGTGGAATGGATTGGTAATGAAATTAAAGTTGCAGATGGAAAAACTTTTTACAAGTCCTGTTGCATTGATGGAGTATCGTATAAAGTGCAGGATCATGCCCTTTTTCATTCCAGTGATGGCAAATTAACACCCTCTAAACTTCAGGTGATTGAATAATCTAGCATTCCATCATATAATTTATAGCAAATATAATTGCAAAACTACCAAGAGGAAGGCGCCAAAACTTGGTTTTATCCGAGTAAACTTTACACAGCCATCCATATAAGAGTTGTAGATTTATTTCTGTATTTTCTCATGTTGATGTGTATTTGCCACCTTTTGTGGAATTATTTTTTCTTTGTGAATCCTAATATGGAGAAATTGGCTTTTTATCACAGACCATGTGGGAGGAAATTGAAACTGGATCAAAGTGGGTTCTTGTCAGTCGGTGCTACTTTCCTGGTGACTTGCCTGCGGCTGTAGGTCACCCATGTGCCCCTGAAAGTAATGAGGTGAACTGTTTCTTCATATACTTTTGCATTTTGTTTATATTTGAAATTTTATTGGTGTTTAAGAATTGATAATTTACACATTAGTTTGGGATGGACTTGCTAGTTTCTCTGTTGTATAGATGCATTTGTACTCATGCACACACAGATAATGCTTGAAAGCTGATGCTCACAAATTCAAGTTAACATGCTTTATTGGGAATTAAATTCTATTAGCCCTCTTCTTGAATTGGCTGTATGTGTGTAATGAATGTATTGCTGTTCTGTTATAGGTCTATGAATCAAATCATGAAAGCAGTGTGATGGCTAGCTTGATTGAAGGCCCATGTGAAGTTCTTCCTCCTAACAAGTTTAAGGAAATGAGTGAAAGACAGAACCTGTTAGCAATCGAGGCAAATAATGGATCAGCACCTGTTTTCATATGCAAGTATGTCTTTTACAACTACTTATGGTTGGTGTAGAGAACTGCATGATATGTCTATTTGGTTCTGTGCATATGTGCTTATGCCTATGCAGTAGTTTTCGTGGTTATCATGATAAATGTTTATTTTCACAAACAATGAAGGAGAGAAATGAGATTGAGGGAATGGTGATAGCAGGCTGGTTGTTCTGTAAGTCTATCCTCATTAGAGTGACATACAACCTATTGCAACAATAACAGTGGCAATCACATTACTAACTCTCCTTCAATTTTGATTGACGGTGCCCCTTTAGTTGCCTCTTGAATTCCAGGGTGTAAAGTATCCAGTAGGTCACATTGTTTGAACTATTTAAGGTGCTGCACATGTTTTGTTTTTAATCATTCAGCTTTAGCAATGAGAGTTCTTAATTCAGACAAATATATTGCAATAATCTTTAGGGACAGCATGATGCTTCACTTTTGCCACTTAATTTTGCTATTGGAATGATAATTGAGATCATAAACTCAGCAACACGTGAATAGACTCTTCCCAGGAGATAGAGCAGTGGGTTCTCAGTGTCACATTTCTGTATGACTGTTCTGTGTAGCTTTTTTTTTCCCTTAATCCCAAAGAAAAAAAAAATGAAAAAGAAAGACTGGACTTTAGAATATGCTTGTTGTATTAGAAATGCCTTGAGTAGATCACTATATTTTCTTCTCTTTTGTTAATTTTTTCAGATAGTATGTGTTTTTTCCTAATATTCTAAGGAGCTTTAATCTGTGATGCAAAACTGATGAAGAGGAAGAGATGTCCAACAACGTGTGGTTTCTTTATCAATTCATTTTTAATAACTTTTATGGCAGATACCTTTATTTTTGTTTGCTCAAACCAATTGAGCAGAAACGTGGTTCAATTGACAATATGCCTTTTTTTCTCAAATAAGCCTGTAGTCAACTTGGCCAGTTGTCAAAACTCCTAAACCAACACTTGGACCTCAAATTTTAGGATTGGGCCAAGTGTGTAAGTTTGTCCCTTTACTATCATGCTTGATGAGAACATCTAAAATTTTATAAGTTTCATTCAGCCTGGTTTCAAATAGACTTCTTTTGGTTCTTCTTTGACAAGAGAAATTTTCTGTTGCAGATGGTTTTATGATGAATTGAAAGGGAATTTTCAACCTGTTTTTCATTGATCAGTCAATATGCACATATATTGAGACTCTTAGTTGGTACCGGTGCTTCCTTTGATCAGGTAACTAAGTATCCAATGATAGTTGTTGCTTGTGATGTCATTTAGAATAATGCTTAGTTTTCGACCATACAAAAATGTAGTTTTGCTTTCATTAAAATGTATTGCATTTATGTCCAAGCCCCCTTAAGTAAGAGAAATTTCTTAAAATAGTGATATTTGTGTGACCAAAGTTCGCTTATCCAATGAATCAATCTGTGTTTGCCAACATTTTTGTTTGAGTGAATTGCATATAGATCTCTGCCTTCACAATACCTGGGGGAGCTGAGGTTTTCTTGAATAATTCATTTTTGGATGTCCAATTAACTAAGAAGGAAAGTGACATGGGTTGTGGAAGCAGCTATAAATATTAGGGGCTGTTTACCAAACAAAGCAGTTGTCTTGATAACTTTTTCAGGAAAGCAGAGCATTGTTAATGTGTTAATCAGAAAATGAAAACTTTTTTCTTTTTAGCTTCACTGGTTTTTGTAATTTATCAATTTACTTTCCTAATTTTTCAAAGTTTGAAACATGTGTTTTCTTTTCCACCCAACACTAATATAATTTCAAGTGTACTCATTAACACAGTTTCTAGTTTTAGAATTCTAGCAACAACAAAAAAAAAAAAAACACATGTTTTTATGGAGAAATGAAATAGAGAACTGGTCAAAGAAATAGTGAAAAATGAAAATAAAAATTGAAGCTACGTCCCCTTATCTCACTCACTCAAGGCATGCATGGACTTGCAGTTACCTCACAAAATACTACTAGGAAATTGTTTTTTTGGGGCGAGATATGGAAAAAATTGCATGAATGCAACTTTCTAGTCAAGCTCCCGTCATCTTATGATTATTTCTCCCCTTTCCATCCCTTCATTATATACTTATATTCGTTCACAAGGATAATTACTTATTTTCCCCCCTTCTTTTTGTCAAATACCAGGCAATCTACATCAAATGGGCCTGCAGGTTGATGAGTGAGTTCAGTACTCAATGTACAATTTGTAGCTCTAGTTCTTTTGTATCATTATTTCCATACTAGTTCATCAAAATTTTTAGTTAACCTTTCATGCTTACCAGGTAAATTATAGAATGAACGTTGTCCTCTATTCTCTCTAGAATTATATCAGATTTCTACTTCAAATGTTCTGAAAATGCTATGAATGGCGCTCCATATGGTAAAGTAGGAACATGTTACACACGCCCTTCCGTGCACGCGCACAAACACTACTAACAAATATAGCAAGTGATATGTGGACCCCATTAGTGTTAAAGATTCATCAAGCATGCAAGCAATATCACATGAGTTTGTATGAAATTTGAATAAGAGACATGCTTGTTTGTATGGGCATTACTGTGTGTATTGAGAGGCAAACCTGAAATTCAAGCATCATGGCAGTCAATTTGATTGTTGTATAGGATCATGTTGTAAATAGGACCGAGGATTTGAAGTTTGATTTCTCTGGAGTGGTTTAATTGCTTTCCTTGGCTGCCAATTAGGATGTGTTGCACACGATGTGGGATGATTGCATCTTGAAATGCTTAGACTTGAATAAAAATACAATGACCACCTGTGTGACCAATGCTAGCTTAGCTCCTTGATGTGAACTTGCAGGAATGTGTTAGTGTGACAATGCGGGATGGTTAAGTGATGTGTTTGGGAGTCTGATTGCAATTGTTTTTCAAAGTGTTTTTCACTTAGAAATACATTAAAATAATATTTTTTTTAAAATTATTTTTGATATCAGCGCATCAAAACGATCTAAGAACACTAAAAAAATATAATTTTAAACAAAAAAAATTTAATTTTTTTTGAAATGCGGGTTGAATTGCCTTTCCAAACTATACTGATGATGTATTAGTGGGTTAATGATACTTTCTAAACGCTCTTACCAGCTTTGAAATTTCGCCCGGCAAAGATCGCTAGTGCTGCAAAAGTTGCTGTAGGACGGCTAATAAAAGTTGTGCATTTTGTGTATGATATATGCATGTTCAAGAGGATGGAAGTGTATAACAAATCAATTGCAATAATCTATGCTTGATGATAGTGTCCGGTCTATGCTGCTGCTTCCCCGCGGATGCGCTTGTGGACAAGAGCATTTATAAAGGTTGGGAACAGAAAATGAATGATCACGGCATATATGATCAAGCAATTTGCTAGTCACAGGATTTGTTATTCATCATACGAATAAGGCTAGGCAAGATGGCTTTCCCATTTGCCTCTTGATCGTCTTAAATCTTAGTCAGATTTTTTTTTAAAAAAATCTTACATGTATGTGTGTGTATATATATATATATATATATATATATATATATATATATATATATATATATTAATTATGATTATATTAAAATGAAATTATGATTTTAAAAGTAAAAAAAATATCATTTTTCATATTTTTATATCTTAGCATGATGATCTTTAGCATAGTAAGTTGTTTTAAATCTTTTCTAAAATAGTAGTGGCTAATAATAATAAAATTCAATTTTATATTTTTATGAAGTTATTCTAATTTAATAACTTGAGTTGTGGCTTTGTTCGATTAACCCTAATTGACTTTGTGTTTTAAATCTTTTTTTAATTGGATTTTATTTTTTATTTTATCTTTAATATTGGATTGATTGAAAACTAAACTCTATAATTTGTTTCAATTTGCTTTTTATAAGGTTATCTCAATCTCAGATCTAGGTCACGGATTTAATGGGCTAGCTCGAGTTGATTTCAATCATTTTTTAATTTTATCATTTAACATTGGGTTGATTTGAAATTGAATTTTATAATTTGTTTTGATTTGCTTTCTATGGGGTTATTCAATCTCATAACTTGAGTTGTGAATTTATCAAGTTAACTAAGTTGACCTGGATCGATTTGATATGCTTTTGTCTCAATATTTTCTAAAAAATAGTCTTTGATTTTTTTAAAACAAATTAAATTTTTACAAAACGTTCAAGTTGCATTTGAACTTGTCAAGTCAATCGGGTCATATCTATAATTTTATTTTTTTTTCTATTTGAAAACACGTTAGCTAAGTCTAGATTTTTTTACATTAGAAAACAACTTGATTTGATCTACAGTATAGCGTGGGCCAGCTATTTAGTTATATGCTAACCCATTTATGCTACTCAATAAGGATAACCATGACAAAAATGATCCTCTCAAGAAATAGAACCATTGTAGCACATCCACAAAACACAATTACAATCACGATAAACTCCAAAAAAAACCCACCTTAATCGATGTTAAAATTGAACGTGTAGAGTGATTCATCACTAGCTTTGGAATCTTTAGATCTAAACTAGGATTTCGTTTGTTTGTTTTTGATTGAATGGTTTGATCTATGATTTTGAGTTTGTCTTGGGAGTCAATGATGGTGATTTCGGAAAATTTAGTTAAAAACATGGTTAATAAGTATATTTGAGGTCAAATTAAAAGTGAGGTCTAATTACTTTTAAAGTTAAGACTTTATGGAATTTAATCTTCAATAAAAGCTCTTTAATATGGAATATTAACATGTTTTAAATAAATTATGGGTGAATGAGAAATTAATCTTCAAAAATCCTTGGTTGATATATTTTGATAAAACTTAAAAACTTCTAAATAACTTTATCCCACAACAGAAAGAAACAAAACTTTCTTGGTGTTTATAAAATGAAAAGTTGAGAAGTTAAAATTGGGTTTAAAAAGCACCTAAGCTTTTGGAGGAGAGATATCCCAAGCAAAATGGGCTATGAGTTTAAACCCACACACACACGTATGTCAGCCTGGTTAGGCTCATGCTCGACCATTGGGCCAGGCTTGTGTTTAAGTTTTATAGTAAAATAATATTTTGGGTCGTAAAAGATTATTTTTTACGGTCTGGAATTTGGACTTGGGCCTGGTTCATGAATAATTATTTTTTCCAGCCCAGAGGTTTGTTCAGTCCATGAAAGGAAGAATTTGATAAGTTTTTCTAGAACTCTTTCAATAATACCCAAATAGTTTTTTCATCTCAAAAGTCAATTGATTTAAATAAAAAAAACATTCAGGTTTAATTTTAGTTTATTAAGGGCAATCATAGTTGTTAATGGAGAAAGTTCTTCAACTTTTTGTTCCTAAAGTTCTCTATAAAAAGGGGCTGAAAAAGAATGTTTGATATTGATTAATTTTGCACTGTTTAAATAGAATTTGACACTTTTCTTCACCTTACTTTTCAACATTGCTCTTCTAGTTTAAAAGCTTTATTTCTCCTAATTTAGAGCTTATATTCAATCGATATAAAGGAATAATTGAGTATTATTTTTTTTGGTTCGTTAGACTTTATTTATGAGTGCACCTAAATAATATGGTGTTGTTGGAATCTTGGGAGGCTTATTAAAACAAATCTTGTTACACCAAGTGAGGAGCAATATTTAAGGAAAAAAGATTGAATATTGACAATAACAAAGTATGACCAATTTTAAATTGCTTCAGCAAGTAAGTACCCTTTTGATTTTGTTTAATTTTATACAGTAGTATATATGCTAGGATTGTGATTTTATCATTTATGCAAGATTATATATTTGTTTAGTAAGCATACTAGTCCTTTTGTTATGATTACAAGTAGTTATATACTTATTATATTGCATGTTTATAAACAAAAAATATTTTCCTCACTTGTCTAATTTTATTTGTTAATTTTTGGACAACATGTGATTGTTTAATGCGTGATGTTTCTGGGAAAGTGTTGAGCTAATATTTTTGTCATGATTTGATTCCTGGGCCTATGACCGACAAAGCAAACATAGCACTTCAAAGTGCCCCATCTACGCTAAGCCTTAGAACTTCCATATTTGATATCATAAAAATCATAAAATAGCGCAGCATAAAACAAAATATCCAAAATTGAGGAATTTAATAAATAAATTAAAATCTAACTCTTTCATAAATAATCAAAAACAAATTCAAAACATAATTAAAATCATTCTGTGGAGTATATATGAATAACAAATAAAGAATAAACTAATGGCCTCGAGGAACAAATGAGGCATATCGACTCAAGAAGCAAGAAGAACATAGCCAAAAGATCTTGCTACTAAAACTGATCTAAAGATCTGGAACATATGAATGGAGGGGTAAGTCCAAACACTCAATAAGAGGTCATAACTATAATACATGGTAATATACATTTTAAGATAAGTGAATACGATTACATAAATCAAGTACACAAGGAAACATGTATATTAAAGGTATCATATCAAATGGTATACAAAAGAAGTATTCATGTCAGAATTACATATCATATTACTGACATCTCAGTTGACGAGCAGGATGTCAGTAATATGATATGTAATTCTAACATATAGGCTAACTACTCCCCGTTAGTATAAAGTAAACAACTACCCTCCGTTAGTCTGGAGCTTCTAATAACGGTCTAAATGGGGTAACAAGAATCATGAGCTCAAATAAACAAATAGTATGGATATAGGGTTCCTGGTTTATCATCAAGATTGATAATGCAATCATAGTCACATCAGAACAAATATAAAGGATATATGGACCATGTTGAAATCAAACAAGCATATGATGAGTATTAAAGAAGAAAACAAAATAACAATAACAACAACTACTCAGGCTTATATAATCAACAATAACAATAATACTCATCATTTTATACCAATATATATTTATATAAAATTCTTAATAGAAATTAACCTACTTACTCGGAAAATGGAGCAAAAAGATAAACAAATGCAAAACCATGAGATTACTGAGGCTCGTTAGGAGGAACGTAAACAGAACCTATAACAGATATGGAAAACACTTAAAAATAACTCAAAGCAATGTATAAAAATTAAAACCCTAAACTTAGAGACCAAATTGTAATAATAAAGTCGAATTGATTCGCTTGATCGATTTTGAACATAACCCAAACTGATCGAACCTAACAGACCTGATTAACCACCACTGTAGGGTAAACTGGTTTTCTAATACACAAACCAACTAGTTGGCCAGTTTAGACCAACCAGTCGGCCAGAAGAAACAAGTGAACTAATCGAATGGTTCAGACCAACCGGTCAACCAGTTGGTTGGGATTTCCAGAACCTTGACATGCCAGTTGAAAATCTGGTGAACCAAAAAATAATAGACATTTTGTTTTTCAACAAACTCATAATCCATACATCAACCCAGTTCATTTCAATCCAACTAATCACCTTAAAACATAAATTAATTTCCTTAATTCATTAGATCATCAAATCAATATAAAAACCTTAACTTCTTCATTGATCCTTCCATAAACAACCCAAAAATAAAAAAAAATAACATAGGGGGGAAACACTCACGTGTTACTTCCATCTTTTTTGAACCTAAAAACTCAAGATAAAAAGTTGAAATTCTTGGTTTAATGAGGATAGGGTCAAGACAACCATAAGAACTATAAGAGAGAAAAATGATTCTCTTGCAACTTTTTCTTATATACCTAGGTTAGTTGGGTTGGGTTTGGGCTGAATTTTAGGTTTGTCTGATGGGCCAAAACACGAGTCTTACAATTTTAGCTGGAGATGTTATTAGTTGCATGGGTTTTAAAATCAAGAAAAGACTTTGATTATATACTTGTGGTGATTTGATTAATTAGGTTCTTTAGTTCTGAACTAGTTTATAGGCCTGTGCTATGGTGTATATTAGATCAACTTTTTTTTTAACATAACAAAAAATATCCAGGCTATAAAGAACTATATGACATTGTTATTAAACTCAACCCAAAAGGTCAACTTTGAAACCACCCAATCTGCATTGCCTAACTCAAGTTTTAAATTACATTGTATAAGAGTTGTCTCGATGTGACCCAATCAACTTGGTTGGTCCAAAGAAAAATTGTTTATCCGGTAAAAAAAATCTAAAGATAAAATAAAGAAACACGATAAAATTAACAGAAAAAACCTTTCGACTCAACTTATGTCTAGCTCGAGTTTAATATTAAACTATGTGGGAGTTGCCCCAACATGGCCCAATCAATTTGGCTAGTTAAAAGACAATCCTAATGCGATGATTATTGATTTACATTCAGTTAGGATAAAGAGAATAAGATAAACTAGATTCTTTACTGTGATGAAAGTTGAGATGAAACTAGTGATAAATGGTGTCCGTAGTAGTCCTAAGGGGCCCAAATCTTTCAACCCAAGGATGAAATTAACAAAAAAAAAATTAATATAAAAAAATCTTTATACCCAAATCCTTGTCTAGCCAAGGTTTAAAATTAAATTGTGTTAGAATTGTCTATATGTGATCCAATCAATTTAACCGGTTCAAAAGCAACTCGGATAACTGTTAAAAAAATTAAGAATGAAATTAATTTTTATATATATATATAAAAAGATGTGAATTGAAAAAAAAAAGCGCTAAGATTCCCAACTCATAGGGTAATTTGCTTATGAATTGATTATAATGGTGGAGATAGCAATCGAAAAAGGTGCAACAAGAAAAGTTGGGAAAGGAAAGGGAACATGATGGTAGGTGCTGATGAGCATATTTTTTTAAAATTAAGAATTTATCTTAATTATTTAAATATTTTTCATATTAATTTTAGTTAATTGATTTTTTTTATTTAGATAAACTACTTTATTATCTAAAATCAAATTACACGTATTTAAATGATCGAATAAAAGAATAGGCATAATAGAGAAAAGAAAGTGCTAACACTCAAGACATAATAATCTCTTTCTTCTAAAAGGGTTTTAAAAGATTTTAAATTTATGGTTTGTGTGGTTTATAGTTGGATTTTGGATAATAGAATGACATATGATTTATAACAACCTCAAAAGGAAGATTTAATCTTCATGTAATCTTCATTCAAATCTTTGGGACTTTTGAAAAAAATTTAAATTTTTGTTGCATTTATGTATTTCGAGAAATGTAACAACTTCTAGTAATGATTATGATGATAAAGTTAATTCTTTCTATCATGGTCCAAACCATGACTTTATTGATGGATGTTCTTCTTATCATCATTGGAAAAAAAAAAAAAAGGTCTTATCAAGATTCTGATGTGAGTATTGATATTATTTAATTTGAAGGAAAATATAACATGATGAGTTCATCAAATGACTAAAAATATGTGAGAGTTTTTGACTTAAAGTATTTTGATGAAAGAAAAGTGATTTTAGTAGCTTTCAAACTTTGAAAATATGCATTTGTGGTTGAAGAATCTTAAGCAAAGAAAAAGAGAATATGCAGCCTTTCCTAACATATTTTTTTACATAAAAAATTTATAATAAAAAAATAAAAAACTTATGCATGCATTTAATTAAAGAAATTAATAATTATTTGTTATAATAAAAACAAAAAAAAAAGTCGTTAACAATAACTAAGACTATACTAGAAAAATCAAGAGATAGATGTTGATCAAGAAATTTGATCTCATCATATGAGTCGATATCTTGATCTACATCTATAAAAATAAACACACACATGAAATCAATTGAATAAAAAAAAAGAAAAAAATTATGCAAGGTTGCACATATTAGAAAAAAAATGTTATCATTTTATATGAAAACCAAGTAAAAACCAAATGATATTTAACCAAATAATAAATTGGCAAGTTGAGAGTTAGATGTGGATGTAAATATCTAATCTCAAAACACGCACTATAGACTCGATTGTATTTAATAACATTATTTTTTGGAACTAATTTTTTATTTAATAAAAAAACATGTATAGAAAATCAATTGAATAAAATTAAATATAAATGTTTTTTTAAGTAGAGTTGCATAGAAAGAATGCCTCCAAATATCAAAAAGAAAATTTGAAAGCGTATTCATAAACTAAGTAAAAATTAAATCATGTTTTATTAAAAAAAATATCATAAAATTTTGTAAAAACTAGAAAACAAATAGCCAATAACAATATTAAATAAAAACCCAACACTAAATGATAGAATTGAAAGGAAAAAAATAGTATCAAAAAAGGAATCTCATGTACGAGGGCCTGGCCTAGGTTATTTTTCTTTTATTTTTCAAGGGGTGGATGGCCTATCATCCACCCTTTATTTTTTTGAAAAAAAGAGAATAAGTGATGTGTCTCCTGTTAGCCTAATATTTTATGACTGGAGGATTGTTGAAAATTTAGGTCATGACTTGTTTTTTTCCTTTAAAAAACTCGATTTTCAATCAATTTTTGCCCCAAAACACCTAGAAAAACACCATGTACACCTTGACAAACTTATTCATAACCTACCATTCTAGGTGATGGGAAGGACAAAAAACCCAAACAAGGATTCAAAAACTCAAAATCAACCTGAAATAAAATAATTTCTTGATCTCAAATCTACCATTCTTGGCAATAGGAAGGAAAAAATGTTAGTGTACATGTCCTATAGCTAATCGGTTGGTTACACATGACATTGTCTTTGTTCATGTAAACATATTTAATTTTAATAAATACTTTATTTATCTTTAATATTTGTTAAATATTTAATCAATGAATTTAATATTGATTAATGAATCTAGAGTAAAGATAAAGTCTTCGGGACAAAAATAATTTGCAAAGAAAATTATAAAGTTATAATTATGAGATCTCTATTACATCATAGCATTGTTCCTAAATCTTCTTAGTTAATGCTCTACTAAGACTAAATATTAATTAGTGTTGTTAAGACTAATATATGTTATATTCTTTTTGTCAAAGGAAACAATTATTCTTATAAGTTGAGGTATAAAAGATACTTAGAAGTAGTGTGTAAGTGCTTGTAAAATGACATGTACATTAAACTGACCCACAAGAAAATTACATATAGAGAGATCACATGTGTTTATGGAAAAACTCACGTGATAGTTATGTAAGTGATCTTTAGACTTGAGATCACTAAGTTATCTTATATAGAGAATGTCATGCTTTGATCCTGTTATACATTGTCCTAAACAAACGAGTATATATTGGGTATATCATGAACTATATGAAGGTATTTGAGTAATCAAGAGAGAATTCATCACCCTAGATGAATTAGAAAAAATATTACATATGTGCTCAAATAGTATTGATTGTAAATCCTTGTGTAAGGTGAAATGAGATTTGAAAGTAATTTTAAATCTTATTCAAATAATCAATGATTATGGTGTTAAGAACAAACATGATTTGATAGAGTAGACATACTCTATGCTATAATGTTTAAATCAAAATATTTTTTTATAAAGGGGATAATAATTATACTGAGAAACTAATTACCAAAAGGTTAAGTCAAATTACTTATGATTTTCCTAATATTTAGGGGATCATGACACTTTGCTAAATATTGTATTTGATTTTCAAATATAAATCAATCAATTGTTAAATTGATAATAAATGAATTTGTTTAATCCTGTTTTTATTTAGAATTGTGATTTATATTTGGGCTAACTTATTAGAAAACTTGATGGGTTATTTGGGCTAACTTATTAGAAAACTTGACGGGTCACACATATAAGAACAATTGATCATAAATTAAAATAAAATGATTAATCAAGTGATTGTAAATAAGTTTTAAAAATTGAGGACTAGAGTGTAATTTATACAAGAAATTACAATTATAGACCTAGAAAAATCAAGTGGGGACTTGATTGAATAAATTTCTAAAATTATTCTGAAATAATATTTGTGATATTATTTATGAGAAAAATTAATATTTTGCTATTTATATAGTTTTCAGGTTTTCCTATAAATAGAATATTATACATCTTATTTTCAGTATAGAAAGTACTAAGTTACAAAACATATCAAAAACTAAAATCAAAATGCTAATACTTAAAGATATAACAATCATTCTCTCCTAAAAGGGTTTAGAAAATTTCTCACTGGTGGTTCGATGGATTACTATTAGAGGGCGGACACTTGGGTGACTTGTTATTTGTGACAACCCAGTCTTAGAGCAATTATTCAAAATAAAAAAAAACATTTGATCTTCAAGTTATTTTCATTTAAATCCTAAACAACTCTAAATTTGTCTAACGAGATTCTTGGAACTCCTGAAAAAATTTTAAATTTACTGTTTTTACTTTGTATATGTGTTTCGGGAAACCCAACACAAAAAACACCTAAGTGAGACTGCATCATCAAGTGGAACCCATCGACACCAAGATCGACCTTTTTCATGGTCTAAATTTGTGTCAATTAAGATTCTCTCTTTATCACTGGAATCCGATGACTCTTTCTTCTCTCTCAAATCAAGGATTGGAAAGTAAAAAAATAAAGTTTTGGATCAAAATTGAAATTTTAAAAACCAAAGGGACCGAAAAGAAAGAAGTTGGAAAGTATAAGAAGCTGCCACCATTTTTTCCCGCTTTTTCCACTTTGATCCTCCATCTTTCAATCCTATCCGTGTTTAACAAATCAGAGCCAATTGGCTATCAATTTGGCTACAAAATGACTTAATTAAGGAGAAAAACAATTCAATGATTGAAGTAAATAAAAAATTATAGTGGCAATATGTTTTTGCCATGCGTTTAGTGTTTGTTAATGGAGGTGAATTTGTTTTTTCCGGAATAATAAAGGTAATCTGAAAGCCACAGCTTTTAGCAATATCATGTGAAGATGAGCTGATACTTGGCGCACACATCATGCAGCATTGCTTCTTCTTGTACCAATCAAACCTGAGCACCGATCCTTCTATTTTATGAATTACTCCATTAAGAAAGGCGACTGTTCTATAGAAAACGAGCAAAGGCTATATAGTCTAGTAAAGGTTTCTTGCTGTCTAGTTTTCTTCGTTACCACGGAATCCAGACCATGTTTATATCTTGCCTGATAAATCCAAAACCAACCATTACTGCGTTTGACTGATTATTGGAAGGTTGTTCCTTGTAAGACTTACAAAACCATGCTTTGGACAACGAGCCCACTAGGAAATGCAGATGTTAATAAAACGGTCACGCTACGAGAATTAAATTAAGGGATTTAATTGCTTGCTATATATCTATATATATATGAAGGCTAGCTAGCTAGCTAGGGCATACAAAATAAAAGATCACCTCGATGCATTGAAATCCTTACGTGGTCGACGTCACATGGCCTTAAATTAGCCCAAACTTAAACTGACCTAGTTGCCGATACATATAGTCTAAGAGCCATTGATATCTATATATAAAAAGCAACTTCTCCTTTAATTAATCACCTCTGAATGACCTATTAAGCTTTTTTGAGGGCCTTGACCTCCGATCCCAAATCTTGCTTCATATCCTCCTCTTTTTTGACCGTTCCACCACTTTCTTTTTCACCAACGAACTTTCCCGTCCTTGTTTATTCGAAAAGATATTGCACATTCGGCCCAAAGTCATACTGATATCAATCATCCCATCAATTTACAGAGTAAATCTATTAGAGGCGATATATCTTCCATGCATAGAGAGCCTATTCATGATCATCAGTACTATTTATTAGTACAACACACACACACACACAGATAGAGTAGCATCTTACATCTCCCTTGCATGGATGATTGATATGATACAACAGAAAGTAACTTGCAAGCAAGACCTTTTACGTACATGGCATATAGATTATAGGGCGGTAGTTGGAAGTTAAAGTAAGGTGGAAGATGGAGAAGAAGAAAATGATACTGTGCATGACCTAGTTTCATGTGAACCGGCGACTATCACGGTGGTGTGGACTTTGAGATGGAATTGCAGGAGGTTCATAATTTAATAGCATCTTTGATAAAGAGCTATAGTACTAATTGTCTTTTGTTATTTAATTACGTCTTAAAGCTTGTCAATCACCAAGAGCTTCTCAGCAGTGGATCACAATAAGAAATAGAAATTAAGGTGGTGTAAGAAATCCTCCCCTTTCTATATATATATAGTATTTTCTGAAAAATCAATATACATAATCCCGTGATTATGAGCAAAAACTATGAAAAAAAAACCAAAATAAAATGAAAATTATGGTAACTGATCAGTTTTCAGTAAATACTATATATATATATATATATATATATATATATATATATATATATATATATATATATATATATATATAAAGGGGAGGGGAGGAGGCTCATGGCAGCACGCACTGAAGAAAAGCATATGTCCTATGGTAGGTGCCTAATATTTTATTTTATGTGGGAGCTTATCATGTCAATCACCAACAGGAATCCAACAAAGACTAATAGTCTAGTTAGTAGTTGGAAAAGTGTTAGGTACAATCTGAACCTTGATTTCTGGGATGATGGTCTTAATAATAATCAGAGAATTTAATTATGACTTTTTCTTTCTCATATACATAACTAATACTAGGATCTCTCTTTAATCTCACTGTCCCCTGCAGTTAATTCCCTTAGTGCCAGTTATTAATTATATATTAAGCTGAACTTTAATTATCTCATAGGTTTAAAATATTGAACCAATTAAGTGAAAAACGTTGCATGGAAGGCTTGCTTATATAGTGGGGTAAACTGTTGGAGCAACAGTTACTAATCATTCACCCACTTTTAAGCTAGCCATTATTTAGCACTACATATCGGCGAGGCAAACAAAAGAAACGTATTTCAATGAGTTGTGCTGCAACTCGTATTTGCATTTTCCTTCCCTTTAAAAGATTTTGAGTTCATACCCTTTCTCTGTAAAAGAAAAAAACACACGAAATATATGTATAGCAAGCTAGTTTTACTAATTAAACCTATATTTAATTCTCAAAGTTGGTCTAGTGGTTAAAGAAATTCGTTTTCTTCCTTTGCTTTCGAAGCTTAGACTTTGGACCAACACTAAAAAAAGTTCATGAAATTCCTCTAGATACAACATGTTTGTATGAGAGATACGCTTTTAAAATTGCTTTGGGAAAGGATTTAATTTTAATTAATGCTCGAGTTGGCTCGATCAATAATATCCTTGTGAAGGAGCATTACATTTATACCTAGACAAGGTAGGTGCCTTTATACATGGACAATGTGGCTTTTTGTACTCGGGAGAGTTAAGCCTTTCTCTCTTAAACTTCATTTTATCCTGTATTCTTTTTAAACTGGAGTTGTCTACACATATTAGGAGGTGTATGAGGTGCTACTGATGGAGGAGCCACCTGCTGTGGAAGATCCAAAGCTCTTAACTACTCTTATGTGTCCAATAAAGCCTTTATGAACATTCTTATTTATTGGTGGGAAGGTTTATAACCTTCCCATGTCTTAGAGTGTCTAGCATGTCAGTCATGGAAAGAGCTGGAAAATATATGAAAATAAAGGAAATTGGACTGGTGTTTGTCCAGAATTTCCCATAGACAGCGCCATTAACAAGGTTCACGAAAAACTCAATTAGATTTAGATCTTTCAAAGGCTAATGGATGGACTGAGAGCTGAACTTGGGCTTCACTAGCACTTGCAAAAAAAATCCTATATTGGGTTTAGAAAACATTTAAATGCACGAGTTAGTATTGATGTAAGAGGAATGAACCCTCAGATATTGTGTTATGTATGTTTGCGAAGAAGATGTAAGAGATGATTAGAGGCTAAAGAAGAGAATATGATCTCTAAGATCAGAACCCTTTATCTAATGGCTTAAGAATGTTTATATATTCATAATCCACACCATACCAACTAGCATGAGATGAGGTGAGTGGTTTACTATCGAATTGAAAAGATGGCAACACGAGAGTTATTTCCTAAGTATGGCTTGTGCCTTAACATCATTTTTATGGCCTCCATTATGACGTGTGAGCATTTAATACATATGCATTGTATCTATGCAAATGATGGCGAGTTTACTAGGTTTAACTAGGGGTAAGATACATGGGAGTAGCAGTTGGATCCAGGAGCATAAGCTTTGCAAGGAGGATGCATGGCCAGTCCGCCAACAAGGTATGTAAAGTCAATTCATGCTTAGTAGCCCACCAAGGAGGACACAAAGTCAGTTCAGAGGATGCGTCGCCGGTCCATTAAAGAGGGACGCAAAGCAAAGTTAATGAGTGGACGTGTGGCGAATTCGCCAATGGGGAAACGCAACTATTTCCCATGGAGAAGAAACCAGTGCAGTGGCTGGTCCGCCAAGAAGGGGGCACACGCGACCATGCTGAGGGGAATGCACGGCCGGCCCGACTTGAAGGAGACACATGATCAATCTTGATTCGTGGCTGCGGACTTCGTAAAGGAACCCAAATATTAATTGTCCCTCGTAATCAAATACACTACTGGGAGCAATGCATAGCATGTTAAGATCTTTATTCTCTGTTGATCGAATCGTTCGGTATAAGAGAAAATGCAATGCTAAAACAAGCTTACAGTATTTACTTGATAAGATTTTCCATGCATTTCATCGTAGTATATTTCATCGATCGGCTCGCCTTTGCTTACTAGACAAGGACAGTATTTTTATCTCTCTCTCTCTCTCTCTCTCTACGCAGCGTGGTCTCACAATTCCATAAAGTTGATCGGGCCATGCCCCTAGAATGGAAAGGCATTAATTTTGGTCAAAACTGAACAACAAAATGTAAATTGTTTCTTACTAATCGTAGTTAACTTCATTCCATGGCACAGTTGGGACCTGATGGCTTGTTTCGGTATAGGCTGGCCCCACAAATTGAGATTGTTTGCATGCCATTTTTTATTTTTTATTTTACACTCAACAAGAAACATCATTGCCAATAAATTTGTAGTTCAGCAGTGATCGTGTCAGCCTTTTCTAAGATGTCTTAAATTTGAATTTTTCTCGTGTAAAGAAAAAGGCATTTTTTCCTATTATTCATTTTAAATTAACAATATTAATTAGAAATAACGTTTTATTCAATAAAAATATCTTAAAGAGCATAACGTAATAATAAAAAGCTTGAGATCTATACAATAGATTTTGAGTTCGAGTCAGAACGTGTATTTTTATAAGAGTTTAGAACAGCTGAGATTTTACTCGCTCACCTAAATCCATAAAATACACTTTCCAGAAAATAAGGTTTCTCAAATTCAAAATAAAAAGTTTTATTCAATAAATCTACTCTATGACACCATTGTTGTTCCCATGTTTTATAACTTTGTATAAAGGAACCAAACAACCCTTGTGTTTTAAAAATTAAAAATATTTAATGAAAATAAAAAGTCTAAATCTAAAACAAAACAAATATTAAATTCAAAAATCTTATAAAAAGTTGACATAAACTCTAGCTGAAGTGTTAAGCAAATATGCCGGTGATATGAGCAATGTTTTACAATAATACCAAACTAAAATAGTTCTTAACTAAGTCTTGGTTCTTGTGTTTTACCGCGGGGCTATGCTGCAAGTATGCTTTTTTAAAAAAAAACAAATACATAACTTGAGTTATAGACCCATCTAGATCGAATAAGCTTGTTTTATTTTAATAAAATGAAAAAAAATGATAATAAATGGATCAATTTTTTAAAAAAATAATTAGGATAACTTGAGGAAAAACATTTTTTTTTAAAATGAACAAACGATATATCTTAATTGACAACCGATTACATACGGGAGAATAAAACGGGGTAAAAAAGGAAATAAAAAATTCTTCGTTAACCCGAGTTAGCATAACAAACCTGTAACTCCAATAATTAATGTTGAATCAATCTAGGATATCCTGCCAAACATGCGGCCTAAGTCAAGATATTGGAATAACTCGATAAAAAAATAAAAAGAATTATAAAGTTTTTTTTGTAAAAAAAAAATTTATGTTAACTTTTCAATCTTATAACTCAGGTCATTAGATTTGAAGCATCATATTTGAAAAAACCATGAAGTCCAATTCTCAATTAATCACATATTGAAGTATGAAATTGAAAAAAGAATTTCAATTATACATAATGATTTTTTAAAAAAATTAATTAAAAGAATGAGAATCAAAATCCAAATACTAAATAAAATTTATATTTGATTGAAGGATGAAATAAAAAAAAAAATTAGCAAAAGAACCCAAAAAAATCAAAAGAATAAGGATCCAAAATAACATAAAAAATTAAAAATAAAGTTTTAATTGAAGAGTGAAACTGAAAAGAATAACAACTTTTCCAAAAGGTCCAAGAAAAAAATTAGAAATTAAAAGAATAAGAACTAAATTGAAAATTATAATATTTTGTAAATTAGGATTGAAGGATGAAATTAAAAAAAAATTCTACAAAAGGATAAAGAATAAATATTTGAAATCAAAAGAATAAGGACTAAAGTTGAAATATCAACAACAAAGAGGGTCAAGCTGTAATCGGGGGATAAGAGAGAGAAAAAAAAGGTCAATCAATGACAAACCGGACCACCAATGCCGACACGACCCCTCCATAGAGAAAAGGAGACAGCGACGCTTCCAATAATATGACAGAATGACATTTTTAGATCCAAAAGGTGCTGTACATGCCATTTAAAGTGTATACCCCCCTTCCACATGCCTCTTAGTGCCTTACACATACATGTTTTTTTTTTTTAATTTATGAAATATCAAATTGTACATGAGCTGACTTAGATTTCCAAGAATCTTAACCTTAAGACCCAACGATAGAATCTTAGAGGAACAAACATAGAAAAATCTAGAAACCAAAAAAACTTGAGCTTATTATTTTTAGATTCTCCTCTAAAAAATCTCATTAAACCTTATATTTTCTTAAGAACTCCTAAATTTTCAGGCACTATTTTTCTCAAAACTACTACCAATATCTCTAGAACCCTCATCATTTTTCCTCTCTTTTTTAACTCTAAAGACTTGGTTCTTACATATCCAAATAATGACTGACTTAAACAACAACTTCAACTAATATGAACTTTTGGGTCAAAGTGTCTCAATCCTAACCCTTAAACACATGCAAAATGAGAATAAAGGACAATCAGGATATGTACGAGAAAGCTAACTCTTTCGCAAAGCTCAATAATAAAATCATTAAGAAAAAGAAAAGAAAAAACAACACAAAAAACTCTTAAAAAGTTTCAATTGGGTCCCTGGTAAGACTTAAAAGTAACCCTTTAATTTCCCAACCTTTTCAAATAGGACCTCCTAAATTATACCAAATTGATAAATTTGTTTCTTGGTCCTTTAATTCTTTCAATTATAACCAATTTTAATTCAAATATGTACTCAGAGAAAATCATCATGTCCAATTAAAATCTGAAAAGTTTGTCTAGTGAACTTAAAAATAATTTGATTTTCTTGATTTTAGATGTTTTTGAAAGTAGTTTTGATTGATTTTAAAAATAACTCATTGGTAAAAACAAGTTATAATAGTTACCCCTCTTTATAATATTTACAATACAAATTTTTATGAAAGGCTTTGTGTAATAAATTTGTAAGAAAATATAATGTTTGTGAAAAAGTTTTGAAAGATTATGAAAATCTAAAAGACTTCACTTAAGAATTTTGAAAATTTTGTCATTTAAAAAGATGACCTACTTGATGGCTTAAGAATAACTTGCTTGGCCATCATACTAGTCAAATTGAAACTTTTGATGATCATATATGATTATTCTTAGTACAAGTTAAATTTTACCACATAATAATTTATTTGATATTAATTAGTTTCACTTCTCTTGATGGTTTGAACTCAACTAATGTAGGATCACTCTTTTGGCACTATTTGAAATTTAGTAACTTAAGATCTACCTTTTGGTACTTTTCATGATGGTTTGAAATTCATCAACACATGATTAGTCTTTTGGCACTATTTGAAATTTAGTAACTTAAGATCTACCTTTTGGTACTTTTCATGATGGTTTGAAATTCATCAACACATGATTAGTCTTTTAGAACTCGTTTGAAATCCAATGACTCAAGAACTACCTCTTGGTACTTCTTGTGATGGTTTTAAATTTTATAACTCAAAAACTACCTCTTGGTACTTCTTTTGATGGTTAAAACTCTATCTATACAAGATTAGCTTTTGGTACTGGATTGAACTCCAATGATACAAGATCAACTTTTTGGTAATGATTTGAAACCCACTAACTCAAGGATAATTTTCTAGTGATGGTTTGAACTCAACCAATACAGGATCAGCTTCTAGTGTTGCTTTGAACTCTAGTGACGCAAGATCAACTTCCTAGTACTAGTTTGAAATAAAATGATTCAAGGATAGCTTTTGGTGATGGTTTGAACTCCATAGATATAAGGATCATCTTTTAAACAAACTTCTAGTGATGGTCTAAATTCCACCAATGCATGGTCATCTTATAAAAGAATATGATTTTTGGTGCTACACAATCATAAGGTTGGACCTTTTAATGAAAATTAAATTAAAAAAACCTTGTTAGATTTTTGTTGACTTGAGTTTGTTCATGGCTTGTTGGACTCCACCAAGGATTTTTACCTGTAAAATATCTCCAAAGAGATAACATATATATATATATATATTAGAGTCTTGCTAGAGTTAAATTTATTAGAACCTTAATAGGCTAAAAATTATAATGAACCTTACTGGAATCAAGTTTGTTGGAGCCTTATCAGACTCAAATTTGCCAGAGCCTTGTTAGGCTAGAAATAACAATAAACTTTGTTGAGTTTAAACTTGTTAGAATATTACCAGATTTAAATTTGCTAGAGTCTTGCTAAGCTCAAAATCTATTAGAGCCTTATTGAGCTCAAAATCTGTTTGAGCCTATTGGACTTTGAATCTCAAAGATATTTAGCCTATCATTTTATAAAGTGATGAACTTAAAATGTTTTTTGAAAGCATAGCCATTTTAAAGAGTGACCAACTTAAAGTGATTTTTTGAAAACATACTCATTTGAAGAGATATCAACTCAAAGTAATTCTAAAATTTCATCTTTTTATAGAGCGATCACCTCAAATTGATTTTTGAAAAATTTACTTATTTTAAAGAGATATCAGCTCAAGGTGATTTTGAAATTTTCCTTTTTATTAAGCGATCATCACAAAGTAATTTTGAAAATCTAGTCACTCTAAAGAGCAACGAGCATAGAGAAAATTTCAATGATACATTTTAACTCTGAGAGGGAACACAAATTACACATTTTAAAAGCTTAATCTTCTTGTTTAATGTCATTTGCATGTTTAAAGGTCTTTGGCTATGAAAGAGTCAATGATCAATCATTAGTTTGGTTTAACTGTTTTCAATGCCTTTGATGCTCATTATGGATTTATCCTCTTGTGTTCTTCATTATTCATCATTTGATAAGTATAGTTCATATATCATCTTAACTCATATTGAATCCACTTTTCAATGCCCTCAAGTTCAGTCCAAGGTTATGTATTCATTATAACTCACTTTTCAGCATAATCATGGAGATGCTACCACTTCTTCTTCTCACAAATTATGATGGAATTCTTTAAACTATCATTTATCTATTATCCTTACAATGGATTCCTTCAAACATAAATGCCCCCAACAAATATAGATGTATTCATTTTTTCAATGGCTATAAAAACATGTTTGCACCATCATCATCATTAGAATTTTTTTATCGCTCATAAATCACGATGAAGTCCCCTAAATCATTGTTTAATTAATGTTATTTCAATTAGTTTCTTTAAATTAAATTACCCCTAAGTTGATCTAAATTTGATCTTTCTAGTAGCCATTAAAAGGTATAAATACATTGTCTTCATCACAAATTATTCTAAATGGAGTTATTTATAGCCGATAAAGATGTATTCATATTTCCAGTTGCCATCAAAATCATTCTTACCAAAAAAAATTTCAAATTCAATCAATAAGAGTTTTTTTATAAAACATTTTTCTTTAAGAGTCATCTTTTTTTATGCTTCAAGACTAAGTCTTAAATTTTAATGATTGTGTTCATGTAAGTTCAATAGTTGAAATAAATCTTTGACATGTAAATTTAAAAGTATTTTTATCAAATGAACATTTTTATTTCTTTGGTCAAAAGCCTAAAACATGACATTCAAGTGCTATGAAGCAATGTTTGATTTTATATTGGGAATATGATGAAATGGATATTGGTTGAGAAAGAATAGTTATCCTAAAAATTTAGTTATCTTTTAAAAAATGATTGTATCGAATATATTATCTTGCAAATAAAGTGTTATTTTAGAAAGAAAAAGTTGGATTCCAAAATGAGAGGTTTGGCTTGTGAAACCATCTTGCTTCATGGTGTAGTGATCTTGCTTATTTATTGTTGGAAACTCATGATTCCATGTTATAAAGAATGATTTGCAACCTATAAAAAATTTCTGATTAAGCTTATATTAGATGCTAAAACTTATCAATACAAGCAAACTACTTTTTATCATAAAGGGCTTTTAAAAGCATGTCATATAGGATGAGGCATGTGTTTACAAAGAAATGGGATATTCATAAGGCTCAAACAATGTTTAAAGGTTTAAAGACATATGATTACTTGTTTATCATGAAGATCATTTTTAAGGTTGTTGCATTGACTTTCTCATTTTAATCTCAAATCTTCCAATTGTATTTTATGCTTTGTCCTTGATGACATTTTTATTTTTAGTTTTGAACTTTACACCATTATAACAGACACTTTGGAAAGCTTTTTATTTTCATTTTTTTTGTTTTTTTTAATAATTTTCTAGCTCTTTTTGTAACATTTTTGTCTCTTTCACATTTTTTTTCTTTTTATTTGGAGAATTTCATCTATTGTTTAAAAACTTCTTAAACATGCCTTTAATATAAAGAGTGATCATAGCTTGGGTTATCATTCAAGAAATATTTAATGCTTAAAAATGGATAACAATGGATATAATTTTACTTATGAATGTTGTACCATATATGGTCTTTTCTCATCTAAAAATCAAACTTGTTTATATTGATTAATTTTAGCCTTATCATTATAAATAAATAAATAAAAAACCATGAGGTTAACCTTAGAAAAGAAATGGCATGATATGTGAGATCATGATCTAAATACATGTTATTTATTTAAGAAACCAAATAATTTGATTCCATTTTGGACAGAACTATATTATTTTAATCAAAACTCTCTTACCATTGAGGTTTTATGAGAGTGAAAAGGGTATTTTATGGTTCAAAGAAAGTTTGATATAATATTTCAACCTTTTAAGATCTATTATAGGGGGAGAAAACATTTTGAAATCCAAAAAGGAGAGATAAGCCTAAATATACCTTATATGGTTTATCAGGATTGGAAAAGGAGATTTTAGGATTTAAAGGAAGGATTGTCCTCTAGCATTTACATGACATGGTTTGTAGGTCTTTAAATGAGTTTTCCATTGTATTTCCAATCATTAAAGAGAATAAAATGTTAAATGTTACTTTCAAATAAGTATTTATTTATTTCAAAACTACTATAAGATATAGAAAATGCACATTTCATTAAAAGATGTGATTCAGTCCCAAAACATACTAAAAACAACAAAGTTCTTAAATATATCTAAAATGGATAATATGACTTTGCAAATTATAAGCATCCATTTTTCAACAGCCATGATTTCTTTAGTTCACCTCGATAAAAGCCAAATTATGCCTCTTTACCCATCCTTTATAGAACTAGTTGTTTAATCCATGCATCATTAAGATCTCCTCATACCTATGTCATCATTTTGTTAAATCATATTGTTAACCTGTTTCTTGAACCCTTAACAATAATCAATGAAATGACCTATAATTAACTCCTGTATGATATTCAAATTTAGCATTTTTATTTGAACTATTTAGAAATAGGTGGTTAGATAGGTTTAAGAGATTGAGGTATTTTTAGATGAGCATTCATAAGGAGTTGGTAAATATTAAGAAGAGGGACTAGAAAGGAAGATGATTGTTCATGGTGTGTTTTTTTTTCAACTTAAACCTTATGTACTTTGAGAAGCATGGTGTTCAGGATGAAATAAAGATGGTGAAGGTGATTGACTTTTAGGGTAGAATGTATCATTTTATGGGATTGAAAAAGGTGTTTGATGTGGGGAAAATTTGGATGATGTAACCAAGGTTGTAGACTATGTTTATGAATGATATTGACTTGTGAATTCATTTCAGTTGCCTTATCTTCAACTATTTTTCGTTGTATCCTTATATATTAGGTCTTTCTCTCTTTTAAAGCCCTGTCAACTCTTTCATCTATAACCATTATATCTAAAAATTATTTTGAGGTATTGCAAATCATTTATCCAAAATAAGAAGCTTTGAAAGTATTCATAAAGATAAAGATTATTTTATTTTCAACCAGATGAGGTTTAACTTGAATGGTGAGTCATTTCCACCTTTGAGCATATTCTCTAATAATTTTATCAACTTTCTTTTCCATCCTTTATAAATTATTCTATTAAGGGCTAATTCTAGATTCAACTATTACCGTTTAGTAAAATATATGATCACATCACTTTATTTCTTAATTTTGGTTTTATGAAATCACATGCATCAATCAACAGCAAGTCCACCTGAGCTTTCATGAAAGTAATGCATCAACAATTTTTCATCATATATCACCTTAACTATTTTGTTGTAATAGAGCCTTTAGTGAATTATACGACATTGAGATCCGATAATTTTTTTGAATTGTGGCTCCTTGAAGTCTTTAGGAATCATGATATCAGGCATCAAACACATCTCAACAGCCTCACAAAGACCATAAAAATCTATTTTCTTAATATCTTATATTCACTCCTCAATCGAATGATATCACCTTGCACTAACTAATTCAATTTTCATTCCAACATGATGGATAGTTTAAGTTTGACATGGTTGAAGTAACTCTAAAAATAAGCTTAGAGTAGTTGGACCGTATGTAATATGGCTGATTTAATAAAAACTAGAGGCTTATTTTTTGTAGGTAGGCATGCTTTGAATTGTAAGACATGGTGCTTTAAGAGTGATCTTGAATGATAGAGGGTGAAAAGAAAACATCCCCGTAGTGTTGAAAGCCCTGTTCTTGATAATAAAATATGTTTAAACAAGCTAGTTATCTAGTTCATTTCTCCTCTTGAGGAATTGATCTAATTCAACCTAAATTTGACCTTTTTCATTATCCTCCATGTGAGCTTTCAAGTAAAATTACATTTTCAAAATATCATTTGTATTTGTTCCCTTTTTTTGTTCTTCTATACAAACTCAAAACTGACATACATATAAATACTTATAGAAATAAAAATGAATAATTGGATATGAAGTGCTGATAATAAAAAGAGACACCATAAGGAAATGTTATAATCATAATGTATACCAGGGTAAGTTTACTACTAGTCATAAGGGGTCTCTCGTTGCTTAGTGATCAACCTCTAGAAGTTAGTATGAGGTCTGCAAGGTGTGTTAAAGCATAGGTCATAACCATGTCATATCGATATACTAACCAAATTCAAGTTGATAATGAGATGTGAGATGGTAGTTTTATGAGTCTTACCCAGGTCGATAGCCACTGAGGTACTGTTACACCCTCATATAACCTAAATCAAAGAGTGTATGATCTTAAACACTATTGTACTATGTATGAGCATACATCCCTATCCAATATAAAAAAGATATAATAAAATATGAATGTTAGGCTGAGAAAATAATATGCAAATTAAACAACAGGTGTATCAAGAAAATTAATGATAAAGGACAAGAAATAGATATACTATCACACCAGATATTATGGCGTCTCACCTTCCTTCATGGAAAGGGGAAATGCTTTCTCATATTAAGAAGAGGGAAAAGGTTTAAAAAAAGATCATCGCCTAGTATTATGGTTACTATGAAATACTAATTGGTATTTAGAGTTCTAAAATAAGATATTAGCAATGTTAAAGAAAAGATACTATCAATATGAAGTATCATACCTAAGGTAAGCTACATTCTTAACTTGTCTTCTATTCCTAATATTTGTAATGTCTAACCTACTATAATTATTTAAACCTTAGGTGGTTGATTAAAGCCTAATCATTCTAAGATCTAGTTCATCTTTGTCACTCTTAGTTATTATTTTTTGATAATACTCAGTGAATTGAGATATCTATAGCTGGTGACTCTTGATCATGACATGTGACAAAAAGCAATGGACTTATAAGTATGCACTTAAACATTCATAGTTTCATAAAAACTCAAATGAGGACCTTAACATGCATTCACACTCGGTATAAAAAAAAATGTACATGCCATTAAAATTTAAAAGCAAGAACAACCATAAAGATGATTACAATAGGGATAATAAGGTATGCCTAAGTTATTGGTTAACACTAATTGAACAGGACAAATAGAAAAGTAACTTTTAGGTTTCCAAGAATCTTAACCTCGAGACCTAACACTGAAATCTCATAGGAACAAGCTGAGAACAAAGTAGAAACTTAGAAACCAAGAAAACCTGAGCTTATTGTTTTCATATTCTCCTCTAGAAAATTTCTTTAAACATTTTATTTTCTTTAAAATTCTCATATTTCTTAGGAAAAATTTCTCTCAAAACTGCAAAAAAAAATCTTTTTTGAACCCTCTTCCTTTTTCTCCTTTTTTAAATTCTAAATATTTGGTTCTTATATAGCTAAACAAAGACCGACACGAACAACAACTCAAACTAACATGAGCTTTTATATCAAAGCCCTCAATCCTAACCCTTAAACACATATAAACAAGACTGAAGAACAGCCAGGCTATATACGAAAGAGCTCTCGTGGTGTCAGAGATAAAAGTGTTGAGGAAGCAAACAAAATAAAAAACGACACACAAAACTCTTAAGGCTTCACAAGTTTTAGCAAATGGCACCAAAATTAAGAGGCAATGAAAGTAAAATCAACTTGAATCGATGTCTAAATCACTGGAAATGATGGTTAATGTGAGCTTCAGTCGAGAGCTAACATACGGTCACTTTTTTCTTCTCTAGAGAAGAAGACAATGATGAATCACAGGAATACATATGGTCATCAAAACAATAGTGTGGTTAGGCGAAACTTTAGATCAATCCTCGTAAACTAGGGCCTTTTAAAGTTACTACTCTCAAAGCTCTAATTTTTCAAACAAGCCCGAAATTGAAGCCAAACAATTAAAATGTCTCAATTAGGTCCCTGACCCAAACTTTAAAATAACTTGTTAATTTCTTCAGTTTTTCAAAATGGCCTCAGGATTTTAAAATCCTTTTAATTGAAATCAAGTTAGCTATAAACATAAAAAAATATATATTCAATTAAGCCCTTGATTGAATTAATAGAACCTCTTAAATTATGCCAAATTGACAAATATGATCCTTGGTCCTTTAATTCCTTCAATTATAACTTATTTCAATTCAAGTACGTCCTGGAAAAAAATTATCTTGTCTAATTAAATCCTAGAAAATATGTCCAGTCAGCTCGATAATATATTTTGAATTTTCTTGATTCTAAAAGATAACTCTGGTTTAAAAATGGGTTATAACATTATATCGATTATATGAGCTGCTAGTTTTTTGACAATTTGTACACATATACCCATTGCTTGAAATGTACATTTAACTCCATGCATTTATATTGTAGGCATAACAAACTAATTAGGGAGTAAGAACACAGCAAACTAACTTTACATTGTTTAATAATTTGAAATATATTTTATTTGAAATTCCTTAAATTAAATTCATTTAAATCATTTTTTGTATTTGCTATTTTTTCCCGAAGATATTGGTTGAAGGTCCTTTAAATTACTACAGCAAATTACTTCAAAATTAACGTTGAAATTTGTATCACAAAAACATCCACGTTTTAACACAAAATGTTTTCTGTGGAAGCAGGGGCGGAGGCAGGGGGGGCAAGCAGGGGCCCGGGCCCCCCCAAAACATTTTAAATTTTTTTCATTAGTTAATTAAGTGTGAGCTGGAGGTGTTAACTCTCCAAATCGTGCTTACAATCTTGCCAAGCAGGTTTGTCTTTTAGTTTTTATCTTTGCGTTTGTTTTGTCTTCTAAGTGGTTGCATTCTATGTATGGTTCCTTTCATTGACCAAGATATACACACACCAATTCTTTCCAAGTCATTTATAATAATTTTACTTTATTTTTATGTAAAAATAAAAATAAAAATGACATGGCAAAATTTGATTGATAAATTTTTTTTATTTTAAAAAGGTGGCCTTATTACAGTAATTAAATGTAACTTTACTTTTGATTTTTTATTTACTCTTGACCGACGTGAAAAGAAAAAAATATAAGGTCATTACCTTGTGTAGCCCTAATATAAATTTTCCAGCCGATAAAAACACAAATCATGAGTAAAATTTTTCTACAAAAAGATTGAAGCAGAGCCACCAATTAATTTATCTTTCATCAAATAAAACACGGTAACTTAAATTTAAAATCTATTTTTGTTTTATTTTGAGACGTTTGTTAATAATTTGATGAGGTTTTTTCATAATTCTACCATTTTTGCTCATTTTTTTTTCTCAAATCTGCTAGTTCTACAAATTGTTTTTTGAATTCTTGTTATGGTGATTTTTTTCTAATTAATTAGATATATTTTATTAGTTTGTTTTGATTATACTTAGATTTTTTTATGTTTTGTTTTAAGCAGAGCCACCAAAATTATCATTTTTTTCTCACGATATATGTTTTGATTTTAGAACATGTCATCCAATCATTCAAAGTTAAAGAACATGTCATCGATTGCTGATTTATGTCAAGGATTGGTTGAAACAGAAAAATCAACAATTTATCCGTTAGTTGACAGTTTGATTCGATTTATTTTACATTATAATAAGGTCATTATATGTTTGTAGTAAGTTATTTGAATAAAACTAAATTATACAGGTTTTATTTTACAACTCATGTACAATAAATTAAAACAAATATTATATCTTGTTATATTAATTTTGGCCCCCCTAATAAATAATTCTAGCTCCGCCCCTGTGTGGAAGTGAGTGGCAATATATATATATATATATATATATATATATATATATATATATATATATATATATATATATATATAGTACAACCTATTTCCTTTTCTCCTTTTTTGTTCTGTTTTCCTCTTCCCTTTTTCATATGGTTTTGCATAATGGTTACTTTTTCCTATTCCCCCAAAAGACGTAAGAAAGTAAGAAAAAAAAAACCTTTTGGATGTTAGGTTAGATCACAATTAAGATCTTCTCTTCCGTTTATGGGAGGTCCAAAAGACCCTCCACTACATAACTTGGGACAGCCTTCTCATTAAGAGAAAATCAAAGTAATTAAGACTCGAATTAATGAAAGCCATCATATATATATCTACACTAACCATGTTTTAGTTAATAATAAGAGCAATACTTTCATATCCTAATTATTCAATGTCAATTGTGTTTGGAGCAAAATGAATAAAATCAAAAGTCTTGGGACCTAATCGATAATGAGGTAAACATGTAGGGACTTAATCAAAAGTTTTCCCGCAGTGCTGTGCGTGTCTAATTCCGTGTCTGTACGTATTTAGCAACAATGATCACAATAATTAGTAAATGCAAATTGATCTCAATCACCATCTTATCCTTTCACTTTCTAAGTAGGCAATATCATTAGCTCAATCCCACCATAAGCACAGCACAGTGCTGGTTGAGTTATTGCATAGCTAGGCATAGAGAGAGACGGCAGGCCAATAGGAAATCCGGCGATAATCTAGGGCCTAGCTACTTCTTTAATTTGTTGTTGCATGTGAGGCCCCATATGTGTGGATTTTGTACCTCGTCATTTCTAATTTCACAACTTTTCTTAATTAGTTTTTAATTACACTGATAATAGCAGCTAAATAGCTAACTTTTGCATCCTTGCAAGAGTACAAACATAACCTCCTTATATCCTTCACTGCCTCTATATATACTGAACTCTGCCTAGCCTCCTTCCACAACCACCACCACAGCATCTACTTGATCTCCCTAAATTGCTAACAACTAGCAAGCTAGAACACGCCAAGATTATAAATGGCTCCTAAAGGTGACAATGTTGTTGTGTCTAGTATGAAGCTTGAGAAGTTGCTTTGCATGAAGGGAGGCAAAGGAGAGGCAAGCTATGCCAATAACTCTCAAGCTCAGGTTGCCGATTTCTCATTCCATTCTTGCATTTCTTTCTCATGGTTCAAGTTTCCTGACAGTTGTATATATAAATGTTTTATTGTGGACATGTATATGCGTACCAACAGCTGATTAGGTTGTTAAATTAATTCCTTTAGGAGCTAGCTAGGTTCTATCAGATAACTATGAACTCTCTTGATCCGGAGTTCAGTCTTACCGAACCTTTTTATGTCGACGAGTTTTAAACTAACTCCTGAGTATCCATGCAGGCCTTACATGCTCGATCCATGCTTCACCTTCTGGAAGAAACCCTAGATAGGGTGCACCTAAACTCCCCAGAATTCCCTTTCCAGGTGGCGGACTTAGGGTGCTCATCTGGCAACAACACCATCCACATCATTGATGTCATCATCAAGCATATGATCAAGCGATTCGAGTCATCCGGACTCGAGCCGCCGGAGTTCTCTGCTTTTTTCGCCGATCTCCCTAGCAATGACTTCAACACCCTTTTCCAGCTCCTCCCTCCCCCGGCCAATTATGGGGGTAGTATGGAAGAGTGCCTAGCTGCTAGTGGCCATCGAAACTATTTTGCAGCTGGAGTTCCCGGCTCCTTTCACCGGAGGCTTTTTCCGGCAAGATCAATTGACGTTTTCCACTCGGCATTTTCCTTGCACTGGCTCTCTCAGGTTTTTTTTCCCCCCTTCAAACTTTGTTTTGCATGTTTAGTCAAGGGATAGCTTTTCTTTTTTAAGTTTTCTTATGAATGGCTAGCTAGGTGAAGCATTAATGCTACAGAATATGCAAACATTTTTAAATAAATATTGACCAGGAAGTGCCAATAACTCGTTGCTCTGTGTTACAGAACTCTATAAAAATAGCTTGGTAATGTTTTTGAACTAGCTAGTGGCAATACGGTATAGGCAAAAGAATATTTAGCTAAGTAAATAAGAATAAAATAATTAATAGTCTATATAATCTTTTGTCGGTTTTTAGATGGTCAAAAGTCACGACTCCATGGTTATTATCATCCTAACAAGTGTTGAAAGAAAGTGTATGAAATCTTGGGTGTGTAAATTCAAGGCGTGTTTGATTTTCAAAGCATCTTTTTGGAGGTGTGTTGAGTGGGTGGATGCTGTGCCTGATAGAGACAGGAAATAAGGAGAGAATTCTGGGACCTTGAGATTTGATTAAATTAAATATTTATTTTGTGCCGTGAAATTCATCAAGCTTTGAGGTATAATTAACTAGCTAGCTAGATGAGTCTCTGTATTAATCAAGATCGACTCATCATTAAGTTATGAAAACTTGCTTAGATTTTAAAGTGAGCCCTTGAATAATTTAATTTCCGTGTGCAATAATCCATGAAAAAAACTTGGATTAGCGTAGTTAATCACTACTTTTTCTCAGAAAAGTTGATTAATTAGCACCTGACATTAGATCAAAAGTCAGTTAAGCTAAATTATTAGGGGTATCTAAGAGCATGCATCGATCGCCAGCAAGCAAATCAAATTGTAAGTTGAGCAAATTAATTACAATTAATTACTCAAAGTGCATGGCCTGAATTGATCACGACCAATAATCTTGCAGGTGCCGGAGTGTGTTCTAGATAAGAGATCAGCAGCATATAACAAGGGGAGGGTGTTTATCCACAATGCAAGCGAGTCCACAACAAATGCATACAAGAAACAGTTCCAAACAGACCTCGCCGGCTTCCTAAGTGCAAGATCTCAAGAAATGAAGAGCGGTGGGTCCATGTTTCTTGTCTGCTTGGGCAGAACTTCTGCCGACCCCACAGACCAAGGTGGGGCTGGCCTCCTCTTCGGGACCCACTTTCAGGATGCCTGGGATGATCTTGTCCAGGAGGTAATCATCATTTCTCAAAAAATGCTCCTAATTCTTATGTTTGAGTGTTTGAACAGTCTTTATCCATTTTGCCTTCGACACCAAAAAGCAAGAAAACACCATGCAGCAGGGGATATGATTAAACGCAGAGCTTACAAGACCTTATTATGAGATGTCACTGGTCATTATTAGTCCTATTCAAATTGAACCGTTGATGCGATAGGTTCTAGCCATCCATACTCTGATCTCCTTGTCGGCAATATGATAACTGTTTGCAGATGGGCAGGCCATATTATTGATCGCCATGCTAGATTTATACAAGTGCTGACTTTTCTGTAGCACAACACAATCATAGTATACTTTTTTTATCTAGACAAGAAACTCATTTTTGGATCCATTATATCATAAAATGATGGATTGTGGGGCTCAAACCATTGAGTTTGAGTACATACGTATGATATCATGTCTCTTAATCAACTACTCTAATCAGAATGGTACGTACTATAGATTATAATAATTAGGTTTTCATGGCTTTGAAGCCTATGAATGAATGAATATCTGTGTAGCTTGTGCCGAATACAGAGGCTTGCTTACTGGTATTTTCTATGCTAATAATTGGACCTTTGATTACCATTATCTAAGTTTTAAGTACTGTGTGGGATAGCTAGCTGTCGGCCCATCAGGCAGCTGCTGTTAAGCGGCCTGGTTTGCAACTGAATCTAAGTGGGCCGAGAGTCAAAAAGCTCCTTCCCTAGGTTTATTTTATTTTTATTTTTATTTTGGAGAAAACCTAGCTAGCTTTAGTTATGTGCACTTCTCAAAAGGGTTTCGGGACACTAACTGATGAATGGTATGCTGCTAATTAATCTCAGGGTCTGATTACTAGCGAGAAGCGTGACAATTTCAACATTCCAGTGTATGCACCAAGCCTCCAAGACTTCAAGGAAGTAGTGGAAGCCAATGGCTCATTTACCATAGACAAGCTCGAGGTTTTCAAAGGAGGGAGCCCTCTGGTGGTTAACCATCCTGACAACGAAGCTGAGGTCAGCCGGGCCATGGCTAATTCCTGCCGGAGTGTGGCCGGGGTCCTTGTTGATGCCCACATTGGTGATGGGCTAAGCGAGGAGTTGTTCTTACGGGTGGAGCACCGAGCCAAAAGCCATGCGAAAGAGCTTCTAGAGAAGCTGCAATTCTTCCATATAGTTGCATCTCTTTCTTTTGCTTGAGAACAAGGGCAAGAAAAGGAGGCATTCGGAGATAGAAAGGGGAGCCAGCAAAGGGTCTGCAGTTTCTTCCTCGACACTTTTCCATCTTTTCTCCTCTTTCATGTGGAAGGTTTGTCATTGTATATTAAAGAAATATCGTCAAACACACAAAAGAGGAGACAGAGACTTTGTTTCACTTTCCTTTCTCCCTCAATTTGTGTGTTTTTGTGTGTGATTACTGACTATAGCTACCTTTATACTTGATGGGTGTTACGACTTTGTGTTCCCTTGAATCCAAACTAGGTAAATAAAGCTTGTAAAACGCTTCCTTTGGAGACCATTGCACCAGCTTTTCAAACCAACTCTGATAGACTTCATTTACTTTCCTCAAGTTCTTTTGAATATTGTGGGAGGTTGTGGTGGCCTGGGGGGTCACTGGTAGTTATTTCAGTTGGAAAGTCCTTAATTAATTTGTTATCTTAAGCAAATTCTAGACCACTACAGCAGCCAGGGACCATGGCATTCAACCTTGCTTAGCAGGTCGACTAATTCAACGAAATGATGGCTTTTTAGCTGCGTATGCATCACTGCTCAAAGGCTTGCAAAGTCAATTGTATCAGTATCATTCCCCACTTATTTTTATTATATATATTTGCTTTATATGTGCAGAAAAAAGCAGCGTAAAGACAAGAGGCTGTGGAATATCAGAAAACCTTACGCACAATCTTTTTCAATGCTAAAGATAATGATCCTCTTTTTGACTCTACTTAAAGGTATATCTAAGTGGTTCAACTATAACTTATACTTTTACAATACTTTCTCTCTCACAAAAGAATGAACACATCTCGCATAAATAAAAATTATAAAGATTAAGCTAAAGTTTTCATGGGATTATAATATAACATATAAAGGTGAGAGAATGAATTTGATGCAATAAAGATTCGAAGCTTTTCAAAAGAATACAAGAAATTGATCAAAGCTTTTAGAATAAGAAATACCAAAGCATCAATGGTGAGAACAATTAGAAATATATTGAGATATTGTGTAAAGAGAGTTCTTACTTGAAACCAATTGGAAATTTATAAAGAAACATGAAAAACTAGATGTTAGGCCCAATTTAAAAAAAAAAAAAAAAGAGAGGAGATTTTGCTCTTCCAAATGGTTTCCTAAGATGTAAGAGACGGTTAGGTTAAAGATTTGTTCCAAGAATAATAAGAGTATTGTATACACTTCCCTCAAAATTATAAGTTTGTCGTTTTAGATTTTACCATAGGAATAGTGTAAAAAACCATACGATAAGGTTTTTAACTACAAATAGACAATAAAATATTTTATAGTGCAAGAGCACTTGAAAAGTACCATGCTCTTCATTTTAGTGAAAATATCAAAATTATATGATGAAATAATTTTTCATGAGGTAATTTTCACTATAAAATATTTTATGCGCTTAAAATATTTTTGGAAGGAAATATAGAAATAAAACATTTTAAGATGATGAAAATCATTTTATGATGCCAAATTAAATTATATAAAGATTTGATTACATAAAGACATAATATAAGATTGAGAATATTTAAGTAGATATTGTATTCAAGGAGTTTATAGCTTTGGTTTTATGTATAGAAATTCCTACAACAATAATACTTTGGCATACACATTAAATGCAATAATATGTTGTTATCATCAAAACAAATAATCAATAGGGTAGTATTTGGTTACTATCCCGAAATAGAAGAGACAAAAACAATGGAAATAGAACAGACAAGACAGAAAATAAAACTAAGACGGATTGTGTTTGGTAGTAATGTACAGGACAAAGTTACTGTCTCTGTATCCTATTTGGTTATGGTGAACAAGACAGAATAAAATATAAAAAAGTATATTTTACTTTTAATATGTATTGTTATCAAACTTATATATTTAAAAAAAATGTTATTTTGTTTTTTTCACTTTTTTTATATCGACTATTGAAAAAAATAATATTATAATAACCTTAGTTATAAAACTTAGACTGACTTGACGTGTTGATCCAAGGTCTAAGCTGGTCCGAGTTTTAAAAAAATAAAGGAATGATTGACTCGACCTAGTTCAATCAAAAACCCAGGTCAACTCGAGATAAAAACACAGGTCAAAAACCTGTTGACTTTTTTGAAAAAAAATAAAGATTTTGGGTCAACCAAGTTGACTAGCCCAACCTTTGACCTGAACATTGTCTTAGGTCAACTCCCGGGTTAAATTTTAAAATTATGATAATAATCACTTTTATTTTATATTGACTCAGGTCAACTCGGGTTGATCCTTCTAACACATGACTTGAGCCTTACCTCAGGTCGACTCTCGAGTCGGATTTTAAAACTATAATAATAATCATTTTTGTTCTTATGTTGATTTGGGTAAATGGTCAATCTCACTCGTGACCCGAGTCTTACCCCGATTGACCATTGAATCAGGCTTAAAACTATTATAATAATTATTTTTATTCTTATGCTGACTCGGGTCAATTTATGTCAACTCGACCAGAGACCTGGGCTTTACTCCATATCGACCTCCGAGTTGAGTTTTAAAATTATGATAATAATCATTTTTATTTTTACATGTCTTAGTTGGATAATTTTGGAACTGAGAGTTTTTTACAATGATATTTTAGGAATAAAAAATAAAAAATATTGTTTTTGAAAATATGTCCTCTTTGTACCTTCTATTTTGAAATTAGATAAACTCACTCCAAAACTATTTTAGAGACAAATTTATTTTTATGTTTTTTTCTATGTCTCTTCAACCAAACATATTTTATCTTCATTGTGTCTATCCTTTATGTTTCAAGATAGTAACAAACACTATCTATGTGATTAAAGACCTTTGGGCTAATAAAGTCAACTTCTTACCTTCAATCTCTGCATAGAAAGTCATTAGGTTTCCTTGTTGCTTTAGTACTAGGTAGGGACTCATTTTCTTTATTTTTATAAGCTCGTTGTCTAATATCCTCTTATGATAATCATAATGATTAATTGTATAAATATTACTATAATTGTTTTTCAGTTTAACAATCAAAATACATATTAAAAGACAATTATCATTATATCTTACATGATAAAAAATTAAAAAAAAAACAAAATCCATTCAATATGACATATGTTAGGTGTTAGGTGTTAGGTGTTACGTGTCATGTAGTCAATCGAGTGGTTATACTTGGTATTGACTTTATTCATACAAAACATATATTTATTATTATTTATAAAGACATTCTTAATCTTTAATATTCATTTAAGTTTGATAAATAATTCTAGATTAAAGTTAAAGTCCTTGGGACCAAAATATTCTATAAAAAAAAATTATAAAGTGATTATAATTATATAGATTCTTATTCCATCAAAGTATTGTTCTTAAATATTTCTAGTCAATATTGTATTAGGACTGGATATTAATTGGAGCTATTGAGATTGATACATATTTTATTTTTATTTTATAAAAGGAATAAGTAGCTAGTCTCATAATCTAAGGTACGAAAGATTCTAAAATTAATATCTAGGTGTATGTTAAATGATAAGTACATGAACTAACCCACATCAGGATTTCAGGTGGAGAGATTACTCATGTTTATGAAAAAACTCATGTGATAGTTGTGTAAGTGGTCCTTACATTTGATATCACTAAGTTATCTTATATAGAAAATATTATTTTTTTATTTTAACTATATATTGCCTTGATCAAAGTTAACAAATGGACAAATATTAGGTATAGCATAAACTATACAAAGATATTTAAGTGATCAAGAGATGATTCATCACTTTAGGTGATTTAGAAAAAATATATTATATATTCTCAAATTGCATTGATTATTAAATATATGGGTAAGGTGAAATGATATTTCAAAAGAGTTTCAAGTCTTATTCAAATAATCAATGATCATGGTATCAAAAACAAATATGATTTGATAAAGAAAACACTCTACTATTTAAAAGTTTCTTGATGAAGAGATAATAGTTACACTAAGAAATTGGTCACTAAAAAGTTAAGACAAACAACATATGATTTTTCTAATATTTAAAAGCTCATGGCATGTTGTAAAATGATGCACTTGATCTTCAAATATAAATAAATTAATTTGTTAAATTGATAATGAGTTAAATTATTTAGTTTATTTAATCATGTTCAATATAGGATTATAATTTATATCCAGATCAACATATTAAAAAAAAAATTGCACACATTAAGAATCATTGATAAAAAAAAAAAAAAAAAAAACTCATATAAGTAATGAAGTATTGTTTGAATGTACATAAATTTTAGAATTTGACTATATGATAATTAATATAAGAGATTACAATTCTATATCTAGAAAAATCAAGAACTTGATTGCATAAATTTCTAATAATTGTCCTAAAATAAAATATGTGATATTTTTCAATGAGAAAATTGATGTTTTATCATAAATAGGGTTGTCATGTTTTTTTTCTATAAATAGAATGTTATATCTTATTTTTCTTAACATACTATATACATAGAAATACAAGAGAGTATATATGAGAGCAAAGAACAAAAAAAAAAGTCAGCACTCATTGCATATTAATCCTTCTCTCCTAAAAAGGTTTTATGACCCGGTGATTAATGTGGATTACTATTAAAGGCTAGACAATTTAAAGACATGTGGTTTGTGACAACCTAACCCTGAAGAATTGATCAAGCACAAGAAACAAGAAATAATTTTCAAAAAATCTTTACACTAATCCTAAATATCATTTTTGTTGCATTCATGTCTTTCAAAAAATACAGTAGTGGTAGTTGAGTCCTTGTCAAATAATTAGAGTTGTTGATTGATTGTTTTAATTTGTAATGGTATTAATCATGAATTAATTTTGTGTAAAACAATAATTTTAAAAAAATTGTTTTTCCTCTCATATATGTAAAAAAAAAAAAGTGTTTTGTTGTTACAATTCTGACCAAATCTGGCTGGAATTTAAAAATAAAAATAAAAGGTTATGCCTCCACCTACAATGATGTTAACATTGTTGGTGTACTTGGTCATGTACTAGGCTAGCACGCCACTAATAGATAGGTAGTAGTCAAGGGCTATTACCCCACTATGAAAGCACTAGCTCAGCTAACAAGCCTAGCACAGAGCGAGGCTACTACCTCCTATTGTTGTGGAAGCTACTAGTAGTTGGCAAGTGTGCCTACGTGCCTATTACCACTAGTTGTAGTGAAGAGAAAGAAGGAAAATTATAAAAGTGCAATGATTCTTCTCGTGTACATATAAAACATTGATTATAGATTACTAAAATAGATTAATTATAGAATTAATTTCTTCTAATGAATTTGGATTAAATTAAGTTATTTAATTTAAAATTTTATTTTTGTATTATTTTAATTTTTTGTAATAAAAATACATTTAAATCTTATAAAAGAAAATATTCACCTCGAAAAACATTTGTTGCATTAGTTATAAGAACTTATCATTTAACTTTTCATAATAGGTTGATGCTTGAATTTTATAATTATTATTATATTCTAGTACTTTCTAGAAATATCATATCCATTTTTATTTAGCTTTAAATGAATTTAAATTTATTATTAAAGGCCAATGTTGTTCATTTTATAATAAAAATGTTCATTATAGATTTGTTATTTATATAAATAATTTGTATATACTTGATTTAGATATGTCCATAGTCAATGTAAACAATAAGAAGAATATATTATATAATCAATAATTATCATATTTATGGCATTGTAGACTAGGTCATGTCAACAACAAAAAATAACTAGTTATATAAAGAAGGATATTTTGATCCTTGTGATTATGAATCAAATAAAAATTTTGAAATTTATTTATTGAGTAAGATAATAAGAAACATCCTTTATTGGAAAGAGTGAAAGAACAAATGAATTTTTAGGTCTAATACAAACAAATATATATAAACCATTAATGATTTGTGCCTTAAGTGGATATACATATTTTATTACATTCACTAATATTCATTTTGTATGTGATTATGTGTATTAGATGAAATACAAGTTTGAATCATTTGAAAGGTTCAAAGAATTTAAAAATAAAGTTGAAAAATAAACTGAAAATAATATCAAAATACTTCAATCAACTCGAGGTTAAGAATTCTTGAGCGAAGAATTTTAGAATTATCTAAAAGAGAATAGAATTCTCTTACAATGTAACATCTCCTAGAATACTACAACATAATAGAGTTTATAAAAGGAGAAATTGCACCATGTTGGATATGGCAATGCATGATGAGCTATATAAATCTTCCATCTTCTTTCTAAGGACTAATGCTTACCTTTTAAATATTGTTCTAATAAAATATGTTGATAAGACTCAATATAAGATATAGAAGGGTAGGAAACCAAACTTATCATACTTAAATATTTAAGGATTTGATGTTTATATGAAGCTAATAGTATAGGACCTAAATAAGATAAATAAAAGTTTATAGGATATTTTAAAAAAGAAACTACTAGATATTATCTTGTTGAGTAAAAGGTATTTGTCTCAAAATATTCTACCTTTCTAGAAAAAAAAATTTGTTCTTAAAGGAGAAATGGGAGGAAAATAGAACTTGAAAAATTTCAAGAGCCATAAACTGAAATCTAAATAGAACCTAAGCTTAAAGTTGTAAAATTATATGCTCAATTTAAAGCTCAAGAAACATAACAACTTCATAGATCAAGTAGAACATGTCATTCATCAATGAGATATGGATTTCTAATGAAAGCTAGAAATGATGAGTTGTACATATATAATGAGCCTCTTAACTAAATGAAAGAAATACTTAATATTAATTTAGAAAATTAGCTTAAGATCATGACATGTAAGATAGATTTCTTGTACACCAACCAGACATGGACATTGGATGATCCACCTGAAGGGCTAAAACTCATTGGATGTAAGTGGATCTACAAGAGAAAAACTAATATGGATTGCAATGTCCAAATATACAAAATCAAACTAGATGCTAAATGTTATAGATAAAGACAGGGAGTTAACTTTGGTTAAACTTTCTCGTTAATAGTTATGCTAAAATCCATAAGAATTCTACTTATAGTTGTATACCATGATTATGAAATTTGAAAAATGGATGTCAAGATTGCATTTTTGAATGGAAATCTTCACGGAGATGTGTATATGACACAACTAAAGGTTTTGAATCTAAAAAAAAATTCCATGAAGTATTCAAGCTATTAAAAATCATTTATGAACTTAAACAAGCTTCAGGGATTTGAAATATATGTTTTGATGAGATAATAAAATAGTTTGATTTCATTAAAAAAAATCATTATTGTTTTATAAAAAGGTTAGTGTTAGCGGAGTTGTTTTTCTAGTGTTATATATAGACAACATATCATTGACAAAAAACAAAATACTTTTACTTTAGTTAGTAAAGATTTAGTTGTCCAGGAATTTATTTATAAAGTATATGGGATAAATAACCTATGTATTGGCAATAATTGTCTATAGATATAAATTTAGAAGGTTGCTTGAATTATCTCAATCCACATACATTGATGAAAAGCTAAAATGGTTTAGCATATAATAATCCAAAAAAGGATAATTACTTATTTCACATGAGATATATCTCTCCAATGACAAATATCCTAAGACAGAAATTGTGAGCTATAGGATGGGAAAGATTCCTTATGTTTTAGCTATAAGATCTATCATATATATGATACCTTGTACAAGATTAGATATATTTTATGCTTTGAGCATAACAAGTAGAAACCAATCTAATCCATATTACAGTTGTTAAAAAATAGTTAAAAATATTCTTAAGTGCTTAAGAATAACTAAGAATATCTTTCTAGTCTACAAAGAAAATGAACTGTCAGTTCATAGATATTCAGATGCTAGTTTTTAATAAGTTATTAATGATAGCAAGTTCTAGTCTGGATATATCTTTACTCTAAATGGTGATATTCTGAGTTGAAAGAGTTTCAAATAAGGGACCATAGTAAACTCTATAAAGAAAGTTGAGTTTATCTCTCCATCTAAAATGAAAAAAAGAGGTTGTTTGAATCAATAAGTTTATCACAAAACTAGAAATGGTTCTTAACATTATTGATTCAGTAGTCCTTTGATATAATAACAATAAAGCCATCAATAAAAAAATGACCAGGTCTCATTAATGGTCCAAACATGTATTAAGGCAACACCATTTAGTTAGAGAAATTATAAAATTTAGGCAATACCATTAAGTTAGAGAAATCATAAAAAGAAAAGATATAACGGTAGAGCGAGTACCTAGTAAATAGAATTTTGCAAATCCTCTCACTAAAGCACTATCCTAAAAGAAGCATGATTGTCATATAAAGCAATATGATATTAAATACATGAGCAATTAGCTTTAGTGTAAGTGGAAGATTATTAAACTATATGTTTTGTAGCTCATGGGATTATTACATGTGATAATAACTTTATTTTTGCAGAACATATATTTCTTATTATTAATAAAGACAATCTTTATCTTTAATATTCATTTAAGTTTGATTAATTAGTCTAGAGTAAAATAAATTCCTTGAGACAAAAATATCTGCAAAGACATTATAAAGTGGTTACAATTATGTGGGATCCTATTCTATCAAACTAATATTTTCAAATGTTCATATTCATTATTTTATTAAGACTTAATATTAATTAGAGTTGTTAAAGTTGGTACATATTATGTTCTTTTTATTATGAAAAAAATAGTTATTTTCATAAATTAAGGTATAAAGGATACTTGAAATTAATATATAGGTGTTTGTTAAATTTGTACGATGAATTGAACTATACGAGGATTCTAAATAAAAAAGATTACTCGTGTTTATAAAAAGACTCACGTAACAGTTGTGTAAGTAATTTTAGCCTTAAAATCATTAAGTTATCTTATATAAAGAATGCAATATTTTGATCATGGCTACAAGTTGCATTAATCAAAGGTAACAATAGACAAATATTGGGTAAAAGTGAAATTTATAAAGATATATAAGTGATCAAGAGAGGATTTATCATCCTAGGTAAATTAAGAAATATGTTCCATATGTTCTCAAATATTATTGATTATAAAATCCTTGCAGAAGATGGAATGAGATTTGAAAAAGCTTTCAAATCATTAAGTTATCTTATATAAAGAATGCAATATTTTGATCCTGGCTACAAGTTGCATTAATCAAAGGTAACAATAGACAAATATTGGGTAAAAGTGAAATTTATAAAGATATATAAGTGATCAAGAGAGGATTTATCATCCTAGGTAAATTAAGAAATATGTTCCATATGTTCTCAAATATTATTGATTATAAAATCCTTGCAGAAGATGGAATGAGATTTGAAAAAGCTTTCAAATCATTAAGTTATCTTATATAAAGAATGCAATATTTTGATCCTGGCTACAAGTTGCATTAATCAAAGGTAACAAATAGACAAATATTGGGTAAAAGTGAATTTTATAAAGATATATAAGTGATCAAGAGAGGATTTATCATCCTAGGTAAATTAAAAAATATGTTCCATATGTTCTCAAATATTATTGATTATAAAATCCTTGCAGAAGATGGAATGAGATTTGAAAAAGCTTTCAAATATTATTTAAAGAATCAATGAATGTGGTATTGAGAATAAATATAATTTGACAAAGCATACACACTTCATGCTTAAATATCTAAATTCAAATATTTTTAATGAAGCGATAATAGTTACACTGAGAAACTAGTCACTAAAAAGTTAAGTTAAACCATATATCACTTTCCAATTATTTAAAGAATCATGACATGTTACTTAAAGCTTCACTTGATCTTTAAATATAAATTAATCAATTTATTGAATTGATGATAAGTTAAATTATTTTATTTAAGATTATAATTTATATTTGGACTAATATATTAGAAATATAATGGGTCATATATATTAAGAATCATTGGTAAAAAATTAAACACTCATATGATTAATCAAGCACGACTTAATTCCATATAAGTATATAACAATCGAATTGATTATTTTTTAGGAGTGGAAATTAATATAGTGGATTATAATTCTAAACTTATAAAAACCAAGGACTTGATTGCATAAACTTTTATTAATTATCATGAAATAAAATATATGATATTTTTTTAGGCAAATTGATATTTTGTTATTAATAGAGTTATGAGTTTTTTCCTATAAATAAAATATTATTCCTCATATTTTTCAACAAACTATATACATAGAAATACAATATAGTAGATTTGAGAGTAGAGAACAAAAGGAAAAAGAAAACACTAGCACTCATGACATAAAAATCGCTCTCTTAAAAGGGTTTAGGAGATTTCTAATCTAGTGATTCATGTGGATTTCTATTAGAGATTAGATAATTGAACGGTTTATGATTTGCAACAACTTAATCTTAAAGAATTGATTAAGCACTCGAAGAAAGAATTAATCTTTAGATAATCTTTGCACAAACCCTAAACAACCTTATGTTGTCTAACGGGATCTAGAGGACTCCTAATAAAATTTAGAAATACTATTTCTTATACAATCATGTCTTTCAAGAAACCTAATATTAAAGGCATAACATCTCACTATATCCATTTTACTATTATTGTATAGATCACCTAAAAATAAATAATTATTCATTTATTATAGTATTTTGAACATTTTTATTGGTTTTGAAGATTTTTATTAGATGATATTTTTTTTAATCTTGGATTGGTTTTGGAGATTTTTATTTTTTAGTATTTTAAAAGTTTTAGTTGGTTTTGAGGGTTCTTATTTGTTTCTATAATTTATTGATGCAATCCAACTCATACCAAATGATCCCTTAATAGTTCTAGTAGGCCTAATCACTAGAGCTAGGGCAAAGAAGTTCAAGAAAGCCTTTAATGGGTTTTTGCAAGATACATAGACCAAAGTGGATTACAAAAAAATAACAACCCAAGAAGAAAAAGCCTAATAAATTTGATTTATATTCAAGATGGGCTTGAAGACCATGGATTTTGACCAATGGAGTAATTTGGCATCATTGAACTTGTTTTGTCAAGTATTTTATGTTTCTAAATCCAACATGGAAATCATGAATTATTTGGGCAAAGAAATTATAATTTATCAAGGAGTTAATTTATCAAGGAGATTTAATTGGAAGGAAAATCCCACTCTACCTTGGACACTAAAGGTGGCAGCAAAATAGAATTATTGGGACAAGAGAATTTCCTAGTCTAATTTTCAAAAAGTAGTGGTGGCACCATAAAATAAAATTTTAGAATATTTATTAGTTTGTGTTTTGGATTATTTTGGGTATAGTTCAAATTAAATCAAGTGAACCCATTAAATTATCTTAGAGATTTACTTTCAAAAGTATATACATACTTTTTTGTAAGACTTGATTTTTATATTAGAATACACATTAATTGCCGCATATTGTAACATAGAGAATAAAATATATTTTTCTTGCTTAGTTCTTAATTGAACTACACTCCTCAAAGAATTTATCAATTTTTATTGGGATTTTATACTTGTTATGCTCATCTCCAGGTAAGGACGTTGTGTGATGGTGATTATTATAGTCTTGGTATCTTGGGTAAATCTTGAGTTCATGAATTCAATTAAAATATTCTGATAGGAATCACATCATTTATGTATTTGATTATTCTTGTTTTGTAGTAAAAAAATATATTGAGTAACTAAATTTTATATATACATATAAAAAAACTTAGAAGGTCATGGATCAACACATACATGATTTATTGACTTATTGGCTCCTAAATTTCTTAGTTTCTTTATTTTATTTTATTTATTTTATTTAGTTTTTGAATATCCTAAAATTAATTTCTCCTAAAAAAATTATTACAATATTTTAAAACATTTAACAATACCATATTTTTCAAATAAGATTAGATATTTTTACTACTAATGTTAGTGATTATTAATGAAAGTAAATTTATGAATCTAATGTGTATAATTGTTTTAAAACAAAATAGAATCCAAGAGGAATTAAGTCTCGTTACTATTTAAAGACTCAAATTATTAAATCCTATTTAATATTGTTTTACAATATTTTAACATTAACTATAATTTTGTTTTTCTTAATCAATCTTTTTTTTTTAATTGAAACTTGCTATTGAAATTATATTATTTTTTTATTCAAAAATAAAAATATAAAGACAAATAAATCATGTTTTTTAAAAAAGGAAATTCTGGGAAGTAAAAATTAAATATTTTGATAAACATTTATAAAAATGCATAGAATTTGTATTTGAATTATTGAGTTTATCTTTTTATTTTTAATTTAGTAAACTATTTAAAAAAAACATACTTAAATATATTATTAATTACAAGAATAACACTTATTATTAATAATAGTTATTTAAAATCACTATTTCTTAATTGAAAAGATATTGATTAAAAAAATAGAAAATATTAATTAGTTAACCCACGTTTCATCGGATGAAAAACAAATTAAGCTAAAAAATAAATGCACATATACTTCCAAAGTTTTTTTGGCATTAAAAAAATTAATTGGGAAAATATATAATTATTTATAAAACAATCGATAATATCATTGAAAAAAGTGATAATAATCATAGAAATAATGGCATACTTCTTCACTATGAATGTGTTTTTTCCAATAAAAATCACTAACAATCATTTGAGATATGTAGGGAAAATGAATATTTTCAATCTAAACTTAATTTTCTTATCAATGTATCTTTTGATTATTTTGATAAAATAATTTTTTTTAATTGCAATCATTATTCTCTAGATAAAAACCAATGACCGAATAAAAGGGATTATTAGTCAATTATCAACTAAAATAAAATAGTTGAACAAAATAAATTATCAACTCCAAGTCTCAATTAACATTGTCAAAATTAAAATAAAATAAAATAAAAAAAACCAATGACCGAATAAAAGGGATTAAAACAAATAAAAGAAAAAACTATATTCTAATCCACAATATTTTATATATGTAAAAGCAATGTTTTCCATACCTTTTAGGTTTTGTTAATATTATTAGTCAAGAAAGAGGCTTTACAACCCCCACCCCCCCCCCCCCCCCCCCCCTTTTTGATTGAAACTCTCCCTTTAAATTATTATAAATTTTATTTAAAAATACATGCATAAAGAAAAATAAATCATGTTTTCAATAAAGGAAACTTATTTTGAAATGATAAGAAAGAATTAACTAAATACAAAATTAAATCCATTCAATAAATTTTAGTGGACTGTAGACATAGCTCGGGACATCAAACTAGAAACTAGTGAAAGCTAGGCTGCAAGGATATGGGATTCTACCTTAAATTAAGGCAAATAACATCAATCATATTTGTTTGCTATTATGTGGAGTTTGAAAGCAACAAGAAAAACATTAATTTATAGAGGGAAATGAGCTAGAAACCAGATGTTTTACCAAGTAGCTTCTATTTTCTGCTTAACCACCGCTAACTAAGTAGTTTCTATGTTTTGCAATGAAACTAATTATATTCCTAACCTTCATTTAAGAAAACTTAAATAATTTATTTTTCATTTATAAAAACCTGTTTTTTATTTATTTTACATGTAAAAATTTATCTTATAATAATTTTAATTAACAAGGAAACCTTACGAGGTTCTAGATTTGCAACACCTCTTTACGTAGCTATAACCATATATATATATAAAGAAAGAAAGACCAAAATGGTCCAACATGGCAATGGTGGAATGCACTGATAATAACACTACTACAAAAAAAGGGGCTCTGGTTTCGATCATAAATCTCCCTCGTGAACAGTAATACCTTGTTTGGAAGTCCAGTTCCTCCTAGTTTACATTCCGCTGTGGACCCTCCCCTCATAATGGTAAACAGCGTATCCATGTTCACAAGCAAATTTCGACCATTTTACATTCTACCATGTAGACAACGATCGGGTATTTCCATTTGTTACTGAAGTTGTCGAGGTTGGCATGCAGAAAACCTTCTATATTCACTTTGTCCAGTCTCACAAAGATAAGATCACTGTCCAAACTCATGCAGTGAAGCCTTCGATGCAGCAGCAACCGTTTAACTGCTAGTACCTCAAAAAATTATCATAAACCATGGAGCGCCATATGTTATTCCCATCTCATGCATAGTTTGAACATTCGATGATTCATGAAACTGCTCTTGGAAATGACACAGTCGAAGTAAGCAGTGGGTTTTGAGTTGCTACCCTCAAGTTCCTTGGAGAAACCAAAATGATAGAAGACAACTCAAATTCGTAATATGCGAGTTAATTTGTAAACCTGTAGAAAAGAAACAAAATTTTGGTCACACAAATAATTCCTGCAAAATCAACTGTTATGTGGTTAAAGTAAACAATCGTAAGAGGACAATTTGTTAGGTGGCATAGTTGATGAGGATTTTTTTCTTCCATATAGTATAGGGTGTTCGGATCCACGAATATCTTCGTAACTAGAACATGATGAGTAGAAATGGCACAGGGTGCTACAGCTTTGATTTCAAATGCGACAGGAACCCTAACATACCATTAAAACATGCAAAAGTAGTGCCATTCACACGAGCAACAAACACTGGCAATAGCTAAATGGATCTTCTGTGATGAAGACCCAACTGCATAAACTCTGATTGCCATAATCACAATTCATTGCAGCTCAAACAATGTTTAACCAGTATGCAGGACACTCAATTTGAAAGGAAAGTAGGATCAAGAATTCAGTTGCTACCATTTCCAGGTTTTAAGTTCAGAGACTAGCATCAATTCAGAAGAATTTGTACAAGGGGCAGCCATTTGATGACCATAAAAGATGAAGCAAATTCAAGCTTACTCCATGGCATGTGGATGTGATGGTTTGCATGTATGGTTTAAATATTCATGAAGTTTATCCCAAACTGTAAACCAGATTGGGGTTCCTGGCATGAATGCATATTGAGGATTAGGAACGAAATCTTAGTTTGACAGTAATAAATTGCTACCGATTTTTCTGTTCTTGCTCTTTCTTCACTATTTGTTAATAAAGAAAGCAGTAGATTAGGTGTCTGGAGTCATCTGGTATAGGTTTAAGCGTCCAAAGTAGTGAAAAAGAAAAAAATATGAAATGCAAATACTAACCTGAGCAGTCCTACTAGGCAGAGGCAGTTCTAAGCAATTTTGGAGGCCATCAGCTCTGCGCATAAATGGATGTAATACAATTAGAAAGAAAAGAAAAAGAAGAATAAATTTGGCAAAAACATTTTTATACAAGCAAAAGATCCAAAAGAGGAATAATTACTTTCTGCTGATTGTTCTTTGAAGATGTTGCTGAGCATCTACAAGTCCCTGGCCTCCATACTTCTTTTCATCAGTATTTAGTATGATCTGCGACATCAATACAAGTTAAATAAGAAAAGGACGTTTGTTGAAGAGTAGAATCAGACTACCAGGAATGTTTGGCGAGGAGCAATGAACTAGAAGATATTTAGTAGTGCTCAGACTAAAAAAGTAATATGTATTATGCTTTGATCATATAATCCTCAAAGCAACTAAAAACTGAGAACAGCATATCTGACCCATGAATATAATTATAGAACAGGCATCGACCATACATACTTGATACTCTCCAGCTTCTTCCACACCTACACTATATCTTTCATATGCTTCAGTTGGATGAAAGTTGAATACGAAGAGGAGAGGTCCTCTTATGTATGATATTACCTGTAAACAGCAGTGAATCGTTCAATTACTGAAAATATTACACGACTTGCCATACACCAAAAATTACCAATAGCTAATATAAAGTGAGTAGCTGTATTAATACCACAAAAGGTCTGTTCAACTATGGCTAGTATCTTAGTCTCAAACTTTGCCCATTTTAGAATTTGAGTTCCAAGAAGTTTCAAATGTCTTTGTTATTAGAGTTTTAGCATACCTAAGGTGCTTTATACATGTTTGTACATTCTGATTCTGAGAAATTTTACAACAATGCAAGCTTCTAAAAAAGGAGCAAGATATTTTTCAAGTTTTGATACACTCAAATGCACATGGACATGGACATGCACAAAGTAATTTGTATGGAAAGAAAGTACACCCGTACCATGGTAGTGTCATTCACGTGGTGAATGTGTGGTAAACCCCTTGAAAGCAATCTGTTATTTTCATCCAAATTCATAAGGTCCTAAAACACAGGGAAAGTCAATTAAACTGGTAGCACAACAGCCAATGTATTTGAAGTCCAAAACCGAAAGAATATAAAATTTAACAAAAATAAATCTGCGCATATTATATTATGACATGTATGGTGCAAACCAATTGGAAGTTTCACCTTCCAAATCTAAGCTTAAAGCAGTACAGCATAACTGTATTAATATGGAGGAGTAAAACTGATACCTTATCAAAGGAAAATAAATTGTGATGCACTTCATTTGACAGAAGATACCAACTACGATGAGCAAGCGAATATGAGAAGTTGTTGCTTGGCATTGGGAACTCAACCCTCTAAAACAGAGAAAATTCATAAACACAAGTCAAGTCTTCAAATGTAGATGCTTCACCTAGCCAATATAAAAGATGAAAATAAAAGGGACTGAAGCCAAAATCTCACCTTGGGATGCCCAAATTCATTGCCCATGAAATTGAGGTAAGCACGCCCACCAATTGTGAAGGTAATCATTCTGATCATCTACATCAAGATGAATAAAATTTATTGAACCAAACACTCGTGAAATGAAAATGTGGAAAAGAGAATGGAAGTTGATTTATGCTCACTAAGTTCACATAAGGAAATATCTCTTTAACTGCCATTCAGAAATGGATATTTACTTAATCTCACTTTACAGTGCCACTAAAACAATTAAAGCTGATTACACTCTGCATATGCGAAGGCTAGTGGCAACACTTACTTTGTGTAGTGAACATCCTCTAAGCAAAGATTCTGTCGAGCCAGGAGTGTGCTCATTGATTTCACCAAACAATATCTCAGCAAATGACTGCCCTCCAGAGATACACTGACATGCAGAACATTATAGAAGGATGTGAACGATATTCAAACATGCATACAGTAAAGTCCCATGCAAACATTTGAGCTAGAACAAAGATTTATTGAAGGGATGATTACTTGATTGTGATTTTCAGCATATATAAGCATCTTATCAGCATATTGTCTGTTGCCCATTAAAGCACTGACTATCTGCAGCATAGAAGCAAATTTAGTAAATGTTCACCTGAGAGAAAGAAAAATCAACAGCACACCTTGCTCATGCTCCATTCATGATCTGGAATATTCTTTAGAAAAGACGTCCACATCTCTGGTGCAGAAAGGTTGACATAATAATCAAATCCCAACCCCCCTTGTGAAGTAGGCTCACAAAGTCCAGGATAAAATGTTGCCTGAGCGACAAACAAACAAAACTTTTTTAGCCACATAATTTTATTTAAAACCAGCTCAGCTAACTAATTAGTGCTAAATGTTATCTAGATAAAGGCATTGAGACACAATTACTTGCAATGAAAAACACAGACGAGTATATTGATTAGAATGTGGCCCAAACAAAAGCATGCATGATCAAGGTTTTCACTGCTTTCAGTAGACTTCATTGCATCCGAACTTTTTGCTTATGCATACAACAGTTATGCTTGAGCAGAAATGGTGAAGAGAGCATAGGGCTTTAGGGTTTGCCAAAAAAGATTTGATCATTGGGAGAACAGGATCTGTCTGTTCAGTTAACACATGGTTTCTTCTGATTTTTATCTTTTTCTTTTTCGTTCTTTTCTATAGCCATGCTGGCATTTATCTTGCTATCCATGTGGTAATTTTTTGCCATTTGAAGAAAAGGCAAAAAACTATCATTTTTTTAGGGTTCTTCCAACAGCTATCAATTCATGCAAAAATTGACCACACAAGAGAGACAAAGGATGCTAACCGACTATTCTATCTTGCCCATCAGAAATATGGCTACAAAACACAATTGATGTAAATGATATTGTTATATTGTTTACATCTCAAATAAACATACACGTGTTAATCATAGAAAACAATGATTATTCATCACAATAAAAAGAGCTAAAATCGATTGTGAATCAAAAGAATCAACCTAGCTGAAGAGTCCTTGATCAACCAGGAGAATTGAAGATGCAATCGACTAGGAGGTTATAATCTACCAAAAGAAAGCAATTGACCAACAAAGTTTTGAATGCTTGCAAATAATTTGAAGATATAGTCCTATTCAGAGCATGAGTCCTCAACAGAATAGATTAGCCTGGGATTCATTTGGGTATCAATAGAAGAAGAATTTAGCTTGTATTAGGATTTAATAAATTTTTTTATCTGATATCAATATATGTATAGGATTAGGATTTTCAATGTAAATAAGATTTAAACTCTATAACAATATGCACAAGGCTAAATACTTACATTAAATGATGGTAAGAAGCAAGATCAAGTTTCTAAATCCTCAACCAAGTCTAAATATTGTGCTATGTCATTCATATGCCTTGAGATTGTTTGGCTTCAGGGTATGTTGGGTGAACTTGGTATTCCTCAACCTCTTACTCCTCAATACCAATGCACCAAGTACATTGAAAAAGATTATCATTCTATTCATATAATACTTAACAAATATATGATTACTCGCTCTTACATTTTCATTGAGTCCCAAATGATTGATGTGTTTACTAAGGCTCTATGTCATCATTGACATTAATTTATAGTTGACAAATTGATGCTTCTTTATCCAACAACATCAATTTAAAGGGGGATTTTAGCTATACTATCTTGTTTTACGATGATTGATTTAGGTAGTTTGGTTTAAAGAGATTGATTGATAGGAAATTAGGTGTACATAACTACCTTTTTAGAGAGATTGTAATTAGGTCCAGGAGCGATTATAGGGTGTAAAAATGTTAATACTTGACTATTTAAAGAAAAGAGATTCCCCATTAAGAGGCATTCAGACCATTTTGACATAATAACTTTTGGAAACATGACACCGAAAGTTGTGTGGTCTTTAGAAAATGATTCCAGAAGGCTCTAGAATCTAGATACATCCGTTTTTTGAATAAGAAGATGAAAGGAGATATACTCCATTCTCAAAATCACTACGGCAGCAATTATCCCCAAGCTTGATGGGCTCCTCGTAAAGGGAGAGCTCCAAACAACAAAGGCTCATCGACCATGTTAAAGGATAAAGTTGGTCACAGATACTAATACTAGAAAAAGGAATAGACGATGAAAAGTCAGAGGGATGGTTTGACAAACCCAAGATATGCCTCATAGTCTCATAATGAGGTCTATAGATGTCCTCCCACCACACAATTCTTCTTTATAGTAAAGGGGTAATGTTAAGCAAGCAATACCTCAGCAACAAGCCAAAACATTTAGGCATAAAAGAATTGCTGAAAATGACTAACACAAGTACCAATCACAACATAAATCATCCAAAGCCAAGTGATGAGTTGTGATGAACCTGTCAGCCATCACCAATATCTCTTAGATCTTGAAAGGAGATGGAGACAAGAACCGTTGTCCAAAGCTTGTTTTAGGAGAATCCAATGCATGGACACCTTGATAAAGGGAGGATGCACATGCCTAAGAAACAGGTTTTGAATGTTACATAGACTAACAAAATAGTCGAAAACAAATTGCCACAAGTACCAATTAGGTTCTTAAAAGTACACCAAAATGATCAATATTGGACATGACCTCACCTGCTCTTATGCAAAACAGGTAAAAATTGATCATAAGCTGATCTTTGTTAAGAACATAATCATTAAACAACCACAAACCTTAACAAAAAGGATGGAGAGGGTTCTTATCTCTACACCACCCCCATCCTAGGAGGCTAAGGAGACAAATAATGGAAGAAATCTTTAGAAAAATAGATAAAGCTAATGCTAAGACAGTGAAAGTGAAAAAGAATGTGAAAAAACAACCAACTTCAAAGATGAAAAGGCAACAAGGTAAAGGCAGGGATCAATCAACAACTACAATGACAAGACATAATTGTCCATAATGTTAAGCACCCTTGGTATTGAACAAAGAAGACAAACACCATAACATTGTCCAAGTCATTGATTGTTGTGCACTAAGAGAAAATAGTGTTAGCTCTCGAGCAAAAGCAATGAGAAAATGCTATTAAGAAAGCCACCACAATAGAAGAAGAACATGCACCTGTTGTAAAAGAGACAACACTAACAGTGTTCGAAAACAGCAAAAATGTCAAAACTCCAAACGAGCCCATGAGCTGTGAGAAGGCTTCAACATATATGCTTATCCAAACAATAAACAAACTAAATGAAAAAATCAACATGATTATTGAAGTTGATGGCTTCTTGGATGATGGCATGATGGATCAAGGTTAGAAAACCCTTTCTAATGACAACACATGGGAGGAGAAGGCAAAACAACTAGAATTCTAAGTCCTTATGCAATAGGTAAGTGAACAAAATAGTTTAAAGGTTCAAGGAACTGGAAAAACCTTATAATGCATAAGCGAGCGACAATGAGGGAGTTACATCAACAAACATGGTGTTCACACTATCATACTCTTTCAAAGCCAAGTCTGACCAACTAGCTTATTTGAAAAATGACTACGATGATAGTGCAAAAGAAAAGCATAAATTGTTGAGGTCAACTAGTCAAAGCCAGCTATTTAAGAAGAGACAGGACTCACATTTCCCATGCCAACATTGGGTATGAGAGACCATTTGAAGCATTGTACCAGTACATAAGATCTTGGTCAATAAATTATTTCATGGCAATTATGGTTTGATAAATCCAAGACCAAGATAAATAAATCCAAGACCAAGATAAAATTGGTGTAAAGGTAGTCATAATATCCCTCAATAGATCATAAAGTGACCTTATCTATTTATCTTGATTTTTCCTGCATAAACAATCAAGCTGAACATGATGTCTTCATTATAGGTCTATAAATACTCCTAGAGTTTGGAGCAAAACCAGTCGCAATCAATCACGATAACTAAGGATTCATTACTTATTATGAATCATGTCTTTGAAGAATATAAGTGTAAACACTCAACTCTAGCTCCATGTCATATTATAACCACAAACCTTTTAAAAAAAAATTCTAATATTATTTTGTTTTTGCAGTAAGAAAATACAAAAGCTAATGACTTGGGTCAACATAGATCAAAGTACACGACAAGACGAGTTTAGTTATGGCATTATCCTTGTCAAAATCATTGATCAATCAGCCATGGCTGATGTCCAACAAGAATATCATACAATTGAGAAATGCAAAAAAGCATATGACAATAACCACAAAACTATTGCTAAAATTTTCTATCAAATACAAGCTTGTGAAATCCTTCACAAAAAGTTTCAAGGTTTTTCAAAATAAAAACGATCAATTATATACTCTTAGCAAATATATAGTACACGAGATATAAGACTAGAATATTGTTAAAATGTTTAGGACCAAAAAAACCCTTGTTGGTCATGTTTCATGAAGGGCATTCTGGAACTCACCAAACTAGAAATAAGATGAGGTGGCTTATCATGACTTATGACTTTCATTTACCAAGCATAACCAAAGATTAATTATGTAAAAAGATACCAAGAACATCAACAATTTGGTCCAATCCAACATGTGCCTTCTAATGAACTCAATGTAGGAGTCAAACCACGAATATTCATAGGTTGGGCAACGGATATCATTGGCATGATACACCCTCCATCATGAAGAGGGCATAACTATGTTGTGGAAGCAATGAATTACTTCACCTAGTGGGTTGAAAATAGTGATCAAATTCATTAAAAAACATGTCCACAAATTTAGACACTCAAAAACTATCACTACTAGCCAGGAGTCTATGTTTCCTAAGAAAGATATCAAGCAATTTGCATAGCAATATAGATTCAAAATAGTCCACTCAACTCCTTATATGCCCAAGTCAATGAAAGTAAAATCGACTAATAAAATTATAATCATCAACATTCATAAATTGGTTAGAAACAATTCTAAAGCTTAGCATGGTGCTTTGTTACAAGTAATATGAGCGTCAAAGAATTCATAGAAGATTACTTAAGGAACCTTATCATTTATCCTAACGTATGACCATGATGCCATGTTACCTTTAATGTTAAAATTACAATCAATCACTCAGAAAGACTGCAAAACAATTTATATTCAATTAGTCATGCTAGCTAATAGAAAAGTCAAAAGGGCATTACATTATTTGCAAGCATATAAAAATGAGGTTGAAAGGGGATGTAACAAACATGTTCCATTGAAATATTTCCTAGAGAACAATCCGGTGTGGAGGGTCCATATGTTTTTGCTAAAGTTCTAAAGAGGGATTGATGCGAACCTTTCTGGATCATATCAGGGATGCCTATCACCTAACATATCAAGATGGGATCTACATTTATCAATTGGTCAATGATATGTATTTGTAGTATTATCCCTACTAAGGATGGTACTCTTAAAGAGATTGAGAGGTTGATTTGGAGATCACAACCATAAATAGCTCCAAGTGTAAACTGATTGTGCTCTAGGCTTGGTTTAAACTTTGATTTGGCTTAAATTTTGTGTTTCTCTAATTAAAACATGAATTTAAGTTATTATTTAAAGTACAATCAATTAATTAATAAAAAAAATTTATACAGAAAAATAAAAGAATAAATCAAAGTTGTTCGATGTTTAAGTATTATTGATTTGAATTGAATTGTTTTTCAAGAAAGAACTTTAAAGCTTTTGTTTCATCACAAAGGTTTGGTTTATATGACCAATTGAATGAGCAGGTTTATTAATTAATTATAATCAAAGATATTTTTTTTGAAAACTAATACACTAAGATTAAAATAAGCTTGTTTTCCTTCAAAGAGATTATGAAATACAGATTGATGGAATTATCAAACATGTAAAAGGACAAAGTTGTCCGTTACAATAGCTAGAAAGCTTAGGAAAATCCCTTTCTAAAAGCTAACCCTAAAATTCTTCATTTAGCTCCTATTTTGTTTGGATTGTAGAGGTTCTAGTTTCCACATAGATTATTTTCTTTGATGATTTGTTTATATCTAAGGTTAATGAGATCAAAGCAACTATGAAGTTTTAGGTGAAGAAAAAAAAAAACTTCAAAATAGGTATTGTTGTTGGTAGCTGTGATAAGAAAGGTGAACAAGTCTCCTAGAGTGTTCACATGTCTCTGTACATCGTTGACTTCTTGTTGAAGAAAAACTAGCAAAATGTCACTCGAAGTTTTGGGGATCAACAACTCTTTAGTTGGAGTCGTGAGGAAAAGGAATTGAAGATATAAGGATTATAACTCTAATTTCATTTCTTTTTTATGCGTAAATTTAGTGGAAGGTTAGATTTTATAGGTATGGCATTGATTATTGGGCAAGGTAATTGATTATGGGTTAGACATGCATGACTGGAAACCTAAATGTTGAGCACATGTAATTTTTAAAATTAAAATAATTGGCTGAAACAACTGACATGTCAGATATGTTTTAAAACATGATCGACTAATTTTAGGTGAACAATGTTCACATACTTCATTGATTTAATTGTTTGACTTCAATACAAGTGTGATGGGGTTAACATTCCTTCATTTGATAAATACAACAATATAGAGGCATTGTGTACTCCTAAAATATACACATCACTCATAGAGAATAATGATTGTTCATCACAAAACAGGAAAAGGTGCTTAAATCAATCATAAAGGAAGCAATCAACTAAAAAAGTTGAATGAGCAAATGACCATGATATTAGAGATCACAGTCAACCAAAAAGAAGCAATCAACTAACGGAGTTTGAATACACTAGATAACTAGAAGATACAATCCGATTCAGAGCAGGAATTGTCATCAAAATAACTAAACAAAAATCAAATATTAGCGTAGGATTTACTTGTGTATTAATAAAATAGGATTTTGGCTAGTATTAGAATTTAATAAACCTCTTTATCTAATATCAATATTTGTATAGAATTAGGATGACCTATATTAGTAGGATTTGAACTCTGTAACAATATAAATAGGGTCAAATACTATTGTAAACGATGATCAACCTTTATTTATCTTTTCCCATTAAGGGTTTTATTGCTCTTTTTATTGCTTTATTTATAGTTTTTTTTCCCTTTATTTTCCTGCATTTTAGATTCCATTAATCTCGTTCTTCCTAAACTCCTATCTTTTTCTGTATGGTGGTACTTCTTAGAAGAGATACCCTTTTTAAGAGTTCAAAATATAGAGTCCCCACTCCTCCTTTGATAGAGATAATTGTCGCCTCATCACATGTTCAATCCTAAATAAAATTTAAGTGGAAATATCTACCAAACAATGAAAATTTATATCAATTAACAAACAACACGGAGTTAACTCCCCCCAAACACAAGTAAAAGAGTACATGGAAAAATTGCAGTGAGCTATACCACAAAATTAGACCCTGACAATGATTAGAAGGAACTTCTTAACCTAGAGAACTATAGCAAAGACTTGCATTATATTTACATGGGGATGGTGTACCACTAAATTCAAGGAGATGACTTTAGGTCAACAAAAGCACAAGTTTTTTTTTTTTTTTTTTTTTGCAGTTCATTAGCTTGAGAAGTTTCTTCCAAAGAAATAAACAAGAAAGGCCATTATAGTAAACTACAGCATAAACCATAGTTACCTACATCTTCAGCAATTGTTATGATATCAGGATGAAGAGTATGCAATAGCTCATTTGCCAAAATGAGATACAAGAATGCATCCTTGTCAACATGTTGATTGCAGTAACTGCAATAAAACAAAACTTGTTTCAAAACACGCCACGACCTCGAGTGCACATATTGAAAAAATTCTTGAAAAATAGATGATATGGAATTAAAACTAGTGACACGGATAACTTACCAGAACCCTGCTTTGAGAAGAACTAAAGACCTTTTTTTGGACAAATAGGAATAGGATCTTTTTCCTTAATAGTAGTTGCTCTTTCTATTTGTACCACTAACCCATAGCTCTTATTGCCATTAGCCTCCAATTCATTTGTACCATGTCAATTTTTTATACATTTTAGGGATTATTGTCATTTGCTCATCTTAGAAGCAACATATATAATTTGGATAAGCACCAAAAAAACAAATTATCTATTCAAAAGGTACAAAAGCAAATTAGGAGCAGATTTGATTAATTAAGAGGACTCGAGCAATGTTCGAGAAATTAAATGATCCTATAAAGTCAAAAAGCTATGAAAACAATTAATAGATAATTGGGAAGAAAATGAAATTAAGATTAGGGAATCATGATTGACATAACAGATGCCTTACTCTTCCAGGTTGCCAGTAAAAGAAGCAAAACCATTGTGTGTGTACATCATTGATGAGAGTGAATGAAACTGGAAACCATCTATGTGATACTCCTCAACCCACCTGCTCAAAGACGAACATCTTAAGAAATGTCATGAATTATGTACTGGAAAAGTACATGATGCAATATGTTTCAAGAACTATTAGCCAATAGGAGATACTATAAAGAAACAGAATTTTTGAATGATTTCTTGTGCTTCACATTTACCAATTCAAATTTGAGAGTAGATATTGTAATACTTCTTGGTCGCCATATTTGAACATTCTAGTACCCCAATATTTGTGATGTCCTCTTTTACCTATTCAAAGAGGGGAAAATTAAATATGGAATTAAAAAAAAATGTGTATATATAACAGAAGGACACAGGCTTATAGAGAAGTTTGCAAGACCATTGCACCACCTTGTATTTGTCAAAGAACCATCTCAACCCAAAAGTGTTTAAACTGTTAGGTGGGGTCCCAAGATATGATTTATATTATTCTCTAACACACTCCCTCAAGTGAAAACCTTTTGAGCTTGAAACTTGCACAAACTCACACTACCTTGTGCTTAATTTTTATCATATAAATGAGGATGGTGAGATTTAACCTCATGACCGCTTGGTCATCAAGGCTCTGATACCATGTCAAAGAACCATCTCAACCCAATAGTTTAAGTTATTAAGTGAGGTCCCAAGATATAATTTATATTATTCTCTAATAAGCTTTTGGGTTGAGATGATTTTTTGACATGGTATTACCTTGATGATCAAGCAGTCACGAATTCGAATCTCATCGTAGATACATAATGTAGATACATAATGTGCACATCGCAGGGCAAGTCATTGTTATAAATCATTCCAAGGTGCCATCTTACACAAAAACAAAAATTACTCTTTCAAGTGAAAACATGATGTATTTCGCTTCAAGCTAATCAAGAAGCTGGTAGGAAAACAGAGAGATGACAAACATATTTCACCAATTATAAGATCAATTTTACCAGTGTGAAAGTAGCAATCATTTGATCCATCAAACAGTGATAGTCCAGCCATCTCATCTGCAGCTGAGTAGGAATGCACAATATCTAAGAACACCAGCAGTCCCAATCCTGTAAAACAAAAGGCCCCAATAAGAGAGCCTCAGCTGAAAATTAATTGATGAATGACAAACATGATCAATGTGTATGTTAAGAGAGAGTGTTTGTGCCAAAAGGAGACAAGAAAAAATATGCTTGGATGAATATTAAAGGTAGAAGTCAATTTTAAACACTTTTGTATTCAAAAGTTAATAATTGGTTGTTTGGGGATTATTTTCTGTTCACATACAAGGTGAATTAAGAATTTATTTCATATATACATCCCATCTCTATTGTATGTTAAGGGCCTAGAAACAAGTTGTAAATCTACACATCATAAGAATTTTAACGAGATGATACAAGACCTTTAGCCTTATTATTTTTCCTTCACCCTAATTGGTGCAATTTGAGATTCCATACAAACATAGTTATTATATAAGCAATAAAAGGTAACTACAGCCACTCAGCTCCTAGCTAAGCATAAATAAATTTATTAGGTTGTGTTTGGTTTTGAATTAAAAGGGGTTATATGTTAATTAACCCCCTTTAACCTTGTTTGGGATATTTTTTAGGAAGGGAAAAGTTAAGGGGCTTAACACCTACCCCAAATGGGGGTTAAGCGTTAACCTAAGACAGGGGTTGGGTAACAATTTTTAAGGGAGAAAGATTTTAAAGTTTGTGCAATATTTTTTTCAAAATTCAGCTTTCATTTTCCCTCTCTTTTACACCCAGCCAACAAATTAGTCTCGCCATTATACCTTATTTATTATTGTTTTTATTATTTTAGTTTTTAAATTGACTTAAAAATTATTGGTCCAACAATTATATATAATTTTTACAGATCTACCAAACATCCTTAACACTTTACCCCTTAACCACTTTCTTACACCCTTAACACTTAACCTCCAATTTTTTACCCCAAACCAAGCACAACCTTAAGGTTAATGAATCAAATGAATCAGTATCAGATGAGGAATGATAACCGTGTGCTTCATCAACCAAGCGTTTGAAATCATCAGGAGTGCCATATCGGCTACTAACCGCATACAAATTGGTGACCTGCATTGCCATAGAGATGATCACCCATCATTGAACAAGGAAAAAAAGCACTTGATGGGTCCAAACATGCAAACATGTGTTGAGATTACAAAACCAATAAAATCTGGAAAGAAATTTAAGAACGCTAGTAAATGGGCTAGTTGTATGATATACAAGTAAAATTGAATATATTATGTCTGTAACATGCTCCATTTACATAACACAATTAAGTAAACAAGAGGTTGTGATAGCAATTAGCATTGAATATATTATCTGTAAGATGTTCCATTTATACAACACAATTAAATAAACAAGAGGCTGCAATAGCAATTAGCATTAAGATGCAATTATTCTCAAGGGTTTAAACTTCATTAGAAATGGGATTGAAAACATTAAGATTTTACAGCATCCAGTAAATCCAAAACCTGCTAATTGATTAGAATATGCGTTTCAGCTTACCACCATAAAGGAACAAATTATGGACGTCAGCAATTCAGGGAAACTTAGATTCTCCAGGTTTTTCAATTCTAAATAAGATACAGAGTGTGGGAAGAGTGCTTGACTCACCCGATAGCCAACAGTGAAATAATCTTTGTGTTCAACAATTCCAATCAACTGGATTGCATTATATCCAGCTCCCTTTACATGAGGAAGGACCTATCATGAGAAAAATCATAGTGAGGAACAGAAGTATGGGTTGCCATGTTACTCTGTGTATAAAAATACATCAATAAAGAAAAACATGAATAGCTACCTTCTCTGTGAAGTCAGTGAAAGAAGATATTTTTGGCTCCGAGCCACTAATACCAACATGGCACTCATATATACGCAAGGACTTCGGCACTTTTGAGTGTTTGTTTTTCCATTTGTAAGCATGCTCTGGGGGTGGTTCCCAATGGATGGCAAAAGCTTCGTTCCCGTTTGTATCTGATAATCATGAACAAAGTTCAGATGAACCCAATAATTAATATATGCAGAGTATATTCATCGAACTAAAGAAGAGTAGAAATTTTGAAGGCAATGGGAATATTCCTGAAACAGAGCGAGGCACTAAGATTTCAAGCAAGCAGAACAACACTGGTTGTCTAGAAATACTATCCAAGAGTAGCTGTTTCACCTCATATGCATTTCTAATTTCGAGAAGGTAGGGTCCCAGTATTAGTCTGGAGTAAGGGAACCAGTCATAACAACTAGGAAAGAAAGGCGATCTTTAAGAGCCCAAATTAATCATCCATGATGAGAGAGGATGAAAGGCAGACAGAAGGAGGGAAAGGTCTTGCCCAGAGATATACATTGAGAGGGCCATATAAATGGAAATCAAGTCCCATGTTTTCCTTACGGTCAAATACAAAACCCCACCTTCAACACTAAGACTTGTTCAGTACGTGGTTTTTTCTTTCAGGAACGAAGAGTGGTGCTTGTAATTCTGGGGGCTGTATACACATGCAGGGTGAAGGCGAATCATTGTGTGAATATAGTTAATTTCCATTCAGCCATCTTTTATTTTTCATTACAATAATATCACCATCAACCAAAGAGTACCTCGATGCTTAGTTAACAAAATTAAACAGGATTCAGTGCTCCCAGTAAAAATATTAGAAAAGCAACAAATGAGTTGCGGAATTTGTTTACCTGGTTGCACATAAGTAGCCCAAGCAGGCACACGTTCCAGTGGTCCACTAGGAGTGTTAAAATAGACCCTGTATTTGCTTCCATGAGGAATAGCTGGGGTGTACTTTTTCAACCATGCTTGCCTTCCTTTACGTGTCTCAAACCAATATGGCAGAGGAGGCTTCTTAGCACGAATTTTCTCAAGCCATACAGGGTCACTTTTGATATTGTATATATCATATTCTTTTCCTTCATCAATCACCGTACAAGGAGGTAAGTTACTTGGTGGATCATTTTTATGTAGTTGTTTCCATTCATTGTATCTTGTTTCTGCATCTGGGATAGGTATTTCTTCCAGTTCTTCTTGTGTTTGAGGGCCATTAGGGCCAAATAATTGCTCATATAACTTTGCCGGCACTTCAAAACGTCTATTTACAAAAGTATCTTCTCCAGGTTCCCAGTAGTCATCATTTGCTTTCTTGAAGATTTCTTCAATACTAGCATCGCCACTGTCACCTTTATCGTAGTCATCCACATAATTATACTGCTGAAAATAAAGTTGATCAGGTTGGACTCCATCCTTGAGTTTATCTTCAAGAATAATAAACCAGTAGCCATAATCATCATGACCAAAATGACCCTCTCTAGCAGAGTTTTCCGTGGGTGACCACCCATTAAAGTCACCAATTAATGAACAGTAGCGAGCACCTGTATCCAATTCACCATCCCTTATTATTTTTCAATTTCATCCAAACAAACAAGAAGTTGAAAACAAATCAAAGCTATCTAACCGGAAAGTAAAAAAATGAAGATTGATGAAACGGAAAACTCAATAAGTGGTGGTGGTGGTGGTAACAAATAGCAATGAATCAAATCGAATAGAATGTGGTGTGAATTTAATAACCTGGAGCCCATTCCATAAAATCCATCCGATGCTCTGGGTGACGATGCAAACCCATAAGCTCAAATCTACACAACAAAAGTGAAGCGTTTTTTATCCTGGTTGGTTTAATCTCTTATTATTCAAAAAAAAAAAAACAGAGAGAGAGAAAGCGGGTGGAATGAAAGGAACCAAACCCATAAGCAATGTCCTTCAGCATAAGGTTTCGTTTGAAAAGTTCATCTTTGAGGTCCTTCAATGATTTATACCTGCAAACAATAGGGAACATTTATTTTTAAAAAAAACAGTTAGTGGTTTCTCAAAGGAGAAGAGTTGATTATGTGCTTACCTTTCCCTGAGAAAGTAAGCTAACTGTTTGTGAGAAATGCCAAGTCTGGTGAGAAACCCAACTGGGTTTATCCCTTTTTTCTCTTCGTCTTTTTCTGTTTCATCATCACCTTTCTTTTTCTTCTTCTTCTTCTTACTACCGTTATTATTCAAGTCTTGCTGTTGCTGTTCTTTTTGGTTTGCTGAGGCTGTGCATTTTATTATTCGGACTTTGTTGGAGAAATTTAGTGTGGTATGAGGTTTGTTTTGGAGAAAGAAATTGTTAGGATAGAGAGATTGGCATTGACAGAATCTGGTTGAGGACACTGAGATTGAGGCTGAGAAAGTGTTTAGTGTTGAACAAGTCACCAACATGTTCGTCGTTCTCAACTGTAAGCAGACACAGAAACACAGAAGACTTCGAGAGGCTTTCGGGGTTTTAGATAAGAACAAGAGGCTTTTCTTTTGAGGTTTTAGACTTGACTCTGTTCTTCGAGTATAATTGGAGGCCGTTTGTTACTTTTTTTAGTTTTTATTTAAAAAAAATGTTAATTTTGTTTTTAACCAATATATATATATATATATATATATATATAAAAAAAAAACTCATACTTAATTTAATATTATAATAATATATTTTAATTAAAAATATAAAAAATTATAATAAGTGACATCACAGCAATAACATCATAAATAATAATAATAATAATAATAATAATAATAATAATAAATTAACAATATAGTATAGTTAATAAGATGTTAAAAATTGTGGTTATTATTATACTAAATTTATGGTGACCGTTTCTTTATTGGAAAATTTATAGCTCTTACTTGAAGTTGGTAACAGAGGAGCTGTTACAACAGGATGGAGTGAAGCCTTATGTAGAAATTCATGTATGAGAAGATGGCTATGGAGGTCTGTGTAAGAGATGGGATCAGCCTTAGTGGACAGGCTGGTTACCAGATCCTTAAAATCACTACGTAACTTCCGAAACACATACAAATTAAATTCGGCCATGGAGATTGGTCTGTCAACAGCTGCAAGTTCATCAAACAAGCCCTTAGCTTTCTGCAAATAAGTGCTGGCAGAGTCATCGTGCTGTCGTAAATCTTGGAATGGACCGTGGAGCTGCATAATCCGTGAGTTTGAAGGGGAAGTAAGGGCAGTTTCCAGCGTTGTACAGATTTCTTGAGAAGTTTTACAATCCACAACTAAATGCAGAACTTCTATGGAGAGCGAGGATAAAAGAGCACTAATGATTAGGTGATCTTGTTGTGTCCATAATAAATATGAAGGATTGACCGATGGTAAGGATGTGGCAGTAGATATAAGATGAGAGGGAGGACATTGTAAGGTGCCATCAACAAAGGAGTACACACCTTGGCCCAAGAGAAACGGTTTCATCTGCATCCTCCAATACAAGAAGTTGGTATTGGAGAGTCATAAAGAGATTACCTGCTGCATATTAGAAAGAGAAATGATGGCAGACCTGTTCATGATATCTAGAGAAGAGTTCATAGGAACTATGCTAGCAGTAGCAGCCGCTAAAGAGGATTGAGAGATTGGTGCAACAGCAGCACCATGTTGAAGTTCTTGGTTGTCCATTGTCAAGAGAGAGGGAGAGGCAGACAAACAGGTGGAGAGGAATGGTTGAATGAAGATGGAAGTAGAGGTCTGGAGAAGACGACCGAACAATAAACCAGAAGCGTGAAGGAAGATTCTCGAGGTATAAAATGATTAAGATTTCTTTGTTGGAGAGCAACACATGGAGCACTGATATGTTTAATTACAAGTTTTTGTTATTGTATATAGGGTTGTTATGTCATGTAATTAGCGAAGTCTATTATACACATGTGGGGTAAGTGGTAACTTAGAAGTGATTGTGCCTAAATTGGACTAAGTTTGTTATAATGCCTAATATGTGGTCACGTGATATCCAATAAGAGGTTGAAAACCTTCAAACATTTTTATTAGAGTACTTGTTATTTTCAAATATCCCAAGACTTGCTTTTTAGATGTGTTGGATAAAATAAGTGTTAATCTACTCTGTCTAGGCTCATTATAGATTTGATTGAGTTAATTTGTTATGGCATGCATGGTTATGCCACTACCTCAATTTTATTGTAGTAACTTATTTTGACTATATTTTTTATCTCTAACTGGATAGTCTTGAAACAACGTTAGATAGGTTTAGATTCTAATAAAAAGACATTCCTTTAAAAGGAGTCATCGTTAGTTTATTGGATTTTGAAGAATTGTTTATGACCACTTGATCACACCATTAGATCCCCAAAAAAGATAAGTATAGGCTATGTTGGAAACATAAGAGTACCAACATATTCACTCTAAGTCGAAATAGGTAATTACATTGGCATAGGTAAGAGCGTGAGGGACTGCATACAGATACTAAAGTTTTGCCTAAGCAAAGTCTTTTACTATTATAGGAAATTATACGATGAAGAGACATCATATGAAGCATTTTTTGTAGGTTATTCCATTGTCACTTGTGTTGGTAGATGATTATTCTAACCTTTATGGCCAAAAGAATGGCATTTATTAGTTGCGTGAATCGACTAGTCATTATTCATTATAACGATGTTCTTATTTTCAACATGATTACTAATAAGTTATGGTGTTAACAAATTACTCATGTTGAGTGTGTCAATATGTTGATTTGTTAGATAATCTATTTAATCAATTGTTATCAACCTATTAATTAATCATTAATTCTTTGATCAATATGTTAAATGTTCTTCGTTTCTTCTTCCTATCAAAGAGAAACCATAGTTAGAAACTTCATCCTGGATTGAGGCATATAGCAGCCTTATTGATCAAATGGAATGTGAAGTTCTTAATTTATGTTAATCTAGTAGATAATTTGATGATCAATCATCATCAACTTGTTTATCAATCATCAATTTCTTGATCAATATACTACTTGTTCTTTATTTTTTCCTTCCAACAAGGAGAAAATACAATTAAAAAATTTAATCATGAGAATAAGCATATAGCAACCTTATTGATCAAATGGAATGTGGAGTTCTTAACTTTAACAAGTTACAAAGAAAAGATAAATAATGCAAAAATAGGAAAAAAAACATAAAGAAAATAAATAAAATGGTAAATAAATAAAGTTTAGATATAAGTTTTAAGAAAATAAGCTATGATAAGCAAAAGAAAAGCAATAAAAAGCATAAGTTTATGAATAAATCATATAAATTATGTATATAAGGCTAACCATTATTCCAAGTTGTTGGATGGCCTATTTATAATATTACAAAGATAGAGTTTTATGTAAATATAAAATCCTAATGGTATATAAATTGTTTATGACTGAGAAAAATCATAGTACAATATGTACTTTTTTATTTGTATGCATTTGATTGCTGTATTTATTCATGTCAATTTATAAAATCCACTAGTTAACTTGTATTTAATAGTTAACAAATATTGTTTTTAATCATATGGATTATTTCTATATAAATAAAGCCTTTTATATTCCCTTATTTAGGATAAATGTAAAAATATTGACTCGAATTTTATGTATAAATCAATCAAAAAATTAACCTTAAATGATGTGCTAATTTGAGTATAAAATGTCATGTTTCATTGTTTGACATGTCATGATTGTTTCATATGTCATCTAACTAAACAATTTTAAAATGAAATGTTTTTTTGGCTTTTAAGCATGACACTTAGATTTCAAGAACTACAAAATCAAGTTATAATTAATTCATCAATTCTTCAATTAATACCCAATCTTTCATCTTCTTTAATAAATCCTCAATTCATCTCTACAAACATTTAAAGATTCTTAGAAAAACAAAAACCATGAGCTTACTTCTCTGTTCAAATATGTAAATGGTATCTTCAAGGTTTACATAACAAAAACCCTATTTTATGACCTACTTTGAGAACTACATAGATTGTACGTTGGTCTATCATCAATGATGATTTAAAAAACATGACTGAAGAATGTTTTGGTCCATACTAAGAAGAGATTTTGTAATAAAAAGATAATTTCTTCACATTAAATATAGAAAAAGTCTTCTACTATAGGATAACCATATAAACCTTAACATATAAAAAACAATTCATCTTAATATGGGTTAATGTTAAAAAAATCTCATGCAATCAATTTGACTCAATCGAGTTTATGACCCACGACACAGTTTTTTCTCTTTTTTAATATGTGTTTGTGTTGAATGAACATCATCTTCTTATGTTTAAAAAAAAATTATCCAATCCGCAAGAGAGTATGAGCAATATCTAATTATTTATATAAGGCCTCTCATCATCTCACTTCCTTCAAAGATGTCATTAGATGTGTATCATCCTCAAAAAAAAAATTACCTATATTTATACTTAATGTCTCAATGATACACACACACACACACACTAAGAAATATTAAATTGAGAAATCTACTGAAATTTCACCAGAGTCTCCCGTATACCGGGAGATCCCAAGTTATCGACTAGAGCATGTTATAGTAGGTTGTTAATTTTATTTCGTTTCGTCCGGAATGACCGAAACATTTCATACCAATTCAAAAAATGAAACAAAACAGAACAATTTTCATCTCATTTCAAATCTCAATCCATTCCAATTTTCCGGATAAAATTCGACCGGAATGCTCCGGTTTCATTTCACATGTTCTGTTCCCGGCTTGAAAAGCCATTAAATCAAATTGGTATTTTGTTTAAGTTGAATTACTTTAAGTTAAAGTTCTATTTAATCTTGACTATTTAAGAATATTTTGAATTTTAAAATTATATTTATTTGACATTGTGTTTGTATTGCATAATTTATAATTAATTTTATTTTGAATTTGAATTATGTTTGTTGAATTATATATGAACAGTACAACCCTGAAACGCTCCAAAACTGAAATATTTCATTTCAATTGAAAAAATGAAACACATACCAAAACGGAATTAACAACCTTGTGTTATACATTAATATTCAACTAATCCACATCTCATTCATTGTCCAATCACCCTAGACTCATCACACCACAAACTCAAACACATTATATTTGTCACATGTCATTATGGTTCACTAGATACATAAAATTATCAATATGCAAATATGCAAATATGTAAAAGAAAAAAAAAACAAATTTAAGGAGTGCAAATAAACATTAATTTTCTGGTATACAATAAAAGAAACTAATACAACATTATAAATTTTACATGTTTAGATCGAATTCAAAATTACATAAACTTTGGGACAATTTAATAGTTAATTACAAATCTCAATACACTACAAAAAGAAGATCTAATGCAAGTTAAACAAAATCATCTTAGGATGTCCTATATAACTATCATTTTGTTCGTGGTTGTAAGGTACCTGTAGTTAATATTAATTAAGATTGCATCAAGAAAATTATCAAGCAAGGAAAAATAAATGTAATAATATATTTAAATTGTAACTCAACATTATCAATAATTTCTTTTCAATAATTAATAGAATTCATATGTTGGCCTATATAATTCGTTCATTCTTTCACCCTTCACCAACATTATTCTCATTTCTAGAAATCTAAATTTTATTGCCCATTACCGGGCATTAGTCCCATTATATGAAACTAATTTCTTCGTCCCTTATCGGGCATCATTCTCAATTCCGGGAATTTAAGTTCATTGCCCATTACCGAAAACTAATTCATTCGTCCTTTACCGAGTATTATTTCCACTTACTGGAATCTAATTTTATTGCCCATTATCGGATATTAGTTTTATTACCGGAAACTAATTCCTCCACCCCTTACTAGGTATTATTCCCTCTTCTAGAATTATAATTTTATTGCCTATTACCGGACATTATTTCATCTTCTAGAAATCTAATTTTATTGCTCATTACCGGGCTTTAGTTCAATTACTGCAAACTAATTCCTTCGCCCCCTTATCAGGCATTATTCTCACTTTCAGGAATCTAATTTCATTGCCCATTACTAGAAACTAATTCATTTGCCACTTACTGGGTATCATTTCCTCTTCCAGAAGTCTAATTGTGTTGCCTATTATCGGGCATTAGTTTCATTACCAGAAATTAATTCCTTTTGTTTTAAGTTATAATTCTAACATGGAATATCATTGTATCATCAAAACTATTGTTATAAATTAAATAAAAAAAGATCGAGATGTGTACTACACTTACCTGCAATAAAAACATGCTTATTTACTTCTCTTTCCTTTAATCTATTCTAAAGTAGATTGGGTGACAATGACTAGTTATTCTTCGACCAAAATAAATTATTTATGTATATGTTAGTGGTGCTTGAAAAATGACCATTTATATCTAGAAAGAGTTTGCAAGCCAGAACCTTTCAAGAAGTTTTGGATTCAAGAAATACAATCAAGATGAAAGTTATTTAAGGTAGATTTTGAATTCCTAAACTTTGTTCAGGTAATTTGTTTAGAGAGTGGTAACAATAAATTACCAAGGGATTGGTTGTTGTGTGTGCTGATGGATCATGAATGTTATTAGCCTGAAAAAACTGTTGAAAATGCTCTGTTTTTTTCACTGGGTTTCTTCTACTGTATTTACAGTGTGTATGCTATTTTTCAATGTTGGAAGACTCCTGTCTCTCATTGAGAGTGTATTTGATGCCCAGCTTGTGCTTTTTACTAAACTTTTTCCCTCTGTTTTTCAATGTTTATGCTTTCATTTATGCACATTGACACAACATTGGTCTCTGCTAAACTTCTTTGATTTTATTTACTCTGTTTTGTCTTTTTCAGGGCATTCTCTAAAATTTAGTTGTTTTTTCTTTCTTACAGGTTTGCTCCACTTTTGTCATCTCTCCCTATCTTATTAACGATGACTCCCATCAGATTATTTATGAACAGAATATCGTTTGTTTATTGAAAGTGTTTTTTTTTTTAAATAGTTAATATAATTTATTTTTCAGTCTAAGAGAAACATAAGCTTTAGATGAAGAAAAATAATTTCCAGTTCAAATGATTGGAAAACACTTTTTATAAAGGGCCCAAAACCTAAAATTGTATAATACTTTATTATATATATATTGAAACAATAATACTTTAATAAAATACTTTAAAATACAATACTATTTGAAAAGAATAAATTACTAATATATTTATATAGAAAGTAACTAGTTGGATGCCCGCGTTACACGGCGGACTCACTTTTTATTTTCATAAAAACTACTGTAAAAATTTATAATATAAAAAATAATATTTTTTAATAATAATAATAATTGTTTTTCAAATTTATTAATTATTTTATTAATAATATTAATTATAATAAAAATAATAATATTTATAACACAAATAATACTATTTTTTATATGAATATTTAGAATTATAATAAAAATAATACTATTTAACATAAATAATTATATTAAGAATTTCAAGGATGCTTATAACACAAATAATAATATTTTTTATATCAATACTTTGAGTTATAATAAAAATTATAATATTTATAACACAAATAATAATATTTTTGATATGAACATTTTGAATTATAAGAGAAAAAAATAATATTTATAACATACATTATTATATTAACACACATGTGGTTGGACGTTAACGCGTTTAGACCCAGCTGGGGGTTGGGCGTGGATCTGGAGGCGTCGAGGCACACACTCCAAGTTGGGTCTGGATGCGTCCAGACTTTTAGTTATAATAAAAATAAAAATAATTATAACACAAATAATACTATTTTAATATTAAAAATTTTAATCATAATAATAAAAATAATACTATTTTTAATATTAATACTTTTAATCAAATAAATAATAATAATTATAACAAAAATAATACTATTTTTAATATCAATACTTTTAATCATAATAAAAAAAATAATTATAACACAAATAATATTATTTTTATTATAAGTAATAATATTATAATAACAATGAGAAGCGGACACCTGACGCTTAGTCGGCCATAGCACCAAGTGGCGCTAGGCAACCCATTCGTAGCAATCAAACTCGAGTGCCATGTGGCCCTTGGGAGTGCTTAGGTGAGCCTGACCGTGCCCGCCCCACGTACAGACTCAAGTGCCACATGGCGATGGGGTGGCTTGGGGAGAGCTACACGCTTGGGTCATCACAAAGGGCCTGATTATCTGGGTCCGACGTCATAACCCCAACTCAATGGGTCTTGTGTGACCCAATTCTATTGGGTCTTAATGAAGGATTTTAATTATTTTATTTTTTTTATTATAATTAAAAGTATTAATATAAAAAATAGAATTATTTGTGTTATAAATATTTTAATTTTTATTATAATTAAAAGTATTACTCTTCAAAATAGTATAATTGGTGTTGCAAATATTATTATTTTATTATAATGAATAATCTTTGTGTTAAAAATATTATTATTTTTACTAAAATTTAAAATATTCATATAAAAAATAGTATTATTTATGTTATAAATATTATTTTATTTATTATTAATAGCATGAATACTAAAAATATTATCATTTATGGTATAAATATTAATATTTTTATTATAACTAATCATATTATAATAATAATGGCAAGTAGACACTTGACACTCAGGAGGCCCTACTCAAGCATCACCCTAATATGCAAACCCGAGCGTGTGGTGGCGCTTAGGGGTGCTTGAGGCGAGCCAAGCAGTGCCCGCCCATGTGCATACCTGAGCGCCACATGGCGATGGCGATCGCTTGGGGTGAGCCAGCCCGTGCCCACTCAATGTGGGGCACCTGACGCTTGGGTTTGAAGAAGAACCCATTGTTTTGGGTCCAGCATCAACACCCAAACTTAATAGTCTTGTGTAGTCCAATTCTATTGGATCTTAATGAAGGATTTTAAATATTTTAATTTTTATTATAATTAAAATTATTAATATAAAAAATAGTATTATTTGTGTTATAACTATTTTTATTATAATTTAAAGTATTAATAGTAAAAATAGTATAATTTGTGTTATAAATATTTTAATTTTTCTTATAATTAAAAGTATTACTCTTAAAAATAGTATAATTGGTGTTCCAAATATGATTATTTTATTATAATGAATAATACTTGCGTTAAAAATATTATTATTTTTACTAAAATTTAAAATATTCATATAAAAACAATATTATTTGTGTTATAAATATTATTATTTTATTTATAATTAATAGTATGAATACTAAAAATATTATCAGTTGTGGTATAAATATTAATATTTTTATTATAGTAATAATATTATAATAACAATGAGAAACGAAAACCTGGCGTTTGTGTTGTCCTTGTGCCACGTGGCACTTGGGCTGCCCCAGGCGCCAGGTGGCGCTCGAGTTTGCCTTGAGCAAGGGTAGGGCTGCCCATGCGCCAGGTGGCGCTCGGGCCTGCCCCGCGCAATGGCCGGGCAACCCTAGTGCCAGTTTTCCTTGTATAGGTAGCGCCAACGCCAAGTGCCCGCTGCCCTTACAACTCTTTGTGTCAAGGGCTAGGCTGCCATTACACTACTCTAATTCACAGTGCTTTGTATCTATGTAAACAGTAATAGGGATACTGAGCCCTTTTCGTATGTTGTGTAATATATTAGGATATATTAACATACAATATAAAAGTATAGTAATTCGACTTTAATTTAGATAATATTGCTAGAAAATACATTCGAATACAAAACATTTTATGTTATACAATAATAATATATTTTAAATCATATAAATCATGTAAAAAAGTTAGGATACTATAGAAAATAAATTTATTTTCAATGTTCTCCAAACACCAATTTTTTTAAAATAAAAATATCACTATTTAAAAAAAATAAATAGCTAAAAATGTATATTTTCCAACTTATTTTCTCTGGTATGTCTAAGGACCAGAAAGTTATTTCCAACTCATTTTTCATTATACAACTAAACATATGATTTTTCTTAAAAAATATTTAACAAGGTTTTAAAAAATTAAAAAATACTAATATATTTTACTTAAAAAATATTAACAAGGTTATATGTCTATAATATTATATTTAAAGTATTTATATCATATGTATAGTTATATTTTATAAAATAAACTATATATAAATATATAATATAATAAATTATTATTTTTCCATCATATCACTTTTCATATCTTATTTTGTTTTATTGTAAGTGCTCAAATATTTACATCTAATATTTTATATATATTAGATAAATTTAAAAAATAATTAAAATATTAATAAATAATTTTCCAGCTTATTTTTTATAATATAATCAAACATTAAAAAATATATTTCAATTTATTTTTCATTACTGGATATAAAAAATAATTTATTTTTCAAGAATTTATTTTTTATAAAACCACTATTATTTAGAAAACATTTATTTTCTGATAAATTTAAAGTATTTTAATTTTACTAAAATGATTGATGTCTTCTATAAATAAAACTATGAATGAATGATATCCTATTATTATAATTGTGTTTTCTTACAAATAATTTTAAAGATATATTGAGCTTTTATATATATATATATTAACTAATACTCTAAAAAGTATAGGGAAACTACTGTAGCTTTGCCCACACCACATGCTCCCTTTTGTTTTTTTCATTTTTTTTGTTTTTTTGTTTTTTCCTTTTTTCCCCATTTTTTTTTTGTTTTTTTCCCCATTTTTTTGGGCTTTACATGTTTTTCTTTTTCTTTTTTTTTTTACCAAGATTGTCTTCATCTTTTTTTTTGTTTTTGTGTTTTTTTAAATTATCTTTGTCGATTTTTTTTAATATTGAACTGGTTGAAAATTTTGTTCTGTAGTTTTTTTCTTTAAAACGTTATGGATTACTACAATGTTTTCCTGCATGAGTTTTTTTTTATGAATTTTTTTCTTTTTTTAAATGGTCTTTGTCGATTTTACTTCTTAGTTTTTTTTCTTTAAAACATTGTAGATTGTTACAATGTTTCCCCACATGGTTTTTGTTTTGCTACAGTGTTTCCCCACATGTTTTTTTTTTTCCAAAATTATCTTTGTCGAATTGTTTTTAATATTGAGCTGGTTGAGAATTCAGCTTTAACTTTCTCCACATGTTTTTTTTTCATTTGTTTTCATTTTTTTTGCTTTTTTTTTCTTCTGAAATTGTCTTCTTCTTTTTTCAATTTTTTTTTTCAGAATTGTTTTTGTTGATTTTATTTTTTTAATATGGAGTTGGTTGAAAATTTAGCTTTGTAGTTTTTTTCTTTAAAACACCGTAGATAGCTACATTGTTTCCCTACATTGTTTTTATTTTTATTTTTTATGATTTTTTTTGTTTTTTTTTCAGAATTGTTTTTGTCGATTTTATTTTTTTCATATTGAGCTGGTTGAGAATTTAGCTTCGTAGTTTTTTTCTTTAAAACATTATGGATTGCTACAGTGTTCCCCCAAATAATTGTTTTTTGTTATGATTTTTTTCAAAATTATCTTTATCGATTTTATTATTTTTTTATGATTTTTTCCAATTTTTTTTTGTTCATTTTATTTTTTAAATATCAATCTGGTTAAGAATTTAGCTTTATTGTTTTTTCCTTGAAAATATTGTGGATTGCAACAGTTTTTTTTATATAAACTTTTTTTATATAATTTTTATAAATTTACAATAATGCATAAACATATCACAAGCCCACAACATTACGCGAGCATGACATTAGTATTAGTGTGTACTAGTTAGATGACCCGCGCGATGCTGTGGGTCAATCTTTTTTTGCATAAAAAATATCAAAAAAAAAACTAAGATTTAAAAGTGTTAGGTCTTTTTGCAAAACTATATCTAAAAGTCTTAGGTTTGACTGCAACGTCTAACCCAAGAGTAATATTTATAATATTAATAATAACATTAAACTTGCATGACCCAAGTTTAAGTAGGTTTAACTGCAATACTAGACCCAATAACCTTGGATGTGGGTCTGGCTTGCAAGGTCGTATCATAAAAGTGTGATAATTAAATAGATTAAGTAAAAAGAAAAAAACATAGAAAAAAAACCAACTTGAAGAAAATAACTAATGAAGAAAAAAAAAATCTGAATTAACTGGGTTAACTCTTCAAACCAGGTTAATCCATTAAACATTGAATTTGTGTCGTGAAAGTTTGATAACTAAATAGAAAAAAAAAATTGACGGGTAACCTCAGAATTAACTGGGCTAACCTGTCAAACCCGGGATCTGTGTCATTAAAGTCTGATAATTAAATAGAAAAAATTTAATATTAAGAAAGTAAATTAAAAAAATAATTAAAAAAGAAAAAAGCCAGAAAAAAACTAAGGCATCAGCTTTTTCACTGTGAACTGCACTGTGCAGTCCAATAAAAGGCTTAAAAAGAAAAAGAAAAGGGAAAAAAAACAAAGGCATACCCACGGGTTAATTTTTTTTTCTTGCATAAAAAATATAAAAAAAGGCTAAGATCTAAGAGTGTTAGGTCTTTCTGCAAAGATATACCCAAAAGCCTTGGGTTTAACTGCAATGCTTGACTCAGGAGTAATATTTATAATATTAATAATAATATTAAACTTACATGACTCAAGTTTAAGTGAGTCTGACTGCAACACCAGATCCAAGAGCCTTGGATGTAGATCTGGCTGCAAGATCGTGTCATAAAAATATGATAATTAAATAGATTAATTAAAAAGAAAAAACAAAGAAAAAAAACCAACATGAAGAAAAAAATTAATGAAGAAAACGAAAAAAAATCTGAATTAACTGGGTTAACCCTTCAAACCAGGTTAACCCATCAAACTTGGGATTCATGTCATGAAAGTTTGATAACTAAATAGAAAAAAAAAAATTGATGGGTTAACCAAGAATTAACTCAGTTAACCCGTGAAACCAGGTTAACCAGTTAAACCCGGAATATGTGTCATGAAAGTCTGATAATTAAATAGAAAGAAATTTAACATTAACAAACTAAATTAAACAAAAAAAAAACTTCAGGTTACCTTGTCAAACCAGGTTAACCCGTTAAACCCGAGATCCATGTCATAAAAGTTTGATAACTAAATAAATTTTTTTTAACATTAACAAAACAAAAAAACAAATAAAAATGGACGGGTTAACCCAGAATTAACTGGGTTAACCTGTAAAACCAGGTTAACCCGTCAGACCTGAGATATGTGTCATGAAAGTCTGATAACTAAATAGAAAGAAATTTAACATTAACAAACTAAAGTAAACGAAAAAATTAATTAAAAACAAAAAAAACAAAAAAAAACTCCGGGTTAACTCGTCAAACCAGATTAACCTGTTAAACCTAGGATCCTTGTCATGAAAGTTTAATAACTAAATAAAAAAAAATTAACATTAACAAAATAAAAAAAAACAAAAAAAAATGGACGGGTTAATCCAGAATTAACTGGGTTAACCCGTGAAACCTGAGATATGTATCATGAAAGTCTGATAATTAAATAATAAGAAATTTAACATTAACAAACTAAAGCAAACTAAAAAAATTAATTAAAAATAAAAAAAATCCGGGTTAACTCGTGAAACCAAGTTAACTTGTTAAACTCGGGATCAATGTTATAAAAGTCTGATAACTAATTAAAAAAATATTAACATTAACAAACTAAATTAAACAAAACAAAATTTATTAAAAGAAAAAAAAACAAACAAAGAAAGAAAAAAGCTAAAGGCATCAAAAATGAAAAAAATAGCTTAAACTAAATTAAACAAAACAAAATTTATTAAAATAAAAAAAAAACAAAAAAAGAAAAAAAAAGCTAAAAGCATCAAAAAAGAAAAAAAATGAAGAAAAATAGCTTAAAAAAAACTTAAAAAACAAAAAAAGAAGAAGAAGGAAGAAACATGAAATTCTGATAATTAAATAGAAAGAAATTTAACATTAACAAACTAAAGCAAACTAAAAAAATTAATTAAAAAGAAAAAAAATCCGGGTTAACTCGTGAAACCAAGTTAACCTGTTAAACTCGGGATCAATGTTATAAAAGTCTGATAACTAAATTAAAAAAATATTAACATTAACAAACTAAATTAAACAAAACAAAATTTATTAAAAGAAAAAAAACAAACAAACAAAGAAAAAAGCTAAAGGCATCAAAAATGAAAAAAATGAAAAAAATAGCTTAAACTAAATTAAACAAAACAAAATTTATTAAAAGAAAAAAAAAGAAAGAAAAAAAAAGCTAAAAGCATCAAAAAAGAAAAAAAAATGAAGAAAAGTAGCTTAAAAAAAAAACTTAAAAAACGAAAAAAGAAGAAGAAGGAAGAAACATAAAAGTCTGATAATTAAATAGAAAGAAATTTAACATTAACAAACTAAAGTAAACTAAAAAAATTAATTAAAAAGAAAAAAAATTCGGGTTAACTCGTGAAACCAAGTTAACATGTTAAACTCGGGATCAATGTTATAAAAGTCTGATAACTAAATTAAAAAAATATTAACATTAACAAACTAAATTAAACAAAACAAAATTTATTAAAAGAAAAAAAAAATAAAGAAAGAAAAAAACTAAAGGCATCAAAAATAAAAAAAATGAAAAAAATAGCTTAAACTAAATTAAACAAAAAAAAATTTATTAAAAGAAAAAAAAAAAAAAAAAACTAAAAGCATCAAAAAAAAAAAATAAAGAAAAATAGCTTAAAAAAAACTTAAAAAACAAAAAAAAAAGAAAAAAAGAAGAAATAGCTCAGTTTTTCATCGTGGATTGCTACGTGGAAGGCTAAGCAATTTTAATATATTTTTAATTTAATCTAATATATATCCATTATCAACCTCCCTTCCCTATCCTTTATTTCTTTCCCAAACGAACTTTCAAATAACACACCAAACACTCCCATTTGTGTTGTTTGGTTTTTGTTTTTGATTTTACAATTTCGGGGCCTTGTCAAAAGGTGTGGGGGGTTTCAGTCTTTGTCCAGACTGACAGTTGACACGTGCTTTACATGCGTGTGGGAATTTCTCTCGGTGTATTGACATTTCGATTTCATTTCACTTCACCCCAGGGCCGAGAAAAGAAAATTTAAATTTGATAAAAAATCGAATGGCCAATCTTCCTCAATCTCTATCGATGAACGCACCGTTCGGAGTCTCAAGCGCGTCTAATCCAGCCTCCGCCGCAGTAGCCGGAGCTCCGGCTAACAAAGACCGGAAGATGGCATCAGCAGAGCACTTGGTTCTTGACCTAAGCAGTCCTGATCTTCGTGAAAACGCCCTTCTTGAACTCTCTAAGGTAACAACAGCATTACCAAGTAGATGGCTTAATTTTTGTTTCTTAGGGAAGAAATTGAGAATTGAAAAATTAGGATTTTGTTTGAAACCCTCATAATTATGAAAAGAGAATTCAGTGTCTTTAATTGTTTTTATTTAAGAAAAAATAGTTAATTTCATGAGAATTATTCTTTTGTAAAACAGCTATAATAAATTACTATAGACAGTTGAATAGGAAGGAATTGTATGATTATTGGCTTCAAACAGATCCGTCACTAGCTCGGCACCACCCATGATTTGTGGTTATTACTCCATTTTATGCAGCTGAGGAAGAAAAAGGCCCCCCTGAACTAGTGAAACTTAGAATTCAAGGCATATTCAAACTTTTCATGCAATAGAACATTTTATAATTAAACAGGATGTGAGTTTTTCTTTTTAAATTGGAGGCCCATTATCGCTGGATGCTACCTGATAGTTTGTTTTGCATTCAAAGGAACCTTTACCTTGGTTGGCTGCATACATGTGAGAGGGGAAAGTTTATCATTTACTTTGCACACCAGTTCTTTTCTATATATATATGCTTAAACAAGAAATAGATACACATACACAGCTGGAGGTGGTCCATGTGCAATAGCTTCATTTAAACTTGTTGTGTGCGGATCTTACCATTTTTTCTCCTTATGTGGTTATTCCATTTAGTTGTTGAACATTCAAGTGCTGCCATTATAAACTAGTGTCTGCCTTTGCTTTCATTTTTAGAACAAGGATTTATTTCAAGAATTGGCTCCTTTCGTGTGGAATTCTTTTGGTACTATTGCTGCACTCATACAGGTATGCCTAATAAACTTGTGTTTGTTTTTGTTTTCATTTATAGAAGAGAGAATTATTTCAAGATTTGGCTCCATTGTTGTGGAATTCTTTTGGTACTATTGCTGCACTGTTACAGGTATGCCATTTGAAGTCGATATTATCAGATCCTTGCTTAATTATTCTCCCTCTTCATTCATGTTGAATTGTGATATATTTTAGCTTGTAGAATTTCCTTCACAACTTCAAATCTTCATTTTTTTCAATTGGAATTATAGAAGCTCTTGCTATTTTCCCATGATTTTAATGCATTATGCTGACAAAAAATAGAATAAACATGTATCATATCGAGGATAGGAAGTGCGTGAATTAGAAAGTTCCGTGCTGTAGGATACGACAAGTGCTTCTCTATGATCTGTTGAAACTGGGCAAAATTGTTGGGGTTTTATTGCATTCCATTCATAATTGAGTTAATATTTATTGCTTGTTTATTTTTGGAGCGCTTTTGTTTTTGTTTTTGTTTTTGTGTTTTGTTTTTTGATTTTTAGTTTAGCTTGTCAATTGGACCTATGCGACTGGTTTGCGTGATTTTTTGTTTTAATTTTGGTTGGAGCTCAATAAGCAAAATAAACACCAGTGGTTTTATTTAGTAGTTCTCGTGTCCTTGACACAGTGCTCTTTTGTTTTCCAGAAATTGTACATAGTTTAAAACTTTTCAACACTCGAAGTGCTTGGTGTATGTGATTTCCATGATTTTCAACTTTTCCTGTTATTTGCAGGAGATCGTTTCAATATACCCTGTCTTGTCACCACCTAACTTAAGTCCTGCACAATCAAATCGAGTTTGTAATGCTCTAGCTCTTCTTCAGGTCAGAATATTTTTTTTGTAGTTCCCTAGGTTGCTGTTATGTATACTTCTACTTTACTTTTTTCAACTTTGCTTCTTTCCCTTTATTGGTAATTTATTCTGTGCATATATTGTCATATATTTCCCATTTAGAGATTATGATTTGAGATATTGAAACACTTCTAGGTATTCAAATGAAGTAGTATTATATGTTCACATTCTCAATGCTTTTGGTGGCGTGGGGGTTAAAAGTTCAATTTATGAATGATTAAAGACTTAATATTCTGGCTTCTTGCACGAATCTCACTTTTATTATTTTGGGAAATATTGCGAATGTCAAATGCTTGACATTCGACAGATTCAAATATCACTTTCCATGTGGCTATCTATTACGATAATTATTGCCAACTTGTTGACATGTTTGAGCATAGAGGAGATGATGTAGGTGTTTATATTTAAATGCATCTATTAGAAGGGGGACAATGTAGAAATTATTTTTCAAAGCATTTCTATAAATGGTTAAATTATTTGTGGAATTTTATGTATCGTAGTGTTTTCCCAGAGAACTGAAGTATTTATTGACAGTATTTGAGAAAAATGAAAACTCAAAACTAAAAATAAGAAGTAGAGAAGAAAAAGGAATATACCTGACATTTTTTTTTTTTTTTTTCTGATTTCATGATATGCTGCTTGTTTCTGTTTGTTGCCTGCTAATCACTTGGAAAAATGTTGAAGTGTGAACGTGGACATTCTAAGTCATCATACCTTTTGTGTTTCCTTTTATTCTATTTCCAGCTCTTAGTTATTTCTAATGCTTATAATCTATTTTATATTTTCTTACAGTGTGTGGCTTCACATCCAGACACAAGAATGTTGTTCCTCAATGGTAACATTTTTGATCTCGTTTACTCAATTGAATAACATTTGAGAGGAAAAATCTATTATTCTTGTTTGGATTGTGGCTCAAATTTGAGATAACAATATATTAAGTGTGAAGTTTTCAATTTTCACAACTGGGTGTCTCAACTTCAATTTTTATCAATTGAGTTGCCCATCTGTTAATAATGGCACAATCAAGTGCCTCAATGAATGTCTGTTTGCAAATTTGTTGACATATCCATTAAATGATGACATGGACACCAAAAACTTACAAAAAAATTAGGTCTTTATCACTCTAGGTATGCCATGACACCAATTAACCCAAGAAACACATATTCACATCCCAAATTTTATGCTCACTCACAATATTAACCATTATTCTTGTAAGATTTTGGTGTCCATGTCATCATTTAAAAAAAAAAACACAAGCAAATTCCTAACTGATGTCCACTGAGGCACTTAATTGTACCTTTATCAATAGTTGAACAATTCAATTGATAAAAATTGAAGTTGAGACACCCAATTGTGAAAAAAAAATTGTTTAGACAGTTAATTTATATTTATCTCCTCAGATTTTGTTTTATGGGAACAATAATTTTTTCACTACCTTGTGGAGATGATAAATTCTGATTAATGTGTTGTATTCTTCCAAGTGACTATTTTTTTTCCACTGCAGCTCATATACCTTTATATCTGTACCCTTTCCTGAATACAACTAGCAAATCAAGGCCTTTTGAGTACCTGAGGCTAACTAGTTTAGGTGTCATTGGTGCCCTAGTGAAGGTACTTCATCCTTTCTGATATCCTATGTCTCAAACTCGTGATTTTTATATTCTTTATTATTTTAAAATTCAATGTCTGAACCTTTTTGTAGTTAACCATCATAGCTTCACAGAACAATATATGTGTGGGTCGGTTTCTCATAAAAGAATGATATATGTATGGTTGTGTGCATTTATCCACATCACTCTATGTATCACTTGGCACAAGCAGGTCAACATTTATCCAAGCAAACAAATATTATATTGTTTCATTGATCTCTACATTGAAGCTCATATTTTTGTTGCTTTTGGTATCAAGTAGTTCGAAATTTTGATCTTATTTCTTCTCTGTTCTTTACCAGGTTGATGACACAGAAGTTATTAGTTTCCTTCTTTCAACTGAGATTATTCCACTGTGTCTGCGTACTATGGAGATGGGAAGTGAATTGTCAAAAACAGTTGAGTGTTGTTATTTTACGTCCTTCTGTTTTTCCAAATATGTCAAAAAACTTATGCTGATTCTGTTTACTTTCACCATTTATGCCTTTGTTTGGATGTTTGTTTGGCGGACAACTGACCCACTGGAGACACATGGTGATAATGAATTTATTCAGTTTCTTAAAGAAAAACTTTAGTGCTTTAGAAAATGTCTTTCAAATATCCGAGTTCAATGTATTAAAAATATGGAGTTATAGTATAGAGTTATTGTGTAGAATTCCCAGGTTAATTTTAATTGTAGAGTTTATTGAACTTCTATCAGCACTTTGGTGTAGGAACAAATTGAGATTTCTGTTATACAAAGGATTTGTGGTAAGCTAGGGTTTGCTATTCACGGAGTTAGAGTAGAATAAAGCTTGTTTAGGAAGCAAGAAGGAGAAATTAGGCTGTGAACAGTGATTCAGTTACTGCAGCAGCAATACTTTTAAGCAAGAAAGAAGAATTATTACGGGAAAATGGAACAAGAGAAAGGAGAAGAAACCTCAGGCACCAAGCTTTCAAAATAACTCTGAAACTCAATTTATTTCATAAATCAACTCTGCTGAAACATAAAACATAGTATCCTTATTCATAGAGATTAAGACTAGGATTACCAGTCCTCACTTCACTAGCAAAGAAACTAAACAGGAATAAACTATTAAAGACCAAGACTCCAAAATCCTAAATAAGAAGACTAGACCTTCAGGTAATTCTCATAATTACTAAAATGCTCCTGATTCACCAGAAAATGCAGTAATTGTTGACCCAAAAAACTTCTTGCTTGATGAGGAATCAATTAATGTAGCTTTGGGTTTCCAAACTGAAGTGTTTCTCCAAGAATAACATAGCTACTCCATGACATTTCCTTGCTCAGACAATGAAATGAATTTCTTTAATTGTATGTTATTTTCAAGTCGTGGTAGGCTTAAATGACTTGTTTTCAAGGCTAGTGGAAGCAAAAGATATCACTAACCTAAACTTCATCAGCTATATTATGTTTTTAACAACCTAGATTTCCAGAAAGTTGGGCTAATGTTTTCGTTTACCATTTTTCACTTATCAAAATATTGAAACGGGTTTGTCTGCTTTGATTTCTTCACACCAGCTCTGAAATGTTTTCCATCTTGGGATGCCCTTTCAGAATGAAATGATACAATGTCCTGTTTCTTTTGTTCCTCTCGATTCTTTTGGTTGCTATGCAGCTCCTTGAAATAGTCCTGAGGTTGCTAATACAGATCTTCTTGAAAGTTTCAATCTGTGCGCTTACTTCATACCAATTATGTGTACAATTGTTCAATCATATGATTTCTTGTTGAAATGCAATGGAGAGTATGATTTTCATGAACCTGTAATATCAATGAGATGGGATGTTTGAAAACACATTACAGACATGTGGTTCTTAATTTGGCATCTGTGATTATATGATTGAGTTGTCTCCTTTGTTCTTAAATAACAAATGGCTTGTCACTATACATGTGATAAGATAATTGTGAATAATAATCTTTCAGCGAGAGTTCTCCTTTCTGTTGGCAGGTTGCCACATTTATAGTTCAAAAGATTTTATTGGATGATGTGGGCCTGGATTATATTTGCACTACAGCAGAACGGTTTTTTGCAGTGGGCCGAGTTTTGGGGAACATGGTTGCAGCACTTGCTGAACAACCATCATCACGGTTATTAAAACATATTATCCGATGTTATCTTCGACTTTCAGATAATCCAAGGTTGTTACATTTCCAAATAAAGAAGGGCTCCAAGCAGTCAGCTGGCTCTGTACTTCTTGCTTTGATTTTGTTGATGATTCTTCATTTATAAATTATTTGTTTTGACTTCATGTTTCCATTGTAAATTTTTTGTCTTTGGAATTCAGGGCTTGTGATGCATTGCGAAGTTGCCTGCCAGACATGCTGAGAGATGCCACCTTCAGTAGCTGCCTACGTGTAAGTACAGCTTGTGTAATTGTTAATATTCCCTTTTCTATTACCTTAGGAGTCATCTGGAGGATGGTGATTTTTAGCTTGTCCATAATCAGGTGAATTTTAACTGAGGCAAGGACTGCAAGCCTTTTATATGGTTTGAAATTCCTAACTAGCAGTTAGCAAACCTTGTCTTGATTACTGCCACACTGATTGAGATTCTACAGCTGCTTTTATAGGCCATTTTTTGTTTTTGACAGCAACAATTGGAGTAGATGCATTTGAACCCATTGATAGAAATTTCACCCCTACAGTTTGCGATGTGCATGAACTGGCTGTTGGATTGAATTGCATGTGCTTGATTGTTCTATCGATGAAGTTGATCATGTGGCATATCTTTATGTTAATCGAAACATGAGTTGTTTTAGAACCACTCTTTTTAAGTTTGAAGTTAGTCTTTAGATGGGGATTATAATCACGACACCATGATTAACCAAGTACATGGTTTGCTGACGATGCTGATTGGATGCATGCTTGTGTGTTTTATGTGAAAATATTAATAGCTAATTAGGAAAAGAAATTTATTTGTGTTCCATGCCACAAAAATTAGTTAACTGTGTAAGGAATATCAATATTTGGAGTTTCAAATGATGTATAGGTTCTCCATTTATTTCCCTGGAATATTTTTTCAAAATCAAGCATCTCTTTTCCCTCCCCCATCCCCCTTCTTTCTTCCGTCAATAACCAATTTCATGGTCTTTGTACATTATAACTTCTTCAGGAAGATCCAACAACAAGGCGATGGCTACAACAGTTGCTTCACAACGTGGGAGGGAATCGGGTGGTTCCGGGACTTCAGGCTGGTGGGGGATTTGATCATATGCTGGTGAACTAAGACCGCAATTTTATTTTTGTTCCATCGCTTCAAGACCTACTGTCTTCCTATTTAATGTGCGATAGCGTTTCCGGTAACTGTAATTAACACCCAGAAGAGGAAGCGATGGAAGACAAAAAAGCTAGACTAGTTGTTGACTTATTTAGCTGGTATTTGTTCATGTATAATGAAAAGAGGGGAGCTCCTTTTTTAACATTATTGCTAGTCTTTTTTTCCTACCATCAATCTGTTATTTTAGTGGTTTGTGTTTTTTTTTTTAATATTCTTCATTGTCTGTTTCTTCATAACAACATATAATTGCACCTGGACAGAACCCCGGCGTCTCCATGTAGTCTCTCGTGTTCCCATTTCTCTCAACGTCATTACCTATACAAGCATTGGGCATTGGCTCGACTATGCCCCCTGCGCTCACCCGATTTACGAGCCAGATGGCGTGGTGAGGTGATCATAGCCAACTGTGCCAAGTTCCAGTCATCAACAATGGATGCTGCTGAGGGGGCTTCCTATTATGAGCCATTAAACTTATCCAATGCATGATGAGGTCTATTTTGATGATGAAAAACACAACAAAAATTGACTTATTACAGTAACATAGTCAATAAAGCCATAGAGGCTATGGTCAATCTTTAAGGTAGAATTGATTTTCTTTTTGTTTTTTTGGGGTGTGTGGGAATATTCTAAGTATCATATATCTTCGCAACAAAGAAAGTTGCAAGTTCCATAATAAAGGAGTACAATCAAAGCCTATTATATAGCCCAATAACCTTACCTAACTTTTCTATCCCTTAAAGACATGTTGTTCAATAGTAATTAAGAAGACAAATAAATAGGGTTAAGCTAACCTAACATACAAGAAAGACGAGGCTAGAAATTATATAAATAGCTAGGTTTGTGTAGGATTGTTTATTTTTGAAAATGGTGGACATGTTGTACCCAATGACATAAAAATAGTTGATTTCAAATAATTTATTAAAAGAAACAACCAATCAACAACAGAACATATCGCTAAATTCATAGACTAATATAGTGACTGTGCCACAAATCCTTCCATGAAGCTAAGACTATTTGGCTCATCACTGGTCAAAATAACTTTCACTAGTTCTTTATGCAATCAACCAATTCTATTAATAGTTAGGAAGAAATATATATAATGTTTTTAGAAGCATTTTTATAAAATAGATTAGAGGTGACACTAACTGATTTAGCTAGGATATTCTATGATCCATGAGAGTAGGGGTGATCATTTTCGGTTTGGTTTGTTTTTTATCAAAAAAAAGTAACCAAATTGATTTTTTTAAAAAAACCGAAACCGGTTCAAATCAACCGGTTTCGATTCGGTTCGGTTTTTATGACAAAAACTAGTTCAAACCGGTTTGGCTCGGTTTTTTTCCGGTTTGGCTCGGTTTTTTTTCAGTTTAGGTTCAGTTCGATTCGGTTCGATTTTTTCGGTTTTAGACTTATAAAACCGAACCGACCATTTTTTTCAAAATTTTAATCGGTTTAATCGGTTTTTTTTCACGGTTCGGTTTTTTCAGTTATTTTTTTCGGTTTTCTTGGTTTTTTGGTTTTTTTTCTCACCCCTACATGAGAGTCTATAAAAATTTATGTTATTTGATTAATGACTTTAAAACTATGTATATTACAACTATAATAAAGCAAGAGTGCATCAAACCCATTTTAGAGAGGGAGAAATGGAATGCCAAGAATCAAGTACTTGGATAAATAAACCATTATAAACCATGTTGCTTGTTATGAAATGATTTTGGCAAAATAATTAGAAAATTAAAAATTAAAAGGAATTTACCTAGTTGGCTACTTGAATGAGGTCATAATGTCACAAAAGGATATTAAGCTTGGTAGAACTCATTATTCAATGATCAATTCAGAATTTGAAAAGAGTTTAAAGAAGATCAACCATAGCTAATATTAATTGTAGAACTCAAAAAGGGAAGATCATTCAAGATAGTTGTATTAAGAAAGTCTAAAGAGGATAGCAAGGCTGGTAGCAAAGACACAAAGACTATCAAAACAGTTAGTGAAGGCAAATAATACTATTTTGACATAAAAAAATTGAAGAAATTTTTGACCAATTGATGTATGGAGGGGAATCAAACTTTTGATAGTTATATAATTCCTTCTATTGAATAGTTTAAATGGAAGAAATATTGCAAATGGCATGACTAATTAAGACATGACACCAATAGTTTTGTTATCTTTAAGAACTAGATCCATAAGCACTTAAGGTTGATCGTATTCACCTTTTAGATAAAAAAAAAAAATGAAGGTTGATAACAACCTTTTTCTCTAAAGTGATATTAGCAGTGGCTACTCCTAAACTAGGACTTTTTTGTAAAGAAGAATTACAAAATGTAAGGTTTAATTTATTACGGCAAAGGTGAGAATTGGTCATAGATTTTATTATTAGAAATAGATGTATTGATCATGGCAAAGCCAAAAAAGATCAAGATATGCATTATTGAGATATGCGAGTTTCTTATATACTATACCATCATTTCTAAATGAGAGTGCTTGAGGGACAAAGTTGAGCCACTTATGACTTAATTATTGGGTTTCCCGAAACATATATACGTAGTGGAAACAATAATTTAAAATTTTTTGGGAGTTCCAAGAATCCCATTAGATAATCTTGGATTGTTTAGGGTTTATGTGAAGATTACTTGAAGTTCAAGTATTTTTTTAAGGTTTGATCAACTTTTTCAAGGTTAGATTGTCACAAACCACAAATCGTCTAATTATTCGATCTCCAATAGTAATTCACATAAACCACTAGTGATAAATCTTCTAAAACCTTTTTTTAGAAGAAAGAGATTGCTATACCTATGAGTGTTAGCTTTCTTTATTCTGTAACTTATGTAATTTTTCTTTATTGAAAAATATGAGGTATAAAATTTTATTTTATAGGAAAACCTGATAACTTTTTTTTTTTTGAAAAGGTTAAGTTTAAATCCAAAAATAATTATAAGATATGATGGGCATACCCTAAGTAGTAAAAGTCTAAAGACCGGATCAATAGTCCATAAGGTCAAAACAAAGAACAAAGTTAAAACAACAAGAAAACAAAGCAAAAGCTAAATAGAGACATTTGGTTGATCGATTAACAAAAAATCCTATGAATTAGTCGGCTAGTTTCTGGTAACCCTAAAATTGGTCGATCTGTTCTACAATGAAACCTAATAAAAATCCTAGGAACTGATCGACCTGTTTCTGAGAAATCCAGAGCCAATTGACCAATTCTACAAAGGTAGCAACACTATGTAGCCAAACTAGATTTGGAGAGCCCAAGATAAAAGGCACCTAGTCAAAATTCATGCTCTTCTTCTTCTTTCTCTCGGAGTAATAAGGGAGAAATCATTATCAAAGGGGGTCTTAAGAGAGATTAGAGGTGACATTTGCTTGTTAGTAGTGCACTGAGTCAAATTCAAATGGCCTTGTTGAGATGGCCCAACATGCCCCCATTTCATGATGGTGGACGCCTAGAACCAACATCTTTATAATGGTTAGATTGTCAAGTTGGTGCTGACAATGCATCCAGAAGAGCTTTTAATACTGCCACTTCAACAACCAGATGATTAATCTAAGTATAATTGTCATTTTTCTTTGGTGGGGATGTCGTTCTGGTGTTTAAAGAAGACATGATATGTTTAGGGTTTTTAATCATTTTCTTTCTCTATAAATAATTAAGTCATTTGAAAGAAGAATTAATGTTTTTATAAGGAAGATGAAGAATTAGGTTTCATATGGGGATTTTATAAAATCTAAATGTCACGTTTAAAAAGACAAAGCATGTTTATTTGAAATTATTTGATTGGCTGATAAGTTAGATAGAAACTGAGAGTACGGTTGATAATCTTAGGCAAACAATGCTCACTATCCATGTCATAGATAATCAATTTGTTTGATTGATTGATATAATAAGCAGATATTCCTTTATTTAGTCTAGAAAAAAAGAAAGAATAAGAGCATTGTTTATATAAAAAATAAACATCCATTTATTGATTAGCAAGAACATTAGTAGTCACACTATAGGAAAATGAAGCTAAATCAATTATCAATGGTGAAACCAATCAGGTATAGAAGAGTTCAGATCAAAATAGAAGAGAGGAAATGATCAATTGTTGTAGCAAGAGTTCACATAA